>JAEAOA010001224.1:668014-1950514 GCA_016746295.1 Potamilus streckersoni
GAAAAAGGGGTAAGACTTTGTATTTGAGAAACATTTGGTGTGCGTAAATGCTTTCTACGTCGAATTGATCTGTAAACATTATATGGTGGACATTGGGAAATCGAGCTTATTTACACACACACAAAGATATAAGGAATACATATAGATGTATTTAATATGCTTTCTGTGAGAGTCGTCCATTTAACAAGCGTGTCGCAGTTGTTTGTTCGCCCAAAAATCTGCTGGGTGGATACATTAATTCAATATCTGCCGTGTAATTTTCAGAAACACATCTAAATTCTTGATCGGTTTTAAAACATCAATTGGAATCGTATCTCTACATTTATATCACTTGACATCCGTCACAATTCTAAGTCCAGATGTCGTTAGTAAGTTTGCTCGCACAACTCTTCATGGTTAAATCTGAGAAATGACTTTTGGAGTCTCATTGAGGAAAACAAATAGAGATTCATTTGCAATAAACATCCGTGGAATTCGTACTCCGTTTGTCGATTTTCTAAATTACAGCCATCTATAGAAAAAAGGCTTAACATTTTTTCATCTCCTCCGCTTCTAGCATGTTGTACTTAGCTTTGTATTATTTTCAGACAAGAAATGGATCCAGCGCAAAGTTTTTCGGAGTATAAGCAGTTGATAGAGATATAAGATTTAGAAGGAATGAGTGTGTAATCCACACACTTTAGCAATGATAGAAGCTTTTTTTTAAAGAGAGCAATACCTCTTTCATCTAGAAATAATTGTCGAAATGTTCCACAGCATGGTCCTAAGATATCGGCGTTAGTTTTGCAACATTCAACATTTCTTGTTAAAGATCAGAAGGGTATGAACAGTGAACTTTGTATCAGACGTAGAATGCTTATCGTTGTTCTATGTGGATACTATCGGTGTCGTTGTGGAGAATACAGAAGAATAACTTGTGAAAAATAGCATTTTGTCATTTCTGTCATTTCAAAAGTGTTAAGCATTCTAGCCAAATTTATGGCTAAATAAGATATCGTCTTTAAACTGTGTTTGAATTACTTTATGAGTTTAGCTCCTTTCATGATGACTGTTGGACATTATATACCTTGTCCTGATTAATGTATCAAAAGCAATTGTCCAATGTATCATGATAAATTGTGAGACACAACTATAGCAATATTGTTGAAAAGTTCCGTAACACTGAGTGTCTTCTAGTCCCATGTGTTGTTAATATGGTCTCAAACACATTTTGAAAAATCAGCAAGAGTACGAGATCTCCGAAATATGTTTTCTCGTCTTCCTGGAATCTTACTGCAACTGGGACAATGAAACGTATAGGTTCTTGAATAAGCTTGTCACAAACACGATGAGCTACGGAAACATTAGTTATGTCAAATATGGTCTCAAAATTAAATCTTTTCTTCCCTGGACAAAAATGAACCTTCTGTATTATTAGATCGGATAAGATTTCCATAAAATGTGAAGCGCAACCTCAACAATGCGAAAGCACTTTCAATTGTTGAACTTGGAATTAATTCTTTTTTTTCTTTTAGAAATACAGTGTTTAGAAGCGAAAGACCCGCGACATCTATCTCCGACTATTAAATCCTTGGTGACATTTCTCGCATAATAAGCATATCGAAGAAATTATGTAAGAATGGTAGTGGCATCAAAATGCTCTTGATGATGGGAAATCTGGTCATCGAAACACAAGAGCTCTTGATGATGGGAAATCTGGTCATCAAAACACAAGAGCTCTTGATGATGGGAAATCTGGTCATCGAAACACAAGAGCTCCTCAAACCACTTGAGAATAAAAATTTTAACGTATCTTGAATTTTCTGCATTTCCCAGGGTGTTATCTGGTGTTCTGATGAAGTGATATATACTTGTTTCTAATTCTTATTTTGAAATAAATTTTAAAAAGTCAATTTAAATTGTATCAGTGGAGAATCAAATCCCATGCCATATGTCTTTAAAATAAACATACAACATAAAGTATCACAGTTATCCCAGAGTTTAGGTTGCTACTTCTGTTTAGTATGGAAACAAAAATTTTTTATTCAAATAAAAGTAATATCCATTCATTTATATTATCTTCAGAATGTATCAGTACATGTTTCATTCCTTTATTACAGATAGTCTTCAGAATGTATCAATACAGGTTTTATTCCTCTGTTACAGATATTTTTCAGAATGTATCAGTAAGGGTTTTATTCCTCTGTTACATATAGTCTTCAGAATGTATCAGTACATGTTTAATTTCTTTATTACAGATAATCTTCAGAATGTATCAGTACAGGTTTTATTCCTCTGTTACAGATAGTCTTCAGAATGTATCAATACAGGTTTTATTCCTCTGTTGCATATATTCTTCAGAATGTATCAGTAAGTGGTTATTCCTCTGTTACAGATATTCTTCAAAATGTATCAGTAAGGGTTTTATTTCTCTGTTACAGATAGTCTTCAGAATGTATCAGTACATTCAGTATATATATATACACACACACACACACTTTAAATGGATATTTTCCTATCGGCTTTACACTTTAGACCTGGTTCTATTGTCTCGTTAAGTCTTATTCGGGATAAACCAGTTGTAATAACTGTCAATTCACCACTTTAAAACGAAATTACTTTAATCCTTGGAGCTAGTCAGGTGCACCTTTGACACCTTAACTCTGCCAAAATGTCTACTAGCATTAGACATTCTATTCGAGCAAGTAGAGTTGTAATGGTATACCTTAGCCAGAGAGAGAAGGAAAGCTATTGCTCTCCAAAGAGCGAAGAGTCGCATGAACGAAGAAAAGGAGATGAAAACCCTGTTATATGAGAAGAAAAAGAAAATCGAAATAAATTTTTTTAAAAATCAGATTTTGAAAAACTGAATGGAAACTAGAAGAAAATAAGAAAATCCAGACTGGATGCCAGAAGATGAAAAGAAGAAGATGAATTTATTTCAGAAATTGAGAAAATGATGTAAGACCTGATGACAGGGAGAAATTTAGAGACCCCAAAGGTCCTTTTCAGGGCCACTCACCTATCTAAAATGATATACTCTTTAACTGTTGCCGAAAACTCTTTTTCTTTGTGTTGTATAAGTATTGTCTTTGTTTTCAACTCCAACGACATAAAAATTTCGTCGCCTTGGTGTTGTATATGTATTGTCTATGACTTCAACATAAAACCCTTACTCATTATCCTTTCTCATTCGACCTCATAGTTTTTGACCTCATAAACAGTTCTGGGTCTTTAAAGCCTTTGAATCTATAGTGTCATTCATATGTTTATTCCCGTTTGAATCTATAGTGTCATTCCTATGGGTTTTTTTCCCTTTTGAATCTATAGTGACATTCCTTACTTTTTTCCGTTTGAAAATATAGTGTCATCTTTATGTTTTTTTTTCCCGTTTGAATATATAGTTTCATTCCTATGTTTTTCCCGTTTGAAGCTATAGTGCCTGCCATTCCTATGTTTTTTTCCCGTTTGAATATATAGTGTCATTCCTATGTTTATTCCCCGTTTGAATATGTAGTTTCATTCCTATGTTTTTCCCGTTTGAAGCTATAGTGCCATTCCTGTTTTTTCCCGTTTGAATCTATAGTGTCATTCCTATGTTTTTTTTTTCGTTTGAATCTATAGTGTCATTCCTATGTTGTTGTTGTTTTTTTATTGAATCTAGTGTCATTCCTATGTTGTTGTTGTTTTTTTGATTGAATCTAGTGTCATTCCTATGTTGTTGTTTTTTTCGTTTGAATCTATAGTGTCATTCCTATGTTGTTGCTTTTTTGTTTGAATATAGTGTCATTCCTATGTTGTTTTTTTTTCGTTTGAATCTATATTGTCGTTCCTATGTTGTTGTTTGGTTTTGTTTTTGAATCTAGTGTCATTCCTATGTTGTTGTTGTTTTTTTTTTTCCCGTTTGAATCTAGTGTCATTCCTGTGGCTATCAGACGATTGAGGTCAACCACTCACAATCTTTTGACTCCAGATATAAACAGAATCAGTACGTAGTGTAACCTTGTTTGGTTATTTTGTTCATGTGTTATATTGTCAGTAATGAAAGTCTTTTGTAATCACCTTGTGTCATGAATGAATTAGCTATGATTTCGCTAATTTTAATTCATAATTTCAATATTTCACATGCAATGTGTACCATACATATTAATCAGCATATTGCACTTTCTTTAGTCCACGAAAGCTTTGCAGACTGATTGACATTTCCTATAAATAGCGCCACATAGATGTAATGATGAACTGCGATGTTTCAGAGTCTATGTATTATTCATGAGGTGACGTGTGCTATGGTGCTGCTTAATATGAGTAGTTTACAAAGTTTACCACCCGCTGGTGATTCTTTTACAATCGCAGATGTACATAATTGTAACCCGTGTGAGCCCAAGCAAAGCTTCTACGGGGACACCAACATTGTATCTGTCAACGAACCCTGGTCAATATTTTGATTTTAGTACTAAAAGCTTACAAGCGAATAGTTGCATATATCAACAGATCTGAATACTCTGGCAATGGAAGGTTTACTCAATTTTTTTAGAACAGAAATCAAGTATCTTTTTTGGAGTTCATATCTATGTGCATAGGCGTCAGAAGTTTTCCATTTCAACCAGCATGGGCTGGAACTCCGCCATTGTAATCATGTTATCACAATGGACACTTAGAACAGCGTACATCTTGGCATTCTGACTGCTTTGGGACACCGCGAGAATTTCTAAATAAATACGCAATCGATTGTGTAAATGCAAATAAATGATCATTTCGGTGCTATCAGTCACCTCAGTTGCTATCGATAAAGACCTGACGAAGTCAGAATTTCCGTCACACCCGTTACCGCGTCAAGTTCATAAATAGTATCCACGACAATACACAAATTTGTACTTCGGGAATAAAATGGTTTTCCTGACGATTTCATCTCGTAGTATTTGTTTCACCTCGATTACGTTTTTGAGTCGGTAGTTTTGAAGTTCTTTCACAGTTTTCCTGTTAGTAGTGCTATAGCGGAATATAATTGTTTACAAAACGTCCTTGTTCGGATGCAATCAACCAAGAATTATTCTTTATTAGGACAACTGGACGACAAGTGGGATAAAATCACCATCGATGTTGGCAATCCTTGCAAACTGTTCACCAGCGACACTGACACTTTATATGTTAAATATTCTGGAATCTTTTCGTCGAGGATGCAACATATTAGTGATTTTGTCAAACGGGGCTGACATTGTTTCTGCTGCTATTTGTATCTGTAGAAGCCACGATGACCCCAACAATTTGTCTGCATGTGAAACCTTGTCCAGATCTTCTCAAAACGAGAAGCATTTCAGAATTTATCCTCGGTGTACACCGGTCTATATATAAATGCATTAACGAGGGAAATATTTTACGCCTGAAGAGCAACAGATGACAAATCCATGTGTCCTTATTGATAACTTCTGACGCGTTATGTCTGCCAGAAACCACTACAGGAATGTTTTCAACACATTCACTCCCCAAGACCATTTCCACGTTTTGGAAGGTAGATCCTCCAGTGAGAAATAATATTCTTCGGAAAATAGAGCCGTGGACTATGTTTCCAATTTCGTCTAGTATGAATCTGCATCTGTTATTTTGCATATAATTTAACGATCTTTATAAACATCGGCTAACAGATTCATCTCTGACTAGTCTGACTAGTCTTTGTTATTCCAACACACTCCCGAAATACCAATTTCGTCTACTCAGTATTGATGTGTCCTGAGTGCGTATCTCCGGGTACTTGGTACTCCGATATAGTCTTGTTTAAGTCCTCATAGGTAGATTTAAACGCGGAAAACTTTAGGGCATATTCGTAGATCATTCGGCATACCCCGCACTATATTCTGCAGGCTGTGTTGGCGACTTGTTGTACTTGGGTGATTGTTCTTCCAGGAAAATCATAATTGCTTCTTCAGGAAAGAGTTTCTCTCATATATTTCTTTATAATTTTACTTGTTTGCCTGTTATGACAATCGCACCAGATTGAGACGAGTTTCAACCATCTTTGTCTTTTTCTGCTATTTTGATGAAGTTGCTTGTGCTCCTTGTTTTTACCAGTCAAGATGTATTGATTCTCTTTTTCCTGCTTATGTTCTGTTTATTTAATTAAGGTAACAAATAAATCGATCGTTGTTGAACAGGAAAAATATCATGTAAACTCCAGTTTGTTCAGAGGGTCATTAGCAAAACTAAAACTGAAGTCACAGAAGTACCTGCTTGTTATTTTGTTATAAATGGAGTCCCTAACAGAAAATTGAGACCAACTGAGGTACCTGCTGGTGACGAGTGGTCGGCGAACTATTAAATTGTTGTTCCTAAATCACAGAGGCAGGAAATTATTTGTCTAGCCCATGAATCTTCTTGTCTGGTCATTTGGGAGTCACTAAGACTTATCACAATATCTTGAATCACCTTTATTGGCCAAAAAAATAAGAGTGATGTTTGTAAATATTGCAGATTTTTCATGCTCGTCAAATTGTAGGAAAACCCAATCAGAAGATGCCTGAGAATAGTTTGCAGCATATTCCTGATTTTGGCGAAACATTTAGCGGAATAATGGTATATTGTGTCAATCCCTTACCCAAGACCCAGCCAGGCAAACAATACAATTGTTGAACATATTTCTTTTGTTTGTTTCTATTAAATACAATTTGGCTTTCCCAAATCTGTCAAATATTATCAGCGATCAAATTTTATATCTTGAATTTTACAGCAAATTCTATACGTATTAGGAATCGAGTAATTCAAGTGAAAATGAAATTAAGTTACGAGAGAACTACAATTGCGGAGACTTTTAAGTCTGGTGATAGATTTCTCTCTTACTCGTTCTACAAAATAATATTTAGATTAAGTCACCGTATTCTTCTCCTTACAAAGTTAGAATGAAAATAAGTGAGTTAAATTGTAATATTTGCACTCATGGGATGTAAATATATCAAAGGATGTTGATAGAGAGAGCCAGATTAATCAATCAATTTTGATGTACCTGTCCTACACGGTGAGGATTTAAGCGATAGAAAACGATTGGAATGTAACGACTTTGGAGTAACCAGTCTTAGAAATTCAGAAATGACTTATAATCTAGACCAGAAACTTCCACATCAGCAACAAGAAAAGAGTGAATTCAAACAGCTATTACTTAAATATGATCACTTGTTTCGGGATGCTTATAATCTAACAAATAAAATTGGCCATGACGTTGAAATTGTAGATTCCACACCTGTGGAACAGCATCCGTTAAGGATGAATCCTCTCAAACAGGAATGTTTGGAAAGAGAAATCCAGTCTTTGTTGGAAAATGATTTCATATAACTAAGTAGAAGTGACTGGAGTTCACTATGTTTGCTTGTATAGAAACCAGATAATACACAAACAATAGAAAGGTGAACAGCGTGACCAAAACAGATTTATTTCCATTGACAAGAATCGATGACTGCATGGATGTAATTGGAAATGAATGCACAATATGTCACCAAATTTGGACTTTTGACAAGATTCTGGTAACATCCACTGAGGGAAAAGGCAAAGGAAATTTCGACATTAGTGACTCCAGATAGACTTTATCAATATAAAGTGATGCTGTTTGGGATGAAAACTTCTCCAAGTATTTTTCAACGTTTAATGAACATGGTCATATTTGGTCAAGATAATTGCGATACTTACATCGATTATATCATCTTCTGCAACCATACCTGGAAAGATCACTTACAGATAATTGCAAATTTAACAATCAATTTATCAAAGAGCAAATTTGTCCTTGGTTGTGTTACTTTTCTAGGACATATCGTGGGACACGGGAAAGTTAAACCTATAGATACTAATGTCTGGATTTGATATTGGGTTAGCAAAACTTTGAAGTGAATTTTAATTCAGCTCCTTTTCCAATTATTGAGTTCAGTAATCACAAACACCCACTTTCATTGCCAAGATGAAAAATATAAATCTAAGATCATTAGTATGGAGCTTGATGTTGCAAAAGGCAATTTTGACATCAAGAAAATCAAAGGAAATGACAGTTTAAAGCAGATTTAATCTTGTGTACATTTTTATTACATTTACGTTTGACTAATAGATAAAAGAAAGCTTTATTGCATACATTTTTCATTTGTTTATGAGGGGGGTAATATGCATATTTAATTTCCCTTGTGTGTTTTTTTTTTTTATTAAAAATTGTTTTTAACTATAATTTTCATTGCAAGCTATGGATAATTTTATTTTGGAGTTTACCTTGTCCAAAATCAAACTCAATTTTTTTTTTTACCTGACCTGGATCATTGATTTTGGTTTGTAGCAAACATGTTTATCACAATGTAAGTCTATAACTTTGCAAATTCTCTGTGAAATGCCGGGGCTACCTGTTGTTACGTATCGGCTAGTTCAAAGTAACACAGATAAGCTTTGTAAATTTTAACAAAAATAATTTAGTTTTCTAGAAAACATAAAATAATGTAAATATTTAAAACAAGACTTACGATTTACGGAAATGAACCAAATTGTGTGTTCTAAAGATAAACACAAGTCTTGTAAAAAGTGCTAAACACAGTCTGAAGTTCAGTTACGGTCCAGTTACGACGTCAGACGAATGCTAACAGAAAAATCCAGAATTTACACAGTAAAGCAGTTTGTATAGTTCCGTTTCTTTGACATGTTTGTTCGGAAATCAAAGGTATCCGTCTGGATTTCATTAAAAGAGCCCGCTAGGTACCGATCATTTAGCTCCCACATTTAATAGTTATCGTCTACAAAGAGGTTTATTACTCGTAGAACAAAGGTTTTAACCTTGGAATATAATGCCTCGGGGATAACGGTTGGTCCGGTTGCACAAGGCCAATAAATTTTATTAATCAAAACAGACGGCCTGACGTATTGTTTATTTATATTAAGCAGCGATCTGGTTTCTTATTATAGCCACTGGTTACTCCGCATTAAAACAATGACACCAGGTTTTTTAAACCGAGAAGACCCCCCATCCCGGAAAACCACAAGCAAATAAACTCAGTAATGTATTATACAGACATCATATTTTCATTACATAATTCATTTATTTTTCTCATTACTCACTCATTTATAATTTGTATTGGTTTTCGTAGTTATTCCTATTATTATTATTATTATTATTATTATTATTATTATTATTATTATTATTATTATTATTATTATTATTATTATTATTATTGCGTAGGCATTTCAATATCCGGTAAAAAAAATTGCGTTGGCACTACATTACATTAATATAAAAAACCATATCGCGACAAGAAATCTAGTCAAGGTCGAGTCAATTAGGGAGCGCATCATTAGGGCGAGAGGACAATATAAAGGCGCACTCAGCCTTTCATGAGTAAACAAGAAAGTTTATAGATTTAAACAAAAAAATCGAGTAGAATATCAAATGTACTGGTATTAACTAAATCTCCTTCATTTAAAAGCCCTTCTAGCAAACTACTGTGAAAGTGTACCATACCATGTGTAAAATTTCTGATGAATTTAAAGTTGTGATGCTGAGATTTATTAACTTAGAAAGAAGATGATTTATTAGTTTTGAATGTATGTTCGTTTTTCGGTAGACGAAGCAAATTAAGGATAAGACAGGAATTAATGGGAATACACAGAATACAGAAAGACAATCATATACAACTCGTTGAAAATGGAATTGTTATCAAGAACTCACCGTATAACCACGTGCCCGACATCGATTAAAGTTAAAAATTTATCGAAGATATAAAAGAAAACAAGCCAGTCCCTAGGATGTGCGGGGCCCAAGACAGCAAGAGATGAGGGGGGCCCCAAGCAAAAAATTGCATTGCGAAGTTGATTTTTTGTCTGCAGTGCGGGGCCCCTGAACGAAAGCGAGACGGTTTTTCGTTCACCTTGCTCTAGGGTTGGGCTTGAAAGAAAGCGCCGCAACACTGCTGGAATCAATTCGTCAGATAAAATACAAGTAAGTCGTAATGCAAAAAGAACTATACAAGAACACGACGATGACATCCTCCTCCATTGCCAAATCCGAATAATCTGCAATGATTAGTGATTATATTCGAATACAAGAAGACTTTGAGAGGTGATCTCTCTAGATGTATGATCTTTCACTTTAGCAAGTAGTCCTACTTCAGGAGATGCTTACAACAGACCCATAGATTGTAGCAACGATACGACTTTGGATTTCCTTAGCAGTTCGACAGCTAACGGCCTCGGTATTTGTTCCAGTTAAGAATGTGACCGGGTTGTTTTAAAAAGAAAAAGACTGATCTAATCTTCATGCTTCCAGGAAAATACGAAAGAACTTAAAAAAAAAAAACAAAACAAAACATGGATTATTTCGAAGACAATTGCATCAGAAGACCTGGATGCTATGTTAGCACTTAATTTGTGGAATACTTACGCAACAGCCGTTCACGATCTGTCTAAAACCAATAATTCAGTGAAGGACTATCATCATGGACTCGTCTTGCTGACCAAAGCTAAACAATGATCACTATCGAAGTTAATTAGAGGCATTAAAAAAAGGAACAATGTCTCAATGAAATCATACTTGAACAATACAGCACTAGTCAACTACCTCCAAATGGAAAACGAATTTACAAGGAAATCTCAGCCAGGATGGAAACAGTCTTGAAAGTCCCATCAATTTTTGATTATTTACTAGGATTAGTGCGTAATCAAGTTTCAACTTTAGTTTTGATACTATTGATATTGATTTTATTTGCTGGGCATTAAAATGCATTCTCAAAGTTTTATTTGTCTATAATTACACTTTAATTATTACTTTCATATAATTGATGATAAAATATATTGTCTCGCTTTTGTCGGTCTCCTTTCTTGTCTATCTACTCTTTTATCACGCGCTCTTACTGACTGGCTTTTTGTCGGTACATCTTTATAAATCGAAAGAAAACAAAAGAAACCAACCAAAATATATAAATAAATCAATACCCCCAAAACAAAAAACAAAAGACACAAAACAAAAACAGACGGAGCTATAGCTCATCCCGTTGTAGGTCTGTAATAGTTTACCATATCATCAGTCAAGTTTAAGCCATCAAAAAAGCTTTAATTTCATTAGAAATTTAAATGTAAACTTTTGTAATTTCAACGTTTGTTGTATTTATTGTTTGTTTAGTCTCTGTTTTGTCCATACTTTTTGCAAAGATCCAAAGAGAGTAAAAAACTTTAGGGCTATCATTAAAAACTAGTTTTATAGGCCTGCTGATCTTTATCAGTTTGCTGCATAATCGCCGACAGTCGTGCTCCCTTGCTGGGTGGATCCAGTGCACTTGAAAGGACTGATATTTGCCATACGATTTGTGATCGTGTCTCTGTAGACTGCTCAAGTGGCCTAATGGTTAGAGGGTTCGCCACGGACAAGAGAGATCGCTGATTCAAACCCCGGTCTAGTCATATTAAAAACTCATACAAATGGTACTAGGAGCTGCCTCTCTTGGCGCACAGCATTAAGAGGTTAAATGTTAGGACTGGTGTCATGATAATGTGTATGGGTGGGAAATGATGCTACATGTCTGCGGCATGATGTTCCAAGTGCTAAACGTCACTACAAAGTGCCACACGGCAGGCATCGTAGGAATATGACTAAAATATTGTTAAAGCTACGTTAAAAATCTCCGCTCGCAACCCACACATCCACCACCGCTAAAATAGCAGTATATGCTCGGGTTCAATATTATATCCTTCTAAATAGCATTTCCGGTCCGGGAGTAATCGTTTAGGGAAATCAGGTTGAAATCGCAAGTGCATTTATAAAATTGTTGATACAGTACGGTCTTTCAAAATCGGAAAACTATTTGAATATCTTGCTGTGCCCATTTAATAATGCCATAAAATAGCTGGATTTATTGTATCCGAATTGGTAAGTTTGGCTTTAAGTTCATATACAGGTTACATTGAAAGATTGTTGCTGCCATTTTTTCAACAACAATCCAAATCATGTTAGATGAAATTGATTAAATACATTCTTCTTAGTTAATCGACAAGCAACTTGCGTTTTCTGATGTATTAATGACATTTAACTTTCATGGAAATATTAGAAACACAATTTTGGATTTATAATAATATTGTCCTGTAACAATGAAATGTAACGGACCGTATGGTCCAGTAACAAGTTTCCGACTATCACCTATTTACGATGATATGGATCTCATGCACTCGTTGAAGCAGAACATAGATTATTTAAGAATATTGTATGTTGGCATAAATGAAAAACACTAACGACGTAGAGTGCAAAACTAGTAAATAACTAGCCCAAGCGCATTTGACTCTTAACGAGTCTTTTTTAAAGGCATATACAAAACATAGACAAAACAAACAAATAAACATAAAAAAGTTGTGTTTGTAAAACTTTACATGGCGGTCTCTACATGTAGATAATCCTATAGATACATTATGTCAAAATCAGCCTGTATAGACTCGTTGCAAATACTGAAAGAAGTATTTGAAAGACAGATGAGTATACAGTGTTGATACTTTATTCATGCTTAAGATTAGCTGTGTGTGTATAAACTATGCATGTATATTGGGTTGTTCTCTGAATAAAGTAATATATAAGAAATGTGTTACAATTGTAGTTGTTTTTCTCATTTAATATACATTGATTTAAAATAGTAACGACCAATGAAGCACACTTTTATGCACCCAATTTTATTTCCCCCCAGCAAATTTGTTGGTACCATACATGATTGCTTATAACACAGTTCGGTTCATAATGTCGTTGGGTTCTATGGCTCCCAACTACCGCCTTATAGCTAAGTCACACTGTATTAAGATTAGTTTTAGAAATGCATTTTAAAGAAACTGGGCCTAGCTGGGAATTTTCTCCACATATGTGCTGCAAGACTGATTTGAATTACTATACCTCATTGGATGTTGAATGTCTTCACCACCAAGGAAAAAGAAATCTATTGTGCAAGAAGAAAAATTTAGTTTGGAATATACCAAAAATTGTCAGTGCGTTCAGCCATTAAATACCAATATATGTCATGCACACAGTGTACCAGGAATTTTAGCATTGGGCATGGTGGTAAAGATGAGATGAAGAAGCACATTGGTAGCAAAAAGCTCATACAGTTTGGGAAAGTACATGCAGTTTTTGTGAGTGCTGGAGTTTTTTAGATTGAAAGATTAACTTATATCATAATTTTGCTACAGTTCACAGTTTTGTGTACATGTACTGATACCACTAATCACTTACAGTTTGACGTTTCATTTTCTGGATTAATATCATTTTGTAATTAAGCAAAACTGCAGTCAAAATGTGATCACCTCCAAGGAAGAAGATTTGTATTTCACACAAAGTGAAGTATAGATTGGAGTACATGAAAATTTGGCCATGCATTCAGCCATCAAAAATATTTGATGTATATTATGCTTTTTGCACAGTAGTGTGCTGCAGATTTTACAATTGTGAATGTACACAAGGGTTGGTATTGTTGCTTACAATTTACCTGTTAATACATGTGCATTGTAGTAATATAGTATACATATGACTGATAAATTGTAAGCAAGGATATGAGCTCCAGTGGGTATGTGGCATAATGATGTGAAAAAGCATACTGCAATAGCACCCCAAGTAGATTTCTGTGTTGGAGTACTTTAAGCCACCTACTCAAGCCCTGCATGCTACCAATGCTGAAGCATTGTTTGTATGCTTTCTTGTCGAACATAACCTGACTTTCTCAGATCAACAGCAGTGACAATGAGAGATTATTACCTATTGTGAGGAAAAATAAGACAAACTTTAGTGCCTCTGTGTGAGAGCTGAAAATTTGCAACAATTTTAGTCACCAAGATTAATTAGCAGGCAAGAAGCTTGAACTAATTTTAAAACAAATTTACCATGGCCTGATGGAGGAAGTTCAAGACTGCCATAGCATCATATCATGACAGATAGCATAAAGTTTGTGTATGTCAGTAAATTGGGCTGCAAATACATGTACTACATGTAATCAGTGTAAATAATATGTTTTAGTTTTATTTTGGAATTTTCTTATAATTCAGTACTGACCATCCAAGTGGATGAAGTTAGTGTCATGATATAATTTTTCACTAATTTTGTTCAGAATTCACCGATTTTTATCTCACTTTTTACTAATTGTGAGTGAGAAGGGTTGTCAGCTCTGTAGAAATGTGAAAATTTAAATTTATGTAAAGGATTAGATGTTGATGTTTTCAACACTGACTTTTTATAATTTATCAAAGTTAGATGGTATAGTGATGTAGATCTAGACAAAGATCAGTAGATTTTGAGGTTGAGAAATAGCAACTATGATTGGTCATTTGGCTTCACTGGCTTGACACACACATACATACACACACACACACACATATATATATATATAGAGAGAGAGAGAGAGATGTATTATTTTAATTATGTGCTTTTTTTCAGTATGCTTTTAATAGTTTTAAGCAATTCCTTATTTTCAAATTGAAAATAGGTTATATGTGAATATCAACATATTTTGTATGCATATAAAAAGTTTTATGTTCATACCCATTCTGTTTATACATAGTATATGTGTGTTTGAATTTTAAGTAAATGCAGTGTTTTGGCTATATGACTTAAAAAGCATATCAGAAGCTATATAATGTAATTAATTTTCACTGATAGAAGTAACAAGATTAGAGTCTTGTAACTGCAAGTTGGTAAAAATGCTTAACAAACTTCCACTTAATTATTTTATTTTCTATATTGTTGTTGTACAATTGCAGTCAAAAAGATTTCCAGCATTCTTTGAAACAGCCACAGAAACAAATACATGTACAAAGGAATAAATGCATGTGACTTCAAACCATACTTTTCGCCCTGATTTCATTGTTCTCGATAAAACATTACTGTAACAATGTATAATCACAAGAGTCTACAGTTTTATCAATAAAGCACAACAAAATTTCTGACAACATGAAATCACCTTAACAGTATTATAAATTAACACCATAAAGGTGATTTCATATTGTCAGAAATTTATTTTATAATACCCTTAAGGTGATTTCATGTTGTCAGAAATTTCTTCATGCTTTTTTGATAAAACTGCAGACTCCTGTGATATAACTAAAGAGGACTCTTTTCTTCCTTTGACAGAAAATCCAAAAAAAATTTCTTGCACAGTGCATCTATTTTTAGATGGAGGGCTTTTCTCATAACTAATGGTATTCACTTTCTTGCTTCATTACAAAAATCCATTTATAGGACTGCATATTTATAGTTTGTCTGCCTACTGATAATAACGACATGCACTGGTTAAATATTATTTTCTTCATTACTAGATATATTTTCATATTCTCACAGTTTAATGAAGTGGTATATCATATGATGTCTGCCATTACAAGTTCATTTATGGTTTCAAACTGATTTTATACAGAAAATATGCAAATATGGCTGTTTAAATCTCCATTTATTAAAAAAAGAAATAAATTAGAAAATGCTCTTTACCAATCATATGTTTAAAAGCAAATTACTATCTGCATATTGTTGTTTAAATTCAAAACAGAATTTGGTATATTTTCATCATAGCACAGTAGGCCAACTTCTTGAAATCAAGCAGTGATATCTTGCTTGGAAAAGGGTTAATGGTCAGTTAGCTATTAAAACTGCAAGTGATTGTGCAAGAATTTCTTTGTCATCATAAACTGATTGGTATCAACATCAGGTTATTACATGGTTTAAAGAAGAATGGTGGGATTGTGATTTGTGCATGATTTTGACTGTCCCTGTATGTATACCTGTATGCTAGGGCTTGAGTGTAATTTCATGCACTTTACCATACACAAATGAAGATAAAGATTTTAAACATCAAAGCCTAATTGGAAGTGGTGAATGGCACAAAGAATGAAACACATCAGTCATATTTTATTTCATTTAACAATGATCTCTTTTTGCAAACCATGGTTGACAAAAGATGAGTTGCATTAATATTTTAAAATATATATTCAAGACAATAAATATATTTATCATTATAGATAAAAACAGAACACAAATGGTTTGAAGTTGAGACTGGTGCCAGCAGTTATGAGTCAAGGTTATTCAAAGAAATTGGGACCACCTCCTAGATGGCTCAAGTGTCCTAGAAAAGGGCAATTGATCATTTGTAAGTATATGTAGGAATTTCATACAACTCAGTTTATTGTCTGTGTACATGGACTGGGCATTTAACCATTAATGTTAATTTTATTGCCTGTGTAGGCATTTAACTATTAATTTAGTGAAAAGATAATGACTGCTTGAATGTGGAGGCATTTCTTTCCATCTGTTATAGTCACTCCTTGTCCCTTAACTGGTTTCATTACTATTGTAAAGAGTGAATAATTTGGGTTCATTCATATGTTCAACTGATCCATTTAACCATTACCTTTAATGTATTGCCTTTGTGCATGGAGTAGGCATTTAACCATTAATGTTTAATGTATTGCCTTTGTGCATGGACTAGGCATTTAACCATTAATGTTTAATGTATTGCCTTTGTGCATGGACTAGGCATTTAACCATTAATGTTTAATGTATTGCCTTTGTGCATGGAGTAGGCATTTAACCATTAATATTTAATGTATTGCCTTTGTGCATGGAGTAGGCATTTAACCATTAATGTTTATTGTATTGCCTTTGTACATGGACTAGGTATTTAACCATTAATGTTTAATGTATTGCCTTTGTGCATGGAGTAGGCATTTAACCATTAATATTTATTGTATTGCCTTTGTACATGGACTAGGCATTTAACCATTAATGTTTAATGTATTGCCTTTGTGCATGGAGTAGGCATTTAACCATTAATATTTATTGTATTGCCTTTGTACATGGACTAGGTATTTAACCATTAATGTTTAATGTATTGCCTTTGTACATGGACTAGGTATTTAACCATTAATGTTTAATGTATTGCCTTTGTGCATGGACTAGGCATTTAACCATTATTGTTTAATGCATTGCCTTTGTGCATGGAGTAGGCATTTAACCATTAATGTTTATTGTATTGCCTTTGTACATGGACTAGGTATTTAACCATTAATATTTAATGTATTGCCTTTGTACATGGACTAGGTATTTAACCAATAATGTTTAATGTATTGCCTTTGTGCATGGACTAGGCATTTAACCATTAATGTTCACTTATTTCCATTGTACATTGAAGACATTTTTGACCCCCAGAGTTTTGTCCTCCTCTTCTTACTCCATCAACAACCTGGACCATAGCATCAGCATCTATTGATTTTATGTTGGAACAGAAGAGTTTGCTTTCAATTACTTCCACAGTCTGGGAGAGTTAAAGAAATTCTGACGTCTTCATCATCAGTCAATGGGGGTTCTACCGTTGCCATATACCAGTCTTTCATTGGAAACCCCTGCAGTTGACAGTGATATCTTTGCTTTGGGGATGACAAAACCACACTCCAAATATATGGATCGGATGGCTTTTGATGTCACTTGGCAGGTAGTTTGCAATATCATTTTCATTGCTTCTGTTTTGAACCTTTATTCTCTATGCCTATCTTGCAACAGGCAGAACATAGGTTATCTTCTCACACTCAGAATACCTCAGGGCATGCATGGGAGTCAGTCTGAAGAATAGGTTGTGTATTGTATAGAGCCATTTAACACACTTTGGCCAGTGCCTTAACTGAAACTGCAAATTTACAATTGACGGAAAGAAACTCTGTGCTCTTTGCCAGCTCTTTCCTGAAGGACCACCATAATACCAAGCTATGGTCACAACTTTTATCCTGTAATCTTTTGTTTAACAGCCAGATTGAAGAACATTGCAGACAAGCCACTCAGGAGACTAATTTATCTGCCTTCCAGAACCACATCATTGATACAGGGATAATACGGGAAATCAACAAAAGGACCCAAGGGCCACTCATTAGGCATGAACCTATGAAAATTGTGCTATCAAAGCTCCACCCAGTGAAAGCCACAGTTCTCGCACACCAAATTGGATATAGTACCAAGATGATCCTTTAGCTCATTCCTGACTTTTCTTGGTCCCAAAGGCAAACAGCACTCTGCGTCCAGTTATTGACATAAATGCCCTCAATCTATTCATTCACTCACTTTGGCTTGCACTGCAGCACATTTGAATGCCATCTTTGAGCGAGATTCGCCATCAGTGTGGAGGCACATATCTTCATGTCTCTATTCACAAGACTTCCTACAACATTGTATATCAATTCAGGGCACTCCTATTGTGATTCAGCAAGATCTGTCTTCACTTGGCTGATGAATTGAGTGGTAGGTAGTTCATGTCCATACTATTCTCTGGTGGCAGTATCGAGTTACCTGGACAACTTATCCAGAAACATGAGTGAGTTGGATCTAACAAGACAGGATAGCCTTTTGTTACCAATCTAGATTTCTCATCAACAAGGAAAAATCATCTCAACAATTTTTTTCACTTAGGCATGGAGTTCAATACACTGTAACATTTTGATTTTGTCTCCCCAGGATCAGGCACTATCTGCATGGGAATTCAATCGCCTACTAGGCTTGCTCAACATGGCTGCAGACCTTTGGGTCCTATGTCACCTTTTAATGTGCCCATTGCAATGATTTCTACCAGAATGGAGGTCTACAGTTTGCCCACTTAATCCTCTCACCATCTACACACAATTAAGGCACTATCTGTAGAACTGGGGCACATTGGCAATATGTCTACCTGTACAACCAACATAGTTGGCCATTGTGAAAGTCTTTCAGGAATATTTGCATGGCAAGGGAGTTTTTGCTCTGTCAACAAAATTGGTCATTGATCTCAAATGACAAGGATGATTCAAGTCCTACAATGGTGACTTATCTAGTATGACAGAAGAACCAAGTCCCAAGATTTTTGCATCCTTGCATGCGACTTTCTGAAGTGTTGTGGTCAACAACAAATCAGCTTACAAGTTCGCCATATTCCAGGACTTCTAACATACAAGCAGAATCTTTGTCTTGGTACAATTAATTAATACAGATGGAATGGTCTCATCATCTCAGTTTTCAATTGATGGACCTATTTGCAATAATGTGGAGTACTAATTTCCCACCTTCATATCTCTACACATGGATGTGGATGTGAGAAGTCATGGATCAGCAACCTCATCAATCTTGCAATGGGAAGTCTTCTGATAATTTTGGATTTTTCCTCATCCACTTAACAACTGTGATGGCAGTTATTTCATTTCTACTCAGAGCTATGGAATCTTCATTACTGGATCAGATTAAACAGGCCATCAGAAACAGTCATGGTGATAATTGCTTTAGCAAGAAGGCAATCCATTTTAAAACCATATGAAGGCAAATGAGCCCATCATCCAAACATTCGTGAAGGATGAGGCATTATTGGAGTAAAGCTGGAGGATGAGCATGAATACATAGCATGTTACTCTGCCATTGGCAGAAATGGGTGCTTTTCATAGAAAAGTTCTGTTTTATCAGTCCTACAACACTTCACCTCCAATACCCTATATAAACAAGCCACCTGCACAAGGTATCTCATAGTCTAAAGTGTTTTGTTGTATATATAATGTAGGGAGGGAAAACCACAACTTGCAACAAAGAATGGGTGGGTGTATACATGCTCAGCCTCCAGCTTTACTCCAATAATGCCCCTCATCCATCACAAATGTTCATTATTTTTCATAAAGTTTTCAGCCTCACATGTATACATAGTACCTTTAGAGAATGACAACAAAACATCTGCTAAAGAACATGAACTGGAAAATGTACTACATGTTAGCCTGTAAACCATAATCAAATGATAAATATTTATGATATTAATAACTGCTTCAGCAAAACCCTTGCTATTAGCCTGGATGTCCCTTAGATAAAAGTTTTTACTGATGTCCAGTTGGCTGTTTTCAATGTATCGTGTAATGAACAACCATGTCAGAAAGCAGCTGATGCTGCAGCAGTTCTGTAAGAATGAGCTTTAAATTTAGATGTATCAATTTCCAATTGTTCTAAAAGTGTTTTTAACCAACTTGCAATAGTTCTAGATGTCACAGTTCTTTAGGAACAAGAAGATACCAAAACTTGAGTAGATTTTCCAATATTGTTAGTCCTGTCAAGATAATGCAATAAAGCATGCATGGCACAAAGCTTTTCATCCAGCTGGAAATTCTTACCTTGTCTTGAAGTTTTCAACAAATCTGAAAAACTGAATACTATTCAAGTCATATTATGTGCAAGTCATATTATGTGCAAGTCATATTATGTAAACTCAAAGATTTTAGAGTTTGTGCTCCAGGAGCTGTAGGTAAAGCAATAAGAGCAACCAGCTTCATTGTTAATAATCTTAAAGATATAGTGTCCAGAGGAAAAAGATTACAAAGGTATTTCAAGACTAGGTTTATGTCCCAAGTGTCAATATGGTTTTGGTGGACTTTATTAATCAACAGAGGGTGGAGCACTACTCATTATCAATGATCCTCAGAGTAGTAAGTCACATAGCTTTGTGAGTATTTATGAAACTGTAAGACTTGCCTTCAGTTACCAAAGAAACAAAATATGAAATAGCTGTTACCTCAGAGACACAAAATGGAATAATTTCCTTGATCTGACACCAACACCACCATTTTTTTTCATGCCCAATTATATTGTTTAGATGTTCTTGGTCTCCAGGAATTGATGATGTCCACAGCTGTTGTTGGAAGTCCTTGGTTTTGGAGCAGTCCCAATACAGTCACTGCGACTAAAGATAGGGTCTTCCCTAGGGGACAAGTTTGACCACTGTGTGGAAGAGTCAGTATATATTTGTGTCTTGGAAGAGTAATGGAAACCAGAATTGTGATGACCAATGTGGAACAATTCAAAGTGCTTTACTAACCATATCAATAATAATTTTATTCAATATTTTTTCAACAAGATTAAAGAGGGAGGAATGTATGGCATTAAATCGTGCCAGGAGAAAAAAAAGCTTCAGTTTTAAAACCACCTGGTTCTGGAAAACATGAGACAAACTTATTTAACTGACAATTTAATCTATGTCTGCACACAATCTTTGAAAAATTTCATTCTTTAGTAGCCATTCAGTAGAGTCAGAAAATTTCCTGGACAGATAATCTGCCTTGTATATTATATTTGCCAGCAATATTAACTGCAGATACAGATATTTCTCTTTCTAAGCAACAGTTCCAAATCTGTCTGGCTAGCAGATCCAAATGCATTGATACCATTCTACCCATATTAATATACAAGATAGCACATATACTGTCAGACTGAATCTCGATATGGACATTTCTGTGATCTGAATGAAAAACTTGTAAGGCATAAGAAATAGCTAACAACTCTAAGCAATTGATGGAAAAGATGTCTCACTCTTTTTCCATCTACCAGAGATTGATCTATTTGAATCGAGTTCGTAAGCTCCCCACCCTGAGGGTGATGCATCAGTTTGAATAGTAAAAGCAATCTTGTCTTGTCTGTTAGATTTTCCATTCTTGTCTGTAACATATAGATATCACCATTTGAGTTCCTGAATACTTTGTGGAGACAACTGAATTGTACTATCAAAATTTTTTATTTTCATAAAGGCCTTTCAATTTATCATGTTCCAAATACCTGTAGTGCATTGGGGCTTCCTGGATTACATAAAATGCATTATTAATCATACCAATAAAGGATGCCAACTTTTGTACTCTAACATACATTTATCAAGAAGTGTCTTGGCAAAAACTTGGATCTTTTCCACTTTCTCCTCAGTAAGAAAAACCTTAAACTGTACAGAGTCTAAAAAAAAACAACAAAAAAAGGTAATTCATTGAGATGGTTTAAGCACTGATTATTCAAGATTGATAGTGAAACCAAGACATTGTAATGTTTCAATCATAGTCCATGTGTTTTGCAAGCAAATGTAACTGTCACCATCCAAATTCAATGAAGCTTCAATATATTAAGAACACCTAATACACTGCTGCCTAAACCATTGATAAATGGTTTTGAGGATCTTAGGGAAAAATCCTAGAGCAGAAAAAAAAATCCAAAGGCAAACAGACAAACTGAAAAAGCTGACCATTCCAAATAAACTTGAGAAATTTCTGATAATCTGTATGTACATTCCTACCCACTTATATCGTCATCACTTATGTCCACAAACTGCCTATCTCGACAAAAAAGCAAAGTAACGGTCCCTTGGTCTGCTGTTACTACCAAATTGTTATGCTTATGTTGACATCCAGATAAAAAAATAAATGTATATATCAACAGAATCCCATGGTCCCAGCTTGAATGAATCAATTGTTTTATCATTTATGTTGACAAGCTGCTAGTTCCAACCTATACTTTGTTCAACATTAGCTGATCTTGCTGAAAGGCTTTAATTTACCTGTCTAATCATTTATGTTGATCAGCTGCCATTTATGACCCCTACTTTGTTCAATTATTTATGTTGACAAGCAGATACTTACAACCCATACTTTGTTCAACAATTAGTTGATCTTGCAGCCAGGCTTTAATGTCGCATTCAGATTTAAAAAGTCCCAGGCTTTTGCTTTGTCCTATAAAGTTTGCTTCTCATGAAGACTTAAATAAAAGCAATGAAATCTGCTCGATTCTTACATTTTCCAAAGTGATCAATGGTTAAAACAAGTCTATTGTTCTGTGAAAATTTCCTTTTTAACTTTATATTTATGATGGCTACCAACAGCAGTGTAAAATGCAGATTAAATTTAAATTTCTCCAGAGATAACATCTGCCAAGCTGAAACAGAAGAAGCTTGCATGTTCAAAAAAGCGCATACTCCCGTGCCCACTTGTTTTGCTAACAACATATAATTTTAACTTTAATTTAAATTAAATTTTATTGTAATTTTATGCATTTGATTATGCTATAGATAAGCTCAATTAAAGATCACTGTATTTGTCATTAAAATCTTTTGCTACTACATGTACAGTGTATTTGTATTTTGTTTGTCTTTCATAACATGCTTGCGTTTTGTCACTTTCGGAACTTTAGTCCCAACAGACTTTAATTTTTTTCTCTTAGTTTTTCTGTTTTTGTGGCTTCATAACTCTTTCCTTTTTTTGAGGAAGTTGCCTCGACTTTGCAAAAGGCTGCAATAATCTCAGGCCCAAAATTTTGAGTTGGTTTTGAGGTCGGTAATTGAGAGGACTTCGTCCTCTACAGTAGCAATTACAAATAAACAAAATGAATTTATAACAAATAACACATATAGCTTGGACTACACCCTAAGCTGGCTACAACACTACCTAACTGCACAGGTGGCTTACTTATACAGGGTACTTCAGTTGATGTGTGTGACTGATAAAACTTTCCTTTTTTTGAAGAGCTCTCCTTTCCGCCAATGACAGAGTAACATGCTATGTATACATGTGAGGCTGAAGACCTTACGAAAAATAATGGCACATTTTCTTCTAGTGGTGCAGAAATGAAAGCATCATTCCTCTCCAGATATATATAGTCCTACCCATTCATGTTGACATCCTCGGGCCCGAGGAAATATTGTCGAGATAAGTGGATGTCAAGATAAGTATTTTGGTGGGTGGTCTTCAGAAAAGATACAAGTTAAATTCATCAGTAAGGGGCAACCTCTTGTCAATGAATAGCATTTTAACATTGCCAATCATGAATAGCATTTTAACATTGCCAATCATGAATAGCCAATCATGTTTGATGTGACTGGAACAGAGATGTGGTCTTTAGGTTGTTTATCATCAGCACATGTTTTACTTTGATGCAGTATGTCTCATCTGGAGTACACTTAAAGAATAAAACTGTTTCATACACATTGTAAGTATCCTTAGACTTATAATTCTGCAATATATCTTTAAATTGGGCTTTCCATCCTTCAGGCTGTGATGTGTCTGCTGAGTTGGCTTCTCCACAAATCCTTTTGTATTCGATGTTATGACAAACTTTAAAGCGACTGAACCAACAATTCCTTTGCTTTTTTGATGTTCATATCACAATCTATGGATAAGGTGGAATGTGCAGTGCGGGTTTCATTGAACCATTTTACTGTGGCCTCCTCCTCATCTTCATATTTAGCAGTTTTCTGCTTTTTCCTTTGGGGAGCAGTTACCTTCAAAGTAGTCTTTCTTTATAGACTTCACAGCTTTCATCCATCTTGACAGGATGTTATGTTTAGGAGAATATTTTTCACAGACATCTTTGCAAGATGCCTCACCCTCAGCATCCTTAACAGCTAGATATTTAGTTTCCAGAGACTGTAAATTTGATCTTTGTTTACACTGCTGTTGGTAGCCATTGTAAATATAAATATAAAAAAAGATAAAAAGGAAACTTTTACAGCACAATAAACTTGTTTTAATAACTGATCACTTTGGAAAATGCAAGAATCAATCAGATTTCATTGCTTTTATTTAAGATGCAGCAAGAGGCCAACTTTATAGGACGAAACAAAAGCCTGTTATTACTGTTATTTATCTGATTAGGACATTAAAGCCTGGTGGCAAGATCAAGTCATTGTTGAACAAAGTATGGGTCAGAACTGGCATCTGGATGGCATAAATGTTTAAGCAGGAATATTAAAGCCTGTTGGCAAGATCAACAGATTGTTGTACAAAGTATGGGTCATAATGGGAAGTTTGTGAACATAATTGATTACAAAACAAAGGATTGTTCAAGCTGGGACCAAGGGCTTCTGTGGACATGTATGTTTATTTTTTTATCTCGACATTGACATAAGCAAGACAATTTTGTTAGTAATAGAAGAACAAGGGACCTGGACTTTGCTTTTCTGTCAAATAGGCAGCTTGTCAACATAAGCAATATCGATATAAGTGGGCAGAACTGTATATCACAAATAAGCTAACTTCTTCTGGCTCTTCACAGAGAGAAAAGTGTGCACTGAGTACAATAAAAGGTTTGCTGACACCCTTTGCCATCACAGTAGGGAGGATATTGGACAAAACAAGGACTTTATCCAACCTACTCTCCAACTTCAAGTATACACTACCAATGTTCACCTTATACCTAAAGCGAAACCTTTCCTAGCTATACAAGATATATCTGAACCACTTTCAAGGGCATTTCTGGTACACCTTTCCAACATGCCTTATCAACAGACCTGAATTACATGCAGTTCTGACAAGACAGCATCCTCTTTCATTACCTATTTCCTTCCATGGGTAACCAGACTTTCACCATGAAGCTTCCACTTTTTCTGGATACATAAGTTGAAGGCAACCTACAAGACCCAGTTCTGGCTTTGAAGTGGTACCTTAATAGAACAGCTGCTGCATTGAGAGATATCACACCTCAGGACAGGAGGATATATCTCATCCTGTATTAAGTGGCTTATTTGTTAGTATAGAGGGAAATAACCTTAGCTCAAATGGACTTAATGCACATTTTGTCTCAGGAGGTTAGGGCAGTTGCTACCATCCTATCATTTGTCTGACCTGTTTGCTAACTGACATGGCTATGGGATGTACATTGGAGTTCACATTCTCTAGCTTTTGTCTCCGAGATCTGTCATCTCAGAGCAGAGGGCCAAGTTTGATCTTGTAGGACCTATATCTATTCAGATCAACAGGTTACCCTTCCAAGTCGATCAACACCTTAGGATGTGGCTTCATGACTTATGCAAGGGGAACTTTTTTTCTCTTTTTGAAGCTTTACCATCTTCTCTTACCTATTCTCCTAAGGTATTAAGTTTTGTGAAGTATTTACAGAAGAAACCAATTTTTCCTGGTAAAATATGTTTTATTTTTATATAAAAAAAATGCTTGCCTAGTCATAGTACACATGCCCCCAGTTACATCCATAGAGAGAAAGCCTTCTGTTCTATTAGTAACTGACATGTATTTAGACTTAGCTACCAAGTAATATCATTCTGTCTAACCATCACATAGGATGACAGACAGCTCCCTTTAGTTAAAAGTAGTATCTGTGAGTGCTCTATTGTGAAGTAGTTCTCCTATTTTATTATGAATGGGTAAGTATTCTTAAAAAAAATTATTTTTTACTAGGAAAACTTGGTTTTTGCTTAGTAATATTAGTTCTATATCACATCAGGATAAGATTTTGTGGATGGCTTGTATTTGGAGAAAGGATGAAGCTTACAGATTTTTGATTCAATAACTCAAAGATCAAGGTCACTGACAAATAAGAAAATTAGGTCTAACATCATACCTTTAGTTTTAGATCAGGTTACATGACTTACAAATTAGGTATGGAAGAGCTCTGTTGATTTTAGGTGTCAGAAGATCAATGGTCAGGGTCATTGAGGCACAAAAGAAAAACTGGCTTTGCAGAATAATTTTTTTTAGTTTCTCGACTTTATTTTGTAGATAGCTTGCCCTTAGGATAATAAATAAAGCTATGGATTCTGGAGAAAAGTAAAATATGAAAAGAGTGGTTATAAGACTTTGCCATTTCCAAGGATGGGGTCATAGAGCCCATTAATCTCCAAAATGAGCCGTACTAAACTATGACAACATAGAGGAGGATTAAACATAGTTTGGGTGTTTAGTTTTTCATATATTGATTTCACACTTTACAGACATAATCAGTGTGACTATCTACAGTATTAATCTATTTAACTCTGTTATCTTGCTCACAGTTTTCTTTCACAAATTTTGTTTTGCAGCAAAATTTTTGCCCATGAAAACTCCTTTGGACAGCCACTATGATGACCAGGTGCCTGAAATGTACAGGTTCAACCTGGAGATGATTTTCTCATCAATGAAGACAGCTAAGGTCTGCATAATAATAATAATAATAATAATAATAATAATAATAATAATAATAATAATAATAATAATAATAATATGTATGAAACCATCCCCAAACCAATTACAATGTTATTTTTCATTTGATGTAACAATGGAGTCAGAACAGGCACTATAGACTAGCTGTTGGCTAACTATTTTGTAATTAACATGTTATTATTTTTATTGCTTAAATGTGAAAGTTATCTTTTATTTTGTTGTGTAATAATTGTATGAAATCATTTGAAAAAATGTCAGAAAAGTTATTTAATTTAAAATCATATCTTTTATGACAAGATTGTGTAAAAAAAATTGTTAAACAACAGATCTTATAGCGACACTTTGTTTCTTTTATTTCCAGGCCAAATTGGGTTTGATCATAGATCTGACAAATACAAATAGATTTTACAGGAAAGATGAAGTTGAGGAAAAATTTGAATGCAGATATGTTAAGTTGCAGTGTCGAGGGTAGGTGTATCATTATATTACCTGGATGTTGCTTGTGATTACCAGTAAATGCTGTATATAGTTGTGTATATAGATATTAATCAAACCCTTCCAATTGAATAGGTAAAAACAAAACATTCAGAAGTTCATGACCTGAGCATAAGCTGATCCATAAGTTCTAGATGACAAGATGCACAGAGTTCTAAATGCATGTATTTAGGCAAATTACCTTAATCTTCAAGCCTTACAAAACTGAAAGTACAAAAATTAATGATATGTTGAAGGTCAAACACAATACTAAAATTTTAGTCTTGAATGTTGTCTTAGTTTAAATAATACAATCCTCCTACTAAAATCTTGAATTATATAATTATTTCACTTTGAATTCTGGCTTAGTATCAAAATTGCCAAATAGTTTGTAAAACTCAGCTTCTGTTTAGGGTGTGTTATCATCATCATCATCATTCTCATGAGTCATCTGATAGTGTGATATTCGGCTTCTCATTCTCCTGTGAATCAAGTGTAACATCATTTTGAGTTCCATTGATGATACAACACTTTTTAAAATGATTTGGCAGTCATTTCCAATGGAATCGAGTCTCGTGCATTTCTGACCATTTGGCAACCAAGATGATGTATGGCCTCATAAAATTTCCTTCCATCAGCTTCACCCAATTGGATCTTTTGTAAACTATCTTTAAATAGCTTATTAGGCAGACATCAAATGGTTGTAAAACCTTCAGGTATCACAGCCAATGTAGTTTTCATTTTCTTTGCGACATTTTTGACCTCGTCTGTCTCATTAGCTCGAAACATGTCCCCGACGAGCATTGAGGGCTTCTGAAGAAGTGTACCTTGAGTCTTGTTCCAGACTGTCCCCATCCATTCACCCATTCCACTTTCACTCATCCATCTCTTTTGATGTGCACAAACAATGATACTAGCAGGAAATATGCTTTTTGGCAGGGTCTTCCTTTTACAAATGATGACAGGATGCCGCTTTAAACCAACAGCTGAACAGGCCAACACAGACACAAAACACTTTTTTACATGACCAGTTGGTTTTATCAGAACAGTTTTCTCATCTTCAGCTTTGACCATTTTGTTGCTCAGAAAGTCAAAGACCATAAGCATCTCATCCATATTTTCTGATTTGTGATGGTTTGAATGAGCACTCCATTCTGCACTGGATGATGATTTTATGAAATGATGATGTTTTTTCTTCTAAGTCCTTTGGTAGATTTTGTGCTATCTTCATTTGCTTCCTGAGACAGAAACCATGCCAGTTCATCAAATGTGCTGATGAATCTGCTGACTTGCATTTGTTATCTTTCATCATTTGTATAGCACACATACTATTTGCAGATCATGTGACAATGCATCTGTTTTGCTGACATTCAGTAACAAAATCACTGAGTTCTTTCTCCATTTCAGGCAATCAGGTAATAAGTAATCCCAATCTAATGTGCCTTTTTTGTTCTTCTGATGCTGCTTTGCTTTTCCACTATTCCCTTGCTTCCTCCTTGTATACACAAAATAAATGTGCTGCAGCTTTGGCTGCATATTCAATAACTTTAAATTTAAATGCTGTATCAAAAGCGGAATTCTTTCTCTTACTTCCACCATTAATCATTTTAACTAATTGCCTTAAATTTCTAGAAAGATTAAACTGAAATAACATTTGATAGAGGTAGTCTCCTAATTTTACTTTATCATGTAATTTTTCCATAGGTGGTTGGTTATCAGTTTGCATTTGCTAATTTTGTGTTTGTTTTTTTTTACTACCAGGAGCTTGATTCAGTTAATAAAAATATGATTGGTTGTCATCTTGAACATTGTTCAAGCAGGTGTGACAGTTATAGTAGAAACCATAACCACAGCCTTATCTCTTGAAACAATACATCAGAGATACTGTGTGTATTAGTAAATTCATTCTCATTGTCCAACTAAACAGACTGATTATTCCTGAAGAATTATATACCATGGATTAAACATACTAGTACAGTAGTCCCTCTCTTGAACCTTGACCAATCACTTTGTAATGGGTTCATTATACCCTTGTATGGTTTTAGTTGTAGAAATTTGGGGTGGGGTGCTTCCAATATTTTTTTTAGATGTGGTACCCATCCAGGCCCGATTACGGTTCAGAATTTGGGTTAGTGAATGTTGGTATATAGCTCTGAGCTCCCAGTCAGCAATCCCAACAGTTAAATAATAAAAGTATAAAAGGTGAAATTAAATAACAACAAATTAATTTACAATCAAATATTCAATCACTCGAACTTCATGATGCACTTCTTTTGCTTGACCTTTTGAGCCTATCTCATCATATGAGTTATAGTGTGAGAGTCACCCTATCATTAGGTTTTTACTCATCTCCTGATTCTTTCTGTCTAATTCTCTTTGGGTTCCTTCTTATGCTCCTCCACTTTTGCTCCTTCCAGCTACTTCTCCTCCTCTACTTCCTTCGTCTATCCATTGACATTGATTTGTCGACTCTGACGGCACCGACAATCTCGATTCAGTCTCTCTCTCACTATCTCTATCTCTCTCTCACTCCATGATAACAACATCATAAAAGCTTTATATAAATTACTCGTATGCATGCAATGATAATTGATCCACATCAGTGCATACTCGTACAAAATATACATATATGCAAATATCTACGCTCTGACATATTGAAACAATTATTTCCTGACTCCAATACAAATATGCACAAACTCTACATATGCATCACTAAAGTGCTGGTTACCACGAAGTAACCTATATCAACTTATAACATTAATGCTGCTGAACTAGCAATCTACATAATCCTACGTAACTCAAATTCATGTCTCAAACCAGTACATAAATGAAACACTACAAAGTAATTCTACATACTAAACAATCCCAGTAATTAGGTAAAACATGAGACTAACTCCATGTTAGCTTAGGCTTGCAGAACGTGACACGCTTCTTACAGCCAGAATCCCTTGGCACCAATGCGTTTGTGTTCAAAAGTACCCCTCAAGAATGGCCACCCCTCTAACATGACCAGTGTATTAGTACAAAAATGTAAAATGTTCCTCTCACAAGCGGCCACTTTCTATTTCAAAAGAATCCAAAACCAATATCTAATTCATATCACGACATAAGGTAAGTAATCAGATTATCTCTACTATTGCTACATGTCTCCCAATGTCAAGTTTCCATTACTGAAAGAAGTGTTGACTAAAGAACATGTAACACTAAGATTAATATTATATCTTTGTCTATAAAATCCGGCATTCACAAGAAATGGGCTCTACAATGTTATGATAGAGTTTTGGGCTTCACACATCTGTTGAGTTCTTCTCCTTGATGTATACAACTGGACGTAATTGTCAAAATCATGATAAAAATAGGCTAAAAATAGAATTTGTGCATTGACAAACACACAGAGAAATTAAAAATCTTGAACAAAACGATACCAGACAAAAACCGAAAAATCATGTGACAACACATTAAAGTAAGAAGGCATTTCATCTACTCAACAAAAGTTTCATCTACATAATTAAAATGCGTATGGTTAGCAACATCTGAATAAATCATTACCAAACATTAACATGTCATCACCTAAATGGAGATAAGAAAGTCGGTTATTCTACTTTACATCGGACGAGGTGGGACCATTTTATGTAGAAAAGACTCAAATAAAAGTTTTATGTTGAAAAGTCTCAACTTCACAAGGAGGTTATTCAGCAGTAGTGGGAAAATGGCGTTTTTTGAATGGTTTTGCAATGTGCATGACAACAATACCTGCTAGCATATTATGCTTACATCAAGAATAAATATTATCAATGCATATTCAGTTGAAATAAATCTATTATTATAACAAGAAGAACATTTTAATAATTAATGTTACTTTTAAAATTAGATATTAAATAAAGATATTAAATGCTTTGAATATGTAACATTCTTACTGCGTACATTACTTATACTACTCAAATGAAATTTAGTCCCACTCTGGTGTCTTATAAGGCCACTTTGGCTGTTTAAGAGGGGGACCATGGTAGTTATTGTTCACACTCTACAGCTAACAAACTTATTTGGTTTGTAAACAACTAAACAGTAGTAGAAGATAAATATTGATTGTGGTTTCTAATTTTTTTTGGTGCGTCATGTATGCTTTTAATGATATCTAGGTGTTTGCCTTTTAATTCAAAATAAACCTGTAAAAGAAATCCCACAAATTATATTATTAACAATTAATCATGCTGTATTGCTACTTGCCTGTTATTTACACTTTCTAGGAGTGTGTGCAGCACAGACCATTATGGCCTTTCACTATCGTCGTTTTAAGACATTTATTTCGACTCTAGATACCAAAATGTTTCTGTTGAAAATATCTTTAGAATCATAATTCATAAGTTTTTTTATTTAGTTTGTTTTCATATTAATACTGAAAAAAGCTAACATGTATTTATAAGGTACTGTAGTTTGATGATCACTGATTAGCTGAGGGTTAAACGATTGAGAGGTTACTTATGACTTATGGCAGTTCTTTTGGAAAATATGCATACTATCATGGCTTTAATACATGTATGGCTGCATTTTCTGGTGGATGAACATGTATCAATTAGAAATCAGGTATGGTAATGCCTGTTGTTTCATTCATTGTCCTACCTGTAAAGTTAAAAAAATAATGCTTGATGACAACACATATCATATGAGCCATATGGCATCGTTAGGCAAGTGATCAGTCCTCTGTGTTCTACAATAACAATAAATACATGTAATCGAGGAATGGATGCTAGGTAAAGCTCAAAGAGGTCATTTGAGTCTGTGTGGATACTTGGTAAAGTTCAAAGACATCACTTGACTGCATGAATTCTTGGTAAAGATTAAAGAGGTCACTTGGGGTTGAGATGCTTGGTAAATCTTAAAGAGGTCACTTGACTGTGTGTATGCTTGATAAAGCTTAAAGAGGTCACTTGGGGTTGGGATGCTTGGTAAAGCTTAAAGAGGTCATTTGACTGCATGGATGCTTGGTAAAGCTCAAAGAGGTCACTTGACTGCATGGATGCTTGGTAAAGCTCAAAGGGGTCATTTGACTCTGGATGCATGGTAAAGCTCAAAGAGGTCACTTGACTGCATGGACGCTTGGTAAAGCTCAAAAAGGTCACTTGACTGTGGATGAATGGTAAAGCTCAGAGGTCACTTGACTCTGCATGGATGCTTGGTAAAGCTCAAAGAGGTCATTTGACTCTGGATGCATGGTAAAGCTCAAAGAGGTCACTTGACTGCATGGATGCTTGGTAAAGCTCAAAAAGGTCACTTGACTCTGTGGATGAATGGTAAAGCTCAAAGAGGTCACTTGACTGTGTGGATGCATGGTAAAGCTTAGAAAGGTCACTTGACTCTGGATGCATGGTAAAGCTTAAAGAGGTCACTTGACTGCATGGATGCTTGGTAAAGCTCAATGAGGTTATTTGGATTAGTAGAGAATGCTTGTACTACTAAGCTAATGGTTTCAAACTTTGTATGATTAAGCAAACATATATCACTTATTCTGACCAGGAGTAAACTGCAAATGAATGCAGTGACATTACTGCTCTATTAAATAATCCTAAAGAAAAGTGCATTTAGTTGTAGAAGATCAAGAAGCCACTGAATGTGCAGCGACATTAGACCTTATTTTTGCAAGATTTAACTTAAAAATATTTATCATAATGAAGCATCATAGAAGGTCTTTGACAGATGTGAAATTGATAATAGAACCTCATGGATCAAAGGAAGCACTGACTCTTTTTGCAATAAAAATATAGTATCTCCATTACTAGTTGTGTGTTCAATTCATATACTACTTGGAAATGATTAAGTTTATACATATTTTGCAGTCACATGATTTGTGTATTGGAACTGATTAGGGTTATGCATATTTTACTAACACTTGATTAGTGAAATATAAAATTAAATTTACTGATAATTAATCTTCAAAATTAGCTTTTATATTTTATTACAAACTGTACATAAAAGGAATAAAATGTGTTAGTAAATTCATGGTGTAAAATGAAAGCATTTAAATATTAAATTAAAACAAATTTACTCAATCAACAATAATGCCTCTCTTTTTGTCAAGTCTGTGTTAGTCGGAAATGAGATATAGCAGTGATCTCTGTTGGCAATATCAAACCATTTTCTGAGGTTTTAATTAAAGTGACTATTTGGTTTTTATCATACTTGACTAAGACATTTTTTTTTCCTATGACACTCGCACATGCCCCTAGGACCTTTTTATTAAGGTTGAAGTAATCTAATATTTAAATATTAATTTGGTTTAAGTTTTTTAATTTGCTTATGTTTCAATTCCTCTGGCATAGTGTCTATCCTTTTATATAAAGTATAGTATCATGTATTACTAATAATAATATCAAACTTTGTTTTGTTACTAAAATTGGCAACAAAATATAGATCCACTTGTCTGTCAGTTCAGTTTTATATATCAAGGGAATAGTAGCATAGCATCTGCAAAGCAACTCTATTTACTGCATGGAGCCAAAAGTTCACATCAAGTAACTCTTTTTGTTTGGAGGGTACTCACAGAATTAATTTGAGAGTGAGAGAAAGAGAGAGTGAGTGAGTGAGTGAGTGAGAGAGAGAGAGAGAGAGAGAGAGAGAGAGAGAGAGAGAGAGAGAGAGAGAGAGAGAGAGAGAGAGAGAAAAAATGTATTCTCTAGTGATATTTAAAGAAAAGAAAGTTCTGCCTAACCTTATGTAATTTGGTATTATGAATCATTATTTAGCTTATTATGAATCATTATTCTGCAACATATCAACCCTTAAAATGCTATACTGTTCTGCAGTACAAGATCCCTCAGTGCTGAATTGTTTGGGGGAAAAAAGAAGACAATGGCATAGTTTTTAAATTGCATGTACACCACTCCCTCGATAACTCACGGACATCGGGGTCCAAAAACATCGACCGTGATATAAGCGAGGGCGCGAGTTATCGAGGGACCTATAACAAACAACAAAACTAACAAAGGGATCGACATATAGGCAAAAGTGGGTGGGGTTGGCTTAGCATGTTACAATGTTGAATACTCAATAAACGTGCTAAGATTAACAGTGAATAAATATCTTCATATCGGTATATATTATTTTTTTTCCTCAGAGTAACATTAATTTTTAGGATAACTTGCAGTATATTGATCATCAAACATTATTCCATGTGGTTTTCATTCGCTTAGCACATGTACGACTTCACGTTTTGACCGCAGATTTGAATCACCCACGCATGCGTGCCCCAGTTATACCACGTGACCACGCAGTTGCATAAATGTTATTATTTTGGAATTATTATTCTTAAGATAGTTATTGGTAAAAACGTAGTATCGCAAATAGAAATATCGGTACATGTACGATGGCTAACTTTCGAAATTCGCGGAGCTAGTTGACTTAAAAAAACAACGAGCAAAGATTACTTTGATGCGTTACGAAGATTTCAAGGTGTCTAGGTGATGATTGTTCATAATATACTTTGTAGGATTTCTTTGACATGTTTGTTTGGAAATCAAAGGTATCTGTCTGGGTTTCATTAAAAGAGCCCACTAGGTACCGATCATTTAGCACCCACATTTAATAGTTATCATCTACAAAGAGGTTTATTACTCGTAGAACAAAGGTTTTAACCTTGGAATATAACGGTTGGTCCAGTTGCACAATGCCAATGAATTTTATTAATCAAAACATGGCCTGACGTATTGTTTATTTATATTAAGCAGCGATCTGGTTTCTTATTATAGCCATAGCTGTCACACCTGTTTGAAGTGGTTGGCCAGTGTGGCGATTTTTTTTTTTTTTTTTTTTTTACAGGTACCCGCGTTTACGTTTCAATATCCGGGTTTTTCTATACCGGTTTACCCGATGACAGCCCTAGAAACCTTACTGATATTATATACTTTAATGATGTTAATACATAAAATGTGAAAACGTTTTCAAATGGTGAAGTAAAATTAAATTTGATAACGGTAACAAATACGAGAATGTAGGCTCCTAAAGGCATGCCTTTGAACTTTCTTTTATTGTACTGACCAGGTTTGATTTGATGCAAAATACATATTCTAAGTGATAAAACAACACCGGTCTCTTTTAATTGATTCTTTTATTGTAACAAACACTTCCCACGCTGTTGATCAAAACAAAGATGGCATGTAAGTAGGTTCCCACCGAAGTACTCTCAGGTTTCCATTTCGATGTGACGGTTGACTGATTCTTTTCCTGCCTTCATCTAAGAGAATAGGTATGTTTTGATTATGGAGTTGAGACAAAATTAAAGGCTTATAATGTGAATTTCACCTAGCCAGATATTTAATTAGTGTCTATTTCATTCTAGGTTGCTGCATGTTAGCATTTACCAGAGTTTTTCATTGAGCACTGTTTATTTACAATTTACAGTGTATTAACAACTATTTCTCTATTTAAAAAAAAACAATATGTGATATCTTTTTAGAAATTGCAAATTTCACAATATGGATTCTATTTTTACGGGCAATAATCACCATTTTCGATGATAAAAATGAGTTATGTATCAAAGTTTAATTTACCAATTTACCATTTCTTATCACATTTTTCACTGTTCAAGACATTTTAAAATATATTTGCTTTGAAAAAAAATTGGGAGCCATGCCGGACACCGTGTTATAAGCGGGTTCGCGAGTTATCGAGGGAGTGGTGTATTTCAATAAATATACACAAAAGATACACAAAACCTATATGAAAAATGATGGTTGATGTCTAAACTTTAAGATCAGCATCAAGGCACATGTGTAAGTTAAACATATTTGCATGTACAGGTGTATATAGAGGTAAAATGACAAATGATCATTTTATTTAATCTGTATTTTTGTTTGTTTAGGTTCAAATATATCAAAGAAATATTATATTCTTAACTAGTTCGAACAATGTAAATGTATATGTTATATCTGTCATGATGTCATATCTAAATTGTGAAAATCACAGGTAAAGAAAAGGTAAGTTTTATAAGCATCCACTCCATGAATGTTAGAAGTTTAGACACCCAAAGTCAGTAATAAATGTTCATGAGAAATGTTCAATTTTTGTTTGTTTTACTATTTTTGCATTAGAAAAAAGTCTCAGATAGTTCAATTATTCATAGATTGCTATCTCGATATTTTATTTTGAAATATCAGTGAATGGGTAGTTGAAAGGCACGCCATCTTTTCTCGTCCAGCCAGCATGTACATCAGACTCAAATTTTGCGTCTATTTCTGGCTCAAAATTACGCGTGCATTTCCATCAACACTCTGCCATCTCCAATAATTTCATCCTCAAATCCTTCAAAATTACTGTCATCATTATCAGAAGCCAGTATTTGTTGAAAGAAATCACCGTCGTATTCAGCATGAGCCATTTTAATTTTTTTCTAGGCACCGTGTGCTCAGAAGCAACTATTTGTAAAATGTCTTAGCTAATTACATAGTAAAGCACAATGGAATGCTTATTCCAGGCCTCTATAAACCAATCAAATATAGTTTTACAATCCGCTATGGAAGGCTGAAGTAATTGGATGTGTACATTGTTGCTTGCCTGGAAAATGACTTAAGTCTCGTCAAGCACTACGAGACCTTAACTGGCAGTGCTACTAATTTCACTACTAGCACTTGAAAGGTTAACCTGCCTCATTACTTTGAACATGACCTTGACCTCAAGGTCACATTCATAGAAACTGCATTAATCATTTGGTTAAAGTATTTTCATTTGCTTATATTTCCTTTTATACAATGAACAGCACCAAATCAGAGATTAATTAAACTTTAATTCGGGCACTCTCATGTGCTGAGTGAAATAATGATAAGATATAATAAATATGTCTTGAGAATTGGTTAGTCTTATCAATAACAAGCTCAGTGATTGAACTGAACCAGATTATGCTGCACTTTGTGATGATCTAGACCAGGCTTTAAATTGTCATGGTTACTGACTTGGAGATAAAATTTCCATTCCAGGTTGTAATCCTGATAATTGCCCAAAAACACCTAGATACTATCAGTTGTAAATGCAATATTATTCCAAAATATGATTGCGGGTATTACAGTACAGACAACCAAAGCTGGGACAATCAGATCCAAGTGACATGGATGCTGATTGGGCATGGTTTGTATGTTACTTAATGCTTACTGAGAAACTTCTGATTTTTAAAATTGAATAACCAGTTCTCTTGTGTCTTTGTGTCAGTCATTTCTTCTATAAGTAATCAGTAAATATAGCATAATAATAATGACTATTTAAAGATGGTAACACAATTAGCATAATTTGAACCTATCTCTATGGATTTAGTACGTAAAATCATGATGAAGAGTGCACCAAAGTTATGTGAACTGGATCCGATTCCGACGTCACTGCTGCTAGAGTGCTTGCCTTCACTAACTGATGTTATTAATATGTCTCTCTCATCTGGGGTATTCCCATCATTTTACAAAACTGCCATTGTAAAACCTCTACTGAAGAAACCAACACTTGACCATAAAGATCTAAAGAACTACCACCCAGTTTCTAATCTCCCATTCATGTTAAAAAAATCTTAGAAAAAGTTGTTCTGTCCCAACTTATATCTCATCTAAATTCAGTCTTTTTAGCAACGTACAGTCTGCATATCACCCTCGCCACAGTACTGAAACCGCTCTTTTCTTAAAGTAGTCAACAACCTTCTCTCTGCTTTGGATGGCGGAAAGACTACAGTCCTCAATCTCCTTGACTTGTCTGCAGCATTTGACACTATAGACCATGATATATTACTTCACCGTTCTCCAGCATGTATTTGGCATTCACAATATGGCCTTACTATGGTTCAAGTCCTACTTGGTCAACAGGACAGAAATTGTGTCTGCAAATGGAAAACACTCCATCCCAATTGATCTATGCTGTGGTGTTCCACAGGGGTCTGTTCTTGGATCTGTTCTCTTCATTCTATACACTCGGCCACTATAAAGTGTCATAGATCATCATCCAGTGTCTCACCAATGGTATGCTGATGACACCCAAATATACAAATCTAGCCATCCAGCTGAAGTTGAAGCTACCAAACAAGACATAGAGAGGTGCATTTCAGATGTGAAATCATGGATGACATATAACAAGCTGTGAATGAATGGGAGAAAACTGGAGCCATCCTGATTACAAAACGAAGACTTTCTCATTTACATCCTTTACCTCAGACAATAAATATTAGCAGCACCAACATTAAATTCAAGCAGTCAGTACGAAACTTCTGTGTCACTCTTGACAGTACTCTCTCATTGCATCAACATGTCATGAACATATGCCTGGCTGCATATCTTGAGCTGAGACGCATCAGCTCCATTCGCAAGTATCTGTCAGTTGATGCCACAAAAACACTTGTGTGTTCCTTTGTACTTTCAAGACTGAACTATTGTAATTCAATTTTGTCTGGTTCATCTCAATATCTACTTCGGAACCTTCAAAAAGTTAAAAACACTGCTACTGGGATCATCCTTAGAGTGCCACGATTAGAGCATGCCTCTAAGCTGCTATGTACCCTACACTGGCTATCCATTAAATCCAGAATTAAACACAAAATTTGTTCTCTGTGCTACATTTCACTGACTGGCTCCATTCCAACATACCTATCTGACCTCACCCATGTGTATACACCTGCAAGATGCTTACATTCCTCTTCTGACACCCATATTCTCATTATTTCTACTATAAAGTTGAACTCATATGGACAACATTCTTTTGCATACCAGATCCCAGCAACATTTAACAAATTGCCCACTGCACTTAGACACAAAGACACAGTGATCTCATTCAAGATTGCCCTTAAAACCCATCTACTTCAACTGCAAGAACAGTCATAATGACCTAATATTTTATCCTTTTTAACGTATCCTTACCTTAAAAATTTACAGCATGTTTTCTGTTTCTAATTTTTGTGGTGTTTGTTTTTAATTTTTGTAATCATTTCATTATTTATGTTTTTCTTAATTCTTTTTAAGCATTGTCAAATGTTGTAAAGTGCTTAGAGCTTCTAAAGATTAGGTGCTATATAAAGTCCTCGTTATTATTAATTTTTATTTATTAGCTAAGAACTAATCTACCTAGTGACCTACATACAAAGGAATTTATTTATTTTAGCTGCATCTCTGAATGCTTTGGATATTTTGGGTTTGGAATAAGGAAATAGAGAGAGTATTTCTAATCTCAACTTGAATACTATTCTTGAGCATAGTTCCAGAATAGTGGAAACTTTTTAAAAATAATGCGTTTTTTGGTTTGTGAATTTTATACTGTTTGATACACATGGATCATAGGTAGGGAGTATTACCAGATAGCCAATACTGGAATAGTGATTGTAAATATTCAGGAGCACTATTATTGGATATCCTATACATTAATTTGGCTTTTCTCAAATGGTTTCAGTCTTAATTGTTTTAACTTGCCAGCTAAATTTTTCTTGCTTTCTTTCTGGATTGATATTACCCCAAATGCTGTGTTTTGAAGATGTGCTAGCTTTTTTACCTTGTTATCATTTAAATTACCCCACATTGTATTAGGGTAGTTTAAATAGGGTTATATTTGGGCAGTCTAAATAGGGTTGTATGATGTTGCTTAGAAGATAATAGCAAGCATTTTAGATCCAATCATGTGGTGTTAGTAAGTGGGGTAAACATAGGGTAGGGTGGGGATCTATTATGAAATGTGGATATTTGGAATTGCTTTCATTTCTAATCTCTGGTTTTACTTCTTGTATTACAGTCATGACGAAACCCCATCACCAGAGCAGACCAAAACATTCCTGGACATTGCTTCTAGATTCATCAAGCAGAAACCTCTGGAAATTATAGGTCAGAGAATAATGCATAAAGGTCATGATAAGAAACATTTTGGTTGATTTATTTTGTATACACATACATCTAAAACCATGTCATGTTATAGTGGGAAATTGTAGAGTTTAGTTCATATGAAAACAATTTTTCAGTGAAAAAAATTCAACTGTGCCCTGGACCAGTAACATATTTGACAATAGATGAGCCATTAAACCTAAATTTGAGGGTCATTTGACACACTTTTTTTCTTAGGGATTCATAACTGTATGATGTTGATTTTTGTTGGCCTCTATAGACAGTTTAGCTTTATTTTCTTCAGAATTCACAACTGTATGATGTTGATTTTTGTTGGCATCTATAGACGTTTTAGAGGTTCTAGGGCTTTGAAGAGTAATGCTATGGGCATAGTATTGGACATGACCAGTTACAATAGCTAACTCAAACATATCTCACATAAACATTAGTGTGTTTGAATGATGGTAGGACCTAGTATATTTAAGGTATACCTGTAAGCCGATATTATATACCTATATTTTGGAAAGTGCATTATTTCACTTTGCTTCCATCTTTCCATTTGTCATTTAACTGTTCTTTTCTGCATGATAATTTAGTTCTACAGCAGACTTCTTAACCAGATAGTGGATAGCTTGCACTTAGGCCAAGGAAGACACCTATTGATATTTTTTTTAAAGATTTTAAGGTCAAGGCCACTGTCACGGCAACAATAAAAATGGTTTCTGCAAAAAAACATTAGTTCTGCATCACATACCTGGACCAACCTTGGTTGATAGCTTGCACTTTGAGTAAGGATTATTTATGGGGGTGAAAACTTCATGTTTATGAAGAAGAAAAATGGATTTTGCAGAGTAACATTAGTTCAAATCTACAGAGTAAGACCAAATTTTGTTGATAGGTTACACCTGTGGAAGTAGTACAAAGTCAAAGGTCAAGGTTATGATGAATTAAAGAATTATCATTTCTGCACTATAATTTGAATTCTACATTGCATACCTAGATAAAACTTTGCTGATAGCTTACATATGGGGTAAGAAAGAAGCCTGTTGAATAAATTGCAAAAAGTCAAATTTTAAGGTCTCTGACTGAAAGAAAAACATGTGCAATGACATTATTTCTACTTGACAAACTTAGACCAAACTTTGTGCATAGCTTGCACATGTGGTAAGGAAAAATCAGTGGACCAGATCACTGTTACTACAAGAAGCAAATTAGTTTTGGCACACAATTCTTGATCATGTACCTTCACCAATTTTGTGACTGTCTTTTACTTGGGTAAGAAAGAAACCTAGTGATTTTGGTGTCCATAGATCAAAGTTCAAGACCACTTGAACTGAAAGAAGAAAAATTGTTTTCACAATAGCATTACTTTTACATCATAGACCTAGATGAAACTTTATGATTGGCTTGCACATAGTGTCAGAAGAAGTCTATTGAGTTAAGGTTTGAAAAGTTAAAGGTCACTGACTGAAAGTAAAAATGGTTTCTGAACAAAAATTTGAACTCTTGACTGTATTTTCAAAAAACTCGGCAGATGAGTAGTGTGTTGGGTAAAAAAGGAGTCTTTTGATTTTGAATTCTAAAAGATCAAAGGTCAATGATTCTATGCAGGTACACAATAAAGCAGTCAACAGGTATTTGGGTACCCGTCTGTTCATAATGAAACAGATAATAAGATTAGCCATTGGGTACCCATTTAGTTTACTGCTCCATTGGTCTAGTGGTTATAGTGTCTGCCTTGGATGTGGGAGGTCACAGGTTTGAACCACAGCTGAGTCATACCAAAGACTTTAAAAAAAATGGTACTAAAAGCTTGGCATTAAGAGGTTTGTGTTAGGACTGGTGGGCCTGGTGTCAGAATAATGTAACTGGGTGGGACATGAAAAATTGTTAAAGTTATGTTAAAATCCATATCACAAACACTCACACTCATTTAGTTCATGTAAAAGAAACATGTTTTCAAATTCAGATCAAAGATTATATTTAGTGACATCAGGAGTAAGTGAAACACTAAATAATTAGTACAGTTCAAAATTCATGTTATGTGACTGTTGGCTTCTGCACATTTATTCATCATAGTCCTCCATCTAGTCATCTTGACATGTGGCCATTTGGCTATGTATGTCAAACAATTTCCTGACTTTCTAATTGTAGTAAATGTACATGACTTATTTCAAAGAAAACAGACTAGTTTCTTGAATTTGAAACCATGTGTCACAGATTTATTATAGTTTGATATACTCTTAAGTAGCAGACCAGTCTATATTGATAAAAAGAACATGGCACCAAATGTTAAGTGAAACAGGCCATTTCGATGCATCTTGTGGATGCTATGTGACTGAAAAGTGTTAGAGGAGGGATTTTGTTAAATGGAAGAACATGTTGTCTCTGGAAAAGGACAATGCAATTGTGTTTTAAAAAAATTGGAAGAGGAATTTGACAGTGATGCAATTCAGGATTAAAAATTTGTGGATTTGACTTTATGACCATTCAGCAAAAGTTAAGCTTGACTTAAAGTGAATGTTGTGTAAAAAATAATTTAATTTGTTTTTAGTCTGTATCTTCATCCTAATACACATGGATTAAGATGATTTGGACAAAATGTTGAAATAATTATAGATCCAGGTAAGTAGCATTTTTACATGGTTTTCTGTAATTATGGCCTGTAATATATAGATCAGTCTTTCATGGTCAGATTGTACTTTTTTCCACTCATATTAAAAATAATTATGCTTTTACCTCTTGAGGTGGTGTAAGCACATACAACCTTACAACAACATGGTTCATGTTCACATTTAATATAATTACCCTTTGATCAGATCCCTGGGTAACTGATCATTAAAATTGATGGCTACTTAGGTTAACTTTTCCAAAAACATTTTACATCTTTATTAGTCTAATGAACTTGATTTTGGACAAGGTCAGCTACAAAATACAACCATACAAACCAATATCTTTAAACAAATGAAACAAACTTAATAAACAATGTAGATTAACTATACATAATAATTTGAACTTGATTGTTAAACATCTACACTTTTTAAGGTGTGCATTGTACACATGGCTTCAACAGGACAGGATTTTTGATTGCAGCCTACCTTGTCGAGAAAATGTCATGGAGGTGAGTCTTGAATGTCATTCTTGATTATCTTTTGCTGTTGAGAGTTGAGAATATAATGTATAGTGTATTATCATATTCATTTATAGGTGGTAAACCAGTCATATCTGTTGTTTGATCTGTCTCCCTGTCCATTCATTATAGGTAGGTGATGTCCAGTTTTTCTCGATAAGATCAAAACCTGTTCCAAATATTTGGGAGTAGTAGTCCTGATATAAACAAACAAAAGCACTGAGTACTGTGAATGCATTACTTGATCTAGGTCATTACAGTAGCTTGTACAAGCACATCAAATTGAATAGAATATAACTCATTACTTTAGTGAATGTCTTATGTTTAATTCAGAGTGAATATTACTGCCCACACATATCAGAAAATAAGAGCATGGAAACATGTTGAGGGATAAAAATGTGCCAGTGTAAAAAACAACAGAATTTCTATCTTCTTGGACACATTGTCTCATCAGGCACAGTCATGTCATCCCTCAAACACAGTTTTGTGTACAGAAAAGGTGGAAGGTCATTAGATAGCATGGACAGCATGATCACAGACTGCAATGGCATTAGCAGCCTTATAAGATGGTAAAAGTTGTATTTTTGCATAGGAAAGTTGATAGCCTCAATCAGTTGTGGATAGAGTTGTCACTGTTGTTGCTGATAGTCTTATTTGCAGAAAGAGAAAACACAATGCACTGAATGTGGATATGTGAGAAAGCATGCCAGTAGCTTCTCCTGGGTCGGTGGTTTTTTCCGGTGATTTCCCGGTTTCTTCCTCCACCATTAATACTGACCGCCATGAATAGCCTATCGTGTGCTGAAAAATGGCATTAAGCACAACAACAACAACAACAACAACAACAACTTATTTGCAGAAAGAGAAAACACAATGCAGCTATTTATATCTCCAGAAGTCTCATGCAGGTGAGAATGGGTCTGAATAATAAATCTGCATGATCAGTGGAAATAATTTCATGTGTGAGATAAACAGATGATTAAAAATAAATAAAAAACAAATAAAATATTAAAGGTTTTTCTTCATATGTAATATTAAACAGTTTAATGCAAATCTTGGTATAATGCACTATTATTCATGAAAATCAAGCCTTACAATGATCAAATATTTTAAGTGAGAAACTTAGAATTGTACTGCATGGGTTTGATGGCCAGTTGTAACTACTGAGTGAGATTGAGATCAAATCAACTCAGATACTGTTTTGTATGATGCATGTAAGACCTGGTTCTGTAGATCAAATGTCCCATAAAGTGTCCCAGCATAAAGAACTTGACAAACATCATGGAAGATTAAATGGCAGTTTCCCACTATAATAAATTTCTACCATATCTATCTGATTGCAGCAGGTCAACCCCACAGTTGATCTTAGCTTTCAAGTAAATGGATGGAATGTTTTTATCCAGTATGCCTATCCAACACCAGTACAATGGCACATTTATGGCTCAGTATACCAACTATAGTACCTCAAGACACTTAGGACACCCAATGCAGTTCAGTACCCCAATATCCACATGATATTGAATAAACTTTTTTCCGTCAAAGTCATATTATGAGAGAATATTTGCTAATTGATAGTTACCATATCCCAGTTGGGATGATCTACTAGTATGATGGGCCACCACATTAGGCATCTCATCTCAGATTGTACAAGAAGCTTTGGCATTGCTACTTTTAAAGATGATGATGAAAAAATGATGATGATGAAAAGATGATGATGAAAAGATGATGATGACACCCAATGATGATGATGAAAAGATGATGATGACACCCAGTGATGATGATGAAAAGATGATGATGACACCCAATGCAGTTCAGTACCCCAATATCCACATGATATTGAATAAACTTTTTTCCGTCCAAGTCATATTATGAGAGAATATTTGCTAATTGATAGTTACCATATCCCAGTTGGGATGATCTACTAGTATGATGGGCCACCACATTAGGCATCTCATCTCAGATTGTACAAGAAGCTTTGGCATTGCTACTTACTTTTAAAGATGATGATGAAAAAACTCCATCATCTTTGCTAATCCCAGCAATGACAAGAGAAGACTGCTTCTGGGTTTTAATCAAAGAAGTCTTTTTGATAGTTACCATTGTTTTGTTCTGCTTCATCAGCAGTTTGCTCCAGAGTTCTACCATCTATTGAAATCTAGTCAGATCAACTTGCCTTCAGTTGTTAATGCAGTTTGGTTGAGTGGTAAACAGACAGAGCATTCTGTAAGACAAGTTATAGGCAGAAACATAGCAGGCATAGGAATAGTCGAAGACCTTGCTAATAAGTACCTCAGATGCTGTTGTGTACATTGAAAGTGGGGACTGGTTTAGTGGATCACATGTCCCATAACCCACACAAGTGTAAAGAACTTGAAAAGGTTATTAATGGTAAACTGGCCATGTTCCATCATGATCAAACTCTGCCATCCAAATAGTATTACACAGTCAGTACCAAAGCCTACGGGTCTACTATGTTGGGTGATGGGCCTGCTTACATTAATCAGTATAATCAGACATCAGAACAATGGCACCCATAGGGATCAGTTTATCCATGGTAATCCCACAATTGATAATGTTATGGAAGATAAATGAACCTATTCTGTCATGTTCAGCTTTAGATACCTGACTCAAAATGAGGTCTTGCCTATAGGGTTGAGTTGTGGACCAGCTTATGCTGTATCTCACATGCCATCCTGTACCAGAGTTCTGGCACTTATAGGGATCAGTCTGCCTGTTACAGTACTACATAGCTTGCCCAATAGACAGATTAGTGCTACAGTATATATGGATTCTTCTCAGGGATAACTGTCCTGCTGATTCATGTTCAAAATCGTAGTTAAAACCAGTTATTATGAACCAGTGGGGATAAAAGCATAGAGATGGGGATAGTTTCCACCAAAATTTTTCTCCATGCTTTCAAATATAGATTGCTTACTGTCAACATCAAATCCAATCTAGTCTTCAGACACAATGGAGGGGTATACTTATGTATTCTGTCCCCACGTCTGTAAACTCGTTAGAAATAGGCAACCTGTTAATGGAGATACACTGTAAATGGCTGCATGATTAATGTGTCTTTGGGTCAGTAGTTTTGTCAGGTTCTTTCTCTATCAAATATACTGGCCATCTTGTATAGCTTATCAGGTGTTGAAAAATGACATTCAACTCTTGCAACAAGAGCAACAAGAATAACAAGTGATGGGGAACTAATGTCCTGTATCCTTCCCACCACTATAACTTGGGCTTCTGCATCACAGTCACAGTTTTCAGTATTGGACCAATGTCATTCTATGGTCATTGTAGTGACAATACATCCAAGTGCCAATCATTTAAAAGCTGGCTTTAATTCTTGCAGGCATTCAGTCCCATATTTCCTCCTGAACTGAGTATGTCTCCTACAGGAATGTGCATTGAAATCATTTCAACAGGGGCTTCAATTTTTGCAACAAAACCATCTCTCAGCCTAAGAATTTCTTCACATGCTGAACAGGAATGAAACAGAACAAATTTAAATCTAATATAACACTGATCATGCACTGCAGTTGCCAACAGAGGATAAGTAATCTTGTCAAATAGTCTAAATATGGTGGTAACTAACATGATACACAGTTCTTGTCCTAATTACCATGCAGATAAAAGTGTTAAAAACATGATAATTGGTCCGTCCATTAGTCAGTCAATTATAGAATTAGATATGAGCATGTAAAATATTAGACTTAAGCAAGGAAGTCAAAGGAAACAAAAAGTAATGATAATGATGACAACTAATTTTTTAAGAACATTTTCACTTAGCCAAAAAAATTTATACTTTTAACAGCATTCACTTTTTTACGTTTAGATGGCATGCTGATCTTAAACATTCACAAGATGAGACAAGTTACACTGATGACAATAAAGTTTTGTAATACATATGTGGTTATGTTTTTAGATACTTTATACCACCTTAACTCTTGTCATGATTTATTTGTACTCATGATCCAGATGGTCATCCCTCCAGATTCCACCCTCAGATGTTAACAACCAGTAGTGTTTCAACCACAGGCTCTTCAGAGAATCCTCAGTAAATCATCAATTGTTCAAAGTTGTATGAATTTTGGGCAAGATGTCCATAAGGAATAAGGGTTTACTATAAATGTGTGTGGGCCTGAAAAAAGACCAAATGACACGTTGGTGCTAATACTGTATAATACATTCTTAGTTTTTCCTTTTTCAGTATTGAAGCTGCTGTGCAGGAAGTTGCTAAAGTAAGTATTATATACTATGTAGTATGGCATACCATATTCTCATGGTACTTAAAAAGAATTTGAATCAAAAATAGAAGACAATAATTGTCCATCTGTTGAAAGTTATCTTATTTATCATTTTTCTCCAGTCCTGTATTCAGCAAATAATGTAAATAATGTCAATTTTGCAATAAGCAACAGGATTTTCATATTCATGTAGCAGATAAAGTAATAATAATAAAAAAACGAAGACTTTATATAGTGCCTAATCTTTAAAAGCTCAAAGCGCTTTACAACATTTGACAACGCTTAAAAAAGAATATGAAAAACAAACCATATATAGTGAAATGATTACAAAAATTAAAAACAAACACCACAAAATTAGAAACAGAAATCATGCTGTAAATTTTCAAGGTAAGGATATGTTAAAAATAACACATTATTAGGTCATTATGATTGTTCTTGCAGTTGAAATAGATGGGTTTTAAGGGCACTCTTGAATGAGATCACTGTGTCTTTGTGTCTAAGTGCAGTGGGCAATTTGTGCCATGTTGCTGGGCACTGGTATGTAAAAGAACGTCCATATGGTTTCAACTTAATTCATAGTGGGAATAATGAGAATGTGAGTGTCAGAAGAGGAGCATAAGCATCTTGCAGGTGTATACACATGGGTGAGATCAGATAGGTATGTTAGACTGGAGCCCGTCAGTTAAACGTAGCACAGAGAACAAATTTTGTGTTTAATTCTGGATCGTATGGATAGCCAGTGTAGGGTACAGAGCAGCGGAGAGGCATGCTCTGATCCTGGTACTCTGAGGATGATCCGAGCAGCAATGTTTTGAACTGTTTGAAGTTTCTGAAGTAGATATTGAGATGAACCAGACAAAATTGAATTATAATAGTCCAGTCTTGAAAGTACTAAGGAACACACAAATGTTTTTGTGGCATCAACTGACAGATACTTGCAAATGGAACTGATGTGTCTCAGCTCAAGATATGCAGCCCAGCATATGTTTATGACATGTTGATGCAATAAGAGAGTACTGTCAAGAGTGACACAGAAGTTTTGTACTGACTGCTTGAATTTAATGTTGATGTTGCTAATATTAATTGTCTGAGGTAAACGATGTGAATGAGAAAATCTTCGTTTTGTAATCAGGATGGCTTCAGTTTTATCATCATTTATCTGCAGCTTGTTATATGTCATCCATGGTTTCACATCAGAAATGCACCTCCCTATGTCTTGTTTGGTAGCTTCAACTGGATGGCTAGATTTGTATATTTGAGTGTCATCAGCATACCATTGGTGAGACACTGGATGATGATCTATGACTCTTGAGAGTGGCTGAGTGTACAGAATGAAGAGAACAGATCCAAGAACAGATCCTTGAGGGAACGACAACAGCATAGTTCAACTGGGCTGGAGTGTTTTCCATTTGCGGACACAATTTGTCCTGTTGACAAAGTAGGACTTGAACCATAGTAAGACCATATCATGAATGACAAATACATGTTTTTAGACGGTGAAGTAATATATCATGGTCTATAGTGTTAAATGCTGCAGACAAGTCAAAGAGAGTGAAAACTCTAGTCTTTCCGCCATCCAAAGCAGAGAGAAGGTCATTGACTACTTTCAGAAGAGCTGTTTCAGTACTGTGGCCAGGGCGATATGCAGACTATAATTGCTAAAAAGACTGTTTGAATTTAGATGAGATACAAGTTAGATAAAACGACGTTTTCTAAGATTTTTGACATGAATGGGAGATTAGAAAATGGGCGGTAGTTCTTTAGATCTTTATGGTCAAGTGTTGGTTTCTTCAGTAGAGGTTTTTAATGGCAGTTTTGTAAAATGATGGAAATACCCAAGATGAGAGAGACTTATTAATAACATCAGTTAGTAAAGGCAATATTAGATCCAAGCACTGTAGCAGAAGTGACGTTTGAATCGGATCCAGTTCACATGACTTTGGTGCACTCTTCATCATGATTTTACGTACTAAATCCATAGAGACAGGTTCAAATGCTGTTAATGGTTATCGCTTAAAGTCTGTATCGCAACTGTATGGTGATGACGAGTCAACTGAAATTGTGTTGTCAAGTTTATCTCTGATGGTTTGTACTTTGTCACGGAAGAAATTTGCAAACAGCTCTGGAAGGTTGACTTGAGAGAAGGTAGCTGGAAGTGGTGTACATTTGTTCCTTGACAGTAGCTTAGCTTGTTGGTAATCTCAAATAGCTCTTTGCAGCTGGAACTTTCTGTGATCTTAGTACTGTAGTGGATTAATTTTGCTGCATGGACTATGTTATTCTCAGGAACATACATGCCAACCATTACATTATCTTTTCACCAAATTACATTTTCTTCTAAACTACATATGGATTATGGTTTTCTGCTACATTGAAAAAAATACAATTTTAAAAAACAAACTTTTGTCATTTTTTATTAATATATCTTCAATACATACAAATTTGAAAATATTCTGTGTAAGAGTAGCATAAGATTACTTATTTGCTTTTTATGGCAATGGTATATGACCCCCTTTTCAGTTCAAAGAAATTAAATTGGTTCTTCAAAAGTGAGTTTTACATAACAGAAATCATTTTATTGATATGCTAGTTAGCCAGTGAACCAGTCTAAAGTTTTTAAAGAAAATGGCACTAGATGTTAAGTGAAATTTTTTATGGTGTGAGTTGTGGATGTTATATGATGGAAACAATTGGAGCAGATTGAACTTTTCAAACTTCTAAACATGTCAGATCAGAAAAATGGACAAAATCAACACTACTTTACAAACTATTAAAGAAGAAATTGAGAGCTATGTGATACAGCACTGAGCAACTCACAATAATCATTGAGGATATCCAGCTCACAATAATTCAACAAAAGTTACACATGTAGACTAGTTGAAGTGATTGCTGAATATAAATAATTTTTAAGTATTTTTTGTGCTTGTATTCTGGTTCTAATCCATGTGGATTTTTTTCTTTGTTGCAAAAATTTCTACCAGGTACAAAACCAGGTTAGTAGTAAAAATCTATCTTCTACATACATACTATAATACTGGCATGTAATATATAGATTACTCTTATTATACTAAAATTACACTTTTTTGCCACTTAAAATAGCAAGAATTATGCTTATATCTGGGGTGGGGGCATTAGCATGTATGCATTAATAAAATTTTAATTTATAGCAAATCCACTACATTTGTGATTATTTACAAGAATCATTTTGTTTTCAATTAAAAAGCACCTCATGATCGGCAACCTTAAATTCTTTGACTTCAGCTCTCATGCTATTGGTTTTGTCAAAAACACTTGATTTTCTGTAGGCCATTGTGCAGATGGAGCAGTGATATAATAGAATAGAAATAGTAATACCATGAGATTAAGAAACCTGCAAAAATAGGATATACTTTGTATCTTCATACTCATTAAACATGCTGCCATTTACATCTAAAATTTAATATTTATCCGCTGCTTGTCCTTTACAAATAAAATGGCTGCATCGTTAATATCATTTTCTAAACCATTTTCAGTGATTATAAAAATCTTAAATATTATATATTGATAATGCAATGTTTTTTCTCCCTAAATTTTGTAAGCAAAACGTGGTATTATCTAATGCTGCCAGACTTTGCATGTGTATAGGTGTGTATGAATGCTTAGAGTCTATCTGAGGTAGATGGTCTCGTAACTTTTGATATAATTTATGGTGACTTTTTAAACCATTGTCTTTGTATATATACTGTTCCACTCCTTGAAGGCAGGGGATGACAGAAAAAAGAATGGAATAATTATGAAAAGCGATGTGAGTTGAATCTTTGCAAAAGATAATTAAAGCCTATTAGGCCCAAAGATAACAAAACATTCACATACCATACTAAACACTCTAATATTTGATTATCAGATCACTAATCATTCAGAAAGAGAGAAAGATGAAAGTGAAGGATAATACGAGTTTTCTGGATATCATTTTCCCTCATTTTATGCAGTGGTGTGTGCTTTGTTGGTCCACTTTCCCTTCCTATAAAAGGGCTGTAGCTTACCTTCTCATACAATGTTAGCTAGAGACAGATAATGTTGTGTTTTTGTGTCCAAACAACACACAGACTAATATCTTAATGGAGTTGATGAGAATATTATGGAGGAAGTAACAGTGCAGTTGATTTCAAGCATTTTTGCCTCCTTCATCTTATTTTTCTAATGAGGCCAAGAGAGTGTCCTCCCAGTGTTTGTTGAACCTAACAACAGCAGTGTTCTGCCATTGCACCATAGACTCATAAATATCATAGATGGTGCATTAAAATTCCTATAGGTGGGTCATCAGGTGCATAAATATTCAGTTGGAAATGAAGCAGCAATCAGAGCAAAGAACTTCAAGTTCAGATAATGAGTTGGTTAGGTTACTGATAAACACCTATGCAACAGTACTTTTCATTTTGATTCAGCCTTGGATCTAATATTGTAAAGCTGTCAATTTAAATTTTCTAGGAATCACTTGATCAGTGATATTTCAGTCAGAGTAATGACATTAAGAAATTCAAAGCCACAGATGATTCTAAGCTTTTTTGGGGCCCTAACAATCAAAACAAATGAAATAAGTTGGACAGATAACAGAGACAACAGTAGTAATAAGATGCTAGTCAATCAGGCTAGACCAAATTAATAATAGAGTAAATCAGATCAAAAGGGGAGAATTTGTTATGGTAGATGATTGAAAGATTTTTCATGGTTAGCATATGATTCCAACAAAAATCAAGATGTGTGTATAGAGCATAAAAAGCAGATTTCTATGATTGAACATAAAACTAATTTAGAACATGTACATTGACCCAGCAAATGACCACAAGGATTCTGTTATTACTGATTCTTTGGTCAGGGAATTTCAGAAAACAGTAAATACTGTTGCCATTGAAAAGAGACCAGCATTCTACCTGCAATGAAAGTTGTATATTGGATGGCCAAAGAGGATATTTCTATTAATAAATTAAAAGTATAATAGTAAATGAAACTTAACACAGTATACAGGTACATACTTTTATTTGTTTTTACTTGCACATGTACTTAAACGGGTAAAAATACATGCAGAAATGACATTAATTTTGTTGACCTCACATTTTTAAACATCACACACACACACCCTTTTTTTTAAAAACACAGTGGCCCCATTGGGGTCATTTCTTGGCAGAACACTGTAGTAGCTTGGAGCATACAAGAGAGTGTCCTCCCTTAGTTAGGTAGCCCAGTTGGCATAAGTTCACCAATATGTTTGAGCATGGTCTTCTGGCCTGCTGAGAAAGGATTTGTGAGGTTTGATTCTGATTTGGCTGATTTGTTTCCAGCCATAGTTATAGCATGTGGCCATACTTCATTTTATGCATTTTTTACCAGCATGGTGATAGGAAAGGAAATAAGTTGTTTTTTTTTTAGTGGAATATACTGTATACCAACAGTTGTTTCATCTTATGAGGAGTGAGATAACTGGTCAGTGTAAATTGTTGGCTAACATGCTTTCGATCTGACTGCTGAGCCATCCTGCCAGTCTGTACCCCAACTGTCCTTAAGGCTTTCTGTACATACAATCTTCCTTGTTTCAGACCATTTGGAACATGTATTATTATCAGTTGCCTTACCTCTGGTTGGCATGACAATTATTGGCTTATCTAGTTGAGAAATACTATCCTATATTTAAGGACAATACTATGACCAATACCTTCCCACTGCCACCCACCTCCAATGATGGTGGGGCAGAAAAAACCCAGAAGGAAGGAATTTGATTTCAAGTCGGCAGCTGAAAAAATATATAGAATCTTAAATCCACCTCTCCCATCTACAAGCCCAACTACAAAGTCGGCTTTCAGTAGCTGTTGAGGATGAGGGAGAAAATGAAGCATTTCATTTTCTTCTGGATTTTGTGAAATATTGACAACATAGCTGGCCAAGATTTGGACAGGATCAATGACCTTGAAATTCATTACTTTCTTTTCGGATAACACCATACACACACAGATACATACATTCTGGGTGTTGATAGGAATAGTTTGGCAGTACACATATCAAATGTGTTGTTCTGTACAGAGTATTTTAGGTGATTTTAAAACTGGTACAAAAATTGGTCATGACATCATAATTGCTAGACTTGGTACGTTTGGTGATTTTTCACATAGCATGAAATGAGCATGCATGGCAGTTTATTTTCCACATAGTAATCAATAGGACAGATCACCACTAAGTGGCAAATGTCACTATAACTTTGTTGAACCTTCATTAGATTTGTGATTATTGCCAATAGGCTCAATGCTGCTGTTTGTACAGAAGATGGTTGAGAGGTGACCCTCCAGATCTCCTTGATCACTCACCTACTCAGCAGTCTCTACCAGAAGGGATAAGTGTTTGGAGGCAGGATTATATTCAGCAATATCCTTCTCAGCAATCTTGACTGCAATAAGGTTTCAGATGGCAGCAGACATTTCAGCCTAGGAAGCAGTTCAATAAAGACAAAGGAAGCAGAATTTCCTTTTCCTTTCCAATAATTAACCTCACTGCACATGGTGAGTCTCCAGTTTGATGCCAGACTTAAGTCTTGCTTGAATCAACCTTTTTCCTGACATGCAGTGTTTAATCCAATAGTTTAGAGGGGCTTCTCATTTTGTCAATCCAGCTCCCTCCCCCAATGTGTTCACCATAAATGATTGAGATTCTAAAAGATATCATGGAGAAGGTGGTTTTATTATAGGAAATTGCATTTTTACCATATGAATTGGTGGTGGAGAGAGTACATGCCATTTTTGTTATTGAATCCATTGAGTGAAAAGTTTTTGTGAGTAAATATTTATTTATTTTTTGTGAAACTTTTCAGGCACAATTCAAACACTTTTTGATTTGGTAAAGCCTGATTTTAGTTTTGAAGATTTTTGGAATCCTCAAAACATGAGTTCATCTAACTTAATGAGATGGACTTAAATTTTGAGGATTTTAAGGATTTTGTGTGCAAAAGCTGCAGACTAACAAAGTTCGTTAAAGTTCATTTTAGTTATTGTTTTGTCCATTTCAGATAACAATATTTATAAATGTTGGAAGTGTTTCAAAAATCTTCCCAAATTTTTCTTGCTAAATTTTTATAAATTTCTCCTTATTTTCATTCTGTTCCACAAATTTAGTCAGTACATAGATAAGGATGTTTTAATTATTTTGTTTTTAGTTTTATACAGTAGTAGTTCTGCATAAATTGTCATTAGAATAAATTTTCATTGTGAACTCCAAAGTAAGTGGAGGACTACTGTATTCTTTTCATTCTAGGCTCGACCACCAGGTATTTACAAACAAGATTACTTGGATGAGTTATTCTCACGCTATGGAGACAAGGATGACACTCCACCAGCCCCACCTCTCCCAGATTGGTGTGATGGTAAGGTTATCATTGGTTTTCCCCTCACTTGTACAGTTCAGAAGGGTAAAGTAAGGAATTTGAAAATTTTAAGAAATTCTTTTTTTTTCTCGCAAAATTTAACTTGAGATGTAAGTCATGGTAAATGTTTGCAATTTTTAGTTAACTTTGGTCCATCCATCCACACATTCTTCTCTGCTCTGGGAAGATATTCTATATTCTAAAGCTTTACTGTAATCTACTCAACCTTGTGTTATGTATATTTAATATGTATTGTTTGTTGGCTTTTCTCAACCAGTGAATATTTCTCTATCATTATAGATTACATATTCAGATAGCTATTAATGGATGTAAATATGTTTATTTGAATCTGGGTCTAGGACATCAGATTTCCACTTGGAATTTCCTCAACTTGTTGACATCTTTGGAATCTTTTACAGGAAACTGTCAACAAGTTGAGGAAATTCTGATGTTTCTTAATAATATAATTTAAACTGTCCTGGCTCTATTATTGTGTTTTAGGTTTTTATATCAATGTTGTTTACTTGAAAAATTACTAATTTTTACCTTAACATCCAAAGATGAACTAGTCTTATTATTGTGTTCAGATTTAAATTTGGGTGGTGTTATTTATTAAAAGTATTCACTAGAATTATAAAGTGCCCAATAATACTTCTCAGAATCATTAGTTTTGAAATATAGTGAATTCTGACAAGGACAGTTTAAATTTATATTATTAAGAAACATCAGAGGACTGTTAAAACATCACCACATACCAGGCTATTGGCACATCAGTATTCAAGACTACATGCACAGCAACCTATGCAATATTGGAATTTATTTGGAATACCACTGAACATTTATTGGAACTTTATACATTCGGACCTGTAATAGAACCTGTAGGACAGTTTCAGATTTAATTCACAATATTGTAAGTTATTTTAAAATTTTCTCTTTGTATTCTATGGAAAGAAGTTGTTTGTTGACTTTTACAAAACTTTTTAGTTTTTTCTCTTCTCTTTTACTTAATTTAAGACAATAGATAAGTCATACTTGTTAAATATCATAGTAAATATAATCATTTGCTCACAGTTGGTTTAGACAGGAGATGCAGTAATTCCCAGGGTTTTTTTGCAGTTTGCTTTTGCAGGTTTTTATCATGATGATCTAATTATGTTGTTTTGATGGCAGTATACCTATTAATTTTTACCACCTTTTTGAAAACATTTCTGCACAGCATTATCTCTGCTTTATCACAGAAGTTAACAGGAAAGACTGTTGATCCATTATACTAATATAAAGCACTCCCACACTGCCATCTTGATAACCCTGTTCCTGCTATTAAGCAGCTATCATCATGGATCCCATTTCATTATTTGGTAGTAATATTATTGTACTTCATTTTAACAGGATCTCATAAGGCAATATGGGGCTTCATTTTAACATGATCTCATCATAAGGTAGTATGGGGCTTCATTTTAACAGAATCTCATCATAAGGCAGTATGGGGCTTCATTTTAACAGGATCTTATTATAAGGAAGAATGGTCTTCATTTTAACAGGATCTCATTATAAGGCAGTATGAGGCTTCAGTTTAACAGGATCTCATTATAAGGCAGTATGGGCTTCATTTTAACAGAATCTCATTGAAAGGCAGTATGGTGCTTCATTTTAACAGGATCTTATTATAAAGCAATAAGGGGCTTCATTTTAGCAGGATTTAGCAGGATCTCATAAGGCAGTATGGGGCTTCATTTTAACAGTATTATTATAAGGCAGTATGGGGCTTCATTTTAACAAGATCTCATCATAGGCAGTATGGGGCTTCATTTTTACAGGGTCTCATGATAAGGCAGTATGGGGCTTCATTTTAACATCTCATAAGGCAGTATAAGGGCTTCATTTTAACAGGATCTCATTATAAGGCTGTATATGACTTCATTTTAACAGAATCTCATTATAAGTCAGTATTGGGCTTCATTTTAACAGGTTCTCAGTATAAGGCAATATGGGGCTTCATTTTAACAGGATCTCATTATAAGGCAGTATGGAGCTTCATTTTAACAGGATCTCATAAGGCAATATGGGACTTCATTATAACAGGATCTCATTATAAGGCAGTATGGGACTTCTATGCATGGCATTATTTTGAAGGAGTTCTGTATTTTCAAAATCAAGTTAGGGATCCCAAAAATCTAACTGTTCTTGCCCGACATTTTTTTCCAAAAATTTAACACTGCAGCTAAGTATTTATGAAATTTAGTGTGCAAAAATTCAAAGGATATTTAGCAAGCCATAGCAAAATATAAAACATTTATTTTCTTAATTAGTAAATACACCAAGAAAGTATCATTTTCAGTTCTTAATATTCAGTTGGCTTCAGTTTTAGTGTTTTATGTTTGAGTTTTTAGTGTTCTCTTTCCCTGCTTGACCATATTTCACTTGAACTACTTATTTCTCAAAAATTTATTTTTTCTTCTTCAGAAAACTATTTTTAAGAATTTCACTCAAGAACATTAATTAATACTGTTTCTAAAAGAAGCAAACTAACCACCTCATTAATACATAACATGTAACTAACATGCATTTCAAGGCAAGCCCTGTTGTAATGTTTTGTTTGACCAGATCCTTAAATAAGTATTGGAGGATGATAATAAAACTCTAATAGTTTGCATTCTATATGGCCTACACAAAACAAATTTCATTCCAGAGGTCTTTTATGTGTTGATAAACTGTCACACAATTTAGTAAAAAAAAAAAAACACTGTGTAAATGACAGCTGTAATATTTGTAGTATGGATCCTGAGGCAGTTGCTCATAGTGTTTTGATAAATTCAGGAGACAAGTTTTCACACTTCTTATGTCTTGTATTGTGGCAATTGAGTGTTTTAACAATGGAAAACTGTAATGACCAAAACAGTTGAATGAAAGAATTATGGGCATCTAGTGTTCAGCATGTCAGGTGAGTTCAATTGTCAGTCATGTCTGGAAAAGTTGGCTATTTAAGGATCTCTAGTATCTGTTATACACATATACACACACACACACACACACACAATTCAGTTGTCTTAGAGTTTCTATATAAATAAATTTTTAAAATATCACAAGAACTACATCAGTGTTTCTGTGTCTGTACTAATTTACTTGCACACACTCCAATTTTTGTACCCCTTACCAATTTTTAAAACAAATGTCATAAGGATTTAAAAGATGATAATGTTATGATGATAAGTTGAAGGTGTTAGGGATCAACTGGTGAAAAGAAATTATAAATTGATAAATGAAATGACCCAAGTTTTGTGTCTTTTTATGTCTTTGATGCTTTTCATTGTTTAAATTGGTAGGAGATACAAACAAATTGGAGGTTAAACAAATAATATAACTGCAAGTTGTATGGATAGGTTTTTATTGATAATCTTCATCCACTTTCATTGAAGATCCTATTTGGAGTGTTTTTTAACTTTACTTTAGATATCCATTTGACCATCGTCTCTACATTTTCCATGATCTTACTACAAGTTTGTTATTACAGCTCCAAAGCTACTGGTAGGAATGCCATTAAAACTTTGTACCTAATTGTCTCAGGGTCTAGTTAAATGAAAATGTGGCTTCTTAAAAATCTAGTCACTAACCTATCTAATGAATGGTCATATCATCTAATGAATGGTCATATCATCTAATGAATGGACATATGAACTGAATGGTCATATCTAATGAATGGTCATATCATCTAATGAATGGTCATATCATGAAATGAATGAATGGGCCTATTATCTTATGAATGGTCATATCATCTAATGAATGGTTATATCATCTAATGAATGGTCATATCATCTAATGAATGGACACATCATGAACTGAATGGTCATATCATCTAATGAATGGATATGGTCATATCATCTAATGAATGGTCATGGTCATATCATGAAATGAATGGTCATATCATCTAATGAATGGTCATATCATCTAATGAATGGTCATATCTTCATGAGGTTTTTACTGATACTTCTTATGAAAAATCGGAAATGCTTAATTAAGTGTATTTGGACGCAAATGTTTGATTTCGGATGTAGAAATCACACACACGAGAGTCCTCCATATGCATGTTTTTGTTGCAAAGAGGAAAGTTATGCAGCAAAATAAATGTTCTAATCACTATGAAAACTGAAGCAATGCTTTTACTTTAGTTTGTTGCTGACTCTTTTGATCAAAAGTCACCAACTTATTAAAGGCACCACTAAAGACTCCCTTTGATGGACAAAACAAATACCAATTTGTTATTGCTGTGTTAACATCAACTGATTTGTAGAACATTGACTCAATTTTTAAATAAATGTCCTTATTATATATCAGTGCTTCAGAGGTAATCAGTTTTCATTGAATTTGCAGTAAATCTATTTTTTTTCTGTTTTGTTTAATAAAATTTCTGTCGTGGTCAGCTTTAGTCATTTCACATTTCTGCCTTCAGAGGTGGTCTGTTTTAGCTAGTCAGTTTGATTATATTACAGTATATCAAGGCCAAATATCAGCACAAGTGGAATATGATATAACAGTGCACTGAAAAGATGGTTTGTCAATATGAAATAAGGATTTGTTTATGTAACAATTGATTCCAGTGCATTTTTATATCCAAGTTTGCGGCTTCCTGTCATGGTGCCTTTGAATATCTCCACTCCAAATTTCAAGCATATATGTACTATTTTTATCAGTCAGCCAAAAATGTTGTTGGCAAAAATATTAACAGATGGTTTGATTTTGTTGCGAATATGTAAAACATAATCACAATTTGCAACATTGGTGAAGCCCAGCGCAATCACTTTTATTGATTTAATTTCTGATTGTTGCCATATAAATATCACCTGTGAACTCGAAATCAAGAGACTTGGACAAAATGCTGTTTGCAAATTTAGACAAATGTTTTGTAGTTAAACAGAAAAACTATGAAGATTTCAATGAGGTTGAGAACTGTGCTAAAGTTGCTATAATTGATAGCTTGGATGCAACCATAGCCAAGTGTAAGAAAGTACATGATTTATGGCTTAGTGAGGAACTTTTCTTGTTGGGACTCTTTACTTTAACCAAATTAGGAGTCCTAGAATCCTAGTTTTAAAATCTTTGCCAGACCTCTTCTTATGATGTCTGATTAGTAGTAAATGAATATGCTATTGATTTAATAACTGAAGTGACTATTTCCATTTTATTTTCACTATTCATCAGAAGTAATAGTTTTATGAGCAGTTGATATATCTAGTTCTTGCTAATTCTTACTGAATTAAGATGGTGCTGATTTCATTTGCACTTTGTCTGTAATAGTTTTTGATAATGATGTTTAATAATGTTAAAGCTATTTCTTCTGAATAGATAGTCATAAAAAAATGAGATTTGGTCTCCGACATGACCATGGTAGACATCTTAAAAATCTTGTTGCCACTTCTCCACTTGAATGTATGGTCATATCAACATGTGGTTTTCATAATGTGTTTTTTAACCTGCCTAAATACTGGACCTCTGTTCTTGTTTCTTGTTTGTTTACCTGCCCAATATTTGACTCTGTGTTCCTGTTTCTTTGGGGTTTTTTTTATCTGTACATTGATTAATCTGCTGTTTTATAGTTCTGTGACTGTTATCAAGTGACCAAATCACATGTGCAAACCATTCTTTGTCTCTTTTTTCTGTCTTGCCAAGGATTGTGCTACAGTGTTGTACCCCATTTTGTTCTTTGGATTGGTTTGCAGAGAAAAACAGTACCTCCAATGACTGTATCACCAAAGTTGCAGAAGTCAGCAAAAAGTTCTCCCTTTTCTTTTTTAGTTCATAGTCTCTGCTTTTCCATGGTCATTTCTTTAGGTGTTGTGGGTCCACTTTGATATTGAAGTCGCCCATGTTGATCTTGAGATTTATTTTGGGTGTCTGTTTAACAACACTCTGTAGCCGACTTCTCTTCCTGTGCAACATTTGCAGGTGAGTAGCATATGATGATGGTTTTCCTTCTTTTTGAGTTGATCATTGTTTTGATAATTCTTGGGAATGCAGGTTTCCATTGAATAAGGTCTTAACTGCATTGGACATAAAGGAAACTCCTTCCTTGGGGTCATGGTCTTTTTCTTCATGCACAGAGTAGGTAATATTCTCTCATGTAATTAGTTTTTTTTTGGCCTTTTCCATTCCATTGGGTTTCACTGAAGTTAAGCACTTTTCATTTCACTATCAGTTTGTGCTATTTCCTCTTTGGTATAGAGTTCTTATGTTTCCAGGCCCCTATACTGGAGTTTACCTTCATCTTTTGATGATTGGTTGGTGGCTTGGCTCCCAGAAGGCTTTCTCCAGATTGTTATCATGGATCCTTGGAATCTTCCTCAATCAAGTCATGATGGTAATCAGTAGAATCCACTGATTGGCTCAGACAACATTATCAGTCTCATTTGTCAGTTCATTTCAGAGTGGACTTGAGTTGACATTCATCTTAATAATGTTGTAACTAGTGAAATTGTTTATAAATGGAATAGTTGCATGAAGATTTGCTTGGTTGACATGTCACTGAGTTGAACATATTATCAAGGGATGAGTAATATTTCATAAACTGAATGAACATTTATCGACTGGATATTAGTCATGGGGCATTTTGCAGTAATTCATAGATACATGTTCACATTATTCAAGAATATTTATGACCCTGCATGTTTCATTTGGCAAGTAAGGAAATTTGCTTATGAAGCTTATGTGTAAAACTAAAGTGTAATTACAGATAATTGGTAGATGAAACAGTACAGGTATTTATCACTAAAATATATACAGGTATTTAGTTTAATAATGTATATAGTGCCCTACAATAAAACTTCAATAAAGTTGTGCCCCCGAGTGGCCAAGTGGTCTAAAGCGCTGTCTGTTACGGACCACTGCCATCTCACCTCTGTGTGAGTTCATGTCTAAGATTCAGTGAATGTGGATATGTGAGAAAGCTTGCCCGTAGCTTCTCGTGGGTCGGTGGTTCTTTCCGCGGTATTCCTGGTTTCTTCCTCCACCATTAATACTGGCCACCATGTATAGCCTATCATGTGCTGAAAAATGGCTTAAAGCCCCAGAACAACAACAACATCAATAAAGTTACAATAAGGTATAATATGCACCCCGAGTTTAGAAAGAAAATTTTCATAAAAAATGGCTGTGTATATTATACCCGAGATTTTATGGTAATTAAAAAGCTTAAAGCTTTTTGAAATAATCTGTCTCATTTTTAGAATCTGAGAATGCAGATGATGATGGTCACCCACTGCCTAATGGAGGAGATGCAGCAGCAGATGGCACTAGGAAGGATGGGAAAAGAAAACGGTTGAAGACAGAGTTTGTTAGAAAGGTTTGATTGATTATTTGATAATTGATGTTTTTTTTCTCATCATCACGTAAAAGGCCATATCATGCCTAAGCATATCGGTAAGATACCTTACCCAGAGACATATAACAGCAGTTGACCCACCCTGATTTCTGCATAATTTAAACCAACATCATTCTGGTTCAAAGTTTGGCATGCTAACCTTTTAGTCACTGATGCTTCCTTTAAAGGTGTTTGTTCCAACCAGGTCTCTAAATTTGTCAGATATGCCAGGACTGATATTGCAACCAAAATTAACCAGATCTAACACTGGGAGTTTCTCCTACAAATTGTCAAATTATGTTAGGAATATTAGACTGCTACCTCACAAATCCAGCCTTCCTAAAAGAAGAAATAAAACTTTTTATGTCTATTTCAATAGACAAATGGCAATAACTCTTGCTCATTACATCCCCTTGGCACTGCCAGGTGTTGCTAGTGTTTATGTTAACTGCTGGACAGGATAACATTGTTCATTTTACACTCCAACAATCCATGCCATTTTTGTATTCTAATTGACTCATCCAACATTCCTTTTGGATTTATTGTGAGGATTAATCATTCTGCTGCATGTTGTATGCATTCTTTTTACAATTTCTGCCAAATTTGAGCGATTTTTATTACCGTTAAGGATTTTGTCCTTTTAAAACCACATCAAACATTGCTACCTTTGGCTCTGTAAGGTCATTACATGTTAGTGTGTCTTTGACTTTTTATGCTTGCTGCATTTGTGACGGAGTTGGTTTTAGTGAATTTCTAAAATGCTGCAATGCTAATTTAAGCTTTGGTTTTTGCTTCTGTAGTTTCCGTATAATGGTCAATTAAATACTAAAAGTGCACAAGTTCAAAGCATAAGTTTCAAATGCTACACCTTTTAAATTCTTTTGTTAGTAATGGGGATTTTTTTAAAATAAATTTAATTTAATTATTTACTTTCATTTAATTCGTTTTAATTTGCACTGTTAAATTCAATACTCCAAATTGGATGTCTTTGCATAATATAAATGATACCTTGACCAAGCCAATTATTCCAAATTTGACAGCCTTTTTTGTTACTGAATTCTTGTCATTATTTTGTAAAAGTGTTGACACAGGTGACAAAAGTTACGATTTTTATTGAACATTGACTTAAGTCAGATTTTTTTACAATACACATGCAGTAGACTCTACAAAGTCCAAATCTTAGCTGTTTAAAATTGTATATTGCACAATCTTGTGAACTCATGCTGATGTATTCCCCAATTTTAGGCAGTCCATGACGTGTAAATAGCCCCTCTTTGTTTGAGCATCACCTTTGGGCCTGTAAATCCAGGCACAGGGGGTTCAAGCCAGATCCATTGAATCCAACTCCTAATGTACCATTACCTGCCATCCAACTGACACCATCAAGCCGACATGACAATCCAGCTGACAGTCCCAATATGGGGACCTTTTACTTGTAATGTCCCATCCAGATAGTTCAAACAGTGATCATAGTGATAGATCTGTCTGTCAAGCCATGCTGCCATCATCTTATTTTGACTATACTGGGTATTTAGGTGAGAAATCTGTCCATTCAGCCAGGCCAGTACTGGTTATTGCTAGACCATCTTATATATCAACAGCAACAGGGCTGACCACATTCCATTCATACTGGATCGATTGGATCTGATGCAGATTAAATCACACCATCACCGGCCATCCAGCTGTTCGAGCATGGGAACCTTTTTGTTGAATAATCCAGTAAACTATAATCTTAATGACAAAGCCATCCTTCCATCCATACCATTGGTGACATGCGCTTTCCATGATGGAGATTTTAGTTAGAAATATGCCTGTCCAGCCTGAATCAGATCTCATTGGGGAGGAAAAAACGAACTTAAGACAACAGATGCCTTCAGGACTGATTGACAAGAATAAAGTAGCTGCTCATATGTATGCTCATCTGTTTTATAGGGTGGACAAATCTGTTTCTTGCCTGTCAGACCTGGTTTGGGATGTTTCTGCAAGCATGCAGCAGTAGCCACGTTTGGGTGGCATTGGCCATGATTGCTTGGGTCAAATACCAGTCTGCTCACCATACCATGGCCGACTCTTTGACAGGATGTATCACATGTGTGTTATCCACGCTGCTCATACCTTATCATACCCTCTCTTTCCAGACAAACGTGTTCTGGTCACCATTGCTTTTGGAGGAAGAATAGAGGGAGTTTGGATGTATGCAGTTAATGAACTGCCCCTCCACCTTGCAGCTTAACCCACATGGGCATTTGGAACTACTCAGTCTCCTTCATTGGGAAGGGATGTTAAGTGGCCTGAAGACCGGGGATCTCCTCATTCACATGCAGTTGCACACTAGTGGTATGGGGGAGCTGATCCAGGTCATTTGGAGGGGCTGTGGCAGGTCATTTGGAGAGGCTGTGGCAGGTCATTTGGAGGGGCTGTGGGTTTTTTTCATCCACTCTCCCATCTTCACGAATACACCACACCGTCAGATCAGGTGACTTTCTGATATGGTCATGCCTCAAATAAAAGGGCACTTGTGCAAATGCCATAATCCCCAGGGTTCTACTCAAGTCTATTTCTTTGGAAAACAAACAGCAACTTGAGACCGACCATCAACCAATTGAAGAGTTGTTGCTTTTTTTCTATTACAATGGACAGTGAAAAATTTTCATCTTTTAGTTGGGCTGGATTCACAAAGTAGCAGGCTAATATAATGTGGGTGGGTAAGTATTCTCACAGAAAAAAATTTAATTGAAAATTGGCTTTCTTTTAGAAATGAACTTTCTTTTAGTTGGTAGTGTTGCTGGCAATTTATTCTGCACTATTTTTTTCCAGACAGTAAAATCATACAGAATTAAGATCACCAGTGAAAGATGCTACCTTGGAATCAATAATACTTGAAAAAGACAAATGTGTTAAAGACTCATAACAGCCCTTGTCTGAGTACGAGTTTGTTGCACTGTATAAATGGGCACATGGATGGAACCCATTCAGAAGGTGCATTATGTGCGTCACTGTTACTAAATAATTATGTAAGTTATTGTTCAACTTTACTGATGCTTGTAGATGTTGTATATGCATTAAAACTTTAATTAGTATTTTTGTCATTAAGCAGTCAGTATATGTGTACTCGGGTGTTGACGGCATTGTAGAGCATGTGTGAAGGGAAAAACTGCCATACCATGATAAATGGAGTAACAAAACATTATTTGAGCTATAGTGTATTGAAATGAGTTGACATGGACTTTCTCTTTTAGGATGCCAAATTTGTGGAGGGTGTGAGGGGTGTCAACCAGGTCACAATACAACCACGTCTTGCAGAGATCCAAACAAAAGTGCAGAAGATGTGTGGATGGGAAGGGTAGAAACGCCTAACATTTCATGAGGAATTTAAAAGAATGAATTCAGAGTTTTGTCTTGTCTAGTTTTCACCCAGAGGGATATAATTATCACTTTGTTGTTGCATGTAGCAGTGTAATTGTCAGTTTTAAAACTTGGTTACATTTCAATGTTGACATTTATGTAACATATATTAGATAACACACATAGATGACAAGATTACAAAAGCAAACCTTCACAATTACAAAACAAAATTATTCTGATAAAAATTAAGGAAGAAAACATTAAGATAGGTGGGGCTTGGAACATAGAGTTTAATTATTATTTCATTAGGGTGGGAAATATTGTACCATTATGACTCCATTACAAAATGGTAATAATGCACTACTCCCATGCAGCATGATGTTACCTTACCTGAGAGGGTCTTACAGAAGGGCAACCATTGTGCTTATGTTTTAGATATTTGGCATAAAAATAAGAAAGCTAATTTACTTTTACAATGATTTACTTTTAATATGCAACTTAAGTCACATAATTAATTAACTTACTCTATATTACAAAAATATTTAAAACAAAACACTTTTATTTAATCTGTAGAAAAATAAAAATACTAATATAAATATAGTTATGCACTTTGCTTCCATTCTCCATTGATTCCTAGTTTAAGACTTTTGCATAAAGTAATTCTCTTGGTGACAGCATTAAACTACAGATTTGCGGAATCAATTGAACTTTTTCATTTAACTAAATTGTAACATTTAGATGGAATACCTACCTATTTTTCTTATACTCAGCTTTTCTGACTATTAAATTTTTTATTTCAGTACTGGATTTCCAGGCTCTCAACCAGTGTCCATGGATATAAATAATATTAACCTTCTCCGAGAAAAAGCCTACAAATGTAGCTGGAAGGCTGATGGAACTAGGTAAATAAGGGATTGTAGAAAATTTGGACTTATAGGCACAGGTTAATGTGCATTCAGCTTGTATATGTATTCCATACATTGTATTCAACTTCTTTTTCCATTAATTTAGATTGTCATGTAAACATTTATCTTTCTGCCACAAAATATGCTATATTTATTTTATTCTTGTTTCCATTCTCCTAGAAGAAAATGTGGAGGCTGCTGATCTTTTGTGACTATTTGTGAGAAGGGTGATGTAATTTTATTCAACTCCTCCTCAACAGAGAAATGATATCCCAGGATATTGTTTAGGCTAGGTTATGAATATTGGTCTCTGCATTTTAGACCACCCTGTGGGTAGGTATGTTGATCAAATGGCATGTTATTATGGTAAATAAATTGAAAAAGCATACTGACATACTGGATTTCATGTAGATTACAATGTTATGAAAAATCATTAAAAAATCGCACCAATTCTTCAACCATCATTTGAATCGGCCAATATTGTTATCTTATTCTGTTTGCCTTTTGAATTAGGATGATGGTTATTGGTTTTTTAATGAAAACATTTTTTGTATGGCTTTGAACGAGGATAAAAATATAACTGATGCAGAAGCTAGTTTGTACATGTCTTAAATAATCCACTAGTTGAACAGTGTTTGTGATTTTCAGGTACTTAGTGCACTTTAGTGTGAAAGAAAGTTAATTATCTGTACTTTAACATTATATGTACTGGTTTCAGGTATTTGATGTTAATACATGGTAGAAATGAGGTATACATGATAGACAGAGACAACACTGTGTTCTATGTCCCAAACTTGGAATTCCCTCGCAGAAAGGATCCCAAGGCTCATATTCGAGACACACTGGTTGATGGAGAACTGATTTTAGATAAAGTTGAAGGACAGACTGTGCCCAGATATCTCATATATGATATAATACGATTTGAGGTGAGTTACTGTTAACTATTGGTGAGATATGGGTATTTTCTTATGATGTTGTTATCTGTGTTAAGGTTTGTATTGATGCTTTGTATTTAGGTATATATTATGTACTTTTGTGATTTTTTAGTGTATTTTGTATACTGTTTATGTATGTAGGATATATTGTATACCAAAGTTTTGAATATATATGCTTGCATTTTTGTGAAAATAAGTACTCTCACTCTCTCTCTCTCTCTCTCTCTCTCTCTCTCTCTCTCTCTCTCTCTCTCTCTCTCTCTCTCTCTCTCTCTCTCTCTCTCTCTCTCTCTCTCTCTCTCTCTCTCTCTCTCTCTCTCTCTCTCTCTCTCTCGATTTTTTTTTGTTGCTGTTTAGTGCCCAAATCAGACATCAGACATTGAAAGATTCTGCAAAGCTGAGAGAAACTAATTCATATTTAAGAAATAATTGTTTTTTTTGAAACCAATACTTGCGTATTCACATAGGTGTGAAAATGTATGTTAATCTACTAGCGCCAGATTCCTGGAAAATATTTCTCAGCCTTGGGCAAATCTGGTAGTATACCATTAAATTTTATTAGTAAAGAGGGATTTCCAGCAGTCATTTTCAGAATGGCATAAGGAGAAAAGTGAAATAAATCTGGCAGAAATTACTTGAGGGACAGGAAAAAACATGTTGCTTTTAAAGGTCACGGTCTATGTGGCTCAAAGAAACTTGACTGCATAATACATTTTGTTCAAGAGTTAGTTCCTTAATCAAATTTTGTGAATTTTAAAAAGTTCAGACAACCAACCCTGATGTGAAAAAAGGAATATTCATATTTTTTGGCCAGACTTGGAAAAAAGGCATGAAGTGTAAAAGTTAAATGTATTGGATATTATGCAATGTTGCATTTGAGAAAAAAGGATTCTCTCATGGTCAATGAACTGTTGACCTCAATATGACTTAGAACTGCAGTTTCTGAAACTGAAGTGGAGGTCAATATTGATCTTAGTGTACCTTGGAAACATTTTAGTTGAATGTAATGTATCTTTGCTGTATTTTATCACACTTTTGAACTTTTCCAAGTAAGCAATAGCAGTGAAATTTGAGCCACTTACAGAAAAATTAATGTTGTAGATTTAGACTTAACTAGCAGTATGCCATAATGGGTTAGGGGTGGATGTTTGCTACAGCATGTGATGTCTTTATTTATATGTGCTAAGAGATATTTGTTTGAAGATATTGGCATTAAATGTTTAGCTTCTTAGATTTTGGTTGAGCAAGTGATCATGTGGTTGTTGCTGTGTGATTACAAAAGTATCCTGTTTGACTAGCCTCTTTATATTTGTGATTATTTATCCCTTTCTAGCTAACCCATATGATTTTGGCATGAATTTCACTTTTTCATCAATTCACAGATTCATGCTGCATGCAAAATAATCATGAATTCCCCAATTCTTCATTATTTTAAATCTTTAATAAGATAATTTCCCATTAAGTACTAATCATGATATTGGCAGTTGCCAAAATGGTCCAGTAGTACTGATCGTGATTTTAGTAGGACAATACCCAGTTGATGCAGTTGGCCTGGTAGCAAGCATTTTAGCTTGTTTAAATCTATATGTATATGAGTAGTTTTACAAATGCATTTGAGATAAACTGGGGCCTAATGGAATTTTGCTCCGCACATGCGCTGCCAACACTGACTTGAATTACTGTTCAGCATCACATCTTGAAAATATTTCCACCACCAAGGAAAAAAAAACACATTGCACAAAAGAAGAAATTTAGTTTGGAATATACAAAAAATTGATCATGCATCAAACACCGATATACATCATGTTTTTTGCACAAAGTGTGCTGAAATTGTTAACATTAGGCAGGGTTGGCAGTTATTCTTATCCAGGGACACGTCACAGGACTGATTCATTGATAGGATTTAATCCTGCATACATTTTGTTATGATTCCAGTATGCTAAGCCACTGTGACTTCTTTTTGTTTTGTAAGAACTCTCTTTCAGCAATTCTTTGGGTTACCGTATTGATTACCATATCAATTTGTGCTTATCAAATATGGACATTTTATGTTTAGTACCATTTCATGGGCAAATTTCATGCTTATAATTACCTTATTTCAGTTTGTTTTTCTACATCTTGTGGCTGCTTCATAGAACTAACATGATGCATATGTTAAAAATTGAATTTAATATGAGCAGTATGTCACCTATCTCTGTTGTGTAACTTACCATTAGGATGGAAATTACCTATGTCCGTATAATAAGAACTTTGTCTTGCCATGAGCTGGAAAGTTCTAAAAAGTTCAGAACTAGAAAGAACACTGACTCAATCAATTCATAGACCATTGTACAGTACTCATCATCCTTTTCTGGACAATATGGATCAATTCAGCTCAGAAACACTTGAGAAACATTTCCTTCTATCATGTCTGAATCATTGTTCTAAATATTGTTTTCTGTATTCCTATAGTATTTATAGCCTCATTCCATTGCGGATTTGATCATAGTATTAGCTCTTCAATGATTTATAAAGATTTGAAAATCCATAAATTTTGTAATTGTATTTTTAAAAACAAAATTCTAGATCCATGGGTAGGTATTGTTTTCCCACACATATCCTAATTTGCTTTTGATCTCCATTTCAGTCAGCATTTATTTGGTAAGAGTCTGTTTTGATAATGCATTAACAAATGTTTGGAGAATGGAATCACACAGCAGAATTATCTTTTGTCGGTGTGTTCAAGTGGCAGCACATCATTAATTTCAATTATAATGAGTCAAGAATGAATCAGTTTAGTTTTGCCTCCACTGGTAAATAGACCAGAATAGTGTATGGGATGATCTGTCTATTGTCTGTTCAGACATTAGCACTAGTTTGTTATCACTACTTCTATGAATCTTTACACACATATTCATCCCATGGTCTTGTTGGTCCTAAATGCGAATGTTGATGCATGAACAGCACATACAGATATCACAGTGGCTAATTTAAAATGTTTTGTTGATAATGTATGGATAGTCATATCAGGGTTTCTCTTAAACATCTTTCTATGATGTCTGGTTGTTCTGACGGTGTCATTCAGCTATTTAGTATGCCAGCCAAAGGAGCTTTCATGAAAATCTTGTTACCACTATTTGTTCTGAATGGTCATGTCTGGAAGGAGTTCTCACATTTTATGATATTTTATTGGTCATAAAATGAAAATAGTGCAGTTCATTTTATAAAATAACTGCCACAATGGCCATTTTGAAATTTTGTTATCACTATTTCTTTGATAAAGCTGGTCATATCAACGTTGTGTTTTACCAAAGGACTTCTTATGGTGTATATAATTTGTTCTCAATAGAACCGGTGCCAGTCTAATAGTGACTATAACCATTATGGCATCCATCTTGAAAATCTTAGCATTTTCTTCTTCAAAACATAAAGTCACATCAGTTTGGCATTTTCACCAAAATAGTTCTTATGTTGCCTTTTTGGTACTAAATGAAAATTGTGCCAAGTTCCAGTATTTCTAGAACAGCAAATTTGAACATCTTGTTATTGCTGAAAAATGTTACAGATTCAACATTCCAGTTAAATTGTAGAAAGTATCATAGCTTGAATTCTTGAAAAATGTTTTTCAGTCCTGAGTCAGTCCTTTGGAGGGACTTTTGTTATACAGTATAGTTATATTGCATTTTGATGGTTTTACTATATTCATTGTTATCAGTATCCAGGATAAGTATTATCAGTGCTCATATTAGTTCATGTTTGACAACAGGTACTACATCATTCATTATGACTTGCACTGCCTCTTATTTTAATTAATTATAATATGGTGTAATGTGCTGGTTTCATTACATTTTTTTGTATCAAATATTGAGTACTGCTGATGTTTGATAATGTTTGGCTGCAAATCCCACACTATTCATCATTATCATTAATACAATACGAGACAGTTACTATATTTAACTTCATAAATATTATAATCATGACTGTTGATTATTTTCAGACACTTCTTGAGCAGCAATATGTTGCAATATGTTCAAATTGAAAAACCCTATGGAAAACACCCCTCTTGCTTTTGATTGTATTAATTGCCAATGGACAGATGATTGTCCATTTTTTTGCTTATGGTCAGATGAGGTCTAGGACCTTGCTCTAAACATGCACTTTTAAGGGGAGAAGGAAAGGGTATTTTATGTCTCATCTTATGAAAACTCTGGATCCTTCCCTTGGGTCATAGAATAAGAAGATTAGCTATTTGGTGAAGGTCACTCCTTGATCCCAGGAGCATATGGGGTCAGTCTCTCTGGAGACATATAAGGCCTTTGAACCATGATGATTGTTATACCCCAACTAGTGAACCCCTTAGAGGACTGGGAGTCAGCATACATGTGCCAGACATGGGACGGGAATTCTAGATCTGCATCTTCCCTCCCCCTTCCCAGTAATCTCTTTTGATCCCTAAAGGATGTTTTTGACATCCTTTTCAGGAAAGTGAATTGTCTTTCCCATTTTTGGCACCATCTACAGTGGGGCTATGGCCTTGTTGCAGGATTAATGTTACAGGTCATAATCTGACATCTACTCATAAAGTGGATAGTGTTGAGACTAGTTATTTTCCTCCTGCTGAGTCTGTCACTGGGACAGTTCCTTAGTTTCACAAGAGGAGTTATGAGAATAGGCTTTCCCTACCCGATGGTCTACCCTGCAGCAGAGAGACTCTGGATCATAAAGACCTGCCTTCCAAGAGTGAGAGCAAGACAAAAATGTTCCATCATTTTTAAAGACTCATAACAAGTTTGATGCAAAAGAGGACTGATGCATCACCTCCTCCTTCCTTTGGGTCCCATGCCTCCTCCCACCATCAACTCATGCATCTTCTTTGTTAGGATTTGTGTTACAAGCCAGTGGCTCATAGGACAAGAAGATTCTCTCCAGTTTTAAGAGACTTGGGGCTACCTCATGCCAGGATTTTATTTTGCTCCCCCTTTTGGCTGTGGTCAGAAAGGGAGCATTTTTAAAGATTGTATAAGGACCAGGAGCTTGCTAGGGTAGTTATTTCCCTGCCTTTCAACATTGAGACCTCTCGTTTCTGTGGCTAGTTAAAGTTTTCACTCCTCTGCCTGTCCCCTCTCAGATGCTGGGTCATAACCAAGGATCATTTCCAAGGAGACCTGGCTCTTCATTCCAATTAAGATCTTTTTTTGGCATCCTCCTTCAGCCATCTGAAGGAGGAATCTCTGTCTACAGTCACTCTACATTGCTTGCAGGAAGCAGTTGCCAAAACCTCAGTGTAAGTGTTATCCATTTCCATGGTGCTGTTAGTGCAACTGCTTCACCCTCTGCAGGGATGTTTCTCTGGACACATTTTGGGTCTTACTGGAGCATAGTAAGAACCTTTTTTGGGCTACACATATAGAAGCAGGTACCCTATTGCCTGTTATGCCTCCCTCTCCAACAATTCCTATAAGTATCTGGTCAAGCATAATTTATGATGGGTAGATTTTATTTCTGTTATAAATGGAGGATATGAGCTTCATTTCTACTAGTTTTTTTTCCTGGCTAGGATCCACATACTGTTTCACCAGTCAAACCTTGTGCAGTAAAAAAAAAAATGCACTTTTTATACAGAAAGGCGAAATAGGGAAACAACTAGTCTCCAGTCTTCTACTCACAGATTTTCCTGATATCATAAATAGGCAGGAAGTTTTGGCTGACAAAATCAACTTTCATTTGGAAGAACCTTTTAAGATGAAGACCACAACCTCAGTCAGGAATGCCATTTTGGATTGGCATCTGGTGGTCTCCATTGACTTCCAGATTGCATAACTTCACATTCCCAATTTTTTCTCCTCGAAGTATCTCCAGTTTTTTCTGAACTGGAAGTTAATAGTTTTTCAATACTGTTTTGCCAAGCTTCTATATTCAGAGCATTTTTCAGAGTAATGGGAATACTTGCTGCTCACCAAATGCCACTGAGAATACCTACCATAATGTATGTCATTGACTGATTTATTCACAATAGTTCTTAGTGTCCATCGTACACAATTTGTCTTGATATTGCCGATAGTGACCTGGCTGGGCCTTATACCAATCCTTGAGGAATTAGAGCTATTTCCATGTTAGGATTTTGTATACATGCTGATGAATTTTCTAATAAACATGGATTAGTTCATGACCCTGGTCCTTTTGGAGACCATGAGAGCAAAAATTAATTGCTGGATTACCTTTATCTACCTGTTCTGGGGAACTTTTAACTCCATGGTGGACCTGGTTCCTCTGGGAAGACTATGCTTGTGACTCTCCTGTTTCTTCTCATGGCAAACTGGAAGCTGCGTAATGATCTCCTGACAGATCACAAATCTCTAGGATTGGATTTTCAATACCATTTGAGATGGTGGTAAGATCAAGTCTGATTTCTGATTGCAGTATCCATGCATGCCTTCGAAGTCCATTCCTGTTTGTTTGAAGTATCCATACATGCCCTCAAAGCCCATTCCTGTTTGTTTGGAGAATCCATGCATGCCCTCGAATCCCATTCCTGTTTGCTGCTTGGAGTATCCATGCAGGCCTTTGAAGCCATTCCTGTCTGTTTGGAGTATCCATGCATGCCCATGAAGCCCATTCCTGTTTGGAGTATTCATGGATGCCCTCGAGGCCCATTCCTGTTTAGAGTATACATGTATGCCATTGAAGCCCATTCCTGTTTGTTTGCAGTATCTATGCATGCCTTCTAAGTCCATTCCTGTTTGTTTGGAGTATCCATGCATGCCCTCGAAGCCCATTCCTGTCTGTTTGGAGTATCCATGCATGCCCTCGAAGCCCATTCCTGTTTGGAGTATCCATGGATGCCCTCGAGGTCTATTCTTGTTTAGAGTATCCATGCATGCCCTCGAAGCCCATTCCTGTTTGGAGTATCCATGCACTCTTGAAGCCCATTCTTGTTTGTTTGGAGTATCCATGCATGCCCACAAAGCCCATTCCTGTTTGGAGTATCCATGCTCACTCTTGAAGCCCATTCCTGTTTGTTTGGAGTATCCATGCATGCCCTTGAAGCCCATTCCTGTTTGTTTCGAGTATCCATACATGCCCTTAAAACCCATTCATGTCTGTTCACAGACATATCATAATCTTGGTAGGTTACTTATTTGAGCAGTAAAGGATAGTTCTACAGTATTCATGATACCAGCTAGAATATGCACCACACATGAACAATTTGAGAATGAGGGTATTGTTTTTAGTTAAGGAATTGATGTGTGACTATATCCTTTGACAACATGTTAGTGGTAGGGGAGCCGCTGGCAACAAAGAGGCATGCATGACTCGTCTCTTTGCATGGAGATTTGTAATCACCATCACTGGGTAGCCTCAGAAGGGAAAAACACTCTAAATTTGTCATATTCCTGGCAGAAAGAATATTTTGGTGGACAGTCTATTCCAGGAGAGGCCTAACAGAATGGTCACTAATAAGTAGCAGAGTCCCTGTTCATATTGTTGAGGAGACCATTGGTGAACTTTTTTGGCCAAGGCTAAACAACAAGCTTCCCTTTTATGTTTCCCCAGTCACAAACCAGATGGCCTGGGCAGCAGATGCCTTCAGCTTGAAGTGGGATCTTCTGTTTGCTTACACATTCCTACCATTTAGAATGATTCTGCAGGTGCTCCACAAAATTAATATCTCAGCTGCTCAACTTATTTGATAGTCTTTCTGTGACCCCATTGGCTGTGGTTCAGAAATCTTCTCGACCCAATGATAGTCCAGCCCAGAATATTGTCTTGGAGGAGGGATCTTTTATAGCAGCATGACAACTCACAGATTCTCCACCTTCATGCTTTGATCACGTAGGGTCACGAAATCAGAAGTCACACCAGTAATCCCAATGGATGTGCCATTTTCCAGTCAATGGAATATTTTCTTCATTTTTCATTAAAGTCAAATCCATATTTGCTCCTTCATGTTCTACTTCGTTCACTTTGTTTTTGCTAATATTCTTAGTGCATGCTGTTTTAATATCGAAATCACATTTTTGTGCAACAAGCATTGAGGTTAAACATCTGGATGACATCTTGCTGAGCTCGATAGAATCGCATGAGAGCTCACAAGATTAGGGGAAGCTACTCTGTCATAATATTGGCTATGCTAGTCTGGTTCTCAGCTTTGTATGCTCAGTATAGCAGAGTGCATCACAGAGAGCATATGAAACAGGAAACCAGAATATGCCTATGATCAAAGTATACATGATGCCATCACTAATTCAATGTATTGGATATTAAATAAATCCTGATTGTATTTTGCAAAACCTTTGCATAAAAAAAACGCATCACAAGAAATTGGGAATCAATTTTCTCCATTGTGCATCCCTGATGCACAACTGTGCGTAAAGGGAAACACTGGGGACAGTAAAATTAAATGATGCAATACTTAACTGTCAGTATTGCCATATACCTCCTCATACCTTGCTCTCAGTATGATGGCTACTGTGCATGAATATATGGCATGGAGAATATACTGCTTTTTAGTTTTAAATTTTTTTGAACTTCCCATCAGATGGGAGTATAGGTGTATTTTATAATGCAGACAAGGGTAATTTTCCATTGCATGGGAGTATAGGGGTATCATTTTAATGCAGACAAGGGTAATTTCTATCACATGGGAGTATATGGGGTATTTTTTTAAGACAAGATAAGAATTCTTTATTTCAGACTGCATAGTCCATACATCTAAATTAAAATACTGATATAGAGTAAAACATTGTAAACATAAAAGAACATATATACATATATATATATATATATATATATATATATATATATATATATATATATATATATATACATACATACAAATACATACATATATATATATATATATATATACATACACACACAAACATATCCACATACACATATATATATATATATATATATATATATATATATATATATATATATATATATATATATACACATACATACATACATATATACATACATATACATACACATATACACACACACATATATATATATATACACACATACACACATACATATACACTAAAACATATATATACATATCATATGTACAAGTATTCAGATACATTTACAACAATTATTTGCGCCATGCATTGTTAAAAAATGAAATTTAAGGGACACATTTAAATAGTAATTGGTTCCATCTACTAACAATGTGAGAATTTAAATTAATGTCATATTTCCAAAGTGTTTTCAATATACAGTTCTCACTATTAGAAAATCTTGTTATCATTGAATATACATACTTTCTCATTACTTCCTCAAAACTTAATACATTATAATTAACAAACATGTTGGAGGCACTGTTCCATCTAGGAAGACATAATAGAAAGCGAAGACTTATTATAACCAATTACTAGTTTTCTTTTCACATTTTCACTAAAGTTTGTCCACAGTGGAGCACAATACATAGTGCAGCAATAAGATTTGAATAATCTAATTTTGATACTCAATGAACAAGGCTTAAATTTGCGTAGAAGCATGTTTGTTCGAGTACACAAATATCGATAATGTCTCATCATATCTTCATTATCTGACTGATTGGATTTCAAAATATGGCCGAAATACATATAACTGTCGACATACATAAGAGCGTTGCTGTTAAGTTGTACAGAGGGAGGTGATGATAATTTAAAAGAAGTTGGCTGAAAGACCATGCATACATATTTTTGTGTATTATATATGATATCATTCTCTAATGCATATTGTTCACATATCTTCAATAATTTTCTTAAACCTGCGACAGACAGACTTATCAGTGACATATCATCAGCAAAGCTAAAATTGTTAAGAAACAGCCCATTTGGTGGCAGACATAACCCTACGTTGCAATGGCCCAATATATGATTTAAGTCGTCAATGTAAATATTAAATAACATGGGGGAAAGAATACCTCCCTGCCTTACTCCATTGGTTACATGGAAAGCGCTGGATATTACACTTCCCCATCGCACGTAATACAACTGTTTGCCATACCAGTTGACTAAAGTATGAACAATGTATGCAGGAATTTTAATTTCAGCAACTTTTTAAAGAGTGTCCAATGATTGACTCTATCAAATGCCTTACTAGCGTCTAAGAAACATGCAAATACTGGGCTGCCATGTTCCACATAATAGCTAATGGTTTCCTTAAAGGCATAAAGACATAAATCTGTAGAATGCTGCTTTTTAAATCCAAACTGATTATCAGAGATTAAGACTTCGCATCTTTGTAGTATGATGCATTCGAATAGTTTTGAGATAATAGTCGTAAGAGCTATAGGTCTGTAGTTATTTTTGTCCGCTAGATTACCAATTTTGCTTTTTAGTAGCGGTATAATTGTAAATTTTGTGGAAATCATCTGGTACAAAGTTATGCACAAACATACAATTAAATAAAACCATTAATAGCCCATGAAGTCTAGTATCTGAATATTTAAAATGTTCCACATATAAAAAATCTGATCCTGGACATTTACCACCTTTTTGTCTTCTTATTGCATTTTGTATCTCAGATAATGTGATTACCTCAATATGAGCAGAAGGGGTATTCAATGCTGAAGTAACACGCTTCTTATTCGATTCGTTTTTGACACTATTGAGTAAAGGGAAACACTGGTGACAGTAACATTAAATGATGCAATATTTATCTGTCAGACAAGGGTAATTTCCATCACATGCGAGTGTATTGGGTATTTTATAATGCAGACAAGGGTAATTTCCATCACATGGGAGTATATGATTTTTATAATGCAGAAAAGGGTAATTTCCATTACATGGGAGTATATGGGGTATTTTTTTTATGCAGACAAGGGTAATTTCCATCACATGCAAGTGTATTGGGTATTTTATAATGCAGACAAGGGTAATTTCCATTGCATAGGAGTATAGGTGTATTTTTTGATGAAGACAAGAGTAATTTCCATCACATGTGCAAGTGTATTGGGTATTTTATAATGCAGACAAGGGTAATTTCCATTGCATAGGAGTATATGTGTATTTTTGATGAAGACAAGAGTAATTTCCATCACATGTGCAAGTGTATTGGGTATTTTATAATGCAGACAAGGGTAATTTCCATCACATGGGAGTATAGGGGTATTTTTTGATGCAGACAAGAGTAATTTCCATCACATGCGAGTGTATTGGGTATTTTATAATGCAGACAAGGGTAATTTCCATCACATGGGAGTATATGATTTTTATAATGCAGATAAGGGTAATTTCCATCACATGGGAGTATAGGGGTTTTTTTTATGCAGACAAGGGTAATTTCCATCACATGCGAGTGTATTGGGTATTTTATAATACAGACAAGGGTAATTTCCATTGCATAGGAGTATATGTGTATTTTTTGATGCAGACAAGAGTAATTTCCATCACATGTGAGTGTATTGGTTATTTTATAATGCAGACAAGGGTAATTTCCATCACATGGGAGTATAGGGGTATTTTTTGATGCAGACAAGGGTAATTTCCATCACATGCGAGTGTATTGGGTATTTTATAATGCAGACAAGGGTAATTTCCATCACATGGGAGTATATGATTTTTATAATGCAGATAAGGGTAATTTCCATCACATGGGAATATAGGGGTTTTTTTAATGCAGACAAGGGTAATTTCCATCACATGCGAGTGTATTGGGTATTTTATAATACAGACAAGGGTAATTTCCATTGCATAGGAGTATATGTGTATTTTTTGATGCAGACAAGAGTAATTTCCATCACATGTGAGTGTATTGGTTATTTTATAATGCAGACAAGGGTAATTTCCATCACATGGGAGTATAGGGGTATTTTTTGATGCAGACAAGGGTAATTTCCATCACATGCGAGTGTATTGGGTATTTTATAATGCAAACAAGGGTAATTTCCATCACATGCGAGTGTATTGGGTATTTTATAATGCAGACAAGGGTAATTTCCATTGCATGGGAGTATAGGTTTTTTTTTTTATGCAGATAAGGATAATTTCCATCCCAGAAAGGTAAGCTACACAGTAGTGACAAGTAAGTAATGCATCATTAAAATAAGTTTGTATCATTTCTACCGAAAAATGTACATTTTCTTGTTTGCATTTTACTATTAAACACACTTTTATGGATCATGTCAAGCTCTTACAAAACCCATTTTCTTTGTAATCCATTACATCAGTTTAATACATGTTTAAGAACACTCAAAATGAAGTGTCGGTCTCAATTTATTGTAGAATTGTTGTTTTGTTCCTGGAAACAATATAGTCAAGTTACCATACAGTTTGTTTCAACATGTTTATAAAAAAAAAGAAATCATATGTACAAATCTTTTATGAATTAAAGTATGCCTGAACTTAATTATGTACAGTTGCTAGCTGTAAGGATAGCAGCAGGCAGGTCTGTCATATGCCACATTTAATAGGTTAGTAGAGTCCATCTGCTAAATCTGATAGGCTTGGTACTGTCACATATTTAAAAGCTGATGAATAAATATCTGGTTGACTGACAGAACTTATCACATAAACACTGAATGGTGTTGATTTCAGATTGGAGCAGAATTGCTTTAAAAGTGACTTAGTGGCATAGAATTACTACTAGTAAATCTTTAAGTATGTTACCTTTTAGGGTAATGATATTATCAATAATTTAAATAAATAGAAATTTATTTATGGAGTAATAGTAAAAGAGATTATTGTGCTGTAAAACCTGTTACGAGTGACCTCCTGTCATTTAGGATCAGAATCATAATGCATGGATCTATTTTAGTATATAAACACACTGTCTGGAGTAAACTCAACCAGTGACTATGATGTCTTGGCAAAATAGTCATTTTTACATTGCCATGAACAAACATGTTACCAAAAGAGAGATAAACAACAATGACCTATATTTAATCCTTTGCAGCTATGACTGTTTAGATTAGACTGTTCTAAAATAGGCTGGGTACTGATTCTGAAATATTATAGGTCATGGATATTGTGTCCTATAGATTGTGAGCTAGACAAGTACATATAGATTGTTCCAGCACTATGTACAGCCATATAGTGAGAACAGAGACAAACACCACTGACCTATATTTAATCCTTTTTTGCCACAACTGCTTTTAAAGTAAAGTCTCATTTTCATAAAAAAGTACAACAGAAAAGAATTGAAAAATGAGTCTGGCTACTAGTTTGCAGATTTGTCAGCATTTGATGTCAGCTGTTACTGACTGTAAACCAGGCTAAAGTACATGTCTTGCACTGTAGTGCCAAAGTCAAGGTAGTTGTCATGGACATTGTTTTTGGAGTTAATCCGTATTACTTGGGGTGAATTAGGTCCTTGTCTCTTAAACCAGCAAGTGAGAATTGTTTCTCAGATTTGACTGATCCCGTTAAAGAATTGTATTGTTTGTTGCTTTTTTTTCCCATGTTACTGAAATTAATATTGCACACCAAGTATTGTATTCTGGTTGTTTAACTGATTGTGCCAACTTGAACACATGGCATCTTGTTTGAGATTAATTAGCTTAGAGAGTTGATCCTTTTGTCATCTGTGAATTAGGAATTTGACTTGTCTGTAAACAAGTTATTATGTTTGTGGATGAGTTAATTATGTCTTTTTATCTCATTCAACCATTATTACAAATAATCACTGATAATGTTAACACAAAGCAACTTAATAACAATATCAAAGTAACCAATTAAAAGAGACAAATTCTTTTAAAAAGAGATAATTTCTTACACTGGAGAAAATAAGTAATATTATTCAAAGAAGTGAAAAGGAGGAGACCACTTGCAAAATAGCAGTTTAAGTGTTGGTAAAACAAATTCAGGAGAAATTAGAAATGATTTCATTAGCTGTGATGTTGTGGCATAAAGGCAGTAGGGTTCTGACATTAGAATTACGATTTCATTTACTAATATATGTTTATGTGATCTTCAGATATGAATGTGATTCATGTTTAATGATGTACATATATAAGCTATATTCTTTTGTTTTGATGTGAATGCATGCATTATTTATTTTCTTTAAATAGTTGTAAAAAATGCATTAGAAACTGTCTTTTTGTACAAACGTTTTAAGGTACCACCAGTCATGAGAAATTCATTTTTGTTGGCATAAGGGACAGTCTTTTAAGACAGGTTTCACTGTACTGGCAATGTAATAATACTGTTTGCAAGTGTTAGATATATATTTCATTTTAATATTTCATAGATTTTAATATCAGTCTTGTCAGTGAAAAGAATCTTGTAAAAGAATCAGTATTGTCAGTGGTGCAGTTGGAGACTAATTATGTAGCTTCTGCCTTTCAGGAAATACTGAAGAGAGTAAATTCATCTTCCAAATTTTCTTGCAGTTATCTCCCATCACATTAGCAACCTGAGTTACATTTATGTACCACCACATTGGTAACAGTGTAATAGGAATAAAAGTAAATCTTCAGCTTTAGTTGTCATGATGACTATGATTTTTAACCATCAAGTTGGTTTTTCAAAAACTAAAAAGATTGCAAGAAAGGTACCTAGTTCCTCTTTTCTTGGCATGATATTCCTTTACATGATATGGCCAATAAAGTGTGGAAAGTGCCATTAAAAGCCAGCCCCTTTCCTTGGCATGATATTGCCAATAAAGTGCTGACAGAGCCATTAAAAAGATGCCCCATTCCTTGGCATGATATGGCCAAGAAAGTGCCATTAAAAGCCAGCCCCTTTCCTTGGCATGATATTGCCAATAAAGTGCTGAAAGTGCCATTAAAAGCCAACACCATTCCTTGGCATGATATGGCCAATAAAGTGCTGAAAGTGCCATTAAAAGCCAACACCATTCCTTGGCATGATATGGCCAATAAAGTGCGGAAAGTGCCATTAAAAGCCAACACCATTCCTTGGCATGATATTGCCAATAAAGTGCTGAAAGTGCTATTAAGAAGTGACCTCCTTTCCTTGGCATGATATTGCCAATAAAGTGCTGAAAGTGTTATTAAGAAGTGACCTCCTTTCCTTGGCATGATATTGCCAATAAAGTGCTGAAAGTGCTATTAAGAAGTGACCTCATTTCCTTGGCATGATTTTGCCAATAAAGTGCTGAAAGTGTTATTAAGAAGTGACCTCCTTTTCTTGGCATGATATTGCCAATAAAGTGCTGAAAGTGTTATTAAGAAGTGACCTCCTTTCCTTGGCATGATATTGCCAATAAAGTGCTGAAAGTGTTATTAAGAAGTGACCTCCTTTCCTTGGCATGATATTGCCAATAAAGTGCTGAAAGTGTTATTAAGAAGTGACCTCCTTTCCTTGGCATGATATTGCCAATAAAGTGCTGAAAGTGTTATTAAGAAGTGACCTCCTTTCCTTGGCATGATATTGCCAATAAAGTGCTGAAAGTGTTATTAAGAAGTGACCTCCTTTCCTTGGCATGATATTGCCAATAAAGTGCTGAAAGTGTTATTAAGAAGTGACCTTCTTTCCTTGGCATGATATTGCCAATAAAGTGCTGAAAGTGTTATTAAAAAAGTGCCCTATTCCTTGGCATGATATTGCCAATAAAGTGCTAATAGTGCCATTAAAAACCATCCATCATCAATCTCTTCACTCAGCTTAAGTCTACATCACTTTTGTTTTTAAAAAAGATTATTCAGACATTTTCAAGTTATCATTTTCTTGCAAAATTTCGTATTGCAGAGTCAAGAGGTAGGGAAAACCAATTTTGATCTGCGGATGTTCTGCATTGGGAAGGAATTAATTGGTCCCCGGCATGAGAAAATCAAGCAAGGTCAGATAGACAAGACCAAGGAACCATTTAGTGTGAGAGCTAAGCACTTTTGGGATGTGTCCTGTGCTAGAAAGGTACTATTTGTAAACTTACTGCCTGGAATATAATTATGTATTCAGTTAAACTGTCACAGGAGAATTACTTTTATATCATCTCAGTGAAGACAAATTGCATATTGACATTATTAATAATACTCCATTATTAAGTCTAATCTTTATTTGTTTATGTCATTAATATCTGACAGGATAATATCAATGAATCAGATGATGATTTGAAATGGTCTTTGAAGTGGAAAAATTTGAGTATCCCTAAAAAAATTTAGTTGCCTATAACCCCACTTACCTGGCATGAGAAAATAACAGAGATGGAAACCATTTCAGATGAATTAGGACTGTTTTTTGGAAGGTGTTTAAATTCCACATTCTGTATTAAAAAAAAACAACCCTAAAACCCCGGAGATCTCACAGCATACACTAATCAGGTCAGATGCCAATTTGTTAAAGTGGTTCTGCTTATATTGCCATGTCATTCTTTGGACTTAGCACTGCATTATAACAGATTTTACCAGTATATGAAATTGCAGGAGCCACACCATAATCTTCTTATATTAGAATTCCTGCATTATCTTACATTTTAAGATATAATACTATCTAGAAAAACAAGTTTACTTGGATCTTAATTTAGGACAGTAGTTTTTCCTTGGAAATTGATAAATTTACTGATCTTGTCTACAACTTGGAATGTTCTAGAAATGAACTTTTGACCCTTGTCATGGTCCTCTTAATATGTCTTAGTTTTTATATTGAAGTTGTTTACTTCTGAATTATTATTATTATTATTATTATTATTATTATTATTATTATTATTATTATTATTATTATTATTATTATTAGATTATTGTGAATTCATTTAGAGACATTTTGGATTATATCATTGTGATACATCAACACAATTAGCACATTAACACTTTTCCAGGCTTTTGATACATCAGTGTATTCAAGATTGGAATTTATTTGCAACAGAACTTGAATTAAGTTGGAATAATCCATAGTTTTGGACTTGTAATAGAACATTTAAGGCTCTTTTTTGGAATTTAATTCACAGTATTGTAAGTTCTTTTTAAATTTTCACTTTGTATTCTAGGTAAATAAATTGTTGGATTTTACTAAACATTGTTGATTCTTCACTTGTTTCGTTTACATAGTTTAAGACCATAGAGTCATAACAATTAATATTCTACCATACAGTTCCTGCTGCATTCTAGTCAGATGAAGTCCAAAACATAAACTCTCATTTTTCAGACAGTTGTAATATCTGATGCTACCATATTCGGGTTTAAAGTCCTTCATGAAAACACAAACATAACACCATTCTTTGAACTGTACTTTTCCTTGCCACCTTGCTGATTTCATAGTCATGTTTTCAATTTTTTTATTACATTGAAGAATGTACCATATGTGTAGATATGCCTTTTGTTGAAAAATTTATAATACAAAAGTCATACTTCTCCCTTGTTTCTCTGATTGAGAGTATGTGTTGACTTTTAAAACTGTCAACAATTCCATTAAATATGTTTCAGTTCATTCTTTGTTGGTTTCAAACTTGTCAGTTTCCATCTTCTTGTGCAACTTGGAAATAGTTCTATCATTTCAATGAACACCTCTTTGTGTGCTAATGTTACAATTCTGTTTTAAACTATGTGAAATAAAAAAAGTGAAACCTGCAATTTAAGTAAACTTAAAAACCGAAACACAGCATTGTGAATAATCCTAAATGTCCTATCACCAGTTGAAATGTATAGAACATTCTGAATGGATTCCAATAGTCTTGAATATGCTTATGTATCAAATCTTGATTAAACTGATGTATCAAAAGTCTTGAATGTGCTGATATGCCAATAATATAATCCAGAATGTCTTTGAATAGTTCTCAATAATCCCAAAGAGTTTTTAGTCCAAAACGTCAATGAGCACTTTGTAATGCCAATGAATAATATAAATAATTAATTCCTCTCAGTTATAACTGAATATAGCTATAAACACTAATCATAGATTTTCATAGACTTGTATTAAAACAGGAATGAAAACTTTGTCTACACAAACTTTTTTATCTACATCCCTACTTGCTCTGTGTCTGAATAGCATTTTCTGAAATTTAATGGAAAATTCAAAAAATATTATGAACAAGTTCATTTCCAGAACATGTAAAACTCATAAACAAGATTACCATAATGACTGTAAATCTTGTAACACCATAAGCCTTCTGACATTTGAAATTATTTTGAAAAGTAATATTTTGATGACCTATGAATGTTTGAACACAAAATTATTGCAATTTTTTTCATGCAGTAAAAGTCTTGGAACACCAAAGGTTTTCTACTAATTGATTGGTGTACTTTATTGATCTTAATTTTTCCCCCCATGGCTTCATGGTTATTAAGGGACTATAATCATGAATTATGGTATGCAAATGTTAAAAGTTAATATAAATTTGTTTGAAAAGTCAGTAAATTTATTAAATTTTCTTCTGCTCTTATTTCTATCTAATTCAGATTTGTGTATGATTGGATAATGACAAGAATTGAGTATTCATAGGTTTGCTGTAACAGTAACCTCTCCCTTGTATTTAATTTAACGCATTATTGCATTTGAAGTGATTTTTTTTTTGCTTTGACAGTGTAAATACCTAACTCATTTATATATGATTCCAGTATTACAAGTAAACAACAATAGTGATTGGTTCCACACTTACATTTAGTGAACATATTTTCATAATGGCACTTACACTTGTACATTGAAGGTTTGAACTTAAGTTAAATGAAGTTCATCCCATGGATTAGAATCATACATACCACTGCACAATTAAGAAGTTTCAGAAATAATGCTTCAAAAATAATTATAATACCATAAAGCTCAGTTGTAATATACTTTGATGTAAGTGACATTTAACCCTGTTTACACAGCTAATATTGTGGAGTTAAAGGCAAGTATACATTAAAGTACTGGCATAGCTGCCAGACAAAATTTTCTCTTAACCCAAGTGTCAGTAGAATACAATACAACCTGAACAAAAAGGAAAAGGGGAGAATGCATTTTGAGAGCTGAAGATGTCATTAGCACTTTTAGCAATCTTTACCAGCACCATCTAGGAGAGTACAAGAGGCATCTTCTAGACATGATAAATTATGCTCACTAGCTCCATCATTATTGCTTGACCATTTGGTGACAAGACAATCATGAATCAAAGAAATCTTGCTTATTGCCACCAAAATTTTGTCCATCTCCTCCTGCTTCAGTAATAGCTTGGTCCAGAGTTCCAGCATCAGTTGATGTTTTTTAATCAAGAAGTCTAACGAGCATTAAAATTTATTACTGCAATCTGGTCAAGTGACTTACTTATTGGGTTCTTCAGAGAGACAATTACAGGACCTTGGTATCAGTTAACAGTGATAATATGTAATTTATGTAGAGCATTCTACAAGATGTACAGATCTGTGTTTGATACACAGAGGTTTCTCCTGTAGACAGAGACATAACAGACATGAGAAGGTTAATACCCTCATCATTAAGCAGCCAGGATACTGTCTCACACTGTGTAAGTAGGAACACGTGTCCAATAACCTGCTCCAGGATAAGGAACTTGACAGTTGTACAGAGGATAGAACGGCTCTGTTTTTTTTATTCATAATTGAACTCCAAATCAGATTGCTCTAATGTTGAATGATGGGAAGTTGATCATTATTCGTATGCTATCCTGACATAAGAGCATTGGTACTCATAGGGCTAACTCTACCCATTATAGTGCTACATCTCACTTATGACCAGTTTTGTGCAACAATACCTAAATGATATGGATTCTTCTCAACCATAGGATAAGAACCAATCCATACCTTTTACTGCATGATTCCTGTCTAATTCATATGATAACCTTACTGGTTCCATCAGTGGAGACACACCACATAGGGACTGTATGTTTCACTTGGTGATCATCTTACAGAGATCAGAGGAATGGATTTGACCCACCCTCATTGGGAATTACAATTGGGAAACAGTCATCCAGACCAGAAATATGTGTTCAAGGCCTTGATATTCAAGAATCAGTGCAGAGAGAATCAAAAGCAGAGAGAAGAAGGTCATTTCTGCCTCTGTTTTTCTCCATGCCTTCAAATATATTTTGAAGGGACTTCTCTCAGTGATCTGATATCACATTTTCGATTCTGGTGTCTATACACAGACACTCACTTGGAAGAGACAGCCAGCATCATCAAGACATCCAGTATAGTGCCACAACAGTCCTATGTCACCTTGGCCAGTTCAGTGCTATTGGGCACAGTCATGATCACAGACCAAGGGCCACTCTATAGCCATCAATAGTCCATATCTATCATGTTTTCCAGTTGTCCTAGCACCTTAGTCCAGGACCATTGCTGACCAATGTCAAACAGCAACAAATCTTGGCATTAAAAGAAGGAAATGATGGTTGATTTTCATCAAGACTAAACTTGGTCATCAGATGTGGATTGTGTATGGACACTAAGAATTCTGATATAGGCTTCTTTTATGCCTAAGAGGGCAAGGATTCACTGTCATCGATCTTTACAATCACAATAACACAAGCATCCATATCATAGATTATGATGGTCTCTACACAATATATGACCCATGTCAGACTGTGCTGCTGCAGTATCTAAGCCTGAGAATTGCTGGGTCTCCTCAATGCTACAGTGGATCTCATTGTCTTGGTCACTTGTTTATAGTGACCAAATATTTGATCATTGGAACAGACTCTCCTAGTTTCTGCCAACCCTCATGATTTTCACGACTTTCTACAGTGATTCACAGATTCACACTGCATGCAACAAAATCACGAATTTCCCAATTGTCAGTTATTAAAAATTTTCCTGTTAAGTGCTAGTTGTGATATCAGCAGTTGTCAAAATGGTCTGGTACTGCTGGTAACAATATTAGTAGAACTAGTGCTGATTGGTACAGTTGTCCCAATAGCAAACACTTTAGCATATTTTAATCTATATGTATTAGAGTAGTGTTACAAGTGCTTTTGAAAGAAACTGGAGCCTAACCAGAAATTTTCTTTGCATGTGCATCACCCACCAATTTGATTTGAATTACCGTTCAGCAGAGCATCTTGAAAACGTTTTCACCAACCAAGGAAAAAGAAATGTATTACACAAAAAGTGAAGTTTAGTTTGGAATATACCAACAATTGGCAATACATTCAGCCATCAAATACTGATATACAGCATGTGTCACAAATTTTAGCATTGGACATTGTGGCAGTGACAATGTGAGGAAGCACATTGGTAGGAAAAAGAAAAATAGAGGTGTTGGTATTTTAAGATTAACATATTAGCATACATTTTAATTTACTTGAGTTCACAGTTTCTGCACATGTGCTAACACCACTAATCATTCACCATTCGATGTTTCATCTTCTGGATTAATACTATTTTGTAATTAAGCTACACTGTAGTTAAAATGTTTTAACTTCCAAAGAAAAAGATTTGTATTCCACAAAAAATGAGTATAGATTGGAGTACACCAAAATTTGTACTAGCATTCAGTCATCAAACATCAATGTACGTTATACTTTTCTCACTTCTGTGGGCCACGCATTTTACAATTGGGACTGTGCAGTTGTTGCTTAAAATTTACCTGTCATACATGTAGTTATAGTAATATAATTATATAGTACATGTATGACAGATAAATTGTAACAACAATACGAGCAACGAGATGAGCCCCTGTGTGCATGTGGCAGAACAATGTGAAAAAGCACACTGCTACCCCCCCCAGAAGATTTTCAGTTTTGGAGTACTTTAAGCTACCTACTTAAGTCTTGCATACTACCAATACTGTAGCATTGTTTGTGAGCTTTCTTGTCAAACATAACCTGTCTTTCTCAGTTGGATGTCAGCAATAGTGACAAATTATTTCTTATTGTGAGGACAAATAAGACAGATGTTAGTGCCTTCCTAAGTGCTGAAAACTTGTAACAGTTTTAGTCATCAAGATTAACCAGAAGGCCTGAACTGTTTTGAAAACAAATATATGACAGTATGATTGAGGAGGTTCAAGACAGCATGATTGAGGAGGTTCAACACAGCATGACTGAGGACATTCAAGACATCTTACAGCATCATATCATGACAAATAGTGTGAAGTTTGTGTATATCAATAAATTTTGTTACAAATAAAGTAGTACATGTAATCAGTGTAAATAATGTTTTAGTATTATTTTGGAATTTTCATATAATACAGTATTGACCATTGGAGTGGATGGAGTTAATGTCATGATATAATTTTTCACTAATTTCACAAAATTCACTAATTTTTATGCATCTTTTCACTAATTGCAAGTCTGGAGGGTTGGCAGCTCTGTTAGTGTTCCTTGCAGATTCAGCCTCCAGGAATAATTATTTTGCAAATGTATGTACAGTAGACCTTGTGCCAGGAGGCCATTGGATTGTGGCCCATTCAAAATCAACCATAGCACATATACATCCTAGAGATGAAGGCCACAGTGAAAGCATTTCATTGGTGGCATAAGAAAATGTGTATTCATTCCAGCTGACAACTACACTTTGGTGAATTAATATCAGAAGGGAAACCAAATCCTCAGATCTCTGCCTACTGTAGTGTATAAGCACACCTATGGACATCAAACTTGCACTGTGTATTCATCCTTGGATGGATACGTGTTGATAACTAAAACTTGGTAGTTGTGATCTAGTTTCAAGATTTATTTGAAATTTTGTTAAAATTGTGAATTGGCTCAAATTCCAACGTATGTTTACTTGTTTTCCTTTGACTTGATTGTGTCATGTCCAAGTAATGTTTGTATTGACATTAATCATTCTGTATATAAGCTCTGACAGTCGCAAAATATGTAGAATGTTATTACCGGTCATGACAATAGCACAAAGACAACAGGCTTTTTCACATTATATTTATACTTGCAATTATGAGCTGTGATTCATTAGTTTTTGCAATGGTTTTCCTTTTTTTCCCTAGATTCTAGATGGCGATTTTGCCAATCAAGTAAGCCATGAAGTAGATGGTCTCGTATTCCAACCAGTGCCTGATGTAAGTGTTTTCAACTGTTATCATATCTAATGATACCAGTATTCTATATGTTAAAAAGGCAAATTTCTTATAGGTTAAGAATTAAAATTAATCTTCAGTACTTTGGCTCAAGTATTACAGATATGCCCATTGTTGTGAATTTGCCAAGCCTGTTCACAAATCACGCTACAATATACAAAATCACAATTTTTAGTTTAAAAAAAAAACTGAAAGAAAAATTTGGCAGAAGTTGAAGTCATATGCAAGCATTTTCGGACCTGTCAAGTTTTTTTATGGTATTTTGTAATATATCATCAGTTTCTGGCATACAATTAGAGTCGTTTCCTGTCTTTATGGTAATTTATGACATAAAACCAGTTTTTGGCATACAACTAGAGTCATTTCCTCTCTTTATGGTAATTTATGACATAAAACCAGTTTCTGGCATAAAACTAGAGTCGTTTCCTGTCTTTATAGTAATTTATGACATAAAACCTGTTTCTGGCATACAACTAGAGTCATTTCCTGTCTTTATGGTAATTTATGACATAAAACCAGTTTCTGGCATACAACTAGAGTCGTTTCCTGTCTTTATGGTAATTTATGACATAAAACCAGTTTCTGGCATATAACATCCCATTATGGTGGTGCTCTATAATTTAGTGTTTTGTATTGGGTTCAGCCATACACTCAAAATTAAATCATGCAATAATAATACCTAATTGTTCTTTAAGGGGTGTGCTCTCCAATTATTATGCATTTATTGAAAGAGTGAAGTTGTTTGCAAGCATCAAAACAGTCCTTGTGAATAATTCTCCTGCATCCTCCCCGAATAGTATTTATTAGTGTCAGAGTCTCTCACAAATCCTCCATCCTCTTAATGATGAAAAGTGATCCATTTTAAAAATGCATATTACGTGTTGTTATGCTGAAGGAAAGAAACATGAAACTTTTCAGAATTATTCCTGAGATATCACCAATAAATTCTAGTTTGAAAAGGGATAGAACAGATGAGGTTCATGAATGTCAAATAATAAAATATTTGCTTATTATTTAAAATGGAAGAAAGTGAATTGGTTTGTCTTCATTTTTTTTTAAATTTCATTACAAGAAAAGAAAAAAGAAACATTTTCACTATATGTTTCTTTCTCATAATGCAACAGTTTTAAAGTTGTTCTAAGACATAATTAAGGTCACTACTCACACAATACTGTCTCTGAGCATATTATGTAATAAGCAAGAGCAAAATAAGCATACTTAGCTTATTTTCATGCATAGCATCAGTGTTAATATACCATTTTGTTTAGAGCATGATACGTAATAATATGAAAAAAGAAAAATAGTTGAATAAATTTTCATTTGTTTTATAGTGGTACTCTAAAATTTTGTATTTTGCATATTGTTATAATTTTAAAGAAAAATAATTTCCCCAGGTTTCCTCATTGGTTATGCAGGCTATTTAAAAAAGACCATGTTTATCTTTGGTATTATTAAAAGAACTGGTAATTCACAGTATTTCGGTGTATGATTGATTGGTGTAATATGGATTATAGAGCATACAGTTTGGTCTTACTTAAGATGTGCATCTTTCTAAAAAAACTGCTAGCTCCGCTTGGTCATTTTCACTTCCAGGACTTAAGAAGTAAATTGTAAAATGAAAAGAGTCAATAACTTTTTTACATTTTATATACCTAATATTTCATTCATTGTGCATTCAAAAGCTGGTAGTGTCTAGTCTGGCATAATTGATTTTTCCTGTCTTAACAACTGCTAAAGATAGTGTACCTTAGACTAAGTCAAGCTGAATTTTGAGCACAAAGGAGCAATAATTTTTAGTTAGTTGTGTGCTTAGATCAGGTACAATTTCCACAATTATAATACAGAAAAAAATGTCCGCCAGAATACATCAGAGTAACATAGAGGTATGCCAACATTCTCTCCACTGTGCATTTTTAAAATGCAAACAACTTCATCTGAAATACATCACTAAAGTACATAATAACTGGTGAGCGCTTCTGATAATTAGTTTTGTTTCATTCATTCTCAGTCTTTTCAAGTAATTTGTATCATATAATCAGTTTTGCACAATTAGTCAGAATGCTTTATTTCACTTGATCATGATGTACTGCAGGTTTGTTTTTTTTTTCAAATTAGACTTCTGCATCATTTGTATTTACTTGCAATCTATAATCATCAATGTTTTTGTAAACAAATTTTTTCACTTTTTGTCTTTAATTTCTCTGGTTGGCAATGGGCATCTCTGGCATTATCTTCAAATCTTAGATAAGTTTCCTTGCAAAAACTGTAGTAGCTTTTCCTCACTGTTTATTAGCTCTCCAAATCATAAGGCAAGAAGAGTTTATGATTTGATCATTTGTCCATCATTTGTTGCCCTCTAGATACCGTCTTCTGAAAATAACACAAATAAATTTGACTAGAGCTTTAGATCAAATACAAGTACACCACTTCCTCGAGAACTTGCGTCCAGATAATTTGTGAACCCGCTTATAACGCTGGGTCAAGCATGAATCCCATTTCTTAAATTTTCAAAGAATTTATTCCTATTTGTTGAACTTGAAGAAAATCATGATCAAAATTGATAACAGAAACTGATATATCTCTTGTTTAATCAGAGAAAAGGGTAAATAAGATTTGGAAATTTTAATTAACGTTATGAAATCTCAACTTAAAAAGAAGATAAAACATTTCTTACATTTTCTTTCCAAACAACATTCTTAGTACACTGTAATCAATGATGCTGATGGAAATTTTGATAAATGAAAACGTCACACATAGTGGAGGCAGTACTTTGATAAATAAATACCAATTATGTAATTTTTTGTATCAATTAAAATTTGTGTTCTAGTTCTAATTTTAAGTTTCTTTTAAATGTAAATATTAATGTGTCCTGTTGTGATTAAACATAAAATGTGTCAATCTGTGAGTGTTACCTAATTAAGTGCTGACCATGTTTTTATATCAGACTAGTGGAAGAATTTGTATTGTTGCTAAATAAATAGCAGGCCTCCTTTTCTATTGTCATATTAGTTACGTCTTTTGAATCAAATAAAGGAGGTGGAATAAACAAAAAAATTAAAAGGCCTACAAATCCTGCATGCTTAAGAAACAACGGTTTCAGTCATATGTTGGGTAACTCATTTCAGTTCATCAATCAAACTGTTATAAATGTTATTGTGTATGTAATCTAATTAAACAATCTTAAATTAACTTACTCAATTATAACTGATTAAATATAGCAAGTGAAATGAGTACTTCATAAAATAAAGAGCTTTGTTTCAAAGATACCTACCATTGTGGGGGAAATGAGTTTCTGAGAATTCTTGAATTTGCAAGTATAGATATTCTCAAGGATAATAAGATGCTTCACTGTTACTTTAGTGAAATCATGGCATCAATATTTTACTAATTGAACAATTCAAAAATTCAGTTTTGACATAGACGATTGTATTATGAAATATTACAATTTTTTAAATAAAAGGAATCTTGTTTGGTAGTGTATCAATAGTTAGTCTGATTCATTGCTTCGTAGACTTGATGTTTTGAGAAAACTGTTAGACACCACTCTGGGAAGCAGACTTATCAACAAACACAGAAAGACATGACATAATACCCGAATGTTTTCACATACCATGTTAGTTGTTGAACCAATTGGAATCAAGTCATGAATCTTTCAGATGTTGGATATTTTGAAAATAAATGTGATTTATACAGAGTATCAAACAACTTCATCAGAAAATGCACTTTATTGACAATTATTCTCAACATGATTATAAAAAGAGGATTCAGTCGCATGAGTTATTGAGGGAAAGGTGTACTTTTCTTGATTAGATCATAGAATGCATCTCTCTTAGTACCACACCCTTGCAAGCAAGTAAGGTCACCATTACTAAGATTTCACATTTTACTGGTTTATGTAAAGATTTTGTGTTATGCAACTAGGTGAGAAATGCATCTTGAAAAGTTTACACCATTACCAGGACTGTCAACACATATGTATGTCTGACTGAAATGATTCTTAAATTACAGACTTAGAGGTAATAGCAAAAGTTACAAAAATAGCATCATTGCAGTCAGACTTAAAACTCACTTGTCAGTGTTTGATCCAGGTTTCATATTAGATTCAGTGGAATTATTTAGGGAACTAGTCTAACTTTAACAGTCTAGCCTTGAATACTTTAAATTGTTTGTATTTGTAATGTAAAACAACTGCATGATCAAGCAAGTGCTTATAGCATTGTCTAGAAATGCCATCAAATGAACAAATATAACAAATATAATTTGAAGATAAAAGGGACAGTCTCATTACTGAAAAGTGGTTTAACCGACAGAAAAACTTTGACAGCATTACTAAGAACATCTTTCTTGGGTTGGCAGGTCTGCATTGTTGCAAAAGATGTCTCTGTGACTTGTATTTCATGTGTCAGTGACTTTGTTGAAATTTTGTTTTTGAAGTTCACCTATTGTGTGCCATTAAGTTAGAAACATGCTTCCTTGTTTTAATGATGTCATATTGCTGATGTAGCAATGAATTGATTCCATTGTCTTGATTTGGGTGGTAGACATGAATATGTCTTCAGTGGACATGAAAGTGACTTTGAATATTGGCAGTATAATAAAAACCTAGTTATTTATATCCTGTGCTTTTGAAATGGAACTTTAATCTAGCTTCATATTAATGTATTAGTTCATGTGTAATAGTGTACAATTCCAATATCTTTAAAAAGCTTTAGTTGAGGTAGATAAAGAAAATAGCAGACTGACATTTACTTCTTGGTTTGTCCTGCCAACAGTCAAACTTGAGAATGGATTAAAATCATTGGGTGGGGGAGAGAGAGATCTGTTTTATAGTATTTGGAGTGGGCAAAGATTGAGAATGGAATAAAAACATTGGGTGTGGGAGAGAGAAATCTGTGTTTTATAGTATGGCAACATTACAGGGTTGGTATTTGGAGTGGGCAAAGATTGAGAATGGATAAAATCATTGGGTGGGGGGAGAGAGATCTGCGTTTTATAATATGGCAACATTACATGGTTGGTATTTGGAGTGGGCAAAGATTGAAAATGGATAAAATCATTGGGTGGGGGGAGAGAGAGAGAGGTCTGTGTTTTATAGTATGGCAACATTACAGGGTTGGTATTTGGAGTGGGCAAAGATTGAAAATGGATAAAATCATTGGGTGGGGGGAGAGAGGTCTGTGTTTTATAGTATGGCAACATTACATGGTTGGTATTTGGAGTGGGCAAAGATTGAAAATGAATAAAATCATTGGGTGGGGGGAGAGAGATCTGTGTTTTATAATATGGCAATATTACATGGTTGGTATTTGGAGTGGGTAAAGATTGAAAATGGATAAAATCATTGGGTGGGGGGAGAGAGAGGTCTGTGTTTTATAGTATGGCAACATTACAGGGTTGGTATTTGGAGTGGGCAAAGATTGAAAATGGATAAAATCATTGGGTGGGGGGAGAGAGAGAGGTCTGTGTTTTATAGTATGGCAACATTACAGGATTGGTATTTGGAGTGGGCAAAGATTGAAAATGGATAGAATCATTGGGTGGGGGGAGAGAGGTCTGTGTTTTATAGTATGGCAACATTACATGGTTGGTATTTGGAGTGGGCAAAGATTGAAAATGAATAAAATCATTGGGTGGGGGGAGAGAGATCTGTGTTTTATAATATGGCAACATTACATGGTTGGTATTTGGAGTGGGCAAAGATTAAAAATGGATAAAATCATTGGGGAGAGAGAGGTCTGTGTTTTATAGTATGGCAACATTACAGGGTTGGTATTTGGAGTGGGCAAAGATTGAAAATGGATAAAATCATTGGGGGGGGAGAGAGTGTTTTATAGTATGGCAACATTACAGGGTTGGTATTTGGAGTGGGCAAAGATTGAGAATAGAATAAAATCATTGGGTGGGGGAGGGAGAGATCTGTGTTTTACAGTATGGCATTTGGAGTAGGCAAAGAAATAACAAATGTAATTAATGCCAAGGGATATGCTACTGTAAGGCAAATACCTTATTTATTTATGCAAATACACATTACCAAAGGAATTTATACTAACACAGTCACCTACTTCTCTTTGACCTCATGGGTGGTTGTTTACACCGGTCAGCTAGAAGAATACAATAAGTTATTGTCCACTAAAAAGATTTTCTTCAAGATGTAATTAAAAAATTTTCAGGAAAAGCAATATAAATTAAAAACATTTTTAATGAATAAATTACATAAAAATGAAATGCCTGCTAACTCTAGATAGAACCCTCATGTCAGAATTAATTTGCTTTAATTGGATAGCTGATCATATGAATTTAATTTTGTATCTAAAATTTGCATGCTATATATTTATCTTTTTATAGGCTTATGTAGCAGGAAGAAGTCAGGATGTTTTAAAATGGAAACCTCCAACTTTGAACTCCGTAGATTTTAAACTGAGAATCACTAAAGTTGAAGGGACTGGGTAAGCTTGTAACATTTTGAGTTGGCTGAATGTCTGAAGAGAAGATGAATCACAATCTTTAACTTGGTATTTAGTTTCTTACATATTGTTTAAGGTGCCAATGCTGGCAAATTCTATAGGCATTTAAATTTTAGGGTTTTACATATTTTTCTGTCAATTACATGTTTACATTCAGCAAAAATTGAAGAATGTCATAATAATAATTTATATTGAAATTATTAATGTCATTCTGGGATTTATTCTACTCGTGTCAAATGATTTTCATTCAAACATTACATTTTGGTCAATTATTTCTTTTCTGACAGATTAGAAACCTATGTGTTCAATAACTGAAAATATTTATAGTTGAACCAGTTAACACTATCTAGAGATGATGAAAAAATTTTCCTTCAGATCATAACAACTATTTCAGTCTCTGAAGATCCTGAGTTCAGTTGAAAAATAGTTCTTAAAAATGTTATCACTATATATTTTCTGCCCCACATGACAGATTAATCTTGTCTGCAGAGCAGTTATCATGTGATAGTCACAATATTGGCATACACATTTTGGTGTAGTCATAATGTTTGACATTATCATATTTGCTGTAAAAAAAAGTGAATTATTTAACCCCTTACCTAATATAAGAGCCTTTTGGCCCTCTGCCGACGTACCGTACAGGTGCCTTGTGGCAATTTACTCGATGTTGCCGCTAAGAGCCTTTTGGCAACTCTGTAAACAACAGCCATTTTGAGCAGGTTTTCGTAGCGCCACCTTCGGGGAAAACCTTCTGTTAGATACTACATTCATTGGTGAAAATGACCATTACATCAGATCACGTGTGGTCACTGTTGATGCTCTGGTTCCAATCTATTTAAAATAAGTAGGTTGTAATTGGGTCATATTCTCCATTCGACAAAATTGCATTCTTTGATATTGTTCAGTACTTGAACCAGTAGAATCACAACCATGAAAGCTTCAATAACTTGGAGAAAGGCTCTGAGACTGATGTAGAAAGCCATTAGTTTTTATAAATTATCAAATTACACTGCTTTTGTGATGTAGAAGGAGACAAAGAACTTATAAATTTTGAGTATGGAAATTTGCAGCTGCTGTTGATCATGCAGCTTGACTGATTTGATAGTGAACAAGTTCTCTCAAGATTAAAAAGTACATACAAAATTCTTTTGTGAAAAATGATTATACAGCTATTATGACCTTATTTTACTCCTAAATCTTTCCACCATCTTCACTCTTGGCTTATCTCTAGTGATCTATCTGTCATGAAAGTTTTCAGACAAGAATGGCAACTGTCATTCAAGTCTGAAAATGATCTACCTCCAAGGTCTATGATGCAAGTAGGGCAAATGGAAATCTGAACTGTCCTTCTCTTTCATAAAAAGTAGTTTTTCTACTCTTCCACTTTATAGAGAGGACATGTTTGGCTTCCACAAAAAAGGTTATTTGGCAATCATTTTAAACACATGAATTCTCCAAAGGTCAAGCCATTGGCTCATATCCTAACTAAGCAGATCTTTTTAAGTCCTTCACTTAAGAGATTGAGAGAGAGAGAGAGAGTGAGAGTGAGTGAGTGAGTGAGTGTGTTATCAGCGTGTGTTATCAGCATTAAAGCCAATGAAGTAAGCAATATTGATACTCTTTGGGCCTGTTTCAATCATTCATCTTTGGAAGACATTATTAAGGCTGTGTTTTGGCAACTGCATCGGACCTTATACATCATTCAGCCCTTATCATGTCGGACCTGTGGTATTTTTTATCCAATGGTTACGTCACAACAGTGACCCAGCTTGCTTCTATATAACAGCATTTGAGTGGCTCCGTGTTGAGTAATTAAAATGTTGACTCCTTTCAGCAATCCCCTCTCTTCACTGAAAAATTCAGCTAAATAATTGTGCCAATAATACTGATATTAAATGTAGTTCTTTCTATTTGTAAGGAGGTAGAACTGACTCTAATTGTCAAATACCTACCTGTTACTATTGGATGCCCTCCCTGCTCTGATGTCTATACTTTTATGGTCAGGGTCTTAGAATAGAATATTGTACACATAGGCTTATGACATGCAGTTAGATGGGATTGATGAGAAAATTCTAAGAAAATAAACAACAGGAAGATGATTCAACTGTTACAATGAGGATTTTTCTGTTGTGGAAAGGGTAAGCTCAACATTAGAGACAGTGAAGTATTATGTAATTAAAATCAGATTTATTCTGTGCCAAGTGCATTATTAATACATATCGACATTGGGTTTTCATGAAAACAATACTGATATCCAATGTGTTGAACATCTTGAAAATCTTATCACTACTTTTTTTCAATGGATGGTCATCTTACCAATGTTGGGTTTTCACTACAAGACTGACCATGTCTACTTGGCCCTAAATAAAAATATGCAGATCTTAATCCAATGTGACCACTACTGCACCCATCTCATTTTAATGCTCAAGAGTATCAAGTTGGTTTTAACACTCAGTAGTTATAAAGAAAAGACAGCCTACTTATGGAGTCTTAAATTACTTTTTATCTAGTAAAGTTTCTTGGATACTGACCATGGTTAATATAAGTACTTGTAATACAGAGAAAAGAAAGCGATAACCGAAATGCATGACTTTCTAATAAACTCGTGAACAAACTTAATTTTTTAGTAAGAACTTAAAATGATAACATAAGTAATGAGGATTACTGTGTCTTTCAGTTTATTGTCTACAAAAGTTGGTCTCCTCTATGTTGGAGGGCAGGATCAACCCTTTGCACAAATGAAGGTAAGGAGAGAATACAGATCAGATGTAAGGGTAAATCATCATATTTGAAGTTTTTCATTAACATTGTATACTACTTCCTCATTGATTTGCTTAACATTTAACAATCCTCATCAATATTGATATATGGAAACTCATTGAAATTTGCATACATTAGTAAGAAATTGTTTAAATTAAAAAACCTCTTTGTTTTGTGCTGCCATCTGTTGGACTATATGCTACTATGACCCCTCATTTATTGTCATAGCCAATGAATGCTTCTGTGAAAATGTAATCAACTGGTTACTCAATGGCTTATTTATCAACATAGGGATTTCACCATATGAAAATGGTTCTGTTTGGACATAAAATATTGGTGGAACAGTGACTTTCTTGAAAATCTTGATTATTACTACTCCACTTAAATGGATGGTCATTTCAAAAATGGATTTTCGGTTAAGCCTTTTTATGATGTCAAGTTGATCCTTAAGGAATATGGTGCTGATCTGATATTTAATACAGTAAAAACTGTTATGAGCAACCTTTACTCTAAGTGACCATCTATCATTTCCGACCACAATTGTAATGCATAGATTAAGTTTATTATAAAAATGTTCAGTCATAAGCAGCCGCCTGCTGAATGCAACCAGCAACCATGATTTCTTGATATGAACGACAGCATCCACATACTTTTTATTTAATCCAGTGATGGCTTATACAGTCTTAAAAGAAAAACCTCAAAAAGAGGCTGACTACTATATCTTAAATTTTGTAGGTATGCTTATAGTGTTTCATATTTTCTGTTGTAAACCAGACTAAAGGACATGTAGAGTATTCTGGCACTTAGTCTGGTTCTCAGCCTTATCATAGCTACTACCCATATATATGAATAGGACCCAGTATCCATTTCAATGAACAATCATACTGTGAGAAAGACAGACACCACAGACCTTTATGTAATCATTTCCAACAATGATTGCTTGAATAAAAAAGATTCTGATCAAAAACAGACACAAAAAGAACAACAACAGAAAAAAGGATTCTGGCTACCAGTTTGTATATAGTGATAGATGGTACAGTCCATTAACTAGGCTAATGTATATGTCATGACTTTGCCAAAATTAGGGTAGTGTTCGCATATATTATTCATCTTTAGAATTAATCCATATTGCCTGAGAGTGAATAAGGTCTTTGTTTATTGAACCAGCAAGTGAGAATCATTGGAGGAATTCCATTGATAGTGTTAAAGACTTGTGATGTTTATTGGGGTTTTTTCTCACCTATGTTATAGAGATTACATCCCAGTCATCAAGTTGTTGTCTATTCAATTTGGTTCAACCGGGTTGTATACTTTGTTTATAGAATTAATCCCTGTATGTCTTCTTTGAATCAAGCTGACTTTTGTTTCTGAGTAAATTATTCTGTTTCTGAATGAGATAACTGTTTCCTTTTATTTCATTAATTCTTAGATATCCAATGCACATAGTTTGGTCATATTTTCCCAAAGCCTAGTCAAAACCGTCTTTACATTCAATATTACAACTGAGTACTCATAACGTTAACACCTAATACTTTAATAACAATGAAAGAACCTACAACTAAAATGAAACAAATTTAAATGTTGGAAAAAATAATTATTGTAACTGAATTGAAAAAGAACAGACTACTCACAAAATAGTGGTTGAAATATCAGTAAAACAATTTAGGGTGTTATAAAGGAAAAGGAGTAAATCAGAAATGATTTCATATGCAGATAATTGTACATGTGATTTTCAAATGTAAACGTGATTTCATGTTTAATGATACAAGTATATCTTTATTGCTATATAATTTTGTTTCAGATCTCTGCATTCAGTAGTTTAGTAAGAACTATTAATTAAAAAATAGAATATATGTACAGTGATTGTGGTTTTTTTTCTTTAAATTGTTCTCAAACATGACATTGGAAACTGGTCTTTTTGTACAAATCTGATATGAGAGACCACCTGTCTTGAGAGACCATTTTTGTTGGCAGGAGGGGAGGTCTCTCTTAACAGGGTCTACTGTATTGCCACCACACCAGCCATATTGAAAATCTTACTGTTGTCACTATTTTTCCTGAATGGATGGTCAAAACAACATCAGGGTTTCACAAAAGTCTTCTAATGATGTATAGTTCTGTCCTAAACGATCTTGCATCCAATTTGGCAGTGACAGTGGATAATTTGAAACTCTTGTTGCTCAGGAATATCAGACATGGTTTTAGCACTCACCAACTTTAAAGAAGAAATGGTCCTATCTTGAATTCCAGGAACTTTGTATGTAAAGTAGAGTGTCAGACTTACTTTTGTTTTAATTAGAACCAGCAATAGAGGGTTGTACACGATTATTGCTATGTGCTACAAAGTTACATTTAAAATCACAAGTTTGGCTCTGGTGATTTATAAATGTGATTCTAATTATGAAGTTTCAGTTTATCAGTGTTAACTTGCAATGGATACACACATGCTAATGTATACACACATTCTAATACACACATTCTAATGGATACACACATTCTTATATTAAGAGAGTAGCAGCTCCAACTTTACTAAGACACAAATTTGTGAGTAGTGCATTATTAACATGATCTGTATTAAAAGCATTTAGTCACTTAATAGCTTTAATTGACTTCTTAGAGTGGTATCAATAAATATAAAATCTTAGAGTGGTATCAATAAATATAAAATCTTAGAGTGGTATCAATAAATATAAAATCTTAGAGTGGTATCAATAAATATAAAATCTTAGAGTGTTATCAATAAATATAAAATCTTAGAGTGGTCTCAATAAATATAAAATCTTAGAGTGGTATCAATAAATATAAAATGCCATTAGATGATTATTTATGTAGGATAATGAATAAAAACTTTATGTGTCTATAAAGCATTTTACTAGAATCACCATTTCACATAGCACATCCTTGGAGATGATGGATACAAGCATAAAAAATTTAAGTTAGAGAGTGAATTGTTACATAGTTTTTATGGGTTAATTTGAAAGAACTATATGATGAGGGTAAAATTACTGTAAATTGCAAAGTATATCTTGTTATGAATATGTAATTAAATTATTTATGTGTTTTAAATTTCATTTTTTTCATTTTTGTTTCATTAGATTTTATTGTAATGATAATTTTTAGGAGATTTATTTTTTTTTTCCGGAAAATTCAGTCTTCTGTTTTGACCTGCTTAGAATACAAAAAGTGTTGCTTTATTATTATTTTTAGCTCACCTTGGTTGAGAGGTTTGTAAACATTGAGTAAAATTATTGGCTATTACTATAAGTTTAGCTCATGTGTTAGCTATGTTGTAAACAGCCTTTTTTATTATTCATTTAAAATGTAAGAATTAGAATTTTTAGATAGGGCTATCCTGGGATATGTGCTAAATGGCATTATTTTTATTGTGCTGTTCAAATTATTGATCATGTAGCTCCGTCATGTGAGCCATCATGTGATCTGAAATCTTAGTTTAAACAGATGTTTACTAGAAAATTTGTCATTCGTAAAGGAGCTCAGAAGTATTTTGTGTTATTGTAATTTGAGTTAAAATTGTTAAGATTATTTATCCTGGAAAATAAATATTTCTTCATCAAATTCTTGGACAAAGACATTCAGTGGAAATTATTTGGAAATCTAAAGCCAGAATATTATTCTTGATTCACAAAATTCAACAAGAAACTGTTGACATATCAGTACAATATCATCATCATCCTCCATATTGGAACTTATTGGGATTCAAGCTTGGATTTATTTAGAACTTTTTAGTGATAGAACTTATATTTTTAGATTCCGTGATTAATTTTTGGATTATAATCACAAACTGTAAGACCTTTTTCACATTTTTTACCTTTCTTTTCAGGGAAATAAATTAGTTTGTTAAAATTTACAAGACTTGTTGGCTTCACTCTTTTCTCGTTATTTTGAACAAGCCTACACATAGCAATCTACTGTACATTACAAGAATATATCCACTGTATATGTCCAGATTTGTCACATGTTGACAGGAAATATCTAATTTGTATTACCATATTTGTCACAAATTACCAGGATATATATTCTATGTATTACAAAAGTTTTCACCTATTATCAGGGTATATATACTGTAAATTACCAGATTTGTCACATGTTTTGCAGGTTATGTCAAATGTATATTAATAGATTTGTCACATTAGCAGAGTATATCTTTTCTGTTTAACCAGATTTTTCACATATTAGTAGGGTATGTCTAATGTATATTACTAGATTTGCACATTTGCAGAGTATATCTTCTCTGTATAACCAGATCTGTCGCATATTAGCAGAGCATGTCTAATATATATTACTCTATTTTCACATGAGTACAGCATATATATCTTCTCTGTATTATCAGATTTTTCACATATGAGTTGGATATGTCTAATAAAAAAAGTATATTTCTAGATACGTCTCATATTAGCAGAGGAAAAAGTTCTTTGGTCAGGGTTACATGGTTTGTTTTAGCCATGTATGCTTGAGCTGCAGCAACAGTCACAGATGAGCTGATGAATTTATGGATTGTGGAAAACTTTTTGAGGGGATGCATATCACAATGTATAATATTGATACCTATTGTCACCAGTGATAAAACTTTGGCATATTTAATATACTTGTGACATGGTAATTTCAACTAAGCAAGCACCATTCAATTTTTATGCTCTAGTTTTGCTTTAATTTTTTTTAAAGGTAAATAAGGCACTTAAAGAATATGATGGCAAGATCATTGAGTGCTCTTTTGATATGGAAAATAATACTTGGAAGTTTCTGCGGCAGAGAACAGACAAGTCTTTCCCAAACCACTACACAACTGCAGTTGGTATGTTTAATTATCAGCTTATTTTGTTTTAGCTATAAAGATGTGTATTATCAGATTATATCAGTATAAATTATAAACATCTTTTCTATTTAAATGTATACAAAATTTGAAACATGGCTTATGTTCTGTCTGGAATACTCATAATTGTGTGGTGTGGACTTTGTAGAAATGTTTCTGATGACTTCCACAAGCAGTGTATCATCCATTAACCCATCAGTACATCAATTATTGCATTTTTGATGCTCCAGTCAACTACTGCTCATTTTTAAAGCAGACGGTATGTTAGTAATTACATTATTATAATGTTAGTTGATCACAAGTTGTAACAGCTTAACTCTAAGATAATGTTGTCAGTGCAGGAAATAATTTTAAAGTCAGATCTGTTCTCTGTTTCTCAATATATTTCAGTGTAATATTAAGTTTACATTCAAAAGCATTCTAAGATTGTATATTATCATATTACCTCATTAGAACTATGTAAGCCATAGTGGTCACTTTTCTGTTGATGACATTGGCCATATCAGTTGTTGGCACTTTTCAGATCTTATCATAAAGTAATTTTGCAGATTTGTTGAGTTAAATTACCATATTGTGCTACATTATTTTTTTTGCAGTAATCTATTAAGGATATCATCAGTATAATATATTCATCCTTTAGCAATAGACCATTTCAAAGCTTGTAGCTGTTGTCTTCAGAAAATGAAAATATTTGCTGATTGATAGATTAAATATAGCAATCCGTTATAGGAGTAATAAGTTTATCAATGTATCTTTGCAGCTGTATGTGGGAGCATTAAACATCCAGTCACGAAAGAACTTCTGTTTCATGTAACAGAACATGAACGGTGGATGCCACCAGTTAAGGCACGATCTGACCATGAAATGATGCCACCCCCTCCACCAAAAGCAAGGTGACACATGATTTATGGAGAGAAAGATGGGATTTGAAGAAAAAGAACCTTGATTAGAATATTTTGTACCAGAGCATGTTAATTTCTCGGTTGAAATAATTATTCATTTTAAATCCTATTGAATGTTAGGTATGTGAGCCAATGAGTAGCATGTAAAACTTGTCAATATCTATACATACTTTAAAAATTCTACACAACAAAATTTTTTTTTTATTCGGTTTCACAATAAGGGTATGTGAGTGCTAGAAGCTTTATCCATAAGAAGTTGGTGCAGTATAACAACTGAAATAACTTGACAATAAGAACTTAATTCTTGATATTAATATTTTATACTAGAAACAATATAATAAGCATGTTTAATCTAGGGCAAAACAGTTTCTTAGTATGTATCTTAGCTTCTTCCATTGAAGACAAGTTAATCTAGGTATGAACAGAGAAAATGGGAAAAAATTGTGCTATCTCATTTAATTAATTGTACTTTTGTTTTGTCCGTTTTCAAAAGGACACTCACTGTAGCATGAGCTGATGATATAGGAGCTTGAAACTAGCAACATTTTACTTCCAACGTAAACATTTTTTTTTAATTGTCAGACTATTCAGTTGCAATTGTTGTTTTTTTTAATATAACAAGAATACTAGGAATTAATATTTTGCCAGAATGGAGATAAACAGACACATCTGATGAAATATTTGTTTTCCTTTATGATAATTAAACATTTATCATTTTTTTGTAAACTTTGAGTACGTTCTAAAGCATGGAAAATTAATGAAAAAATTTTCATGTTAAGGCCATTTGAATGTGCAAATATTACATGTATCTCAAGTGAAAGACACATTGGGGTGGAGCATCAGACTTGCAATGCTCAGATTAGATGTTAGAGTGACTGACATGTGGCAAAAGGCCAGTCAGTAAAATGGCTAATTTTTGCCAGTTGCTTTTGTCTTAAATACTATAAATCTTTGTTATATTTTTTTGCAGATTTTTAAAATTAAATATTTGCAAATATACAATAATTTAATAAAAAAATTTAAATGAGCAGTTTTTGATCTCTGAAATTACCATAATTTAAACTTGCTAATTATTTCAGTACAAAAATAAGCAGCTGCAGAGAGAGTCTTTACAGTATGTTTAGTGGCATTTTAAAAAGAATCTAGGTTTTTTAATTCATAATACAGATTCTAGCCATTCTGTTTATTGACTTTGTTGTATATCATCATGGATGTGAATTCAGGATATCACTTTCATTGATAAAGAACACATTTACAAAGATGCGTTGAAAGGTAGAAAAAAGAAAAAGATAATTATCACAATATGTTTTTCTGAAGAAAAATTAAATGTCTATGTCAAAAAATGACTATTATTTTTTATTGCATCCTCTAATGAAGAAAAATTTCAGTAGGATATATGTAATTGTCAATCATTTTTTGTTTGTTGTACAACACAATCATATTATTTGCTAGTCAACACAGATCTTTCTATATTATGCTATGCAACACAACTCCTGTATTACACTAGACAACACCTCTCCAGCATTTTGTTACACAACACAACACTTTCTGTATTTTGCTAAACATGGCTTTTTCTGTTTTGCTCTACAACACATCTCTTTCTGTGTTATGCTATTCAACACAGCCCTTTCTGTGTTTGCTGTAAAATCCTTTCTGTATTTTGCTATACATCACAACTCTTTCTTTATTTTGCTATACAGCATAACCCTTTCTGTGTTTGCTATAAAACACTGCTTTCTGTGTTTGCTTATTCATTTCACAGTAAAACCCATTCTGTATACTCTTGCAGACGACCTAAATTTCAAAGGGATTATCGCAAAACTTAAACCCTTTTGGGACATTTTATCTCCAGCAATATATACAACTTTTCAAGTTAATAACTCAATTTTGACATGAAAAATTTACTTCGTGAATTTTATAATTTGTTAACAGTGATTACACTCTTTTGGCCCAATACCACAGCACACAAGGGCTTGGCTCAACCATTGGCTGACATTTTCTGTGATGTTTTGCCCAAGAACGCTCCATGAAATATGATTTATGGTCACAGATATAGTTATGTCAGTGATCTGAACAAAAACGACTCTTGACAAACTGTACTTAAATTTCTGATCAAGACTTCTTTGGAATGCTATATCTAGCCATTTTAATGGTTACATGAAAAGCACATCATTCATTGGAAAAAGAAAACAGGTCACTGTGGCTTATGTTTAACAGCATCATTGAAAGTTTGATAACTGTACATGCAGTTGCATCTAAGAGAAGGAGCTAACTTGAAAACACTCAGTCATGGAAAGTGGGTCAGCATGGCCTACTTTTTGGGTGGTCATGTACTACATTTAAGACAGATGTACCCATCAAGTTTCATGATGTTAAATGCAATGTTTAAATTAATTAAGCTAAATGCAAAAATCTAATATGATCATATTGAGGTCACATTAACTTCAACACTTTTGTTACAGAGAACTATTTTGTTGCTTTGCAAGAATAAAATGTATGTATAAAGACATTCCTCTGCTAGAAATCTGGACAATGTAAAATAAGTGTGATCAGCACAAGTAGCTATCCAAAATAACTGTGGAGGACAGTTACTTCTTCCTAAAGCACTAAAGATGATGTATTCCTTGTTTTTATTTTTTAAGTTCACCTGACAATAAGGCCATGTTTCTTATCTGATTTCAATCAGACCTGGATATCATCAAAATCTAAGATCTTGATAATGATAAAGAGCCCAGAATATTAATAAAGTGATCAATGCATATTAATGAAGTGATCAATGCATATTAATGAAGTGATCAATACATATTAATGAAGTGATCAATGCATATTAATGAAGTGATCAATGCATATTAATGAAGTGATCAATGCATATTAATGAAGTGATCAATGCATATTAATGAAGTGATTTTATAACTGATTGGCTAACCTTGTTACCACTCTGGAGACCATATTTCTGATCCAGTTATTGGTCGGAATTGGAATATGTTTGTTTCTTCAAGATCTTGGATGGTTATAGTAAGAAGTGAGGTCTATTAATGAGGTTGCTTGCATCTGTTTGGGTAAGCTTGTTACTATCGAAACTATATTTCTTAAATGATTTTGACCATCAATATCTTGGCAGGATTTGATAATGAGCGAGATCCACTTTTATTAATGAAGCAATCATGCTACAGCAGACCTGTCAACCCTAATGATTTGGGCATGAATTTCATGCTACAGCAGACCTGCCAGCCCTAATGATTTTGGCATGAATTTCATGACACTTAATAGTGCATGCAGAAAAATCATGAGTTCCCAAATTCTGATTTGGCTTAAATCAGGACTAAAATAAATTGTATCATGTAGTGCTGTCCAAAATAGCAGCCATGGTGACTGATACCAATAATGGTCATGTATTGCCAGTCACAAGTTTAGTATAATTATATCCAGTTGTTACAGTTTGCCTGGTAGCAAGCATTTTAAAGTATATAATCTATATTTAGAACATGCTTTAAAAATACTTGTGAAGAAACCCAGGCCCAAACTGATTTTCTTTTTAAATGTCACATCTACATACTCGTAGCAACTGTAACTTTTTTTTAAAACAAACATTAATTAATACAGCATTTTCAAGTATTTAAATTGTTTTAGATATTGAAAGATTAGCATGAGTCATAATTTGCTTGAGTTCACAGTTTTTCTTGCATGCTCCAAACATTTTGACATCGATGTATATTATGCCTTTTGTGTGATAGTGTGCTGTGAATTTAGAATTGGGAATTAAAACTAGTGCCCTTGGTATTGCTTACAATTTATGTATGTACTTTATAGTAATATTATGATGTAGTACATGTGCGACAGATAAATTGTAAGCAAGGATACAAGCCCCTGTGGGCATGTGGCAGAACAATGTCAGAAAAAAAAAATACTACTATAGCTTCCCCAGCAGGATTCAGCTCTGGAATACTTTAAGCCACCTACTCAGTTCTGCAAGCTACCAATGCTGAAGCATTGTTTGTGAGCTTCTTAAACATTACTTGCCTATTTTAGTTGGAGATAGCTGCAATGACAGTGAAAGATTATTTCCTGTTGTGAGGAAAAATAAGACAAACTATAAGTGCCTCCTTAGGTGCTGAAAATTTGTTGTTGCAGTGTTTAACATCATTTTTTAGCACAATATATAGCAGCCAGTATTAATGGTGGAGGAAGAACCAGGGAAAACCCCAGAATGAACCACTGACCCATGAGAAACTACTGGCAAGCTTTCTCACATACCCACATGGGCCGAATCAGAGACTCGAACTCACACAGAAAGAGGTGAGATGGCAGTGATCTGTAATGGCAAGCACTTTAGACAACTCAGCCACTCAGGGTCCCTGAAAAATTTTTTTAACATTTTTAGTCACCAAGACTAACCAGCAGGCAAGAAGCTTGAACTGTTTTCAAAACAAATGTACCATATCCTAATTGAGGAAGTTCAGGTCTGCCACAGTGTCATATCATGACAAATAGCATGAAGTTTGTGTATATCAGTAAAGTTGGCTGTAAATAAATTGGTACATGTAATTAGTGTAAATAATGTTTTAGTTTTATTTTGGGATTTCATATAATGCAGTACTGACCAAAGTTGATGGAACTAGCGCCATGATGTAATTTTTCACTAATTGTATTCAAAATTCACTAATTTTTATCGCTCTTTTCATTAATTGCAAGTCTGGACAGTAGATAGCTCAACAGCAGATTGACTTTGTTACTGCTCTTGAGACCAGATTTCTGGTATAATTTGGATCATACTTGGAAAGATATGCTTATGCCATCATAATCTTGAATGGGTTCAATAATGAATGAGATGCATGCATATTAATGAAGTGATCTTGCAGCTGATTGGCTGAGTTTGTTGCCAGTCTGGAGGCCATATTTTTTCATCCAGTATTGATCAGATACTACTGTAAAATCTCAGGTATAATATACACCAACTTTATCCTTTTACTGTAATGCAAAAATCTTAACACCTATGTAAAATATGCACCCAGATTTCTTGGTTTTATTTGTGTAGATACTTGAGAATGCCAGCGCTTAATCGGCACATAATTGATCAAAGTCAGTGCTATAGCCTACAATACATTCCTAAAAATCATTTGATGATCTTTTGGTGGACGGTACCAGTATTTATCATTAAAATAAACTTTCTTCACATTTTTAATATGTTACCTATTTAATAATATATATGGTGCAGAAAGTTGAATTAGATTGTGATTGATATGTGGTGCCATCTTTGACTTGCCCTACAATAAAATTTCAATAAAGTTACATCTATGCAATCTCAGTTTATGTGTCGTCTTTGACTTGCCCTACAATAAAATTTAAATAAAGTTACATCTATGCAATCTCAGTTTAGAAAGAAAATTTTTGCTAAAAACCTGCATATTATACCCGAGATTTTATATATTCATGTCTTCAAGATCATGTAAAAGCTTGATGAGCTTGGTCCATATATATAAAGAAGTTGATTTGATTGGTTGAGCCTGTTACCAGTGTGACCGTAAATTTCTGATCCAGTTTTGATCAAACTTGAAACATTTGCTTATATCATCAAGATCTTGGATGAGCTTGGTAATAAGTGAGATCCACACATATTAACAATGTTAACTTGCATCTGATTAGCTAAGTTTGTTACCACTTTGGAAGCTATAAATGAAAATTGTACCAGTTATGGCTGCCACAATGACTTAAAAATGTTGATGTCACTTCATTCCCTTAATGGATGATCATTATGACATGGGGTTTTCACTGAAGGTTTCTAATGACGACTACTTTGTCCTGAATGAAAATGGTACCTAGTTAGCATCCAGTATGTGCACCATTGCAGCCAACTTGAAAATGCTGTTATCACTGAAGAATATTAAATATGGTAGAGTCATTCCCTTTGAGGGACTCTTGTTTGCATAACCCAAACAGAAACTATCTCCTGGAACTAATTTAAACATTTGCAATATTTACATTATTGTCAACCCTACCTAAGTCAAACCTGGAATTAGATTTGACCTTGGGCTATGCATGGTAGCCCTTAATTTACAACCCATTATGAGTATTGCTAGGCTGTAACCAGTAATGTAGCAGTATTACTCATTAATGCAATAGAGCCTGATAGGGATCCTTTGATATTTGTAACATCTTCATTGTGCACATCTTTCTGCCTTACCATTGCACTTGGGGTATCTTGAGAACCTAGTTCTGTGTTCACAACCATGGGCTTTCTCTGAGATTGCAAATGCAGCAGATATAGTTTGAGGTCTGATGTAAGAATATCAGAAATATCATGTAAGGCAGAAATAGACATTAAGGCAGTTGATTACCTCATGTGCTTTGTAACAGAGCTTTTGTATCTTCAAAAATAATCTACAACAGGCAAAGACTGCAGACTTTTTAACTAACAAAAATCCCAATACCAGATGCCATGGTCTATTTGAAATTTCTGAAGGTATTAAAAGCTCTGCTTGTTCAAGATTGTGCATTGTGTAGATTTTCACAAGCTTGAAGAAATTTTGACAGTCACATTTACCAAACTGTCCAATTTTCCACCCTTCATCAGCAATCTATCTTAAACAGTAAAGATGCCATAATAGTCAGTATAGTTGTTGATTTTCAGCTGAAAGTTGTGAGGCAAACCTACTTTTGAATAAACCATAATTTACAGCAAATATTGTCTCTAATTTGAGATAGAATGTGATCAACATTTGCCCTAGTTTCATTTTCCAATTCATATTGTATGCCATGAGAGGTTGTAGCATGTAAAAGTACCTCAGTTGTTACAATATTTTTTTTTTCACCAGAACATGTGATATTCTACAGATACATCACATTAATCTCATTTGAAATTTGTTATTTTGGGAGACAAATCCTTCAGATTTTTTTTAACTCAACAAATAACAAGATGCTTCTGGCCATTGACTTAAGACTTAGCAAATACATACAGACTTTTTCACATTAACAAAGCTTCTTTCTCAATTGAAGCATATCTTTGAACTCTGATAAAGTGATCTTAAAGCATGCATTACTTACCTCAGTGTTTTATTTGTTTTTTTATAACACTACAGCCCCTAAGGCCAAATGAGTATACATCAGTTGACAAGACTATTTGTTAGTTTGGATTGTATTGTGCAGAGATAATCTCCAAATTTTCATCATGAAAACTTTTCTTGTGAGATGGACTTCAAACCCACTCTGTATTTTACTCAGTAAATCTCACAGCAGTTATATTTTTTCAGTTTGACAATTTGCTTAGCTCGTTAACCATGCCAAGAAATCATCTAACTTTGAAGATATTTTCAGAGGATTCCATTTCATTGATCATGTTTTTTGTTTTCTGTGTTGACTGAAATGCTATGGAACTGGTAAGCCCAAGGGGTTACTGATCTTTAGGTTATCAACCTTTCATCTGTACTGCAAACTCCAATTACCCATGGTAGTGCCTTGTTAACTGATTTCACTAGCAAATACTACAGCTTTTTGGTAACATAAAGTTACATTGACCAGACATGTTGTACATTGATGATGATGAAAAAAGTTTGAGACTTTTGGTGTCCATGTGACATAAAAAACATGAAAGAAATTGGGAACATAACAACCCAATCTTTGATATAAGGTGTATTGGTGTATAAATTGCTTACATCATTCTAGATAAAATTCTATACATTATTTAGAAAAGAGTTTGGTGCTGATGCTACAGGAAAAAAGGGAAAAAGGATTAAGTATATGTATGAATGTTTAAGAGCATCCCAACACAATAGTGGCTATATTGTGACCAATAAAAGTAATGTTTGAAAAATGTACAAATGAAAAATTGCAGGTAATCTTCGGGAAGATTAACTCTTTCAAATAATGAAATAAAGTAAAATAATATCGTATGGGTTGAGGTTAGAAATTCTATAGGTTTTTTTTTTAAGTAACCAGATATTCATAGCCATCTTTTTAGGTAGCATTACTTATATGCTCAGACCATATTGTTATCAATTTGAACTCCTAAAAGTTTGTCTTATGTAATATTTTTCAGTTTCACAACATTAAAATGGATGTGGGGAGTTTTATCTTTAGTTCTGTCACATCCCAGTTGAATGGTTATCACGTTGGATTCATGTTTCTGTATCTGGGATATTAATGGGATATCAGGTGACAAAGTTTGCAATATTTTATTGGTTTATCTCCTTTTTTATCAGTAGTAATTAATGTATTTTTGCTGTATTCATTATAATGTATATCAGGATATACAAAATTCTAGATCTACCCTTTAAAACCATTCCATGGATGTAAATATTCATTATCATAATTTATGGTTCATTTTTATTTTTAGCATATGCATAAGCAAAATTGGCTTACCAAAACATTAATTTATATGTGTGTATATAATTGTTGTGTTTCCATACTGTAATTTCTTTGCCAAACAGTTTTGATGCATCTGCTGTGAGTATTTTGATTGCTCTACCATCACTGTAGTGAAATGGGGGAAAAGATGTTTGTGTGGTCCAGTAGGATTTGGAGAAAATTAAGATTCCAATTAAATTACTAAAATCTCATTAGAACATCCTTAAAAGTTTTGTATTTAAGGTTAAGTTAGTATCTAAGCAAATTGATATATTTTGTTAAAATTATTGTGAGTTCATATGAATAAATATAAAATAGAACAATAAACAATATTTACTTGATGTTTTTATTGTAAATATTGTTTTAAAAAAATACAGCATCTTCCAAAAAATAAAACTTATGAAGTAAAAGCATAAAACCTAGAGTATATTTGAAAGATTTTTAGGCTAAGAAATCCATGATACTTTGGGAAGGTTAAAAGATTAAAAAATAACTTTTCACTTGTACAACAGCTTATATGAAAATCTTTGAAGCTAGAAGGAATCTGTATATAAAATCAAATCATAACCCTCACCATCACAGTTAATGTCACTCCTTGAAATTGATGCTTGAAAGGGAAAAATGAAATGAAAATTTTGTTTTAAGTGTTGTATAGAAAGCCTGTAGTTTAATGTCTTCCTCTTAAGAATGAAACCAGTTCAGCCAATTTAACAAGCATACTGAAAAACTTGGCAGTAATAAGGATAAGTATGAGCTTGGCCCAAATGACGCTGAAATCTTGACCAACCCCCTTACGATTTGTGTTTTAAAACACTTATACCACCAATGCAGATCAATGATGTAAAAGTTCTCACAAATTACATCCCAAACACATATGTGCAGTTCACATTTCAATTGTTAACCTTAAGATATTGTTGCTAAATTGAATTACAAAGGTTCAAAAATGTCTAAAACTGAAAACATGCTAAAATAGACTGAAAATGTAATCAGGTAGTCTACTTATTAACATGAATGTGATCAGGGAATTGAGTTTATCTACCTCAAATGATATTTGTTTAATTGTGCTATGAAGTTCTCATCTTGCGTAACAGCAAAATTATTTACTATCTCAATCACTAGAATACAATTGTGTCTAGGAATCCAATCAAGGCATCTAAATATTCAATCTGGTCTGGTTTGCCTCCTTTGTACTTACTCTGTCTACAAGAAAAATCAAATGGAAAAGTGGATGCACATTTTACTGCACAAACAGTATTGCCTATTTTCCACCTTTTAAGTTCAAGAAAGTTATAGAGCTTTAGAAGTATACATTATTAAACTCATGAACTTGAATTCATGCTCATTCTAATATTGTCTTTGGATTATAATATATTTCTAACATTAGCATAGAATGATCTTCATTATGTATAAAAATACTTTTTTGAGTAAACTGCATATTTCAAACCTCTTATTTAATTCACTTTGTTAATTATTTAAATTTTTAAAAGGATAATATAATTGTTAAAAAATTATTTCACTTTCATAGTGATTACCTACAGGTCCATGATTTGGATGGGAGTGTTGCAGGCTGGGGCTTGCAAAAGACTGTTGCAGTATTGTGAATTCAGTTTTATTGTGATGCACTAGTTTTTATAGATTAATTTGTGCTACAATTTATGAATTTAAAGAAACAGTGAATAATACTCAGTTTGTGGAAACAATAGGCATCTTTCCAAATCCCTGAATTTAAAAACCCAATGAACAGTAGACCTCTTTTCCAAACCCTGAATATAAACATCCAATGAACAATTCACCTCTTTCCTAATCCCAGAATTCAAACACCCAATAAACAATGGACTTCTTCCCAATCCATCAATATTTAGATCCAACATACATCACTCAGTCTATGGAATCAGTGAGGCTCTTTCCCAAGACATTAATTTATAGACCAAACATACAACACGGTCTGAGGAATCAATGAGACTCGTTCTCAAGCCATTTATTTATGAACCAATGAACAACATTCTCTGTGGAATCGATAGGACTCTTTCCCAATCCATTAATATAAAGACCCAGTGAACAATGGGACTCTTTCCCAATCCATCCATTTATAGACCTAATGAACAACACTTAGTCTGTAGAATCAATAGGACTATTTCCCAGTTCATCAATTTATAGACCCAATGAACAATGGGAGACTTTTCCAATCCATTAACTTATAGACCCAAAGTACAACACTGTCTGTTGATAAATGACTTTCTTAGTCCATTCAATTTATAGACCCAATGAACAATGGGAGACTTTACCAATCCATTAACTTATAGAACCAAAGTACATCACTGTCTGTTGAATAAATGACTTTCTTAGTCCATTCAATTTATAGACCCAATGAACAATGGGAGACTTTACCAATCCATCAACTTACAGACCCAAAGTACAACAGTGACTTTCTCAGTCCATCAATATATAGACCCAGTGAACAGTTTGTTGAATCAATAGAACTCTTTCCCATTCCATTAATTTATAGATCCAGGGAACAACATCAACCTGGTGAATCAATAGGACTCCTTCTCAATCCATGATTGATACCTAGTTTGTGGAATTAGTGGGACTCTCAATAATGATTTTAAAGATCCAGTGAAAGATATTCAACCTGTGGAAAAAAATAGGACTCATTCCCACTCCATAAATTCAGGTATTGATGTGTGTTAATTTTTAGCAAAACCACAGAATCTGATATCCTTGAAAATAAATTACTTTCAAAGTTGTTTCTTTTCCCGATTTGTTATTATTAGGAAGTATATGATTTATAAAAGTTGTAAATGTTTAATTATATATTCATTCCTGAGCCAAAACCCCATTAAAAATAATACAGAAAATTTGTAAACTTGTCTTTTTCATCATATGAAATATGTCATTTCACAATGATAAAACGAACTATTTCATAGTTCTATAACATAATAGAACTGAAGGAACATTGTGGACAAAAATATGCATAGAAACTCCTGATTTACAAAAAAAAGTTAATAAAAACAAAGTCTTCTCAAAAGTAATATTTTGCATATAACAATATAATATCACATCTGAATATGTTGCACATTTCCCATCAAATATTTTGAAGTCATGCAGCTACTGGATAGTAAGGAAATAATGATAATAACGTGCAGCTGGTTTTGATAGCTCTCAATTGTTGTTCCACTACTCTTCATTGCTCATCATAGAGGTTTGAAAAATGGCCATCATTGTGTCCATTACATCTCTGTCATGCTCCTCCTGGAATGTTAAGTAAACAGAAAGCAAACTTAATTGTTCCAATCAAAGATAGATAATTGCTAAATTAATACAAAAGAAATACAAAATGCCATTCCAACTACAGTCACTTTCTATAAAAAAATTGTATTATTGTCTGCAGTGATTTCATTAACCAAAATAGGCAATATACACTAAGTGAAAATCACATTTTTGCTTGCCTATGGGAATTTGTAGTTTTCAAGATGTGAACTAGCATATTTGATAAATTTACATGACTTATAATTATAATAAGAAATGGGCAAATTTCTTAGCTGTTATTCACCTGTTTACCCCAGATGATCCTGACAGGTTATAAGGGTTTCTTGTTTTATCAGTAAACAGTAATAAATACCATAAATTCATTTATTACTTGAGCAACAATCATTGTCATTTCCACAGCTGCTATAAAATACAAATTTAAAACTGAACATCATTGGTAAAAACTATGTACTCCTGCACTATTACCACAACAGAAACATACCCACTAAAGGCACTGATCAAATATTCCTTTTTTGCAAAACCATGACATTTTATACCATCATGATGACCAGGGTCCAGTAAAATCCAACCAAGTTTGGATCGGGTGGGACAAGAGAACTGCAGATTTCAATTATAGTTACCAACTTGATCCATATTATTAATTGGGAAAATAGAAATATTAAAACAGTTATCACATATTTAATATTTATTGGGTAAGGAAACCATTCATTGGTACATATATTTGTTGAGAAATAGAGTATATATACTGCACTCAGCAGCTAATCTCATTCTATCTATAATAATAATTATTTCTCTTGAAGATGACCAAAATAAGCATGACTTCTTTCATTTTTCTGTTAGATTCCAGTTAAATTCAAATCTTTAATTTCTTGCTAATGCTCTCACTAGCTTATGAACAATGTATTTTCTAAAATATTCATATTTTCTGGACGTGTCCAAAAGGATTGATTTTGAATAATCAGACTTTAGGAGTATCTAAAAAAATCAATCACAGTAACATCTGAAGTTGACACTGTTTAATTGGTATATGAATTGGAATGTTCTTCCTGTCCCCAGCTGAATTATGGTATTGAAGTTTGCCAATTGGATACGTTTTAACAATTCACAATTCCGGTAATTATTTAGAGTTTGGCCTAAATCAGAATGTGATCACACTGCTATGAAATTTGCTTCAGAAAATATTATTATTATCTATCCCTGGAAGCCACATTTCACAATATGGAAGTCTTTGAGTAACCTTGGAATGACAGCAATTTGTGACTATTACAAGCACAAATCACATATCAGTAACAACCCCGACTGGCCACAACAGCTGAATCATCACATGAAATAAATATACTGGTAGTCCTCTCATCTAATACCTATTCATACATATAATAAACAGTTAAGATTTTGAAAACATCCAATTTAAAAGATTCTAGGATTGTATGCATACTGCATGCCAAAAACCTAGTTGGTAAAGAATTAAAAGCAAATAGTGTTTCTTTTGCTTGATCTTGAAACCAGTGTTGTTTCTAACTGCACCATCTGTACATGCAGAATTGTTTCATAACAATACAGACTTTTTGGACCAAATTTATATAACTGCTCAGAAATATTTTAAATCAGAGACTGCTCTGAAATTGTATACAGTGTTGCAAATATGCATGCAGATTGCAACCCCCCCAAAAAAAATGTTGGTGAAATTGATGCATGTTCATGGTTACCATAGCAACCAAATAGAGAAAATGGGTTGAAAAGTAATTTTGTACCCTCCCAAAAATCGAATATAGTATATATTTTTCATCAAATACAGACATTCTGAATGTGTACATGGACAGTTATTGTTTTTTTTCTACATCACACATTCTCAGTTCATTACTTTAAGGCCTATGCTAAATAATTAAAACTTTACTTTTAAACTTGTCTCTACATTTCAACTTTTTGCAATATTTAGATGATGAAATATTGATAATAGTAATTATTAAAAACTTTTCTCCATATAAAATATAATTATATTTACTTATATAGTTCACTGATAAGGAACAAATACTAATCATACTGAAAATGATATATATTTATAAATTTACTTGGGTTGCCATAGCAACCAAAAAAGAATGTTAGTGTTTGAAAGGTTTAAAAGGCTGTTTAAAATAATATTGTTGGTAGAATCCTTTATCCATCTAACTACATCATTCATTTGTCAAAAAACTCAATGTTATCAAATTGTTTTAATTATGAAGGCAAAATAATAATTATCATATGTAGATCAATTATGTTGGTCATGTTTTAGGGTGAAGAGAATTCAAACTAGCAAAAAACTAGGTTTTCTTCCATTTGAAAATTGTTGAAAGGCAGATGTCTTACAGATTTTTATGTAAACACCTCTTTAAGCAATTACTGTTGGCTGCAAGAATATATTTGATGAATACAAGTACAATATTTCAAAACTTGTGACAAATGTAATAACTGACACAAAATCCATCTGCAGGGTTGTCATTGACTGCAGTGGACTCTATATTTTTTCATCACTTCATGTAAATGAAACAAATATATATTTTTCTTTCAAAATAAATAATACTGTTAAAAAATTTAGGCTTTAGGGTTATTTCTATACTCATACTACATAAACATTTCTTTTTCCATCTTCATTACTAAATTTTATGGATATCATAACTTTCCATTACTATCTATTAATAGTTTGGGATATATTATGTCACTGATTTAATTAAAAGCTTTTAATTAATATATTCTTTAATATATGACAGCATGTATAGTTTCAGAATAACTTTCTTTACAAGTTGTTTTAATTTCTTATTTTTAATACATCTTATGATGTTGAGCTAGTTTGATCACAACTGTCAGTGTCCTACCAAATAGACTTATTTAATGTTTTTACGTTCTAGTGTCTACATCTGAATGATTTGAAAGCAATATCATCAGATAGAGCAATATTATCATAGCTATTAGTCGGGGTCTTTTCGAAACATAATAGAGTAGTGTATCAATTCTCGGTTGTTATATATGATAATGAAACCATCAAAAATGCCAATGTGCTACCAAGTTAGCTCTTTGATCTTTACCGCCTAATGAGGCTGAAATAAGCAACATCATGAATGCCAAGATGAAGTTGAAACACTGAGGTGAGAGCTCTTCTGTCCAGTACATGTAATGAGATTAATTATCTGATATTAATTATCAGGTATTCTTTTGAGTGGAACTGTACATTAGAAACCTGAAAGTCATTATTACAGAAAATTAACATAAATATTTCTCTTTAATTGCAAATCATAGAGCAAGAGTTATGAGGTTTTCAAGGATAGTTAATAATTGAAACTTGCCTAAAATATTTGAAATAAAATTTCTCAGCAAAAATCATAGCATATAATAATTTATACGGTGTTAAACATTTGAGAGGGAAAAAAAAGAGACCAAGCTTTCTGTTTCTTGGCCTACCTCTGAAACTAGCTCTGTTAAAATGAAAACGAATTTATGAGGGAAAAAAAAGATTTCCACCAGGTCGAAAGTTAACATACTGAATAAGTTCTTGATTACTAGATTCCAAAGTCAAACCCATTTTACATTGCTGTTGTAAGAGTGGTGGTCTCTCTTTCTCTCTCTCTCTCTCTTTCAGCTTGATTGTTGAGAGTTAGAGAGAGAGAGAGAGAGAGAGAGAAAATGAATTTTATAATGTGTTAGAAATATTGTGATTTAAAAAAAAATGATTTGCAAGCAAGGAATAGATCTGAGTTGACAGACACCTGACACCCCTGTAAAATAAATGGTTGGTCCCTTTCAAGCTTGCGCAGTTTTCACCTTGATGATACAATGTATTACCTAATAAAAGGAAAGACTGCACATGAAAGATTAATAAAATAAGCTAGTTTAAGCTCAATTTAGTGGAATTTTAAAATTCTTAATGAGATGACCATATCATAGCACTTATATATCAACATGTGATAGTGTCAGAGCACTTTCATATCAACACTTGGTATATTCCTGCAGAAAATTAATTATCAAATTTGGAAAACTCTAGTAATGCTGTTTATATTTCCACACAAAGCCTTAACAAACTTTATTCTAATTCGGACTAACCTATATATATATATATATATATATATATATATATATATATATATATATATATATATATATACATACATACACACACACAAGGTAATCTGAACCAACTGGGTATGGAAGATTTGAGACTTTCAGGGACAAATAAGTCTGAATATTTTGTTTCAGATATTTCTGTTACAGAGGTGCAGAACTGTGCTCTTTGAGGCTATTACATATGCTATCTCCCTGCTATTATTAGCACACGAATAATGATTAATCTAGATTGGACTGACCTAGACATCACTGTCCTGTGCCATTAAAATACTGTATTCACACACAGAACTAGGTGATGTTTGACTGTAAATATATGGTTCCTGCAGACACAGCCAGGTTATGTTATCCATAAATATATGGATCCACACTACCAGGGTTAAGCTTGTAAAAAAAGGTGAAGTCGAATTAATCTTTTCTTGTTGCAAGGGTGTGTTATTAATCAAGATTCATACACAGGTCATGCTGTCAGGTGAAGTCTGCCACTAAGATGCCTAAAAGAAATTTAAACTTCATCTTCATCTGTTTGGATAGCAAAAATTACTGTATTACTTTTTAGATATACAATGAGTGAGAGTAGTTTATGACTTGTGTTCCCTTTATCTAGCCAGGTAGTTTCAGAAGAAAGGCAAAATGTATTGTATACATCAAAATATCTGTGTTATACCAAATGCACACATTCATTGGCAGGTTTTAATGGCTGATAACCATTCACCATTTTCTGACCAATTTATTGTTGCCTAGTTTCCACCAGTTATAACATTTGATGATGAAAATATACTAACTTGTGTTTTGAAACTTAAACTTTAATTGTGTAAATATCCAGTTGTGTTGTAAGAATAGAATTGGTGAAAAGCTCTAATAGTTTATTTTTGTTGTTGAAGATTTTAACTGCCATGTTTGTACTAAAATTTGTTTGAAACCATCAGTAAACCTGTCCTGGGGTAATAATGGTGGACATCACTTTGTATTGGAAGTATTTTTTCAATAGAATGTCTGTTTTCATAAATCATTGGGCAATTAAATTACGGAAAATATAAAATTCATTAAAAACAAAGTTAATTATATGTGGTAGAAGATTTAGCCTAAAAATATAATTATGTAGATCATAAACATATGGGAGAGTGCTATGTTGTGGAATTCAAGAAGTGCTTTAAAGTCGATGGTGTTTTGTAACATCACTCACCAAAAAGCAGTGATCAAAAAGCATCTAACCAATACACAACATTACTTCAATAAAGCAAGCATATATTAAATCCATAAATTTTCATTCTTACTGAATCAATGCAGCACTGTACCTAGATGTGATAATGTAAAGAAAATCACTTTTTCTAAAATTAGATGCTCTCACGTCATGTGTGACACCATATTTGCTTTTAGCTGTGTTGATTCGTGTCTATCTAGTTCATTCATATATTGACTTTAATGCTTCAGTTTGTTGGGCTAAGAAGATTAAGGATTTTTACCAATTTGCAATTACAATTCTGTATTCTGGGCATCCTTATCAGTTAAAATTTGTTACAATGTAATGTTAGCCTAAAAAATGATTATGTTGATCATAAATATATGGGAGAGTGTTATGTTGTGGAATTCGAGAAGTGCTGTGCTTTATTAAATCTTATGGCCAAATTACATTACATATTTCTCTCATCAACACACATACTGCATATCAATATGATGCATTCATACAGTGTAATATGTGTTTATATTATACATACAAGACCTAAATGTTTGTACTTAAGATAAAGAATTGTAACTAATGTTAAATGAAACCATGTATATTGAAAAATAAATGAGAATTCAAATAGGACACTATATATATATATATATATATATATATATATATATATATATATATATATATATATATATATATACCAGACAGAACAGACAGTGCTATCCCTGGATTCTGTATTAGAATCTTAATAATAGTGGGCAGAAATAATAGTTTAAAGTGTTTTTTCTTTTTAAATACATTACCCAATTGTAATACCTTAGAAGAACTACTACTACCGGTACATCATATATCCAGCTCTTCCAGATATTTTTAGCTAAAATAAGCTAAAAGCTGTCTGCCCAAACTGGTGGCAGTCAGGCAGTGATCTCCCCTAGGTATTGGGATTAGCAGGCAAACCTGTGATTATCTCAATTATTATTTCCCCTTGTTTGAAGGACTACACTCTCATCACAAGAGACCTCACAAAGACAGTTTCAGCTCTGGAAACATATCATTCTAAGTTGGCAAAATCACTTCACCTCATAGTTAACTATATTCCATCACTATTTCCAACTTTTCTCTCTTCCTAACACCAACAAAATTCTGCCTTTTCAAGTGGCTAACACCTTCTCATCTTATATTTAACAGCACTTATGTCACTTGCATGGGTAGCCAATGCAACTTCATTTGTTAACTCATTAACTTCAAACACTGTGTTTATGTGGCAGGAGGTGGTAGCCTACTTCTGAGCTCTGTAGCATCAAGGTCATGTTTGACATGCTCAGTGATGTAAATTTGACAATTTTTCTAAAAGCTACTTCTGCCATGTTTGTGCAACGTTTCTAGGACATTTAGTGGGACATGGACAGGTTAAACCTATAGATTTGTATGAGCTTATGCATAAAAAAACTTGTATACTGGACAATAAATTGGTGAGTGTATTATTAGAAAGACAGACAGATGTAGCTTTACAATGATACCAAATGATACGAATGTTCTAGTTGCACTATAAGATAGAGGAAAAACGTAATGTTTTGGAGCAGAGTTTTTCCAGCTGAAATTCATCTGAGGATGGAATCCAATTTTGTGTCCAGATTTTAGACTTTTTGACGTCGGATCTAAGACAGACAGGTCTGAACTGCACACAGACAGGTGAAACTTTGCAAAAATGTAGGATAAGATGGGTATTTAAAAAAAGGAAAGTCCAGCTTGTACCCTTTTGCTTATGCTCAGGCGAAATAGCCAATGAAAGACGTTTTTAACAAAACTAGGCATTAGTTTCTCCTAAAATGTCTTGGAGGTAGATGTATTAGGATATATTCAGAAATAGCCCTACTCCAATGGGTTTCCTTGGGTGAAAAAAACAAAAACTTCCAGGGATTAATGAGTTAAGTACACAAATTCCAGTAGAAGGAAAGCTCCAATTCTTTGCTGTTGAATGGGACAAAATTTGTTACCATGATCTTTGGATTCGACAAATGGTTTCTGAGGGACTTTGCGTCAGTTTCAACACTCCTCCTCTTCTGTCCAGAGCTCCAGCAGCTACATCCAACATATCAAATGGACCCATTCTTGTTGAAAATCTTTGTGGTTAAGGCTCCTAAAATTTGTGTTTTTCAAAACATGATTGTGTTGGGGATTTTGGGAGTCCAAATTTGTGTTTTTATTGTATGACACTGTGTGTTATGGCAGATATAATGTCAATATCGGCTGACCAGGTCAGGCATCAAACTATAGTTAGTGATGTCATGATGCAAACTATTCTTAAATATAATAACATCATGACAGGTGACTATATTGACCTGTACAGCTTGCTGATGACATATATTGGGAAATATTGTTCAGTTACCTCCTATGTCAGGGGGACAAGATCATTGTGTATAATAATTGTAGGTTATTGTATGTATATTATCTGATATCTCAGGTCGAGAATTTGCGTTGCCATATGACTTGAATAGCTTTCATGTCAGCTATGCCCAAACAACAATACCACTCAAAATATCGGACAGTACATTTGCATAATGTAAAATGTTTTATGATGTCTGAATGCTAAAATGTGTTGTATCCTTATCAAAGATGAATAATTTCTTATATACAGGAAAATATTGTTCATTTTCCTCCTATATTAAGTATATAAGGTCTAAGGGACAAACTTAGAATATACTACATAAATTGTTACAGTCTTGGAGGATATCACTTACCATAACATTCACATATCTTATTCTATCCACCACAGTATTGCAGGAAGGCACATTGTCATCCTGGTCATTGATCACTGATGTGGGAGGTACAAACAGTGTAGGAGGTGGCTGCCAGATGGTGTAAACATTTTCTAGTTGGTTATTGGAACGAAATATTCCATTAACCCTCTCCTGCCTAGGTCTTAACTGATCTACATTTGATACTGAGCATTGGTCATTCTGACTTTTCCTGTGCTTGTCACTAAATGAGAAAGGAGACAATGAAAGAATAATTAAATGAATGTATGTTAATTTACAAATTTTGATGTGATAAGTTTGTGGTAATGATCAGTTTAAAAATCACTGGTCCAATGTACATCAAATACATGATTAAGATTTGCTGGATAGGCTGATTTTTGTCACTGAACTTAGATGTCTTAACATAGCAAAAAAATAGCACAATTTCTGATCATAAATGCTGCAATCAATGTTATTTTCCATGCCTCTACTTTTCTTGACACCACCAAAACAATTATTAAGGATCATAATTATATTTTGCTATCTAACCTTAGGAAGAACTAAAAATAATGACCAAAAGAGTTATGTGTTGTTAAACACTACAATTTATATGTCTTAATCCACTCCCTACTAATTATAAATATTAGTGTCAAAGCTTCTGAGGGCAAATATATACTTATAGTTATAGTTATGTGTTTAGGCTTGTACAAATTGTAACAAAGAAAATCGTGAAGCTACAAAATTTTGTAAATTTTAACAAAATAAGTTATTTCCCTAGAAAATAAAGTAAAACTAAGAAAATTGTCTTACAGTTTATGAATCTAATCCAAAATAATTGTAGAATTAATAAATAAAATTTATATCAAAAAATGTCCTAAATGAATCACAGTTTGAATCCCAATGAAGTTCCATGCTGGAAGGTGATGATGTTTTCAATAACCTGCTTTTTCCTTGTGTGTCAACATTTCTTGTTAAATCACCAAAAATAATATTCCAGTCTAGAATTTCAAATAATTTCCAATAAATGTCTTTGTCCAAGAATTCTAATGCGCACTAGTAATTTCCAGGTTTGGACCTGAGATTATATTGGTTTGTATTTAGCCTGATACAGCTTGACTATAACATAATATAGGATTATTAAAAATCTACCTGATGGTTTTGTTGGCCCTGTTGGCAAGCTGACTCTGTTTTGTGTAATATCTGTTGAGTAGGATGGATTTCTTTGAAAAAGTCTGAGTGGGCTGATATGCCAAGCTTGAATCCGGCAGCTCTAAAATATGGCAATTCAGCAGAATGTTTTTTCTGGAGTTGGCAGTACCAACACTGCATGCACTAAGAGATAAAAAGCACATTCAACCATATAAATGATGTAAATTTATGGCCAATAATTCTCCTACAGTAACCCTTCCATGTATTAAGGATGATTTCTTGTGAAATGTTGGGAGTATATAACTTTTTTAAGCAATGCTTTTAAAAAGCTAAGGGTTCAAGCATTGTTTTAGGTTGGTAAATATTATTTTGTGCTATTCATAGTACAATATTTCTCTTGAACTAAGAGTTATTTATCATATTTGCACAGGACAAAGTTCATATATTCCTCTTATTAATACACACCAAAAAGTATATATTTGTGAGTGAAATGTCTCAGTTTGATATTGACTGAGATCACTTTTACTTCCACAACAGAAAGCTACTGCTGCCTGTTCCAGCAGGTCATAAATTTTTCCATATTTATTCTTGTATCCTTTTTATTTACTTTTTTTTTGCTTTCACATGTCTCTTATTGCAGTTATAAAATGATTAAGATTTTTCATTATTTAAGACAAAAGATGTAGCAACAGAATTTAACTGATAATCTTTCCCAATATGCAATGATCATGTCATAAGTTTCACAGTAATTTGACCAAAGCAGATTATCTTTAGCCAATTCTACCCAAAAAAATATGAATTTTCAAAGAAAAGATTTGTTTGAATAAAAGTCCAACCCCGCTTTTTAACACAAATTATATAAAGATCCTCATAAGTCAATCATTGGAAAAGGAAAAGATTAGTGTCCACACTTGGGTTTCCTATCCACATTTTTCAGGTCTAACAAATATTTGAGGAAAATATTAGAATTATACAGAAATAGAAACCATACAGTGAAGATGATGTGCTGATATTACTGAGTAACACATTTTTAAGTACTTGAATACACAGATTAACCACTCATGACTAGACAACACATTGAAATACATGTAATAACTTAAATGATACATCCTCAGGAACTCACATGAATTGAGTCCATCTGTCAAGATGAATTTTAATCCTTTGCAAAAGTATTTGTAAGAAAACTTGGCATGTGTTTCTCCAACCCAAATATAGTTGTAATATGTGACAAAATTTTAAGGATAACAAAAATAATGGATTTATATTATCTAAACCTCTTAATGATGGGTTCATTGGAAAGGGCATTCATTACAACCAGAAACCTGTGTTAGGAAGCAAAGGATAATGGGCATCCTGGGGTCATAGCTTTTGATGATTAGGTGAAATGTTGAAAATTAGTTTGATCATGGTCTCATCTGTATAAAGCTGCATAACTAACTTGTTTGAAATCCAACAATTCTTGTTAACAAGGAATGTTGCATTATCTAAAGTCAGGAGGATCAGCACTCAGGGTGCACATCTTTTCTAAATGAAAATATAAAATGCTGGAAATTAAACTCATTTTAGGTCTCATTAGATTAAAGCTGCATTTCAAATCTGATTGAAATCAAACAGTCCTTAAAAGATTAAATAAAGTAACTAAAAACCAGAGACATGAGGACAGAGAGTTAGGGGGCCATAACATGAGAAATTCATGTCAAGGAATGCTAGAAATCAAATTAATTTAAAGGCCTTAAATGCTAAATAATCTGATTATTGTAAATAAATGCTGCAGAAACCAAAGTCAAAAGGATGGAATGTTGGGGGGTGGGGGCTGAAACTCCTTAATGAGGTTGTGGAATGCTGGAAATTAAACTTATTCAAGTCTGATCAGTACAAAGCTACATGCCATACTTGGTTGAAATCCACGAGACCTCATAAAGTCATGTTGCCACATGCAAAGTCAGGGATCAATAATTATGAACAATCTCTAAATGATACGGATTACAGAAAATTAAACATATTTAAACTCACATACCAAATTCAGCTGAAATCCAGCAATCTTTGATAAATGAAGTTGTAGAACCTAAAATTATAAAAACTATTAATTAAGGGACATAAACTGCATGTCAAATTTGAAAGTTAGAAGGATGGGAACTCAGGTGTCATAATTCTTCTAAATGACGACACAAAAGACTGGAAAATGAACTCTTCTGATGTTTCATAAATGTAATGTCAATCCATACTTTTCTTGAATCCAACAATTTCATGTAAAGTTGTTATAAAAACAAAACTGTTAATGTATGGAGAGACCTGATTACTATAGGGCTTTGCCATCTTCCTCAAGTGGGACCCTAATATATAGAGGGATGATTGGTATGGCTTCATAATAATTCTAATGTTAAATATAGTTCACTTCAAAACTGAGGCATCTGCAACCACATGTACATGATCTTTTTTGTATTAGATAACCTTTCAGAATTTTCAAATGTTCACTTAACTCTGGCTGGCCTCAAAATTTGATCAGTATGAGTAAAGTATAACCTCAATATGATATACATTATCATGCAGGTTTTCTTTTGGATACATTCAAATGTTATGTTGAAATAATCAGATGAACCTAGATATGTGGTTATCAGACATGGATGCCCCACCAAAGAACATGAAAGGAACTAATGCAAACTTGACAATGATGTGAAGGACAGATAGCTGGACAAGTGTAACTCTATATGCCCTTACCATAGCCATGGTATAATTGTACAGCATCATGATGTGTAGAGTATCTAATATTATTTACTTTGGCAGGTGAGAAGCATCAGTAGAAATTTATTTGTGAAAATGTTCTAGAATATTCAAAGATTCAGATGCAGAATATACTATAAATGTGCTATCTTGATTGTACATAGGTATTTTATACTTGCAATTTTCTGTGGATATAATCTAAAACATTTATTAGAATATTGGCAGTGGCTAATGAAAGAGATGCAAAAGTTCTGGAATTCATGACTGTTACACAAAACTCAGTTGCTAGGCATCAATTATAGTTTCACAAGATAAGGCTTTAAAATATTTCTGGTAATACTTAATAGTGGAAATTTCCCAATAAAAAAAGAAAGATCTATGCATTTATTATTGCTTCATAAAAACTGTCTCACATACAATCAAGCTATGCTCAAATTTATCAGATGCTCATGACATAATTAATGAGTAGCCATGGAGGCTTTGTACCAGATTTTCAACCAAAATGGCACAGGTTCAAATTCTACTGTTGGATCGATTAGCTACCTTAGTGTGTCCTTGGGAAAGTTACTTTACACTAATGGCATTAGCACTAAATAACTTGTGTTGCTGTATTATAAAGCACTAAACCAAATCACAAAATTGGATATTATGTAATTTATTCTATAAATCATGATATATATGCATTGTGTGAAACTCATCAAAATATCTTGCAAGCCCATGGGACCTCAAAATGCTGCTGGTCCTACCCATACATAATTTACTCCACTATGATCATATAAGAAGACAAAATGTTATCAATGACTCAATGGTAAATTCAGGTAGACATGATGTGTTTTATTTTTATAATGATACATGGAACATAAAAAAAACCTCAAAATAAGATATTTCTATGTCAAATTTATAACATTTTTCAATTAAATTCTGGATAATATGTCATTTTTTACTGACCAGAACAATAATACTTAGTGTCCAGCTGATCCTAATTCATACATAACTCATTTATAGGCTGGATATCCTAATCTAACTACTAATGACCAGTCTGAATTATAGTCTAAAATAGAATCAAGATTCTTGACTATTGATTTGCCATCAATGATAGTACCAGAACTAGACCCACTCTCCAAAGATGAGGCTGTAATATCAAAAATATAGTGGCTCATGAAATTATGCAGAAAGATAACTTCCATCATTTGATTGCTGGATCTGGAACCAGTTACAGTTCTATCAACTCAGCATCAGGAATGATATTGTGTCTGTAGGTCCCTGAATAAATGTCATGTGAAATCGATATAAATTAACTTCATCATCTGCATCATCTAGTTTTCTTTAAACTAATTTAATTTGGTTTGCTTAAGGTATGTTTGTGATACAATTTGTCTAATGAGTAGACTATGTTTGTTTAACTGTGGCATGTGATGGCTCCCATAACTGTTTAGTCCTGTATACCTGTATAAAAAATGAACTATTCCAAAATTCCAGGGCTAACATAGCTGATCGCATGTTTATGAACCACTCTTTATCTGGATATATCAAACAAGTACTATTTCACTGTTTGCTGATACAAATCATGTTCAAAATATCTGTGCATGAAACAAATACAATAATTATGTTTTGAGAGGCTTGCAATAATATTCACTGAGCTACAGTCCTGGATATACAGGATTCATACACCTACTAATAAAATGATCCCAGACCCATTCTGAACTTTTTCCAGACTGGTATGTAACTTTTTTCAGCCTGATCTGGCACATCCAACCCCGTGCAAAAACTTGAATAAAACATAGCATCCAAAAATCTCCAGACTTTCAGGACAAAATCTTTAAAAGCACTCTTTTTCCCATGTTTTCCAGATTTTGTACAAACACTGAGATCAAGAACTATAACAGCATGGTCTTAGCATGCATCTTAATTTTCTATATTTTAAGCAATTTCTGTAACCTATCAATCATTTTCATTTGAGAGCCGTTTTCCTTTTGCATAGTTCTTTTTTCTTTGGCTGTGCTTAGGCTTTTTGGCCACTGGTGTCTACAAAGGCATCCTAATACCACCACATGGAGACACATGAAGCATATGTCATTAGACATTGCATAGATGCAGAAGAGTTTTTTTTTTGAGTTGCAAGCATCTATTGGATACAGTTAAAAAGCGAATTATTTATCAAAAAAATCTGCAGATTTATAAATGGTTATCAAAAACAATTGGCCATTATTATTTTTCAGCTTGGTTTCTAATATTTCTTTTAATATCATACTTTTAGAAATTATGTAGATTAAATTTACTGGATATGCCTAAAAGTCCAACTAGCCAGATGGACTGATATATTTTTTGCCCCTGTCCACTGTGAGACTAGCAGCCATTGGAACAATGGGCCAGAAGTAATCTCCAAGCTCTATATGTATATCTGCAAAATATTCAAGTTACCTGTTGACAGGGATGGACAAAGATTGAGATAATGAATTACTTGTCCAATCATCTTTTTCATGACCTGGAATGCCGTGTCTCATCTGAAATAAAAAACAAAACAAACATTGAACATTACAACTTAACATTTCTCAGCTAAATACATTACAAGAATTTCATCACATAAATACACAATAACCAAACTTTATATACAAAATACATTACAAATAGACTTTTTTCAATGAAATACATTGCAAATAGGCTTCTATCAACACATGAAATCATGGTTGACAAAAGCCATGTTTAATTATAATTCAGTCATTGAATACTTCATTAATTAATATATGTGGAAAATTCAATCAGCCCATTGTTAATGTGATACTAAACAATCTATTTAAGGGCTTCTTTCAAATATGAATACAAAATATATTAATGTTCAATTACTTTTGTGAAGCTACATTCAAGCAAATTTAGGACAAATTGATTGACCAAAGTAAAATAAGCTTTTAGGACCTGTAACTCCTGCTGGTTTACTTGGAAAGTCAAACAATAAAGAATTAAACTCAATACTTCAGTTAGAAAAGCCACTTAAATTACATATGAAACATCCCTCATTAAGATTTTTTAAAATGTACCTCTACTTAACAACTTTGCATTGCCAAAAGATCATGCTATTTCATATTTATTAAAAATTTTTAGACAAGTGCATAGTCTGACACCTATAAATACTTTAATTGTGATGCTTGCAAGTGCTACTAGAATTCAAAAGGTATTTAATTTTAATAAGTTTTCCGCTTTCTTTTCAAAGCCAGTGTCTTTTTAGTCCTCAAACTCCAAATTTGACATGAATTGACTGTCCCTTGGAGTCTACTTAAAATGAAGAACTATTCATACTCATTATTGTATTAAGAGTACTGGTAATGAAAATATTCTGAAAAGATTTGGAAGTAAACATTTTACTCTAAAACCACATAAAACAATAATAATGAACAAATGTGTGATTAAAGACAAGAATGCTTTTAAATAGCATGAAATAAAACTTAAATGGAAAATTTTAAATAAACATCTTTAAAAAAATGTTTCTTTTTCATTTGGCCTTTGTGTATTATATTTTATCTTCACATGAGATAGCTTAAATGTAGGAAGCCCATATTAAACCTATGTAAAATAAAGTCTTAATCTTTGTCTCAATTATGGATTAAAAGTGAAATATTCAGCATAAGCATACCTCGTTTGTGGCACATTTGTGATCATCTAATTGCTGTCTTTTCTTGTGACTATACAAATCTTCGTCTCCATCATAAACATCCTCATGTTGACGCTTGTAGTTTGTTCTTTGTCTTTTTGTCTCTGTGCCCAAACCTTCAGCATGGCCATTATTGCCTCTGTTTCCAGCCTCATTTCTTTTCAGTGGTTTATTTTCATTATTATGACCCAAGTCATTTATTTTTGAACTAAGTGAGCAGAGACTTTGTGTAGAGTCTGGACCAAACTGTTGCTGAAGAAAAGGTACAAAACATTAAACAGATCTATGATGATGCAAATCAGTTCTTTCAGTGTATTTTATGAATAAAAATTAATCTCATTTTGACTGTCATTCCTCATTTTATTTTGAATGAGCATATTCATCTGAGTTTTTTATCTCCTAAATAATTTAGTTTACATATATAGAATGAATATAGCAGAGACTAATTTTTGTATTCAGATTAACATGATTTGTTGTATTAAAATTTTATTAACATATTATCAATTATTAACATGTTATCAATTATTATTACTATTATTAACCTGTGTCATGATGTACAAAAAAAACTGCTATTTTTAAGTTAACCATACATACATACATACATACATACATACATACATACATACATACATACATACATACATACATACATACATACATACATACATACATACATACATACATACATACATACATACATACATACATATACACACACACACAAAAGTTTCTCAATATTTCAAGCTAATAGAGCTTTTAGTCAAGGAATGAAAAAACTTTAAAAACAAATCAAAACAAAACATGTGACATGAAGGTCAAAAGAAATACTGAACTATTTTTGAATGGCAGGGTAAATCACCCACCCACCCTCCTGCAAAAAAGAGTAGTTAAATGAGACCAAAAAAATCTGAAAAGCAGTATTAAAATGTGTAGATTTTATGTATATTTTGTGTTCGGTCAGAATGAAATAACGAAATATGTAACAGTACCTCCCTTATCATCAGTTAGACTACCTAAAATTTGGCATAAAAGATAACTGCTGGAAATTTTACAAAAGCTTATTGAAGATTTCTGTAATACTGGTACCATTATCCATTACATAAATCTAAAAAAAAAATGGAAAAAAAAACCTACTATAAGAAGGCAATTATACATTTTGAAATTTAAGAAAGGAAACTTCAAGTGAAGTCAGTAAGATGGTTTTTGTCAGTATCAAGGGTTTTTAAGTGTATTTTATTAGATTATACAATGAATGAGAATATGTAACTTTACCTGCTCATCATCTCTGAAAGACCAGTCAGATGATGCAGGAAATCCTACATAAAGGAAAGAAAGAAGAAAAACATACATACAAAAGTCTCACATTTATCATTCTTTCAGTGTAAAAACTTTTGGATCCATTTTTATGTCAGTAAATACAAAGTATGGGAGGTATAAGAATTATATGAAGTGTCCAAGATATAAACAACAAAAGAATAAAGTATAATAAAGGATTCCAACCAATTTATTTTTTAATGTATGATTTCATATCAATTCCAAAAAAGTTCTTACAGCTACCAAAATATATATATTTTCCAATCAAAAATCATTGTTCATAGATTGAGCACAATGTGGCCAAAACTTTTCAAAGCACTAGGGATTGTTTTTCGAAGAAATATAGGTGACAGGAGATGCCAAGCTTCACAAGCATTGAAAAGCACAGTAGAAATGTGAATGAGTAGAAAAATCGTTAACTTTTATCTTTCATTAGTAATATCACAGATTTTCAATTTTATCAAATAAAATTTGTATGAAAGCAAAATATTAGTCATCATTTGAACATACAACAGACCTGACAAGTGGAATATAGAACAGGCTGCAAAAAGAGTGAATAATGATTACAAGTGTGTAATAAACACAGCCCTTAACTGAAAAAAAAACAATGTCATTTTCCCATAATCTGGGTCATATAAAGTTTCATGCATGAAGAATTAATAGTCTCAACCATGTCTGAAAACCTTATGAAACAAAACTGGAGACCTAAAAAAATATGAAAACAAAAATTGTATACCTCACAGTAAGTTAAAAGAAAACAAATCAGTGATCGGACAAATGAAAATGAAAATAAAAGAAATACAACTTACAGTGGTTTCTTTGAGAGGCCTCTCTTAAGAGGGACCACGCTCTGATCATAGCTACCTCACCAAGCACCCAAGTACCATAGTATACATTTACCCTAAAGCCGTTTTAAGTAGTTTGTGGGCCATAGGCACAAACTCTAATCTTAAAAGTAACCAGAATTGTTCCTCAATCTCTCAGTCTCTGACACAGAGTATTACATTGCATTTCCATGTGGATGAGTGTCATTTTGTTAAATTTATTAAACTGCTAACACAACCGACATCAAAACTTTATTTATGGGCTACCATGGGTCTCATGCTGTGCGGGGCCCTAGACACATGCCTTGCATGCCTATGCCTTAAAACAACACTGATTTACCCCACACACACACTTCCCCAGAGACCACCCGATTTTAAAAGCTAGCTTTTCAGTTCAGAAGGGGTGGCCTTTCTTGATGAGGACCAAGTGTTGGTCTTACTATTCTTTTTCTAGGGCCCCAGGTGGTCATGTGGTCCAAGATGCTCACCATCAAAGATTACTTACACCTCACCTCTCTCCAAGTCTTGGCTTGGATAATGTAGGTATGTGAGAAAGCTTGCCTGGAATTAGTGATACTTCTCAGTTTCTTCCTCTACCAAATATACTGGCAGCTTATAATGTATTAACGTGTAATATGCTAAAACTGGTCTTATACCCAAACAACAACTACTCTCACTCAAATAATTTCATTTATGAATCAAGTTGGTCTTCATGTGAGATAAGAAATTTAATGGATTTAAGGTAATATTGAGAGTGAGAAAAAGAGAGATTATGCAGAATTTTTCATTTTCATTTTGAAAGAAAACATTGGAATCATATGGTATATTGTCTTGAGATCACAAAACAAATTAAGTTACAAGACTGTGAAGTCTATAAGAACTTACTTTTGTGAACTGGCATCTTTCGGTTTTTGAAACTTAAAATCTTTCTCTACCAGAAATCAAGATTCTCTTGCAGGAACTTAAAAACAATAAGCATTTGCAATCTGAAATAGAAAACAACAAATAAAAGGAAAAGATATAGGGTTTTTTGTCTTGTTATTAATGGGATAAAATTACTAAACAAAAAGGCATCAACAAATGATATAAGGAACTAGAAGTCACAGAAACTAATGTATACAGTGTGCATATAAATATATTTTAATACAAATAAAATTTATTCAGTTGAATACTAAATGCATGGACTTTTCATTTTGAAATGCATAGATTATGTATGTATCCAGGACAGGAGCAAACCAGTTATTACATTTAATGAAAGGGGGTATGGGGTATTTCATTGTTTTATGTGATTATTTCACCTAAATTTTAACACACTAGTCAGATTAATTTGTATCTCCCCAATTTCAATCCTAAAGAAGCACTAAAGGTAACGGCACTAGCAGGTGGCTTGGGGACACATTCCCATGTTGAGATACTTTGAATTACTCTCTTTACTTACTTTCTTTTATTACTGGAAAAATTGTATGTCTAGAATTTACCTTACTGCAACACAATGATTGCAACATTTAAGTAATGTGAAGATTGAGTTGCCAAATTTTTAGCTAGCATTTTTCATTTTTGTTGCAGTAAATACTTGACCTGCTAATATCATTTTGGAGAGGGGATGGGTAGCGACAGGTTTCAGAGGTGGGGCTGACGAGCCCTTCTCCAACAGTTCATACTTCTCAGTGATTTTTGGATTCCCCTCTAATTTATTATCGAGCTTGAATAAGCAGATGTTCAACAGCAGCTGACTACTTTTTGCAGCCGTGTGCATGTTCTTAGTCTCTTCATACACACATAGATGCATGGCAAATTGATATTAAATTTTTCTTATGAGTAATTTTAATTTTTTGTTTGATTTTTAATTCCTAGGTAATAAAAGTTGGCTTGTTAAAATTATATCTTGTATTTGAAAATGACACTTTGCTACTATTTTGTTACCACTTTGCTGCTCCCACTCCCCACGGTATGACATAAAAAAGACTAAATATAGTTTAGCCCTGGTATATTTCCAGTTTGTCCCACCCCAGCTAAAAAAAGATATGCATCTTAATTATTTGGTTGTTTTTTTTTATTAATTCCTGCCTTTACAGCATTATGGGTGGTCCATTAATTATGTTAAGAAATTGGAGGGAGGAGTTTGAAGAAGTTTGACAATTGTTAACACGGGTGTGACGGTTCAAGATATATTGACATCAACAGTTTTTTTTTACAATACATTAAATAAATGAAAAATAAAAATATAAAGTTTCGAATTTTTTCATAAATTCAAAATGTTATAGTCAATTTGAAATCTGTTAAACAAGTAAAAAAGTATTAAAATTTATTTGTAGAGCTTTTAATTTCCATGATTCTATTTTAGCACAAAAAAGCCGTATAAAATATTGTTAGTTTGGGGATAAATAAAAAAAAATGACAATTTTTTTAGGGAAGTCACTAAAGGTTTGACAGTTGTTGACGGAGGTGGGGTGGGGATAAAAAAAATTGCCTAAAAATTATTGACATAATTAATGAACGTTCCATTACTTGGCTCACTGTTGGCTGTTTCCCTTCACGGTACTGAACATTGACTTGTGAAAGCTGTTCAAAAATAACAAATTTTTGTTCATTTGGACGCATTGGATACTTCCAATTTGCCTAAAAGTTATTTTTGCAACAACTGTTAAACAACTTGTGTTTTTTTTCTTAGGCTTATTATTACGAAATTTTAACATGAAGTTCACACGCTTCCACATACCTACTTGATAATGGCGCTAGTGATACTTTTGTGACGTCATCTAGAGTCCTTGGAAACTGCCTGGTTATCGGGCTGTATACTGCAAGAATCATACCTTTATACCTTCAATTTTCTGGTAACAATTTCGGACGAAGCCCGATCTGGAACTAAGCACTGGATTTTCAATGACTCACTCAGCATATTCCTAAAGTCGACCTGCATGTCATCCGATGAGGTTCTCTGGCCTGTGATTACCCTTCATAGAATCCTATATGTAAGTATAGGAAGTTTTGAGCATCTGTATCTTATGAAGCATTATAAAACTAGGTGATATTTCAACATTTCTCCTTAAGTTGACACTTATTTGTACTGTTTGTAATATAATAGTAGTGGTGATTAATGATTTTTATGTATTTGTGATAAATAGTTATCTATACTGTTTGTGTATGACACTGGGTAAATTAGTTTGCATCGTTGTAAAGTGTTTTCATTTGCAAAGACATTGGGGTGCTTTCAAAGACTCATTAAGAGTCATTAAAACAGGATACAAGGAGGTAGCTTAATGTGGTTGGTGGTCGTAAAGGGGGTCATATTAAATGGAAGTCTGACATTTTGTACATTTTGCGTTCAACCCATTGCTAGGCCACAAAGAAAGTAGAAAGATTTAGACTCAAACTTAATTAATACATAATTGAATGTCCAGTTGTCATAGAATAGATAGCTGTACATCATATTAAGAGAGAAGACGTGAGCAGAGAATATGAAAATATTCCTGATTGTTCATTTGGGGATCATCATGTTTGTGACAAAAATGTTGTTGTTGTTGTTGTTGTTGTTGTTGTTATTATTATTATTATTATTATTATTATTATTATTATTATTATTATTATTATTATTATTAGTTTTAACTAATTGCATTGAAAATCGTGTTATTGTCTTCATCATAAAATGTTGATTATAAAGGCCTTCCTAACTACTATCAAAATTGTTCCTGACTGGCTATAAATATCCGCACAACATTCCATTTCTTTGTAACCTCTTCCAGTTAAAAAAAAGAAAGACATCAAAGATATTTAAAAAAAAAAAAACAATGCATAAAACGTATTCATTTCATACATTAATGTATAAGTTCTAAACTGATTATCGCCAGGGGTCCTAAACACTACCAAATTGATGGCGTTTCAAACCAGACGGGAGTTTCTTTAGTAATACGACCACCATATTTTAAGGGGTGAGTCTATGTTTTAAGCCATCCAATGTGCTGTAATTCTACCAGCTAAAATAATCACAATAATTCCATAAATTTAGGAGTTTGATCTCTTTGAACAATGTATAAAAGAGTTACTTCTTTCTATTTGTTCAGCTTGTTAGAAATATAAAACAAAAGCAGCAGGGAGGTTGCGAACCTGATTAGAGAAGGGAGCAAAGATGGACATACAAGATCGAAAATGACAAATCAAGGCCTCTAACGCTGGACCGCAGACCCGCTCACTGTCCCTCCCTGTTGCTGTAGATGATCGGTTAACGATAGGTGGTAGACAGTCGCTGATTGCCTGCGTCGCTGTTTACAGTCTGGTACTAGACCACGAGCAAATAAAAAACTGCCGACGACACGTCTTTCAATCAAACATTTTAATGAGGCCAATGAGATATCGAGACAGAGGATCATGCAAATTGATTGCAATAAACCCATGTGGCTCCCACTGCACATTTGCAAAGAAGTTTCTAAAATTAACCATACCCATATCTTCGGAACACCATGTCATATGAATATTTCTCAGTGTGTGCGTATCAATGCCATCGAAGACAACAAAAAGTTTGCAGTTATAGTAGAAAGGGAAAAAGGCCGATTCTACTTAAAAGACCTTTTTTAGATTCCCCTGAGACCTCCAAACAAATATAAATTACCCCTTTTCTCTATCCTAAAACCCCAACCCCTATACAAAATTCAAAGTCTATAAGCATACAAAATACTAGGCAATTTAATCAATAGTCAAGCTAAGAGTCCAGCTATAGAACACCTGTTGCAAAATACCTAGGTAACATAATCGATAATTGCGCTAAGAGCCGAGCTATGTAACAGATGTTTACCGAGCCAAGTAACTTTCATTAATAATGTTGTATACGTCATACGGAGATCACGTGATCTTCCAGAATTTACTAGAATAATAGGTAAAATACCTTTGTCATACTCAATCTTCCAAATCATTACCATATAAGGAAGTAGTCATTGCGGTCGCTGAACTTTCAAGGGAGAGATAGGTGTCAGACTCAATCACGTGATTAGAAGGAATGTTCTCGACTAAGGAAATACTGCGTGATTGGAAATTTCTGGAACATGAAATACTATAATGCGCATGTGTAAACGCCTGTATAAAAGGCAGGTACACGTCTAATCACACAGTTTGAGGGAGCGCTTCATCAGATAACAATCACACGGAGCGGACATTTACAAGGCGAAAGGGTAAGTACATTTATATTTCATCACCAATGATTAATGTTTCAACTGTTGACATTAAAAATACTTCATTATCACGATGATAGAGACTAAACTTCACTTTACCACTCACACAACGACGAGATTCCAACAAATCTTTTATTTGTGGCTTGTTTAGAGGATATTTTTTGTCGATAAAATATACCTTTGACCGATCGAGATCAATTGTAAGTTTAGTATATTTTTGTTGGCTAATCGGACTGTAAAAGTTTCTAAATTCCGCTAGTAACCTTTGATACAATTGTTCGAGATAATTGAAATACTCGCTGTCATCAGATCTGATGAGTGAAAGTTTTAGCTTGTCACGTGTTCCACTAAAACATATACCTGATGTTTCATTATTAATTTTAATTATCAATATTTTGCCGTCCATCATTAGATATTTGATTTTGCTACTGTAGCTATTTGTCACTGTTAAATTTTCAAACATTATTTCTTAAGTTTAGATAAAATTTCAGTTGGAAAAGATAATGTCAAGTATAGATCTATCATCATAACAATATCCTAGTGCAAGTGTATCTACTCCATTTTCGCAATAACGCTTATCATCAAAATTACTCAATCCGCGTTTGATAATGACATCTGTTTCAATCTTATGACGTTTCGTTCGAATTGCCATAGCTCTCATAAAACTAACACCGCCATCAAGAGCATACTTGTAGTCATCAGCTTTCATAAACTTTTTAAAAAAATCACGAGGCAGACCTTTTGCTTTTTTCGTTATTTTATTATTATCTAACAATACGGCATACATTTTGCTGCGTAATCCGATAAAGTATTTGATAACGCTCGAGTTCATTTCATCTTTGAACTTACCAATAACCTTTTTATTTGTGTCGTCATGAAATTTACTGCCACGTGGGTAATAGGAAAGATCAAACAGATATCTATTATCAAACATATGCTGATAGATGTCCTCGCATTCGATTTCATACACGAGTGAATCAGTATCAGTAAACAATAATCTACTGGCCGGCCATTGATTTTTAACAAAATTATAATAAAAATCATACATCAGCCACTTTGATAAATCTAACACTGAAGCTCCAACGTAGATCGGCTTGTTTAGTTTTAGATTTGTTTTTCTTCTTTGTATCGCAACAAGATTCTCATTAAAAAATTTCATGCTCACAAAATCATCGTCTGACACAAGTTTGTTTCTACGATGGATATCATTAACTGGTTCAATATTTACCCGTTTCCTACAATTCTCCATTGTCTTACCAAAACTTTGTAATGCAAAACATAATGACGTTTATGAAGCAAATTTGGTACTAGTTTTTTTTACCATGGAATGTTGTCTTGGTGATGCTAACACTTGTTGTTCTTTTGATAACAAACTATAATCTATGACCATCGATTCCGCGCAGAAAGGGTAATCGTTATGTAATTTGTGTAGCCAAGTTGGATAATCAAGATCAACTTCAACGAAATATGAAACATCTTCGGGTATCTTTTTTTCTATCTCCAATAGAAATCGATCAGCCGTGATCCAATGAAATCCACCAAGAGGCATTGGTTCTGCCATCGAATAACCGTACAAGTTATTACAATCTAGAGAGACTATATACTTCGAAGGAAGCTCAGGATTATACTGTTTCAAATATTTGTTGTTTGCTTCAGCATATTTTTTTGTTATCACGCTAATACCGCCTCTGATACCTTTTTCGATAAAATTGAACATATCGACGTCAGTCAGTAATTCTAACCTTACCTTACTAAACTTTAGCAGAGCATCCCATGACAACCCAGGGGCAGAATAATACCAACAAGGATCTAGTCCGTAATTATTATAAGTTACTTCTCGAAACTTTCAAAAACATCTGCTAATAATAACACGTCAGTTTTCAGGTATAAATCATGATAATCACCAAACGTCTCACAATCAAACTCTTTCCAGATATCTTGTGCATACTTGTATTCATCATCGGTTATATTTTCATTTTTAAGTTGTGAGTAAAATTTATCTTTGCCAGGTAAAGATGTTTCATCAAATTTACTCCAGTCATCGAGGTATTCGTATGGAAATACCCCTTTTTTAGTTAGTAGATTAAATTTATCTCCAAAACAGTCTCTTAGGTTATCAAATTTACTACAACCTTTTACTAACTCATCTAACGAGGCCGCCATAAACTGCAAGCTGTCAATGAAACGCAATTTACCTAGCGTAACTGACATGTACTTTTAAAATTATTTGGAATGCATTTGATGACGTTATCGAGTTTTGGACGAGCTTTTATATCAGGATCACCAAAAGCTTCTACTATAATATGGCTATCATATCCTCGAAAGTTGTGAAGAATAACCGGAATAAAATCTGGAGCATGAAATTTTAAATTACACTGATTATGAGCCGCTCCACGGTACTGTCCGGTCAAATGACAATGGTCATGTACTTTTTTTATTACTAACGTTGTCAGAGTCAAAAGCTTTTTCACAAATATGACAAATTTCCGCTTGCTCGTGATCAGATTCTTGTTGAGGTGTTAATTTAATCATTGGCGTTACTCTTTTCAAACGATAAGTAATATTATCAACTTCGTTAATCAACTGCTTGAGAAGCCAGACAGCTGGATTATTACCACGATAGTATTGGATTGGTTTAGATAATCTAGAATCAGTACAACAAACTACCTTATACGCTACTCCACATGGAATATGATTTTGAACTTTTCTTGTACTCGATTGATTAGGATTATTTTCTACGCCAAGTGCAGGTTGAAGTAAGCATTCGAAATCAGCGTATATGACGAAAGGAATTTTTAGTTTGTGATTATGATGGACAAACTGTAACACACTATCTTTTTTAGATGGCATTGTTACTCGTTGTACATCATTACAGTACTGCAAATGATTTTGTAATTTTTCATGGTCATTACAACCATGCAAGCAGCGATAACAAAAGAACGTTTTCTTCTTTCGTTTATTATACTGTCCACCAACTAGTCCATGAAAGTTTTTGATCCAAACGTAATGATTTTTATAAAACAGTAAATTGATAGTCGATTGTGAAGCCTTTTCTGAAATATATCTTGGATAGACGTTTTCTTTTTCATCTAGTCCGAAAACGTTAATCGAAATATTATATTGCTTTTCAAATTTTGGTATTTGATTTTCTGCCACTGGAAAGTTAATATCTTTAAAATTTAATCTAGACACGTGACTGATATATTTTTCTCAACGCAATCAGCGTGTTTTTCTGCTGGAAATAGTGCAGAAAGAACAGCCTATTGGAAACATTTGTTATCTACTTTTTTTACGTTTATACAACATTTTTTATTTTTTATTTTTGGTGGTAGGACAATATACGAACTACCGCATAATGCGTCATATTTCATCGTGTGAAACAAAATTTCCTTGATCATTTCAAACTTCCAACCCGAACCTAATTCGGTAAATTCCTCTATTTTTTTCCGAATTTCTTGGTGTATTTCATCAGCTAGTGACAAAAGATCAGTCCCAAGTAAAACACGTCTGGATTTTGCGTTGATATAAGGGTCTATAGTTTCCTTGTCAGTTGATTCTTCCGTCACAAGTAGTTTTGAAAATATAATGTGATATTGTACTAATATTCTTCGACCCTTGTGTTTTTCAAGCTCACGTTTTACAGTTGTCTGTAGCAGATGAAAGAGATTTGTTGCAGTAAAATTTATCAGTACAATTTGATTATCGAACCGGTAACTGTTGTCAAATCCTGAAATGGCAGTCGCTATTTTTTCAGGTTCTCCCATATGGCTCTTTTTGGCTATATCACGCAATTTTAACATTGCTATACTATAATCTAATATCTAATTGATTGTTCGATCGATAATTTACCTCACACAGCGCATGCGCCAGGTTGAAAAAACAAGTAGAGATATAAAAATCACTATAGTATAATGACACAAAATCTAACAAACGCATATGAGCAAGAGGTATATCACGTTCACCCAAAGTACAACATATACGCTGGAAATGCATTAGGTTCGGTTATTAACATCAAAACTAGAAATTCTGTTGGCAAAGCAACGCCAGCGGGTTATAAGATGAGTGTAAAGGGAGATAATACCGAGAGAATCATAATGCTTAGAAAAGATTTTATTTACACGTTGTTCTGCGATGATATTCCAGAGGGACAGCGTGTATATCATGTGAACGGTGCAGTCACTGATGATAATATCAAAAACGTATCTTTACAAAACGAGTTTCAGCCGCATCCGGTCTTTGATTTATACGAGACTAACGATCGCGGTATTATTAGAAACAGAAACACTAAAAAGTTATTGGTACTATAAGCAATATGGGGTATCTCGTAGTAACTGTTAGAGGAACACTAGTCGATAAATTTGCTTATAAATCTCATCGTTTTGTTTACGAGGTATTTCATGGATCTATACCCGATGGTCTGGTCATTAATCATATCAATAACGTAAAAACAGACAATCGATTGGAAAATCTAGAACTAGTGACGCAAAAGGAAAATGTGAAAAAAGGACGAGGTGGTAACGGTAGTAATTTTAGATGCCCAACAAAACCTGTTATTTCGTTAAATCTCGAAACGGACGAGGAGAGGAAATTCAAATCGATTACAGCTGCGGCGAGATATTATAATATACATCCTATGACAGTAAAATTTATGGCTGATAGAGTAACAGGATCAGCCTTTTCAATCAAATACAATACCAGGATTGTTTTTAGATATGACGATTAATAATATTTTGTAAATCTTATAATAACAAATTAGATAAAAATATATTATAATAATGGACTTGATGAAACGACTCGCTGAATTATACGCAGAAGATACCACTGCAAGAGATGTAAACATTAACGATAAAGTTGCAGACAATATTACAATCACTAATGATATGATAGATAAATCTGTTGATTATAGCGAAGATGATATTTTATACAACAACGAGTCTGACGATGATGATAAAATAGTCACCGTCATTGATAGATCAAATTACAGCAGACCAACCACTGGAATATATAATGTCAAGTATCACATTGCTAAAAAAATAATGAAATTTAATTTTACCGTTGCCGAACAGCAACTGTTTTGGCAGCTGATCAAACCTTTCTTAAACATCAGAATTCCAGGTTGACAGAAAAATATCAAATTCGATTTCATATTTGTTAAAACTTTTAATCTAATGACAATCTCTGACGATCGCAAGCAGTAACTAATATCGTTATGTAAACCAGTAAAATGTAAATCTGTCAAACGAAAGTAAGAATTAATTTATAATAACATTATATCATAATCTGCTTGGTTGGAATCCAACTGTTAAATTTATCGCTATACCCACGCCATTTGACTCAACTTTTATCTCCTTTTCTCCTAATCACTTTTTCGATAACAAAAACACCTTGTTCAGTTTTCTGTAGTTCTTGTTCGTAAAAATTACCTACGATAGGTTCCCCTGCCAGATCTTTTAACGCGTACGTTACAGGTATTGTGAAAAGTACTTTATCAACCACAAATACTTCTTCGCTCCAGTTCGGAGTAAATCCTTTTGCAAATACCTTCTTTTATCAAAGAAATTCTAACTTTATCACCGACCTTAAATTGATGTCTGCGGTACATGTTTTCGTTTGCTAATATCGGATTTTTAATCGCGTCATTGGGTGACATTTTGATGGTTCGATGTTTCGTGTTATTATACTTATCCACGATTTGAGAAAGGTCATCGATGTACCTGTTGGTGTTTTTAGCTGTCATATGTTTGTGTAATTTCTCGTTTAACGTGCGATTAAATCTCTCGACAACAACGCTTTTACCCTCGTTCCCTGTAACGTATTTTTTTATATTATTTTGTTCTAGAAACTACTCAAACTTTTTGTTAAAAAAAACTCTGCTCCGTGATCAGTCCAGATTTTATTCGGTTTTCTTTCTGTACTCGTTATTACTCGTTTTAATGCATCAGTCATTGAAGTCCCTGTCTTATGCGAAACTTGTACACTGAAAGCGTTTTTACTAAAACTATCTATAATGTTAAACAAAAACTTTATTATCGTTAAACTGAGCCAGATTGGATTCATCCACCAAATCTATTGCCCAGATATCATCTACAGCATTAGCGAGAACTTTACGTCGTGGGAACTTTTTTTTAGGTCTATGTAGTTCGACTGCAAGATCATCGTATAATTCTTTTCCGAGTCCGAGTTTATATTTTGCTCCAATCATTCCCTGAACAAATCTTCTATCAAAACGTTCTCGTAGATTTGTTGGCTCCATATCACGTAATTCGTCTAACATCACTTTATCACAATCTGCTTTCGAGTTTTCATGATCACGATAACAGATATCATGACGCATCGCTATTGCATCTACTTGATTGTAAGGCTCTTGTCCTGGCAACGGATTGTCGTTTTCATCTAGTTGTTGATCTAGAGGATTATAAGGTCCTGTATACCGATGACCTGGCAATGTCCAACCGCCTTTTGGTTTTGGTAATTTACCAATAATTTTGTGTATATCTATACCTGTACCTATCATTTCTCTGTTGTTACAACATTGACAGTATGCGACAATTTTATTTTGCTCAAGACACAAATCTCTGTCAGAATCACAGTTGCATATTATTCTATATTTTTAGTCCTCGACTAAAATAACCTCCCTGACAACATCAGAACAACTATCGCCCAGTGACTTTTTCTTTAAAAACATATTTTTTCTTTTTCCGCAGACTGTACAAAAACTTTTTAATATTATCCTGTTGTTTTTTGTTTTTTTTGTTGTTTCATTAATATTTTCTGTTTTAGTTCTACACTTGAAACAATATCTTGACATTATTATACTTGTAAGTTTAGATAAAATTAATTGCGATCTCATCATTAGCGTGAGAAGGTTGCTTATCAAACTGTAAAATAAATTTTTAAAAAATTGAGATTTCTGCTCATCTGTCGGATAAACATAATACAATAATATCCGCAAGCAGAAGTTCCAACAGGTTGGAGTTGATTTGATGAATAATATATCTTTTTAAATTTTTTGTTCATATACTTTTTTATTACATCGCTTGGAGGAAGTCCAAGCGAGTCAAAATAATTATTATTATAAACTGCTACCCAATGCGTGCCGGATCCGTCATTAAAATCTTGTATATTAATAACACACGAACTTACAGCTGACGGCGATTTTATTAATGCGAGTTCGTCTTTAGAATAAACTCCGTGAAATCCAGGAACTGCTTTTAACTTATTAATTATATCAAAATTACTCAACGGGGTGGTCGTGTTCCCGGTAATGTAAGACCACGTCCGATTCCTAAAAGATTTGGCAGCAGACTTCCCGCTAGTCCCGCCAAAAGTGGAGCGAATGGAATAATTCCTCCTTGTTTTGCTTGCTTGCGTTTTGGTGTTGTTTTCTTTTTTGTTTTCTTTTTTTTCTGGCGATTTTGTTGTTGGTGATTTCTTTTTCCGTTGTGGCATTATAATATATCATTTACATAAAATTTACAATTTTTTTTTCAATTCCACGAATGATACTATTACCCTCAACAGCTTTCTTCGTTGCACCGGATATTGCTCCCGTCGCTGCTGCTAGTCCTAATGTTCCCAACACCGGCAAAACTTTAGGTATTATTGTACTAGCTAATACGGATAATGCTGGACCAAGAAAACCACCTTTGACAACAATGTCGTTTGCCATCACAGTTATTTGTGCAGCACTCAAATTTAAAACAAAAGTTTTTTACGATCATACTTCTTTATTTGATATTTTGTCAGCATTAATTTTGTTAAAACACCATCAGAAATATTGGGATTGATTTTGAAGGATACCTGTTCTCGCTTTGCAATAGCAGCTACTAATTTTTTAACTTGGCCATCGGTCAAATATACTTCCTTTTTAATATATTTTGTCATTTTATATAACAACTATAGATTAAACTTGAACTGTCATTTTACCTCCAATAAAATCTACCGTGATAAATCTATCACTAATCACTAATGCGTATACGTACACCGGCGCTATTGGAGCCGCTCCAAGTGTCCAGGCAATTTCAATATCCGCTGTGCTGTCTACAATTCGCTCGTTATGTTTACTAACATCAAAATAAAATATAGGATAAAGCGTACGAAATTCCTCTGCTGATATCTGAGTTCCATCTTCAACATCTTGATATTTTTGCATTGCGTCAAGCAGGTACATATACGGTCGAGAAATATTTTTATTAACGTCATCAGCAAAATTACACTCGATAGCTCGTTCTGGATATTGCTTTGAATTTAATCTAGCGTATATTCGTCTGACATCAGCGTGGTCAAATATTGCATTATTTTGTTGTTGATTACCTCGTCGGGCTTGCTGTTGAAATACGACAAATATGTGTCTCGGCAGTTGTTCGCTTGATGTTGTTGTGACCCCCCACTTTTAGTCGGTAGTTTTTGGAAACGCTGTCTGATATACCTTATGCTGCTTAAAATAAATTCTGTTTGTATGCTTCTCAAGTGTGCTATTTAGTTCTGACATTTTTGTGATCGACGGTGTTATGCGTGGCATCCACAGAGCAAGTTTGTTTATGATAAACTGTACATCAGCCAATCCAGATCTAAACAAGCAATCGTTTTGTTCTGCTCGATCTAAAATAAACATATGTTTTACTCCGCGAAATACTTTATCATGATCGCGACAAAAGCCGAAAATCATACTTAGCGGAAGCATCATTGTAATTTGACGTGATACTGATGCAAGTTTTCTTCGCCTAGCAAAGCCTTCGTTATAGCGTGGATTTCTCACGTCAAGTGTGTTAAGAAGTAAATCCAACATTGCAACGGTGTCTACAGCTGCTCCTGGTGGCGTTATATCAAGATTAGTAAAAGCTGCAATAAGTGAGAGTCTCACATCGTCTACATTAGCAGCTGCACCTGGTGCTGCTATACCTAGCGCGTCTGCATTAGCAATAAGAAAATGTCTCACAATTACAAGATCTGCAGCAGCATCAGCAACGTGCACCATAACACCTCTCTTTAAAAATTCTGTTGATTCAGCTATACCCCGTCCAGTATCTTTAAACCACATCATGTTGGTTGCAGTTGATCTCAAGTAATCGTCGGAAAACGAAATTATATTTAAAATTGTACTTACAACTTGTAGATGACTTGAAATATCTTCTATAGTTTGATTGGCCAGTTGATATCTAGCACTTTTGAATAAACTCCAGCCGTTATTTATAAGAGCTACTTCTGCTCCAACTGCAATTGCAGCAGGTGGATTGGCTACTGTCATAATCTGACCACGAACCTCTAACATAGTCTTATGTGGCAGTAGAAATACATCTTCGTCTCTGGTGTTAAAGGTTCTGATACCAGCTTTATTTGGTTCGTTAGAATTCTCATCGAGATACTCAACATACTCAAATTCTGTCACAGCGTTGTCGATGTCATAAGTTTCTGTTAACTCGAGATAATTTTTAACAGACATTTTATTTTATTAGATTATATAAAATTTGATTGCGGCACTGTTACTTTAGATATTAATTTTTGTATGATCTTCTCACCCTTTGGTGATAATAATTTTTTTGTTGTTGTTATCATAGCTCGCTGAGTTTCTTTTGTTGGAGCGATTTCTGAGATAGCTTGTTTTATTTCAGATACAGTCGGTGGATCACCTTTTATTTTATCAGCTATTTTTTTTCCAACCGCAGTCCCAGCGGCAGATGCAGCCCCAGTTGCAAAAGCTTTACCAACGTCAATAGCAATTGGTGCAACTTTACGCGCTATACCCGGGACATTTTCAATAACTTTAGTAAAAATATTTCCAAAAATCCTCCTATTATTTTTCTTCGATAAACTTTTTTCTTTGTTTCATTATATTTGATGTTGCATAATTTTTACTTTTGCTCGCGTAGATGTAAATAATAAGTTACAACTTCATTATTAAAATGCAACTGTTTTCCTGATTGATCTGTCAACTGCATTATTATACTTGATATTTGATTTTCAACGTTTAAAGGATAATAGATAATATGTCGTGGAGTTATTTGCATGAGAGAACCTGGCGGAACTTCTGGTGAGAAACTGTAAATCGTTTGACCTTTGCTGCTTTTTGATGTATAAGAGCCAGAAGCAATAGAGCAATTTACTAGTATCGTATTTACTTCTGTTATATTTACTGGCAGTTCACTGTCATACGTAAGAGCCTGATCAAGTGCAGTGTAAGTTTTTTCAGTAAATCCTAACAGTTGTGCAATACTTCTTTCTCTTGGTTCAAGACTGATTACTATATTTTTCAAAGTTATCCTAGCTCGCAATGTGTTATAATTCGCAGCCAATTCAAAATTATCAGCCACACCGCCAGCTTTTGTGATGAGCTCTTTGATTGTCCTGTTTAGATCAGTAATATTATAAGCTCCTTTTGGAATTTGTATTCTTTTTTTTGTAGATATTGAAGATGTCGTAATCATAGTAAACCACATTTCATCGTTAACATCAGTTTTCACGTTAGGCATAGCATTCCAGCAAGTACAAGAAATTAATCCAATCTCATATTGTTTTGCAGGATCTAGTTGGATAGGCGGAATATAATTTACTGAAAAAATTTGCGCTATCTTTCGCAGACTCACTAGAGTCTAGCAATAATGTTGTTGACATTTTTTATATCATACCATTTTACAAAATTAAGTCGCCGCGATTAAGTCGAGGTGTAAAGTTTCATATTCGTCAGATGTTAATAATCCGCTCGATCTTAGATGATCAAGTATATCAATGATTTCATTATCAATTTCAACACTAACATTCCCAGTTTTTTTTTGATGATATTAATAACATTAATCTACCTATCATTTCAGTAGTTGAAGTAAATATTTTTACACCAGTCCATGTTCTTACTTCTCTATATTTTTCTACACGAGATTTATCGAGTGTATCAAATTTTCTTTTAAAACTCCACCCTTTACGAAAAGGTTTTGCTTTACTATTTTCTGCTGTTTTTTTAAACACTAAAGCAATAACTCCATATCTCATCCTATCATAAAGTAGATGCATATCCTCAATCTCTGTAGCCGTGTTTATTTCATCTTTAGCAGCAGTTCCGTCTTTAAATATTACATCTAATCTATCGAGCAATGTTTGATATTCTACATCAGTCCACCTGCTTATATTATCAATATCTTTTATATTTTCTTTCTTTAAAAAATCATTATATTCACCATCTTTTATCTCATCATGTACTCTTTTTATAAAATGAAGTCTTTTCTCTCCAACTTCCATAAACTTTACAGTAACATCACCAACTCTTTGTTGCTCCTCTTTGATATCTTTTATGTCTCCTGATAAATTTTTTATAATATTTGTTATTCCTTGCGTTGTTAACTCTGCTAATCTTCGCTCAAGTTCCAGCGGATTGTTTATCAAACGATCTATTTCAGCTTGTCTAGCAGCAGGATCAGCTATATTTGCTGTAAGTGCCTCAGTTTTCTTTTTTCTTCATCAGATCTAGTTAACAATTTTTGCAGCAGCTGCTTCTTGTTGTTCTTTAACTATCCCAACTAACCCTTTTTGTTGCAGTTGTTTAAGTTCTTCTTCTGTTAGTGGTTTAGTTTCAGGTTGTTTTCCAAGTAGTGCTTCAGTAACTGGTTTGAAAATTGTAGCTGTTGCTTCTGTAGCAGTTACTTGTCCACGTCGTGCTTGTTGTACTTTTTGCTTAAGCGATGCCTGAGATTGAGCAAGTTTTTTTTAGATCTTCTATGTGTTGTCTGTATCTTGCTCGTTTGTCCATTATTATTATTATTATTATTATTATTATTATTATTATTATTATTATTATTATTATTATAAATTTTTATAAAACTAAAACGCTTTACTGTAAGTAACTGTTAATACAACAGCGAAACAAATATGTTGGATCATTTGTAAGTTTATCAAATAAGAAAAAGTTGCATTTATCTTTTGTAGCAATACGATCAAGTTCAATAAATTTATCTTTTGTCACGTCACCGCATTGCTCGCTTGCAATATTTCTAACGTCAACATTGTCTAGTCCTGGAAATAATATAAAACAACCCGTATTGCGCCTAATAAATCTGTTAACATTATAAAATCCTTGAGCGAGATAAACAGAATTACACTGTTTATTACGTGACAGTGAGAAATACGATCTTGTTTTATTCATCTCCATGTTATTTAGAGGAATATCGTCAAAAACTACTATCTTATGTTCATCTGCATCAAGTTGATCAACTGGAATAAGATCTTCTGGCTGCCTAATTATAAAAAAATCTTCACCAGCCTTAAGTTCATCACGAAGCTTGTTATTATACTCGTTTAATAACTCATACTTATCTTGCTGTGGATTGATCGTGTAAATATAAACTCTGTCATAGTCAAAATTATCACCAAGAAGCAAGTTCAAAGCAAATTTGTTTTTCTTGATCCAGTTCGCCCAACAATGAGATAATGACAATCAGGAAGTTCATTGTTATGTTTATGCTTCACCAGTCTCTCTGTATCAAAGTTTAATATCGACGATTTTGCCATTCTGTATAATATTAAAATAGTCTTGATAATTTTATCTAGGATAGTAAATAATGAGCTACTATACAAAATTTGGAACACTATCAGGAGATTTATCCACGGAAGGTTATCAAGGTTACTTATCCAAATATGCAACTCTTAATCAGCTCAATAATGAAATCAATAATTTACTAAATCTTACCAGTGTAGATCCAGATGAAGTCGTCATTTTCCAGGACAAAGAAGGACGATTAAAAACGAGTAATGTAAAACTGTCAGAGTTACTTGTACGAATTCCTAATGCGGTTGCTGATAATATTGTAACTTTGTACAATCAAGGTATGATACGAGATTCTGGTAGGTCAGTGAATGATTTTGTTAAAAGAGCAGGTGATGTATTTACTGGGACTATTATTATGAACAAAAATAAAATTACAGATCTTGGATATCCAACTACTGATAATGATGCTACAAGAAAAAAATGTCGACGATCAAGAATCAAAGTACATGTCAGTCAATGGTGGTATGATGCGTGCATTTCTCAATATGAATAATAATTCCATTACTAACCTCAGAAAACCTGAGTTTGATTTTGATGCTGTAAACAAAAAATACGTTGATGATCAGGACGTTCCAATCAATAATGAAATAACAGCGCTCAAAACTGAGTTTCTTAGTCACGTGAATACGTTTTTAAGTTTTCGTAGAAACATAAACACACTAAAAAATAAATTTTTTGGAAATCCATCAAATGTTGACATTACACTCGCTAATATTAACACAAAACTTAATGACATTAACATAAAACTCAATGATATTATTAGTGGAATTCCTAGTATTGTTGAGAAAACAAGTATGATTAAAATTCCTCACTAGCAGATTAAAAATATTGTGTATATTGTTGCTTCTGGATCTGGTATATGGATGTGGGAAAATAATATTTCTATCAAATACACTGGAGAGGTTGCTGGTGTGTATAGATTCACAGTGTTTAGCAAAGAAAGTTTTAATATTTCAATCATATCTAAATTCCGTAATTTGGGTACATCTTCTGGACCTGTAACTATTTTTTTACGTAATGGGTTTGAAGAAATATTTACACTTGAACCGGTTGATTTAATTCCATTCAAAACCGATTATTATTGGTGTTTGGAATTTGTAGCTGAAATATTATAACAACCAAACGTGGGACTATGTGAACTAATATTATAATGAAAAAAGTATAGTTGATTTCAATCACATTTCAAAAGATATTCCAGGGCAGGATGTGGACGCACCAATACAATACTATAAATATTATCATAAAAAACTTTGGTGCGTTAAAAAATGTTACAAATATTATAACAAGATCCTTCGAGTAATATCATATCTGCCGTTGCTAATGACCAGTTCTGGTATAATTTCAAGTGGGGTATCATTAAATCCGTTTTTGTTAATCATCCCTGGCATTGGTGTCTCTCTTTCAACAGCGTGTAAAAAAGTTGAACCTAGACTCGCAACTAAAAAAAATAATTGCCAAGCGGCTAGTATCACCTATAAAAAATTACTCGATCAGATACGATCTTACTTGCGTGGTATAAAATATAATATGGACGATTTAATACGCGAGTTCCGTATTATTGATAGTATGTTAACAGATATTTTACTAATGAGGGTTAGCAAATATGAAAAATATCAAAAGAAATATGATATAATGTAGAAATATTATCTAAACTTAAAATATAATATCACCTGATTCTCTTGTTGTATCCTCTCTCTTGAAATGATTATGAGAGAATTGAACGGCTTTATATACCAGTGATTTACAATGTTCTCGAGAATCACGTGATTGAGTCTGACACATCATTTTACCTATCTCTTCCTTGAAATTTTAGCGACCGCAATGACTACTACCTTATATGGTAATGATTTGGAAGATTCAGTCTGACAAAGGTATTATACCTATCTTCTAGTAAATTCTGGAAGATCACGTGATCTCCGTATGACGTAGATCATTATTAATGAAAGTTACTTGGCTGGCTCGGTAAACATCTGTTATATAGCTCGGCTCTTAGCGCAATTATCAATTATGTTACCTAGGTATTTTGCAACAGGTGTTCTATAGCTGGGCTCTTAGCGTGATTATTGATTAAATTACCTAGTATTTTGTATGCTTATAGACTTTGAATTTTGCATAGGGGTTGGGGTTTTAGGATAGAGAAAAGGGGTAATTTATATTTGTTTGGAGGTCTCAGGGGATCTAAAAAAGTTCTTTTGAGTAGAATCGGCCTTTTCCCTTACTACTGTTATCTCTGACGATTTTGGGTATCTGAGTGTATCGTTGTGTGACGTAAATCAAGTTGATGTTATTGTACCTGCTACGTTAAAATATCTGGCCTAGATTTAACTGTAGAGTATGGCATATTCGCACTGTGAAGTTGTTAATGTTGCCATCAAGATCTTCAGCCGATGGGGCGTCATCAATGTCTGTGATACAGTCGGTAATATATTCTAGCATCTTTACTCTTTCGTTGAATTCCATCAGAACACTATAGCATCGCTGATCATCCACAGATGGTGCTACTAAGTAAAGTTTGTCCCATTTGAGCGATTTCATTATCAGGTTAAATAGCAGCTGAGTATTACCAATTCCAGACGGTAGGAAGATATTTCTGAGAATCGAGTTTGGCAATGGCAGATGGTGTCTCTTGCTCTCGTGTTGCAGAAAAGTCAACAACATTAATCTTGTATAGATATGATAAGTAGTATGAATTTATATTGTGCTCGATGCAAAGACTGCACCGATACCAGTGAATTAACATAACGACGACAAAGAATCATCGACGTGCACTTACAGGTAAGTGCGTGAAATGTGGTAAACACCATGGGCTAAATATCCTGGTGAGAAACATATTATAGGATATAATTATTATGGTCCTGGAACTCGAATTGATATCCTACTCGACGAAAAATGTCAACCAAACCCAGGAGAGCATCCAATAAATGGGATCAATCAAGCATACCATGCTCATGACATCGCGTATCTACAACAACGACATATTGTGGACGTCAAGTTGATTCACAGTCTGAAGTCTGTAAAAAAAAATCTCAGATAATTACTCGTCAGTAGGTTGATAAGATCGGCAATGAGCGGTAAGTTAGCGGTAGGAGTTTGAAATTAATCGCCAATAATTTATAATGATGGAGTCGATTTATTGCAGCTTAAGATACTGGGATGGCAGAACAGCGATTAACAAAAAGCTGATGAAGCAGATGTCACGCATGATGTTGCCGCATATTGGCTGGGTCTTCAGGTAATATGACAAATTTATCTCTTACCGCCTAAAAGGAATCAGTATGGTTGGTTTGATCTCAGCACCCCCAACGAAGTTCGTCAAGCTAAGATTTTGTTTACACTACTATAACTGGCAGACGTCGTTCACCCACATACAAATACGCTTTGACTCTCGCCGACGTTGCAAGCAGATACAAAGAAGCAGAGCTGCTAGCAACTAAAGTTTCAGCTGCACTTAAATGAACTTATCAAATTGGATCCGAGTCGCATGGTGGCCTGTTATTGATACAGTTGTTACAGGGTGATGCTGATAATTTCTTTCCACAATAACATCGCTGATGAAACAACACAAAGTGAAAATCAGACGAAGACAAACCGCGTTCATTGTGAACTGGCAATCGTTGAAAGATTTAATTGAACACATGCTGAGCGACTGTTTGGATATCAGTATGATCAGGGATATTCAACGGATTCTAGATATCATAAATGGATTGCAAGACTACCACATGTGATTTCTGCGTTAAAAAGTCGAGTCACCCGTGTAAATTGTATGAAGCCCATCAATGCAAACTCAAAGAAACACATACCAGTGCGTGCGCACGGATCGCCCTCTCGTTTTTTTATTCGCCAGTGCCCACATGGGGCTTCACCTATACTTGTCACAAGTTTATTTAGAAGCGTTACCTTTTATCCGGTGATATAAAATGAATTTTAAGCGACTTAAACAGCCTCCACTGGAAATCGGTTGATTATCGAGAAAAACTTTATTAAAACATAAACCAAAATCAATTCCGTTTTAAGGCAGAGTCACGCATGGCACGTGCCTAGGGCCCCGGCCGGCCCAAAAGCAAAATATCTGTGTCAGTTGTGTTGGCAGTTTAGTATTATATTAATAAATTTAACAAACTGACACTCGTGCAAATGGAAATGCAATGCAATACTATATCTGAGACTGAGAGATTGAGGCGAGATTATGGTTACTTTTAAGGTTAGAGTTTGTACATATTGCCTCCAGGCTTATTAAAACGGCTCTGACCAAGATGATGAGTAAACTGCGAAGAATCACATTCATAGCAGCTGATAATATTACCTAGTTTGGTTCCATCTGGTGCATTCCATCTGGTGCATGTTCTCTATCCATAAATACACCTCAGAAGTAGTAAATTGTGATAATTCTTTATCAAAGCAATTTTTCAAATACAAGGAAGATTCTATTTCAGGAAATCCCCACTCCGTCTCCTAGTACAGGATCATAACATACAAAGCACTATTGCAAAAGAGTCGTATTTAATCTAACAAGCAGATTCTGTAAGAAACATAATAACATTTTATTAAAAATTGTACTCACCTCACGTCTAACAATGAATTCGAACCGCATAGTTGCAAATCCTGTTACAGAATGATCACAAAATAGAATTTTAGCCGAATTTATCGTTATTCTAGAAAACAAATCCATTACAGCATTGAAATGCAATAAAAACCCATTGGAAATGCCATATTGTTAACATTCATGTGAATTCTGTGTAGGCGGATGACGGCATTATGTAATCTCTGGGAAAAACTGTTTCGCATTGATTTTTTCACAGTGGTGAGACGTGTACAAGGCTTTTACAGTATCTGCGAATATTTACGTATCAAATGAAAATACTTCGATTTAATTTTCAAGAACCAAAGCGTTTTATCATTTATATGATTTTGCTATTTTTACAGAATATCAAGTAGTACACGAGTGAAGATTTTCCGATACTTCTATCTGTTTAGGGGATATATCTGTTTCCATAGATCAAACATTTTGTTGTAAAAAAGATGGTAAAACCTAGCAAAATTACAGTAAGTTTTAAAGAAATGTCAGTACCGCCTACCAAATTTTCAACACTAGCTATCAAGTTTAGTGTTATCATGATTATATAGCAAAACATTAATCATAACAGATACCTTACGGTGACTTTCGAATAGTTCTTTCATAGCTATTTTGCTAAGATATTTGCTACCTTTTGCAAACCACTTTTACCTGTCCAGGTCTATGATGATTTTTGTATACCAATTTTAGCTGATTGGATCGTGTAAGTTTTCATATTTTGATGAAAATGCATCTCGTAAATTTTCCAGATACGGAAAAATGTTTGCAATCGTCTGATCTAATCAGGGAAAGTTTAATTCTGTCAAACTTACTGAAACAAATACTTGAAATTTCATTATTAAATTCAAATGATAATTGTTGCTTATTGAACATTACTTTTTATTTTGATATTGACTCCATCGACCAATGTTAAATTTTCGAACATTAGTGCTAGTGTTTAGACAATATTACTTAAATAATGTCCAAGTACGAAACTAATAATTCCGTCTTTGCATTACTTTTATCATCGAAATTGCTTAGTCCACGTTTGATAATTGTATTCGTTTCAAGCTTTTAATGATTCGTCATAATGACATTAGTTTTAATAAAACTGATATTGTTTAGAGCTGCTTTAATATCGTCAAAATGTATCATCTTTGTCACATATCCGCGTGGGATACCATTATCCTTCTTTGTCAGTTTATTGCCATCTAATATTAAAGCATACATTTTGCTTCTAACTCCAACAAACTCTCTCACTTACACAAACATAAATTCATCTTTCATTTTTCCAATAACATTTTTGTTTGAATCATCATGAAATTCACTACATGTTGGACAATTTGATAAATCATATACATCCTTATTATTGTAAATGTCCTGATAATTACCTTTACATTCTATATTATAAACTAGCAAGTCCGTATCAGTAAATATCAACTCCGAATCTGGCCATTGCTTTTTGTTATTATTCTAGTGAAAACCGTACATCAGCCACTTTGATATATCAAGCACAGCTGTGCCAACGTCTTCGTTATATTACAGCAAAATTTTATTTAAATATTGTATACTAACAAAACCGTCCTCGTTTATTTCTGCGACTGATATCATTAACAATCCCAATATTGACGCTTTTGCTGATGCTCTCCATATTCTTACCAAACACCCAGTTCATTAACTTCAAAAAGTTTTTCTCAAATTCGGTTTTAGTTACAGCACGACGTTTTGTATTTAGATCAATATAATCTGCCATCAACCGCGACTGGTTAATCTAGGATTACAAGATTAATTTCAACCCCACTTAGTATTTGATCTATATGAGGTAAATGATAAGGAAATTATTAGACACATAAGAACTAAAAATGTTATTGTAAATTTAGATAATAGTGAATTTCTTAATGTGATGGTACGTGGAACCAAAACAGATTTTATTAATTATAAAGCTCACAGATTTGTGCTCGATACTTACATGGAACTATTTCCTAATAGTTTAGTTATCGACCATATCAATAAAATTAAAACTGATAATCGTTTGGAAAACCAAGATTTTGTAACATAGCAATAAAATAGTAAAAGAGGAGATACTGGTGGTGCTAAGAGTGCTAGACAAATAATTTCAATAAATTTAGACTCTAATAAAGAAATGACATTTAAGTCGATAACAGCTGCTGCAAAGCACCTTAAAATTTATCCCCAAGGAGTTAAAGATGTCGCCGACGACAGAACCAGATCGGCATCGTCTATGTTGTCATTTGCCCATTTATCTTCAGATATGATAACTAATAATATTTTCTATATCGGTTTTGGTGAGCCAATTGTGACCAAATTCCATGAAATCGTCACGATTTAATCGTAATGTCATCATTTTATTTGTATTAAGTTTTATTATATCGGCTGCTGTTAACAAAAATTTATCAGATTCGTCTTATGTTATCATGACATCAACAAAATAAAAACTGTCCCAGCAAACTATTTTGAACTGCTTCAGCTAGATTCTTTTGTATATTAACTCGACAATGATATTTTATTTCCCCCAACATTTTTTATATTAATTAGATACAAGACTAGTACAATAATGAGCTTAATCAAAAGACTGGCTCAGCTCTACTCAGAAGATTTTGTTCCAGTTCGTAATGTTACATCAGAAAATATCACCAATGACAGATTTGCTAGTTATACTAAAAATGATATTTTGTATAACTACAACGCCGCCGAAGATGAAGTTGTTGTTAGCAAGAAACATTTAGGCAGACCAACAACTGGGAGATATGATGTTAAGTACTATATTGCCAAAAAATATTAAATTTAATTTTAGTGTTTCCATGCATCAAATATTTTGGCAACTTATAAAATCCTTTTCAAACGTAAATATACCGGGACAACAAAGAAATATTAATACGATTTTATATTGGTTAAAATATTTGATTTAATGCCAGTTGATGATGCGAGAAAATTACATTTAAATTCTTTATGTAAACCAGTAAAATGTAGGTCAGTACTAATAAAATATGAGCAAATTTTTATTAATAATATTCAGTCGATGTAATCGCAGTCGATGAAATCGTCCGAGTTGGTACCCAACTATTAATTTATCACTTTATCACGCCATTTGACTAAACTTTTGTTGCCACGCTTTTTAATAAATTTTTCAATACAAAATATATCTTGTTCTGTTTTTTGAAGTTCCTGTTTGTAAAAAAAAACTACCAGCTATAGGCTCACCTAATAAGTCTTTCAGAGACTTCTTTTTTAGTTTTACATTTAAGACAATATATTGAAATTGTTATATTAGAGAGTTTAGATAAAATTAATTGCAAGGAAAAGTTTTACAAAAATTAAGTGCAAACTGATCATTAGCTTGAGAAGGTTGTTTGTTAAATTGAAAAACAAACTTTAAAAGATCTGGATTTTTGGTCATTTGCTTAATGAACGTTAGGCAATAATATCCACAAGCGGAAGTTCCAACTGGCTGCATTTGATTAGACGAATAATTTATCATTTTGTATTTGCTCATATATCTTGCATCACTTGGTGGTATTCCAAACAAGTCAAAATAAGTTTTATCAAAAACAGCTACCCGATGTGTACCAGATCATTACACTCTTCTATATTTATAATGCATGAACCTGGTGATGCAGTCGCTGCAAGATCATCTCTGGAATAAACCCCATGATTTTTTAAAATCCTTTTTAGTTTGTAAAGTATATCAAAATTACTTGACACAGGCGACTTTGCCGGCTGCGATTTTATCTCTTTCTTCCTGGCAGAGTTATTCCTCGTTCTTGTCCTAACAGGCCCCGCAATAGACTTCCCGCTAATCATGCTATTAATGGGCTATTTGAAAAAATCCACCTTGTCTCTGTCGTGTCTTTTCTTTTTGTTGTCTTTTTTCGCATCGTTTTTTGTTTAGGCATATTTAATCTTTAGACAAAAAATTTTTATCACTATTTATACAAAAAAATTTCTCTTTTCCACCACCGTGAACAACAGTTTACTTCAAACTGCTTTTTCTGATGCACCAGATACTGCTCCGGACACTGCTTATAGCCCTAAAGTAGTGGCAAATTTTAGGTAGTAATGTTTTGGCTATTACTGATAGTGCTGGACTGAAGAAACCGCCATGTTTCGACATCACAGTTTTTTGTGCAGCACTTAAATTTAAAATAAAGTGTTTTTTTTCGATCGTATTTATTTGCTTGATTTTTGGTTAACAACAATTTTGTTAAAGTACTCAAAGCATTAGGGTTGACCTTCAATTAAACCTGTATCTGTTTTACAACAGCAACTAATTTTTTAACTTAGTCATCAGTTATGTATTTCTTTTACGATATAAATGGATTTTAGCAAGGTATATACTCCTGTCAACTGTTACTCTTAAAGAGCTATGCAAGTCCTTTAAATAACTGGCGAAATATCATCTCATTCATGTTTTGAAGCTCATGGAATTTTCACTCCAAATAGTTTGCCAAGTATGAATAATATTAAAACACAAAATTTCCCATTAACTTATTTAAAGTAGCAAATTTGCAAGCTTTTTCACATAGGGGCCATCCATAAATGACAACACACAATTCTGGCCAATTCTTTTTACCTCTCTCCCCCTTCATCACAAAAAGTCAGCATTCCCATATGATGTCACAAAGTCCTGCCCCCACCCGAAAAAGCTGTATTTCCTATTTGAAAATTAATGTTTCAAATCACTTCATTGTCACTGTAGGATGTATTTGGTGTAGTGCTGCATTCTGATATTGTAGGAGAAAGCATGTATTAAAAAAGAGGCACTGGATAGCTGTAGAATTAGGTCGGGTGAAAACAAGATTATTTCAGCCTCACTTTGTTGACACCAGCAGACTGGAAATGGAAGAAGGCTATTTGGAACAAGCCACTATTGGGGTTTGTAGGGGTGTTGGTAGTTTGAAGATGTCATTAAATAAATTGTAAGCAAAGAATTAAGAATGAAAATTAACTGGAACTTTTTTTAAAAGTTGTCTATTTTGATGTGATGTCACATTTCTTAAATACCCCCTCCTTCTCATCACATATCATCACAAATGTGTGACCCCCTCCCCACAGGCGCATGACATCATTTATGGATGGCTCCATATTCACATTAGCCAGGCCTGAGAATTAACTTGAGATGGTAGTGATCAGTAAAGGTGAGTGCTTTAGACTACTTGGCCATCTGGGGTCCATTCGTACAAAAGATGCAAGACCTAAATATAGTAAACATTAAATATTGATGGAACATGACTAAATGACGAAAAAGTATATAACCATGTTACTGGATGATTTTGCTACTTTATTGAAAAAACATACAATAAAAGATACAATCATTCCTACTTGAAGATCACTTAAAATATTAATGATATTTATCTTGTAAAAAGAATTCATTGTACAAAAGGATGTGCACATTTCATAACTCTTAACAATGCACTACCACATGAGGAAAAATAAATTTTCCTCTAGTGCTTGGTTCTTGAAACAGATTCAGTCCATCTGGAGAAAAAGAAATATTACCTTTGGTAATTAATATATGCTGACAATATTAAAGGAAAATACATCTTGCAATTATGTTTTTGCTACAATGACATAATTCACAATTAGTATGTTTAGCAATATAACAAAATATTTACAGACAGGATAAAATTCCTGCTTCTATTTCTTTTATCTTGTATTTATAATATAAAAAAAGTTCAAAATGTTAAATTCCAAGATGTTAAAATTTTATAACAATATTTGCAATGGTCACTGCCTTGATTTCTGCTGAAAATTTCCTTAAACCAAGTCTTCAATAGGAAGAGATATTAAAGTTTCCAATTGGTTATATTATCTGAAGCAATTTATCTTGTGATGAATGATAGAATTAAAAATAAAATACCCCAACTGGCAACAACAATAAATTTAATGACTGGTCCCATACAGTAAATGTAGTCAGAACTGAACTATAGTTCGTAGCTGCATACATGTATATTCAGCCTCATGACTGGGTCAATAAATGTGGTACACATTTAAGTGTAAATTCAGTGTTTTCTGTTTGAATGTCTTTTTGTTAAAAAAAGGAAGTGGCCCTCATTGGAAATTTAAAATGTTCATATCCCAAAGGGTTACTTTTCATGTTTAAACAGTAGGAAAACTTTGCACTGTTCAAGAGAAAATCAAGAAGGTCTTGTCAAGTCAATGTGTCAGTTTGTTCAGATTCCTTGCAATAAAGTAAAATCATAAAGTTGGTGCAAAAGGTATCAAGTAGTTGTTTATAGGTAGAAAAAAATGCAGTAGTATTACTAGTTTTCAAGGCATTGAGACTATGATGATATAATCTAATCAATTGACAGCTCTCTCCATAAACCTCTACATAGCATGATTGCAGGGGTCTTACACAATAAACCATGCCTATTTGATGGAGACCATGTATACTCTGTGGTGGGCATCCTTGATGATTCTTTAAGAAAACATGGTAGGCCAAGCAATTCTCTGCCAGCTGCCATGGAAACTCTGTTAGGATGCATGGAGAGATGGTGGAGTGCTTTTCTTAATCTCTTCTACCCTGACAGTGATGTGTGTGGTTTTTAAAATACACATAAGCTGTACTGTAATGACCTTCCATAAAGAATACGGATCCAAATAAAGGTATTTGTAATTAAATTCTAAAAACTGATAACCATTACTGAAATAGTTGGTTTTTAAGAAATATATGACCTATATGACTTTTACTATAGTAGGGAAACAAAACTGTACCAAGTATTATCCTTCTATCTGAAGCAGACATCAAGTTGAATTTTAAAAATGAAAATATCAATCTTTGACCATGAGGACCAGACCCCAAATGTGGAACACACAATGCATTCTACTAATGATGCGGCATACAAAAATCTCATTTATCTCGATCTGCATCAAAATTTGAGCATGGAAGATAAATTTAGTGTGATGGATATGAAAACAACAGACAGATGGAATTTCAAATACTGTGTTCTCTTCTTTCTGACACATTTAGCCTGAAATTTCATCAAAGAGCAAAATTAAATTAAATGTTGTGGGGCTTAATGCCATTTCAGCACATTATAGGCTATACATGGCGGCCAGTATTAATGGTGGAGGAAGAAACCTGGAAATTTCGCGGAAAGAAACATAACCTACGACAAGAGCTATTGGCAAGCTTTCTCACATATCCATATTCGCCAAATCTTAAAGACTCGAATCCATGCAGCAGAGGTGAGATGGCAGTGATTTATAACAGAGTGCTTTAGACCACTCGGCCACTCAGGGACCCCCAAAATTAAGTTAGTAAAGCACAACTTAAAATAATTAAATGACATTATATATTCTTACATTAAAACTTCTTGTCCTGTAAATCTTAAGCTGTTGTTGTTTCTACAATAGGAGTAGTGTTGGCTTCATTTCCTGTAACTAAAGAAAAAAAAAAATCAAAATTTGAATTTGTAAAACATATCCCCATACTTAACTCTTTAAAACCCCAATTCCAAGTCCGAGTCCCTTGACTAATTTCCTGTGAAGACTGCTTGGCTCAGGGGTCAATTCTAAAATGCATACGGATATTGTCTTTATATGCTCAGCAAGTGAACATACATACATACATGCATACATACATACATACATACATACATACATACATACATATTATAAATCACATGGTGAAAAACAATAAATACAAAAGAACATGCTGAGAAAGTAAAAAACAAACTTACCATTATTGAACATATATTTGAAGTGGGATTTATATTTTTAATGTTGTACCATTTGACTGCAGCAGTAAGTAGTTCCCATCCTTGGACTGTGACCCAAATAAAGGTCATAAGGAGGTCCTCAGAAAACACTCATGAGACAACTCAAAGTTTTTTGCAATTCATGTACAATTAACTCTTTATCTCCCATAGCCAGACCCCCAAAATCAACACCTATGTGACAATCAATAACAAAAGTTGAATGAGTTAGTTTTAAAAATGCAAAAGGAGTTAATGGATATTACATATGCATGTAAGTAACCAATTGATCATTTATTGATCCAGATTGTTATCACAATATCCCTACATTTCTTTGAAAGTGTGACAATCATTATTATGAAAATGGAAGAGAAGAAGAAACCAATTTTGTATTGTAAATTATGTTTCTTCTATCTTTCTTATCTGATCACATTAAACTTGGATGACTATCTTTGCTTCATCTGAATCAAGACCTTTTGTTAAGATGGAAAATGTCTTTCTGTCTTGTATATTATTCAACCTCTATCTGTGTCACCCAGCATGAGCATGATCATTCTACTAATGGATGAAATTCACCTAATGATACTTTAGCACAACTGGAGACATTGATAATATACATAATAGGAGATCCCTAAGGGATTATGTACTTGATTAGGTCTCATCCTTAAAGTTATGCCAGATGAATCCAACAAAAGTGGTCAATACTGCCTGATTATGAGGTTGTGCTGTGATAAATATGTGTCCACATCTAGCACTGGCCTGATCAGGTTCAATTCTCTGTACTACAAGGCCATGCCCCACCGATAAAAGCTGGAGATACTGGTCTAGGCAGGCTGCCCAATTGACGGCACTATGTTTCCATGCTAGATTCATCTTCTTTATTAAAGAGATCTCCTTCCAACTGCATTCAGATCTGACAGTGTTTTCTCAATCTTCATGGTGGGGAAGGGGGCATTTTGGTATCCTCCATGAGACTTATCAGAGATTCTGAAGTCAGATGCAGTTTCAGCACTTCATGCTGAGAATACATACTGCTATATTAAATTGCTGTCCTTGAGCTGTTTTTAAGAATATTAGACCATGTATTATCTGTTCACAATAAACAAACTTTACAAGTGTTTGATGAAGAGCAATTTGTGTACTAAACTAGCACTTTGCATGAATGTCTTCTCCTATTTTGAATCTCATGCACTGAAATAAATGCCAACTGCATCAAAGAAACAAGTTCTAATTAGTCATTGCCTAAAGACAGCACAAGGAGATATATATGTTGCCATTTCAAGACAAATGTGATGAAAATAAACAGGACAATAACAAAAAATAATAAACTCAACGGATTTTACAAAAATGTTGCATACCCATATAAAAAAGCATTGTAACTTATTGTATTTCATGTTATTGTTCATCCCCTATAATTATTTGTATACCATAAAGCTATAAAATAATTTATTAAATGTATTACATATTTTCTTATACAAAATTGTGTATATCTTTGTCAAACCCTTTTATTTTTTCCTGTATAAAATGTTCCACTGTGAAGATTTACATTTGCCAAAGTGATCAAAAATATTGCCCTCTTAGTTTTAAAACAAAGACTGATAATATATTCTTATTAAATTCATTTGACATAATTTTTTTTAAAGCATGGCATCAGCACAAGTATCAGTATGTTAATACTGTTCTTAAGCTAATGGACTTGTTGAACACATTTTCTACCTCATGGATAGCCTCCTTTCCTTACAGAGAGCCTCACTAATTTGATCTGTTGAGGCAAATATAGTCTTCAATTCAGTATTTACTGGAAAAGACCAAGGTGAAAGTCAAATCATATTTATTTAGTGTGTGCATAGCCATGTGGCCCAGTGACAAGGGATCTTATAAATTACAACAAAAATGATTTACCTACTCAGGTTTTAATTTCCAATGCAATATAACAATACCTTTGTAGCATTTACATAAGAAATAACACAATCATCAGGAAACTGGACAATAAAGATTACAACCACAATGTAACCCTTTCCTCATTCTCTTTCTCTTGCTCAAAAATACACACATTCACTGAAACAAATATTTAAAGTTAAAATTGCAAATAACATTAGAAGCTAATTTGACCTGGATTATGTTTATAAATTTGCTCACAACATATAATTTTTAAAAATAATACACTCAGTATTGCAAAGACATAATTTTACACATTATTGCCCCATTACCATAACATTCACAATTTATAACGTATTTGAGTACTCAAGAAAAATCCAAACTGTAATTGGATTGAAATTAACATTAAAGCAATGTAGTGCTGTAATATTTCAAAGCATTGTGTGTCCCATAAACCTTGTTTAGTTCTGAAAACTTTGTTTTGTACATGGCCAGTATGCCAAAATATTTTTTATATACAAGTTTCACACTCAATTTTTTTGTGTATGAAAAAATACACAAGATAATGAATGTACTTCTGAAAAAGAAAAAAGAAACTATTAAGTTGCAGCTATAAAATTAATCAAATTTAACTGAAGGATATCTTAACATATGGCAGTAAAAGTATAACTGGTTCAAACCAAGTTTAATGGTAGTCAGACAGTGGGAAGAAAGGGGAATTAACCTGTAAGAGTTACTCCCTTTATCTATTTAATATATACACAAAAAGACATTTTCCAACTTTCTGGGAGGGCTAGATTCAGATGTAGCAAAGAAAGTCAACTCAATGTAAAGTAATCAAGTAATGTCTTTGCCTGAGAATATGGAGCAACAATAAGTGCATTTTTTTATTCTTTTTTCTTCCACATCAAAAAAACTGCCATAATGTTATGGAAAGTTGGCGAGACACAGTATATGGATAACCAGAGCTACTTTAAATGGAACAACTCTCTCTTTCTCTCTACCTGCACTGGTATTGCTTTCATTGTTTCCTTTATTTTCAGATGATTGCTGTTCCACCGACTTCTCATGTTTTTTGCCCCTAAGATGCTGTTGCATTTGCTCCACCGATGTAAAGTTTTTGGCACATAATGTGCACTTTAAATCTGAAATTATAAAAAAAATTAATGTACAAAATTCTTGGAAATAAAGTTTTTCTTTTATTGTAACAAAAAGTAAACAATGGAAATTTATTTATTGGGTTGTAGAGTGATAAACTTTCTTACATGCCTAAAACTAACTTTAATAAATGATTTATTTCTGACATGACTGCTTAACACAAATGATGGTCATCTCATTGCTTGAATTCATATTGAATACAAAATGGACCATCCATATATGTCACACAATTTCTGTTTCTGATCCTCCTCCTCCTATCCCTTGTCACATACATTCCATATATATATATGACATCACAAAACTTTGACCCTGACAAATAAAATTTTTTGAAATAAAATGGTTTTAAATAACTGTGTTAGAAAAACACACAACATTGTACTTTCAATTATTTAATACTTAAAAATATATACCTTGATCAATTTGTGTTTAATCCTTTGGAAACCTATACTGCTGAGAAAAATTATGGTTAAAAACAAAATTTAAAATCCAAGTAATAATGTTGTGGACATCTCATTTCATGAATTTTTTCTTCTTCAATATTCTGTTCCTTCCACTGAGATGTAAAATACTCCTTCATGAAGCAAACTGAAAAACATAACCACTAAAATCATAGTCCTTAATAAGCGATATTCCATTTAAATCCTCTTCATCAAGCAAATCAGCATCTCTAAATTCTCCTCATTTGTGATTATGACCATCATTTCGCATTACCTACTTTCACTAGTCTGATGCACAATTTGTGTTAAAGTAACTGCTCATCATGACCAGACAGATGAAGTACAGGTCATACCTTGAAAATCCCATAATTGAACACAGACTGAACTGATGGGCAAATGGATGGAAATGTGTGATTCCCCATCAGAAACTTACATCCTTCATCTGTTTAAATGAGAGGTAGAGGAGGAGGAATAACCTACCATTCAGAAATATGAGTTTATTAATATGAACAGTACTTCTTGTCGGTGCATTTCACAATCTGAGCCAAGCAATGGCTTGATCACATGTGGAGATTGTACCATTTTTTTATTATCTCTGAACAATAATTACCATTATATGTGCTCTGAATTGGTTTGCTTGATATATTCAGCAACAGTCTGAAAATTATAAACTACCAACTGTGACTGTATTTCAGCCAGTCTTCTCAGCAAATTTCAAGTTCTTCTCTAGCTCAATGTTGACAATGTTACCTCTTTTGTCTAAAAGATGTAGTGGTCACAAGCAAAAATTAAAGGTGTTTCATCCAAGTACATTTGTTGCAATGAACAGTGTTGAGATAATGTTTAAGAAAGAGGTATATTACATCATAAATAACTTTTTGGTATTGCAAACTTTTATCTGTACCATCAATGTTGAACAGAAGAATTGGTCTGACCAAGTGATCAATACTGTTTCTGAAATGGCAACAAACTCCTTGAAGTTAGCAACTTTTTGACACCAAGACCATGGCTAAATGCTGTTGACCTTACATGCTTTCCAGATCTAATTGCAATATATACAACAGCTTCTTGGTTCTAAAGACTGTTGGACTGAATCTGGAATCCAACAAAGAGGGAATTTACTTGTGTAAGGCAGCTATAAGGCTGATTCTATAGAATTCAATAGTGGATTCTGCTCACTGGCAGTGGTTTGACAGGACTTATCATCCTCATTATGTCCTAGCATGGAAGATTGTTCCTCCAAGTGCTTGACTGTCACTGTTAATATGCTTTGCATGCTCATCATAACCAGCTTCATCAAGACCATTGTCAGGTGATTGAGTTTGAGAACAAAATAAAATGTCAGCAAACGATGAAGAAAAAGTCCACTATAATTGATGACAGTAATCTATCTTCAATTGTTCAGTCAAAATTCAACTGATCTAGTATTTTAATGCTTCTGCAACTCTCTTTTCTCATGAGATTCAGATCCATGCACAGCAATGTCCAGAATAGCTTCAAGTAGCAATGGCTGATCCTTTTCAATTCTTGTTCTACCAGATCTGGTCTTGACATTCAGATCTGCACAGATCAGGATTTTCTTCCAACACAGCATTCAGTTTATTTCTCTCATCCCTTGCTTTCTGTGACCTTCGTTGATCATCTTTATTCCCTTTAATATGCTCTTCAACTAAATCTTCTTTTTTTCATTTCAACTCTCTATCCTGTTCACTGGTAAGTAGTCCTCATTTCTCTCACTCATACCTACTGGCCAAGTCAAAACTGAAGACACCAATCTGTCACTGCTGAATCGTCAGTGGAGGCATGGAATCATCATCAGCAATAACTTTGTCTTATGTCAAATGCTCATCAAATTGAACCAAATCTGGAGAAATTCAAAAATGGAACTTCTTTTTCTTTAGCTGAATGTGTTTATTCCCCCCCCCCATGTATTTTATTTGAAAACTGGAAATTGCCTTCAACTCATTTAAGACAATTATCAACTGGTAAATATGTGCCATGTTCATTTTTGTTCCAATTCTTAACTAGTTTGTCTTAGCAAACGTTTTGCTTCTGAAGAATATGCCAGCATGTATGTATTGTATTGAACAAAGACTTCAAAAATTTGTTTTTATTCATATTCAGTTCACACTGAATCATTATGATGGGAAATGAGTGTAGACATTATGCAACATGCAAGCAGCACAAAATACTTGTCAAGACTCATAAGACATGAGACTTTATCTCTGTGTGGAACGATGTGACATATTATAGTTGTTATAGCACAAGAACTTAAGTGAATATTATTTCTCTGCAAACTGATCAAGAAATCAGTGCTTAGTACCACTGTGCCAGTGCCTTTGATACTGTGCACCTTTTCTGAAATGCTACATAGTTAACTTTTTCTCTTCTTTTCTCGACATAACATTTTTTAAATCCACCAAACATCCCTATCACCACATTAGTTGGAGCCCCTCACCATCAGTGGTGTATAACATCATATATGGATGGTCCCAACTTAAATTTTTTTAAAATTCACATTAAAATTTTTATCTCAATGTGCAATGTGAGTATTCCAATCTCACCATCCTATATCATAGACATTTGGATCAATTTGGACTCTTGGTTAAAGAGTTGGAAAAAATCTGAACAGATAAGACAAGAAAACTTTAAAGTAACAATTGCATATGGCCAAATCAAAGGGAAAATCTTGAATGTAGTGGGGTTTTTGAAAATGGAAGCAACATTTTAGGATATTATGATGACACAAGACATAAATGTAGTAGCTAATTACCTTGCCTGTCTGAGTGACACTTATTTCTTCAAACATAACTGACACAAAAAAACCACTGCCCAAAAGACAAATACATTTAACATGCTTATGGCATAAAATGGTAAGATTGTATCAATTATTTCCACAAAAAGTTTTCTTTTCTTCTGCTATCCCTGTCATTGTTGTTCCAAGTGATATTCTATTAAAAATGGTCATTCACTCTGAATGTTAAGAATTTATGATAACAAAATCTTATGAGCTTAAAATATATTTTTTTATATCACTAAAATAAAAATTATTACATATAGGTGTGCCAATGACTCTTTGACATAAGAAAGTTAATACCATGGTACCTGTAGTATGCATACAAAGACAAAGACCAAGAAAATAAAAGATTATTACGCTTGACTGTAGACTGAATTGAATGCATCCCAAGAGCAGAGTACACTCACTGTCAAAGAAGGATAAGACATTCATTTTCTTTAGCTAATATAAGTCTTACTTATTTTTTTTATTCAAGAGCAGATGATCAATAATTATCATAAAAGAGGAAAAGAAAAGATGTGATTTTCATTGAAAGTGTACAGTAAACAAAGAATGTAGATATGTCATGGTATATTCTACAAAGATTGAGGACAGGAGAGATAATGATCACAGGATTTATCAATTCCTACAACATCAACTACATAAACCATCATCTGAACAGTGGATGCCATTATTTAGCAGACATGGAAGTTGTAGACAACTAATCTGATGATACAATTACAATAACTCAGTCAAAGCATATAATGTTGGAACCTTGAATATTCATTACAGAAAATGAATCAGTTACAAGAGTTCATGTGATAATGATATAATAAGCATGATACTAGGTTATTTGCAACTCCCGTTTTTTTTTTTGGTTCTAAATGACCCAACTATCGAAAAAAGTAGGGGCCACTGGGTATCACTTTATTCATTTCTGGAATGAACACTGATAGCATAAAATATTAAAATCAAAATAAAAAAAACTACACACATCAAGTATTTAATATGAAATGATCTACATCCATATAGCTATGCATGTATGTTTATATATAAATTTAAGTATAGCCGTATAGATGTATATATGACTGTCTTCCTAGGATCAGTAAATACATCCTAAATTCCTTAACTTCAACAAAGATGGTACCTTTGACAGGGCTGATTTCATTCATACGTAACTTCTTGGCATGTTTTGAGCCGCCAAGATGCTGCTCTAGTTGCTGCCTGGAGTTGAATTCCACTTTACAGACATCACATAACTCTGTGAACTGCTTCCGTTTTGTTGGAAGTTTACCAAAGACATTATCTAGGACTGCTTTCATAACAGGGTTGGTGCCTACAAGGTCAAAAGGAATAATTTAGAAGATAAATAAGGCAAATCTCAGTGTCTAAAAATAGTCAGAGACTAGTGTGTATCATATTAAATGAGCATTTATTACTTTATTTATAAAAATATGATTATGTCAACCTTTATATTTTAATATCTTTCTTTTTATTATTATTACTCTCTTTCATAATAGGTTTTTATTTTGGATCAAAAATCTAAAAGCTCTTGCATGTGAAAAAATTCCTAAAGGTGTTGCCAGTAATTTTTGCAGTGGCAGCATAAAACATTAAATAAAAAAAAACAATTTTGTACCAATATTTCTGGTAAGGTATTACACAAGAATTTGATGACAATACAAATACATTTTAATCTAAAGTGAATACATTATGGAGTAAAGCTCTTCCTCATAATAGCATGCTGCCTTAATGCCATATAATGTGAAAGTTTGTACATCAATATGTGCATCTGCTGGGGTCTGATGGAACATGGTTACATTAACAGAGTAATATCATTTATGCACATAAAATATATGCACTTTTCACTTCATAGTATGGGCCCTTAGTGGTAGATTGGTCTAAAGTGTTCACCATTATGGATCACTGCCATCTCACCTCTCTCTGTATTGGTTTGAGTCTCAGTTTTGGCCAATGTGGGTATGTGAGAAAGCTTGCTAGCAGCTTCTCATAGGTCGGTGGTTCTTTTCCAGGTTTTCCCGGGTTCTTCCTCCACCATTAATACTGGCCACCATGTTTAGTTTATCTTGTGCTGAAAAATTGTGTTAATACAACAGCAACAATAATTCATAGTAACTAAGTTTCTGTTAGTTACATTGTTGGAAGAAATGATAATCTTGTTGTTTTCTTTAAATCCACTGATGGGTTTATGGTGATTCACTAAAATGAAATGGGAGTATCTGGTTTTCATAAATACCTGTTTTTATTCATTCCTAATCAGTTGAAGCCCTGTTTGGTTGATAGTCACTGAGAAATCATATCTATTTCTAAAATTATACATCTGTCGCAAATGACAAGATGTAGTGAGAACCAGGTGTATTCTTGTATGAGATCTGCCCAGGATTTCAATAGAAAATTTAAATGATTTTCATAGATGTTAAATATAGTTGACATTACTTTCATGGGTTTGACACTGTGTAGTATCATTAGTAGCATACAGCTAGAGGCTGAGTCTGAACTAAATAACACATGTGAAGGTTGTTTACTTGTAATTCATATGTTAGCTTTAATATCATCATATTTTACTGACATTCTATATATGAGTTTCACATGTACTTGAATATTGTATTCGTGGTAAAGATGTGAATGGATATCTGCCCATCAATAACCCAGGTAAGAAAAAGGGCAACTGGGTAACTATTAAAAGTTAAAAAACATATTTTCAAGTTCTGATCAAAGATATCAGGAACATGTGAGACAGAGAATAATGCTTACAGCCTGAGGCTTATATTGTGTGACTATTGACTGTATTTATCCATCATTAGACCTGTCTGATTTCCTATTTCTATTTATAGCAACTGTACATGAAACAGTTCCAAGAAAATGGGTTTCTTGAATGTGAAAGTAAGCATCATAGATCCATTATATTTGAATCACACACATTGTGGACAGTCTAAATTGAAAAAAAGATACCAGATATTAAAAATGACAGGCTTTATCAATATGACTCATGGATGTTATATGACTGAAAAATGTTAAAGGAATGGGATTTTGTTTAACTTAAAAACATGTTGCATCAGGAAAAGGACAAATCAATAGTTCTTATAAATTGTTAAAAAATTTAACAGTGGTGTAATACAGTATTCATCATCTGTGGACTTCATGACCATTCAGTGAAAGTTAGACATCTAGACTTGTTAAAGCAAATGTTATGCATAAATAATTTATCAGCTTGTTTTGTGGTTATACTTGCATTACTAACTACTAATTAACAAGGATTTAGCCAATCTGTGACAAGAATTTGCAGATCCAGGTAAGCAACACAAACTGATGTACATTTTTAAAATAGTTTTCTATAATTATGGCATGTAATATATAGATGTTTCTTTTTTATGTTTAGATTATGCTTTTTGTCACTTATACTTTTCTTGGAGGTTGGCATGAATGAACCTACAACAAAGAGTTCAGGTTCACATTTAATACAATATTTGAATGGGTATCAGGGTAACTGACTGTCAGAATCGACAGGTACAAGGAAGAAGTTTTCAAAAATTTTGACAGCTTTATTTGAGATTACAATCTTGCCTTATATGACAAACTTCACAATTGCTTTTTGGTCTTTTTGCACAAGCACTGTATCATCTCAAAGGCAGAATAATTAATTATTAGATGATTATAGATGTGATAGGCATAGTTTAGCTGCATACTAGGGATACTGGTGATGTGCTGGAATGTCATATACTCTTTTGTGAATGAAATGGATGACAATCTCAAAATAGAAACACACAGTAATATGGCTTAATGGAGACAAATGCTGATACCCAATTCAAATGAAATGGTTATATAAACCTTTAAGCTGATGCAAATGGTAAATATAAAACAGGATTTATATTCAGCATCACAACTGAGCATGCTACAAATGAAGAAGAGCTGTATATTCAGAAAACTCAACAAATATTGAAAAAAATATTTGGTGGTAATGACTTTGATAATTTAAATAGTCTAAATTCGAATTATCAGGGTCATTACCATAACCAGAGAGGTCAGATCCCGACTAAATATCATGGCCAATCACGTTGGCCTTATTCTTCAAGGATGTCTGGTGGCCTGAAGTCGGCGACGAGAAGGAAATGGATTGTCTTTTGCCCCGATTCATACTTGAACTTTTCAAATATTTATTTTATATAGTGTAAAACAGATGATGCAATGTAAGCCATCAATAAAATGACTGTTTACTTTCATCCCCATTTTACAGCTATGAAAATAAACATGTTGAAAAACAGCTGAAATCCTGAAATGCATGGTAAGGAAGAGTTTGTAAGTTCCTTTGTTATCTTCATTAAACCATTATGTGTATCATATCATGATGATACAATTAATGATTAATGAGAGCAGATAAGTTTCCAATAAATGCTACTACCCATACAAAAAGGAAATGCAATCATATTTCACTATACCAGTTAATATATGGTTGAACAGTGGTACTGCAAATGAGCAAAATCCCTTATATTCAGGTTGAACATGGTCAAATATAATGCATATAATTCTACAGTAACAATTAATCACTTATTTTTAAATATATAAATATATCATTTTTGGATATTAATATGATTGTACACAAAATTAATTTAGACTGAACTCAAAACAGAAAAAGATCTACATGACTGACTGGGTATCACATAGATTAAATTACATAGATTTTCATCTTATGCAATTCAATGAATTCTGAGTGTGCCTAGTTAAAAAAGACACATTTGTGAAAATAAATTGAATTTCACTGCAAACATTTTTGAATAGAGCTGTTAAAATATTTACTATACTTGTGATAAATTATCTACCTTTACAATTATGCAGTCTGCCACCCCACCACCAAGGGTAAGAATATATATTTTCAGTTCTCCAACATGGCATCTAGAAGTGAATGATATAGGGTATAGGAGATGAAATGTCAAACATTTTCAGTGTAAAATGGTACTCACTTATATTTGTATGCATTCACTTCATACTTTCTGACAGTGAGGAATTACACACAAACATACAATATATGGTAATTTGACAAAAAGAGTGCATCCAGGTGTACACTTTTTAGACTTTAAGGACATAATGGAATAAATGCATGTAATATAGCAGGCAATGAACTCCATGTCCAATACATAATGAATACATGCAAACTGAAGACTGCCTAAAGTCCAATATCTAACAAATACATTTGAATTGTGATTACATTTTTGTCTATCTAATGAATACATAATAATTGCCCAATGTCCAATATATACTGATTGCCCAATGTCCAATATATACTGATTGCCCACTGTCCAATATTTAATGAATACTAATTTTTTCCAGTAACATGTTTCTTTAATATTTATCCAATCATAATACCTTAAAACTACTATTACCTAAAAAATTCAGCCCTCTCAGGCTAAAATCTAAAAGTTAGGTTCCTACCTAAATAGCCCCTCTTGATACAAGGACTGGTGTCAAATCATGTAAATACTTCAATTACTACTGGAGTGATAGGAACACCGTATAGATTAAGGAGAGGCTGGAAAGATGTGAATTATGACTGGTTAAATATTTACAAATGCCCAAAATTTCCCCTTTTTTAATATTGTTACACAACTTTGTAATAACTACAATTGGAATATAAATTCAATATGGTTCAAACGGGTTTGAAAGTAATGCAAGTGTCATTAGTGTTCATCACTACACTCACTAGGGACTAGATGGTTCTGGTGTTCAAACTTCTCTGTTGGTCAGAAACAAATTGAGGTATATCAATGTGTTGTTTGCAATATATGCAAACAATGAATAGCCCCCCCTCCTCTTTATGATTTTGGCTAGCATGTTTCACAAAGGAAAAATCCATCAACCAAGAGTACTGAACTGTATTTGTATTGAGCTTTGCTGTTATTTAATTGCTTTCCAAATGGTCTTAAAATATGAATTACACTTGAAAACTATTCTGACCAAAGACCTGATCATGTTTTACAGTCTTTATATGCAGTAAAATCCAACTTCAATTGCTGCTGTTCACAATCTTGTCAAGAAGATAATAAATATGGCTTAAACATTCTCATTCAAGACAAAGATATGTAGCAACTTTTGTCCTTGTACACACATCTAGCATATCTGTTTTATATATAATGAGTTGTACTGCATCCTGATTCTACCTAAGCCATAAGCACTGGGCTCACCTATTGCAGCCTTCAAACACATCTCACTAGCTATTACCATGCAATTAAGTCATAAGTGAAATGGGGATTTATACATGACCCCTCACCTTTAATTGCTGTTATTTAAACTGCCCAAGGGCTAATTATAAGCAGCTCTGATCACAACTGTTTCATGTTTACTAATGCTACATGTAATAGGCATATACTGCAAGTGGTGTTTTTTCCCCCATCTATTTTTGAAGATCACAGAAAATTGTTTTTCTTCTTCAAACATGATAGTGTAAGGAGGTTTAGGATTATTATTAGCATGATATGCCATGTTTCAATTAGATTAAAAACAGATCTCATTTTCACATAAGGCAATGGTGATCTGAATTAGTGCATGTGTGATTTAGATTTTTAACATAGGTCATAATAATTTTTTTAGTCATATCACTACGATGTCTGCACTGTGACAGTTTAAAGTGATGTCTAGCACTGGGGCATCATGTTGAGCATCAAGCGAGACAGCTGTTAGTACCATTTTAAAAATCTTTGGTATGACTCAGCTGGAGTTCAAACCCACGACCTCCTGCATCTGAGGTGGATGCTCTAACCACTATGCCACCAGAGCCTGCCATGTTACCACAGACATGTCTACATCTTGAAAATACATTTATACATTTCATAAGTACGATGATAGTTTCCTCAGGCAAATTTTTTTTTTTTCCACTTAGAATACAGGACTTGCCTGATATAAAATTAGAGGTGCCCTGGACAATGGGCTATCAGATTGTTGTAGCACTGAGTATTATTGAGGAAATATTTTTAAAGATAAAAATTTGCATTTTCTTCAAATACATCACCTGATCATACTACCTTATGGTAAGAGGTAAAGAGAGATATATCATCTCACCCAAAAGAGACAATCTCTGGTCCCAAAAGTTATGAGAGACAGCTTCTAGATAGAACTGATTTTGTATGCTGTATAGTGGTTTTGAAAGGGAAAAATATTTCCTCCCACAAATACAGTCATGAAGCCACATCCTAAAAAAGCTGCTGAATGACCCTGGAAAGTACCTTGTAGCACCAAAGCTAAAGGTCCTACCAGATAGAGTTTTATCTTTTTGGATACAAAATTTCAGAGAGAAAAGTTGGAGAAGTGGACTCGGACCTCTACACCAGAACATGGATAATGTCAGAAATGCTCAAATGAGATACTCATTGCTACTGCCCTAACTACGCAAGTTGTGATTCCAAAGAAAATTCATTTGGTTTAGGGTTATTTTCTGATATGCAGAACTAATAACCCATTTGAAATATCTTCCTTTCCCTCTAATGAATAAGAAGAGGCATGACCTGCCTTGACACAACAGCATGCTCCTCCTTAAGTACCACTTCAACCCTTACACTAGGTCCAGTAGATGACCTTGAGAAGAGGTATTCAGAATATGCAGGAATTTTATTACAAAAGTCTGATTCCCTTGGAATGGGAGCCTATTTGGAATTGAAAGTAGGGTCATGACAAGTTATACTAATCCATCTAGTTGGAACTGCATGTAGTCTGGGTCCACTGATAGAGCATATAATCACTGATTCTGCCTGCCATCACTAATGCTGTGTGGAAGCAAGTCTTATCAGAGGTGAAACAATAAGGCTCTTGACAGTGCCCCAAAATGGTTTCTTGTTCAGCAAGGTTAGTATCCTTGGTAGTTTCCAACATCTTTGGATGGGTTTAATTGAAATTGGACACAAGTTTGGAGAGGTCGTTGTTTTGTCCAATATCCTCTTTTCAGTGATGATGGAGGGTGTCATTGATCATGGAATGGTTGATGTTAATTTAATTGGTACTGTTTCTCATCAAAGAGCCTAAGTAGGAAGTTCACTATTTGATACTGATGCCTGAAGGAGTATGTCAGTAATGTGTTTTATGGTATACAGTTGTATAGAAATTTTCCAATTGCTTTTATATGCTTTTAAAGTGGGAGGATCATCTTGCTTGAATAAATGCTTAATCACTGGTTGTGAAAAATGTTTATTCCTGAGGGGATATTTAATATGATCCAGACTTTCAGGTTGAGCAACTCTGTGTTGGGAAGAAACACCTGCCTTTGTGGTTGTTGAGCAGATGAGGAAAAGTGTTGATTTTTCCTGGAAATTTCTGTTGCAAGATTGATGAGGTTGTTGATTCAACATTTTTTTGTTTGAGTTGAGCAATCAGGATGGGGTGACACTACATTTCTCTTGCTTTCTGTATTAGAATTACTGAGGGTCTGAGCAGTCAATGCACTTTCTATAGATTGGAATGGTCTGGATGCAAATGCTTACCTTCCAACACCTCTCAACCTACAGAAACAACACTAAAATTAAATTATTGCTTGCTTTCATTATAAATTTCAATTAGAAGTCACTTTTTTAAAACTCTAATAGTGTTGATAGCTGCAAAAAGAAAAATACAGAAACATACAAATGTTTGCTTACTTGGCATTGAGTAAGTTCCCTGGCCAGATGGAGGTGGAGGGGGAGGAGGTGGCTGGGCAGGGTTGTGTGATCCTTGGTAACCTGCAGACACAAAGCTACCTCCATAGATTGTTGGTGGTTTTGGTGGGGCTGAAATAATAAATTAATATTACAAAAAAAAACAGGTATGATCTAGTCAAACATGTAAAAATTAAAACTGCATGATGGAAATTGATTTGAAATATCAATTTCTCATCATTGTACTCTGGAATTAAAATTATAATTTTATGTAACAGTCCAGCTGACTGATACTAAGATCTAGTTCTATATGTTGGATGCCTTCAGTGATAATTGGCAGTAATTTAGCTAAACTGTTTATAGAGAAGTTGGAGCTTTCTACATGTTAAAGGCTTGCTGATTATTAGAGGTACACATTATTACTAGTATAAAGGTTTACCACACTTTTTGTCAATGGTATGTACCATGATGGTACTTTTTCACTGTACTGACATGTAGGTAGTTTTTGCCAGTAGGGAACAAATGGAAACTCAAGAAATCTCATTATGACTTGTCATGGTATTAGCTGCATGTTTTCATTACTGGTATTCATGGAAAAAAATTATCCATTTTACAAAACTATTTTATCAGTCAGAAATTAATGATGAATTTGACAAATATAATTATATTTATGATCCTTTAATGACATTGAACACATCATGTGCAGTGGCAAAATGAAATATTTAGGTAAATTCCAACTTTCAGAAAAATTCCGTATTAAAAAACCCCAAACCCTCACATTTCATGATTAGTTAATGTATTGAGAATATGTGTTCCTTAGTAAGACTGAATCATTCTATGATTTACAGGAATGTACTTGTGTTCAATTGTAAATTTACTCAATTTCTCAAGTACACTAAATATTTTCACATTTGTTAATTGAGTGAGTTTTAAGTTGAATGGCCATCTCTGATGAATATCATGCCCCAGTGTTGGCATCCCACTCAAGGTTTCCCTGTCTATTATATCAATAGTGTAGGTAGAAAAAAATAGGCTTCAATATCAACACCTATTTTGATCAATAGGGTCTCTAATGATGTCTTTTACAGCATCAGCTACAGTGTAAGCTTATTCATCCCACTTTAATTACTGCTTTACATCTTATACAACAATTAACATACACAGTAGATTCATCAACAATAAAGTATTGGCCATTTGATCTTTTGGAGGGGGAGGGCAGTGATTTTCTTTTGAGCTGAAATATTTTCTTTTCTTTTCTATGAAGATAATTATGTTGTTTTGGTTTTTTTTTTAAAATTATACCTACTATATAATATGGTGTTATTTTGCAATAAATCAAGATATTTTTCAGCAAATGATGGGCAGAAATGAAACAAAAAGTTTTTTAACTTCATGCTAAATTATCATTTTGAAGAAATGTCATATGTACAACCTAAGAATAAAACTTATTGTATGTTAATCCTCTATCCCATTCAAAGTTGAAATCCATACAGGAGATGAATGAAGATACATGTAACTTCTTGTTCACGCTAATGCACCTAAGATCCCCCTTGCACTATTTATAGTTCAATCCAATTTTGACCAAATGTAATGCCTAAATGCCATTGTGTATGTCCATAGTGATTGATAATTTATGTCTGGAAATTTTGTTATAACAATATGTCAATCACAAAAAAATCATGATTGAATAAACTTTGTTATAATTTTATTACAATTAAATTTTAAAAATAGAATTATATTTTAAACTTATATCAGTAAATTCACTTACATGCATGACCCATTTCACTTACATGCATGACCCATGTGACTTGTACTATAAAATACCATTGGTAATTTTAATAGATCTTAACAGGGTGAAACATGTACAAAGTCTCTGATTTAATTGCATGAATTCCCAATATATGATTGCCCCTGAGATGGTTAAAACAATTGGCTTTAAATATTTGTATTTTGAAGCATTATTATTTTATGATTTTCCAGTTCACATTCAAATTTTCATGAGCTGATTCATTAAATCACCAAAGAGCCAACTGCCTCCTACTGAGATAAAACAATTGGGACTTGATTTTTGTGTTTGAAATGGAGGCTCTATTCACTGTTTCATAAATGTTTCTTTGGAAGGTGTTCAATTACCACAAAAAGCAAAATCTGAATGAAAATGACAATAGAGGAAAACTTCTTTTGATTGGAATAAGCATACACAACTCTTCCGCACAACTGGTAATGTTTTTGATTGGCTCCTTAACTTGTCTAGAAATGCACATGTACTCATAAAGAACCAAAGGAGTGTGTGTGTGTGTGTGTGTGTGTGTGTGTGTGTGTGTGTGTGTGATTTAGATTTTTAATGTAGCATTAACAATTTTTAAGTCATATTGCTATGTCTGAAGTGCGACAGTTTATAGTGATGTCTAGCACTGGGACATCATGCGACATGATGTCCCACCCAGTCACATTATCCTGATACCAGGCCAACTAGTCCTAACATTAACTTCTGAATGCTGAGTGCCAAAGCAAGGCAGCTGTTAGTACCATTTTTATAAGTCTTTAGTATGACTCGGCTGGGGTTCAAACCTGCAACCTACAGCATCTAATAAGGATGCTCTAACCACTAGGCCAATGGATCGGTCCCACCATGACTGATTTTGTATGGATATATCAACTAGATGAGAGGAAAGGGGTTGATGTTCAAGAGACATACAGAATGATAAATATGTTATGACATTTACTCATTACATGGCCAAAAGAAAAATGCAAAAATAAGTATGTGAAAAGTGTGCATAAAGCAAGGTTTCTTTAAGGATGCAAAGACAGTTCAAAGTCAGTGGAAGGGAATTGTGAATATGTGAGATTTGCAAAGAAAGACATGTTAAAATATTGTTCTTGGCAATTGACAGTATAGAGAAGGTAGATATTGAAGGGATTCTGAAGGTGATCACATTTGCACTAGATAATGCTGGAATAGCTAACTGACAGATCAAGATTGTTGCATTTGGTTGTGATAAATCAAGTGTAATGATTTGCACTCTGTGTGTACTAAAATACTAAGTTGATTACTATTCCTATTTTGTACATATTTTTACAATAATCAGTAATGTTGGATTTTTAATGGTTATTTCTATCATTAGCTTCCTTCCCAGAAAGAAGCTTTATCAGATGCACTTGCAATGGCCAAAGATTTCTTCAAAATAATAAGATAGCAAGCCACATTCAAAATTCAAATTTATTTTGTTCATGATAGCTGTTATATCCCTATAGTCCGAGCCTACTAACACGTTGGTTTTAACCCCCAGCCGATTTCAATAATGGAAACCTTTAATTTGATAAAAAGTGCAAAGAACTTAGTCAATTCATTAATTTATATTTTCTAACCAAACTGTGAGTAGAATGGCCTTAACACCGTCATTGTCTGCGCATTTCATGCTTAATGGAAGTTTTCAATATTATAGACAGACATGCCTAAAACCCATTTCCAGTTCCTAGACAAGTCCATTTTCAGCAATGGGGTGTATGCGTGACTAAAGATGTACATACATATATTGTCTGCCTCCGATATTTACAGTGTTGAATCAAGCAAAGAAAAAGAATGAAGAAAAAAAAATGGCCTTTAATGTGAATTTAACAAGAGGTTTCATTAATAAGTTCATGCGTGCAAATGAATATAATTCCAAACTCAACATTATGGCAATTTATGGAATTATCTGGCAGTTACCAAATAGGATGAATTATGTCATTATGTTGTCGGATGGAAATAAACTACACCATAGTGTACAGAATATGGCATCATGTTAGTATGGAAAGTTTGTTAAGCATGAAAGGTGCAAGGGAATACCAATATTAGTGCCATTCTGGTCACAGGTTAGAAATTATAAATCAATGATTCAGTGTATTTAGTTCTGTGCACTTTTTATCAAGTTGAACATTTTAGTTATTGAAATCGGTGGGGTTTTTTTTGTTTTTTTGTTACAAATCAACGGGGATGTAGCATAGGACAATAGTGGCATAACTGTCCTTGATGTTGCAAGACACAAGTGTTTCTATTTCATACATCAAGGAGAGACTGGATGTGACCATGTTCATTATGAGCAAGTACAATGTCAAGAATAAATATTTATTTTTCTCTACCACTGACCTTTGTATTCATTATTTACTTGAATCATAACTGATTATACAATCAAACCCACTCAACTTAGGTTAACTTGAGAACCCATATATGTTGAACACTTTGGTCTGGTCCTGAAAAACTCCTTCTTTGTTATGCTAATTTTTCCCTGCCTATCTCAACCTCTCAATAATCCAGTTATGTCCGGCATAAGTTTCAGTCCAAAGTAACATGTGGACCTGCTTAATTAGATGAAATGCAACTTTTAATGTCTGTCTCAAGAGAAATTTTACAAGAAATGATCTGGTGCTTCCACCATTACATGTACTGAGTATTGTCAAGGATGGAAAAAGTTGAAAAACATTTTACAGTTTGTCTGTACATGAATACTGACAGCCCTGTCTTTTCCTATACAGAAGCAAAGTTTTTTGGTAAAAACCAGCATATACTGGTGTAAGGTACCACTGACGATCAAAAAAAAAATTTGATTTTCATGAGCAATATTGTTCAGTTACATTTTGCTGCTAGTCACAAGTTGAACTCTAACAAAAAAGATATGTATTGTCCTAAGTGTACATGTACATCAATTGGCCTAGATTTGGATAGCTGGTGAAAATCATTGTCTTGCTGAGGCTTCCAAAGGGATGAAGCTATTCATAGGGAAATAAAAACAACTTTAAACCACTGATATTGTTGCAGTAACTTAATGTTGTAAAAATGTGTGACTTGTTATATAATCTCATTTAAAAGACCTCCAATCTTTCTTCTCCAATGAGACATGACTGAATTACTATTTTTATTGTGCATTAGAAATGCCATTTGTTTTTAGACATAAAACTCCTCACATTTAGTACTTCAGATGCATAATGATTGTTCTGCAGTAGATTTATCAACTAAACCGGACCCAGTTATGGTCCATGATTTTTTGACACCAAAGATGTTATCAAGATAATTTTTTGACACCAAAGATGTAATCATGATAACCGGGTATGACTGTATATGAAAATTTAATTGAAAGGTTTTTCACACATTAATTTTATTATCTTTTCATGCTCATATAATTCCAGCTGGTTTATGATACCATATGGAGATAGCTCACTTTTACTTTCTCATTGCAACAATCAAGTACCATGAACAGGGACACAGGCAGCCTAGTATTATTTCTGTGTTGATCAGACTATACTTTCATGAACAAAATTTTATCCCAAACACCAGAGATGAAGTGACAACATCCCTGGTCACATGTCTTAAAAACAGATCTAATTATGTCCAGTATGGTGTTTATTGGTGCATGCAGGATAGCAGACATCAACAAATGCCAGCATCACAAAAAAGTTCAGGTAATCTTCAGTTATTGTTTTCATGAGACATTTTGATTATTTTATCTAATTTCATCAATTTAGCCAGTTATATACAGTGGAACCCTGCTATAACGTGATGATCGGGGTCCATAAAATTGGATCGTGTTAAAAGCGGGGTCGCGTTAATGCGGGGTTTACAATATTTAACTTTTTTCCGAGAACATATACATGTACGTGTATACATGTACAATGATCAAAAGTCTGCTTATCATCAGATGAATATTAACTGGATTGCATTAATTAAGATATATTCAAAATAATCGATGGCTAAGATATTTATAGGTTATTACTGTGCATTAAAAACATTTACTAATTTTTATTTGTTTGAACGATAATACAGATTGACCGATAATGCCAGACAAGCGCTATATCATGAAAAGTGTATCAACACTGTATGCTACCATGCCGTTGTGGCATACAGTTCCTCCAAAATGGATGTAATTTCATTGAAAATTGTACAGATTTAAATATTCAATAATTTTGTAATAGTCTGAATTCATCGTGTAAAATATAGGATGAACAAACTATTGAAACCATTTACTTGCCGTCTGATATCGTACGGTCATTGCATGCAGCTTTTCCCCGGGTCTACATACGGTGTCTGTACAAATTTCATACCGCCAAAATTTTATCATATGTGACAACTGCAAGAATAATTAACAATCAAAGCATGATTTCAGCGTGCAAATAACTTTTATTTCAGATTTTGTGAACATCAAAAGAAGCATGTGAAAACTGCTAAATTAATCGTTGCCCAAAGTGCAAAGTCAGTGTGGTCCCAAATTTAAATTTCATCATTTCTTGAAAAATATATTCAATGACGTTTGCTTCTTTGCCGCGAACTGTTGGGTTCTAGCAAAGTCAAGAGTGTTTCTTGATTGAATGACTTTGACGCTGTCAACATCTTGTGTTTCCAGACACCTTAAACTTGCTTCTAAATATACTACTGCTTCAGACACTTTTGGTGGGGGGGAGTTAGTGTGCCCTCGTCATCATTATCATTATCGTCACTGGTTTCAGGTTTTGATTGTGCAGCTTCATTCTTCCTCCTGACATTTGTAAAAATTTTGTCATCTGATATGTGTTCATATATAGGGCAGATGTCATCTACTGAATACAAGTTAAGGATATCATGATGTCTGTGCTCATATTTTTTTGGAGTGCTTCTTTTGCTAAACGTATGTCGTCTTCAAGCTGAGTTTTTTGTTTGCCCTTCTTTAGTTGATCTAGGGCATACAGTTTCTCTTTAGCAGAAAACGACTTGTGTTTTTGAACCTGCTTTTCCATAACAGTAAAAAATTTTTTTACATATAAGCAAACAACGTACACAGATAAAGCTCGATAACTAAGTAATGAAGGCCTGCAATGGTTATGAATCACTTTTTATTTAAAACAAAATTAAGCCGAATGGAGGTACAATTTCAAGCCCTTTTAATTTACAAATAATAAAGAGGATATTATTTACTTTGAACTGTTTGTTATTTGACCACAATGCCAAGCACAGTATACATGTCGGCGACTTTCGTCCTTTGATATTTATTAAATTGTGTGACTCTTGTCTGCGGCTCGGCTGTGATTACAGCTAAATAAGAAGCCCATGTCGGCTATTGTTTGAGCAACGACTGTCTACAGAATTCACGGAAGACAATCACAAAGACAATTTACTGGCTTGACTCAGGGATCCATAATAAGTAACACTTCCGATAGTGTTTACTTTGGCTTAACAATTCAAAAACCTACTGAAACCAGTTTTCTCTTCTAGAGTGGAATATGGAGCTTCACCACAACCTGTTCAAATTGATAAATTTCAGAAGCCAAGCATTGTACACTATTTCTCGTACGTTATATATATCGTATTATTTTAGAATTCATACACGATCACTTCTCCAAAATCACTTAAAGAACCTGGATAAATTGTTAAGTTCCGATCGTTTATTATTAAAAGCAATACGCAAATTCTTCCACCAAATTATAATAAACGTTTTACACACTATTTCTCGTACATTAAACAAATATTTTCACGGTCCCATAAAAATACACGAAAATTAATTTCTCGTACGTTAAACAAATATTTTCACGGTCCCATAAAAATATACGTAAATTAATTTCAAATTTCAGGAACCAAGCCACGATAATATTATTTTAAAAGTCACAACTAATCTCATGCCCAAAATGAAGTTAATTTCTTGTGGGTTTTTTTTTTTTTGGAAGCTATTAAAATAGGGAAAATTAATTTTGCCAGACTAGACAATATTACCTTATAAAAGTGCAATGAATGAATTACCAATTATATAAAATATAAAAAAAACTTATCAGCTCTTTTTTTTTTTAATAATTTACCTCTGAAGTTCAGGAAGTAATATGAACAAGTGGAGCTAGCACTTTTTTGAAAGGTGCACATCTGGAGTAAGGCCAAGCTTTATACTCTATAACCCATATTACACCCATCAATCATACACCAAAATCAAGGGTATTAAAGGTTCTTTGAACAATACACAAGATATATAAAACTTTTTTAAAGTAGCCAGTATAATTAGTGAGGAAACCTGGGGATTTTCTTTTTCTTTAAAATTCTAACTCTTAAGTTAATACGAAACTTAAAGCGCCACCATACGCATCCCATTGAAAGGATACATGGATTGAACTCGCCATCTCCTACTTGCAATTTGGAGGCACAATGATTAGGTTGACATGATTCATGTCAATGATGAGTCTTAACTAGCTGTTTGCTTTCTGAAAAAGATATAGACTTGAATGAAATCCAGTAGACTGTGGTCTTTCTACAAGCTCTACTGCCATTTTTTAAATTATTTTTATGAGTGACCTTATCTCCTCATTCTTCACCCAATTTGACTGTGAGAGGAGTAAAGGGGAAGGGGTTGGTGAAAAACAAAACCCCAAACCCCTCCGAATAACCTAGATAACCAAGCACCTGTTCTGAGGGAAAAGGGAGGTCCATGATGCCCAAAGTCTGGCCTATGTATGATTGCTTCCTAGGGATTGAGTGGTTTCAAACACCTGTGATGACTGAGTGGCAGTTCTTGAGCTGCCTACCTAAAACTTCCTCCACTCTTTCTTCCAAAGCAATGGTGACCCAAACGGGGTTGCTTGGATTGCGGTTGCTTGGATTGCGAGGGTATGACCAGGTTAAAGTGAGAAGGATAACACACATGCAACATGTCATATCAGGAACTGATTGAATGAACCTATCAAAGTATTGGCCATGGTAGGGTAAGCAGCCCTGGTCAATGACTCTAGCGATCCTGGCCATCACCTCCCAAGTATGGTCATTGATGGCTGTCACAGTTGAGTCAGAAAAGTATCAAAGAGGCCAAATCTAACAATGACGAATGTGCAATGACATCCCAAACTATTTCTGAGGACATACAGCACATTTGTCTGCCATATAAAACAGATAAACAGACATGAATAGCACTTCTTGTCATGTGCTGGGAGATCAGTAATGAAGGCATCTGTCACCTCAAATCTATATGAATGTTGAAGGAACCAGGAGGATGTCATCTCTTCTACTTCACAGAGATTTACTAATTCTTTCCAGTAGCAGTAGGGAGTGGAGGGCATTTTAACACCCTATAAATGTCCTTGATGATGGTTTGAAAGCTAAACTTCAGTCTGTTCCATGGAGGATCTGAGCGTCATGTTCAGGATGGTGGATCTTAAGGAGTTTCATTGCACTAACTGTGTTGAGGTCCAATCTAGGAGCAGATCTGGAAAAGACTTTTGTAGACAAACAGTGATGGTCTGGGTACTATCACTAGTACTCCAAGGGCCTGGCTGGATGACAGGTAAATTTCTGACTGAAATCTCCATCAATGAAAGGGCATGTTACTGACGACAGATGTGAATCACTGCTGGCCAGATCAATTTATTGGAAAGGTCTACATGTTGGTACAGCCAATGGTGCAGTTTTATTCTGCATTTGATCCAATGGATCCAGTATAAACCAAGTGTCCTGACATATAGGCCCAGAAACCATGCTTGTACATATGGGGGGAATTTACACCCACTGGGCTGCTTACAATGGGAAGATAGTTTTTTATGAGTTAGAAATACAAGCAACAAACTAGCTGGCTGGGCTGTCTTCCCTTGCTGGATGGCTGGTAATTGTGCATGGTATAATGAGGTGGATCCAACTGATCCATGCTCCATGTCTTACAGACTCAAAGACCATGCTTGGGCATCCAGCAGGACATATGCTCACTGGACTGCCAAAATTGGAGAATACTCACCAATGAGTTGGTGTCGCCAACAATGAACCAACCATAGGTTATCTTCCTTGTCTTATTCTGTCTTTTCTTCCCTTCAATGCTAAATGGACTATTACTCTGAATATGCATTTAGTAAACATTTCTGCTAAACAAGAAGAGAAAACAGCATAGATTAGCAAATCAGTATGTAACTAATTCTCTAATAAGTAGCCGAAACTTCCTTTGACCACCTATTATAGATTGTGCATATCACAAGGCAGTGCATAATTAGTATAAAACAAGTCATTGTAGACTTCATTGCTCTGAAGTAGCATGTAATGCATATAAATAATATTCTGCTGAAATGACGGAGAAAGCAAAGCATAAATTAGTAAAATAAATTAGTAGTTCCTCAAGTTATCGACTTCCTAATATAAACATATTCAAAGTTACAAACGAAGGAATCAAAAAAGTTATAATGTTGAAAAATATATTTCAAATTTGGCAGAAATTTATAAGGAAAGTATACAACCTGTAGCAGGATGATTAATACACAAAACAGATCCAAATGTTGTTAGATGATTCAGTGAGAACACAAAAATGGCTTTGATTATCGTAGGATAAACTGTACGATGTAATCAGTACAGCAGTGAAGCTTAAAACTGGTGACATGTGGTGCTGCCAAAGAGAGGTAAAAGTTATTGCCCTTTGTCTACTGGAATTAGACAGAAAAAGGCAATTTTCATCTTTTAGTAGGGTCGAATTTGCGAGGCTAATTTTCCTAATATAATGTTATTGGGGAATGTATTAGAAGGAGAAACTAAACCAAAGTTGTTCTTAAGTCTTTTTATTAAAATTATTATTAGAAATTAAGCATATGTAAGCATCTATTTAAAATTCTATGTAATTTTACGATGTTAACACCCAAGTCACATAGGCAAAATCTAACTAAAGATAATCTGTACAATTTACAGTTATGAATGAAACTTAAAAAACATTAAATAGATAGAAATCATCACATACCAGGAGATAAAAACATAGATAACAACACACTTTAATGATGAGGCAGTTTCAGCATTAGATTTTGAATTGGAGGGTGAAATGCCAATGAAGGAAGACTTCCCCCAAAGGGGATATACATTTTTTAAAAAAAATAGCTGGGTGTAAAGTAAGTGTAGCCTGGTCAGTCACCTGGCTTCAAGGTAATCCCTGTTTTGGTGGACCAATTTTGTTCAGTTGCTTGTCACTTCATCTGTGGATTTTGATGCAGATGAATTGGAATGGGGTGTGCTAATGAGTTCAGTCATTTGTGCAAATTTAAAAATTTAATAATTGTTTGTTTGTTGTTGGGCTTAACGCCATTTTTCAGCACACGATAGGCTATTCATGGCGGCCAGTATTAATGGTGGAGGAAGAAACAGGAAAATCACCGGAAAGAACCACTGACCCATGAGAAGCTACTGGCAAGCTTTCTCACATATCCACATTCGCCGAATCCTAGACTCGAACCCACACAGACAGAGGTGAGATGGCAGTGATCTGTAACGGACATCGCTTTAGACCACTCGGTCACTCGGGGCCCCAAAAATTTTATAATTATAATAAAAAACAATATTTGATGTCTTTTTTTAAAACAAAATTATTTTGCAAAGTATCTTGATTATAAAAGTAAACAGTTAATAATTTAAAGATATAAAGGAAGTTTAAAGAAATAATTTAATATACACATCATTTAAAATTAATAACATATGTTTATGATGTAAATTTATTCAGATGGAAGGTCTTGTATCATGAACTTGCATATAATGTTTTACACATGTTCACCACTACTCTTTGCATGAAGTCTGTATGTACTCATCGTTAAAACATTGTGCATATTTTATTGAAGCAATAGATCAAATATCTAAGGACACCTCATCATGTAAAAATTGTATATCATATACATGTACAAATGTATTTGAGTAAGGCCTCAAGGAAGCTTGATCAGCTAAATAAATGAGCTTCTTTAAATAAAGTCATTATTATTATTATTATTATTATTATTATTATTATTATTATTATTATTATTATTATTATTATTATTATTATTATTACACAGTCATGTCCAAAATATGATAGGACTTTTCTCAATCTATGCTACAAAATTTTTGCATTATAAAAAAACTTATATCTGGTGCAGAATGAAGTGAAATATATTTTACGTGGAGTTGGAGTGATTCCTGCTGCTTTCAATTTGTCTAAGTGTTTCTTTCCTCCCAGGTGCTGCTGGTACTGTTCTGATGAATTCAGACTGAGATGGCATATATCACACCGGTTCATACTTCTATGCTACCTGTTGTCCTAAAAAAAACAATGAGACCTAATATAAATTCAAGTTTAACACATTTATGAATTTTAATGTTAACTAAAAACTGATGAAACTTCAGTGCAATTTAATCTAAAGAATGTTCCCTTGCTTCAAGCTCCACTATGCCGCATCCCTGACTATATTATAGCTAGTGTTTGGATTAAATTAAATTGTCCAAATTTAGTTCTATAATGAGTTATTTCAGCTGATCAAGATTTTAAAGTTGGAGCTAAAATGAACCAATTAGAATAATGTTTAATATAAAAACAGACAATACTCCATTACAACACTGCCTTTATGACTAGACAACAATCCATGTAATGCATTGATAAACTGAACTTGGTAGAATGTGGTCTGGTACATTTTGCAAGGCTTTTATAACTCAACTTATAATACAGGATCCATTCAAAAACAGAAAATTTGGGGGTGAAACCTCCCCTTTGAAAAATAGAGCAATCATCTAAATATAGGAGAAATGTAATGAAGAAATAATGGTTGGGCTTTAAAAGATAATGTATGTTTACATGTATCCAATTTATTATTTGGTGCAATCTTGCTAGAAATAAATGAAACAGCTGCAGGTGATAATTGCACAATTAAAATTAGTTTTACCCAGCAGAAACTAATTTTAATAGCAGCAATTACTTATTCTACTGCTGCTGCATAGCTAAATTTGTTAGTTAGGTGGATAGGCTCATACTCTAGTCAAACCTATCAAAACTGAAATTGCACTACCATAGGTCTCTCTATAGAAGGTTGATATCTCTGAACCCATATTGTGATATAACAATGGGACCCAGAGAAAAACAAGTATGAGATGTTTTGCAGTGCACCACCTTTCTAAAGGGAGACCTCAATCTGCTGTTATTATGTTCTACCTCCTTCTAAGAAAAGGGTGCAACCTCCCATTGCCATGCACAAGCTACCTAATGGGTGTGTGCAACCCGATAGAAACCAGAGACAGCCAGTGTCAATAGACTTTCTTGTCTTGTAGAAGCTAAAGCAATTAGGAACACAAAAGATTGCAAGGTTTTGAAAGAAAGCTTTACTCAATGACTCACATGGGCATGGTTAATGACAATGAGAAACAAGATTCCATTTAGATGTAAGAAAGCAGGATACAGGTCTCTGTAACCCAAAAGACTAGACAAGAGTGTCAAGGTGATGGAAACGTGATAGCCCTTGAGAGTGGATATTAACATCTTTTGGTTTTAAAAAAGAACAAATGGAAATCAGCAATGAAGTGTGTGTATGAGGGGAGGGGGGGGGCACCAAGCACAGAAGATTCTCCACCAGGCATTATAAACCTTTTAAGTAGAAGCTCTCTTGCCCTGAGTGATGCAACTTGCAACTCAGTCTGAAGACCTTTTTGGCAATGTGAAGGCTAGAGATGAGCCAGGCAAGGTGTAAAATGTGGTAGAGGGATCCATAGAGGAGTGAGGTAGAGAGAGACCCATGTCAATCAAACAACAAATCCAGGAGATCAATTGACCATAATCACTGGGGTTCCAATAGGGCCATAAGAAGAATGACCTGAGCAGAGAAGCTTGGACTTGTTGCAGAATTTGTGGTACCAGTCGAAAAGGTGGGAAGGCATATGGAATCAGTACACAATTAATAAAATCCGGTTCAGTACCCACGAATGTAGTCCCAGTCTATTTTTAGATCACTTTTTCCGGTCTAAATTTAGTGGTGATACTAGAGTCAGATTTTGGCATTCTTGGTAAGGATTTAAAGGCAATTGTTTATTCTTTAAAATGTGAGCTTATGGTGTGGTTGTCTGTGTGTATTTCGGCGACAGTGCACATTGAGTAATAAGGTCATGGTGATGATCCGGAAGTGAATTCTGTGTTCCGTTGCCTGGTGTTTTGTTTACAATTAGCCTCTCAAAAAAATGCAGGTCAACCCTTGACAAGAACTAAACCGTAAAGTCATCTTTGAAGGTATTTTAGATTAACATATGATTTGTATTGATTGTCACACAGTGGAAAGTTCAGTACTGAGAAACAAATGTAGAGAATATATAGTGAAAATAATTGTGTACTATGTCCTGTCAGTAAAAACTTGAAACTGATATAAAATTTTTATTATTAATGACATACACATGAAATTTTAATATAGGTTATGTATATTGACTTTAAAAATATAAAAATGAAATTAAAAATAAAAAAAATAATTTTAATTTTAAAAATTTAAATTAAATTTAAAAAACAATTAAAAAATAAAAATTTTCCACCAAGAATACACATATATAATATTTATTTGGAATGATATGAAAATATATCAGCATATATATACTCCTACACCATATACAAGCTCAAATCATGGATATTTGTCAAATTTGATCAGAGAAAGTATCTTTATTAGTCGAAATGAGACCCACATTTAAAATACATGAAGACAAAATTCTACTTTGCTTTGTACCTTTAGGTCATTGAAACTATTTATTTGGGGTCCAAACAGTTAATTTATGTGTTTATGATGGGGTGACTTTATGAGTAACACATATCTGCTTGTATACACATTGTTATAGGGTATTTAGTGAGAGGACAGAGATGAAGACTTTATACTAGAACTTGTTTAAGTTCTCCACAAAATCATATTAAGCTGTCAGAAAATGAAATACAGGTGAGAGGGGGTAAAATATACTTTACCCAGGTATATTTACCATTGCATGTAAGAAAACAGCAAAATGATGTAAGTTGAACACAGAATGCATTCCATTTTAGTGTTCAGTTTCTTTAAGATGTTGATTGATGTAGTGCGGCATTGTGGCCCAGATGATATTGTGAGAATTCTCATGATCCATTTTGCTTTATGCATTATTAATGACTAATAATATTTGTTATCTGACACTTTAAAGATTACATAAGTAATATTCAAACAGATTATTTGAATTTAACTTTCTACAACTGATCCTAATATGGTTACATAGCTGACATGAACAAATATGCATATATTTTGTAATGTTTGGAATCAAAAGTTGACATTGTTAGGCTGACATAGTACCTATAGTGAATCTGTAAGGCTCAATTTTGATTGTGTGCACTTAAAATATCCCAAGATGTTATTTTCATCATGAATATGCCTCTGTATGGTAACACATTTCAGTTTAGTATTTTGACAGAGGGCGGTATTGCAGCATCAGCTGATATCTGATTCCATTGAATCATTGAACTTAATAACTTGGTAGCCAAGACTCTTAAAAATAGACTAAAAATGTTCAAACAGATTATTTGAATCATGTTTGCACATGTGATGTTACCAAGTACATTGCATATGTCCCACACATGCAAATATCCATCCTTGTTTACAAGTTTTCAGGATGAAAATTTCACATTTAGTTGATGATATAGGATCTATTGGTACCTATAGTTGATCTGTGTGGTCACATTTTGCTATATTCACTTGCAATATCGAAAATTATTTTTCCTTCATGAATAGGAGTGCATATAGTAATAAATTTTAATTTGGTACATTGTCATTTGACTTTCCACTATACTGGTATGTATCAATGTTTGCACCAATGATCAAACCTCACCGTTCCAACATTGCCTTAAACTTTATGATACATACTCTACCTGATTAGTTATTTAACCTGTAAATGGCTAAATATGCTTGTAGAAACTTCATCTATTTTTAGGATGCATTTGTCACTTTAATACATGCCCATTGCTTCACATCTTTGAGTGTTACTCTATCAAGTTTACCTTTTTTAACCCTATTTGCAACCTTAATGTTATTTTGAAATCACCATTTCTAACACATTTTAACTTCATTTGCCTACATCTTTCTGTTTTTTTTAGAATTAAGTGAAACATGTTATATCTTTTCAGGTCTAGCCTGGTATCTGGAACAAAGTATTAGAATTGTATCATTTTGGAAGCTCTCCAGTAGTTCAATGGTGATAGCAAGGTCTCATAAGAACATGTGCAGTCTGCTGCTATAAGTCACCAAGATGAGTTCATATTAGTACACTGATATACAGCATCTCAAAGACATGGCTTAGATCTTCATGACAGAGATTCACATCATTTTTCTGTAAGGTGGAACTACCCTGAAACTGTATTTTCATATTGCATTGTTGACTTTTGTAGTTATCTGCATTAAAATGGAATGCATATTTGCTATAAAACATGGTAGTGGTCCCATCAAAACTTTAAATTTGAGTGGGTTATTAGTTATACAAACAACTGCCCAAGTACCTAAAACAATAAATGTGGAACATAGCACCTGTCATTGTTTCTTTAGTATGTACACCTATATGCATCTGGATAGGCATGTTGCAATTTGCTGTGAAAATCATTGTGAGCTATCATGCTTCAGTACCCCTGGGATTAATATTATCAGTTGTACAGACCTAAACTACCATTTGTTTTAAACACCATTCATTAATCAACTTTTCTGCCTTAAATTTGTGAAACTGAATGTCATAACTTGTATGAAAATTTAATTTTTGTAAAATAAATAGTTTTTAAAATTTATATATTTATTTAAATTTTTATTAAAATTTAATATATCAATATTTTTTAATTTCAAGAATATTTTTAGACAGGCCTTATCAAGTATTACAATTAGGTTTTTACCTCATTGAAAAATTCCTATAATTAAGGAAGATATAGCAAATTTAGTTTTGGTTTCTTAAGAACAATTGGATCCCTATAGAACACAAGCACTACACACTTTCTGATAGCTGTCACGTGTTTTGCTTGCAAGGAAATTTCAAAAGACTTTATGTATGAAGTTGAAATAGTAGTGGCATGCCAAAAAAAAAGTTTGACAAAAACATTGACCCTTTCAGGAATCAGTACACAATTAATAAAATCTGGTTCAGTACCCACGAATGTAGTCCCAGTCTATTTTTAGATCACTTTTTCCGGTCTAAATTTAGTGGTGATACTAGAGTCAGATTTTGGCATTCTTGGTAAGGATTTAAAGGCAATTGTTTATTCTTTAAAATGTGAGCTTATGGTGTGGTTGTCTGTGTGTATTTCGGCGACAGTGCACATTAAGTAATAAGGTCATGGTGATGATCCGGAAGTGAATTCTGTGTTCCGTTGCCTGGTGTTTTGCTTACAATTCAGCCTCTCAAAAAAATGCAGGTCAACCCTTGACAAGAACTAAACCGTAAAGTCATCTTTGAAGGTATTTTAGATTAACATATGATTTGTATTGATTGTCACACAGTGGAAAGTTCAGTACTGAGAAACAAATGTAGAGAATATATAGTGAAAATAATTGTGTACTATGTCCATATGCAAAAAAGTGATCCCACAGGAAGCTGAATGACTATCAGTGCTCTCTGATCTGAGATAGAGATGTAAAAGGGAAGTTAGTTGTTGAACTTGGTCATACACAGGTCCACTAGACATCCTCCCCAGACAGAGACCATTCATTAAGGAAGGTTCAGTCTGTTCCAGATAGACTGTCCACAAATATATTTATCTTGCCCAGAATGTGGCAAACTCTGATTGGGACATTCTCTGAGGATGCCCAGATAACCACCATGCCTCATTGATGTTATAGATATGCTGGAACAGAGGAGACAGTGACACATCAGACCCTTATTATGTTGCAGTGCTAGAAATACTTCTTTTATCCAAGGCTGTTGATGTGGATGGACAATTCTACATGGGTCCAAGAAACATCAAGCTCTAAAAGAGCCACATAATCTGATGAATTGACAAACATATAGGAATGGGGACTGAATGTGTGCATCTGTCTCAATTCATCCACCAAGCAGATCATGGTGAAAAACTGGTCCTATGTGATTTGAGGCTGATTGGCAATCTCTGTGAGGGTTCTGACTTGTGAGAACGATGGTAAAGTATTAAAAGTTTCCCAATCAGTGTACAAAAGTATGATAACGAAAACATATGATTGGCAATTAAAATCTATCGTGCAAGTAGATATTTAAAGAAAACAATGAAGACACTGTTGTTATATTAAATTGTATGTGCTGGCCTTATCTTTTATGTGCGATTATTCATGACCTAATTGCAGATTACCAATGCCTCAGTAAACTAAAAATCTGCATTAATTCCAGCATTTATCGACTATTTTAATGTGTTTATCTTTTCTCTCTATGCATCTGCATCCAAAAACATAGAAAAACTAAAGGAGGCTGTTCAGAAAGAGGTAATGTTCAAAGTGTAATTACAAATTCTAGAAGAGCCAATGTCTTATTTGCCAGACGTTGATCCAGTCATGGCTGAGGTGATGGACAATTACCTCGACAACATAGCTAGAAACCCCTTGACTACAAGCGCTGATGGCGACTGCCTCTTCAAGGCCATCTCTATCTTGATTTGTCTCTATCATTGAACCTAAGATACCACATGTATAAAACTTATTACAAGCTGGAAACAATACAAGTTGCATCCACAGAGACCTAAAATACAATTGCTTTCTAGTAGTTATGCACAGTCTTATCTGGACTCTGCCATCATCAGAAAATTCTCCAATGCGTGGACAATTATAGCTATGGCATATGCGTTTAGCATGAAAATATGAGTGATATACCAATATGTAAATGCAAACAATATAGCCTATAAAAATTTGAATACTGAATTTCAACCATATAGAAATTTTGAGGACAGCAGCTAGCAATCCTTTGGTACAAAAGTGGAGATGTACCAATACCAGGACCGGGAAAGTGGTACGCGGTCATCCACTTCGCAGCTGTTATTGATGTGGTTCATATGTTAGCTTATCCATCAACGGATGACAGACTGTTGAATATGGTGCTAGCTACAAATGCAGACTTTCATCTTCCACTTCAGTGGTATCTACTGGGAGTTTACCCCCCAAAAGGTGTTGCTCTATATCAGTAATATCACTGGTAAGTGAATCTTGTTTATTGAACCATTTTGATCATCTTCAAGATTTAACTGATGTGGACTGTGATAATGAAGCAGATATATCTTTTACCAAAGAAACAGACCAGTCCCTTTCCATTGTACCTCTGAGTATTGAATGCCAACAAATTAAGGAAAATCCCGAAACAGGTTGTTGGAAGATGACCATTGAAAATGCTTTTATATGATGATGTGCCAGCAGAAAGAGTACCTCTGAGACATAAAAGCAATGTTCATGTTGTAGTGAGGCATCAAGAGTGTGAAGGTGGTAAAGGCAACGACTTTCCCGATGACTGTGGACCATGGGACTCAAACTCAGGTACCACTGTAAACCAGGTATTCATCGTAACTAAGGACAACAAATTAAAAAATATTTTCAAGAAAAATGGTCAATTTTGCCTGAAAAAGATAGTGGAAAAAGGGTAACATATGTTTCAATTGTTTTTAAACCCACCAATATTATAACTCGTCATCTCTACTACACTAAGCAAAAAGACAATGGAAGCTACAGGAAGAGAGTTAGTACTGTATCTGAAGCACCTGAATGGTTTAGTAATTTAAATAACCTTTTAGTGATTGAATTTTTAAGGGCAAAGAATTCAAATTCAAATCATCCGCATAGAAACTAAAAAAGAGGTGAATCATACACAAGAATGGATCCACATATCCTCTAGATGGCTTACAAAAAGGTTGGGAAGAAGGCAATGGAAGTGATCAGGTTGCCAACTCTAGGATAAAATCCACAGAGAAAACAAAAAGGAAATATCTCAGAGGGTGTATGGAAATAATATTGCGGAAGAGATATTGACAATAATAGGAGATTTACATGACAACCCTTTCGTCCAAAGAGTTACAAAGACAAAAAGGAAAAGCTGTTTATAATTTTGTACACTGATCATATATTAGACTAAAAAATTTATTTGGAGAGTAAGGAATTGTGCTCAGCAATGACAGAATGTTTAATCTTGGTAAAGTGTTTATAACAACAATGTGTTACAACAGAAGTGTGGTTAGCAAAAAATCTAACCTGTATCCAATTTTTCTAGGACTTCTTTCTCTTCACTGGGATGGTGAGTGGAGTACTTATCACCATTTCTTTTTACATGCTACAGAAAAACTAATCTCACAAAATTTGACATTTGGAACCGATAATTAAAAAGCAATAAGAAATTCTTTAATAAACAATTTCCCCAAAGCAAATTATTTACTGTGTACCTAGCATCTAAAACATTAGGCATTTTCTTAAAAAATCTGGTTCTGATGACAAAGAGAGAAGATTATAAATATAATCTTCAGCAAGATAAATACGACTCAGTTTTTATTAAAGACAACCTCAAGATTTCAAAGAAAGAAGACAACCTCTTAGAAACAGCTAATGCTCCCCAAACTTGTAAACAGGTTGTGTTCCGTTACAAAAATACAGATAATAGAACTGCAAGTTTTGTAAGGTGCTGGCAACTACAAGTTTTTTGGTAAGTCTCATTCATTTCTTTTGGACACACCAACCTACCACTCAAAGAGTGCAATGGAAAAGGAAAAACACTTCAAGAAATTTCTTGCTGCTCTGATCGCCACAGTAGCTTCGTCCAGGTATGTCTATTTATCAGATGGAGCATACAAGTGCAAGTGACAGAAAAAAACAGCAAGATGAAAACTGGGACAACAAAAAAGACCAAGTACTGAACAGACAACAGATAAAAAGCATCAAAAGTTAATGAACACTATTTTAACATGTACATGTACCTAATTAATTAATTAGTACATTGTAAAATAAGTTATGTAAGATTGAAACTGCTTTTATTGCTACCTGTATGACAGATATATCTGTAGTTCAGTAATAATTGCTATTTTAATGTATTTTGCCACTTAAATAAAAGATAAAATATAACCTTATTTTAATTCTAATGACTTTACATTTATACCTGTAAATGAAAGTAATCATCTTTACAACATCAAAAGTTACTAAAAAGGTGCAGTATTTGCCTCTCACAATATGGTTGCTTATTCGTTACAACAGAAAACTAAAAAAAACTAAGGATGATGTCATTAATTCAGCCCATGACTGTCAATTATCAGATAATGACTTCACATGACAATTTGAATAGCAGAAAGATATGATAAATCTACCATTGATTAATCAAGTTAATGTGTTTATTTTAGGCATTAGAAATGGTCAACATTAAGATTTTACACACAAGAATTAGGATGAATTAAAGTTATTTAAATTGTTGCAAATGCATAAAATGGAAAAAAAAAACCCCAACAAACTCAGCAGCGGAAAATAAAACTTTAATTGATGCAAATAAAGAATTTTTATGGCTCACCAGCACAATGAGGCTATTTAGTGCCATACAAAAGGTTATATCTTTCATTATTTACAAGTGGTAAAAGGTTTGGTATCGATCAGAGATACAAAACCAAATAGTTAATGGTAAAACGATAAAAATGTTAATAGTAATAAATAACGTTTCTAAATCAATGGGAGTGCAAATAATGTATGTCAACGAAAACAGATGAATGATAATTAAAATCTATTGACTGTACATATATAGCAAAGGTAACAATACATATGTATGTATGTATGTATGTGTGTGTTGTTGTTGTTGTTGGGCTTAACACCATTTTTCAGCACACGATAGGCTATTCATGGCGGCCAGTATTAATGGTGGAGGAAGACCCCGGGGAAATCACCGGAAAGAACCACCGACACAGGAGAAGCTAATGGCAAGCTTTCTCACATATCCCCATTTGCTGAATCCTAGACTCGAACACATGCACACACGCAGAATGAAGTGAGATGGCAGTGATCCATAACGTACAGCCACTCGGGGGCCCCTGTATGTATGTGTGTGTATGTATATATACACACACACACATATATATATATATATATATATATATATATATATATATATATATATATATATATACACACATACATACATACATACATACATACATACATACATACATACATACATACATACACAGGTGTCAATCTAGACTTAAATTTTAGGGAGAATAAACTTATCCTTTTGGTCAGAACAGGGAGAAGTGGGAGCTAAACAGGGAGAAGTGGGAGTTAATCAGGGAGAAGTGAGACCAAAACAATAAACACTCTATATATATATATATATATATATATATATATATATATATATATATATATATATATATATATATATATATATATATATATATACACATATACACACACACACACATACATACACACACACAGATACATTATCATATTTTAATGATGGGCTCTATTTCTTGGTATGCGTTTAACAGTTTTAAGCAATGCTTTATTTTCAAGTTGAAAAATATTTGTTATTTGTATCAATATATTTTGTATGTGTATAAAAATTATATTCATACCCATTCTATTCATACTTAGCATATGTGTTTTTGAATTGAAGTAAATGCAGTTTATTTTGGCTGTATGACTTAATAATCACATATGAAGCTATACATTACAATTAATTTTCATTGATAGAACAAGATTAGAGTCTTGTAAATGCAAGTTGGTAAAAATACTTAAGAAACTACCACTTAATCATTATATTTTTCTTAAGTTCTGTGAGCAATTGCAGTCAAAAACATTTATAGCATTTTTTGAAACAGCCCACAATACATGTTCATAGGAATAAATGCACAGGTGACTTCAAACCATACTGTTTGTCCTGATTTCATTGTTCAGGATAAAACATTAATGTAACTATTCATAAACAACACAATGAAGCACTAAAGTTGACATATTAACTAAATTGGACCCTACTTTTTACCCCCAACCAAAAATCCAAGAATTGGTCTTGCACAGAGCGAGTGTATCTATTTTTAGACCGGGGGGTTGGTTCTCGAACTACACACTTTCTTGCTTCATTACAAAAACCCATTAAAAATTCTGCATATTTATTATTTGTCTACCTACTGGTAATAATGACATGGATTGGTTAATTAATTTTTGCTTCATTACTAATATATATTTTTCGTATTTTCACAGTTAAATGAAGTGTTATTTCAAATATGCAGCGATGTCCGCCATTAAAATTTCATTTACGGTTTCAAACTGATTTTATACAGAAAATATGCAAATGCTACTGTTAAAATCTCCATTTATTAAAAATAGGATATAAATTAGAAAATGCTCTTCACCGATCATATTTTTAAAAACAAATTAATATTTGCATATTGATGTTTAAATTTCGAAACAGAATTTGGTATAATTTCATCATAGCACTGTAGGCCCAACTTCATGAAATCAAGCAGTGATATCTTGCTCCGGAAAAGGGTTAATGGTCAGTTAGCTATTAAAACTTGCATGTGAATGTGCAAGAATTTCTTTGTCGCCATAAGCTGACTGGTATCAACACCAAGTAAATACATTTGGCGTTGGGTTACAGCAGTGCCAGAACTTACTGGCTACAGCGAGAGGGCACCTCAAAGTCATAATCTAAAGTCATATTACGTCCGAAAAATCAGAGAGTGAAGTGGTTTTAGCTTTCATAACAAAAGAAGGGGAAGTTTACACTTCTCAGGCGACTTTTTCTCCCACTTCGCCTGGTAGCGTGACCCCTGTGTATGTATATATATATATTATATATATATATATATATTATATATATATATATCATCAGAGGATATATCTTTTCATGAAGAAATAAACACCTAATTACCAAAAGAACAAATCTGACTGCACAAAGTCCAGTTCAATCACAGACAAACCGACAAACCGTTATAGCATACACATAGCAAACATGGACAGTAGGAAGAATATGTAAATGGGTGATAGTGCATAACATATAACAAGTTATTAATTTTACAGAATAAAGCTATCAAACATTGGGAGAGAAGAAAATAAGGGTTGTATATATAGGATCCTCAGAAAACGACTCAACCAAGTAAGAATCAAATTAAGAGAAATAACAGCAATGAAAATACATTTTCATTTTCGCTTCAAGGTTCGTTTTATTTACTGAAAATACATATAGAATATAGATATCTGCAATTACGTCTACAAATTAGGAACATATGTCATCACAGACTCAGTCGATAATTGGAGATGTTTGTTACCTTTCGTACAAAGAATTTCTAATTGCTTTAGTAATTCAACACATTTCATTTTGACCAAGAACTTCACATTGCAATGAACTAAAACATTCTTTAGTAATAAATGCATCACATGCTTTTTTTTTCAAGACAATTTTTGAGAATATTTGGGTACATTGTGCCGTGGAATGTGAAGTGCTGTCCTAATTCTGACTTGGCAAGGTGTAGTTAGATGAGAATTACTAGGTCCACTATTCATGAATGCATACACCATCAACTATATTACATCATGCTTTGGTGATGTGTGCTAAGTCATTATGGTATATGATATATGGACTGGTGCATGCAGTCAAGGTGATGGGTGCCATTTTCCTGCAGGTCTGGGTTTGAATCTTCATGGAGTACGAATTAAAAATTCTTTAACCAGCATTATAGCATTACGTGTAAGTCCATCACTATATGCCGTTTAGTCAACAGGCACCTGATTCAGGGGAAAAATAACTATCACAATACTAAATTAACTGGGGAGTGTTATCATTAGTTTCCTCCTGAATCAAGCGAGTGGTGTACTCTACTGTAGTCCTTAACAAATGTTGAACCATCAAACATTTGACAAACCGAATATGGCATGCAAATTTGACTGTATTCTAGATGTGAAATATATTACACATATATACCTAGGTCTGAAATTGTGTTTCTTCTTTGTCTGAATATTTCGCTTAGTTTTACCTTGGTAAAATAAAAATAATTTGGCCAACGCGGCTTGAACGAAAGCGGAAGTGAAATCTGCACAAGAGAGATAACTCTTACCTATTCTTTTCCTGTGAGGTGGCAGTATCATTTGATAAATAATACACTCGTAATTTGTTGGGGATAAACTTGTGCGTAATGCAGGTGTGACGAAAAGTTTAAGTTAACCTAGCAAAGCCAATACAGTAATGTTTAATAGATATATTATTTAAACATTAGAGTGCAAGTAATATCAACGTACATAACCTGAGCAGCTGGGCAGAATCAGTCCATACATGTATGTGCCATAGCAAACTCGGACCACAGGAGTCTACACTTCTATCAATAAAGCACGACGAAATTTTTGACAACATGAAATCACCATAACTTTATTGATAAAACTGCAGATTCCTGTGCTCGGACTGCCCAAATCAGCCTTTTACGTACTCGGCCTGTGGCTAGGTCTGCCCACGATTTATATATTAGTAATGGTATTTTATGTCTTTTTAGAACGGTCTTTCATATTATTTGTAAATTTTTTTCTATCTTATAGGTTCATTATATATGCCACTGTCGATGTTTTGGGCGTCGATGTCCTATTGCCTAAGTAATGGTATTGTGTTGTGTGATTTGATGTCGACATCATAGCTAAAGTAAAATTTTAAGGAATATCTCACACACTTAGCAGCCCATAACAATGCTTTTCTATAAATTAAAGTTATAATGTTTTACTCTGACGTCTTTTTATCTAATAAATTAAGATTTTTGCACAAGGAAACTACTTTTTCAAGTTTTGCTGGCATAAATTTCAGTTGGCTGGAAAGCCTTAGAAGCCTGGAATTCCAAAATCAGATTATGATGAAATATATTTCTTTAATGAAATGAAAAAAAAAAACCTATTAATATTGAAAAAATGTTTTGATAGTTTCATTTAATTCAAAATTCTTATTATCCTTTTAACCAATTTAAGTATCCCTGACTTCCAGCTAAAGTTTGACTAAAACATAATTTTAATTTTAATATGGGCTGCCAAGAGTGCAAATATTACTTACAAAACTGTCAGAAGACACCAAACAGTGACATTATATGGGCAGTAAGACATCAATACTTGAGGTTTCCATCACTAAAATTGATGGAAAACAAATACTAAATTTGACCTATTGATGAAAATGCTTACCATTTAAAAAGTGGCAGTTGTCACCACTGTTCAAAATGATATTAATTTTGGACACATGGATATGACCCCTGTGGTTTTATGACTTGTGATATGTTGGCCTATTCTGCACATGGTTTTGAAAAGATGGATATGAAATACTTTGAACTCTTTCAGTCAGCATTTCAGCTGAGGAACTAGGTAATGTTTATAGCTAGTTTGGCATAAATTCATTGTAACAATGCAACGAAATGGCAAGAGATATTAAGCAAACTAAACTGATTTTGTAAAAAAAATTTAGTAAAAGTTCAACATTTTGTAAAAATAAGATATTATTTTGAGGAGAAATAACTGAATAGGATGTAATGTATTCATTTGGTGGGTGAAAAAAATTGCTAAAGAATTTAGAATATGACTATTCACCCAGGAATTTCATGAAAATCCATTCAACCAGTGGGCTCACAAATTGGACAGCAGATGATAAAGTATGTGTGGGACAACTTTTTTCAAAATTAAAAACTTGACTTGACAGCCAATCATTTTATTCACTTTTCCTATATTTGGGATTTTGATATTTTATACATGGTAAGCAGGTCACACCACTTTTTATTTCATCTATCATAAAATTCATTTATCACAAAGGCATTATTATTTTAGTTAGGTAGCTTTCAGTAATTTTTTTTTTCTTATACAGGCACTCTTAATCTTCTGGCTTGTTGCTAATTGATTTGCAGCCTCTTGCTTTAAAAATGCCTGCTTGATTTAATTATTGTTTTTATTTCCTGAAAGCTCAGTTTCTTCCTTTTTACCATTTATTCTTAGTGGAACACTTATGTAAGGTGTTGTTTTTGCTGAATAAATTATATTAGTGTAAATTGTATATTAGTGGCCTAGTGGTTAGAGCATCCACTTCGGATGCGGAAGGTCATGGGTTCGATCCCCGGTTGAGTCATACCATAGACTTACAAAAATGATACTAACAACTTTCTCACTTGGCACTCAGCATTAAGAGGTTAGTGTTAGGACTGGTCGGCCTGGTATGAGGATAATGTGACTGGGTGCGACATCATGCTACATGTTTGCGGCATGATGCCCTAGTGCTAGACGTCACTATAAACTGCCATACTGCAGACATCATAGCGATATGACTGAAAAATTGTTAAAGCTACATTAAATCAAAATCACATCACATCACATTACATCACATCACATCACATCACATCACATCACATCACATCACATTACATCACATCACATTACATCACATATCACATATTAGTGTAGAGTTAGTCCAAGCTTTATTAAAGTTTTGTGTTCTTGATTTCTTATTTTTTAATTAACATTGACCAAATTCATTTAAAAACTATATATGATCCCAGACTTCTTTTCCTCCCTTACCTGACATTGTACCCAGGATTGGCTCTATAGTATCAATAAGTAGGACATAATTAACTATGTTTTTTTTCTTCTAATAATAATAGAAAAAAATGTGTGGTGGTGTTTTTTTTCTTTGAGTGACCAATGATTTTACAACAAAACAACGTACTGAATTCTTGATTGTGTCAAATTATTCTTTTATTATATTTTATGAGGATTAATAAAGAAACCCAGCTTTTTCCCACGAGCAGACAATTGGTTACCAATTTGAGTTCTAGGAAATTTAAAGCATCTCCAATCATGCAAGTTTCAGATTGTCATGATTAAAATAAGTGTTTTATAAAATGTACATTTCTTGTTTTGCTTATTATTGTAACCATTTGTTTTTGTTGTTGTTGTTGTTGTTGTGCTTAACGCCATTTTTCAGCACACGGTAGGCTATTCATAGTGGCCAGTATTAATGGTGGAGGAAGAAACTGGGAAATCACCGGAAAGAACCACCGACCCACAAGAAGCTACTAGCAAGCTTTCTCATATATCCACATTCGCCGAATCCTAGACTCGAACCCACACAGACAGAGGTGAGATGGCAGTGATCCGTAACGGACAGCGCTTTAGACCACTCGGCCACTCAGGGCCCCTGTATTTGTTTTTGAAAAATTGTACCATCTCAAAAATAAAATGGTACGTATGCTTTTGGGTGTAATTTTTCTTCTATAGTATTTGTACAACTTCCTGTTTGTTTTAACCCACCTAACCCCTGGCAGCAATAAAGTTGGAAATTATAAATTGATGTATGCATTGAATAAGGCCTGTGTATTTTTATGTCATTGTTGCTTTTTGTTTTTAAAATCGGTTTAGAGATACAAACAAGTGAGGTGTGACTACTGTCCATTGGATCTCTGTTTCTGCTATCACTCTAGTAACTTTCCCATTCATACTGCTAACTATGCAAAGTCACCCACTGGTATACATGTTACTAATGAACCTGTGCAATGGCTATGAGTATCTTCTGCATGATGGATACAATGGGATTGATATTTTACCTTACAAGGTATGTTTATCAAAAAATAAGAGTCCTTTTAAAAACATTTTATCTCATGAAAATAAGAGCCATATTCCCATGATATGTTTGTAATTATTTATATGATATCTTGGTCTTATAATGTGGCTGCCCTTAATTTTGTATTGATTAGATTGGACACCTGGTTTTACTATATTAACTGTATTAACATATGTAGTACAAATATATCCATTAAGTGTTTGATGATTACAGTAGATGCCATAGATGTACTGATACCATGATGGCTATTTTCAGTAAACAGTGTCCTAATATTTTGGGTAATTTTTTAGCATATATATTAATATGTTTTTAGTATTCCCTGAAGCATTTTCTTGCATGTGGAATTAATTAAAAATTGCAATTATTTAATTCTTTCTTTCAGGTAGTTGAGATGAACAGTAGAAAATAATCATGTTTAAAATTGAGTCATACATAGCCCCTCTTTTGATGGGCTATGTTGACAAGTATATAAAACTTCGACCAGAAGATTTTCAGCTGTCTCTATGGGGAGGAGATGTCGTTTTAAACAATCTTGATCTTCGTCTAGATGTCATTGAGAAAGCTATCCAACTGCCAATTGTGTTCAGTAGTGGGCACATTCATGAGTTGCGAATTCATGTTCCCTGGACAAAACTAGGATCTGAACCAGTTGTTATTACAATCAACACCATAGAATGTATACTAAAATTAAGAGATACCGCTTACAGTGAATGCCAGAGTTCTAAATCAGGAGAGTCTGGAAGGGGAGGAAAATCTCCAAATTTTCAACGTGCCAAAATTAAACAGCAAGCAGATGAAGATTTGCCACCTGGTTACTTGCAGAGTCTGATGAATAAAATTATAAACAATGTTAGTATCATTGTCAACAACTTGATTATAAAATTTGTTGAGGATGATATTGTGCTTTCTGTCAATGCTAAATCTGCAGAATGTTACAGTGTGAATCAGAAATGGGATAGAACTTTTGTAGAATTATCTCCCTCTGATCTCAGTCTTAGAAGAGTTGTCAATTTTTGTGACTTGACTGTGTGCCTTGACAAGAGAGATGCTAGTGGTAGAATAGAATACTACCAAGATCCACTAGCATACAGATGCCATGTTGCTTGTAGAATTTTGATGAAGTATGAAAACATACATGGAAAATTTCCAACAGAGACCAAAATCAATTTGTATTGTGAGAGACTTGATCTATCCCTCACTGATACCCAACTTCCTATGTTCATTCGACTAGTAGAACTTTGTTTGGCATTGTATTATGGCACCCTCCAGTTTCCATCTCCTCCTGAAGAAACCATGGAACCAGTCAAGCAGAATCTGCAGAGAGAAATAGATAAAGGTAAATCTCAGCAGTGGTGCAATTACAGATAATTATTTGATTGTCTGTATCACACACACACACACACACACACACACACACACACACACACACACACACACACACACACACACACACACACACACTTTATTGAAAAATTTGAGATGAAAAATGTCCGTGGAATAATTTCAGCATATTTCCATAAGAAATCCATAAAATGTACACATCTGCCACAATTCATTAATCAGAGATTGTTAAGAATTATGAATAATGACTTTGAATTTAGTACGGTCTCCATAAAAGACTACTTTTAGAAATAACTTTTAAAACACTTCCAAAGAACTTTGATTCCAAGATGAGAAGTTCTGAACAAAATAATTGTAGTAATCTTATAGAAATTGTTTTAAAATTGTTTAAAGATTAAAAGAAATGTAAGTAACATTCAAGCAAGGGGCCAAAACTTTTAACATCATAATTGGGACTACTTAGACAAAAGTTGACTAACTCAGAAATTTCATTTGTAGTTTACCAGATATAGCTGTATGTATTAATACTGATAAATGTACATTTGATTTGCATGACTGTGCCCATATATGCCAGCAGGAACGTACATGAACGTGCACACACACAAACACATACATATATTTTTTCTCATTTTGACCAGATATTGCTTTGGGTGAAGCTCCACTCACAGTAGAGGAACAGGGCTGGTTTCAGTGGGCATGGTCCTTTGTCCCTCAATTGGTCCCTGCAGATGAAGAGGAGGATACTGAGGGAGTAGAAAATCTCCCTAGGAAAAAACAAGCCCTTCCAGCAATCTTTTGTCTAGGTTTCTGTGCCTACAAACTGACCATCATGTTCAAGGTAAAACTTTGAGGCCTGTCCAAGTATCTTTTTAATACAGTGTATGCATGCTATGTGACTAAAAAAAATTGAAGAGTTTGTCAGTCAGGAATGTTATCCTATTTTTACATGTAAATGGCAGTGGTTTCCACTTGATAAACATGTTTAGACTAGATTCTATGGTTTTACATAATCAAGCTTTTCTACTGCTCTTGTTATCTTGTACTGGCAAGGACAGATACAGTTGGTACAAGACCAAATTTTAATGGTACAATGATACTGAAGGATCTTATCAATGCTTGGTTTATCACTTCCATATTTTGGAGAAAATTATGTTGTAAACCATGAAGTGTTATGAGTCTATGGTCTTAAAATAAATAACAGAAAAGAGTGAAGACAACAGGTTTTGTAAAATTTAACAAAAAATTTTTTTCTTTGAATACAGTGAAAAATTAAGAAAAAAGAACTTATGGTTTTACAAATTAAGTCTTGATTGAAACTGACTTTGAGTCCTGATGAAATCCAAAAATGGAATGCAATGACATCTGTTGTGGTCAGCGAAGTGCTACTGTGTCAACAGTCTCTTGTTGAATCACATAAAATAGTATTCCAGTTTTGAATTCAGTATAACTTCTAGCAAATATCTTTATCCAAGAATTTCTTTAGGAGCACATATATTTTCAGGGAAAAAAATCATAAACACAACTTAATGTGTCAATTGTTTGGGTCAAAAGTTTATTGTTCTGGAAAAAAATAGAAGTTTGTTATGCTATTTTTCACATAGTCCAGATATGACCTTTATTTAACTTAAAGATTCTTACTCTGAGAAAGATAAAAAAAGAAAAAAAAATTGTTACCAAAACTGTCACTGATTCTGAAACTAGGTCAGAAATTAGATACAATGTTAGTTGTTTACAAGAATGAAATAAAAATAAAAAAAATCTGTTGGATCAAACAGAACTGAACTTGTGTGTTAAATTACAATAGCATGTAATGGCATTTTAAATAAAAAAATTAAAACTAATAAAAATAATAATAATAATAATAATGAGGACTTTATATAGTGTCTAATCTTTAGAAGCTCTAAGCGCTTTGCAACATTTGACAATGCTTAAAAATAATATGAAAAACAAACCATATATAATGAAATGATTACAAAAATTAAAAACAAACACCACAAAATTAGAAACAGGAAACATGCTGTAAATTTTTAAGGTAAATGTCTGTTAAAAGGAATACATTAGGTTATTATGACTGTTCTTGCAGTTGAAAAAGATGGGTTTTAATGGTGCTCTTAAACTAGCAAACAATTAAATATACATAATGGAAGTAAGAAAATGAAATTAGTTTTTCTTACATTTTACAAGAGGTGCGATTGTAATGGGATCACCATGACAATATAGTTCGTTCTAAACGGCATCATGAATTTTATACAATTTGTAACGGTAAATTATCAGGTCAGCATCATGAAAGGTAGGTGAAGTACCTGATATGTTTCACACTAAGAATTTTAAATGAATTAAGTACTTCAAACTATGTTAAATGATGCTGTCCTAAAATTTTGCAGTTTTTAATTTTATTTTTAACAAGAGCTAATAAAAGAACCAATGTTATACCAAAAATTAAACTCTTTGTGAGCCGGGTGATGTACAGAAGAAATGAGCACAATGCCCTTGGGTCATGGGGTTTATTTTGTGTCAGTGGTATAAGACAAAAGGAAAAACAAGAAAAAAATAGAAATGAATGCCCTAGATACAAAAATTCTCATGAATTGCATTGATTATAATAGGTGTAGTCACAATGAAAAAGGTGTTAGTCCAGATGCAATGAGTGCCTAGGCCATTTATGAATGCATGGAGCTTGACAGTATTGTCCCCTTCATGCACCACATGCACTTACAGTCATGACAAACATGCACTTGGGTCACATACTTCCTAAGTGTAAATGTTTCGTGACATTTAATATATTTGTGCCTGCAGCCAAAACAAATTAGAAATTTATAGGAACAAATAATCAATCAGTGCTATATATTGTGTCATCAGAAATAAATAAAAGCATCAATACATGACAGTTACTTTCATATTTCAAGATTTACCCTCCCAGCCCCCAAAAGTTCATCCTCTATAGTTTAAAAAAAGAAAATGAAAACAAGAGCGGTTTTCTATTACTACTATTTGCATAGGTCTTTTGTAATCCTACTCTTGGAATTATGTCCCTAATCACTGAAGCTTTTCTGGAAAACTGTAATTAATTGCAATCCATCTATACCCTGTAGCATCAAGCTTTGCCATCAAAAGGATGTATGTCAGTGAGTTGCTGTCCATGACCACCTCAAAGGAGGTACCTATGAGATAGCCATGGAATTGATCCATCAAGGCCCATTTCAAACTCCAGCTTGTGGGCTGCATAACACAGTTTACTGGGTCTCAGTCATCGACTTCTCTAAGTGATGTCCCTTTTCACACTATCTTGCTCTTGATATAAGACCTAAACAAGAGGTGCTAGCATCAGTATGCATGATAAATGTTATAGCACAGTCGGTAAATGCTAGGATCATGGTAGAAGTCAACTTTTCTATAAGGGCAGTGAAGGCATTTTCTTGGGCAGTGCCCCATGTCCAAGGAACTAATACTTTCTTTTCAGACTTATTCTTTGGAGATGCCTTGGTTGTTCCATGACCCTCTAATAAAGTGTTTAACAGTTGTGCTATCTCCAAAAAGTTCTCAACAAAGCAGTGATAAGAACCTGCAAACCCCAAATATTAACACAGATCCTTAATGCTCTTAGGCTTTGGCCAAGTATTAATTTTAGAGATGGATTAAATAAAGATGAAAAACCAGTTCAGAGATGAACACATAACACGGTGTTCCATTTTATGGCAGGTTCACATCCATTGCAGGCTGTGTGGAAAGGACTTTAATATTATTCATGGTGGTAAATTTGTTGTAGAGCAGCACTTGAGAACTAAAGAAAGCTTGAATGATACTAACTTCAGCACTTAGAGTAACTTATATTTTACAACAAAACTCAATTGTGGACACAAATTTTATAAATGCAGAGGTGCTAGTTACAGAGTTCCTAATAGAACATGCCTCTAGTGGTAGAAGACTATGTTTGTCCTTTAATCAAACAGATGTTTCCCCAATTCCAGAATTGCAAAATACTTGCATGTGCAAAAGCAAAATCATCTAATATTGTTCAGTATTTGGCTGAAGATACTTTACTTAAGATTGCTTAAGATATGAAAATTGGGTCATTCAGTATTGCCACAGACAGGAGTAATAATTATGATGACAAAAAGTTGTACTCAGTCTGTGTAAGAGACTTTGACAGTGAAATGGCAAAGTCAGAGTGCTTTTTTTCATTATCCGTTTTAACAGTAAATTCCACTGTAGATAACATTTTTGATTTGCAAGATAATGTTTTGAATAAACATGATATAAATTGGCAGAACTGTATGTTTTCAGCTGAAAATGCATTAGCTATAACTGGAATTCATAAAGGAGCTGCATTCTATATTTTGAAAAATGTCTCAATGTACATCATGGGTTGCCTCAATTATTTGATGTACCTTGCTGCACAAAGGACTTCCAATAAATTAGAAGGAGAATGTCTGAAGTATTTCAGTTGCATTCTATATTTTGAAAAATGTCTCCATCATTATACATATCAGGTTGTTTGCTGCTTTTTTTAAAGCTCAAAATATGAAAACTTAAAGCAGTAATTGATGTTAAAATCAGATCACACTTTTTGTCCACTTGGATTATGCTTTTCCCTCGCCAGGGCTTGGCATGTATGCATTGAGGGTCCTGTGGTCAATGCAGGCTGTCATCTCATTTTTGGACCAACACAACAGAGGAGTAAGGACTATCAGATTTTAGCATTTCCTTAATATGCACCTCTCATATATCCCTATGTGGTTGTTTATCATCATTGAGTACTATCTTATGCTTGATGAGGTCAAGCCTGTGGGGCCCTTCAAAAATATGCGGTTCCATTTGCCCAATGCTTGTTTGAGTCTATCTGGTTGCTCTGGGGTCAGATTTTCCATGTCTATTTTAACCTGTATATCTTCTGGGGTAGGATGTAAACTGTTTTCTGATCTGGTAGAAAAATCAGAAACTATGTTATCAACCACTTTGACCTCACTTATGAGACATACATCAGACTTGGGTCTTATTGTCACACATTGGCAGACATATTGCAAAGCTTGACTTGAACTTTGGAATGTGAGCCCTGTTGATTAACCCTGATCATCCTTGGACAAAGTGTTCAGAGTTTCCTAAGTACTCTGTAATTGCTTCAGTTATATGAGCATCAACATTGCAGGCAATGCTGTCGATAGTAATAGCTTCATATGGTGCAATGTTAACAGTGCACACATTAGTAGATTTGGCTGTAGTGATCTTTCATACATCTGGAATTCTATCCATTGGAGGATTATCAAGCATATAACCCTACACAAACAAATGACATTTATCCCTATAACCATAGGACAGGTGTGATTGGACTCTGTGTAAGGTACCACTAAAATAGGGACACTAAATTCAAAATTATATAAAGGTGGCATTAAAATTAGATCCTCAATGTATCCTAGGTGAGTGAGAAGAAAACCATTTGTAGTAGTGACTTTAAGGCTCAGTGACTCGAGATAGTGAAGCAATGGCTTATCACTAAGTGACATAAAAACTATTTGATACAGTAGTCACCATGGACCCACTATCTATAAGGTCAGTGACTGTTTAAATAAACAATACTAGTGTTGGAAGAACCAACCTAATACTGAAATAGCATATTCTGGCCATTAGGAGTGTTGCCCAATATGGCTATCTAAAGATGTGGTTACTCTTTCTAAATGCTGTGCTCCCTTTACCTTTGCCACACCATCTGTTGTTGTTACCTTGATTTCTGTTTCCCTGATTTCCTTTTTACTGGATACTATTACTGTAATGACTTGGTTTATTATTGTTATTTTGACCCTGTTGTTAAACTGTGTTTAATTTCTGTCAGTTCTGTGAGGAACAATGACTATTCATGTAGCTGTTTAGTAAGAGCATTGATTTGCGATCCCAGCCTCTCCTAATTGTGTTGGATCCTTGACTGGAAAGCCCTTTCTGGCTTGTGTATTTTATGTCTGCCATCAACAATGGGCTGATGGTATACTTTTTTAGTTGGTATTTGGCCAGCATTGTTTGGCAAGTTTTATTGCTTGTCAACCATCCTAATCTCATTCAATAACTCATCATAGTGATTGTGTCAAACTTATGGTGAATGTGGCTCTTCAGGAGATCACTCCTTAGTGAAAACTAAAACTTATGTCTGAGGAGGCCATCCTTATCCTTTTCTCTGATGTGGCTTGTTTTGATCATGGTTTGTAAAAGTGTTTCCAGTCTACAACCAAAGGTAGTCACTGATTCCACTTTTCTTTTAAAGAGTTGAAAAATTCTTGCATCATCATGCCTTGAGTCAACATACCTCCAAAGGCAGTATCCAAGTGCCTTAATATGGCTTCATTGGATGCTTTCTCAGTATATCTCGCTTCATAGAGACTGAGTGCCTGAATCATATTAGCAGGAGGATATTCAGGTTGGAAACATTTTACTTTGATTCTCCACTCATAGTATATGATTTCACCTTTTGGTATTGGCTAGTTCCCTGAAAAGAAAGGGATTACTAGTACTACGGTGGAAGTGTGTGTGGTGGGAGTTGCACTGAGAGCATATATCACTAAAGGCAGTAAGTCAATATAAATTTAAACAGTGACAGAGTGGCCAATGGTCAAACCATGCTGCTCGTCGGACAAAAGAATGAATTGTGTAACTTTGCTGATTAGTGAAACTAATAAATTAAAAATTAAATGACTAAAAGTACTAAATGAGTCAAGAATACATGCAAAATTTAACTTACAGTATCAAGAATCCTTCCTTTCAAAAATATATTATCTTAAGACAGAACACATAACATTAAACAAATTTTTGAGAAACACACAATTGTTCATGTTCACTAACTGCTAAGATAATGACATCTTCATGAGAAACACTGTACAAGAAAAATGTCTGTAGACTTCCTTCTTTTGTTCTGGTTGGATAAAAACACTAAATCAGGAAAAAGGTTGACTACCACCTCATATCTTACACTCTTCAGTCTGCATTATACTTCGGTCTGGTTTAATTGTGATTTAATTGTTTATTTGCCATCTTCTGTCCTGTTGTATCTGCACGTTGGGTGCCATTGTGAGCCAGGTGTTGTATAGAAAAACCAAACACAACACCCTTAGTTCCTTTAGTATCAACAGTACAAAACAAAAGAAAAAAGGGAGAAAACCAGACAGAAGAACCTAAACATACAGATACCAAATTGCATCATAATAATCCAGAGACGATAAGACAAATCCCTATGTATTTATTAAGTGTGTGGTGCTCCCACATGTCATCCCCTACATGTGCCTTGTGCATTGTGATCATTATGATCAATCACTCACACGTTCACAAACGCACACTTGGCTCACATCAATAACAAAGAAACATCTGGATATTCAAATATTTATTTCTCAACTCAGAGAATATCAGTGATAGTCACATTGCAAATGATTTATTGTCAACACATGGAATTAAAATATGTAATTGTCTGTTGAAATTTAAGCTCCTTGCTTCTTAATTTCTTTGCAGTAGTTCTTGATTTCTCTGTGCTTGAAGTTGATATATGTGCCATTGAAAGTAAAAAAGCCTTTGAAAAGTAATCCTTTGAAATTGGATCATTATGTTCAGTCTTCATCTGCACTAGTTGTATTGGGAAGTGGTGTAGATTTATCTTTAGTACTTTAAAAAACATAACTTATTAATCACTGTACCATGATTACAGAATCTTAAATGTAAATCAAATGATGAAGAAAATGGCAGCTTGGATTAATGCCTATGAAACAGAAAGCAGTCTGCTTTACTTTGTATTGTTTCTTCATGAATCAATTATCAAACACTTGCAGTCCATCAAAGAGATAAGCCAACTCTCCATCTGTGTTGTTGCCAACAATCACTGATCAGAGTCAGCAGTGATCTAAGACTACAGTGGTATGAAAAGAATAAGTTGGCTTCTTATAGACTTTGATGTTGTAACTTAAATTTCAAGACTTAAAACATGTTTTAAATTTTGTTGTTACATGAATACTGAGAGCTTAAGGTGACAATGGGTATCCAGATACTTGGGTTCCCACCTGTACATAATTATCTGGGTACTAAAATTAGCTATAGGGTACCCATTTAGTCCATGTAAACCCCCCACCAACATGTTTCCAATCTCAGATCAAAAATTATATCTGATGACATCATGAATGAGCAAGACAGAATAATAAGTATTGTTTGAGGCTTTCGTCATGTAACACTGATCCATTGTAGACCTCTGTCTGTTGATTTTGTATTTTCAATGTGTGCAGCCATTTGGCTATGTGTGTTGAACAGTTTCCTTATATTTTCTATTATAGTAACTGTACATGACATGCCAGTGCTCAAAAAAATTTTTTTTTAGACACAGGCCACAGGCTGGTGACTTAAAAAAAACCTCACAAGCTCTAAATGAAATTCCACAAACCAGTACAGTTCATATCTGTCAACTCTCAAGCCAAGAGAAAAGCTTTATTTTATAGGTATTTCCACAACTACCTCATGTTCTCATATCTCTCGATTTTTCACAGAGAACTATTATGCTATGTCAGTTTTCATTTCCAAAAATTAATGATCCCACACATAAATAAATATAATGTATGCAATTTACAGATGTCATATTCTGTTTTATCATTTGTGAATACTTCTGTGACTGAATTCACTAAAAAAAATTTCTTCACTAAATAGAACATTAAGATTAAACATTATTCATGTAAATTTCAGATTTGTTAAACCCCTACATCAGTACTTTAGTAATAAAAAATAAAATAAAATAAAATAAATATTGTCACCAATTAGTTTCAATCTCATGAATGATCACTATGAATGCTTTGCAATTTTCTCTGCAAACAAAATGGTATCTGCATCTCAGCCAGTAAACACATGGCAGGGTCCTGAGTAGCTGAGTGGTCTAAAGCGCTCTCCGTTACAGATCACTGCCATCGCAATTCTGTATGGGTTCAAGTCTAAGATTTGGTGACTATGGATATGTAAGAAAGCTTGGCAATAGTTTCTCATGGTTTGGTGGTTCTTTCCCCGGATTTTCCAGTTTATTCATTCATCATTAATACTGGCTGCCATGTATAGCCTATCATGTGCTGAAAAGTGGCATGAAGCCCAACAACAACAGCAACAACAACAACACCTGGCATTCCTCTACCTAATATGTAAACTTTAATTACCTTGATTAAATTAAAAGAACATTAACAAAATAACATAACATAACAAAATAAGGTGGGATATAATATGTGGGAAAACAATTGCCACATGTACAGTATCTTGTGACTGCAGATTTGAACTGGTAAAATTAAATCCTAATCATCATAAGTTAACAAAATATGGCATCATTTATTTGCCAATCAATAGCTAGTGCTTATTTGAAAGTATTTCTAAAGGGCAGTCCTTTTCACAAGATAAATGCAATGTTAAGGATTAATTATTAAATAGTCACACTGGCGTTAAGTATTAAGTCTAACCTATAGTTATTATGCAGCTTAGATACAGCTGGCAGGTTATGAAAATGGGGACTTGTCATGGACGAAAATAAGGCATCTCACAGGGGGAAATGGGCACTTGCTCATTGGGACATTGGGTTGAGGGCAATAACTGCCTCCCCCAATTTCACCTTTATTGTGTTCCGGGATTTATGATGTTTTGTTAAAATGCTCTTTTAACTGTAGTTTTATTTATGCTTCCATAAGAACTTATCACTTGTATCATTCTACTTATTTACTCAGGACATTTTGTGTTATCTTTGCATAAACTGTCACTTTATTATGCAACTGATACATTATTGGATAGTCCAGATGCGTCAACATAAGCAGGATATCTGCAGGATACATAACTATTGTTTTATTTGAATATTGAGTATAAATTAAGTGACATTGAGCCATTTTTAAATTAAATATATTTGTTAAATAAATCTTCTGCCTATAATATTAACCATTTCTTTTCAAGTTTGTTATATTTTATAAACATAATTGTTTTTAAGCTGACAGAGAAACTGAAGGAGAAGGTCCACTATGGCCCAAGAAAGATTTCCTTTAACCCCTTCTTGTACCTGGAGTCTGAAGGAATCTCCCTAGCAATGCTAATCAAGGGACTGGACTTCTTTGATGTCCAGTTTGGGATCACAAATATTCAGATCATCTCCCAGGGGACATGTATTTGTGAGGCCGTGGAAGAAACACATGTTCGAGTAAGTGTTTCGTTATTAATTTTCACGTATGTTCCTCACATGTAAAACACAAGTGTAGGAGTGGCAGCAGAGGTGTCATTGAAAATTCTGTCTCTAAAACACTGTTGCATATACTACAGGGCAGATGAATTTCACTTGCCTGGAACAAGGTCTGATTGGACTCGTCAATATCAAGTTTGCGATATATTTGCTTGCAGGCAAGTTAAAAATTATGAGTGAGATAGAAAGAGGTTTTACTCTTTTATATGAACTTGCCACAATACATATATCAACACTTTTATTTAGTGTTTATGTGAAGCACATACAAGTATTTATATAGATGCCTGCAATTTCATTCATATATCATTTTTTCTTGTCCGTGTCTGCCACTTATATCTTTTAGTCATTGTCAAGGCAAGTCTAACATTTCTTCATGCAGACACTAATATAGCAAGCATGAATAGCTCTCTATATTAAACTTCGTCACATATTTGCCATAATATTCTAAGTACATGGAATATGCCAGCCTTTAGCCTAGCTGCATAAACTGGATGAGCAGTCTCCTCTCTAAACTCTTCCCAGTGAAACTGCCTGGGTGGATGCAGCAAAATGAGCTGGGCTTGCTGACTCAAAAGTTAGCTGTTCAGTTTGTTTTGATGCATGTTGCTGATTTGATGATAAATGTGAGTGACATTTGATATTTCAGATTAATAGCCACACATCTCTAATGATTAGCCATTTCTTTGAAAGCATGATCAGTGTATTGAAACTGAAACATCTACTATGCACAGACAGTGTTTATTATGTGATTACTGGAGACTGATACATACTTACTTTGTAGCAAAATGGATAAAATGTTTTGAAATCATTCATATATGTACTGTGGCAAGTTCATATAAAAGAGTAAAACCTCTTTCTATCTCACTCAGTATTTAAATAAATCAAATGTAAAATAACTTTAATTTCCAAGTCAAGCTTTCATTATGGTTGATATAGTCTATCAGCATATCCATGCAAAACATGATGTTGTGGAAAAAAAGAAAGTTGCCACAAACAGATCTAATGAATCTGTTCCACAGAGAGTATAAAGCTATGAAATGTGCAAGAAAGAAAACAAAATAAGCTTTTATTTGTTGTTGTTGTTGTTGTTGTTGTTGTTGTTGTTGTTGTTGTGGGGTTTAATGCCATTTTTCAGTACACAATAGGATATATATACTGCTCCAGTGGCCTAGTGGTTAGAGCATCTGTCTCGGATGTGGGAGGTCGCAGGTTCGAACCTTGGCTGAGTCATAACAATGACTTTAAAAAATGGTACTAACAGCTGCCTCACTTGGTGCACAGCATGAAGAGGTTGGTGTTAGGACTGGTTGGCCTGTTGTCTGGATAATGTAATAGGGTGGGACATCATTCCACATGTCTTCGGCATGATGCCCAGTGCTAGACATCATTATAAACTGTCACACTGCAGACATTGTTAAAGCTATATTAAAAATCTAAATCACACACAATAGGCTATACTTGGCCACCAGTGTTAATGGTGGAGGAAAAACCTGGGGAAACACTGGAAAAACCACTGACCCATGAGAAGCTATTTGCAATCTTTCTCACATACCCACATTGGCTAAATTTGAGACTCAAACACATGCAGACAGGTGAGATGGCAGTGGTCCATAATGAAAAGCTCTTTAGACCACTCGGGGCCCCTGTTTATTTGTTAAATACAGTAGCTCATATTTTTACTTTAATCTACTTTTTAATATATACTGGTAATAGAATGTTGGCGGCCTGTTGTCAATGGTCGATCAATATAAGGGCAGTCAATGAAATTTGACCTTTATGGACACATGTCCTTTATATGAAGTAAGTTTGACTTTATGCACATACATGCTTTTTATTCTGACAAAACTTGAATATCAGGATTTAATGGTAAAAATACTTAATGATCTGATAACATAACTGAAAATCATAAACTATATTCATGCAGTAATATGAATAGGGGCAAATTAAATCAACTATATTTAATAATACAAAGATTTTCTAATAGTCCTTTAAATGCATTGAAAATATTAAAATTTTGAATGAAAATAAGCCTCCCATGTCCACATTAAACAGGTGTCATTTATTTACATTACACTCAGTGTTTCCTGTTGATTCTTGAAAGTGTCCTTTATGGATATATATCTTAATGAGAAGGATTACTTTATAACAAGTTTCACTATATTGTTTTTCTTGTCTTAATGTTAAATATATATCTCTCTCTCTATCTATCTATATATATATATATATACACACACACACACACACACACACACACACACACACACACACACACACACACACACACACACACACACACACACACACACACAGTTTGTTTCTCTCTTTCAATCTGTTGATCTGTTTCTCTGATTTCTGTCTGTCAGTTTGTATTTTGTATTCTGTATATCTAAATCCTGTATCCAAGCTAAGATAAAGTACTTGCTAAAATCATGTTTTTAATTCCAGAATAATGTGAATTTTTCCCCTTTAGTATTTAAAGTTAAGTAACATTGTAATATTTTTTTCCTCTCAGGGTAAGGTGCTTTTATCTGGTGGAGAGATTCTTCAGAACAAACTTTCAACAAACTACCTCAGTCAATCCCTCTTTGATGTTAATGCTCCAGACAACCTGGGAATTCCTGTAGACTACATCCTTAATGCAGACCAGCATCTCCAAGTATACTCTGAGCAGTTTGCCAGTCAGAAATTTGGCTTTTTTTTCATGGACTATCTTTATACCATGGAAAAGAAACCTCAGAGTCAGATTCAAAGTGAGAGAAAGATTTTTTTTTTTTTTTTTTACAACACCAAAGAGAATTCAGAAATTAAGTTCATGGGCACATCTTAACAAAATGAATAATGTATTTGATTTTCAAAACAATATTTACTCATAAATGAACTTATAATTATTACTTTTTGTTAATTAGGTCTAATCCTTACAAAACCACTTTCATTGTTGATATTAGGTGCCTTGTTTGGTGTTTGTTATTTTCTCATCAACAAAGTTGTGAAGTGGTAATGTTTTACTTATTTATTCATTTCTTATGATCTCAATATTGTTGCCCCCTTAATAACTGAAACCCATTTTCACCTTCTATTATGAAAATTGGTCTGTGGATACATCTTATGAAGAGCAACTCTGCTTTACTTGGCTTTTGGTACTTAATTTGCATTGGGTGACTTTTATGTATCCAGCTGATGTTCATTATAGTTTTAATATCTTGGACCCAATTTCACATATACATATGAAATTGTGATATAGATATATCTCATCAGTGTAAGTCAGTGATACCAAAACTATGTTTATATGACTTAATATAGTGACTTATAGTTACTCCTTTTTTTACCCTCTATGTCTTGTACCTACTCTAATGAAAGCTGGTATTATTAAATCTTTAAGTTTTCAAGTAATGATTATTTATAAATAATTTTTAATATATATACAATAATTCATTACTTTACATGAGTGACATCACTCATTATTAAAATAAAAGAATGTAAATCGAATTGGTGTATAGTCAAAGCATTGATCAGTCATTTGCACTAAAAAAGTCTCCATCCTTTGAGCTGCATCCACAGTCTACATGTGTCAAGGAAAGTAAGGATAAATTGTCTGGATGTATCAGTGACCCGGGGAATGTTAAGGATTTCTTCTTTAAATACATTACTCAATAATACCTTTGGAGAACTACTACCTCTAAAATCCAATCTTTTCAGATACTACTTTGAGCTAAAAGTTGTCTGCCGACCAAGATGGCAGTTGGAAGGAGTGATCAACCAATATGTGTAATGATTGGTGGCAAAAACTATAAACCTTCTAGTTACTATTACTTCTCAAGCCAAAAAGCATGCTCTTGTCAGAAGCCAGAATCTCTGTACCTGTTGGTTAGAGCATCCACCTTGGATTTGGGGGGTTGCAGGTTTGAACCATGGCCAAAGTCATACCAGAGACTTGTAAAAATGATCCTAACAGCTGCTTGGTGCTCAGCATTAAGAAGTTATTGTTAGGACTGGTCGGCCTTTTGTCACTATAATGTGACTGGGTGGGACATCATGCTACATTTCTGTGGCATGATGTCCCAGTGCTGGATATCACAATAAATTACCACACTGCAGACATCATAACGATACAACTAAAAAATTGTTTAAACTGTGTTAAAAATCCAAATCACACACACACACTCAACCTATGCTAAGTTCTGCATTTTCATTTTGCTAACTCTTTGTTATCATTTAGCTGCTTGCACAAGGAGACTATGCAATTTCAGGTTAAGTTATAGAACTTATAAAAAAAACTAATAAATTTTATAATTCCATAATAAATGGTACATATTAGTGAATTTCTATTCCAAGGCATTCATAGGGACTGGACATCCACTTTAGCATTTTTACTAGTACAGGCCATCTGTGGGCCTTTCTCCCTGCAGGTAATTGCCTCATAATGGATATTGTACTGTGCATCTATAACTGTGCCACGGTTCCCTTTGATATAAAGGTTTTTGTGGGTAATATGGACATGTGTGTCTATTTTTGTATTGCTTCCACTTTGGTTGGTCAAGTAAGTTTTCTATCCACAATTTATTCAGTTGTGGAGGCAACACTTGAGTGATGTTTATCTGCATAAACATTCCATCATATTTAAGGATCACTGAGTAACTCACGTGGGTAGCCTGTGCCACTTCATAAGTTCAGTTCAGGGTTCATTACTTGTATGTGTGCATATCTTTACACCCTTAAGAAACTCCTTTTGTATGCATCATTCCATCATTTCTGGTACATACAGGTATATTTCCTTTACTATGGCATTATACGATTTACCTGTACATGTCATCCTTGACCTCCCTGCAGATAGTATTGTAATTAAGATTATCTGCTCTCACAATTTTGCAGATGATCATCATCATTTGGTATAATTCTGTGCCCACTCACTATTCAAGCAAGTCATATGCAGACCCAAGTTTTATGTCTCCACCCTACAGGAGGTATTGTCATATTTTCTCAGTATGCTTTGTTGCTTTATTAGACTGTTATCTGTTTCTGGGTCAGAGTTTTTAGACTTAGTTCTGCACTGAATTGTTTTGTCTAAAGATGGGTTTAAAGTTACAGTTTTATGAACTATGCTCTATTTGTCTTTCATATTAGAACTATGGGAAATGTGCAGAAACACGCAGCTAAGGATAAAGACATCACAAGTCTGCATGCCGACCTTTAATCAGTGTAAGAATTTAATTCTGGCAGATTGTCTTGATTCATTGCAACGTGTGCTTGCATGCCACATTGCTAAAGCTGCATCACACTCTGGCTTTAAGGATGACTCCATTTAGGGTCAAAATTGAAGAAGTTTGGAGGTAGGCAGTTGAAGAACACCCCTTCAACCTGTATCCTCATTTAAGTAACCAGCTGATCCTTCCACATTGGAGAGATGATAAATGAGCCAAGCAGAGTCAACCAGAGGGTGACAGACTCCTGCAATTCCTGTAACATTGGATCAACCTATTTCCATATAACAAATGGGTGATCCAAGTTATTTATCCATCTCCCTTCCCTTCTAATATATGTTACATCATATGGAGAAAAGTACAGTATTCTTCAGCAGTTGATACAGTCACTCCTTGACAAATGTAGTTTGTATTAAAACCACAATCTCTGCAGTTCTGTTCATGGCTGTTCCTTGACAAAAAGGTCAACTGCAAGTTGAAGTCTTTGATAGACTTGAATCTATGGTAATTTCTATTGTTCTCTTCATTGGCAGAAACAGTCTCCTATCGGGGAAAATCCAACCTTCAGTCATCCCGGTGCTTTGTTTATCTGGTTGTGGCATTTGTAGCCAATCCTAGTTTTGTACATCTCCTTCATGTCTGTATCATTTTGTTAATTAAATTCATTGAATCTGTTGTGGTAGGACTGGGGTTTCATTGAGAAAGTTCTTGCATCTCCTTTGGTTATTCTTTGTCAAAGGAAATGTGTTCCAGATGGGCCACCTTTTTATGCTGTCATTACAAATGACTTTGCTGGCTTAGAGTGTCCGCTGTGCCACCTTTTTTCTACTTGAAAAAAATTATTGCTTAAAACCAATGTTAAATGTATATATATGTATACTAGGATATAGAAGACAATTCAAACTAGAGAATGAAAGCAACACACACACACACACACACACACACACACACACACACACACACACACACACACACACAGAGTGTGTCTTGCTTTGCCTCCCCCCTTCTCCCTGTGCTGCTCTTACTTTTTCCTGATTAGTTCTCACTTCTCCCTGTTCTGTCCAAAAGATTGTGCCTAAAAATCAAGTCTAGCAGTAGACCAACCCTTGAAGATTACAGTCAGATTGAATCTATCGGCACAGGTGTTCCAAACCATCTTTTCCTTTGCACCTGACTATTGTCAAGAGTAGATTTTAAACCTTCTATTGTAGAGATACTTTTTGAGAGCAAAGTGGCCCTTTACTCTATAATAATATGAGTGAAAGTGGTTGTGTTTTCAGGGATTGGTATAAAATTAATAGCATCATCACTTGATTACCTTGATTAACCGACTTCCTGACTTTTTGCTCTGGCTGTGTGAGAAGAAAAAGTGGGCACCTGTAACCAAAAACCTCCATGTTTTCTGACAGCTTCAGGCATTATAACAAAAAGAGATATTGGTCATGATATCAGACCTACTTGCTAATTTTTTTTTTTTTGAATATGCCAAGATCCCTTATTATTAAAATGGAATCTGTCCTGGACCTTAACATGTCTCAATTCAGATAAATTCAAGCAGTTATCCCAGAGCTCACTGTTTCTGATAACTTTGGCAAGCAGTGTGATTGAATTACATGCCCTTTCATTTGACTGGAACTATTTTAGTTCAGATCAATGGTTCACTGATCCTCATCATAGAATCAGGGTTTGTATCCAAGAACCAGTTACAGTCAGTGGGCAATCAGAGGGTAAATCATACACACCTTTTTGTCTTTAGATGTCAAGAACAATGTTCATGCCAGATTTTGTCTTTGCCCAAAAGTACTACTTGAAATACACAAATACAATTGTGGCAACCAGGAAAGCAGGATATTTAAACTCAATCTTTATGGCTCAGGAGGATTATATATTTTGCATACTTTGATATCTTAAAAGATCATAGTATTCGCATGAGGATTTCATCACATAAAATATGAGCAATCTCTGCGAGCATTGGATTCAAATGTTTTTTAGTCAGAGACCTCTTTGAAGCTGATTGCTGGCATGAATCTTTTCAAATTTTTTACATTGGTGATTTAGCTCTGCAGGAACAAAACCTGATTCTGTTGAGTCCATCAGACCCAATTTAGCCAACACATCCTTATAGTGTCACTGTATTCACAATTGAATTTTGATGATAAGAAGATTTGAATAATCATTTTAAGCTGATAGAGTTCTGTTCATGTGATGATGTTACTTTCAGGAGATATTGTTCACATAGGAAATCCAGTCTTTTTATCCAAGAAAGATGCCTCAGGTATGGATAGGATGCTTAGCATTCTATTCTCATATTACTTTATTCCTAATGTTAATGTGATCTGGAATATATTCTTATGAGAAAGCAAATTTTTCTTGTACGTTAAGTTTCTCCAAGATTACTTACCCAATGACATTACTTTAAGATCCTCTCATTTTCACCCCATTATGTAAACAACCTTGTTGGTAGTTTGGTTAGCTTAACAACCGGTGACACCTAGTTGTGGAAAGAGAATGTAATGGGCTAGAGTTGTCGCCCATTGATACAGACAGAAAAAGACAAATTTTCATCTTTTAGTATGGCTGGATTTTGGAGATAGAAGGTTTATATATGTTAATATTATTGTAATTGGATAAGTTTTCTCTGAGAAAGAATTTGCCTGAGAAATGAGCTTTATGATATGTGTTGGTGCTGTACATTAACTTTGTCAATATAGGTGTGATGTGTCGAATTTTGAAAACTCTTAGAAGCTTTGTTTAAAGGAATTGTATCAAAGTCAACTTAATTAAAGTAGAAAGGGCTAGAGATAGTTAGATGATTATTTTCATTTCATCTCTGAACGTCAAAAGGGAATTCGTTTTAGCCAACGTAACATGACCGACTCAGATGCTATGGTACAAGAGAATGACATAAGACCTTTCCCCAAAATCGGCAGGGTAAAGGCGGCATCTGGCTATAGATGATAGCTCAAAGTAAATGATTAATTATGGCATGATTAGTTGTTTAGTTTTCTTGTCAATCCAAACATTCTATGAACAGGTTTAGGAAACTGTCTATTCCAATTGGTTAATATGGATTTATGGGCATAACTCTATAAGAAATTAAAGGTTTTACTTTAGGGAAATTCTTTAGTCGTCTTCAATCTTTCGCAAGGAAAGTTAGTATGACTCCGAAATTCGTAGAAAGTACGTTTTCGTTATTGAGTAAGGGGCCGGATAGTTCTCTCAGTTAGGAGATGGACTATATGTGAAGTTCGTGGAAACATAACGAAATGGCAAAAGGTACGCAATCTTAGTTTCCCGATTTTAATATGTTATTTCATTTGTTGATCTATTGCAAATGTATTCTTGATATGATATATGTGTGTACGGTTTCATTTTGCAGGTTTTTAGTGAAATGCTAGTCATGACATTTTATTCTTTGATTTTCTAATTATCAATTCATTTGGAGAATTGGCAAGATTGAATGTAATTAAAATTTCATTAGATTAGTTGAAAAGATTGCATGTAATTGAATCTTGAATACATAGGAGTGATTAGGAATTTAAATGAATTAAGCTTAAGGAATGATGGGTAATGTTTAATAGTTTATGGATTAACTCTGTTTAAAATGATTTAATTGATCACTTAAGTGTATATCTATATGCTGGTTTGTAATATCTAATTGGTCAAGTAAACTATTTTAGAATAGTTAGATCTGAGGGTCTAAGATTGCGTACCTTTTGCCATTTTGTTATGTTTCCACGAACCTCACATATAGTCCGTCTCCTAACTGAGAGAACTATCCGGCCCCTTACTCAATAACGAAAACGTACTTCTACGAATTTCGGAGTCATACTGACTTTCCTTGCGAAAGATCGAAGACGACTAAAGAATTTCCCTAAAGTAAAACCTTTAATTTCTTACAGAGTTATGCCCATAAATCCATATTAACCAATTGGAATAGACAGTTTCCTAAACCTGTTCATAGAATGTTTGGATTGACAAGAAAACTAAACAACTAATCATGCCATAATTAATCATTTACTTTGAGCTATCATCTATAGCCAGATGCCGCCTTTACCCTGCTGATTTTGGGGAAAGGTCTTATGTCATTCTCTTGTACCATAGCATCTGACTCGGTCATGTTACGTTGGCTAGAATGAATTCCCTTTTGACGTTCAGAGATGAAATGAAAATAATCATCTAACTATCTCTAGCCCTTTCTACTTTAAGTTGACTTTGATACAATTCCTTTAAACAAAGCTTCTAAGAGTTTTCAAAATTCGTCACATCACAATAGGTTATTTGAGAGTTGGAAATAAAGGTTACTTTTTGGTTAAAAGAAAGAGACAAGGTTATTTGAATTTGTGATTAGACTTAGTAAATTGATCTTACAGTACAATTGTGTACAGTTCACATTTCATATAACTATATTTTCTGTCAAGTGTAATTTCAGTATTACTATTCACTTCAGTTGTAGGATAGTTATTTGTTTTATCTCTGACTATGATATATATATAACTGCTTAATTTTTTAAAGAAACAGGCAATAAGCTTTTCTAAGTTGTTTATGTCATGGAGTGTATAAAGCAAACACTAATAATATCAAATTATTGTGCAGCCTTATGTTGTGAAAAGTGAAGGGTTTGGATTTTGGTTTAATGTCATGGATGAAAAATAAAAAGAACATATGCTATATTCTGATACTTATTTATATTCCTTTGATGAGACAATGTTAAAGTGTTTATTGGAAAACATATCAATTCTACAGACTCCATCATGATTTCTGTAGAATTGACAGAGAATTTGAGAATGACAATATAGATGTCAATCCATGGTTTCATAAATAGCCAGTGTGGTTCAAATGGCAGCAATTGGCATACAGGTATGATCAATTGGATTTGACCTCAGAATTTTGGTTGTAGTCTCATGAGATGCCTAAGAAAGTTATGTCCCCTGTTTCCAGGTAGCAGATCTTCAGATCAAGGTGACCTTGAGGAGCCAGTTTTTGACAAGGAGTACTCACTGTCCCGCTTTTTGATTGGTCCATGTCATCTGATTGTCAATAGCAACACAGTTCACAGAGTTCAGAAAGTTCTGGATGCTGCTTACAGATATGACTATGAACCATATGCCAAGGAGAAGGATGGTAAAACTTCATGTTGACATGTTCCTATTATATTCATTTAGTAAATTTTATGGCTTCAAAATAATATCTTGACTTTAAGTTATGTATATATGAAAAATAAATCCAAAACTTTTTGTGTTTTAAAAGTTAATTTGTATTAAAAAAAATGCCAACCAAATAAAACAAAATTCAGGGTTGATATCAATTTGAAGTTTTCCATTGGTCATTAGGGAGAATTCAGTAGATGTTGCCAACAAAAGTATGTGTTTCCAGTCAGCTGACCTTCCAATTTTTTCATTGCTGACCCTAGCACTTCCAAGGTCCTGAAATTGATTTTTGCATCTAATTGAGACAATTTTGCCCAGTACTTTAATTTCTTAGTGTGTGTGTGTGTATATATATATATATATATATATATATATATATATATATATATATATATATATATATATATATATATATATAAAAAGTGTTTTAAAAAACAGAACAAAAACCAAAAACATTTTTCCTACCATAATTTTTAAACCAGTTTAACAGGAAAAACATTTTTTGGGCCCATTATTCCTCCATTTTTGTCAAAGATCAATATCTTTTTTATTTGTCTGAGACTTCCTGTTGGTAAATCTGTGGCACAGTCATCAAATACATTTTTTGTTATCCTTTTAATACATCCAGAACACTGCATGACATGAAGTTTAATAATAATAATAATAATAATAATAATAATAATAATAATAATAATAATAATAATAATATATTTAGCATTAAAACTAATCTCCCATATGGTCTTCATGGTCTTTATGGGTGACTTGTCATCAGTGAGTTGGAGTTGCATTACAGAAAAATAAACAAGCTAGACTGGATAGATGGATGAAAAAAAAGAGAGAGACAGACAGACAAACAGATAGACAGACACTGGATAGATGGATGGAAAATAAAGAGAGGGAGAGGGGGAGGGGGTAGAAGTAGGTAGACAATACTAGTGAAAAAATAAATGCAATTATGTTATTGTTCATGACAAATAAATTTTCATGTAATAGAACCCACAGAAATCCAAAGTGATTGACATTTTAAATCCATTTAAATGATTATTCTTTGAAATCTATTATTTGTCACATTATGGAATACAGATAGTAGATCAAAATGATCCAATTCATAATATCCCATAATGTGTTAATTCCTTTAGTCTTGTAAATAAACAATGACAGTAATCTCCAAAACATTTGTAATCAATAGTATCCTTTAATTGTCATCTGGTACAAAGCTCATGAATTCAGCCTCATCATCACTCACCAAATAAATTCTAAAATCATTGTCTGGTCATCATAATCATAATCTGATTCCTGACTGTCATCAGTGTGTGTTTATGTGGAGACTCAATCTGTAAGCAACACTTTGATCTTGCAGTAAGTGAAATATATTAAAGCAGTGGTTCCTATGTCATGGATCCACATATGCTAATAGTTGTTCTTTTAATGTCCCTGCAACAACACTGGAATTGCAACTGAACATTTGTGCATCATGATTGTAGGGAGTTCACTGATCAAAGCCACAGCTTTAAAACAAATCACAAGGATTGAGATTAGAGAGTCATAGGACTCAGAGGAAGTATAAAATTTGTAATGCAATCAAAAGATTGTCATCTGAAGAAACAATATGGAGTTCTACAAGCCAAGGGCTTATTGAGGTATATAACTTAGGAAATATCACTTGGAAATTGGATCTAGTTTATGAAAATTGCAAGTAAAAATCAAATCAGAAACTACATCAGATTAAACTTTTTATATTCAGCAAAACACAAAATATAATACAAAACCAATATACTTATGCACAAGTTAAGCAAAATGGATGTGTACTTCACTTTATGGTGGGTAATATTTAATTTATTATTTAAAAATTAAAATCAAAATGAATGTACATACAAATATTGTGTAATAATTCTGTAATGAAACAAAAACACAGTCCATACAAAAATTGCATTTCTGAATGTGAGAAGTGGTATGAAAATGTAAAAAAATTAGAATATGCAGGGTTTTTTCCATATACTTAAAACAATACAAGTTTCCAGTTTTACCCATATCTTTGAATCATAATGTAGAGACAGTCATACATACACTTATGTTTTTAAAGGATATATATATATATATATATATATATATATATATATATATATATATATATATATATATATATATATAATGCAATTTTATACAGTGCCTTGGTATTAATTTCATTGGGAAACAAAATATTTAATATATGAATCTATTAACTTTATTCGGTCTGTTTATCTTTCCATGCACAATATTGATTTACATGAAATAAAAATCACATATTGAAAAATATATTGAAACATTTCAAGGAGAGTGTATGATCCATACAGATTTGTTTTTTATATGAAAGTAGTGATTATTTATTCTCTTAGAAACCTTTTGAAATGTTTGACCAACATATTGCATTTTTCATTTTTAGGAGATTATCAAATAGATCAAAACAGTTTATACTCTGACAGTTATTGTTGTAACATAAACACTTTTTTGTATTGAAGCTGCTAAAATATGTACTTTCGCTAATATTTGTACACTGAAAGCACTGATGTATGTTAGATTTAGATGATGAAAAACATCTTTTTATATTTTTATATTTTCAGTCAGTTTAGTTCTGATAAAAGAAATCTTGTTATTTCTTAGGAATTGTTTGGAAAATTAATGAAGTCCACAGTCATGTATTAGTAGTTGGATGAAAAAAAATAGATAATTTGATTCAAGGCCATTGACTGTTTTGTACATCATGCAAACTTTTTGCAGTGCAATACATTCTCAAAAAGAAAATTAATTTAATATTAAAAAACATTTAAGATGCTGGAGTGAAAATATTAGTTTTTAGAATTATTTGGGCTGTTCAAATAATATTGTGAACCTGTTTTTCACTCATCCAAGGTAATTTTGTGAAACCAGACTTTAATATGACAGTTAAATATGATATAAGCTCATAATATCTTCAGAAGTTGTGGATGATGACCGGCCTCAGCCTGCTGAAAGTCAAGTAAAGTCAATGGAAGAAATCATGCCAACCAGGACATACCACCTGACCCTCTTCCAGCCAGTCATATCAATCCTTTCAGCTGAGCATACTTTTTGTAATGTATCAAGAAAATCATACAAATCAAAGCAGAAGGGGAAACAGGTAGGCCACACTTTTAAACTTTGTGAGAGAATTATCCTGCCTGCATATTAGATATGGAGAGTTAACTTATTCAGATTCCACAAATCTGTAATATTTATATGTTCAAGGATAAATGTCTCCAATTAATTTACTCCAAATCACTTGTTGGGATGTGTACTGTGATATATTACAGTATTAAATGAAATATTGCAATATTATTTCTTTGTTTTGATTTAAGAAGAAAGAACAGATAGTTCTTATTTTGTTAAAAGTTAATAATTGCTAACATGCTCACAAACAAGATCATAAAATTCCAGGTGTCCTTGTTAATACTTGCTTTTGGACAAGCTAGATCCATTGTGAAATTAGTGATTTGTAGTTATACCAGAAAATTGAATGCTGACGTACTGTTGTGTATAGAAATATTGTGCACATAGGGGCCTGAAGTTACCATCTTTATGATTATTATTATATTTTATCTCATACTCATATACACTACAACAATACACATATTGCCATGCTTGTGTGGTCATATTCATTCAAACTCAGACCACTCCTGTGGCCTAGTTGTTAGAGCATCTGTCTCGGATGTGGAACGTCATGGGTTCGATCCCTGGCTGAGTCATATCAAAGACTTACAAAAATGGTACTAACAGCTGCCTCGCTTAGTGCTCAGCATTAAGAGGTTAGTGTTAGGACTGGTTGGTCTGGTGTCAGGATAATGTGACTGGGTGGTACATCATGCTACATGTCTACAGCATGATGCCCTAGTGCTAAACATCACTATAAACTGCCACACTGCAGGCATCGTAGCAAAAAAATTGAGAAATTGTTAAAGATACAGTAAAAATCCTAATCACAACCACAACAACCACACTCAAACTCATTACTGTTTTGCATAATTTCAAGGTCAATCAGTTACAAAGTGCTTATTCATTAATATTGCAGTAAGGGTAACTTCTCAATGTTCATTACCTTTGTTCAGAATAGGTCCAGGTCAATAAGAAATTATTTTAGTTTAGAAGACAATGCTAATAATAATTTTATGAAGATAATAGAATTTATGGAGAACATTTTTCAAATGTTATGTTATTGTTATGTTATATTGATATAATGCAAAACATATATCACCAAGTTTGTACCACAATATCCTATATTATCTACCAGCACTAGTTAACAGTTTTATCTACTTTAGGTCACAGGAATGCTATTTCAAAAAGGAAAAGTTATGTGACTTTTCATCAATATTAACATTTAAGATATAAAATGACCTTAAAGAATGCTGAATGGTTTAAGAACTATGATACTAATGATAAATTGTTGTGGGTTTGAACCCCGGCAGAATTATACCAAAGACTTATATAGCATCTACCTTGGTTGTAACTCAGCATTTAGAAACTAGTGTTAGAACTAGTTGGCCTGTTGTCAGGATAATGTGCCTGGGTGGGACATGATGCTACATGTCTGCAGCATGATGTCTCGGTGCTAGACATGACGATAAACTGCCACACTGCAGATATCATAGTGATTTTTTAAAACATTTTTTAAAAGTTACATTAAAAATCCAGAAAACAAATACAAAAAGACAATAAATTGTGGGTTTCAGTTTCAAAACATTGAGATCAACAGCCTATGTAATAAGTGGCATGCATTACCCATTTGCAGATACAACAAATTCAAGATCAAAAATTATCAGATAACATATATTTGTAAATTCAACCATACTAATTTTGCATGCAATACATGCTTTGTTGCTTAGCTATTTTGGTTTTAAATTACCCATTTGAAAGTTCAAAATTGATCAAAAAGAGGGTAATAAAACTAAACATGGAAGCAGTCTTATGAAACCCTCAGAAAGCTTATTATAGAAAACTTATAAATTAATTAGAATTGAAATTTGATGTGGATACAAAGGCACACACGTGACAAGACTAGAAAACAACTCTAGACAGTGAGGGTGGCTGACAGAGAGGATGGTTACTGTAGGTTTCATCTCAGTTAGTTCATAAGGGTGCTTTATTTTGCATTATTTTTTTGGCATGTTTTAACAATAAAAGTGGTAAAAAGCCATCTGCTTGCTAAAGTCTTTTGAGATAGAGGGATTGGTGGAAAATCCCATCAATTGCCACTTTTACTCGTGCCTAGTCTGCACAATCTCACAAAAGGATTTGCAAACACCTTCTGGTTTTAGTGAGGGGTTTAAGGTGCTTGTCCTTATGGATATCTCTTCTTGGTCTGCAGAAGTTTAAGTCTCTGTTGAACTAATGTGGGTATATGGGAAAGCTTGCTCTAGCCTACCACAGGACCTGGTTCTTCCTGGAGTCCTCAGGGTTTTTCATCCACTAAATATACTGGCTACCCAGTATAGCCTACCATGTGCTAAAAGATGGCATTAAAACCCACAGAACCAAAAACCAATAGAGTTTGAGCAATCTTTAAGAGTTTTCTCATCACAGGGAAGTATATTTCATAAGCTTCCTGGACGTTTTTGTGAAAGTAGCTGTTGGGGATTATTATATTACCCTTGTCCATTCATCCATATGCCCATCTGTTACACTTTGGTCAGGCTTTGCAATTAGGTAATTTCAGTGTTCCATGAACATCTATCTGGGTGTTTCTATCCTCATTGTACATAAATCTTCCTTTGCAATTTTGGAGGTTTGCTTTCAGGGATGATATATATGTTATAATTCTAGGTCTGAAACTAGGTAACAGATAGAAGTGAAACCATCAATATAAATAAAATCAACACATTATTTATTTTACATTGTGTAAATTTAAGAAACAATGTACAGTAAAATCTGTTATTAGAGACCACCCCTTTGGCCAACAGGTTGTCTCTCATAGCATAGCTTTGTACAAAAAGACCAGTTTATAAGGTCCAGTTTCAGAATCATTTCAAGAAAAATAACCACAATCATTCTTGCTAAAATATTATATGCATTCATCTAAAAACAAAATTATATAGGAATAAAGAAATACTTGTATCGTTTAACATGAAATAACATTTCCATTTGAAGATCACATATTTTAGCATGTGAAATTGTTTCTGAATTACTCCTTTTCCTTTATAACAACCTAAATTTGTTTTACCGATATTTAAACTGCTTTTCTTGAGTGGTCTGCTCTTTTTCACTTCTTTCAGTTACAATAATTATTTTTTCCAGCCTTAAAATTGGTCCTTTTTTTGGAGATTTTGTCTATTGTTATTAAGGTTCTAGGTATAAAAACTATTAGTGTGCAGTTGTCATATCGAACATAATGACAATTATGACTGGGCTGTGGGAAAATGTGAAAAATCTATAATGTGCTTTACATATCTAGCACTTAATGAAATAAAAAGAAACAATATATCTCATCCAGAAACAAAAACCATTTACTCTGAGACAAAAGTCTATGTCTTCATTCAAAGATGACATATAGTATTAACTCTATAGGCAAAGTGTGTAACCTGGTCATACTAACTTGAATAGACAACAGCTTTATGATTGGGATCTTATTGGGATGTAATCACTTGACATCAGGGGAAAAACAACAAAGATCACAAGTCTTGAACACTATCAGTTAAATCCCACAAACCATTCTCTCTTGTTGGTTTAATAGACAATGACCTTATTCACCCCTGGCAATACTGATTAACTCCAAAAACAAACAAAATATGCAACCACTATGTCAACTTTGGAATTATAACTGCAATTCCTTTTATGTTTTTTTTTTGTTGATCTGAACAATCATTACAAATCAAGCAGTCATTGTAACAATGGATTATACATAGGTGTCTGTCTGTTTTCATGATAGGATCATTCATAGGGATGCCAGGTTTACAATAAGACAGGGAAGCAGGCAAAATGAAGAATAATTAGTTTGGTTTCCTGCTTTTTTTTTGTTCCCTGCATTGCTCACCCCATTACGAATAGTGGAGAAAAATGCAGGGAGCATATGAAAAAGGGAACCAGACTAGGAAATAATCTACATATACTTTTGTCTGGTTTATGACTGAAAAAATGAAACACTATAAGCATAACTAACATAATTCAGACATCAGTAGCTAGCCTATTTTAATTTTTTTAAAAATTATTTAGAATGGTTTGCGCAGTCGTTTTTACAGGGATTAAATAAAGGTCAATGGAGTTTATCTTCGTTTTTGACATGTGGTCATTCATAGTTATGTCAAAATCCATATTTTGCCAAGACATGGTCGCTGGTTGTGCTTAGCAGGTTGTCATTCATAACAGAGAGTTTATATGATAATATTGGCCTGTGTATTTTGATTGTGGTTGTACTTGGAAGGTTGTCACAAGTTTAAAAAAATGTTCTAAATCAATTCCATTAGTTCCAAATGATGTTATCCAGAATGTCTTGGCATGTTTTCTCAATAATCCTAAAATATTGTGTTAATCCAATCAATAGGCACTTTTCTAATTCCAATGAATGATTTCTCAATGATCCTAAAATATTGTGTTAATCCAATCAATAGGCACTTTTCTAATTCCAATGAATGATCTCAATAATTTCTCTTGAATTATATCTGAACACAACTGAAAATTCTGATCATATATTCTCAATGATATAAAAGGAATGCAACAGGAAAGAATATTTTGTTTATAGTGGCCCTAGTTATATAAAGTTATAAATTTTACCTGACCTAAAAACTATTAATTTCAGGATGTAAAACTGTAAGTATATTTATTTGCCATTCATATTACCAGCTAAGGAAGACAGTTTATGCCTTGTCACTTGCATGCTATTTGTAGCTTAAATCCGAAACATTGTATCAAAAAAGTGGCAAAGCAGCTGATATGTGGCAGTCCATGAAACATCAGATTTAGTTCATTCAAAACAAATTTAATCAACTAAAATATAAAGCACCTATATGGGAAATGAGATTTTATGCTATCTGACAACTCCACTGTGGTGACTTATCTCAAACAGCAAGGTAGAAACATGTACCCAAACCTTTGTATTGTGGAGTAATTATTAAAGTTGTGTCTTCAGTGACCTATCTTTATTCAAGTTCATCATATTCTGGGATGACTAATTGACTAATTGTCTATAGAATAATCTCTTTATCCCTTGGTTTTTGCTCAAATATGTATTATATGGTAGTGGTGACTAATGGTGGACCTATTTATTTGTGACAAGGTAGAATACCAAACTCTAATCCTTTGTCTCATCAGTCTCAGAACTAAAAGCCTAGGCTATTTCTATAGATTAGAATGTGTACAAATACATTTATCCTCAAATGCCTCTGATTATGACGGTGATACAGAAAGCAAGAGAAATGGGGTGGTACTTCATCCTGATTACTCAAATGGAAGAATTTGTGGATTACCAACCTCATCAATCTTGTAACAGAAATCTCCAGGAAAATCAAATGACCATGATGACTATTATTTCATCACAATGCTGAATCTGTGTGTCTGGACTATATTAAACATTCCCTCAGGAACAAACTGTTCTCATAACCAGTGGTTGAGAAATCTCTATGTGAAAGTTCCCTCAATTTACGTTGAGGGAGAGCACTCCTCTTACCCCACACAGAGGGAAAGGATGATATATCAGCACAAACATTTTCATCCTGGATAATTATAGGTTACTGCATTTGTATGGGACAATACAAATGAGTTATTTTTAGTAATGTTGCATGACAATAGGAGTGAAGCATTTCTAAAACATCAGTTAATATTTCCCATATAAATGCAGTAACATTTTTTATATACTTATTTCATTTTTTTATCTAAATTTTAATATTAAAATATTACACTAGCAAAAACAAAGTAATTTAATATATGCAGTATTTCAAACTAAATGCACAACCATAAATTCATCAGCACACAGTAACAGTATTAATGCACACATAGCATATTCCAGCTTAATATTAGTTTTTAAAATTTCTCTACTTGAAATTGAAATTTAGAGTCATATTTTTAATGGATGCATTTTGAAGAAATCATTCCAGTTGGTCAGGAATAGATTGATTTTTTTTGTTGTTGATCCATTCCAATTCTGCTTTTCTGCTTATGCTGGACATATTTATTGGGCTAGTTTAGTGCAGTAAAGAAAATGTGATTTCATTTGTGGTCAAAATTAATATTTAGTTTCGGTTTGTATGTGGTTTTCCATGAGATGGGTTATGTCATCCAGATTTGCAGAACTGACAACGAAAGAACATCTTGAGGAAATTTATGATGCATGAAAAATATGTATATTTATTACCATTCTTTTTATCAGCTAACAGTCCATTTAGCAAGTAGAAATAATACCTTTTTATATTCTTGGCTTATTATTTCTGATGCTCTTAGTTTCCTACAAAACCTTAAGTTGCATTCTTTTTTCTTGAATTTAGTAGTTTGACTTACTTGTAAAATGGTTGGTCTCTGATAGATATATGATAGCCCTTAGCCTCAGTGTGGTTTTAAATTTATGTAGACCCTAGAAAGCACTGGTCATTGTCGGTTTTTGCATAAAGTATGAATATTTCTCCTAGATAACATTCAATGATCAGAATGGTATTTTCAATTACTACATCTCATGTTGTTGACCTTGCTAATATCATGTTCATTTGTTTGCTTGTACAAAGTCTCATTTGTGACTCCATTAAATTGTTCACATCATTAACTTTATGTTTCAAATGGATGAAACAGTTTGTCTAGTTCATTTATAAACAAATCTAATCAACGAAAAGTATCTACATCAGAGTACATGGTTTGTTTACAAAGTAGTTCCAATATACTATAGCATTTTTAGACACATTTATCATGCATTATAAGGGTTTTCAGTATAAAAAAATAATTCACACTTCTGACAGTGTAAAGTTAACCAAGAAAAAATCTGAGCATGTAGTAAAGTGGGTTATTTGATCTGCATATCTGAAAATAACCCCAGACCAAATGAATATACTTCTTGGCTCATGTAGTTAGAGCAGTTATCACAAACATTGCATTTGTGTGAAAGTGTTATTAACTGACATAATCCATGTCATTGAATAGAGATTCAAGTCCATTTCTCCAGCTTTTATCCTAGAGATCTTTCAATAGCTATGGTGCAACAGGTGAACTTGCCTGATCATTTGATTGCTTCACAAGGACACCATTTCAGAAGTTCTGCTTGACTTGTGTGAGGGAGACATTTTCCCTGCTAAAGTCCCTGACATATGGAGTCTGTTCTTCAGGCTAATCCAGAATCTGCCTTAGGGGATTTGTCTCCCTTCACCTCTTATTCCCCTAACATAACTTGTTTATGAAGAAGACACCAAATTATTTCTAGTAAAATATATTTCTTCTATAACATTTATCCAGTGATAATACACATACTCCTTCCTTGCTATTCCATAGTTACATCCATTTAAAGAGCATGTCTTCCACTTCAGAAATAATAAAGCATTCATGGGACTTAACATCTGTCTATATTAATGGGAAGTCATTCTAACTGCCACCTCAGTGGGCAGACATTTATAGCTTTTTGTCTAAAACATTTTAGCCTGGATGGGCTGGATTTGTGAGGTACCTTGAAGAATACTATTGCAGAGCCAAATCTTGCTAGAAACAATTGGTTCAGACATAATTGTATTGATGGAAGGGATGACATTAGCCAGATCAAAGACCTCTACAATCTTCAATCCAGTTTAACTTGTCTTGACTGAAATTCTTTTTCCATTGCCGAGAATGGAAGTTGCTATGGATTCTGCTGTATTTGATTAGAGAACACTTTGATATTTTATATAAGCTAATATTCAATATTAAACCTGCTTCAGCTTCTCTTTAGCTTCATCACGCAGAATTGGTTAAATTCATTCTTTATCAGTTTGCTTAACTAGATGCAGTTATCCAATGAATGATCATGATGGGAAATTAGTTTTTTGTCATGAAACTTTTGTCCTCTTTGGACCCTTTTCCCCACGAGCACTTCAGGGCCCAGCTGGCACTCTGAAATTGCACTAGAAGCACGCTGCACTAGAATAAAAAGAAAAGAAAGACATTACTGCTCAAAGAAGGGAGGGAAAATATTTTCATCCTAGATATATTAGGTTGTCAATTGAGCTTGCAAAGTAAGACTAAAGATCAGATGAATGTCTTATGCATAGTGGTATAGTTAGGGCAGTCACCACCAGTGAAATGGCTCCCTGCCTTGACTGACATCATTGAGGCTGTGGAATGGAGGTGTCAAGAGTGACATGCTCTAGCTTTGATCTCAGAGACCTTTTATCACAAAACACACAATTTGACCTATTGGAATCTATATCAGCATAACAGCATGCTACCTTCTCTTGCCTCTTGGAAGCTTCATTATGATGTGCATTTCTCTTTTGGGAGCAAAATTTGTCTCTAGACTGTCACTTATTGAATTTTGCTGCTAGAGCCAGTACCATCTTGGGGATTAGTGATAAATCCCTTCACTTCTTGCCTATTCTCTTCACATAATATGATTGGTTAATTTAATTTGAACAAGAAGCCAATTTTGGGAGTGATATATTTCTTCAGTAATAATTGTCCAATCACATTACAGATAGTCCCTTTCAAACCCTCACTACAGTTTCTTTAGTAACTGAATTATTCTTGGACAGCAAAGAATGTTGTAACACTTTATTGCTAATACAAGCAAAATAATATTGCAGAGGAGATGGCTGGATTTGCAAAACTGTTGATGGTCAGGTTTTTGAAGAAATTTACTCATGCTTCAGTCATGGGTTTCATCAAAATGACACATACAGTAATATCAGGTAAACTTTGCATTTCTTTTTAGTGTAAAACAGGCATATCTTTTCTCTAACTGCATTCATTTTGTACCTTGGTTGAAATATAATTATATAACCACAGATGAAAAGATAAATTTTGTTTATATGATAGCGGATATCTGGCAATCAGTCCCAACCGGATATGGATGAGAAATTTCCAGTTTTTGGCCTTCAGTTGTCAGCCACTAGATTTGACCTGCAGATGACAGGTGCAATGTACCCAAGAAAAGTGGTGAGGCTGGTCAGCATGATAGCTGGACCCTCTCCAAGTCTTCTGCACCACTGCTACTTACACAGACAGATGAAGGTAAGTGGATTGATTGCTGGACTCTCCTCCAGTTTGTGACATCACAGTTACTCATAAAGTCAGATGAATGAAAGTGGGCAGTTCAGCATGATTGCTGGGGTCTATCTCATCTCCTTACATCTCTGCAACTCATGAAGAACAAATGAAGGTAGGGAAGAAGTTTATTAGACCAATTTCCAGTCCCCTAAATCAGTGTTCATTTAGAGACAGATGAAGATGAGGGGCAGTTTAAAATGGAGGGGTCTGTCACAGGTTAAACCTGGATACAGTAATATTTTTTTTTAGGAAATTTAATCCAAGATTAGTGTGACTAATCAATATTTTGCAGTGCATCTCAAATAATATGATTTTTGATCTACTATATTTTTATGGCATCAATTGTTACCTAAACAGATTGTTGCATGGTAAATCATACCAGAGATTGCACAGAAGATGATGTGATTATTCATTATAACATAATTCTTATGGCATTACTTCTTTCCTCAGCAGCTTGTGGAGGAGTGAACTCAGTTGAGATTGGACATAAGATGATGTGATTATAGTCTCATTTCATAATAAAAAGGTCAAAATATAATGACTGTAAATTGGTGAAGTATGGCAGCAGAGGTGAGGAGAAAAAGAGATGAATAAATTGTGAAAAAACTGTTTATAGTCATTGTTTTGGCCAAAAATGTTGAAAAAATTGAAAATCTTGGAATTGGAGAGATGGTTATATCATTTATATCATGGACCTTGTTATTGACTGATTTTTTATAGTTTTATATTAAAATATAGTATGTTTGTATCGAAGTTTGTTTTTTTTCATTATCATCCTTTCCAAATAGGCTACCAAGATTGAAAAAATCTGAAGTTTTGAGTACTGATAAGCATTTTGATTGGTTGTCATATCTGTTGAATCCCATTTGAAAGCTAGTAAGCTAGAGAAAGTGATGTTAAGTGTTTGTACTTAGTTCTTGCATATGCATGTGTAAGTAGTCATGGTCATGCACCAGAAGTGAGTGACTTGTTCAGTACAGTCGATATAAAAGTACTTGAAACTGAACTGGACATTTTTCAGGACTCAACAACAACACATAAACTTGCAAGGGTATAACTTGTGGAGCTTGTGGAGAATATTTACAGTCCTTTAGACTCAATCTAGAGCTTTTCTTTGAATGAAAATACAGTTCTTTAGAGTCAATATAGGGCATCTCCATGGGTAAATTATATATAGTCCTTTAGAATCAATATAGTGCACTTCTTTGTGTGAAAATATCTATAGTCCTTCAAAATCAATATAGGGCACTGCCTTGGGTGAAAATATATGTTCTATTCCTTGGGTGAAATTATCTTTTATTACTTGGGTGAAAATTAAGAATTAATCTTGAGCATTTCCTTGTGTGAAAATATTCCAATCCTTCAGCATAAATCATGGAAATTTCCTTGCATAAAAATATAGTCCTCAGGAATAAATCTAGGGCACTTCCTTGGGTGAAAAGGAAGATTGAAAACCAGATCTTAGATCCAAATGAGATATAATTGATATAGTATGTGAAGTAATGAAAAGCTAGAGACTAAACATATTTCTTTATCAGCCTGGTCAATTAAAAGAAGGGTGCAGTTGAAAAAAAACAAGTTAAAAAGTCAGTCATGTACTGAGTTGTATGCTTTCACTGTTAATTTTAAGTTGTGCCATTGCACCACTGACCATTTATTGTTAATTTTGATGTAAGAACATTGTTTTGGTTATGCCTATTGGGTTCATAGAAGTTTCTTGAGAAATGAAAGATACAGGATCATTTTTTTTTAGACAATGAATATAGTGCATTCCAAGTGGGCTTATTGAAAAGTGCACTCCTTAACAAAAAGGCATATTATTAACATTAACAATGAATGTCGTTAGCTGATTGAATGTTTCACTGATGTTGATTAGCTTGGACACCTGTCAAGAACCTAGCTATCATGGAGAAAGGTTAAAACATAAATGAAATGATGAAATCTTCAGCAAAACAGTGTTGCATTTTTTTGCAAAGCAGCTTACAGGGAGGAAACAAGTGCACACTCAAGTATCATGATATTTTCTGTATGGAACAATGAAATATTTTATTTTCTGGAATAGACAACAAAAGATACATTTAGATCTTTTTGGCCAGTTTTTTTAAATAACTCATCTTTTTGACCTGATACAGGTCCATGTGCCCCACTTTTTTTCCATTTCTGGAATAAACACTGTTCTTTTCATAATTTATTTAGCCCATAATGAATGTGGTATAGTCTTAACTTTATTCCTCTGTACAACCATCTAGTTTAATATTGCGCTGAGATCATTTTACAGGTACTGTAGTGAAATTGTGTTCGATGAGAACATTTTATGCATTCTCTTGATAAAAATAACAATCCTAGCTTTATTTGCTTCAGTTGTTTGGATTCAGTGCTGGTCTGACAAAAGTTGATCCTAATGGAACCAAGTCACCACTACTGACAGTTATTCCACCCACTAGTGCAGCTCTCTACACACGGACATTGCTCTTGTCTGTGTACTGGTTTGTATAATATATTGACTGTATGCAAATTCTTTATCTTTACATCCTTTATTTGTTTGCTGCTGTGACCTATTCCTGCATGAAAAATAATTCTAAGTTTCTGAAAAAAAGTTATTTATCACAGCTAACTTTGGATATCATTTATGAAAATAATTGAAAAAATATGAATATGGGAAACAAAAATTGGGATGGAGGTTACTGTATACTTCGATTTGGAGTCTGGTTTATATTTTGGTTAATATAAAATACACAGTTTCTCCAGCCATTGATATTCACACTATTAATCATCCAGAAAGAGAAGACACAATTAGCAAAAAGTGTCAGGTGACTCACTGGTTGAATGTTGATATAGTCAAAATGTTCAAAATATACAGGTAGCAAAAACACTCACTTATTTAATTGTTCCTCATAGTGCATAGTTAGAAACCCTGACACCAGTTGAAATCAGATTGGGTCAAGGTGTCACTAATGTCATGTACATACACATTTAGAAACTATCAAGGCTCATACAATATTCAAGATGTTTAATACAAGTCATGCAATTGTTTTACATGAACAATATGAATGTTGAAAGTTAAAAGTGGGCAACATTTTTTTGTAGATTTCTTTTCTTTTCTTTTCATTACCCTTCTCTGTTACTGATAAGAAATTTACTTAATCAAGGTTTGAACAGTCAAGTAGTATAGGTACAGAGAAGGAAACCAAAACTAGGACATTTTGAATAGAGAATCTATGTATTAATTTTGTCTTGAATTCCAGGAAGAGTTCCTATCTCCCCCGCTTTGAGCAGCTATATGAACTACCCCAGATATCAGTGAGTCTTAACAAAGCTGGTCTTCATGGAATTCTCCATATTGTATTTTCATGGCAGCAGAAAAATCCAAAGCCAGCAGATATTATGACCAACAGCCTTCTGGATGATTTGTTTCCTTCTCATGGTACACATTGGACATTCCAGATTTCCCATTGATAAATCTGTTGAATCCCTTGAAATTCACATATCTAAATTATACTATAAGTTCTAGTAACTTATAAAAACACAACTTTGGACATTTTCTAATGTTTTTGTTTATTAATTTCGGAACATTTTTAGTAAATATTGAGGACAACCTAAATATTTACATTCATAAAACATGATCTAAATTCTGATTGGCTGATCAGGTTACATTATTCAACAATAATGCACTTTATTGGTTTCCTCAATGTGATTGTCATTTTATAAAACAATGTCTTGTCCTTTTGTGGTAATATTTTTAATCATGGTATGCAAGCAGTAAAATGAATACAAGCTTTTGTTTTACTTAATACATGTCAGTTATTAACTGAGTCTTAAAAAATATTGGGCCTGAGGCCATGTAGCACAGACTTTCCAAGCATGCAAGTGTTTTCTATGTCACATGATTGAGAGGCCAATTCAGTCAATAATCGATTTATAATGTATCTGTTATGTTTAGGAAATAGTACAGTTGAAACAAAAATTATTTAACTGTTTTATTGAACATTGTACATGTTGATTGTATGAATAAAACCTGAGCACATTTCTCTGATGCATTGGAAATGTGTGCATGCAGTGACATGGAGTAATTTTTATTCAGATGGGAATGAAATACATTCATTAAAGAGAATGAAGTGTCATGTAATTAAAGAAGCGAAATTAAATGATGATATTAGGAAAGATAATGCAGTGCATCAATGAAAATTGAAGATATAATCTTGCAAAGGTGAGTCTAAAAAAACTCCATCTGCTGTCATTATGTTGGGTAAATATGAAAGAGTTTCTGGATTATTGCCAGGGTTTTGTCACCCATCAGTTTTTGATGATACATGATAATAAGGATATACAGTTACTTTAGAGTTATTTTGGAGTTATTTCTGTTTCTTCTTCAAATACATTGCCTTATCATGATACTTTAGGAATACTACCTCACCAATCCATCACTTCATTGTCACTCCTTCTAAGGTATTATCATCAGGTAAGTATTATAAAAGAAACACATGTCCCAAATTTGTTTCTTGTTGAAATATTTCACCTGGTCATAATACATTGAGAGCAATCAGGTGGTGTTGGATTTGCAGGGTAGTGGTAGTAATCCTAAGATTTTATGTGTAGATAATTATTATTGAAGAGATATATTATTCCAAAAATTGGAGGAGCTGTGATGACTCAGTGGTTAGTCTTCTAGACTCATGACTTATGGGTGTGGGTTGAATCCTACCATCAGAACAGCCTGGATCAACTGTTGTTATCATCCTTTGGTCAAGGCACTTTACTCCAGTTGCATTAAATAACTTACTTTTGTTGCTGTGCCATAAAGCACCAAACTAAACATTGGTTTCATTAAGTTCCTAGTACAAGATAAAACAATGCTATTCAGAGTGGATAAATATGCACTGTTTACAAAAATGTTTTTCAGATGTCACATCTAATGTGTTTGGACTCTGATCATAATTTATTATTGATCCAGTATTATTCAATTATGATTTAATTTCATTGAAATTTTGTTAATATGATGGAACATCTAAAATTTTCAAAAAATACTTTTTTTAAATTCAATGCCTTTGTTTATATTTATTATTGATCTGTTTTGTGATTGCCATAAAATAAAACCTCAATGAAAGCTAGTTTTGATGTGTTTCTTGTCAGTCTTTTTTTATGTATCTTCATGAATCCCTGACACGTGTGTTCCATTGTTGGATCAAGCAAACTTGAAAACACTGTTATTTGCCATATGATGTGTATTCTTTTATACCCTTCACCTTCCACTTACCATAGTAATTTTTTTGTATTATTAAAAAGAGACCTTGGCTTCTTTCACTTAGATGTATATATGCCATTCATGCGAAGGGACTGACAATTTAATATGACTGCTGGTCTCTTCGACCTGGAGTTTTAATTTTTTTTATTGCCAGATTTTAAAATAAAGTAGTTTGATGGATAGAATTATTTATTTTTCATCATATTGGAACAAGAGAGTTTTTTTCCTGCTTATTTGTGGAAATTTGTTTCCAAATATCCTATGCATCTCTTGCATCCAAAAAATTAGTTCGTCAATAAGATAGCTGCATCATAGCATGGTGTGTAGTTAGCTAGTTACTAATTTTAATATTGTTCAGGTGGATACATTTTCTTGTCTGCTCAAGCAATCACAATGGCAGGCATTTGTCCCAATACTGAGTTGTTGAACTTGAACATCAGGATCATATTAAATGAACCCTCATGAACAAATAGTTCTCTCATTAAGTAATCAAGAAACTAGCTCAAGCAAGGACAGCCCTCTACCTGAAGTGTACAAGGGAAAAGGAGAATTTTTTCAAAGTGGTTTGAGCACAAACAAATTGCACCATCGATAGCACCAGTACCTCAGTTGTTAACTTTCTGCTTTGGCTGTTTGAAGATTAATCATGATAACTGTTGACAGTCTGTGACATGCTGAGTTATCATGGCAGATAAGATGTCAACATAATTTATCTGATCTGCTGTCAAAATTCAAGTTAACACATCCAAAGGCATTGTCTTTGTCCCCAAAGTAGAATTGATGATGTTGCTAACCTACCTGAATAATACACTCTTTGGACCACTCTCGAAAACTTCATTGGTTCATCTCTCATATAAGACCTGCTTCCTAACTTGCATTAGCAATGGCAGGCAGAATTAGTGATAAACATACTTCATCAGTTGATTTGATTTACATGCAGTTTCAACAGAGTGGGACAGTATAACTAATAATGGCCTTAGCTTTTTTCCAAGAGCAAGCTCCCTTTCATGGGGAATATGACTTACCTAGTGTAATCCCTGCCTACTCTTTACACTTTCTCCAGTTTTATGTCCGAGATCAGTTTAAACTGGTAGAACCTCTAGCTGTGGTGCACCAGATTACCTTTCTGGGTCATTCATCAGTTTGTTTAGGATACAGCTTCATAACATCTGGTAGATTTATATATATATATATATATATATATATATATATATATATATATATATATATATATAATGCTCATTTCATTTATTGATTTTGCAGATAGTGAGAGAATACCTCATCTTCCAGTGTTTGAAATCGCAATGTCTGGGCTGGAGGTGAAAAGATGCAGAACTTCCAGTGTGTTCTCATATTCAGGGACAATATCCTCCATCCAGGCAATGGTTTATTCCAAAGGTGAAAAATAGCTTGTTTTATTATATTCCCAAATAATTGAAATGTAGCTTGTAAAAATTTCTACCAACCTATACTAAGTAGTTGCTATTGACCAGATGGTTTTGAGAGGTAGGACTTAAAGAAAGAGATGACCCAATTGGAAGTGGAAGAAAATGATGTCCCACTGAGTGGCACAAGGTGGACTTTGAATTGGAGAAAATAATGGCCTTGTGTGAAGTGAAGAATGTGGTGATCCATTTGGCAATGTAAAGTGTGTTTTGAGTTTGAATAAAATATGAAGTAGATTTTGATATGGATGAAAGTTTTGGCCCAACCGGTAGGGTGAATTTGCCTTGATGACCCGGTGGGTGGTACAAGGTGGGCTTTGAAGTGGAGGAAAGTGATGGTCCATTTTGTAGTGTGAGGTGGGTATTGAATGAGAACAAAATGATGGCTCCATATGAAATGGACTTTGTTGTGGAGGAAAGTATTGGCCCAGTTTTTAGTGAAGGGGAACAAAATTGATGGCCGGTTTGGTGGTATGAAGTTGGTTTTGAATTTGAAATATGTGATTGCCTAGTGTGAGGTGGGGTTTAAAGTGAAGGAGAGTAATAGACCTTGTAGTTGTGTGTAGATTAGTTTGAATTAGAGGAAAGGGATGGCTCAGTGTGAGATGGGCTTTAAGCTGGAGGAAAGTGATGGCGCAGTGTGATATATGCTGGAGGAAAGTGATGGCTGAATGTGGGATGATCCTTCCAGTGGAGGAAAGCAATGATCCAGTTGGTGTTGTAAGATCAACATGAAGTGGAGGAAAGTTTTGACCCATTTTGTGGAGTGAGGTGGGCTTTAAAGAGGAGTAAAGTGATGTTCCAGGTGATGATGTAAGTTGTGTAAGGTGGGCTTTGAAGAAGAGTAAGTTCTTATCAGTCCTTAGACATGCTGGAATGGAAAAGATTAAAATTATCACAGGCTTTTTACAAATATTTAAATAAAAATTCAGCATTGTCTGCTAGATTTTCATTTCTTATTCAAATATGTTAACCAAGTCATAAAGAGAACTACTACCACTTCATAGATCCCTCCCTCACAGGCTAAAATATTTTAGCTGACAAGATTAAAGTTTTCTGCCCATCTAGGTGTCAGGTAGATTAATCTCCCCCTGGTACAAGGATGTGTGCTAAATCATATGAATTATTAAGTTACTACTTTCACTCATGCTGAGTAACATGTTCTGTACAGATAGATAGCAAACCACATACAAGCAGTTTGGGAAGTTTTCAACCTTAGACCAACTCAGGAGCGTTCTGTTCAAAAGCTAGTATACTCCATCTTTAAGAACTTTTCTGTTATTTTTGATGACAAAGTTACAGGTTTTTAGTGTCATCACTTTGCCATCCTCCACATATAGCTGTATCTAAATATGTACAGGTCTGGAGTGTGATACAGAAAACTTGTATCCTATTGCTGTATAATTTCCATTATAGTTGGATACATACTTGATATTAGAGCATCCACTTGGTACATATCAGTAATTATTCTTCAGTGCATATTTATGTGCATATACAGTGTGTAATAGAGAAAACTCAATTTGTATAGTTTCTGCCATGGTGACATACACAACATTTCAGTTACGTATGTGATGCTTTACTTGTTTTTCCTATCTGGACGATCATTTAGTCTTTCCAGTAGGTAACATTGTTGTACAAGTGATATTATAGCATCCCTTCATAAATATCAATAATGATGCTTCATTACATTTTTTTATTAGCATGTATTGTATGTACTTTAAAAACCTCAATTTTTGTTGTTTCCAGCAGATACATACAGGTAAGTGTCCTGTGCTTAGTATAGTAATAGTGTCCACTTCATAGTTGTTATAAGAACGCTTAAGTGATTTACTTTTATATAGGGAATCATTTTGCCTTTGCTACAGGTATTTTTTATAAGAATTTATATCTTAGCACCCACTGTGTAAGTATTAATAGCAACACTTAAATAATCTGCCTGTATTGCCAGCCATGTGCACCTTTATACAGGTGATTACCATAATTTGTAGCTCTGTATATACACTCTGAAGTTATAATTATGTCACATGCAATGCTACATCAGCTGTATTCTGTCTTATCAATGTAGACCATGTGCAAGACTAGGATGGCTCTACAGGTGTAGCTTACTCTAGTCCTGCAGTATACAAAAACAGGTATGACCTGGATATTATAAACAGAAGTCAGTGGGTAGCTGTAGTGGAATTACCAAAGGGGAATTTGCACAAGATAGCTTGCAGGGCTTGGAAATCATATTACTGTCAGGGGATTGAGATAGAGAGCAAAGCCAACCAGACTTCAGTTACCATCTTGTATTTTAGAATTACAAACCAGCTATATGGATCAAGATCTGGACAACATCATGAAAACCAAGACAGCCCATTTCCATCATGACCAGATTCTGCTATATACCTCATGAAGTATCCGACACTAGAAGACTGTCCAGTTTCATGTACCCCAGTTATATAGGCATTTTGATGGATTAGTCAGACCAGCATAATGCTGCTACTTGTATACAATGCCCTGCTTAGTGCCTTAGTATCCAATAAATGTTGCTTCACACTGTCAAGCCTTAGCCACTCACAGGGAGCCTGTACTTAGAGACAGCTTGGAAGTAACTCTAATTCAGGACATTCTGCAAGTTAGTGAGCCACCATCTTCAGTGTTCTTATTTACTTCGCAGTTAGTACAAGAGACATCAGCTTCAAAACCATTATCTGAAGATGATGAAACTTGCTTGCAAGTCCCCTTGTCATCATTAATTATTTCTTGATGTGCAAAGATTCAGTCTTACAGGCTTCAGATGAAAACGTTTTTGCCTATTGCCACCAGGGTTATGTCCTCTTCCCTCTGCAGAAACTGTATAGCGTAAGGTCTGACATCAGTTGATTATATACTACAAAGAAAAGTCCAGTTCAATTTACATCCACAGTCTGTCATAATAACTGACATTCAGGGCTGCTTATATCATCAATTACAAGATGCAAGCATTAACTGATTTTTTTTCTTCCAAAGACTTCTCCTTGAACTTTAGTTGACAGTTCTATAAGTCTCATAATACCAGTTTTTCATTTGATAACCAAGCAGTGAAACACTATATCAGCTTTTGGGATGAAAAATCCATCCTCTTTACACATGGATTGGAAATCTGTTAACACACAGCAGATGGTGCACAACAGTGTGGATGTTGGGTCCATGTTGGATCTAGTATCTGTGACAGTCTTTAAATAGGCAGAACAAATTGTATCGTCTGGCAAAATGGGATGAAGTTCTCTCTGCCTCCACATTTCTGAAGACCATCATATAGGTCACAACCTTTATTATTTAACCTTTTCTTTAATGGTAATGTTGGTGAAAATCCATAAAAAAGCTACCAAAGAGACCAATTTCTATCCCTCACAGTCTCATCTACAGCAGAGGAATTTTTAAAAGCAATTAAAAGAATTGCAGGGAGGCCCCTAGAACACAAGCTACTGGGAAGCAATCATACCAAATCTACAGCTGTTTGAAAAACACAGTTCTCCTGAACAATATGGACAAGAAGTAAGAGAGGTTGATCATCTATGGGAGTGTTTATCTCATTGAGATTCCCCCATTTCAAAATTACAACGAAATCATCTGCAATTCTTCCCTGTCTAATAGGACAAGATATGCTATAATCACCTATGGATTCAACAAGTGGTTTATGAGGTACTCACTCTCACTTTCAGTGCACCTTTTCCTTTATCCAGTGTTTCAGCAGCTGCGAACATAGTATTCTTTGCCCTGTCATTAACTAATGTGCACTAAAGCCCCTTGGTTCACAGTGAAAATACCACCATAATTTCTGCATGCTGTCCAGGAAGGAGACTACATAATCAGATGCATATCTTAATTTCCTGTAATGTTTATGTAGAGACATTGTTTACTAGTACATTTCACTTCCATTTGAACTCAACATTGGTCCCTGGGGTTTCACTAGATTGATTGATTGTCCAGTTTTTAGACATATTTTCTAGACCACCTCCATGATAGCAACATCAATTACCTGGACTGCGTTCTACAGAAACATCATGTGAGTTTTATCTTTAAGCAAGACATGATATCCCTTGTTACTATCCTTTTCATCCTTGGTTTTCTTGTCGGCAAGGACAAATCTGACCTTGGACCATCAGAACATTTTGCTGATATAGATAAGGAAATCAACACTCAAGTAACACATCATGTCTCTATTGGGAACTAGCAAAGAAAATCAGTACAATTGTGGCATCCTTGCTTATATGGGATGAAGTACCTATCTATGAATTCCTTCTCATGCTGGGTTTGAACTGCTCCAGTGGCCTAGTGGCTAGAGCATCTGCCTCAGATGTAGGAGGTTGTGGGTTTGACTTACAAAAATGGTACCAACAGCTGCCTCATTTAGTGCTCAGAATTAAGAGGTTAGTGTTAGGACTGGTCAGACTGGTGTCAGGATAATGTGACTGCTTAGGACATCATGCCATATGTCTGTGGCATGATGCCCCAGTGCTAGACATCACTATAAACTGCCACACTGCAGACATTGTAGCAATATGACTGAAAAATTGTTAAAGCTACATTAAAAATCCAAATAACACACACACATGCTGGGTTTGCTCCATATGGCATTAGACCTCTCACTCATGTGTCGCCTAATTATGGAACCATTACAGTTCATTCTCTTGTTCAATTGGAGGCAGAGACTTCTCAGTCTTCACAAATATGAGATTCCATCTTTAAAAGATGGGACAACTAACTTAGCTCATTTTTGATATACCCCTTAAATACAACCTCAGAAATAACAATCTGCAAGCATAGAGGGTTTGGGACCACACATCCTTAGTCCATTATTCAGGGAATCCATTGAAGTGTGGCTGCCTCAAGTTTGTCATTTACATATTAGCATTCTTGAGACTAAAGCCATTTCAAAAAGTTTTCATTGGTGTCAGGAGAATCTACATGGGAAGTGAATTCTCATTCTTTTCAACAACTTTACTGTGGTGACTTATCTCAAACGTCAATGTGGAATGAATTGCCCAGACATTTGCATTCTTGTTTGGGATTTTGTAAAGTAGCATCTTTAATGACAAATCCACTTCCATGTTTATGTTATTCTAGGTAGATCAAAGGTATTAATGGACTCATTGGTCTGGAAGAATCGGCTAATGCAAACTGAATAGTCTCTTCATTCCTCAGTTTTTGCTCAGATATATGCCTGATGGGATTGACCAATGGTGGACCTATTTATAACAAAGTGGAATTCCAAATTCCTGACCTTTATCTCACCAGTACCACCATCTGCAGTCAATGCTTTTCCTATAGATTGGATAGTTTTAATGCATATGTGTACCATCTGCCACCTCTAATTCCAAAGGCAATATAGAAAGCAGGAGAATCAGAGTGTTGCTTCATCCTGATTCCTCCATTAAAATGGGAAAGTTCATAGAACAGCTGCCTCATCAATCTCACAACAGAAATCTCCAAGAAAATTATGACAGTCCCTCATTTGCTCAAGAAACCATGATGGCAAGTGTTTCTCCCCAACACAGTGTTGCAGAACCTGCCAAACCAGTTTATCTCACAATTGTTCTATCTATGCCAGGACATTCACTCCTGACTCTTGCCAGGACAGCATTGCAAGAGTAAGAATTTAGACCTTTAATTCTGGAGAGAATCTCGAGAACAAGAATTCCTTCCACTCTGTGAGGGAGAGTGGCATGTTTTCAGGGAATATTGTTGAGCCAATACCATTTCCCCTAAGCTGTGAATTTTGATTGTAAGAAGATTTCTTCATCTGATAGAGTGGTCACAGTTCATATGATATTATACTGTGTTTTAAGTTGGAGAGCTGATTATCATTCACATAGGAAATACAATCTTTCTTCCGTCAATGGCTATCTGTGATACAGGCATAATTCTCCACCTTTTAACCTATTCTCCTTCTAATAATGTGATTGGAGATTTTTAAGTAAATTGTGCTTCTTTGAGAATATGTACCCAATTACATTAATTTAAACCTTTCCCTAAAAAACTGCAAATGCAAGAATCCTCATTTGTATATCACTCAGCTTACAAAATAGTAACACTTGGTGGTTTTAACAGGAGTTAATTTTCAAAATTATAGCCCTTTGTCTTTATGAGATAGGAAGGACAAATTTTCTTTTTTTTTAGTAGAGCTGGATTTGGGAGGCATCAGGCTTATATCCCATATGTTAATATAATCAGGTAAGTATTGTAGAAACATAAAAATCTGCTTTCACTTAGTTTACTAACACTTTAAGCCATTTCAGTTTTTGAATACTATGGTTAACTTTAACATAATTTAATTTAATGTACCATTCTTGATAGATTTTGTGGTTATCACAGATGAAATATATATATATATATATATATATATATATATATATATATATATATATATATATATAGTTTAATACAAATAATACTATCATACAGTTAAGAGAAATTAAATTTGTACACACTTTAAATAGCCCTAAGATCAAATTTGACACAAAGTATCCTGCCATTGAGGGCTTATAAGTTTATGCAAATAGTGCAAATCTGCCACCAAATATGGATGAAAATTATAAATGGAGAAACTGTTGAATGTTTGTTTTTGTAACATATGCAATGAATAATATCAGAAGAATTTTTTGTCAGAAAGCATTCTGCTGATCCAGATTTCCTGGCTAATTTCTCTTGCATCTAGCTTTTAGGCAATTCCAGCTAGGTGAGCAGTTTCAGGCTTACCTCTTGTTTCACATTTCAGATGGATACCAAGATGTTGTAACACCAATACTGCATGGTTCGTCCAACACAGAACAGTTGCACAATTCTGAATGGTTGACACATGATGAGTCTACATTAATGGATGACAGAAATGATTGCTTTACTTTTACTTGTCAATTACCCAAAAAGCAAGATGTGACAGAAGGTATTAAAAGCATTAGTGCTCTTTATTTTTTGTTCTAAATTAAAGGTATTGTATGATTTTTTTCTCTCATGAATTGGGTTTGAATGTGGCTGAGTTTCCTACCCTTTGTTGTGAATTGATTCTTTTCTCAAACAAGAAGTTTTACATCACCGTCTGGGAGGCAGAAGTCTTGTTATTGTACATTGGTCTGTTTGGTCATCCAGCACACAGTCTTATGAGAACAATGTGGATTTTAATGGATTGCCATGAAACTTGTTAAATATTAAGGTCACCACCTGAAGATGTATATGTCAAACCTGAGTTTGTTCCTGCAACTTGTAATAAGAGTTATTGCCCATGTTGACTTGGAGCTGGAAGTAGTGTATGGCAGAATAATGTTAATACAGCTAATCTAAGTCCACAATGGATTGCTGTGAAACTTTGGTGAACATCTGAAGAATGATGCACATGTCAACAAATCATTGTGACCTGACAGTTTTTAATATATTCATTAGTCATTCTTTTAAAAAACCATATGTTATATAAGATAAACTCTTGTCAATGGAACTGGTCTTGAAGTATCTTTTATGTGAAACTTGGTACATATTGATGTCATCATCAGAAGATGTACATCTCTACAAATCTTTCATGATTATTGCCCTTTTTATTATACAGTTGGATGCAGTATCAGGCAATTTTGTGAATGCTACTACCCTTGCAGTTTTCAGAGGATGAGTCTTAGTGGACATTAAGAATATAAATATGTATATTTATCAGCCAACTTACACTCCTTTAAGAAATTTTACTTTTTGTCTTTTATCTCCATCTTAAGTGTAGGGTTGGGACATGGAGATATGGGAGATTATTTGTATATGCAAATTGCTCAGCATTTCTTAAATTAACATTGATATTTGACCATTAAAAAATGCATTACATTTAGCTGCATGAGTTTTAGTGAATTTCATGGTTACTACAAAACTTGAATTTAATGATCCCAAAAAATGTTATTCTACTATGAAACAGAAGGACTACTTCCCAAATCCATGAATTTAAAAATGCCCCAAAACATCATTCTGCTATGGAATAAATAGGACCTTTTCCCAAAAATTCCATCAGTTTAAATGTTATAAAAGTCATAATATTGAAAAAATAGGACCACTTTCCCCGAGTGGCAGAGTGGTTTAAAGCTCTCTCCATTACAGATCACTGCCATCTCACCTCTGTCTGCATGGGTTTGAGTCTAAGATTCAGTGAATGTGGATATGTGAGAAAGCTTGCCAGTAGCTTTTCATGGGTCAGTAGTTCTTTCTGCAAATTACCCGGTTTCTTCCTCCACCATTAATACTGGCCGCAATGTATAGCCTATCTTGTGCTGAAAAATGGCGTTAAGCCCCACAACAACAACCACTTTCCAAATCCATGAATTTAAATGCATATTTCTATGGAAACAATAGGACAGTTTATCAAATCAATGCATTTAAAAATATTCTACTATTGAAACAATAGCATGATTTCCCAGATCTGTGAATTTAAAGAAAAAAAAGTCATTCTGCTAGGGAAACAAAAGAACTTCTTTTCAAAAGAGTTAATTTAAAAACTGATGACAATATCGACTAGCAATGTAGGAATATTCAAAGCACTCGAAAACATACTCACAGCATGGCTCAGAACTGCACACATGCCATACGTAGCTCTACACAGCACATGCAGCTCTTCTCATCTGTATACATAGCACAGCTCAGCACTGCAAACGCAGCATACACACAGCTCTACGCCAGAGCTCAACAGCATAGCACAGCACCAACACAGCACTGCACCAACACAGCTCTACACCAACACCAACATAGCTCTACACCAACACAACTGAAAAAATAATCTAATACCGAGTACTATGTATATACAGTAGTACGCAACGACGGTATATAGGGTAAGTACATTATCGGTCTTGGATTCTAAAATGACAAACAGGTTCAGAAGTAAATTGTTGAATTATAAGATCCATAATGCACTAAACAGTCGTAGAGTTCATGTTAAATCACAGAAAAATAGAACATTAACATGTACTAAACAGCATTTACTAAACTAGTCGAAGTGACAGAAATACGGAATCAAACATGATAATACAATTTATACAACTTACAATGCATATAAATAAATAAATTACATACCTCTACAGCTGGAGATGTCTAGGTCTCAAAGTAGACCTCTGATTGACTAAACGGTTCGTAATGTAAGGATTTATTTGTAACGTAATGCATTTATACACGGGAAATGTAGCTCAACATCATCTACGTAATTCATGTATTCAGTTTTTCCTGTCTAAAGCACTCCATGCATGTGGTGCAAGATAAAACCGAACTCAGTTTCAAAATATTGTAGAATATACATTGATCACCCATTGGTATCATTGTACATGGAAAACGAAATCTGAGTACATTTATTTAAAAAGGAATAAATTCATACAATTCTGTGACAATAATATATCTTGTATGTCAGTGATGCATTTTGATTGATGCATTGCAACTCCAGTTTATGTGATGTCATTACTCATGGTCATCTGATGCTCTTCTGTCAGCTTTCATATAAAAACTTATTATTTCTGTTTTGATTGATTTATAAAGTTTATGTTGTGTTGTTTTCATTTTAGCTAATTTTTAAAGTTTAAAGTTTAAAATTTTTTAAATGTATATTCTGTCATATAAATCTTTTTACTCTCGTGGAGTTTGTTTAATGTTATTGCCTTTTTAGGGTTTGTGAGAAAAATTATCAACCCTGAGTACTTTGTATATGATAGAATCTATTTGTCTTGTTTGTATTGGCAAATTTTGAAGGAGACAGGTTTCTGTTTACCTGCAGTATTGGCTTGGTAATTTATAAATTATGTGCTTGTTTTATAACAATCACTGTAACACTGTTCACTAAGAAGATGCTATTCTTGTGACACTTGTTATTTAATATCTGTAATCATGATGTATAACAGAATAGTTTTGTATGGGTGTCTTAACTTAATATCACTTTTTACACACACTTATAGCCCCTGTGTTGGTATTGGTGAACATTGAAGGGATCTGCACATGTTTGGACCCAGTACTATCAGATTGGTTTTCCTACTATCCTCGCCAGAAGATGCCCAGGGTTACAGACAAGGGATCAAAGGTTGAGGTTGATATGGTACTGGCTCAGGCAGCATCACCTCTTCAGGGGAACATATCACAAGGTCAGTATTGAGGTCATTGTTTGTGTTTCAAAAGAAATAAACTACAATAATGTATTATAATGTCAAAGAAATAGAGGATGTGTAACATGTTAAAGTAAATAACTTTAAATTTAGTCCTTTTATTTATATTTAATTTAACCCATTTTTAATTTGAGAGCCATTCTATTTGGAAATTTTACACAAGTTGAAATTTTTAAGGTTCCAGTTTTAGAGATATCAGCATTTAGATATTAAATGGTACTATTCTTGAAGTGGTAAAACTATTACCAAAAATGACTGCATTAAATGGGTTTTAAGACAAAACAGTGAAATAGTGACTGATTTTTGCATGTTGTGTTTATTAGCTTATTCTGCATCTTAATTGCACTCAAAATGATGCCATCCAATTTTCCTATGACTTAACTATCATGACAATACTTGCTTCACTAGTTGTTGAGTAAGTTAGGAATTGTATTATTTAAATTTTATTTGAATGATAGTTAATTTCAGATCACTTTGTTCATTCATAGTTTCATGGTGCTTCTAGTTCCTTGAAGGTGTTAACATTTCTCCTTCAGATATGTTCCCACATGATGTTGTGAATATTAGCTGGCTACCTCACAAATCCAGCCCTAATGAAAGACAAAAATCATCTTACCCTTTCATATTTTAGATAGACAAAGGGCCATAAGATAGACTAAGGCCTATTACCTTTCCATGGTTTAGGTTCACAACATGCTGAGATTCACAGTGCAATAGCCTCAAATAATTCAGCCCTTTTTTGTGTTCCATTGGACCCATCCAATGTTCATTTTACTTTTATGCTGTGGATTTTATATTTTATGTTACAATTTTTGCCAATATTTTGAGAGATTTGTCACCTAGTGGGACTGTGCCTTGTAGGACCATCATCCCACCACACTATCATTGACCTTACACAAGGTCATTATGGGTTAGCATACAATCTTACTTTATTTGCTTGCTCCATAACCTCATTGATTTATTAGTTAAAATAGTGAATTAGTGGCCTAGTAAATTTTCAGCAAATCACTAGTTTCTGCTTTAGTTCAGTGTCTTTTGTCATTTCAGTATTAAATGTTCTACAGGCTTAAGCGCATACAAGTTGACCATGACTCCTGTTTTGTTTATGTTATGTATACATGGTATTTATTATGTAGTGTCTTTAACAATATTCTGTTTCATCGACCTAGTATTTTCAGCATATTACTAGTTTCTACCTAGGTGTGTTCCTTGTATCAGAGCATGGTAACGTACCATAACTCTGGTTCGGTTTTAATTTGTACACATTGACCTTCTCAATTAACTATGTATTATGCTTAAGCTTGAGATAGGACCATATGTTTATGATACAACATGTTCATGGGCTTGTTAGTTGTGGTAGTGTTTTAGTGACATTGTAATTTCAACTCATTACTAGTTTCTGCTTTAGACTGTGTCTTTCTGCAGAATATTAATTTGATCAGTCTATATGCAATTTCAAAGCATGGAAGTCCACCATGACTCCAGCTTTATTATGTTTAGTATACAATACATATGATATAAATCGTCTATAATATGTAGTCTGTGTTGATGATTTATACTATTAGCTAATTAGTCACATACTGACTTGCTAATCTACACTTACCCCCCCTCACCATTTGTCATTTCAGGAGGAATGTTTGCTACATGCACAACATGCATGTACATGTTGATCACCAAGTTTGGTATTGAAGAGAAGGAGCTAAATATGAAGTGTTTGGTTGGAAAACACATGCACTACTGTAATTCAGAAAACAAGAAAGAGGAAAGAGAGAGAGATGGTCAAGGCAGGATATATATGATATCCTTAGTCATCACCCCAAATAAGCCTCAGTAGCAAGCCTTCTGGTAGATTCCCCCCTCCTTCCTGGCCCCGGCTGTCAGTATGAATGATACCAACAGTGCGGGGAAAGGCATTGATGGAAAGGCTGACTGTGCGGCAATGCTGGCAGTGCTATCTTTACTGGCAATGCTAGATTTTAGAGTACTCACAGCTTATAGTTAAGGAAGAGCTCATGTCTTGCACAGATACAACTGAGGGGAGTCATCAAAGCCACCTGGCATACTTATACTGAAATTGAAGCCGAGCATACAGTAAGGGTGGGGAGTCGTCAATAGTCACACATGCACCCACATCGATCTCTATCTTGTAGTGACTGTATGAAACTGATTTTGAGCTCACTGGACCTCCCTGTTACCTCAAAAAAATGAGGGAGGCTGATTCAGGTCATTTCTAAAGGCTTTTGTTCATCAACAATCCACTCACCCCTCCACACGATACATAGATTGGAAGATGAATGCCTTTTGATAACAGAGGATATAGTGACTCATAAAAGGTACAGGAGCTTATGTTAAGGACACATTCTTCAATGAGTTAGTCAAGATTATTGCTTTTGGAATGCAAACAGTATGTGGAGGCCCATCATCAACTGGAATCTCCTCACCATATTCAAGACAAGGAAGGCGATGTTATTCCACCTCACCATTAGATGGGGAGAATTTGCCAATAGTCTTAACCATTAGTTTTAACCATACTTTATGTCCCTATCCACCATGTACGTTGCAAGTTTTTACTTCAGCTTACCAACATACCATTATTAACAAACTTTTCTTCCCTTCGGCCCTCATCAACCCCTGACACTCACATTAACGATTGCACCATCTCTCTGTTCCAGGCAACATCATCTACATCGACAGCAGAATGCTCTCCCATCTCTTCTAGATCTAGGCCTTTCAATGAACTGGCAAAGTAAGACTGCCATACATCTCAGAATTTCATCAGTTTGGGCACAGAATTCTTAACCAAACAGAATCTGGCTTATCCCTTTGTATTTGTACCCCCATAATCATCGAACTCATCAAGTCCATTTCCATCAGGACTTGGATTTCATTATGAGAGTTCTTGCAACTCCTTGGCAGTGAACTTGACCTCACTTGGCTATCTCATCATGCGGGCACCTTGTTTCCCATATTTCATCTCCTTAATCAAGCAGTCATGATCATTTCAACATCAATGGGGCAATCTAGGCTGACTGACCATTGGATTCCCGCTGAAGAATCCCAGGTGGAAATAAAGTACTGCTGCCAATACCCATCTGTTGCTGACCTTCTTTATAGTTAGCAACTCATAGGAGAAAGACCTCTACACATCAGTATCCTAGAAATGAAGGCTGTCATCATTTCTGTTAAACAGTCCTCTTTTGATTTGACAACACTGTTATCTGATGTTCTCATTTGGCATTTTCTACAGCAGTCTCCATATCAACATATGAATCATATACCTTCTGGCAGCATCAGTGGCTTCACAGAGAATCCAGAAAATACACAAAATAACCCTTGGTGACGAGGTGGAATCAACAGCTATCCACCTTTCAACTCCCCAGTTCCAGACACAGCAACTTGGGCCATGAGGTGCACTGTCAGTCAACTCGGAGGAGTTGTGAGCCTCTGTCTCCCCACCTATATTGCTACAATTATGGAATCAGAATGGCATAATGACTCCAATAGACCCTCTATGAGGGCAGAAGTCCTGTATCACTGATCTATATTTCCTAATGATAATACACCCAGGAAGATTTACTAACAACCTGAATAGACCTCCCTCATCTTCTACACACTCAGCTTTTACCATGATAGCCTTGAGAGTAACTATCTATACTGATTGCCTCTGTCTGTCAATTGAATGGTTTTCTTTGCCTCAGTTCTTGGAGAAGAAACAGTTGGGCCCCAATTGCTACCAAAGGCTACCACACTATGATATTGGACATATTCCAGCATCATGCAACATATTTGGGCAGGATAGAGACCAATCAGATCTTTTAGAGACAATATTGGTCTCCTTAAACAATATCCCTTGATGTTATCCAAAAGGATCCAATCCAGGGTTTTTAACATGGCTAGATTTTACCCCATTTGAACTTCCACATCACTAAAGTCACCATCATACAGACCATGTTTACTGATAGCTTTAACTTCAGCATGCAGGGTAAGACTATTGTGTTCACCAAAATTGTCTTCAGTTCAGATTGTAGGGTTCGGTGGTTCTCATGATATCATTGGGCTTTGTAACCCAGAACAGATTACTGGCTGTTGGTAATCAACTAGCATCACAGCTCACTTTCTTCCATAGCCAGGTCAAGAACAGCAGCCATGCAAGATTCTATTTGTGTTCTCAGGGATCTATAATCTCAGACACATACCGGCATATGTCATATGTTAATTGGATATAATAAAGATCTATCTGTTAGACAATTTTGATCTCCAGTGAACAAAATCCAGAACATTGCTTTCAAAATGAAATTTGTCTTGTTTTCTAACTTTGCACAGCTCAAGAAAGTTTGAACCTTTTGCTAAAGTTCCTATCATACAAAATGTGCTTCCTGATAGCTTTAGCTTTCACATGTGGGATCTGAGCTACATGCCCTTTCATTTGATTCAAACTATCTTCTCTTCAGATTGGATCATTCAGTATTCCTCCTTACACAACAAGGCTTTGTTGCCAAGAATCAATTGCTATCCATAGGAAACTGACGAGTTGTCATTCATCCTCTCTTTTCCATAAACAAGTCGAGAGTGGCAGCCATGCAAAATTCTGTCTGTTCCCTCATGAGACACAGAGACAAGACCTGGCATGTAGCTTGCTGCTCTGAAGTTTCGAGTAATTTCTGAGAATTTCTTCAAATTTCTTCTTCAAATAGATTTACCAATCATAACTGCAGTTGCATCAGTAGATAGGGAAGATTTCCATTGGTCAGAACATAACCATGTAATTAGACCCAGTTGCATTTATTTCTGTATAAACTGTACGGGAAAACTACTGTATGTTAACTTCTATAAATAGAGTCATGTGCAAAGCAGCAAAGCAACTAAAATAAATTTACACTAATTTGGAAGGCATACACACAGCATGCCTTTAAACCAAAATATGAATTTTTGGTTTATATTTTCTTTAGAAAATTTAATAAATTGATTTGACATAAATAACAAATCTGTGTAATTTTTCAGAAATAAATAATGTTTTATATGATTAGAGTTGAAAAAAGCTGGGAAATTCATAATCTGCCAAGTATAACATTATGGTATTGTTAGCATTTTTATTGCAGCTAATTACAAATGAATTTGAAACTATTGGTAACTGGATACATGGTTGGGAGGAGATGGGGATCAAAGTCTAATATTATAACAATTGCTTTCATAGTCCTACAGTGTAATATACTGACCTTGATAGTTACGATGTGGGGGATGAGGGGTAAAAGTCCTGCAACTTTCTTATCGTAACTGTCAGGATCGATGTCTTGCACTGGTTTGACTACTGGATCCCATCACTATAACCATTTACAGATAGTCTTAATTGATTTGTAAGTAGCCCCAGTAAGTAACCTAAATGTTAACAAACATGAAATTAGATCTAATTAAACAAAAATTGGCCTCACATGTGTCCAGATGATGCTGTTTCGGCCAAGTCACAATGAACTCATGAGAGCATTCAATCCAAGAGTCATTTGTATGTCAAATAAAAAACATCTTTTGCTTTGAATATTAAAATTCTACTCAGATCACATGACATGCCAATTTAGATTCAAGATTAAGACCATGCTGTGGAATGTTCAAACCTTAGATAGCCTACCATTTGTGGACTTTTTTCTTTCATTTGGATGTAGCTATTATGTTGCAGATGGAGAATCCCATTCTATAAACCTGTACATAGCAGATGTACAGAATAAGAATTAATATGTTTAAATAAAACTCCAAAACTGATAGGAAATATCTTCAAAACACCAAATAAAAATACAAAATAAAATTGTAAAGAATTGCATATATAAGAGTTTAATGTTGTTTTTACTGAGTTTATTGTGGTAAAAACTGTCAGTTGCTAACTTACAGGAGTCACATTAACTAACACACTTTGGGAATTATTTGCTGTGTGAGTTGGCTGTTGACAGTTTAAACCATTTTAAACTAAGTAAAAACAAAATTAAACTCTCAAATAATTCCTTAGTAGAACTACTACCAGCTCACAAATCTAGCTCTCCAAGTTATGGGAGGTAAAAGTTATCTGCCAACATGGGTATACATGTGAGAAAAACAAATATCAAAGGAATACCCAGTTGTAATGATAATCAAAGTACTTATCACTTTGTATGTATTTATTAGAGTTACTTTAATCACATGTTGGTACACACGCCAATGTGTTGAGTTGAGAAATTACATATAATAGCAAGATTTTAATCTGGAGAAAAACTTTATGTGTAAATTTGCAGTTTTTGTACTAAAACTTTGGTTGCTGGTTCCATTTTGAACACAAACTCATTGATGCCAAGGGATATTGGCCTCACAAAACATTTGGCAACTGTTCAGCCAGTCAAGAGGGGACGACTGTATAAAGCTTACTTATTTTATGCTGTTGTTGAACATCAGCAAGTTTGAATAAAGCACATTATTTTTTGTGCTATGTAAGATTTGTAACTTAAAAGTATTAATAATTTTCCTCAATATATACTTTTAGTATCAATAGCTTCAAGTGGCTCCACAAAGCAAAGGTCTTCCTCCATTAATTTGACACATAGTGCAACCCAAGGGCAGATTACTGATTCATTACCCCCTCCAGGGGCCACAGATAAAGCAGCTGGAGACCAGGAAGGAGACAGAACTGTGGATAGCATAGGGAGAAAACTAGCTAGATTTTTTCCTTTGCTTCGACTTCTTCAAGTTCAGGTTTGTAGACTTTAGAATTATCTGTAGATGAATGTATAGAAAGAGCTAACAAGACATCTGAATGTATGATAATTTTCATAGGTTGGGTCATTTTCAGTGCTTGAGTAACACTTTAAATTTCATGTTTGCAAGGAAGGATATATTTTGCTCATGCAAATTTATGTTTGGAATACACCTTCTCTTTGGATATTTCCCTGCAAGGAAGTTATGTATAAAACAAAAAGAACAGGACAGTTGATACTTAATGTGAAGAAATTTTCATAATGTGATGTTTTGAAATTGTTTTCCTACATTACCAAGTCATTAACAGAGATGCTCCCAGGGTGCACAAAATTTGTTTGAATTCATGAACTTTGATAGTTGTCATGTGTGAGAACTTAGTTTCAAGTCATGTAGATGAAAATGTTTTCTCCATTGTATAATGTAAATCAAGCCTGTTCAAATAATTTTGGAGCACTTGTCAAATGTGTATTTTTTTTGTAAATGTTTACACATCTGGTTTCTTTGGCTTGATATGAATGGTTGTGAAACAAAATTTGATCATAACAATGAAATCGCTGAGGGCTGTTCCAGTAAAACATATATCTATCCCCCCGGGATGGCACTTCAAAAAACTTCTGTAGGAGGTTGTTTCAGACTATTTTGATTCTGGAAAATCACTTATGTTAACTTGAGTTAACAAAATGAGAAATTGCTGGTGGGGTTGTCAGACCCCCCCCCAATATATATTAAAAATCGCATCTAACCCCCTCCTAGTGGTCTCACTTGAATAAAACATTGGGTTGGAAAATGATGCCAGTACACGTAAGTGCTCCTAATTTGTACAAATTCACATAGTTTTAAAGCAGTAATATGCGTTCTGCAAATTATGTCAATGTTGCGGATATAAAAGGTGCTTTGCACAGAATGCAATTTTTATTCAACTTTAACTTTAAAAGTGCATTTTGCGACATATTCGCATTTCCAGTAAGAGTTTCATGCAACATCCAGATTTAGGAAGGCAAACGTTAAAATAGCCAGATTCAGTTTGACATGAATGGCTGTTAAACTAAATTGCTTGGTTCAATGGGCCCTGGAACAAGCATTTGTGGGAATTTTAACCTTACTTTCAATATATAAGTTTTACAAATGTGTGTTTCAAATAAGGGCCACACTGGAAACCAAAATGGCTGAATCACTACAGGGTTTGTCGTCGGACGTTTTCAGTCAGCCAATACTGGCTGGTGATAACAATGATGACAATGAATTTCATTTGTATCAGTCTGTTGGATATTGGGAAAATGTTACATGATGTAACGGTGTGATTTTGAGCCCAAAATTGATGTTGAGTGCGAGTCCGCTGTACATGTTGGATGGACAGGATGCTGTTATATTATTTAGTCAAGATACCCATGTCTGAACAAAGCAGACTATGGGAATGTTTGACTTTAAACCCTAATACAGCATTATGGAAGAAAATAAACATCTGGCATAAGAGGTAGCAAAGCACTAAGTGAATCTTTGGCAGAGATATCAAAGGGGATACCCTTGGGCCATGCCAATGACATGCTGAAAATTTCACAACCATTAAGAACAATAACTTGTTCAAACTAGTTATGCATATGCACTTCGGACAGCAGGCAATGAAAGAGAGTTCTCAACACAGAATAATATTTGTACACATAGGAGGAGGATCATCTTCAGGAACAATCAACATAATAATGCTCATGGGAACATCAGAGACTCCCCATACAATATAATTAAGCGTGTAGATCCCTAGTTGGCAGAACCACTATAACAACAAAAGAATAACAAGACTAACTTTCATATCATGCAGATGAAGTACCAAATTAAGTACATGCTCTCTTTGTGCAAAAAGTTACATGGCATTAAGCACAAGAAACTGACTGAAATGTGTAAATGCATAGTAAGATGGATACAATTTGTCCTGTTTGTGTTTGGTTATTCCTATGTATATTTTGAGGATGTTGAAATTTTCTGCAGACCTTTTGGCACTTAGTTCCAAGCCATCATATGGTATTTGTATTACAGATTGGATTACTATTATCTAGTACACAACATTTTGAAGCAGTGTCATTAACTAATGAAATCAGTATAAAATTAACTTGATGTCATTCTGATATATGGAGTCTTTACTACACTACTGATCTGTTCATCCTGATTCATTTTTACCATCTCCTTTAGTTTTACTGGTACGAATTCTTTTAATAAAATTGTAGTTTCTATTTTCTTAAAATCTAAATATTTGTGATCATGTATTAAAGGTGTGATAAAGGTAAAATGTGCATAGTTTTGTTGTAAAATCTAAAACAGTTAATTAGCAAGACTAAAGTAAAAAGTGGTTCAACTTCATGTATGCAAAAATGATTGCCATATTACAAAGTGTTGTTAGAAACAACAGAATTGTTGTACAAGATGTATTTTGCAAAGCTGTAGAACCAGCACTCATATTGAAACCACATATTCCATTTACATAATACTATCATTATATCTGCATGTTTCTATTATTTTTTTCCCCAAGTTATATCAATTTCCTGATCTGAGGTTCAATTCTTGTGCAATTTTTACATATCAAGAATTCTCAGTATCATTAAAAAACGAGATGACATCTCGGAGTATTTTGATTTCAGTAGAGCCTTAACAGAGTGAACAGTAAGAAAGAGTGACAGATATTTAAGAGTTAGGGTAGGTATTTAACAATGGCTATTCCTCCAAGCACCACTTCCTCATTGGAGATCACACACACACATTGCATCTCTGTAGGGTGGATAACATGACCATTTTATTTGATTGTATTGGTTTTTGGTTATTCCATGGTATTTCTGTTACTTGAACATTATCTTACAGTGTATCCAGTCAGCATGGTAAAAAAAGGCATACAACGATTGAGAATTGTTGAAGGACTAGCATTACTACAGATATGAAAGAATAAGAACCATATTCAGTGAAAATAAAATAGAGTATACATGGTTTGACTGTCCCTGATTAGTTGATAATGAAAGTGAGATTTTAGTAAAAAGAATATTTTGAGAGCTTGTCCTACTTGTAACTGATAAATGTCAGGGACATTGTTTTATTAACATAATTTCTGTCACTTTACAGATTTGAGTTTGGAAGACTCGTTACTGAAATCAGCAGCTGACTCTTCAGCGTAGTATTGAAAGCACACATTTCAAATTTGTGTCAGTCCAGAAAATGGTGCAGCTGTTATGGTTTTCTTTTTACAAAAGCCGTCATCATAGATGTGTCTATTCTGATACAAATGTGATCATGACCACTCAAAATTTTAAATTAATGAATTTTAATGTCATGGTGTTTGGACAGGTTTATAATGGGAACTGAATTAGTAAAATGAATCTTGAACTTTGAGTCTTGTGAAGAAACATGGAGTTCAAGCAGAAACATCCAGAACTGTAGATGTTTTCTATCTTGGATTTAGTATTCCTACTGCATTTCACATGGATGTGCATATTCACAAACAGTATAGTAGTTATGGAAAAAGTAAGTCACAAATTTAGATACATATTATAAACAAGACCAATAATATGCATGGAAGGGGGACAAGATCATAAGAACTGGCTGGAATGGAGAAGTATAATAGCAACAATAATGATTGAGTAGAAGTGTCCATCTTTTTTAATGTGTGCAACATTATTTTTCTCAGCTTCAGTAAGAAATTATTCAAAGGAAAGACAATAAAAGGAGTCATGTTAACTAAACCACCTGAATTGAGCTGCTCAAGTTGATTTTAAACACTTCTGGATATATCTGTTTCAGTCTGTTTATATCGATTCTGGTGATTATGTCCACTGCATCACTATGATTGGAAAAAAATTTGGCAAATTCAAAGATTGAAAAATCTTTTGACAGATTATGATTATACATTGTACTTCTGCCTGAGAGATGTGGTAACTGTCAGAAAGGCATAATTGATAATATTCAAAGGTCTAAAACAAATTACTGGAGTAAAAGTTTTCAAATTCATACAGCTGTGGCAGAAATGATGGACTAATACCTTTACTGCTGTTGCTACAGTAGATTAGTTAGTTGATTTTGGGGGTTTGGGGGTGGATGGGTTTAACAGTATGGTGGAAGAACCATGAAAGACCACCAACCCAAATTGGTTGATCTGTGACAAAATCTCACTCAGTGAGATGTGCATGTACACTTGGACCTCTGTTGTTTGATTTTTATCTCAACAACCTAAGTCATTTAGACACAAGATCTTGGGTTTCAGTAAATCATTATGGCCTTTACATCATTTTCAGATGAAGATAATCTATATATGGCAGCCAATTTTACTGCTTAAGAAAATCCAAGTACTTTTGAGATACCAAACACCACTTATGTAGAACCACTGACAAATAACTAGCAACATTCTCATTTACACATTGGATTGAAGTAATCACATGACAAACATCTTGTACCACTTTGCCTTGGAAGCCCCACAAATCTCTATCACAAGACAAGCATCTTATACCATATGTATAAGTCTTGTTTGAAAAACTAGAAGTGGAAGAAAGAACCTGTGACAACAGGATTAAAAGTGCAAAATGTTACTGCATGACCATTAGTGATGATGATGATGATGTTGACAGTACAGTTAACTACAGTGACATTGATTTTATAAGTACTCTGGGGAAAAATGATTCCTTGACTATCATCCATTTTTAAAAATATTTATAAATATAAAAATGTTTGACTTCCTAATTTTTGTAATAACTTTATATTAGTCTTCCAAAAAGGCATAAGAATAAGACATTAACTGATATATATGTTCTTAGGTGTTGTCTATAAGGGATGTCTTCAGATAAAACCTTTTTTTCTAACCCCCTCCTCTTGTCCACTTTTTTCCACATGTGGCTTACCCCCACCCCACCCTTGGCTGCGGACATTCCCCTCCAGCAGGGCTGATATGTGAGCCATGTAATCAACTTTAGACCCTGGGAGCCATACCTAGGTATTAATGCCAACCCATTCATATATATTCTGTGGCATGAATCATACAAATTGAAATAATAAATAATTTATCACCCATAAAGAACATCTGCAAAACATACGGAATACACACAGTATGCATAAAGCAGCTGTTCAATACAGAATATCTAAACAAAAAATACTAGTGTGTGGGCATTCACAAGGTCCTTTACACCCCCTTCTCCTTGTCTGCAATTGTCCACATTTGAACAACCTCCCTTCCCTCCCCCCATCTTTGCGGACGTTCTTGATGGATGATCCCTTATAAAATATAATGCAAAAGTAGGCAGAAATAATGTGATATCACTTTCACAGACATTAATGTTTTTTCAGACAAATCATGTATTATAAGTTTACCAAAACATTTATTGCAAAAAACAATAATAAGGGAATCATAGCATTGTTCCACACATTTAAAGCAATACAATATTTAATTATTATTCTAATCAAAAGCAGGATGCCTGAACAAAGTAAAATAGCAAAACATAGTGATCACTTTAGTAAACATACAGTTTATTAAGGATACAATTTCATGATTTCTGTATTAGAACAGAAATCCCTAATGTAAAATCTATATTCATGGACATTAAATTAGTAGTTATTAAGGGACTGATCAATGACATCTACAAATAATAAACTACCAAGAAAATTTGTGATTTCATACTTTCAGAGACATTGTCTTGTTTCAGACAAACAAACAGAAGGACAAAAGATTGATTATAATGAATGAATACAAATAAAAATATGCAGTAGAATATATGATCTATAAGAATTCAGTAAATTACCTCCAGCCAGCTGTCATTTAAATCGCTTCTGTCCCAAACCCAATATTAAAATCACTTCTACCACCCACTAACTGATAGCCAGAAATTATGTATAAAAATATGTTTCTATAGGTGGTAGTGTTTTTCGATTAAAACATCTGATGGTGGATCAAATTTGTTTTAAATTGCTTCTATTGTGGGTTGGTTGATTTTTTGAGTGCCTTTCCCTGGAAGGGTACATACATGTTTTTCATAGTGATGAAGGCAATTTATTTTTTAAATTAGAGAGTATATCAGACATTTGGAGTTGGGAAATCATTAATGGAGATACCAGTGAATGATTTTGGGAGATACTAGTGAATGATTTTGAACCTGAAAATAATGTTACATATGAGTCCAATGCTGGATAGACAAAAACAGACAGTGTGCTGGTCAACCCCTCAAATCAGGCATTTTGAAATTTAATTTAGAAAAGGCAAACAAACAAGCTGACAATACAAAAGTATAGTGCAGTTTTCTCATCACAATTTGACCTAGCAGGATGATGTGCTGCAAAACTATATAGCCCTAGCATAAATGTAATAATTACAATAATGTAAAAAAATAAGAATCTGTAAATGAAAAGGAGGTAAAGATTTAGACTATGGCTTTAATGGACTTAAAATCCTAAGTAGTCAGAAGGGTGCTAATTCAAGAAACCTAATGTTTAGCAGAGCTTAGTTTAATGAAAACTCTTATTTTGAATTTAAAAGACAATACCTATGACGTATGACCTAACAACCATAAAGAACAGTTTACAAACTTGTTTCAGCTAGGTAAGCTATCTATATGCCCTTTCAGACTTTGAAAGGTGGTTGTTTTGTCTTGTTTCCCTGACTTTGTTTTATTTGAATTTCACTTTTTTTTTTGTTGGATAATGCAGTTTACATAAAGTTGGTTGGAATTTGGATTCATTTGAACATTCTTTTAAAATTTGCATAAGATGTGTACATATAGACCATCTTGATTCCTTTTTGTAATTGCAGGTAGAGATGAAAAAGTTTTGTATATTTGTCCCTAAATCCTATCTTCATCTGAGTGAACCCAGCATGAACATTCCTAGGAATCTACGGAGATCTTTGGATTTTGGGAATCTTGCTGACACATTTGTCCTCTGCCTTCCTCATGTCCAGTTGCAGAGTGCAGGACTGAAACCAGTCCCATCCCTACAGGAAATTCCTGTTACAAGCATAGAGGGGTCTCTTGTAGGTAGGTTTGAGAATTTTATTCGTGCAATTGCTGGTAGTTTGTTTCTTGAGGACTCATTTCATAGATATAATTTTATATTTGTTCACATAGTAGTTTTCCTCTAGTATGTGCAGTTTCAGTTTTTGATATCACAACATGTTACATATCACTTTAAAAATATTCCCAAACAAAACTGAACTAGTAAACGTAGATTATACCATTTTACAAACTATAAATAAAAAAACAAGCATCCATCTTAATAAAGAGAGAATTTTACAAAGAAAAGATCATTTTTCAACACAAAATATCCCAAATCAGGTGGTTCTGATTGGTCTTAACAGTCCCATGAAATTATTGTGCAGTATTCTCTTTTCTGATTGGCTGCAATCATGAGAAAGCCTTTCTAAACCCACCTTCTGTGTACCATATCAAAAAATGTGACATCACATGCATTGGATATTTTGTGTTGAAAAATGATCTTTTCTTTGTAAAATTCTCTCTTTATTAAGATGGATGCTTGTTTTTTAATTTATAGTTTGTAAAATGGTATAATCTACGTTTACTAGTTCAGTTTTGTTTGGGAATATTTTTAATGCACAGCAAAATATATTTTTAGTGTCTGTGAGAATGATTGAAATTATTCATTTTTTTTTCTATTTAAATAGTTTCAACTGAAATTAAAACTGCATGATAAAAAAGTCTTTCATAAATTCAATATTAAATCATTACCAATTTTAAATTCTCTATGTAGCAAATATGCCAATCTTTCACAGGTGATAAACTGCCCTGGAATGTCTGCCTCAAAAACTTTGCCTCTTACACCATCCATTGTTCTAAGGAAGCTCTTCAGATTGTTAAACCAGTTACAGTCACTTGCACAATTGCCGTGAGTCACAAGTACACACCAACACAGTCTGAAAACATCAGTGCATTGGGCCTCTGTCTTCATACAGATATGCATGCAGTAACCCTATCAGCATCACACAAACAGGTATAATATTTACTTTTATCTGCTAAAACATGATGTCACACAGACTCTTTTTTGAGTAGACAAAGGTGGTATGGTACTGAATTTTGTTATTTGTTGTTATTGAATGATTATTATTAACCCATTCTATCCTGATTACACCTTTGGTTGTAGACTCCCATTGTATCCAGAATACACTTTCAGTTGTAATTTCACTAGATGTTTATGTAGTGTTTCTAGAATCACGTGTTATACATCACAAATACTTGTGAACTTCTTCACCGACAACAGGAAATGGTTAAAGCATTCATGTGCATAAAACTTTAAAGAAAAAAAAAACAAAAAAAATGAAACAGCTGATTTGAAAATCGATCGATAAAATGATGGATAACAACTCAGATGTGAACATGGATATTGATAGTGAAGGTAGTGACATTGAAGTTGAAGATTTTGATGATTATGAAGATATTATTGACTTAATTGATGGTTTAGATGTAAATGAAGTTGATGAAATAGTTGGTGGATGACTACATCCACTTTTCGACAGCGATTCGGACAATTACACTAACTTTGAAGGATTTAAATATGATTATGTCCAGGGTAATTTTTCTCCTTGGTTGCGTCCAGGATTTAAATTGATTGAAGGGCAACTGTTCAACACGCAGAAGAATACTGACCTAGTGATGATGTGGACTTCAAAATTTTGTCAAAACTTTTAATGATTCAGGATTAATTTGTGGACAAGTTTTTTTCCAAGAAACTGCAGGCTGAAGTACATGTTCTAAATTGTGAACTCAACAAATTGTTCATAGTATTTAGTTGTGCAGTTTTGGTAAAATTATTATAACGTTTGAACTAACAGTGCTATAAACTTCAAATTTGGACCAAAATATTGGAAATAGAATTATCTTTATTTTATTCCCATACTATTTGGAGCATTTCAGTCATCTTCACGGAGGAAAGATTCACTAAAGTTCATGGTAATTTTTTTATTATTTTTTTTTTAAAGCCCTATTTCAAAATACAGTTGTGAGCTTGTACATCAGTAAATTTTAACAAAACATATATCACTGTGTTGCCAATTGTATTACCTTTTCAGAGATACATAGGTGATCACAATTTCTTCTGTGGTAGAATGGGTTATGTCATACTATCAATAATTTTCTAACTTAAACCCAATCACAAATAAAGCAATTATGAACTCTTTGTTAACACAGAAGTGAGCATATTATCTGGCAGTTTTAGTGCACTGGAGGTAGACAGATCATGTTTGGTGGATACATTTGTATTTGTAATGGAAGACTTAACTAGAGTTTAAATTTATATCAGTTTGTTACACATTATTGAACCATGTGGTTAGGCAAAAGTCACTTGAAACTGACAAATTAAATTTGATTGACATGTTGTTATGCAAATGTAGAAACTGATGAGATTTTCATGCTATTGTTTCCATGTTCAGATTTTTCTAAATTGTTTCATATTTTGGATGTATACAGTTTTACAAACATAAATTTGTAGTACTGAGATTTAAATATTTATTTATTTATATTCACCTCACAAAACAGACCCAAGTATAATCTACTTGCATTTATCTGATACATGATCATTCCATAGTATGTAGTAATTATGTTAGCTTGACCTTGACAGAATTACTGAAAGAGATAGATAAAAGTGGGTGTGGTTAAATGCATTGAACTGTTGTTCCAAAATTAAAATGGCTCAGGGCAAGATTAACCCATAAGGCTATAGCTTTTGGCTCTTTTTGTTAGTAGTCCCTCCATTCCATATTAAAGTTGTAGCTTAGCAACAGTAGCATAGCCATAGCTTTAGGACCCACATAATATTAATCCAACCTTTGATGGGCAGGTTTAAAGAACTTAAATGTCAATTTTATTGTATATGGGTTGTGTTGGGTACTCTAATCTAATGGTAGTTGTCATTGTTTACCAGTCCAATCACAAATTTGATGGTTGGTGAACTCCAGAAAAAGTGGTCTGTAGAACCTGTCAACCTCCACTTTTAGTTATTGAACAGCCATAGATAACATATACAAGTTTATTAATTTATAGGACATGGTAGGATTACATAAATAATATAGATATTTTCTGAATGATTTTAATCCTTAAATATTTAAAATATTTTACATGTATTCCATATAGTTCACATAGATTATGTCATAAAATATACCTTGTTGGAATATTGCAACATTAGAGTTAGTTAAGTTCTACAAATATCTAAATGACTTTTAAAAATATTATCAGATTTTGAAAAAAATTTCATTTTTTAACTTTGTTTGCATCTGATCAGTTTTGAATTAATCAGTGGTTAAACAATTTTAAAGTGAGCCCTTAAACCACAATGTTTTTAATTGTTTGAAAGATGAATGTTTGAAGAAGCTCCAAAAATTATTTGACATTTTGAAAAGATGTTTGCCTTATGGCATTTACAAAGTAAATTCATTGAAACAAATTAATTGATAATCAAAGAAGATTGTTAATTTATGCAGGTTGTTCTTATTGATGATCTAGTGACAAAAACACTGAGACTTGCAAAGCTAGTATTTAGAATGGTTGATGATATTACTACCAGTTTACAACAAAAAAGTATGCAAACCAATCAGATAGCCCAGATCAAAGTTCAGTCTTCAAAGTCATCATCTTGGAAACCAAAGCAGAGTTTGATCTCAGGCCCAGAGTATGATGGGATATATACAGAAACCTCTGGTGATATAACCTCATTGGATACAGCAACCAGTCGAGAACTAGAAATTATGGAAGATACTGGAGGACAGGGTGTGAAACTGTCATTATGGTGGCAGTGGACACTTCCAAAATGTGAATTTAAGCTCTTTTTGCCAGGAAACAGTGGTACAAAGGGTAAGTGCTATCATATTTCATATAGAGTTAAATTCTTGTTGTTCTGTTATCTATTATGTTATATGATGATTACAGTAACTGCAGTAAAATATAAAGATAGATATTGTAAATATATCAATATTGATGTCACAAAATAATACAAGGATCATTATTTGTGAATTTAGATTTTTTTCTTTTCCAACCCAACTGTAATATTGCCTCTTCGGCTGCCATATTTTTGTCCCAGTATGGCTATTTTCATACATAAATAAACTGCTGTGTATTCACCATCTTCATAAAAGTGCCAAAATATCCGTGGAGATATCAGTGTATAATATATACTTGAATAATGCAATGTGTGGTTTTTTAATCCAGGTTGCTGTTTATTATGCATTTCAGATATGAAGGTTTCCACATGTCTGGAAGATATCACATTGGCAATGGATGTTCAAGATGTGTACACTAAGGTCAAGGCCACTTTTGGGTCTGTTAATGTCTACCATCTTCAGAAAAGGTACAGCATTGAATTCCAGTTTCATGTTATAGGAGCTATCTCAAGCTTACAAATTAACATAGGGTTCATATATTGAAAACTAATTACTGACATAAACCATCCTGTTTTAATGGAGGCAATATATATATATATATATATATATATATATATATATATATATATATATATATATATATATATATATATATATATATATAATAAGACAACTGCCAGTGTTAACATTGCCAGATTAAACACCAAGCCAGTTGCATACATGCCAACCATTATGTTTTTGGCATGATCATTACACTTCTTTTCACTAAATTACGCTTACACGTAAATATATTTGGATAATATATATCCCCCTTCCAAAAAAATTAATAACTTATTTTCTCATTTTTATTAGCATCCCACTAATCATACAGAACACATTCTAGAAAGGACAACTTCTGTGTAACTATGACATAAAAGTGCACTCATCTGTAGACTAGCCGTGACCTTCCAAAGTGTTATGTTCTATTTATAGCAGTTACACTATTTCCAAGAAGACCTCTGTTTCTATTTATAGAAGCTGTCTAGCTTAGGAGAGAACAGGCTGGTTTTCTATTTTTTTATATCTTTGCTCACACACTCTTTGTTCCAAATAATATTAGGTACTGAACCATTCTGTAGGAATTGGCAGTAAAAGTTGACCTATTTATTCTAGTTGATGCGTATGTTACAGCACAAATGTTTCTCAAATGATTTCACAGATGGATTAGGAAAAAACAAACGAAACAAACCCACTCAGACATGAATACATGAATAATACAATACAGTGCCATTCTAGGGTAGCTTCACGCCAATTGCAGGCTGTGTGGAAACTATATTAATATTAGTCATAGTGTAAAACAAAGACGCCTTGAATTAGCTCATTTTACTAACTCAAATACTAAGGTAACTGCCTTTTTTTTTACAGCAAAACTAAATTGTGGAAACGAATTTTATAAATGCTATGGGATTATTTACAGAGTATTTAATAGAATACTGACTACAACTAGTGGTAGAATACAACTTTAGTCCTTTGTTCAAACGGATGCTTCCTGACAACAAAATTGCAGAAAATATATTTGTTTTGTAGATATGCACATTGAATTTTTTTATGTTATATGTGGATTATGCTTTTTCTTCTTCTTTTTTCTCCTTTTGTCCACTTGGATTACGCCTTTTCCTCGCCAGGGGTTGGTATGTATGCAGTTGTAAAATTATTATTTACGAGTCCCTGCCTTTCAAGAATGTACCATGAAAAATCATCTTTGTACCATCTGCTTAAAGAGAATTTATTGGTCTGTTAGATCTCCTCAGTTAGATCAAAGAGTTACTTGTTTTATATTGTTGGTTCATGAGACCACTGCATCTGATCCTCCTTCCCATGTAGCAGCTGAAACTTTGTATCCAGGACTAGTCATTTTGAGGTCTCATCTCAGCAGATTGGAAGACCATCTTTGGATGGTATACAGGATCTTGAGAAGGGTTTGAATTCTGTGGCTACTTTACAAGTGCTTCAGCTTGTGAGTGCTACTAAAAAGTATTGGAAAAATGGTTAAAAGTGCCCAATAGTCTTTAAAAAGTGCCTGACTTTTGAAACACATTTCATTAGAAAACATTAATTTATTGATATAAAACCTTTTTAAAAAAAATAAGTTAAAAAAGTTAGAAATTTGATCATCCCAGAGTTTCGCTGACATGATGGGTTACATAAGTGCTTATACTTAACAATGTTTTTGGGATTGTGACCAGGGTATCAACTGGCCCACTCTGCTATTAGACTTTAGTGTTGAAATCATTGCAGAGCACCTATTGGCCCATTTTACTATTAGACTGAAATCTCTTGCACACAAATTTATTAGTGAAAAATTTAATTTTTTCCATTTTAAATTCTGATTCCAGTGTATTATATTTATGATAATACTGCCTTTGATCACATGATATCTGGTTTAAGCTGGACAAGACCATTGAGTTGCTAATTTTACCATATCATCCTGTTGGTATGGTTAGATGGTTGATGAGGACTGCCACCGTTATGTTACAGCAATGATTAAAGAAATGCTAAAAATGCTTGAGGTACATATAAGAAGAATATGAATGGCTACCAGTTACTGTGAAAGGACTGATTTAAAAAGATGATTTGCATATTTCCATTTTTAATAAAAGTAAATTTTTCAGTAGTTGTAATGGTTGCTCATGTGCTATGAACACATTCCATAGCATTTTATTCAGGACTGCAAACAGCAGGTGGAGGCCCATCCTCGACTGGAGTCTCCTTACAGTATTCAGGATGGGACAGTAAGGTCATTCTGCCTCTCCATCAAACAGGGTGAGAATGTTGTCAGTCCTGATCTGACAGATGCATTATTTCATGTCCCTATCCACCCTGTTTATCACTAGTTTTGCTGTTCCACATACTGCAACTCCATTATCAATTCACAATTCTTCCCTTCATTTACAATATCCGTCCTGTGTTTTCACTCAGATTATGGATTGTGATTTCTCATGGATTTCACATGGAGAGTTCTTGCAACTCTTTGTTATATTATAAGGTAGTGGACTTGATCCCGCTTAGACTCATTTTTATGTGGGCCTTACCAGCACGCTGGTTTTATGTCCCTAATCAAGTAGTTATGATGACACCTGAAATTTGATGATTCCCATGTCAGTGGGGCAATGCAGGTTGGCTGACATTGGAATCCCACTGAAGAACCTCAGGCAGAATAACCTATCCCTCAACTGACTGACTTTTTTTGGCTCTGCTCTTGGAGGGGAAACAGTCCCCAGTCGCTACCAAAATCACTATCATACGATTCATGTCTACTAATAGCTTTAGCATGCATGCATGCCCTTTTATATTCACCTGAGTTCCCTTCAGTTCAGATCGGAGGGTTTGGTGGTTCTCATCTTATGATACAGTTGGGTTTCGTAGCCCAGAACAGATTACCATCTGTACGTAGTGAAACTATAACCAGGATGAGAATGGCAGCCATGCAACATCCTGTTTGTGTTGTGATGGTTCTATGATCTGGGACACATTCCAACATGGCAGATATGACACTGGGCATGATAATAGTCTCTCAGACCTCAAGACATGATTCTTGATATCTTTAGCTTCTGCATGCAGGGTCAGTGAGCTACATGCCCTTTCAGCCAACCTGAATTATCATCAGTTAGAATGGTTTGGTAGTCCTCCTTACATGACCAGGCATAGTTGCCAAGAAATAGTTGCTATCTGTAAGTAACCAACATATCATCATTCATCCTCTCTCTTTTATAGATAAGTTGAGAGCAGCAGCCATGCAAGATACTGTCTGTGCCCTCAATCATTACTTGAGACACTTAGAGACGGATTATGGCACAAGAAACATCTCTTCCTTCCAGTCAAGGCTGGAAAACAAGATTTGCTTTATGGTTGAAGTGGGTTATATGCTGGGAGTACTCTGTGACCTCTCAAGATCAGAGTTGCTTCATGAGAATTACAGCTCGTCATGCTAGAGCCATTTTGTAAGCCATGCTTTCAAACACAATGTTCTGGTCTGAGATATTATAAAAGCTATCGGCTTTCATGCAGTCAGCCTTCTTGAGGTTTTACCTCAGAGATTAAGCACTGCAGAGACAAATGTTGGATCTTGTCAGGCCAGTGGCAGCAGCACAGACAGAGTTCTAGATTAAGCGATTCCATGCTTGTGCTATAAGAAAAATGAGTTATCCTTCTTATTAAAAATCCAACCACTCATCACCCCAGAAGGATACTTGAGGTAGAGGTAAGATGCTCAGCATCCCCTCCTCCTGTTACTTATTCTTCTAATGTAATGTGATTGGGGAATGTTATTAGAAATATAAAACAAATTTTTAAGTAAATTATGTTTCTCCAAGAATACTTAACCAAGCACTTTACTTACATTTGCATTTTATGGTAATAATATAGGCATACCCTCTAAAGACCTCCCTGCAGTTATATCTGGAAGAGCATTCACACACATCTGCTGCAGTAGTACCTGATGACTGATGAGGAGACCATTTCTGTCTGACTTGACAAACTGACATTTCAGGACCTTTATTGTGTTTGCTTGGATGTTGTCCTAGCATATTGTGATCAGGTAAGTATTATTGTGAAACCTTTCATATCAGAAATTTGTGTAAAAATTCATCAGTTATGGGTTTGATTCCTGCCTAGGCAAGTCTGAGTTGACTTCCTAGGTGTATCCTTGGGAAAAGCACTTAGCTACTGTTTCCATAATATGCTAAAAATGCAGTCAACCATTCAACAAAGATGAAATAGTCCTAATGATGTGCAGTAAATCAGAATCTTTGATGTTAAGCACTTGGCAATGTTTTAATTATTTGAATACAACATAAATCTCAGCATAGAACCTGGAAAGTGCAGTAGTACTGTGCTGGCTTTACACCTCAGCAGTCACAGGTTTGATCCCTTGTTTCAGCTTCACGTGTGCATTAGTATATGCTCAATGTACACTTGTTAGCTCCACTTGATAGATACATTTATAGCACATTGATAACATGTTTAAGTAGTTAGAAGTTGTTTTGCAGTTGACATAGAATAAAGGCTGTTTTTTTTGACAGCCATTCTGTTATATATTTTTCAGTGCTGAAGGTGTTTGGCAGAAGGGTTCTTATGAAGGAGTTTTGATGAATTGTCATGGTGAATTGGCTAAGGACATCCATATTCTGACAACCAAGCTTTGGATTGGAGATGTTCATACTGCACCATCTAGCTGTTTCTTCTCATCTCAGTCCACAAGGGAAGTTTCCCATGGATTTTTCAATCTTACTTTCACCAGGGCTTTGTGTAGAAATGTAAAGAAAAGATTCCAAAAACTCAATTTAGAACTCCCAGCAATAAAAAATCAGAAAGAAGGTGAATTCAAAGAATTTTATTTCCACAAATATGTGTCTGAGATTTGTATCAATGTAAATCCATTTGACATTGTTGTTTGTGTACCTGTGATAGAAGCATTGATGGAACATTTTTCAGACGTTGGTTATAATGGTAACAAAAGGAGACAACAGCAAGTGCCTTTACAACATGGAAAGTCAAGCCATGGATCAGTTGCAGGGTTGACATCAAATAGTCTACCTTTGATATATACAAATTTGTCTGGTATCAGGGTATTCATTCCACAAGTCAATGGTCAAACCATTTCTGAAAGAATAGGTCAGATAGAGACAACACTTGACCATGATTTGCTCATTCTTCAGGTAAGTTACACTATTCTATAAACAGCAAAATAATCGATTTAATAAATAAGAGACTTGCTTTAGTTTCATGATGCCAAATATTTAAATTGAACAGTTTTTAGGTAAAGACAAATTTTACATTCATTGAAGTAGAAGAGTAGAAGAGTTTCATTAAAAGTTGAGAGTTTTGCAGCTTTGCTGTCAGTGATAGTGTAACATGCATCATAATTCTGTTGATAGGCAAGAAATAATGCTCCAGGTTATCCTTGGCTACCGTTTACCTTTTCATCTCAGCTCCAGTCTCTGATGATTAGCCCCCAGGCTGATAATCCATTACCTCGACATCCAGTGGAGAGGGAACTGTACCAGCGAGCACTTCAGTGTGGTATCACCAATTACCCAGGATCTTCTGTGTTGGACAGGCAGTACCAGGCTGATATCAAGTCTTGTATGATTTCAACAGGTATTTTTGGTATTTTTTCCTGCTGATATTTTTCTAATTATGCTCCTAGTGCTTGCAGTGAAGACATCTTGATTTTGTACTGTCCTGTTCACATTGTCCAAGAAGCTTAAAAAACCACTGAATGTAGACAAATGAAAATAGTCAGGATCTTGAATACTAGATAATTGTTCTTTTTGGCCTATTCATGGATTTACATCTGGATTTGGAATATTCAGCTGTTGTTTAGTATTTGTGCCTATTTATTAATAAAATCTGGGTTTAGAATACTAGATAATTGCACATTGTGGCCCTTTCATGTAGTTGAGTGACTGTAAATGATCTAATAGCCTTGACTATAAAAATAATTATGGGATGTACATGTATTTTGTGCCTGTTCAGTTGATTTAAAATCGCAAAAGATTTGCATTAATGCATTGCTTTTTCTATTTGACATTAATATGATATTTTATTACCTTCAGTCATTCTAATAAAGTGTGTTTAAGGCCATTAAACATTTTAAGCACCTTTAGTAAATAATTTTCATATATAATTCATCAGTTGCTTAGCTGTGTTCTTGACTCAATCTGTGACTGGGGTGATATGTCCTTGGTATATTGAATCATGAATACCATGTTTTCATGATTTAGTATAAAGCATCACTAGCCATTTGTTTAAAGGACTATATGAACTCCTGTCAATGAGGGACTATAATAGCTTTAAATAAATAGAAGTAACTTATAATATTTGGTTTTGAATGCTAAAAAACAGCATATAATTATTCCAGCCCCATTGCCTATAAAATCTTGTCTTCATTTGTAGGATGCATGACTTTTATTTCATTTTCTGCAGTATACATAACACAAAATATACTTTCTGAGATAAAACCCTGTTGTTATGTGGTATGTAGTTACATTTTTTTTCTCCTGATCAAAGAATTGTGGGGGGGGGTATAGCAACAGAGATGCTGAATTGTCCATCAGTCTATCTGCCAACCATATACAAGATGCTTTGTACAACATAGCATTTGCTTGCTGTGGTCCTTTTCTCCTTTGAGAATTAGTAGTCCAGTAGTTACCAAGTGTCCTGATATCATCACCTCTCCAGCCTACATAAGCATTCCAGCTGATACTGGCAGTCCAGCCATCCCAATATGGGGACCTTTTTGTTGAAATAGTCCAGCCAGATAGTCCGTACAGGGATTTTGGTGATAGATCTATACGTCTAGCCATGATATTGGCATTTTATCATTACTGTATCGGAGATATCAATGAGAAATCGGACTGTTCAACCAGGCTTTTGATGCAGCAGGTACCATGATTGCCAGACCATTTGTATACCACCAACATCTGGGCAGACCACATGCCATTCACACCTCATCCATTGGATCTGATGCATATTCAAACTACATTGTCGTTAGCTATCCAGCTATTCTACATGTGGTCCAGCCAACTATGATACTGGGATCTGTGTGACAGATCCATCTGTCCAACAAACTCTTAGCACATGCCCTTTCTGTGATGGAGTTTTCAGTGAAAAATCTGTGTCTCCAGCCATGCCATTGGAGTGGCCAGTACTGGTAATAGCCAGACGCTTTTCTATATTGCCAGCTTCCAGGCTGACCATTTACTAGGACAACTAACTGGCATTGCTGGTAGTTCCAGACTTCCATATATTGCTCATTGCTTGTCCACATGGGAGAACTAGTGAAGTTTTACTGAGGATGGAATTGAGTCTTCATACCACCTGGTATGTCTTCTCTAGTGCTGCAAGAAGACCCGGTTAAGCCTCAGTACACAATGCATGCTACAGAACTCCTTCAAATTCACCATGGAATGAACTGAATTAAGCTTTCAATCCACCATCGAGGAAAATTTCTTTAACATGTGTTGGCTATTTAGAATGCCCCCACTTTTACCACTGCTCTAAAGAATTGGAAAACCTCTTTGATGAGAAGAAATGAACTTACAGTGACAGATGCATTTAGATCTGATCTCCCAGCACTTGACAGAAAGGTAGTAGTGGTAGTAGTCAAACCTTTGACCTCAGATTCAATGTTATGATTCATGTTTGTCAAAGAACCAATCTATAGTGTGCTATAGGCCATGTCTAATGACCTTTATACAAGAGTAAAATAGACCTGCATGTACTTTCCTCACCTCATCATTATATTCTGTTTATTGCAGCTATATGGCTTAGTTAGGAGAAAACTGACTCCTTTTCTAATATTTAATCTTTGCTCTCAGATTCTTTTTTCTAATTCATATTCAGTACAGAACCAGTCTGTAGGTATTTAGTACTATAAGTCAAGTCAGTTTTATTCTAGTTGATGTGACTGTTAGAGCACAAATGTTTTTCAAATAATTTCACAGATGGATCACAAAAAGATAAAAAAAACTGATTCTTCCAATGATTCAGTGATCAATACATGAATAACATAACATAGCATTCCATTCTAGGGCAGGTTCACACCCATTGCTGGCTGAGTGGAATGGATTTTAATATTGGTGATTGTGGTTAATTTGATGTGGATAAACACTTGAAAACAAAGAAACACGTCAGATAAGCTCATATTTATAACTCAGTACAAAGGTAGCAGAACTTGATTGCAAACACAAAAATTATAAATGCTGGGGTGTTACTACAGGGTTCTTAATAGAACACAAACTACCATTAGTTGTTATTGTTATCTTAGGGCTTAACGCCATTTTTCAGCATATGATAGGCTATACATGGCGGTCAGTATTAATGGTGCAGGAAGAAACTGGGAAATCCACAGAAAGAACCACTGACCCATGAGAAGCTATTGGCAAGCTTTCTCACATATCCACATTCGCTGAATCTTAGACTCAAACCCACTCAGATAGAGGTGAGATGACAGTGATCCGTAATGGAGAGCACTTTAGACCACTTCTCCACTCGGAGCCCCAACTACCATTAGTGGTAGCAGACCATGTTGGTCTTGGTTCAAACAGATTTTTCCTGATTCCAAACTTGCAGAAAATGTGCACATGCATGAACAAAATCATCTAATATGGTTCTGTGTTTAGCTGAAGATACTTGACTTAAAATATCAGAAACAATTAAAATTGGGCTGTTTAATATTGCTGGGAGTAGTGATTAACTAAAGTTGTACCCAGACTGTGTCAGATAGTTTGGAAACAAAAAAGGCAAAGTGTTTTTCTTTCATTACCAGAATTAACAGTAAATTCCACTGTAGAAAACATTTTTGATTTATTTCATAAATGCTTTGAAAAAAAAATACATGACATAAGTTGGCAAAACTGTATGGGGTTTTCAGCTGATAATGTGTCAGTGATGACTGGAATTCGTAAAGGAGTTGCATTGAAAATGTCTTCATCAGTGTACATAACAGGTTGTCATTTGATGCACCTTGTATAGATCAACTCTACTATAATACACCCATGATAATGATAATGCAGATACAAATATAATGTGATCATGGTGTGGCTCCAGACATTTCATGTAGTCATTCATACATGAAAAATATTTTTTGTTTAAAGTATATCAAATAATGTATAAAAAATTTATTATCATTTTTGGGGAGGAGTTCACATATTGAATTCAAATATATTATGATCATGACATAGTTCCTGAAATTTTTAAATACATGTACATGTATTTTTCTAATCTTTGAAACAAAAATTTTTTTTAAGTTCAAGAAGTAGTGTCTAAAACGTTTGCATATGAATTCGAATATAATATGATTGTGGCATGGCTTCTGAAATTTAATAATTTCACCAGGTTCATGAAGTGTTTTGCCAAAATAAACATTAAAAATATTACTTATTACTGATCTGTGATTGTCTTCAATTAATTTGTATACAGTTGTTGCTCAAATGATAGTCTACATGTGTTTCTTCATTAACTGCATATACAACCAAGCAGCAGACAATGTGTTGGTTGATATAAGATTTTCACATTTTAATAAACATAAAAAAATAAAAGCAACCAGCATATATGCTGGGCTTGGCATTGTTATTGGACACAATCAGTTACCAGTAAATAATGTCCTCTTTATTAGCTGGAAATTGAAAGGGAACATGTATTCAGCTTTAAAAAAAATCTTTATAAAACTGATTTGTGACAATTGCAGACCCACTACACTTAGTTATCAATTTTTACACGAGTATGGTATTTGGTTATGAAATTGTTAATTTCCTAATTTTAAAAAAAAAAATATTTTACTGTTATAGATAAGCAAGTTCACAAATGCAAGTTGTTCTTTGCCCAAATGAAATTGTATGCCTGGATCAACTAAAGGAGGGTAAACAACAAACTCAGCTTGCCAGATATCTAGAAATTAGCAAGTCCACTCTGCAAGGGTGGAAAATAGAGCAAGGAAATTCAATGGTTTGTCTAGGCTAGCTTAGGAGTTCACATTTTTGGCCCAATTCTGAAAGCTCAAGCAGAGAAATTTGATGACCATATCAATGGAAACGATACCAAATTTAAGGTGAGTAATGGCTGACTGGACAGATTCAAGAAAAGGCATGCTATCAGCCAAGTTCTTGTGTCTGATGAAAGCTGCTCAGCTGAAAAAGAGGTTGCTAATTCTTACTCATTTGAGCTTAAAATGTTGCTGGAGGAAGGTTGCTACACAGCCGATCAAGTTTTTTGCTGCGACGAGACTGGGTTACCCAATCACAATTGAGACCAAGACTGATAGTCACAAATGAGAAGGCTTTAAGAAGTGGAAGAACTGAGTCACTATAGTTATGCATCAACAAGCCACAAAATTAGACCTCTGATGATTGGAAAATCAAAGTTTCTCAGATGTTTTCATAATGTTAATATGAAGGCCCTTTTTTCTAAATACACTAACAGCAAGAATGCATGGATAAATATCTCCATATTTGAAGACTGGTTCCATACAACATTCCTTCCAGCCATAATTGCCCTGCCCACCCACCCCCGAAGAAAATCTTGTCAGTCTTGATGGCAGGATTAAAGTCTCTTTTTCTCCCGAAGAACACTACATTAGAAATCCAGCCACTGTACCAAGGCATCATATCAGTATTTGAGCAAAACATCTCCTTTGACATCATCGCTGGCATCATTCAACTTGAAAGAAGCCAGTCACTTTGGTTGGAAAGTCTGGGATGCTGTCTCTACACATTACATTGAATGATGCAGGATAAAGGATCTTGGTCCAATTTTTCTGTCATCTACATAACATGATAGTGATGATTATGAACCTGAATTTACGGGATTCACTGAACATGATGTACATTTAGCCAAGAAACACTTAGATAATATGAGCACAGTCATTATTTTATTCTCAACTGGTATTCAGAGGATAAAATCTGCCCCATTTATGATCACGTCTCAGATGACGAAATTGTTGTAAATGTCAGCCGAAAGACTGAAGCTGTACAACAAAACCAGTGACATTATTGATGACAGTGATGATGATGATGATGATGGCACCCCAAAATCTTTAAACTAGAAGCATTATTGACTTTGCTAGAAGCAAACAGTTCACAGCAAAGAAGCAGACTCTGCTAGACAAATATTTTAAGAAATGATGAAATGTAAAATTATGGAGATTGACTTTGCACTTTGAGAACTTTGTCCGTTCTGGGTATGGAGTTCTTAACCAACAGAATCTGGTGCACCCCTTGTGTTCACATTACCGGAATTATAAAACTATCAAGTCTGTTTCCAACAGGTCTTGGATTTCAGTGGGTGCGTTCTTGCAACTCCATTTTTTATTATATGGAAGTGTACTTGATCCTACTTAGCCATCTTTTTCTGCAGGCACATTGGTACCCCATTTTATGTCCAATTGATGAAACAGTCATGATCATTCCTGAGATTCGATCATTCCCATGTCAGTGGGGCAATCCAGGTCAGCTGACCATTGGAATCCTGTTGAAAAAGCCCAAGGTAGTAATAAAGGTAGATACCGCCACCACTGTGCATGGTGGTGGAGCCCACCTGTTGCCAACCTTCACTATCATCAGCGACACCTGAGAGCCAGAGGAACAGCCTCTACACATCTACGGCTTAGAAGTGAAGACTGTCCTCAATACCTTTCATTTTCAAAAGATTGCATCTGAGGTGATAATGGTCCTCATTTAGTCTGACAACTCTGGTGGCGACATATCTCATTCAACAGGGGTGCTCCAAATCATTTTCCTGTGTGTTCTGATTTGTCATTTTCTGTGTGGGTGCAACAATCTTCATATCAACATACACATTAGATAATTCAATATCAGCATCAGTGGCTTTGCTGAATAAATCAATCACGTCCTTCACACATAATGGTTCTTTCATCTCTGTGAGCCTCAGATTCAAATACAATGTTTCAATCTGAGATGTTGTAGAAGCTCTTGGCTATCAGGCAGGGACAATCTTCTTGTGTTTTTACATTAGAGATTTAACATTCCAAAGACAAACATTTGATTTGGTAGAGCAGCAGCACATATAGCCACAAGTCCCTATTAGATCAATCAACACAGCCTGTTAGCTTTGCTGGATTTGGCAATGAAAACTTTTGAAGGTGAGAAGATCTCAGCTTCATTTTTTCAACTACATATAAGTGTCAGGTCAAGGGATCCCATGCTGTGTTGCTTGAGCCATTAGGAGAATCCACTATCTTTCATATGAGGAATCCAGTCACTCATCCACTGAAGGAAACCTGAGGTAGAGGTAACATGTTCAGAATCTCCCCATCCTATTACTTATTTTCCTAATGTAATGTGATTGGGTGAATGTATTTGAAGGAGAAATCAAGTTTTTAACAACATTATGTTTCACCCAATCACACTACTTGAGCACCCTCCCAATCACCCAGCCATGCATGCATCCTCACTAGTATCTTGCTCAGCTAAAATTGTCAACAACTGGTGGTATCAAGGGGATGTAATGGGCAAGAGTTATTGCCCTTTGTCCTATGTTTTTATAAATATTTTGGTTTCCACCTGTTAAATCAAGATTCTGGGATCCAGTTTTCATAAAAAAAGTTTTCACTTAGGGTAGATGAACTTCCTTATTGATTTGCAAAGGTCAAAGTCAAGTGCTAAATGATAAGTACACTTTACTGAAGTTTTCCACACAGTTTTTATTGTCTTCATAGCTGCTTTACATTTGATGAAGGGCATCTCCATATTGAATCTAATCAGTATTTCAGATACCAAGGTCACTGGATATTTTTCATTTGTAATTACTAATATCAGTCAGGGGATATGTTATTCCATCTTTTTATTTACTGACTTTTTGACTTGTTGCTCCTATAAATTGTACTTTTGAGTATCCAAAAGGTACATCTTAAAATTTATGTGAAGTATTATTGATAGGAAGTTTATTTTCTGAACAGGGTGCTGGAAACATTTTGTTTCATCATTGAAACCAAAGCATTACAAGCGACCAAGCAGTGAAGAGACACAGATTCCAGCCCTTGAGTGGAATATAATCAAACCCTCTGAGTAAGTCATTGTGCTATAACTTTAACCTGCTATATCAAATGGTGATTTAAAAAAAGACAAAAAACAAATGGAAGCATTTCTTTTTATGCTGAATCAGTAGCTAAAGTTGGTCTTTTTTAATATTTATTCCCATTGTAACAGTTATTATAAGATTTTTAAGGGCTAATAGTGTTATCTGTGTGCATCTATTTCATCTGTTTCATATACAGTAATAGGCCATTATAATGTGCTTTGTTATTACATCATTTCAGATATAGCACTTTTGTGGCATGGCTTCCAAAATTTCACAATAATTTCACAGAATTCCTTCTAATTATTTATTGCCACAATTAAAAGTGTTTCATTTAATAATTTGGCAAAATGTGTTGTGGTCTTGAAAAAGAAAAAAACATTGCTTCTTGGTAATTTCAGAAAATTGTTAGCACTCTGAAGACTGATAATTATTAATGTAATTATTATTGAACCATCAACAATAAAATCCAATAATTCTTTCTGTGTTTGTTTTCAATGCATACTGTGTAAAACAGGTTAAACAGTAGCCAATCAGTCATCTGGCATACACAGCCAAGCACCAAACAATGAAGTGGTCTAAAATGTTTTTCCTTTGAATTTTCCATCAAATAAATGTGAGTAATATATACAACAGATATTAATTTGTGCACATTAACTTCCTTTACAATTTGACACTAGTTTTGAGCTTTGTCTGTGAACTAATAAGACATCATTCACATCTCCCCCTGAAATTCATTGGAACTTTGTTATAATTTTATTCCATCCAAATATGATTTTGATATTTTCAGATATATTAAGTTTTACTATGCATTTTATTTTTCTGATTATACATCTGGGATTTCTAACTGCATGGTACTGCACAGCAACATTAAGCAGAGGTTGTACAATTTTTCCTCTAACCATCCAGCTGTTTTTGTCTTTTTAAAGCCAATGGTTTGGATTTACTGTGTGGATTTATTGAACTACTGCAGGTTATATGCATTATTTTATGATTTCTGTCAAGTTTTGAGGGATTTTGCAACCTTTTGGGACTTTGTCTTTTCCCATGTGAAATGATCATGAACAGTTCATGATCTGGCATAAACTGTAAAAGAATTATTCATGAACCGAGTTCATGAACCATTCATGAAAGTGAATAAAAAGGTTAATGAATATGCATAAGCTAAAAATGGTCAATTCATGAAATTTTGAATTCATGAATTGTTTATGAACCAACACTTCACAACTTGTTCTTGAATAGTTCATGAAATATTCAAAAACTGAATTTATAAACAGTTCATAAAAGTTGACAAGTGCATGAACAAAGTTTCCGATGAATGATTCATGACTTCATGAACAGTTTCTGTAAAACAATTTGATTATCTGACAAACTCACAAATACCTATAGTACCATTTCATCCTGAATCATTAAATAACCTTATATTTAGGGGTTTAAAACAGTATTAAATTCAAGATATTATTTTAAAAATGGTATCTTATTTCAGATACCGTAGCTGGGCTGGTAGACCATGGAATTTTATTATTACAAAAGATCTAGTAATAAATTGATCATTTCACCAAAGAATATGTATTCACTGGTAGTACAGCTAGCTATGCTGCTGTCTGTATTATAACCAACACCTATACTGATTTTGATTTTGATCAGACATCTGTCAGCCGCTATATCATATGGATACAGCTAGTGAGTTGCTCATGGCTTACTTACTTCAGTTAGAATTGTAGATAGATAGCCTCATCCTTAATAAAATTGAACTATACTGAACAAAAAATTTCTCAGTTTGAATTTTTAGTACAGATTTGTCTAATTCCTAATAGTTGACTAAATTGACAGATTTTGATGGTATATAGATGGTAGGAATCATAATGTAGATAACAATGTTTATTTGTAGGTTTACAGTATTCAAATTTCATTGTATTAATTTCACAAATAACTGTAGTATCAAGGAATGCATTTTTTCTCTTTCCTTTTCATTGTAAACTTGTTTTATGGTAACCATTACAGTATATGTGTAAAATTCATATAAGTCTAACTCTGAAACAATCCATATCATGAAATATATCATCTATGAATGTAAGGATTTTAAGGTGTTAATTTTTGCATTTTCCTTTCAAGATCACCTATAAAAATATTGGTGTATAATAGGGTTACTTTAGTTCCTGTAGTGGTTCTGCCAGTTTTAGATGATGTGTGTCATGGAAGGTACAGTTATTTCATTGTAATTTTAATAAAGATAAGATATTCTGATTGGAGAGATGATAATTCAGTTTATATGAGATCTAGCTATAGAAATTAAACCTTCATGAATCAGTATATTAATGAAGAGAGAGGTGACATCCATTGTGACCAAAAAATTCATCAGGTAAATCACAAATTGCTTGCATTTTATTAATAAAATCAGTCTTGTCCTTGATATAAGAAGGTATCAGCTTCTTGAATGGTTTAATGTGTTCATCCATGAGACTACTGCTTGTTTGTGTTGATGAATTGCTTTCAATAATAATTGGTCTTCAGGGATTTTTTCTGGAATAAGGCATTTATGTATTATTTTAATGAGATAGAATCTTAGAGTGCAGATTTTATCACTGATTCCTCTTGTTATGAATTTGTATTACAAGGTTTTTCACCATGTTGAGTATTTCTGTAAGATATAGTTTGGTACAAAGATTCTCATCATTTAGTTATCTTGAGGCTTCTTTGATGTAATTATCAGTACTCATGATTACAGTAAACCTTTATCGGCTTTATTAGTCACAGTGTTTTTTGTAGCACCTTGTTTTCATTTGTGTGTGATATTCAGTTAGCATCTCCTTTTTTGATGAAATTTTAAATTGATAATTTACCAATTATCAAAACATCTCAATATATTTATTTTTTTTTTTGGGTGGTGTCCATGTGCTTCTTTGTCTGAATTTATTAATTATTTCATTTTTGAAAGAATTAGTCTCATCAGCCATCTTTGTTGTATAATGAGAAAAAATGTTTACTGTATAATGAGAAAACATGTTCATTGAAAGAAGTCTTCTAAATCCTTATTTATTTGACCAAGGCTAATTTCCCTAACAGTAGGGCTAAAAAATAATCCCTTGTTTAGGGCAGTGATATGTGATGTAGTAAAGGGAAAGTTGGAAAGATTTATGCCAAAGTCAGAGACACAAAGATGATTATCTTTACTGTTAGAGTTATTATTGAAGTTTACTAGATTAGCAAAATGTCTCACGCAGAGTTTTTCAATTTTTTTTTAGTATTATTACTTCTTCCATATCCTCTTGTTCCTTGTTAGATTTCTGAAATTGGACTATTTCATTTTGTTTCACATGTCTCCACACACTCCCATTTTCATTTATAAATTTACCATATTTATCAAAGTAAAATTAGAATATATAGATATAAAAAGCACTTCCATACTCTAAATATATATCTGAAGGGAAATTCCCTTAAACATGCATTTGTTACTGATGACACCACTTTATAAAATTCCAAACAAGGAGGCAGAGGTTTGGTTTGTCTTCTGAGATAACTCACCACATTGGAGTTGTATATAGAATGAGTATATTTAGGGTACTAATGTAAAGAAGTCACTCCTTAGGAGGCCATAATCGGCAGACTTCTGGACATGACGGCAAGAGATGGACATCCTACCGTGCTGGCATCTTACAAGGCATGATTTATGGATGAGCTGCAAGGGAACATCCACTGTAATCCAAGTCTTGTTTTAGCTTGAAATATATAGTCTCAGCAGATATGTGATTTCTGGGAATTTACGTTGGCAAATAAGTAGATCAAGATGATGAAGTCCAAAATCAAAAAACTACCTAACAATTTGAAAAATTTGCTAAAATGAACCAAGCCAGTGCAAAGAGGGAAAGTGAAACAATTTTTGTACCTTTTGTAAGTGGGAAAGATGAATTTGTCAGCTTATGCTTAGTCATTCTGAATAATTTGGATTATTCATTGATCATACAGAGAATTAACCCAAGATCAAATGAAGTTATAAATTTCGGCTGATGATAGGGCAGTCACCATTAGCATTGCATTTGTACAACTGTTCCCTACCTGATATCATACAAGCCATGGGATGGAACTCAGAGATGATAACTGTAGTTTTAACCTCCAAAGTCTATCATCTCAAAAGGTTTAGTTCAACCTAAGGGGGATGGATACATCGGTACATTTCTATTAATATGTTGACACATTTATTTTCTATCCAAAAATCCAAAACATCACCCAGTATTTCAGATTATATTTCACCAGTCATTGTTTGTTTTTTTTTCAGAAAAGATCAAGAGATACAGTTGTACCCTCTTCTTGCCTCTTGTGATGTGAGAATAGTGGCAGCACCAGCAGTTGTGTACACCAATCAAAGTACACAGGAGGTTTGAGGCATTTGAGCTGCATTCAATAAAATATGTTTTTGTTCTGTTAGGGTAGACAGCCATCTTGTTCTGTCTAATGACCTCTATTTAAATTTATAGCAAGGTTTTGCAATGAAATTAATGCTAGTTTCCATGGTATGATTCTGGTGAGAGCATATGGATTCCCCTGGGTGGTATGCCAGCCCATTGGTGGCAAACTTTTCAGTAGATGCTGGTTATATGCCTTGATGAAGAACACAAATGAGAACTAATGGTTAGTCTTATTTAATGGACCCTATTGTATGAGGCCATCCATCTGCAGTGAAATATGAACTTATAACATATGAGATCTTTCTAGATTTGTACAAGGTGATTAAAATATACTGTTTTTGGTGGCCTCTAGTTAAAGGGTGTCCTCTCTAGATTCTAAACAGAGTGAACATTTGTAGAATTATAATGGCATTTCTCTTTTGCAATGCAACATTTGCTTTATTGAATCTGCTTATGATATTTACTGATTACTTTATGTGCAGTTTTGAAGATCTTTTGTTTTGATCTCTTATGTATATCAGTACATTAAATTTGATACTTTTGTCCCCTACTTTTGGGGGCATATTGTTCATTTGGTACCTGTCCATTCACTCATCAGTTCATCCTAATATCCATCCAGAGAAATTGTTAGCTGCAAGATTGTGAAAGAACCATTCACTGTAGAAAAATGAAATTTAGTAAGCATATTTGTATGCCCCTGTAAATGAATTATTTTGATTTACAGGTTATTTACAGGGCTTGTTCAGATTTTTAACAATTTTGAACTCTGTTGGACTTGATAAAAGCATCATTCATCAAAAACCACTTGAGGTAGATAATTGAAAGTTGGTGGGCTTATTTGTATTTGTATGTAGATGGACCAATTAAATTGTAGATTTTCTGGCTTTTACAGCAATTTTTCTGGTTTTTAACACTTTTTGAGACTTTTGATAAAAACCAAGTTTGCACAATCAAGCAAAATCTTACTGAGATAGATAAATGACATTTGGAAAGCATATATTTTCAGGCTATTATAGTTAGTTTTAAAAAAACAAACAGTTTTGATCATTTTGGGACTTAGGAAAAAACCTTTGTTGGTATGAATAAGCAAACATGACTTTGGAAGGCATTGAAATTATGAAATTTGGTATCCATATCAGGCTTATATGTTTTACAAGCTAATTACCTATTTGTGTGTGGGTGAGGATGGATTAATGGCAGCATGGATAGTTGTTATGTAAATGGACATATGCACATGTGTATATATTTAAGTTTTACCTAGAGTTTATGTAGATTATAATGATTTTGCTTTTTTATTGTAGGATACTCTTGTCTGTGGATATGCCTTGGAACTTAATGTTATCAGTGACCTTGACTTTCATATAAGTGTTAGCCAAATCCAACTTCTGCAGCATCTGTGTATTGAGAGCTTGAAGTGCTTGAATTCCAAGACTGGTTTTTCTGAAAACCCCTCAGATGTTCAAGACTCTAAAGGGAGCAAGAATCATGACCATTGTTGTATTGATAGTGGAGTTGGTAGTGAAATTTCAAGTTTGACCTGTGACAGAGCAAGGCCAAAGACATTTCAAGGGAGATCTGTAAAAGAGTCAGATGATCTTACTCAGAATTCAAAGGTCATAACTCCATTTGATGTTTTGCTTACGGCTGGAAGAATTTCATGTACAGTTTACTCTCATAAAATTCTTAAAAAAGTTGTTTATCTCAGTCCAGAGAAAATTCCAGAGAGCAAAATTGAGAGAAAGAAGTCAAAGGCTGCATTAGAATGGCAGCTTAGTAACACTTCAGCCGTCAGTGCAGATGAAGAAACTGGAAGGTCACAGGTCATGAACAGAGAAATGGATCAAAGTTACTCAAGCTTCAATTTCATGAATATTCAAAAGGAGGAGGATCAAGAAGTCATTCCTGAGGGATCACTTTGTCTGGTGCCTTATTTGTACATCTACTTATCACAGCCTTATACCCTCCTATCTTGTCAAAGAACCAGTCAGAAGTTTGAAATTTGTTGTTACGACATGTTGGTAAAAGGTCCAAGTCATGATTCAATTCTTCTGGGTAAGCAAGCCCTCACTCATTAAGTAACAGCTTTGTAAATACCATGAAAGACAGGGTTTATCTATTTAGTGCTTTACATGATTATGATTTTGTTAGAATTAACTTTAGCTACTGCCCAAATTCATCATTTCATGTCTGCATACAATATAGACTATAATATTAGTATCTATGGGAAGTAGAATTTTTTGAAATACTATTATAATTATCTTTCATTCTTTGCTATGTGACTACCTGTATATCACATGTTCATCAGTTTAAGCTCCAGTCTTTACTACATGACTGCCTGTATACCACATGTTCATCAGTTTAAGCTCCAGTCTTTACTACATGACTGCCTGTATAACACATATTCATCAGTTTCAGCTTCCAGTCTTTACTACATGACTGCCTGTATATCACATATTCATCAGTTTAAGCTTTCAGTGAGTACAGGTAACATTGTATCTGTCCATTCCCATTATCTGCTTAAATTTTTAAGTCATTTGCATACAGAGTCATTATTGTAGTACTGATCTCTTTTTTTGAGCAATAGTGGCTCAGATTTTTAATTTTTATCCTTTGTTTTTCTGTTTCAGTATTTTGCTGTTTTTTGTTTCATGATATGAATTTCTTGAAGAACAATTTTTTATTGCAGGATCTGTTTGAATTTGCTTTAATTTTATATTTTGGTTCACACTGTGCCTTATTTTGCACCTTTTATCAGTTTGTACAACTCTGATTGTTTCATTATCATTGTAGGTACACATTTGTGATTAGGTGCATGAAATTTTAGAGGTTGAAGGTGTCAGATAATATGCATGAAATTTGTCTTAGGTGTATAAAGTGTACTATTTTTCACTCCATCAGTTTATTGCTATATTGTGTAACCTATCATGTGCTGAAAAATTGCATTAAACCCACAACAGTAACAACATCAGCCACCACCAGCCCTTGGCCAGTGTGAAAAAGCTAGCCAGTAGCTTCCTGTGGGTTGATGGTTCTTCTTGGGGTTTTGCCTTGTTCTGACTCCAGTTTTGTATTGGCTGTAGTAAATCACAGACCCCTCCATCTGTATGCTGGTCAGAGTGGACTTGGTCTGCAGTCCTTTAGAAACAGATGAAAGACAGAGAAGCAAGCAAGTTCAAAGCCATCTGACACAAAATCCTAAGTCTTTGTCCCAGTACAGAGTCTGTTACTAGTATTGTGTTTGGCATTTAACCATCTGCTACATTACCTTTTGGTCAGCTGGAAGAAGAATATGGAACCCTATGGGTAAACCTTTGCCTTTTCATTCCTTGTTTGTGTCCCATATGAAACGAATTATACAAAAAAATGCTGCTGCTGTTGACCTCATTGAATTTTCCTATCTTGCTTGTCTTTGCATCTTTTAACAACTGACTTTAATATGATAGAAAAATTAACTCCTTCCTTTCAGTGTCCTGTTGTAAATAAGAAGCCCTGTGTACCTGTCAGACTCAGCACTTGGAGTTTCCAACCTACTTTTTAGCATAATGTCTTTTACAGGGTGTCATCCCACTATAGTTACTGCTTTTACATTACAACTTATACAACATTTAATGTACACATAACAATTTCATATACAATGAGGTACTGACCATTTAATTTGGGGGTGAGGTGGTAGCTGCAATTTTCTTTCAAGCAGCGCTGTTTTGTTTTATTTTTATCTCAAGATAATTATTTGTTTCAAAATTATTTAATTGATATAATGTTTTACTTTAAAAGATATATTTGAGTCAGATATTTTTTTAAAGCTATTGACAAACATAAATTTAAAAAACTTGTCAGGCTCCTAATCCAAAAAATTAAATGGTTATTCCTTAATATAACTGTGGTTTATTGTAGTATGTATTATGGTATGTTCTTAAATACATTTGTACAAAATTTGTTATAGTACTAAGTGCTGGGTCATGTATTAAATCAAGAGAGTAAATCACACACCCCTCCAATTACAATCCTCATTGATGTTTCAGTCATGTCTAAACTGATGAACATCTGTTTGTCACATAACAGACTGGGAAGGCAGTCATAATATTATCTTCCAGAAGATACTATTATTAAATTCTGTATGGTTTTATTTCGTGATATAAATGTGATTAGGTAAGTATAAGTATATTTTATAAGTAAAATTTTCTTCTTATTTGGTACATATCATTTCTATTTTAATTTCAAACCTTGGTATATTGTAGCTTTAACATAGTTTGAATACATGGCATTATATTAATGACAGGATAAGGTACTTTTCACAGTGGAGGTGATTTCTTTTGTCTCAAGAGTATCAGGTTGTAATGATAGATGCCACAGTTGGTGTTTAGTTTGTTAATTTTTATGGCATATTTTACAAATTCACCATGTATTTAATGATTAGTTCATGGATTTGTGCAAGCAAAGTATCTTTATTATATTGTGAAATAAGTCACACATGTATAATTCTGTTTAAGTAATGCAAACTGGATTTTTAAGTTGCATTATTTTTACAAATTTAGTTTCAGAGACAAAGCGTCTCCCAGACTCTTCAGACTTCATGGTTTACTGGCTGGAGACAAAACCAGGGCAGCCTCACCCCAGCACTGGCATACCACCCAGTTTGTTTACACTCAAGGTCATCAACTTCCTGATTGAGCCTGGTAAGCTTTGTGTTAGTGTGTTTTACTGCTGTTATGTATATTTAATTTGTTTTGTGCTTGTTTTTCATCTCTATTGTGTAATTTTCCTTGTACAGTAATTGAGTTTAGGTCCTACCTGAAAAATATCTTGTTATTTTGTAAATAAGGTATTACATAGCTAATAACTGAATTTGATTTTAGATTTTGTTTTAAGACTAGAAGTAAACATGTTTAATTTGTTCTGAGTTTAGGACATAAAAATTTTTTACTTCAAAATTTCTGAATTTGTTGACAACTTAGAATGTCCTAGAAACAAAGTTTCACCCTCAGCCTGGTACACATATTGTGACTTTTATGTAAGCAAGAAGTAAACAGAATTGCTCATTCCTGTTTGAACATTAGTCTTTATATGAGACAATTGTAGGTGTTTTTCAGTTAATATTTGAGAGGTTTTATTTATTTAAATTATTCTTTGGAATTGCAAAGTGCTCAACAATAATTTCAGACTAAATTACTAGTTTTTTGAATTATTGTAAATTCATTCTATAACATTTTGGATTATAGCAGTGTGATACATTAAGACTGTTGGCACATTAGCACATTCAAGGATATTGGCACATAAGCATAATCAATAATGGAATTCATTATAAACACCTTTGGGATTCATTTGGAATACTCTGTACTTTTGGATTTGTGATAGAACTTTTAGGACTGTTTGTAATTTGATTCACAATACTGTAAGTTCATTTTTAAATATTCACTTTCTTGTATTCTATTGAAATAAATTGTTTTATACTTTACTGACTTTGGCTTGATATAGTGTTTTAAGGTTTTTTTTGTAGCAATGTTCTTGCTAGAGTAATTTCTCTAAATATTTTGATATTTTAATAGCTCAGGTAAAGTTTATGTTTGTTAGCAAAGGGTCAGTGTGGGTTTTTTGTGTATACTTTGCACATACAGTCCTTTGTAGAATAATTAAACTTAGTAAGGGGATAATCTTTATGAGCACTATACTCTTATTACAAAACTAGGTCATTATGATTTATTTTGTACTTGACATTATTTTCTAATGCACTGTTAATGCCAGAATCATTGATGATGCTTCTCAGATAGTACCACACCATTACAACCAAGTAATCTCACCATGACCTATATATGTTTCTTTGCAGCCTTTGGTTTGGATTTTGCATTTAGGGGCATGCTTGAATCATAAGGTTTTGATTAGGTGACTAAAATTCGATGTTTCAGTGAATATTGAAAATTTGACTTTAAATTTCATTTCTTGTAGTGCATTTTGATTTTTCTCCTTCGAATACGTTCCCCAATCACATTAACCTATTTTACATCAAAGTTTCTCAGTCAATAAATGTATTTCTTCTTCAACTGCAGCTGTAAGAAATCGCTGTGTACATTACAATGGAAAGCAAATGTTTTAGTAAATTATGTTTCTCTGAGAATAATCACTTTAGGTTAGGAATATCAGCCTATTACCTTGCTAATCCAGCCCAACAAAAGATGAAAATCATCTTATCCTATATTTTTTTCCTATCTTTTTTGAGAGACAAAGGGCAGTACCTCTTGTGCATTACCTCGCTGGGATACCATCAGGTGTTGCCATTTTTTAGCCTAGCAAGACATTAACACAGATGTGGTTGGCATGGTGTTTAAGTAAGGTAAATGGGTAAGTATTCTCAGAGAAACATGGTTTACTTTAAAAATTTGCTTTCTCCTTGTGTTCCCCAGTCACATTAGATTAGGAGAATAAGTAATAGGATGAGGAGATGCTGAGCATCTGACCTATATCTCAGGCATCCTTCTCTCTGGATTCTCCATATGAATGATCCATGCAACACAGCCTGAGATGCTTTGATATGGGACTTGTATATATGGCTGAGAAGAAAAGTTGAGAATCTTCTTACTTACCGACATTTTCACTGGCAAATCCATTGAAGCTAATGGGCTATGTTGATTGGTCCAGTTAGGTCTGGTGTCCACCTGTGCTGCTGCCACTGGTCCTACTAGATTCAATGTTTATCTCTGCAGCACTAAATCTCTTAGGTAAAATCTCAAGACTGCATGCCAGCCAACAGCTTCTCTGTTTCAGATTGAACATTGCATTTGAAAGTGAGGCTAGCCAGAAATGGCTCTATTCTAATGAGCTGTAATCCTCATGAGGCAACTCTGTATAATCCACTTCAGCCATAAAGCCTAAGAGGTGATATATTGTTTTCTGGCCATGACTGGGAGGAAGGGGGTGTTTCTGCAAGCCCCAACTTACTTCCGTGCATCTCGAATAGTACTTGAGGACACAGGCTGAGTCTTACATAGCTGCCAATCTTGACTTATCTATGGAAGAGAAAGGACAAATGATGATTCGTTGATTACCTACTGAAGGCTATCAGGAAACATGTCTTGCATGATAGGAACTTTAATGAAGCATGAGCAAGAGGATCAAACAAGGAAGAACCCAGGACAAATTCCAGTTTGGAAATAATGTGGATTTTAGTCACAGGAGATCAAAATTGTCTAACAGATCTGAGAGATCTTTATTGTACACAATGTCACATCTGTAGAGATCAATGATCAATAACCTTTGATAGTGCTTAGTTCGAAATGTTTCTCCTCAAAGAGCTAGAGAAAAAAGTCAGCCAACTGAGGGACTCAGGCACACCAAGTGATGATATGATGGGTTTGGCACCAGTCCCTAAACTTATGCCACTTTCTCTTGTAAGCCTTCAGAGTGGAGGGCCTTCTTTCTCAAGATTCTCTCCACAAGTAAAGGTTTGAATCATTTGACTTGCAAGACTGTCCTGATAAGAACCAAGTGTGTAGAAGGCCATCATATTCAGACTGCCAGGAATATGTCTGACTTGTGGAGATGTTTGCACCATTGTAGAAACTGTGACTCCAGAACAGACAGGTCAAGTGATTTGGCACCACTATTTTTGGCAGTAAGTCACCACTGTTGAACTGTCAGACATGATGAGGAATATTTTGCCAGAGAGTTGAACTTCCCAGAAGTGATGACAACCTTCATTTCCAGGATGTTGATGTGTAGAGGCTGTTCCTCTGGTTCCCACATGCTGCCTATGGTAGGGAAGTCCAGCAACAGATGGGTGCCACAACCTTGTACACTGGCATCAGTGCAAACTGTTATTTCTGCTTGGAACTTCTCCAGCAGGATTCCCTTGGACAGCCAAACAAAGAACAGAACCAAGGAGGATCAAATCGCTTCTGTGATCTGGATAGAGGGGCACCATTAAGCCAGCAGAAACATCTGCAAAGTGTGACTAAAAAGGTATCCAAGCAGGATCAGGTCTGTCACCACATTTAATGAACCGAGGAGAGATATGAACTGTTCCTTGAAAACTGAGATTTGTCATAAACAGACTTGACCAGTTCTATTATTTTGTTGATGTGGACCTGAGGGTGCAGCACAAGATTTCAGTGAAAACTCTGTACCCAGATGGACAAAGTTCTGTGATGGATAACTTTCCACTAGAAGACCCAGATGAGCCAGAAGAGAAATAAGACATTCCTGCCTTGAAACAGGATCAAACATACCATGTGTTTCTGAAGGATGTTGTACACATATAGTGCCATCACTGATGAAGATGTCAATTGGAACAGAGATATGGTGTAATCCATCATCTGGGTGAAAGCCCTTGGGTTAAGCATGAATCCAAAGGGAAGAACTGTAAATTGATAGGCTGTGTCTTGGTAAGCAAAGCAAAGATATTTTTGCATGAAACAGTGTGAATGGGGATGTGAAAGTATGCAGTAATCAGGTATAGACTGAATGCATACCCCCCCATCAGACAGAGAGGCTGATTGACCTTGCTGTCTCCATTTTTAACTTTGCAGGACAGATAAATTAAATGAGGTGACTTAAATTGATTATTGGCGTGAGTTTGCCATTTTTTGAATTGGAAACAACCTTGTGTAAAACCCCTGTGATTGTGGTTTTGCACAATCTCCACCACCTGCTTGGAGAGGAGTGACTGAACCTTCATCTATAGTAAAGAATCCCTCTCCTTATCTGCTGAAACTTCCAAGAAGATTGTGGAGGAAGAAAGGGGAGGGTGTTGACAAAATGAAACCCTAAGTCGCTCTGAAATTATCTGGATCATCCACCCACCCATACTGTTGCCCACTGTGGGTTGCCTACAGGTGGTGGGGGAAGTATGTCAGTGCTTGCAGTTGTGAGGCTTGAAGGTGGAGAAAGTCTGTTTCTTTCCACCTCTGTATGCATGCCTCCTAACAGATTGTTGCCTCCTGGCTTGGGACTGAGGTACATCATGCTGGGAGAGAACATTGTCTCTGAGCTGTTGAGCGTCACTTCACACGGGCAGGGACTTAGAGGTCAAAATGACCATGCAGGGGGTTGCAAGAAATTTGGGAGGGGTATCTTCCTGAGTTGCCTTCCTCTGGGTATCTTTAATTCTTCTGCCAAATAGCAGCAGAGACCTAAAAGGGGTCATCTGTAAAGTAAGCGTATGGTGCATTTTAAGTGAAGCCAACTGCAGGCATTCATCTCAGTGTGGGCAGAAGCTGTCAAATCATTGTCCAGAGTATGGTGGGCTGCTCAATTAGGGACACATGCAATTCGAGCTATTCACTTTCCATGCATGGCTATTGTCAGATCATTCAGCGAGGCAAAAGATTGCCCATGAGCCCAAGCCTTACATGGAGGATATTGCCACTATGTTCTAAACCAGCTTTGATGTTGCATGGAACACATTTTTATATACTTTGTAAAATAATGAAGCCAACATGTGAATGACTGCCATATTCTTGTCAAATTCCAGAATGCTTAATTTGGTCAGACCTACAACACACTGAATTTGTGCTGCTTACTAGTAAACACTATAGCTTTAAGATTTCTGACATATTTAGATATCATGGGAAAGCATGCCCTTTCAGTTGACTTGCAGCAGTTCCATTCAGATAGTTTAAATGTTTTAATGGTGCAGTTGCTGCTTGTGTGTAATCCTAAGATTATTACTCTTTCTTATTACCTGACCCTTCTTGAGAAGCAAAACTCCACAGCCCATTTTTTTTTCTCTTATGTGCACTGAGAGCATTTATTTGATCAAGTGGGTGATTTGTTTGGCTTTCTAGAGATCTTATAGGATGATGTTCTCCTGGAGATATCAAACTTAAAATTAGAGCCGTCTCAGTGAGCTTTGCATTTTGATCCAAGACATCATAGGCTGACACCCATAGCTGACTCCCAGAATAGAGAACTAACTCTGTAGCTCATGATGAGCCACCAAACCTTGTTGCTCTGAGCACAACCTTGTCATGGCCATTAGTTATTGAAGGTTTCACTGCATTCATTCAGAAACTTTCTTCAGTAACAAAACTAGATTCTCCATGCCTTATGGATAATGCTTCACAGCAATTACATACTGCCTGTTTATTTGATTAATGATCTAGCCCAGTCGCCATGGTCTCTATTAGATTTCCAGGGTAGAGTTTGCATCTTCTTGTATTACTTCTTCATGTCCCAATTCTTCTAAATGTGATGTGGTGAAGTTCTAAATGGAGAAAGGTATAATTTAAAATAAGTTATATTTTATTGAGAGTTTTCCTAATAAAGTGTTAAATAATCCTTTCCAGTGATCATTATTCCAACAGATGAACATAGTATATTATTAGGCACCTAGTGTAGACATGTAATTATAATCATATGTCTAAAACGTTTCTTCCCGTAAATATTATAGTCGATACATCTATAGATAAATAGGAACAACAAAATATTTGTCTGTGTTCTAGTGATGATTTGGGAAGTAAATTAAATTAATAAAATAAATATGATCATATAGTGTTTTCAGAAAATTTTTATTTAATTTATAGCATTTCTTTTGTGTCTGGTAATGAATGGCTGGCACAAGAAGAAAAAGGGAGTCTGTTAGAAATATTTGTTGACTTGTAAATTACACTGGTGATACTTGGAAAATACACTTTTTATTTTTTATTTTATGTGCCAACTATTTTCTTCACTTTATTTATAGTTTTTATCTTAGTTGGTCATAGACCAGAGGAGCATGTTGTCAGCAATCTGACATATGTTGTTCATAAATCCTGTTGCACAAGTTTGTTATAAATATTCCTTATTAACTACTTGGAGGAATATCATGAAACTTTATATACACATTCATCCCATTGTCATGTGGGTCCAAAATAAAAATGATAATTCTCAGTCATTGAATATGGCCACTATAGTGGACAGTTTGAAGATCTTATGACAACTCCTGAATGAATGGCCTTGTTAACATGGCATTTTCACAGAAAAATTCCTTAAGTCTAGTTGGTCCTAGGTGAAAATGGTGCCAATCCAATATGGCCACCATGGCAGCCATCATGAAAGTCTTATTATTGCTATGCCTTAATGGAAAGTTATATCATAAATATTGAGTTTGTTACTAAGATTTATTATGATGTCTAGTGAATCAATATGGTGCTTTATGTACAAGTGGTTATTAAAGTAAAGTATTTAAATCATGCATGAAGATCAGATCTGGAATGTCATTGATATATATCATCAGTGGCTGAACGTGCTGATAGGATCAAATATAATATTGGCATAGAATTAGCAGGGTGGGGGCAGATTTCAAACCACATGAGTTAGTCACCTTGTGTTAATTTGTAGAAGGTGATTGGGTATTGGCAGTAGTATTTTTCATAAACTAACAGAAATGAGAGTATATACTACAACAGCTCACTCAGATGAATTCTTAATTTAAAGAATGAAAGGCAAAAAAGTCAAAAAGTTATTGATATAAAAAAAGGATTGATATATCTGTACAGGGCTGTATCCGTCATTTTACCCCTACATGATACATTTGATCACTATGAAGTACACTGATTCTTTAGATATGAAAATGGTTGATCAGAATCCTTTTTAATGTTTTTATTAATTGTAAGATTTAGATAAGTCATTATATATTTCCATAAGTTCTTTGAAGCTTTGGTTTATTAAATAACTTGCTTGAATCTACAAAGATATTAGACAAAATAAAGAAAAGGATTTTTTAAAAGCTAGTCTTGAATTGATGAAAATTTTCAACCTTTATTCCATGAAAAATGAATAATAAGGGGCAATTCAATTTTTTTGCTAATATTCTTGTTTACAATTTCAATTGTCAGCTACTGTTATTTTGAAGTTGGAGAGACCAGTGAAACCTTGTGTCAGTTTTTCCAAGATTAAACACATTAAACAGTTCCTGGAAGAACTGTTTCCAGTTCAGTCTTTCCCTGAAAATTTAGCCACAGAAGCCCAGTCAACCCAAGACAGGAACCAGTCTGGCCAAAACATTAAATCCCAGTCAACCCAAGGGAGGAACCATTCTGGCAAACACACTGAATCCCAGTCAATTCTAGACAGGAACCATTCTTGCCAACACAACAACCTAGGTATATGTTCATTATTTTATGAAATGAGTAGTGACAGTGATGTCAGCTTTATTATCTAGGTTTTCTGTAGAAGACTTTGGAATGTATATGTGGATAGCAAAGACATTGAAATTCTAATGGCTTTTGCAGAACATTGTTTTCAGAAAATTTATGTGTTGATCAGATATTTGCAAAATTTAATATAAAATCATTCAGAGAAGATACAAAAGGTTGTAGCAGAACCATTGATATACTTAATATTTATTAAACATATTGGAAAATGTGATATCTTCAATTCAGAATTTGCTGTCACCAAAGTTCTGTATAAGACTATTGGTAAAAATTATCTTTTTTTCAGGTCACAAATTCCACTAACAACAGCAATTATCTGCGCTAAAATATATATATTATCAATTGACCACAAGTAGACTTGCTACCTTGAAAATAAAACACTAATGTAATACTATTTAATTTTCATGCATTTCTTGTCATATTATCTGTAGTTTTTCATGCCATTAGCTTCATTTGGGTCAGTGGTTCTTACCTGGGTTTTCTAGGGCTCTGCCTCTACCAGTTATACTGGCCACTATGTAATGCTTATCTTGCACTGAGAAATAGCAGAAATGGCATTAAATCAAAATCAACAACATGATTTGATCAAATCCTCAAAGAAGACTTGGAGGATGATAATAAGTTGATGTTGGAGGATCTATTTGCTTTTAAATTATGGCCTAGGTTACACTTATTTTGTTGAAGGTCAAAAATATACTGACACACAACTACACAATAATTAAAAAATGTGCAATATAAGGGACTGATAATGTATGTAATATAGACATTGGGACACTTGAATAATAATAGGGTTTTGACAAGTCCAGAATTAAACATTTTTCTCCTTAAATTATTTTATGCTTTGTGACTTTAGAGTGCTGAGACAAATGGGGAAAACGTAATGTCCAAGATGTTTAAGGACACATTATGTACAGTCTCTTAGTCATATGCAGCAAATATGAACATGTTAGATCTTTGAAAGGTAGTATCTAAGATAGAGAAGTTAGCAACAAAGACATTGTGTTTTCTGTTACCATTACATTTAAATTGTTACCAAAAAAACAATTTCCTTGCATTAATGAGTATAATCAGGTCATCATTTAAATAAGTAGACCACTTCATTTCAATGTGAATAGACTCCAGTCAATAAATAAACATTTCAGATTTAGGCACTATTTTGAAATTTTCTCATTTTATTTGCAGTTATTATATTTAGTACATGTCTATAAGTGATAACTAATGATTTTCAGATATAGATTTCATTCTGCTTGCATTTTTCAAATAAAAGTCTTTTCTTTTAGGTATGTAATCGAAGTATAATCAGTTTAGTTCATTGATTGGGATTTTTCCTTTATATATATATATATATATATATATATATATATATATATATATATATATATATATATATATATATACATATATGATGTTACAACAGCTATGCCCTTACTAAAGTCAAGGTCACAAACAAAGGAAAATTATTTCTGTGACATGTATCATTGTATAGAGTATAATTTTTAAACTACTGAAGATATTTTAATGAAACATTGCCCAGATATATATCATAACTAGATGATATGTTGTGGATTATAGCCATGACCCATGCCTTGTGTTGAAACAAAGGGAAACTTTACTACTGTGATTTATTTCCTTGTCCATTCTTCATGGAGATATTGAATAGGTCCAGTGTGACCTACAAATTGTGTCTGCCTAAAGCAACCTTTTTACCATGTGAGTTGTTCAGTTATAATGTTCCATCTTAGATCTTTAAATTTTTAGAGTGTGGTTGGTGTAAAAACTTAAACTTTGTCTTTTTAAGATTATAACTTATATGAGATTTAATTTTGTTTTTATGTGCCTTTTTTTGGCGATACCAAACTTAGTTAGCTGACATGGTGTTAACCCTTTACACACAAACACATGTATCTTTATGCAGAATATGGTATTTGAACTGCTGAATGGTATTTTAATGAAATTTGAGCTATATATACATCAATATATACATCATGTATAGATAGATAGTATGTCATGTAACCTTAGCCATGTTCCTGCTGTATCTTAAAGGTCATTGCACTGGAAAATGAATACAGTCGAACCCAGTTATGTTGCCGGCTTAGGGTTTGCCAAAAAGCATCGAAATAACTGATGTTCAAGATAAACGAAAACCAATATGGCGTCAATATAATAACATGTGCTTTTAATTTCGTTATGTACATGATGTGTGTTAATAAATGAGAATGTACATGCACATATTTTTGGATGTTTTTTTTACACAACAGCGTTGCAGCGATTTGTTTGATGAAGAGATTTGAATGCCATGAAAATATACACACGTTTGTTAACAACAAAAGGCATATGTGCACAAACAGCAGATATTTACCACTATACAATACAAACCACCATCGATTCTCGATACAAACCTTTATTATATTCTCCAACATTGCAAATGCAAAGATCGCTTACAAAATCACCAAAAAAAACATGCAGGGTGTAGATCGTTTTTACAAAAAGCTAACCAGTGTCAAAATGAAATTCGTGAGTCATTTCGCTGTGACAGCTCTGAAAAGTATCGTAAACAGAATAGCTTCAACATGTTATCCTTCAGACAAGATCAATAGTTGTGAGTGAACTGTCATTGGGATGAATGACCATATGGACTGTGATCACGTGCTACGTGAACGCAGCACATGAGCAGTTCATCAAGTATGATCATTTTTATTGGCGAGTCCTACGCTAGCATAAACGTAACCAGTCACAAGAAGTACATGTAAATTATAAAAATTGAGAGACTGTATTCTTGCAAAATAGTATCTCCATTCGCACGAATGAAACTTACACATGTATGTGTGTGTGTGTGTGTGTGTGTGTGTGTGTGTGTATATATATATATATATATATATATATATATATATATATATATATATATATATTGATTTGATATTGTCTTGCTCATGGTCAAGGTCACAACAAGGACTAATGTAAATAAGTGGTTTTCTTTAGTACCAAGAAAAATGGTAAGATTGAAAGATTTATTTTTCAAGTTTGCTTAATTATGTATTGCTTAAGAACTAGAAGTCCTAAGTTTCAGAATTTACTTTCTGACACAACCTTAGAGAAAACATATTTATAAACAAAGAGAAAAAACAGTGGCCTCTAACAATTTTTTTAAAAATAGTCCATCTTTTGTGATTTTATTTGTCCAAGTAGTCTTGAATATATAAATAGCAGTAGAGATGGTCATTCAGTTTTAATGGAGAATGTATTTATTGGATATGTGTTATAAATAAGGGGGTATAATAAAAATTGTATTTAGGGAAATATATATCATTGCATGGCAGTCTTAAATTGCAGTTTTAAAAAATTATATTTATTTCACAGGATTTCTTCATTATCTACACCATATAGACATTTCAACAGACCAAATTAATCTTTCCATTGAAACCAAATCATGTGATAAGTTGCCAGGCATCATGGCATCTGTTGGTGGGATGAGGATAAATGCAGGGTATCATACAATGGAAACAGGCATGTATACATCTGAGTGATTAAAGTAAAATTGTGTCATATAGCTTTCATTGGTATGTTATGATAGGTCATGTCCATGATTCGGTCCATCAGCACATCTGTCCATCCATTTGTTTTCCTTGTAACCTGAACTCAGTCTGAAGTGACTGAGGAAGAGAGATCAAATTATGTACAATATTGTAGGAGGATGAATAGTTAACAGTGAATATCCTGGATAAAGTAATGAGGGTCAGAAATCACATTTTAAAAGATTGTATGGACTTTTCCTTTTATGGGTTTGTGTTACTAAATCCAGATGATGCATGTATATTTAGTCTTTATATTTTTTTTAAAAGTCTGTTTTTTTAAATAGGAAAGTTCAGGAATGTAACAGAAAGTACACACAGTAATATTAATCTGTATCTGTATCTCATGCTAATAGTTATATTTTCTTACAGTTAAGTAATAATACAGAGGGTGATGTACCATAAAGATATCATATTTTTCTGTTGTTTTCAGTTTTTATGTGGCTATATGTTTGATTACATCATTAATATTTCAATGTTAATGAAGGCATGTGATAAATTTGGTCATGGAGCCTTTAAGTTAAAGGCTAAAGTTGACGCTTTGAATCTCAAATTCTGTTATGATAAATTTTAGTATTTCTGTGTCATTTAAATTTAAGCATGCCAGGAGGGTCAGTCATATTAAAATTATACAAGTTGTATGACTTAAACTCAATTAAAGTTTATATTACAGAATTTAAAAATTTAACAACTTCAGGTTTGAGTTCTGTGCTCATAAGTCATAAGTTTTGGAGAATATGAAACCATAGAATGTTTGGTGTTAAGTAGAATTCCAAATTTTGAGGTCTTTGTATAAATTGATTCTATTAGTAAAAGGTGCCCAGCCCTTTAATAACTTAAATATTATTATGAAAATCAAAGACATCACATATCTATTTTTTTCTTCTTGATCAGAAAATGAAAATAGAATCATTTGTGGTGCAGAGATTAGAGACTTCTACCTAAAGACATGTTATTACAAGAGAAGCTTGGTTCTGATTGGACCATCAACAATCACGATAGATGCTTCATTCCTTGGTTTCCATAGCAACACTTCTCCACCCCAGTGTTTGGTCAATGTCAGCACTGCTTTGATGACAGTGAACATTGGACAAGATCATGTGTTATGTCTCAGCCTACTTAGTGAGCATGTGCAGGAGTTTTTGCAGGTATGTCAGTATTATATTTTGTAATGATTTTTAATGTCCTCCTCTCCACATTTTGAAGAAGGAATGGGAACATATTTGGTGTCAGATCATATTAGCATAAATGTCATTGTCTTCCTGATATAATGTTTCCAAAACTATTTAATCAAATCTAGTCAAATATGGACATATTTCTTAAAAAAGACAAAAGAAATGATTAAGTTTATGTGACTATTGTCATATATTTTAGGCTAGAATATTGCTACTTTTCATGATACTGTAATACCTTTTAGTGCTTGTCTGCAAGATATAAGTATTGTTGAAACTGGCACTGAATCTTGGTCGAAGTTTCATGGAAGTTTAATGCTTATTATGTTTTGGTGATCATTACCTCATTTTAAAGTAGTGGAGAGATTAGAGATTTCTACATAAAGACATGTTATTTTGTGTCAGCCTTTTATGGAACTATCTTGTTGAATGTTTGTGGAACTAATTAATTGGGGTGGGTGGGCCTTCTTTCAAGGTCACCAAGGTACTTTGAAGTTCTTTATTATATGTATTTCCCAACTCAGAAGATAGCTTTCAGAGTTTGGTATGTAGGCTTATATCAGTGATGGACAAAATCTTAGCATGCTAGTGAGCTGATCTTTTATCAGATGTGCTTAAATTTTGTTATGCCTATGATGGAACTTATTACTGATGAGATTTTAGGAAATTTTATAGGTTTTTAAGATGATCTTTGAAAGTTTGATATTTGTCAGAAGTTTTACATATTTATCAATAAGGTGATATGTTTGTTTGCAGTCAGCAAGATCTTCAATATGATTGATTATTGGCAAATTTTTTTCACATTAAAGTTTGAGATGTCAGTGTACAAACAGCATCTTGAATGTACTGCATAATCATTGAAATTAAGGCATTTGATTTTAAGTTGTGTGGCATGTAACTGTAGAAGCTTTGCCTTAATGCCATTATTTATCAACAGAATTGTTAGCTTAATTCCATATAATGGAAGAGAGTTGCCAGTGGTGGTGTTGACATCTCTACAGATAAAAGCACATGTAGCAATATAGAGTGGATTTCTTAGCACCTACTTTGTTGGGGAGGTTGCTAACTATAAACATTTTCATTTGTTGTACATTGTTATTTTATATGTTTTCTCTGCTCCTTGGCATATTGTATACATATTGTACTTGAAATCATGAAAGTTGGTAAGGAGACAGTGCTTCATAATTATTACTGTGAATAGCCATAGTTATCCTGAACAAAAGTGGACAAGAGACAGAGAGAGAAGGCAAATCATTCTCACCAATGTTTCTTTGCATGAGAACTTACCTATCTCAGAGATAATATTCATGCTACCCTTATCACAGATCCCAGTAGTGAGATGGCTCAAATTCTTTATTGCCAAGGGGCCCTGAGTGGCTGAGTAGTCTAAAGTGCTTACCATTCCAGATCACTGCTATCTAATGATGGTATGTGAGAAAACTTGCCAGTAGCTTATCATGGGTCGGTGATTCTTCCTGGGGTTTTCCAGGGTTCTTCCTCCACCATTTTTACTGGCTGCCATGTATAGCATTTTTTTGTACTGAGTGATGGCATTAAACCCTACAACAGCAACAACATCTTCACTGCCAAATGCATAAGATGTGCCACAACAACATATGAACCAAACATGTGGTTCTCGAGAGACTCGCTATCACTTTCATCACTCTTCCTCCTTTGTCCAGGTTTCACAAAACTACAAATGTATAACTCTTCAGCACTCATCAGCCTAGGTACACTCAATCAATTAATTCACTTCCCTTCCCTTAGTTCATAATGAAGACACAACCAAGGGTTATAAATGTTGTCCTGGATGAAGCCTATACATTCACTGTGGACTTAGATGATGCAGATCTTCATGTTCCCATTTACATAACTTCAGAAATTAATTAGTCTATAAAGAGGCAGTTCAGAGTAATACCAGTTGGACCATTAGCATTAATCTCTGTGGTTTCACCTAATTGATGAATCAAACAAATTTTGAAGTCCAGAACACCTCTGTCCCTGCTTTTAATGTCAAGAACAGGATAATGGGGAATCAGACTTTTGCTGTGAGATTCCTATCTTCTTAGGAACTTCATTTCAAGTTTGTGTACATGACCCAGTGCAAACTCTGAAGTGGTATTTAAGAAGGACCAAGCCATTTCATCTTGGATAAAGTTGGTTATTCATTTCACATATAGAAAAATAACCCCAGATTAAATCAATTTGCTTCACATCTTGGTTCATGAATTTAAAACAGTTATCACAAACTTTGCATTTGGGAGAAACTATTCTTTGTCATTATGTATGCCATGAGCTGGAGAAAAAAGTCTCTCAGAGATTTTTCATCCTAAAGGTTCAGCTAAGTCTCATGGGACCTAAACCTATGGCACCTTTCCTTGTTATTTGACAACTTCATAAGGACACAATTTTCACAACTTTTGATGGATTTGCAGGAAGGATGAGTTTTGAATTTTGAAGCTGCTCCCTGACAGAATTTTTTTTCAGTTGGTTTTTCTTGAAGCTTGCTAGTATATATTAGGGAACAAAAGATGTTCTCTGTAGGATAAGGGAATGTATTTCCTTCGATGTCTTACTATTTTCCTAACAAGGTTATTGGGTAATGAATTTTAAAAAGAAACATATTCTAGTAAAATATGTTTATTCAATAATACTTAATCTGTCATAATATACATCCACCCTCCCAGCTTTCCTGCAGTTACATACATATAGAATGTGCCTTCTGTTCCAGTTGTTACCAAAGTATTCTTGGGGTTTGGTGCCAATTTCTTATGAAAGAGAGATCACTTTAACTGCCACCTAAAAGGGCAGGTAACTTTTTGCTTTTTATTTAAAAGTTTTAGTCTAGGAAGGCTGGATTTGTATGGTAGTAGTAATTCTTCTTAGGAATTATGTTCAGTTAAGTATTATTGAAGAAATGTATTTTACCTGAAACAGTTGGTTTTATAATTAGTTTAATCTGTTTTAAACATTTAAACAATGAACAAGCAGATTTTTCAAAATCCTGTATTGCTAATATTTATTATGCAGAAACTTACACCTAAACACTACAACATGTGTTCTTTATAGGAACTTGTGTCCAGCACAGATTCATCTTGTTCAGAGAAAGGAAAGACAAAAACAGCAAGTAAGGCTGACAGCTCAATGATTGAGGATTTCATCCTAAACAGCTCTGAAGATGATCTCAAGTCCGGAAACTTCCAGTACATTCTTGATACAGGTCAGTCATAATACACCTCTCTCTAGATAACTGTGAATCTGCTGATAATGTGGAGTCATTTTTGGTGGCTCTTGAAAATGCCCTCAGACCATAAACAAAGTTGTGATGAAAATTGGTGATTGAAATCAATTAAAGAGAAGGAAATAAAAAAGTTGAAATGCTTGCAAATCCTATCCACATATGAGCTAGCAGTTATGGTAGTGTGTCAGGTCAGCTCACTTCAGTTGACCAGTTAAACACTCTTATAAATAAGTGGCATTTTTAAAGTATATAACCTTAATCAACAGTTTATCCTAGTAACTCACAAATATGATGAAGGATAGCATATGTGAAACTCAATGACATACATTTATAAGATGTACCATGGGTATCATCAATCAATTCTCCTGGCATCTCTTATTCCTTCACTCTTCTTCACCTGCCTGATTTTTTTCCAATGTTTTATATAATGACATTTTTTTTAATGTTGTACCCACCATTTGACTGTCTTACATCTGAGAGATGAACCTATGAGGTTTTATACAATATTTTCCAATCCTTTTGCAACTTATAATATTTTTGAGCAATAAACTATATTTAAAATCAATAAAGAAAGCATAAGCTGTGAAGTAACATAACTCAGACAAAAATATACTGAATGATGAGAAAAGAAGGTCAGAAATTGCATGAATTGAACTCATGATTAAAGCATTTCTATAATTGAATGATTGCTCCAGGGTCTGTGGTACAGAAATTACATCAGTTCCTCAGACTGCTTGGTTTGTGTCACAGTGTCAGCACATGATAACTTTAGAACAGGATACTCACTACAACTTCTAAGTTCTATCTTTATTGTCCAAAACTTATTTGGGAACTTGTTAAATTCAGATTGCATAATTATTAATAAAACTTTACCTACCGACTTTACTGGAAATGCCCAATGAAATGCATGTTACATATTTTCAAGTACATTAATTTGTTGTCCAATTAATAATGAATCTTTTAGAAACAGTACAGTTGAATAAGATACTATTGTTGGGTGAAATTCTGAAGTGTAGTTTTCAAAAAGAAAACAAAAATAATGTTTTATAAATTTTTTTTTAAGAAGAAACCATTTAAATGGAAGGACAATACTAATACTTAAAAAGGAACAAATCTGAACCATAACTAACACATTTTCCAGTACATCTTAGAATTAGGTATATTAAATTTTTATATTTTCTCGCCATTTATTAAATTTTTTTATGAAGATTTTTATGTTAATTTCACAGATATATCAACATTCAAATAAATACTTATTAACTCCAAATTTGTTATAGTAAGCTCTTTTTTATGTCCTCAGTGATTATGCTAGGAGCATGTGATGTTAATCATATTCATTTATCCAGTTAAGTTTTGTTTTTAGGTCAGTTTTTATGTATTATGGTGGGTTATTTGTGTCCACTGAATACATTTAAATTGCATAAGGTTTTGGAACATTTCAGAAACTTATATGAAAGAAATGACATTTGTGTATTATGACTGTTACAAATACTGTTTTCTTGTCTTTAATTTGGCAGTATGATTTTGTTGCCAGTCAATTTGGTTACAAAATTTTTTCAGATTCTTTACAAGACTTTATATATATATATATATATATATATATATATATATATATATATATATATATATATATATATATATATATATATATGGGACTGGCTGGCCTGATGTCAGGATAATGTGACTGGATGACACATCATGCTATATGTCTGCGGCAGTGCCCCAGTGCTAGACATTACTATAAACCACCACACTGCAAACATAGTATCCGATATGACATAAAAATTGTTAAAGCTACTTTAAAAATAATAATTTCATCACACACACACACACACACACACACACACACACACACACACACACACACACACACACAAACACACACACACACACACATATATATATATATATATCTTCAGATTGCATGTGTAAAAATATAGAAATAAAATTTGCCTGTCTGGGGGCAGCAATTGGCAGCATATAAATTTGAATTATGAACTACAACTTGCATGAGCATATGAGGACTTAGGTCAAGAAACTATTTCCCAAAGTAGGGGCAATAACTCCTAACTGCCCCAAGTGTGTAGCTACCCATGTCTCTCCCTCCAACATATAGCAATACTAAACTAACCTTAAATAGAAAAATAGGTTTCCAACTCAATTTTTTAATTTGCTAATAATGTATATGTGATAATTAAAATGTATATCTTGATGTATGTGCAGATTGCAGATGTATTAATATCTAAGTTCAGATTGTAGATGTAATAATACAGAAGTAGGTATGTATTGCAGATGTTGAAATATAGAAGTATAGATTGCAGATGTAATTATATAGACATAGGCACATATTGCAGATGTAATTATACAGAAGTAGGTACAGATTTTAAATGTAATTATACAGAAGGAGGTACATACTGCAGATGTAATAATATAGAAGTAATATGTCATATTACAAAAGCCTGATAAAATTTAACTTGTGGACTTTATACAAACTTAATTTAAATGGATTGAAGTGAAATCTTCAGATTACACATAATTAATATTAAATATTGTGCTACTTGGAATCTAATAAGCACAAGAAAATACTACTATTAGAGACAATGAAATATGACAGAAACATTTGAGTTAGTGGTCTGTATGACATCAAACATAATACAATATATACTAATACACTTCTTGAGGACCATGCATGATGTTCCTTGATCTGGGATGTGAGAGGGAGAAACTTATCAGTGACATCAAAAACTGCATTTGTGTGCTAGTCTTATTGAATTACAAATAAAGAACACTAGTAATATGTTCATGGGACAGTTAGTATAGATGCAGGATGCTAAGAGCAGCAATAAAACAGCAGCAGAATATTCTACAATGTCTGGTTTGAAGGTCCCACCTGCATTTTAGTGAGCATGCTGCATATGTTTTGAGTCTCCCTATGGCAAACTTTTAGCTCCAAAGTTTAAGAGGGAGAAAGTCACTGGCAACCACAAAAAATGGTGCATGTGCTTGTCTTATGAGTATTGTAGAATTACAGCATTAAGAACATAATTATCTGTTCATGAAACTGAATAGACAGACAGTGTAGATGCAGGATTCGTGGAGTAGCAATAATGTATTGAGCCAGCAAGATGCCCTATGGTGCTTAGTGAATTAACATTGAAACTGTACATAGCCCCAAAATACTCTGGTAACCTTTGGTGCATGAAATGTACTTTTCTCCTATGTATGTGCTGTTGTAGCAGGAATATAGCAACATTGGGAGAGGAAAATTGAACTTAATTGTGATCTGCTGTGATATGTACTAATAGTATCTGTTAATGAGGTATCCACTGAAATAGATAAACTAAAAAACTGGAAATGTGATTCCTGGCTTTCTCGGAAGCTACATACTATCTTAGACCTAGCAAATCCATTTGTAATCTGTCCTCTTTAAAGCACATTGACAGTAAATTTTATATACATTAGAATGAGTGTTTTAGAGTCTGGCTACCTTTAACTGCATATAAGTGTTATGGATTGTGTTATGGAGTGTCATACCAGCTAAGTGAGAATAGATGGTGTTAATTATTAAAAGAACTACAAAATTGGCAGTAACATTAAAATTTAGTATACCCAGGTAGATGGTTTAACTTAAATCTTCAGCCCTTGTTGCACATAAGATAACGAAGCTAGACAATTTGAGAAAGGACAAACAGATACACTTGTATGCACAGTAAGTGAGGCTGCTAATGGCTTGTTTTCATCACAATAGTTTGAATGTCCACAAAAAGTCTCAAGAGCAAACTAGCTGTTAATGGCAAAAAAACAAAAAAAAATATTTAATCAATCTTGACCCTGCATAAAAAAAGCATTTCTTTTGATATGCAAGTTAGGACTGAGGAACAAATAGTTGGACTGAAAGCATGTAGAGTGTAGTTTTATTGTTTTATGTTGCATAAACTGCAGTTTTGTGAACTTGCCTTACAACTCTGATCATGGAGGGGTATGCCATTTTTGTCTAGGTGTGTCACCAAGTGAAAAAAATCTACAATTATGCAAAATGACAGAATTAAAAAGGGTTCATACCTCACCTATATCAAAATAAGTACTTACTAGTCCATTTAAATGGAGTATCCTTAAATACATTTCCATCTATCTGAAAAGTCCTAGTGAGCTAGAGCAATTCCCTCTTGTCCATGAACTAGGATCTCCATTCAAACTTTCCTCACTAATCAGACTCTTGAGAGTTCAAGAGAACATGTCTCTTGTCCATGAACTAGGATCTCCATTCAAACTTTCCTCACTAATCAGACTCTTGAGAGTTCAAGAGAACATGTCTCTTGTCCATGAACTAGGATCTCCATTCAAACTTTAATCACTAATCAGACTCTTGAGAGTTCAAGAGAACATGTCTCTTGTCCATGAACTAGGATCTCCATTCAAACTTTCCTCACTAATCAGACTCTTGAGAGTTCAAGAGAACATGTCTCTTGTCCATGAACTAGGATCTCCATTCAAACTTTCCTCACTAATCAGACTCTTGAGAGTTCAAGAGAACATGTCTGTAAGTGCATGAACACAATGTTTAAACTAGACTGGTTGATACGGACAAAAACTTTGTGGTAAATCATATCATTAGTGGAATCTTGTCATTTGTTAATTGAATGGAAATAATATTTTCCATATTAAAATCTCATTTTCACTAATTCCCTTTTTCCAATCAATACCAGTAAGCCACAACAAAATCATTTCTAATTTCCCTGAGATGGCATTTCATCTTCCTGCTATAAATTAAATTCCGTCATCAGTTGACAACTGCATTAATGACAGTTTAGTTTACCAAAGCAAGAAAGTTTCATGTAGACCAATTGCCAATGATGTTAAGAGGTAGCTCTTAGTTGTTATACTTTTAAATTCTTACTTAGTTACTCTAAGATCCTTTTCAAATTCTTACATAGTTACAGTAACATCCTTTTTAAATTCTTACATAGTTACAGTAACCTCCTTTTTAAATTCTTACATAGTTACCATAACATCCTTTTTAACTTCAAACATAGCTACAATAAGTCTTTTCAATTGTTACAGATTTATATTAACATAAATATTTATATTTTCAATTTTTACAGATTTATATTATCATTTTGTTTAAAAATTCATATTTACATCAGCAGACCTTTTTTTTATTTATATTATATGAAAGTAAGAGAACCTTCTATTTAATGGTGAGATGGTGCTTAATGTTGCATGCACATGGGTTTATCAGAATGAAATTTATAATGTATTTAAATCTAAAAACGTCCTGTGTATCTCATTATATAATTGATGTTTGGCATGCCCTTTTAATAGTTATATGCAGCACTTTAGGGATAATGGGACAGTCCATATTAAAAGTGAAAAAGGAAAATAGGGACAGTGGGAATTTAACATGGGAATGGCATTTCGGGTACTGGTAATTTAAGGGGAGGGAAACAAAATTATATATAGGGACATAGGGTTTATGGGGACAACCAAAACACACACACACACACACACACACACACACACACACACACACACACACAAATACTTATACAACACAAAGAGAACAAATTTGTTGGGCAATAGAGAAAGTATTTTACTTTTTTAGGCAAGTGAGTGGCTTAGAAAAGGATTTTTTGTGGTTCTTTTCTTGTGGGAAAATCCTGTGGAAAAAAACTGGTATATATTTATAGCTTCAGCGTGTGGTGTATTTATTTCTCATTGAATCATTCTCAGCCATTTGATCCTTTTTCTCCAACACTTTCATTTTCATGTAAAACATGTAAATCATTTCTCTTGCTTCAAGTGGAAGCTTTTTTATCTTTTCCAATACATCATCACTGCTGCTGTTTGCATATTCACTATTTTCACTCCGCAATGACTCCCTTATTGGTTTTGTCTTTTTTATTTTTTAAATATGTCTTTCTTGTTGCAATGGGGATTAATGCCATTTTTCAGCAAATGATAGGCTATACATGGCGGTCAGTATTAATGGTGGAGGAAGAAACTGGGAAATCCGCAGAAAGAACCACTGACCCATGAGAAGCAACTCTTAGCTTCTTAGCAGGCCTGAAGAATCTTTCAGTTCAAAGCCCTTTAGATTCACTCACATCAGCAACTGTACTGTTAAATTCTAATACAGTTAGTGGTTTAACCTCAGTTTCTAACTTTTACTTCGCCATCTTCTTCACAAAACAAATACTTGATCTCCTTTTTCTACTCATTACATGGATATTGAAGCAAATCTTCAAAGAACAGAATATATCTACAAACTTCCCCATTAAACTTGATAGGATACATGGAATGCATATCTTGTTGAGCTGTCAAATCTGTCAAGTAGTTCTAACAAATATGAATCTAATATCCTTGCTCACTTGATCTTTCTCCTATGCAGTTTTGCCAAGATTATCTATTCACTAGCTTGAATTTCCCATTGACTTGTAATTAAGCTTGTAGATTTTGTAATTTCAAGTTTTCATATATCTAGTTACATTCTGGTCACATAATGGAACTTTGCCTCCATTTCAGTTCATGTTAACTCCACAGGACGCTAACCAAGCTAAGACCAAATAAGCCTAAAAACTCTTATATAGCTCATAAATGTTTTAAGTCTTGGTATTACAAAAGTACTTTTAAAAGTTAAACTTCACACCTTTAAAAAAAAACACTTCATATACAACATATTACATTTCATAAAATAATGTCATATCTTTCATGCTACAATCAATGTCCGTTTTAAGAAAAAGTTAAAACAAATATTCAAATAGTAAAAGTGCATGTTTCTCCTGTATCCATCATGCATATTTTGTCTGATTAGCTACCACTTGTGTCCATTCATTTACATCTTTCCACATGCCTCTTCATAAATATCCAATGTTGATAATGCGTCACAAATCTTTTCTTCATGCAGAGGTTGAGATGTATTGCTGTGAAAGTGTAACACTTTAAACGAGTCTCTCAAGCACATTTAAAGCAGCATGTCTTTGCAGATGTTGTTCATAAATTTAAAACTAAAAAGATCATGGTGTCTTTGAAGGAACTGTTTATAAATATAAAGTTGAAAATGTCAAAATACTTTAGTGGAGATTGTTTGTTTATAGTACACAAGGAATATTCTAGTAAATGAAATGCCAAAAACTTGTTACCAGCACACACACCACATGGCATCCAAAATGCAATGGTTCTTATAAAAGGTGCATTAACATTTGCATACCAAATGTTCTGTTTGGAAAATTTATCAACAGCAAAGACATGATAACCATTGGGACTTGTACTGTTTAAATTAAACCAACTTAGTGCAGAAAACATTCATTATTAGATACGGAACACATTTCTTTTTTGTCTTATCTTAGTGGTCTGTCAACATATTAGTTTTATCAGTTTCTCTTGCTCACCCTCTTGATATCTCTCTGCAGTAGATGTAGATAGTGCTGGATATGAAACAATCTCCTTCAAGAATACTGGCTTGATCTTCTGCCAACACTTTTTGGAGAATGTTGGGTGATATGAATTGTCTTCATTGCTTGGTTTTGGCTTTCTTTTTGTATCATTTCATCTTGATAATTTTACACACACTAATTGAACTTTTTAAATTTTAGGGTGTAGCTGTAAATCATGGTTCTAAACTTTTCAGAAGTGTGATTTGCATCTTTCACTAAGACCAACTTTTGGTATGTTAACACAAGTCTGGTAGGTTATTATAAATGTGATCTATAAGAGTGCTTGATTTTTCTGTTACCCTAGTGGGGTCATTTACCATCTGTACTAGGCCTAATGATTCAATAAATTCTGTCCAGTTCTTCCTTATTTGAGTATGGAAAAGGCTCTTATTGATATCACTGAGTATATATGTTTCTTTCTCCTGTGCAAGAACATTTTCCATTTGTTTCAAAAAGTTATCATTCCAAATTGTTTTGGAGGAAGGTGGCCTATAAATGAAACCAGCTTAAAAATGATTTTGCATTAATTTTAATAAATTTCCATCCAGATACTCTCAATTTCTTGTGACTCCAAGTCAAGTCGCCTTTCTAAATGTACCTCTTTCCTAATATATACAACAAGACCTCCCCCTGCTGTCTCTCTGTCCCTGCATAATGGTTTATTGTAGCCTTGACAATGAAATAGATCATCATTGTGGTTAGCATTTAGTTTGGTTTCAGTAAGTCCTAAAACAGCAATTATATTATTTTTCTTGGAAGACAACATTAACTTAATTTAGTCTGTTTTTCCCACTATACCTTGTACATTTAAGTGACCTACATTAAAACCTTTTGCATTTAGTTTCATATAGGTTCACACAGCCATATGATACAAGGAAAAACAAGATTGGTTCCTACAACCATATGTCCTTGTAAACACACTAGTTTATACTGCCCTTATCCAGGGTTCAGAATTCCTTAGCCTTCTCTAGAATCTGGAATTCCTAGTCAACAATGTGACATGTAACAGATACACTGGTAGTATGATTTTGAGATTTAATCTCCTTGTACACAATACCTCTGTCTTCTGTTTGTTGATGTGGGAATTTAGACACTACCCAAAATGTGTTTGGATTGTGTGTATGGGTTGTTGAATGATATAGGTATGTTTGGATATCATCTTTGTGTGATTTCATCCTTGTTTACACACTGCCCATATCTTCTAATGTCAGAAGGTGTCAGATTTAAGAGACTTCCAAGATGTTTTCGATTTTATGTTTGTGTGATGGATTTTATAAATGGTTTGCTGTATACTTTCGTAACAATTTTTAAAAAATGACATTTTTTTTTGTTTTCTGTCCACAGCTGCATAAACTGTTTAAAACAGAATTGTATAAAGCAAAAAAGTCATGATAGAATGATTCAATGATTATTTTGTTGATAGTGAAGTTCAAAGCCTTAAACTACTATGTTTTCTAAAATTTTTATTATTATTATTATTATTATTATTATTATTATTATTATTATTATTATTATTATTATTATTATTATTATTATTATTATTATTTAAAGAGGGTAACTCAATTAGGTAAGAACTAATTTACCATGAGGCTTACTAAAGACATTAGCCTTGAAAGAGATCAGTATTTCATCAAATGATTAAATGTTGGCAATGGGATATTTCAAACTTAGTAAACCACTCCTTATAAACAACCAGTAATACTCCATGTTACTTTTTCTTTCTATCAGACTTGCAAAATGTCCTTCAGGATATTTCTTAAGCTTCCAATTGGTTTGGCTGGTTTGGTTTGTGCCTAGTTTCAATTAGTTAATTAAAAACTATGACATCCAATTGGCTTTGCTGGTTTGGTTTGTGCCTAGTTCCAATTGGTTAATTAAAAACTATGACATCCAATTGGCTTGGTTGGTTTGGTTTGTGCCTAGTTCCAATTGGTTAATTAAAAACTATGACATCCAATTGGCTTGGTTGGTTTGGTTTGTGCCTAGTTCCAGTTGGTTAATTAAAAACTATGACATCCAATTGGCTTGGTTGGTTTGGTTTGTGCCTAGTTCCAGTTGGTTAATTAAAAACTATGTCCATAATCTTGCTATTATGTTTGTAAGATTCAAAATTAAATTTTTTATTTAAAAAAAATATATGGTAGCTCTCATAGTGGATAATAATACTCAATTACTAAGACATTTTTTTTAAAAGTTGAATGGAAATTCTTAAACATTTTTTATTCTTTGATCTTGTCAATGATAGTCTGATTGAAAATATACAATACAGAATGTATTGTTTACTCTGTAGCATGTAAATATTTTCAAAGTGTTCTAATATATGTATTCTATTCATATTGTTCCAATTAACCCTCAAGTCTTCTAATATGGGATTATATTCATATTGTTGCAAGTAATCCTCGACAGTGTTATAATGTACATCTTGTTCACATAATGCATAAAAAGCTCACTCAGTAAAAATGTCATAAATAAGTCATAAATAAATAAATAACATATTGTTATATCAGAGTTGTATTCATCTGTATGATTATTAAAATTTCATTTCTGTTATGGAGACAGACTTTAGGATAATGCTGTCCATATGATACATGAATGGAAGACAAGGACAAATAGTGTAATCTATAAGCCACTTGATATGTTATCACATTTTATGTTTGTATACATAATATAGATTCCATTTGATTTCAGAAAAAAATTATTTTGCAGCTGGTTCACATATGGTTGCTGGACCAGGGGAGATAATATTCTGCAGTGGCACTGAAACTGGAAATGGTACAATGACTTGGTGTTACAGACAGCCTAGAGTGATCTCCTTTTTAAAATCCTCACCTTTGCCTTTCAATGTCATGAATGGACAAAATGAAACTTCAACAAAGGTATTATTAAATGGGTGGGAAAAGTGCCTTAGGCTTTTGGTTGTAAGAATTCTACTTGCATACCATTTGCTAATGTGCAACTTTTAATGGAGCAAAACATCTTATGTAATGGTCTTTGTACTTGGTCCATTGACCTTCATCCAGTAGCACAGTTTTATTGTCAAAACTGCTTCTAAGCTAATGGCTTGTTGGTTTTATGTTTGTCTCCTGATTGATGAAAGGTTCTGCTTAATGATTTCACAAGGGACAAAATAATGAATTCTAATGGATCAAATGATACTTGTATTTAACAACAATAGCCAGCAAATGTTGTCAAAACAGTTTATTGTAGGAGATCTGACTTGAGTTATGTACCAAAAAAAAATACAGATATTAGATAATTCCTATGTCATCAGATGCCATGTTTGTGGTCAGCAGGCAGGAGTTGGAAATACATTCATTAAATATTATAAAACTTTTATGAACATTACATACATTAACAGAACACAAATAAATCTTTCTGTTTATGATTTGACTATGCTACTGTGTGCCTGGTTAAAAATGATAAATTTTGGTTATTGCATGTGGGAGAAACTGCCTGGTTTCCCATTGTCCAGGAAATAAGGGCAGACTATTGTCTGCTAGTGATATTATTGGGAATCGTCTATTTCATGCATGGGTAACTAAAAAGTGAAATGCCCTCATCACATCCTAATACTTCGACAGTGACCTAATTGTCAGTGATAGTGGTGGCATTGCAAAATACTCTGGCAAAATTATCTGAAAGTGTTCACTCCTTGACTGACTCTAGAAATAGTGGAATGAGGAAAGCACAGACCAAGCTGACACACTGTTCCTTAGGGCATGCAGAAACATTGGGATGGGAGGTGCCCATCATGGACAACAATGTGAACCATTGCCATTCTTGGAGAGAGTGTGTCAGTTTTTTGCCAACAAATTCAATAAGGTGCATACAAGATATGACCATCTTACAACATGTCATTCTTCCACTGGTGTTACTGTGGCAAGGAAATACAAACATTATTTTGGATAGTGTGTGCACAGCTTGGCAGTCTTGTGAGTGCACTGACTGATAAAGCTGTCCACATCATAGTGCACTGCTCTTCATATAGGTTTATTAGACAGTACTTCATATATGTGTTCATTTAAGGCGTGTCTTTCTTACAACACAGCATTCTTCTGCTGTCGTTTAGTGGCATGGGATACAAACATTTCTGCATATTGTGTGCCATTTTGACACCTGTATTGGGCTTGTGGAGTTATGGGAGACTTCAGTAGCCCAAGAAAAAGATTTCTGGTGAACTATGACAGGTCTGCAAGTTTGTAATTAGGACTTTGGAACAATGGTTCCATCATGTTATGCAGGCTTCATCAAATTTCACCCTGTCTCCTATTTCCTCAGCAACAGTTGTGTATATACATTTAGTATCATATACTTTGGACACCAGTCCTTCCAAATGGATTTTCACATTACAAACTGGCATCCTCTTTGGGGCTCTCATTTAATATTTTTAATATCAAATTCAGTTTGGCTTTTTCCACAATCCAATATTCATGATCTATACTAATAATATAAAGGTCATGTCCATTAAATACATTTCTTTCACAGTTATAAATAGGAAAAGTATAAGAATATTTGCTTCATGCTGTGATCAGCCTAGCTCTATTCCACGAATCTGTGATCAACCCAAAATACACTCTTATGCAGGGAATAGCCTAGCATAGATTTAGTTAAGATGGGATCAGCCCAGAATACATTAGCATGCTGGGATCAGCCTAGCATGTAGTCTACTTAAGCTGGGATCAGCCCAGAATACACTTGAATTCTGGGATCAGCCAAGCACAGATTTTACTTGAGCTGGGATCTGCCCAGCTCAGCTAGGGTCAGCCTAGCACCAATTCTACTTGAGCTGGGATTAGCCCAGAATACCCTGTAATGCTGGCATCAGCCTAGCAATGATTGGGAACTAGTCGTTTTACATTCTTATTCTAGCCCATGAGTAGCCCCCACAGATATAGCCAACTATTGTTTAAATATTTTAATTAAGTATGAATGTTATATTATTTATGAGTTTGATGTTATAAAATATTGGTAATAATGAAAATTTGCATGTCTGAGAGAAAGTGAGAAAGTGAGAGAGAGACAGAAACATATATGTCTTACAATGCATGTGTTAAATCGTTTCTCATACAATTCAGTACTGTTTTGTTGTGCATAATATGGCTTCTAGGTCTTGGATAACATACAGATTGGCTTCTTGGCTCCTATCAGAAGTGTTATATGGAGAGTCATGAGTATATAATACTGATGAGGAAAGTATTGGAATTTTCTTGTGTCAATTTTTATTATACAGGTCTGTTGCACCCTGCAGTACTGGCATGTGCTATCCAAGCAGTTTTTGGACTATCTGGATTTTTGTCTGTCAGAGACAGAGCCATCAACTGTTTTGCTGCCCGATGTTAGAGCTGCAAACAGTGCAGAGCTGGTGCTCTCTCAGATGTGGAGAATTGTTATTCAGCAGAATATAGGGTAGTTATATCTTTTATGCTATCTAAAGATGTATAAGATATTATCTCATTATTTTCAGTGTGAATTTCTACATGCTCCTTATGGCCAGAATCTGAAGGCACTGATGAATTTTTATTCAAAATTACACCTCACAAAAAGCCACCCAGCTAACATGAGCAGCAGCTAGCATATTTGTGTAGAAATATGAAATTTACCCCTCACAAGTAACATGTATCCAGAACCAATTTTATTCAAAGTGTGTGTTAAATAATCCAATTTCTGTTTCCTGATGTCACTTTTTCATTCTTGAAAAAAGTGTTGACTAAAGTACATGTACCAGGAATGTTAATGTTATATCATTTATGTCTCCTGAGAAGCCACACTTATTCCATAAAGCTGAGAAAGACCAAATTTTAATCCATACAAAAAGGTAAATACCTGTTATCAGATTAGCCTTACTGCTGTGTTATGATAAGATGTCTGGTTTAGCCACTGATAATTGTTAAGATTACAAGAATTAACAGTTGTAACAGCTGAGAAGTGGCAATATTGTTACACAATCCACAATTCAGAGGGGAAAATGGTTTGATGGCCTTTATGGCTTACCTTAGTAAGATGTTGAGCTTGTTCACTTCCATAATTAGTGGCTATTACTATTGACAATAATTGTCAGGTTTACAAATCCTAACAGCCACCAGGTGATAATGTTCCAGTCAAATGTGCCATTTTGGCTTCTCTCACCTAGTGTCAAGAAATGTAAAAACAATCAGCACCAGACTGTGACTAATGAATCAGGTGACAAAATCACTGCCTTTAAAAAAACATGGCATCTTGTTTAAATGCAGAAAAAATTGTTTTATCAGTCTTGTAGTTGGCAACATTGATGATTATAACCCTAGGTAATTGTCAAGATCACAGGGTCAGCATTAGCTAAAAATAGAACAAAACAGGGTACCAGACAAAGACCAAAAAATCAGGTGACAACACTTGTCACTTCCTTTATGAAATAGGCATTACATCCCTCTACAGATGTTTTGTCTGCATAATTAAATCACATACAGTTAGTGACATCCAAAAAAAATCATTACCAAACATTAACATGTCATTATGTAAATGGAGATGATTATTTCAGAAAAAGTCAGTTGTTATAGTCTATAACAGCAGGCAAGGGGGACTTGCAGAACAATTTTTTTGTAGAAAAGACTTGAATAAAACAATTGTATGTTGAAAAAAATATACAGCATCATAACTGATAAGGAAGTTATTCAGCAGCAGTGGGAAAATGGAGTAAATGGAAAGAGAATTGCATATGTACAAAGATTTAAATAATGTTTTTGAATTATTTTGCAGTGTGCATGGCAACAACACCCACTTGCTTATCACACATACATCAAGAATAAGAATTATTAATGTATATTCAGTTGAAAAAAGTCAATTATTATAACAAGAACCGTTCAATAATTAATGTTACTTTTAAATTGAGGATATTAAATGCTTTGAAAAACATAGTTTTCTTACTACATACATTACATATACTTTTACAAAAAATTTACTATATTGCATCAGGATTGTTTTCCTTGTAGTGTTATTTTGTGTCACATTGTTCCATTGACATATTGTAGCTCTGATCCATTTTGCTATTCACATGTGAATTCTGTTATTCTTGTCTTACCCATCTGCTTGTTTATAAATTCTGCCCAACTCTGCTTGTACACGTTCTTGTTGCAGTGAGCCTCTGGTACAGCCTGCTTCCCTGGCAGCATCATTGAGGATTGACTCTTGTTTTGTTCCTTCCCTGATTCCACTGATTCAAATAGGGGCCAGTGTAGATATCCTTGACATCAGACTTAGCAATCACCTGTCCATCATGGGTCAAGGTATGCATGCAGTTCATACAGGAATGGATCCATATATTGCCTGTTTTATGATCTATAAATGATATTGTATTATTTATTTACTATTTCAACACTGCAAACCAGCAGAGCAGTCCAGGAACAATAACTCTTGCTCAGATCTGCACACCTGTATTCCTGCTTCACTTATTTGTCAAACTTTGACAATATGTTCTCTGGTTAATGTTAGGAGAACCCGATTAGTAACTAATTCTTGTATGTGATTCATCTTAATACTGTTTGGATACATTCAGATGTTATGGTGTGTTATTAATAGGAAAGGTGTGTTAATCTAAAAATAATAAATCTTCAAATTCATCCAGAGTGGTGGATAAGCAATACTATGTTTGTCATTTTTATTATCACCTTGTTAATTCCACTTGTGTAAATCTGAGAATGCTTATAAAATGGGGACTGCTGTTTAAAAATATCATAATAATAACTAGATGAAAATGTAGTTTCCTTTCTTCTATTTATAGCAGTTGTATATGACACATTTCCAAGTAAACAGACTCAGTTTGAAACTTTATCTCACAGATTCATTATACATACATGCCAACCATTATGCTTTTGGCGTAATCGTTATGCTTTTTTTTCCACTGAATTATGCCTTACACGTAAATGTATTTGGATTACGCTTTTTCAGTATATTCCCCTCCCAAAATTTTTTATAATTTATTGTCTTATTTTGATTAACATCCCTCTAATCGCACAAAACATATTCTAGAAAAGATGGCTTCTGTGTAACTAGGACATAAAAGTACACTCATCTGTAGACTAGAAGTGACCTTACAAAGTGTTATGTTCTATTTATAGCAGTTTGCCCTATATCCAAGAAGACCTCTGTTTTTATTTATAGCAGGTGTCTAGCTTAGGACTGAACAGATTGGTTTTCTAAATTTTTATCATTGCTCACATAGTCTTTGTTAAAAATAATATGAGGTAAAGAACCATTGTATAGGAATTGGCGGTAAAAGTCATCCTATTTATTCTAGTCGATTCATATGTTACAGCAAAAATGTTTATCAAATTATTTCACAGATTGATTAGGAGAAAACCTCAGAAAAAACGACTTTGGGATTAATACATGAATAACACAATAGAGTGTCATTCTAGGGTAGCTTCACGCCAATTGCAAACTGTGTGGAAAGGATTTTAATATTGGTTATAGTGTAAAACAAAGACATCTTGAATTAGCTCATTTTACTAACTCCAATACAAAGGTAACTTCTTTTTTTTTTACAGCAGAACTAAATTGTCAAAATGAATTTTATAAATTCAGGGGCGTTATTTGCAGAGCACTTAATAGAACACTGACTACAACTAGTGGTAGAATACAACTTTGGTCTTTTGTTCAAAAGAATGCTATCTGACACTAAAATTGTGGAAAATTTATGTGTGTTTTGTACATATGCGCATTGAATTTTATTATATGTGGATTACACTTTTTCTGCTCAGATTACTCCTTTTGTCCACTTGGATTACACTTTTTTCTCGCCAGGGTTTAGCATGTATGATTATACTGACATGGTGGTTTAGTAGAGGACCAATCTCTACTTTTAAGAAAATGATGTGATGTGTTGATGTTCTTTAACTAAAAATGTTACATTAGATGGATCTTTTCAAACTTCAAAGCATGTCAGATCAAAAAAGGGCAAAACAACACTGCTCAACAAACTGTAAAAGAAGACTATGAGAGCAATGTAATAGAAAGTGAACACAAGATTGTACTCAATGGAGAATTCAAGACTTCACAGTCAGTCAGTGAAGTTACACATGTGACTAGTCTGAGTAGAGGGAGCACTTCATATATATAAAGTTAGTGTATTTTGTGAAGGTATTCTGGTTCTGATCCACATGGATTGTAACAAGAATTTTAAGAGGCTGCAGAACCAGGTTAGTAGCAAATATAAATGTACAATTTTCATACAGTGTTCTATTGAACATAATATAGTATAAAGATCACAAGTTACACTTTTTTGCCAATTAACAGATATTATGCTTATACCTCTTAAGAGGGTGGCATGAATGCAACAAGTACAGATGGGTCAGATGGGTTGTGCATTGTATGTAACAAAAGACAATATAATTATCTGGAAGCCACCTTGGTGCCTTGTGAAAAATAGCCCTTACAAAAAGATTAAAACAACAGTGAAAATGAAAAGTGCATTGTTCTATTGTGCTATAATGCTTTCAGCACTTGCTTTCATGACCACTACAAAAAAAGGTGTGTCTACCAAAGCTATTATGGACTCTTGTTAAATTAATCTTCTGCAAACATATTAAGACCTGTGTTTTAATTCATATTTATTTCCTTAAAAAGAAAATAAATTCTTGTATATTTCAATTTTTAGACACCTGTAAAAATATTACACACCTATGGCTTTCCCTGAAATGTGTATAACATTGTAGTTATTAAAGCCAAGACTTGTGAGAATGTGATAGTGGATCAAAAACATTCCATACATTACTCTTAAAAATGCTTTGTTTTAAGGAGACCAGAAATAAAATTTTCCTTTTATGTGTGTAATTTTCTACAAATTTTAATTCAACTGTAATGTTTATAAATTACATATCGTAGGCGGATAGTGATTATATTGCACGAAAGATACCATGATTCTGTAAATTGCTGAGTTTTTCTGAGATGACAAATCACATGGTCCTGTGATGCAATATTAGCCAGTCCTGAAACAGAAAAAAGAAGAGGAAAATATTCATCTATCACTAAAACACTGAGAGATAATACTGAATTCTGGGCCAACTTTTGTGTGAACAAATGTCCATTAACGGGGAGGTGTAAAAATACATTGAGAACAGTTTTCATTGGTCCTAACTTAAGCATTAGTTTTTCAAAACAAACCAACCCACAAATAAATCTGCAAAGAAGAAATTGTAAGTAATTAATTTAAACATCAAGAAGCTTCCTTTTTATGGTTCAATTGCAGTGTATTTTACATACAGGCTACAGTTAGCTTATTGACAAATCTGATAATATATATATGTTTGGTATAATAGTTTTTTAGGCACAGGCCCAGGACTGGTGACTTGAATGAACTCATAAGCTCTGACTGAAATCCATAACGCCGGACAGTTCATACCTGTCAACTTTCAAGCTGGGAGAAAAACCTCCTGATTTAGGGGTATTTCCACACCTACATCTATGCAGTTTGTGTGTAATGGTTTGAAGATATATGATCCAACAACTTAAAGAAAAGAGTGGGTTTGTTCCATATTATCCAAGCAGGATGTGTTGAGAGTATTCATCAGAATTTGGAATTAATTGTGAGCATTTTGTGGGATATAGTGTTGTTTGCATTGAAGATTCATTGAACTGCACCAACAACAATGATCACCACCGACCCATTGAAAGTTGTCTCAGATGATTCGTAATATTCTTTGTTGGAATTGTGGATGCCACATTTCATCGTGAGTAGTTTGGATGAAACTTGGACCAACTTTACTTCATTTGGACAGCCATTTGGGAATTAGTTGCTGACCTGTTCACATATGGCCTTAGTGACTTGGAAACTGAGGATTAAAATCTGAGTTCACTGGCTGTCTAGGCCTGCATATCATATGGTATATACCATATGTCATGTGTGGTTTTGGTGGGCATGACTGTCATTTCAGACTGGTAAACCTTCAGTCATTCAATAGTTTCAGCTGTGATTGCCAGCTGGAATGACCAGATATATTATACTGACTCATTAAAGTGGACCAGTCTCACAATTTGAGTCACCCATTCTGCCATGTAGTCCAGTCAGTCCAGTTTTCCTGGACCATGGTGCTCCAACTGGGCCACATTCCATGCTGTATATTGTTCTATTAGCATATTCAGTGCCTGCACTTTGCATGGAGACAACAGTTATATTCTTTGATGCTGGGTTAGCAGAGGATTGCAACATCTATTTGATGAGGAGATAATACATAATTCCTACAACATTCCAGTCTGTTTGTTGAATGGATGTAATTCAGCTTTAAGGCAGCATTTGGAGCTATAAATAGCATTTTGCCACATTCTGAATGGCCTTCTCCAGAAGAAGTTAATGTCAGATGCTGAGTAAAGGCCTCTGCAAAGATTGGTGAAATTATCACATCTCTTAGATATGATTTAGGTTCATCCCAGTAATTTGAGGGCCTTCTTTTTGGTTAGTCAGTTGTATACAACTTGCTCACCCTACTTTTACACATCACATGCTGATGTTTACCACTTGGATATGCAGAGCATAGATTAAGACATAATTGCAGGCAACATATATATTCCCCTTTGTTATAAAGCAAACAGGTGTTTCATGCCTCATCAGAATTGGTGAGGAGTGTCATGTTGACATCTTGCTGCTTGATTTAATATCAGTAGCATTATTTTGTCCAGCAGTTTTGATCTGGAAAAAAGAGACACTCTTTAGATATCTTCTTTTAAACATCACCATGCATTGATCCTATACTGTGTCCTTTTCAGTTCCTCCTTTTTTTGGGAGCCATATTTAGGAGGTTAGAAAGTGGGTGGCACAAGAGTTACTATTTTAGTTCTTCTCCATGCAGGCCTCTAGCTCATCTTTTGAGAGATTGTCAAAAACTGGATGATGATCACCAAAACAACCATAGTAGTACTTCTCAGCAGCAACAATTTTTCTGTCAACATGTAAACTATAGGCAGCTTATACCACTAATTTTTGCTGGCAGACTTGGAAAGGGAGAGAAATAAAGATTCAGTTTACCTAAGCTTCCTACCAACCAACAGTGACTTGTTGTCCCTCCCACCTTCTAAAGAATTTACTATGGTCACCTTAATTTTGTTTTCAGAGACTTGGATCTGCCTCTATTTGTCAAATGATTGGCTAATTAAATTTAATTTTAAGAATCATTAGATCTAGTTAAATCCAGGCTACCTGTCATTGCCCTCTGCCCTTCATAATGGAGATTCCAAATGATCCCATGAAGTTTGACATGTTACAGGAGACAAAGCATTTTCTCATAAAACATGCTGTGAAGTAAGAATGAAAACTGGACTATACTAACATTTTACTTAAGACCTTTCCTTGTATGAGAAAAACAGGAAATTGAGACCAGCTATAGACTTAAGCCAGCTCAGTTAGTTTTTAGCTGTCCTGAAATTCAAATTGGATATCACAATGTCCATTTGGCAGTTAGTGATCAGTTGCGATCAGTCCAATACATAAGTCAATATACCTTTTCATCTTGCAAGTTACTTCAGTTCAGCTACTGTCAGTCAATTTTTTCAATTTTGAGCCCATCAAGTCAGTCAAAGTCTCATCCTTTGGACTTTCAACAAGATGATGGAGTACACTGTCTGGTTGGTCTTTGTCCAGCTCCAAAGCAGTGTAGCATTTGTGGACGATATTCTGCAAAAGTACCTACCAAGGTCAATTTTAGTTCATGATATGAACAACTTTCCCTCTCTTCTTTACAGTGTAGAATGGAAAGTTTGGACATTTTTCCATCTTAGCATTGTGTTTACCTAGGTATGGAGTTTATCATCTGATCCTGGTTTGTTTTCCTTCAAGATGTACTTTGCATCAGAGACATCCATCATAGTATAAAAACTGTGAAGGAGTTATTATACTTCTCAGGCTTACTTTTTGTGTTTTTGGCTGCCTTTGCAACTTCAACCCAATGGCCATCCTAGCACAGTGGCACCCAATATCAGGATGTTTAGATCACCAGATCATGGGACAGATCAAGGGTTATTGATATGCACAATCTCTTGGAAGATCTACCCAAAATAATCATAGCAACCTTAATGCTGTTTAAGTAGTTGAGGTCATTGGTATTTTTGGGGGAGCCATTTGTTTCAAGCAAGATAGAACAATGTAAATGTACATTCATAATCACTTTCTTACACACACAAGCATGCTTCCTCTCATGAGATGAACAAAGCCGTTGCATGAATTTTTACACTTTTTATTTATAGGTTTGTGAAGAAGATATTTTTACAACTGTCTTCTTAAAGTCAAATTTAAAAATGATGAAGTGCTATCTTTTATTTTCCAGATCATGTCAGATTTTAACTTCAGTCATAGATTCCTAGCAAAATCTCTATTTACATGACAGAATGTTCTGGTCTGTGACTTTTGCAGGTACCCCAAGCAAACTGAGGCCCTTTTACTTCACATCGCTGGGCCCTGAGATTCAAGAATTTGCCTGCCTGAAATTAGAGAATCTAGATATAAAGGGAATCCACTGGAAGGGAATCCTTCCCAAACTGAGCGTTCAGGTACTTTATTATATTACTCATCCATAGTGACTTGCCAACTGTCCTGTTATGTAATGCAAAATCTTGTGCTATTTATAGATTTCAGAAAAATTTTGCTTTTGTATTAAGATTAGTTTGCATTCTAAATAAAGTATAAATTTCCATTTTATTGTTTAGTCTTCTATAATCAGAATTGTAAATCAGCAAAATTTTGTTTTAGCATATTTTGTTGTATAATCACATCTCATGCTGGTTGTTTCAAGTTAATGTAGATAGTGACATTCTGTCCTTGAGTCACTGCTTGACTCACAGACAGACTGATTTTATACCTGTTTTCAAGTCTTGGGAATCTTGTTCAAGTATTTAGAGTGTGTTAGATAGGGTATAGAAATCCATATAGGCTTCATTACCTGAGACAGGTAATGTTAATCAGTATCATCCTTCTCTCAAGAGGGTAAACCCATACATTTGATGAGGATGTTGGCAATTGTTTCATCCTCAGGCTGTTAGTAGTTTGAAAAAAATGCATGTTTTGACTCAAGTTGGCTAGTTTAGTTTGTTTATCTAATTGACACTGGTATTTCTGTGTGAAATATTTGGATATTGGTTCCTTTGTCTGTCCATCTTTAGAGTTAAGATATTTTCTCATTTTGAGTAAAGATCATTCATATATATATATATATATATATATATATATATATATACACATATATATATATATATATATATATATATATATATATATATATATATACATATATACATATAATATATATATATTATTTTTTGTTGTTGAAATAATTGACATATTCTGGTGAATTTAAATTCAGACTGAAAGTTTAAATTATTGTATGTCTTATTATTACTTATAAGGGGCCATGCATCCTGCATTGCAACTTCATTGCAATGATTATATTTCTTAATCAAAAGCATTCAGATCAAACACACTGGTAAAAAGTTTACATAGAAAACCAATTTCAACAAGGGCAGTGTTACTCTGAAGTAAAATTGTCTTCATTTCAGGGAGATGTTTAAAAAAATATAGACAGTATATAAAGATATTAACTACAAGGAGATTTTCTGTTTTTGACACCTTTAGATTGAATTGTCTGGTCATTGGCTACCTTATAATCAGAGACATATCACATGTATTTAGTAGTTGCACTAGTAGAATTAAACTTTTTCTAAATCTTCTTAGTATCCTTCAATTTTTACTATAAGAATATCCGATATAGAATAAAAAATCTGGGATATAATCTGCGTTACATAAATGTACAAAAAGTAATAGATGTTGCTTTGGCTTGTAGACTTTTAGGGAATTATACACAGTTTTCAGCATCCACAACAAGTTTATACAAGCTGGTTGTATTTATAGTTTTAACTCATGTGGAGACAGTCATGTAGAGGTTTACAAACACAACGTTTTTGTGTTTGTTTGTTTTATATATGTTTTGTATTTGCCTTTGAAAAAGACTCATTAATGAGTTGAAAGCGCTCAGGCTAGTTAGTTACTAGTTTTGCACTGTTCGTCATCAGTTTATTGCATCTATATATATATATATATATATATATATATATATATATATATATATATATATATATATATATATATATATATATATATATATATCTTTCACAAAATGTTAACATAATTATTTACTATATTCTGTATTGTTGTACTTCATTTTTGCATTTGTTTTTGAAGGGTTTTCTTATAACATTATTTTACAATTCTTTATTTTATATTTTTATTACTTTTGATTGGCACCATGGAGCCATTATTGTGCTGAGGTGACATTAAACACTAATGCATACATACATACATACATACATACATACATACATACATACATACATACATACATACATACATACATACATACATACATACATACATACATACATACATACATACATACATACATATTATATGTAAGCTTTGTCTTGTATTGATTTTTGTTATATATCTGTATTTTCAGTTCTCATCCTGTGTGTCTCTGGACATTCTTGAATACAAGCTGTTAACTAAGCAGAAAGTTCTAGCTCCTTTTGAGCTGACTGGAAACATCAGTATACTTCCATATAGCAAGGTAGTCATTATCTAGATAATGCTTATGTAAGAAATACATATATCCTGTAACAGTGGAAACTTTGTAAATATTCAAATAACTATGCATTGAAGCAGATACCTCTACCCCATTTCATGGAAGCACTGCTGGATGCCTCCATCTGATCTGCATACAGATGTGTTTGGAAGCCTCTTTCTCACCCATGTGATAAAGGAATCTAGCTGTTTTGCTAACCTTGCTTTTCTTAATGCAGTCTGGTTGTCACAGTCCAGGTGTCCACATTCTTGGAACTACTTTGGAAAAAAGAAACCTTTGTTGTCTTCAGTTATGCCTAATATATTTGTTCTAAAATCAAACAACAGCAATAAGAACAACAACAACAAATATATTACAGAAAAAGATATTAACTTAAGGTCTCCATTTTTGAGAACACATCATACAAAACATTGAGAGAGAGAGAGAGACACACACACATACACACACACATGATGTCAAGCTTTTTGGTGTTATGCTAGTTCATCACACACAGTATGGTCAGTTTTATCCTATCTGCAGTCCTAACTTGGTATATTTTTGGTCAGTGTTATTCAGAGCAGCTAAAGCTACCTAACTGGTTGTAAATACTTAATGTGAAACAAATTATATACTGTTAGCTACATATAACCCTTTACCTAATCCAAGCGCCTTTTAGTAATCTACAGCAGTCAAATATAAGCACCTTTTGGCAATCTGCTGCAGTTGAATATAGGTGCCTTTTGGCAACTCTGTAAACAACAGCCATTTTGAGCAGGTTATCATAGTGTCACCTTCAGGGAAAACCCCCTATTAGATACAACATTCATTGGTGAGAATGACTATTAAATCAGATCATGAGGTCACTGTTTATGTTCTGGTCGAAATCTGCTATTTAACATAAGTAGGTCATAACTCTGTCGTATTTTCAATTAGACAAAATGGCAGGCGCTGATATTGTTCACAACTATGAAAGCTTCAATAATTTAGGCGAAGGCTCAGATACTGATGTAGGAAGCCGTTTTTATAAATCATCAAATTTAGTTGATTTAGTAATGTAGACGCAGACAGATAACTTGTAAAATTCGAGAATATGAATTTGCTGCTTTGGTTGATCACACGGCTTCACTGATTTGATAGTGAACAAGTTCTCTCAAGATTTTAAACCACATACAAAATTATTTTGTGAAAAGTAATTATATAGATATAATAGCCATATTTTAACTCTTAAATCTTTCCATAAATAATAAATGTGTACCAAAAATGTAAAATGGTTAAAATTGCTGTTAAACATAACATACACTTCACTGCTGAACAGGCCTATGTGTAGTGGACTGCACTGTGTAACTTTGCTACATGCATATCGAAGGACTAAAAGGCCATACACTCTATGAGGGAAAGGGTTAATGACACTGACCTGAAAAACTGGTACAGACAGGATAAAATTCTCCATGCTGTGTGAATGAACCATGACAGAAACCACTGATCTATGCACATAGACTATTGACCTATACACTTCATAGCCTCCCAACTCTCTTAATAACTGCAGAAAACTTAGCAACAGCCAGAACTGTGTTATGTCAAACATGCTCTATTTTAATTTTGTTAATCTTCTCCAATTTGCCCCAGTTGAATCAAAAATATACCTATCATATTTAATGACAAATAATGCACTTACCAGCCAGAAGGAGTCATTTATCCATCTACACATCAATCATAAGAACATGTCACTGTAGCACTTGCCATATTTCCAAGACAGAAAAATAAATTTTCAGAGAATCTGTAAACTTGAAATTTCAGCTAGGTTCTGTATTTGTAAGGTCTTTTGTATAGGTTGGTAATTTTAGAATCAGTATTAATTACAACACAAGTATGCAACAAACAATATCACCTCCTCAAATGAAAAGGAGAATTATATATGATAGTGACATGGATATCCCATTTGTTCATTCATCCTTTGTTCTTGAAGAAGACCATGACTTAGCGTCTGGGCTTGTCTGTGAGTGTGCAGATGGCTTGTGAAGCCAATCAAATGCTCTTAAGAGTCTAGGGCAATGAGAGAAGGGAATTGCCTGGGCCTGGATTGATTGAGGGTTTGTACTGGTTCTTTTCTGATATTTATGTTAGGCCTCATTGATCTGGTGATCTTCCAAAGCAGCTGCACCTGAGTTTATCTGGTGACGCCAGGCAGCATGTTCTTTGGTGAAGTGCTCCCAGCTGCCTTAATCAATGCCACAGAACTTCAATGAAGCTTTGAGCATGTCTTTGTACCATTTCTTTTGGCCTCCTCTGGAACGCTTGCCTTCAGCTAGTTTCCCATAAAATAGCCTCTTCCGGATGCGGTCATCGGGCATACGGCAGACATGGCCAGCCCATCAGAGTTGTGACCTTCTGAGCATGGCATGGACGCAAGCATATGACAACCACCATGGCATCTCTCTATTATCCATTGCAGGGAAGATTCTGTCCAGAATTCTGCTAAATCGACTAACTGTCCACCTGAAACAAGGCTTGCTACCAGATAGTCAATGCAGCTTTAGACATGATCGACATGGACATGATTTTTGCAGCCAGGAGAAATGTCAAGAAAAGAATATCGGCCTCTACACCACTTTTGTGGATCTAACAAAAGCTTTTGATACTGTGAGTTGTGAAGGTCTTTGGAGGATCATGGCAAAGTTCGAATGCCCTGAGAAGTTGATCATCATGGTCAGACTATTCCACGATGACATGCTCGCTAGAGTACTGGATGATGGAAAGTTAACTTTGCCGTTCCTAGTGACAAATGGTGTCAAACAGGGCTGCTTTCTAGCTCTGACCCTATACAGCATGGTGTTCACAGCAATGCTGACCAACGCTTTCTGTGAAGGTGACATTAGCATTGATATCCAGTTTAGGACTGATGGGAACATCTGCAGTTTGAGAAGACTGCTGGCTAATACCAAAGCTTAGAAATACACTATCAGCAACCTCCTCTTTGCTGATGACTGTGCTTTGAATGCTTGTACTCAGTCTGACATTCAAAAAAGTATGGATCTGTTCTCAGGATTGCTCGGGCAAGTGCAGTCTTCAGCAGACTTCACAATTCTGTGTGGAACAGAAGAGGAAATTGCACAGTAGTACTGCCCTCCCTCTTGTATGCCTGTGAGACATGGACGGCGTACAGTTGCTACGAAAGACAAATAAACTCCTTCCACATGTGCAGCCTCAGAAAGCTGCTCCACATCAAGTGGCAGGACAAGACTCCTGACACACAAGTCCTTCAGAGAGCTGATGACAAGCATCCATGGATATCTAATTACCTGTGAATAACCCAAGCATGGACACTCATACTACATGCAAATTTAATAGCCTATACTATAATAGCCTAAATGATACTGGGCCAACAGAGCTTTGGGTCCAATATTGTTTCATTTATGTATGATGTAATTTTCAGAATTGGAACTGATGAATATTAAACATTTTTTAAATGAAGATTAACTATTTATTGTTACTTTCATATAACATCCATATATTAAATGTGATAATACCACAATGCTATGCAGTGTTTTTTTTTAATTTTTTGGCTCATGCATAAAAACTCTTATGTTTCAGATGACATGGTCACACCACAGTCCTAATTAACATATTTGTTTTAATGCACCGCATGTAAACATTTCTGCATCAATTATATTGCACAAGTGAGGAGTTCTTTCTTACTTTAAAAGACAATATTGGGTGAGAAAAAGAATTTGTTTTGGGATTTAGACTTAGACAAGGAAATCCCTGTCACAGAGTTACATTATATGTCTCCTCACTTGGCAAGCCTCGTGGGGAGATAAATAACGTAACCCCAACATGGATTCTATATTTACCAACCATATTGAAGCATGTTTAGATACCTGCAGTAAACTTAAGCCATTTATTAACTTCTTTTCATAGTGTCACCTTTGGGTAAAACCCCATGTTAGAAACTACAGGCATAGAGGTAAATGACTCCTCCATCACATCACATGATCTAGTTTTAATCTGCTGTTTAATGTAACTGGATCAGTTTCTCCCTTCTAAATAGAGGCCACTGATTTCGTTACACACTTTTTGGATTTTAGATGATTAAAATTTAAACTATGAAGGTTTTAGTAAGTCATAGGCACTCTGATGTTGATGTAGGCAACACTGATTTTTGATAATTTATCAAATATGGATGGTTTAGTGGTCACACAGTTTCACTGACTTGACTGTGAACAAGTTCTCTGAAGATTTTAAAGCATAAAAGAATTTCCATTAAAAGGAATTATACAGGTATAAAGATCAGATTTTACTGGTAAACCTGTTTATACATAATAGATTTGACCCATAAAAGGTAACTTAGTTATGTGGAACATAATATGTAGTAAATTGCTCAAAATTTTACAGACTGGTCTATATGCAATGTGTCATTAAGCCTATATTCAATGTGTCATTCAGGCCTATATGCAATGTGTCATTTAAGCCTATATGCAATGTGTCATTTAGGCCTATATTCAATGTGTCATTTAAGCCTATATGCAATGTGTCATTTAGGCCTATATGCAATGTGTTATTTAGGCCTATATTCAATGTGTCATTTAAGCCTATAAATGGTACAAACTGCTGCCTTGCTTGGCACTCAGCAATAAGAGGTTAGTGGTAGGACTGGTCAGCCTGGTGTCAGGATAATGTGACTGGGTGAGACATCATGCTACATGTTTGTGGCAAGATGCCCTTGTGCTAGACATCACTATAAAACTATAAACTGCAGACATTGTAGTATATGACTGAAAAAATTGCTAAAGCTATGTTAAAAATCCAAATCACACACACATTCTATCTTGTTAGTTCCAAACTCGGTGATCAGTTTTGCAGTGACTGTCTTGAATTTGCAAAAATCAAAACCCAAGAGTACACAATTTTCATGCATCCTTACCTTGGTCTATTGGTCTGTTTGGCATCAACTCTTTGGCTATTATAATTTTTTTAAGGATATTGCAAGAATGCAGCAGTAAATATCCTAGCATTGGCACCATAGCATCCATCTTGAAGATTTTATTCATTTTTCTTATGATTACTGAGATGAATTTTCAGACTTTATAGACTGTAAATGGTTCTAAAGAAAATCTTGGAAATCCTGTTATTCATTCTGCATGGATTGTCTGGTTGACACAGTGCACAGTATTTTCACTGAAGATTTCTTATGAAGCATAGATGGCTTGAAATGAAAATGGTGCTAATCGAGAATGGTCACCATTGTAGCCAGTATTAACATATTGGTATTGTACTACTCATCATCGGAAAGTCATATTGACATGAGACTTCTTTATGATATATAATTTACCCTGAATAAAAAGGTACAGTTATAACTTCTCAGATGGTTATTATGAAAATTGTATGATTACACACCTGAAGGGATAGTTGTCTGCTAGAGATTTTCACAAGAAAGCTTTCTTGCAGATAGAGTTAGTCCAATGCTCAAATGATGCTGATCTCACCTTGGAAATAGCTTCTGTGGGGCAACAAACTTGAAAATCCTTTGTCTTCTTCTCTTGAATAGATGGTTGTATCAACATGTGCTCTTTGCTAAAACATTCAAACTGTAAAAATGGTACATGTCTATCTCCATCATGGCACAACCATAGCCTCTAAAAGATACTGATATCAGCATTTGTTTTGAAAAAATGATAGCATTGGGATCATCACTCCTGCTATGTGTAATTGGTCCAGAAGGAAAATCTTACCTTTAATGTATTTGTGCAAATCTAAGTTTGAAAACAGACCACTATGTCCTCTGTGTCAAATCAGACATGTCTGCTTGCGTGTTGGTACTTCACTGAACACGGTGACATTTACAGATGAAATTTTTACCAGACTTTGTATTTAGCTGCATTTCAAAATAAAAAAGTTGCTAGCATTCTGACATTGATTTTGAGTTCCGAAGTATTGATCTGGTATCTCTGAGGGACTGTGGGCATAGTAACACAATTAATATGAATGGATGTTTATCAAATCCATTTTGTTGATATGTCTGAAGAATACCCTGCAAGTTATTTGTTCAGTTTATTTTTTTTCTTCTAAATTATGTATTAATGAAGCTTAATGTGTGTATATCATGAGAGCATATTTGTTAAGTTCAACAACATGAGGTCAAAGGTCATCTTTGTATATCACCTTTTCTTGTTTACATGGTTAACTCAAATATATAAGAAAATATTTTTGTTACCAGATTTGGTATGTTGGAGTTTTTCCTTTTAATATATTCCCCAATTACATTATTGTTTTGAAAATAAGTTTGCTACCTTCTAAATCTAGCCTCCTGGAAGAAAGATATGAAAATTTCATCCTTATTATGCACTACATAAACAAGGGAATAAACTCTTTGCCCATTACCTCCACCTGACTGCCAAGATGTATTGCCAGTTTGAAGCTTAAGCTTTTCAGTATCAAGTAGTGTCTTTTTGACCTCTCAAAAATCCTTCAAAATCTTCAAGTTTTCTATCCATGCATACAGAAATTCGTGAGTTATTGATACAATGAGGTTATTAGATGTACTATGGGTGGTAAATATTTTTGATATTTGATCCATATTTATGAGAATTTGTTATGTGCATGTAAAATGAACATTACTTATTCCGAATGTATGTTTCAACTTGGTCAGTATGTATTGCTAGTTGTTATTAATGCTTACTGCATATATATTGAAACCAGTTTTAATAATATGGTATATTTGTGTTATTTGGTACTTTTTATCTAGTTTATTAGCTAATATTTTGTTTTGTTTCATTGTTGTACTTTCAATGAAATGTAGCAAATGTAAGAAGTCCAAAGCAAGTGAGACAATCAAAAATGCTCTTCAGCCTCAACATGTATTGAGATAGAGCATTAAGAATAAGGAAGGACATGTCAGGTTTCTTCCAGACAGATATGTTGAGTCTTCACCCTCTCAATGAGGAACATCAAAGATCCTCAGACCATCAAATGTTTAGTCCTAGGACAGCAACTATCACAGTTACACAACTGAATGAACAATGGGCAGCATAAGTGCCAGCCTGATGCGCACAAGACTACCTGTATATCCAAGCATGGTGTTTAGGCCTCTATATCAGGATGCATAGAGCTTTCTTCAGATCCCGATGATCTATGTTGATATTCTTTTGTACAGTACACAATTTTTGTACAGTACATATTAACTCTGAATGTTAACAAGTCTGACCAGCTGTCAAACAGACCATATTTTCAAAATAGTGACTGAAGATCTGTACATTCATCTAGCCATACCAGACACTGGCAAGTGTTACATGTTATATTGCATGCAGAGTTGATTTCCAATAGGGAGGGGATTACAGCAAGAGAGATTTTGCAACTCCTTGACTTGCTCAGTGTGGTAGCAGATCTGATTCTGTTTTACTAACTGTCCTTTCTGGTATATTGCAGCCACTTTTTTGGTTATTTACAAAATCAAGATCATAAGTAAAGTAGAAGTATTCCAGCATTCCAGTATTCCAGGTGTTTTGAAGGTCGGGTTACATACAACAGATATCTCTCAAAAAGAGTCACAACTGAAATTGCAGTTTATATGGATGCTAGTTTTGTTCAGTTTGGGATCTTTATCTTCTGCCAGGCTTTTTGACATGGTCATTGGGGTCTGGAGGAATTATCATTTCATATCAACCTTCTAGAAATGTAGGTCATAATCATTGCCTTTCATGTATGAAAAGACCAACTTAATGGGAAAGTAGTTCTGATAATGTTGGTCTATTTGGTAGTGGTGGCCTACCTTCTCAAACAGAGGGGACCAAATCACCCAATCTGTGCTCTGGCTTGGTAGTTTGATTGCTGGTGTTTCTAGCTGAATATATCCACACAAGTCTGACACATTCCAAGCAGGCTCAATGTCCTGACTAATTCTCAATAAGAAAGGGCCAAGTCTTTCATATGGAATGGCTGTTTCATTAATCAGACTTACATTGAATTTGCACACTTTGAGGATATCCAGTGACTTTCGTTTATTTGACAAGGTGGAACCATATGCTGCCAACTTTTGTCTCCTCTGTCTCCAACCTGGACTCATGGGTCATTGTCTATTCTTTCTTCCCTGCCATCCATCATTTAGTAGCAAAATTTATCCAGAAATTGAGGGGCCAGTGCTGCAAACTAGCTCATATAGCCCACTCAGGTGGGACAATCACTTATCTATTAGGTCTAGTAGTAGATATGCCCAAGAAAATCAAAGTGAAACCAAATTTAATAAGACAGCCATGGTCACAGATATTTCATCCATGTCCAGACTGTCACCTCTTTCATCACTGAGTTTTATTGTTGAAAGCAAATGATTTTTGTTGTTGTTGTTGTTGGGCTTAATGCCATTTTTCAGCACACAATAGGCTATTCATGGTGGCCAGTATTAATGGTGGAGGAAGAAACCGGGAAATCACTGGAAAGAACCACCGACCCACGAGAAGCTACTGGCAAGCTTTCTCACATATCCACATTCGCCGAATCCTAGACTCGAACCCATGCAGACAGAGGTGAGATGGCAGTGATCCATAACGGACAGCGCTTTAGACCACTCGGCCACTCGGGGCCCCGAGAGCAAATGAATTAGTCTTTTAGTGTGGAGAGAATCTTGTTGACTAGTAGGCCCTTGACTTTGAAGGTAAATAAGGGTAAGTATTTTTAGGGACTGGTGCAAAGTCAACATCATTCCTTTGTGTGCCATAATCCCACAGTTGGTTGATTTCTTTATCTCTCTTGTTTAGTTACTATCAAAAGGCCAACTCTCATGACGTCCAGCACTTTCAGGCATCATGGCAGTGGGGATATTGGTCATGATAAAGACCTGCTAACCAATTATGACTTGAATAGACCAAAATCACTCACTCTGGAATTTCATGAATTTAGATATGGGTCAGTTGAAATTAATTTTAGTCTTTGACCAGAATTTTGCTGCATCACCTATCATACAAGATAAGAATATGTTTTTTGATAGCCTTAGTTTCATGTAAGGTTGATAACAAGTTATATGCCATTTCAGTGGACCCAAAATGTCTCCAGTTCAGATCAGATGGTTCTGTGGTCATTAATGATACCATCAGGCCTTGTAATGAAGAATGGACTGCTGTCAGTGAAAGAGTTAATAATATAGGCTCCTTCTCTTCAGTAAATAAATTAAGGAAGTGACTATGCAATACCCTGTTACAACACTCAAGCATTACTTGAAGGAAGATTTGGGAAACAAGACAACTCCTCTTTCTCCTAGTAAAGACTGGGAAAGAAGATGTCATCCCTAAAGCCCTTTTGTCATGGCACATTGGGTTATTCATTTGGTATAATATGAAGTCTGTCTTTAAAAAACTTTCAATTTATCAAATCAATGTGAGCTATATGAGTTTTTCTTGTGAGCACAATGTTTCAATTCAAGACATAATATAAGTTGTTTGGTTGCAGTGCAGTTAAGTTAGGAGAATGGGTTATCCTGTATCTGGGGAATCCAATCAGTCTTTACTCAAAAGGTACCCATTGGAGGCAGGATGCTTCACATTCCCTGATTGTATTACCTATCCTCCCAACATTCATGTGATCAGATTCGTAAGAAAATAGGTTTTCAGAGAATGTTTATCCAATCATATTGCAACAAAATCCATACAACCTTTCCTCAAAGGTTATCATCTTATTTGATATGACATAGATCAAAACTAGTGACACCTAGTAGTAGTAGTAGTCAAGGGAGCTAATAGGTAAGAGTTCCTTAGACAGAAAAGACAAAATTTTCATTTTTATTCTAGAATGTTGTATTTGGGAGGTAGCAAACTTGTTTTCCTAATTCAGAGAAACATAATTTCTTATAATGTGCTTTCTCAAGAATGTCATAGGTAAGGTTATTATTCAGTAATTAAAAAGAGGGAAGGAAGAAATTAACTTCTGTAAATTCTTTTTTGCCTTTAGAGCATCAGTACCTTTGAGAAATTCATTAGGAAACTAGCAAAATAAATAACCTTAAAAATTGCTTTAAATCTTTCTTTGTTTTCCTTCAGCCACCAGTGATTGAAAGTGATATCAGCTGTGATCCAGTGTTTTTGCGGTTGGGGCAAGGTGTAATACATACTCTGACTTGTGTTGGACAGGCCTGGTCACAGCTTCCCCTGTTGAAGGAACAGAGCGAATCTGAACAGGAGGGGAAAGATGCTATCATATTTGTGCATTTTGTTCTTTGTAACAATACACAACATGCACTTAGATTTGGACAGGCAGGTTAAATTTAATCAATATGTTTATTGTGAATATAGCTAATTACTTAACCAATGAACTAGTTACCTACAAAACAATTTTAAAAATTTTTATTTTATAAATCAGATTTGTTAACATTGAAATACTGAGACTTCTGACAGTTATTGTAATGTTTATTGTTTGCTCAATTTGTTTTACTGAAATCAAAAATCATTGAGACTTTTTAAAATGGAATCAAATCATTATTTTTTTCTTATGATAAATTTATATGAAAATGGATTTTCTTCATTTAAAAATGTTCATCATGTGTTTAATTTATTAAATTAGACTATATATATATATATATATATATATATATATATATATATATATATATATATATATATATATATATACATACATACATTATTTCTACATTGTTCCTACATGTATGTATATCAGGTTGGTACAGATGAAAATGAAGTATTGCAGCCCCGAGAGATGCAGATGTATAGCTGGAGGTCTCACAGGACTAAACAGGTACAAGAAGAAAATGGAGGAGAGGGTTTTTATAACTCAACAGCAACATAATTTGTGCACTCTTTTCCATCTGAGATATAGTGTTGTACTTGTCAATATAACATGCTGCTACCTTTGTCCATATGATAACAATGTTACCCATGTTCATATGACACAGTGTTACCCTTGTCCATATGACATATAGTTTTACCCTTGTTTATATCACTGTCTATCACACCTTGGTTAATATCACATTTAGATCATTTCAGGCACTGTCATGTGTTTTGTGAATGTGTTTCCTCTAGTCATATATACAGGTAGTATAAGTGGTGAATTTAATTTATCATGTACAGTCTATCTGGAATGGGGTTGGGAAATTAGGCACATATTGGATTGGTGTTATTGGTCAAACATATTATTTGTGTAACACATCAGAACTGTTCATCTTGGATCTTCAAACAACATTAGGCCGACTGACTATGGACAAGTAAAAGAAAATTATTGATTGAACAGAAGTGAATTGATTAAACCTGTTTGCTATAGATATCATTTATCCATGTATTAAGAAAAGAGCAACAGTGAACACAAGAACAATTTACAGATTTTCTCTTCATAATATCAAATAGTTTTAGAACTTTATTTATGCAACTGTTAATTCTTTTACATTTTTATAAACTGTTGTATTCTAATAATTTCTCTAGCAACTTCATCTGTGTGTTGATGGAAAAAGTTGGAAGTGGTGTGAGCCTTTCAACATAAACCATGTGGGGACCATCGTCAAATGTGTCAGGTCTCCAGACAAGCAATGTACATTTATTATTAAGGTTAAAAGTCTGTCCAACACACAGAAGCAAGTGAGTTTTATCTTTTTTTTGTCAATAAGCGTAATTTCTTTTAGCAGATATATTTTTAGATTTCAGGACTTTTGAAACAAACTAATAGTTTAAACATATAGGATATAATCAATTTCAGATTTAGCTTATATAGGATATGATCAATTACTGAGTGAGCACATTTCTGATATAATCAGTTACTGTATTTGCTTATTTAGGATATAATCAGTTACTGTATTTGCACATTTAGGATATAATCAGTTACTATGTTTACACATTTAGGGTACAGTCAAACCCGCTTATCTTGATTATGTCGAAGGTGTAAAAAAAATTCAACATAACTGTCCAGAGATATCAAGGTTTAGTTGATAAATCTACTGCAGAACAATGATTATGCATCTGAAGTACCAAATGTGAGGAGTTTTATGTCTAAAAACAAATGGCATTTCTAATACACAATAAAAATAGTAATTCAGTCATGCCTGGTTGGAGAAAACAGAAGATAGGAGGTCTTTTAAATGAGATTAAGTAGCAAGTCATATATTTTTACAACAATAAGTTACTGCAACAATGTCAGTGGTTTAAAGTTGTTTTTATTTCCCTGTGAATTTTCCTTTGATAGCCTCAGCAAGACATTGATTTTCTCATGCTATCCAAAATATTTTCCAATTGAAGTACATGTACATGTAGGAATATACTTATGTTCTTTTAAAAGTGTTTTCTTAGAATTGACTTATGACTAGCAGCAAAATGTAACTGACCAATATTGTGCATATATTGCCAGTTTTTACAGATAACTTTTGCTTCTGTACCAGATAAAGATGGGGCTGTTGGTATTCATGTATTGATAGACTAAAATGTGTTTCAAGTCTTTAAAGTTAACTGTCCCAACCTCAAATTCTTTATGTAGCCAACTTACTTCATTCATGCTGTTCTATTCATGCAATTAGAAGACAACTTATTCCATTCATACAGTTAGAAGACAACTTATTCCATTCATACAGTTAGAAGACAACTTATTCCATTCACAAAGTTAGAAGACAACTTATTCCATTCATACAGTTAGAAGACAACTTATTCCATTCATACAGTTAGAAGACAACTTATTCCATTCACACAGTTAGAAGACAACTTATTCCATTCATACAGTTAGAAGACAACTTATTTCATTCATACATTTAGAAGACAACTTATTCCATTCATACAGTTAGAGGACAACTTATTCCATTCACAAAGTTAGAAGACAACATTCCATTCACACAGTTAGAGACAACGTATTTCATTCATACAGTTAGAGGACAACTTATTCCATTCACACAATTAGAGACAACTTATTCCATTCATACAGTTAGAAGACAACTTATTCCATTCACACAGTTAGAGACAACTTATTCCATTCATAGAGTTAGAAGACAACTTACTTCAAAGTTCAGTTAGAAGACAACTTATTCCATTCATACAGTTAGAAGACAACTTATTTCATTCATACAGTTAGAAGACAACTTATTCCATAAACACAGTTAGAGACAACTTATTCCATTCACAAAATTAGAAGACAACTTATTCCATTCATAGTTAGAAGACAACTTTTTCCATTCACAAAGTTAGAAGACAACTTTTTCCATTCATACAGTTAGAAGACAACTTATTTCATTCATACAGTTAGAAGACAACTTATTCCATAAACACAGTTAGAGACAACTTATTCAATTCACAAAATTAGAAGACAACTTTTTCCATTCACAAAGTTAGAAGACAACTTTTTCCATTCATAGAGTTAGAAGACAACTTACTTCAAACTTCAGTTAGAAGACAACTTATTCCATTCATACAGTTAGAAGACAACTTATTTCATTCATACAGTTAGAAGATAACTTATTCCATAAACACAGTTAGAGACAACTTATTCCATTCACAAAATTAGAAGACAACTTATTCCATTCATACAGTTAGAAGACAACTTATTTCATTCATACAGTTAGAAGACAACTTATTTCATTCATACAGTTAGAAGACAACTTATTTCATTCACACAGCTAGAAGATAACTTATTTCATTCATACAGTTAGAAGACAACTTATTCCATTCACAAAATTAGAAGACAACTTATTCCATTCATAGTTAGAAGACAACTTTTTCCATTCACAAAGTTAGAAGACAACTTTTTCCATTCATACAGTTAGAAGACAACTTATTTCATTCATACAGTTAGAAGACAACTTATTCCATAAACACAGTTAGAGACAACTTATTCAATTCACAAAATTAGAAGACAACTTTTTCCATTCACAAAGTTAGAAGACAACTTTTTCCATTCATAGAGTTAGAAGACAACTTACTTCAAACTTCAGTTAGAAGACAACTTATTCCATTCATACAGTTAGAAGACAACTTATTTCATTCATACAGTTAGAAGACAACTTATTCCATAAACACAGTTAGAGACAACTTATTCCATTCACAAAATTAGAAGACAACTTATTCCATTCACAAAGTTAGAAGACAACTTATTCCATTTATAGAGTTAGAAGACAACTTACTTCAAACTTCAGTTAGAAGACAACTTTTTCCATTCATACAGTTAGAAGACAACTTATTTCATTCATACAGTTAGAAGACAACTTATTCCATAAACACAGTTAGAAGACAACTTATTTCATTCACACAGCTAGAAGATAACTTATTTCATTCATACAGTTAGAAGACAACTTATTCCATTCACAAAATTAGAAGACAATTTATTTCATTCATACAATTAGAAGACAACTTATTTCATTCACACAGCTAGAAGATAACTTATTTCATTCACACAGCTAGAAGATAACTTATTTCATTCATACAGTTAGAAGACAACTTATTCCATTCATACAGTTAGAAGACAACTTATTTCATTCATACAGTTAGAAGACAACTTATTCCATTCATACAGTTAGAAGACAATTTATTTCATTCATAGTTAGAAGACAACTTTTTCCATTCATACAGTTAGAAGACAACTTATTCCATTCATACAGTTAGAAGACAATTTATTTCATTCATAGTTAGAAGACAACTTATTTCATTTACACAGTTGTAGCCCTGACTTTGATCAGTGAATGTCAGCAAGAACACAGCTCCAGAAGGAGAGCAGTCTAACCTCTTTGATGGATTATAAGACTTTGAATTTCAAGATATAACAAACCCACAAATTAAAGCACTCTTCCACTCCCTTTTTTTTCAAATTTTAATCCTATCAGTTGCCTTCTGCTTCATTCTGGGCCCTATAGAATTTTTTTTATAATCCCATTGGTGCTTTTATTTACTCTTGTTCAAAAGAAATTAATAACCAATGTGGTGGTAAGTGTATGAGGCAGCTTAGTTTTGGAGTTTTGCAGGATTTTAGTAATAGATAATTGTGAGTCACTTGATCTATCCATGCTGAAGTTAAGGCTATTACTCTGACACCAAGCATGAAAACACTTTAAATTATGCACAACAAAGTATTGCTTGAGTAATGATTTAATACATACATTGTAAGAAGAAGCAGAGGAGGTGAAAAGACCACTTCCTTGAATTGTTATTTGTTTAAAAAATAAAGCTTCCTATGAAAATGAAATCTCCAGGTCAATAATGTTAAATCAAAACCTCTAACTGGCAGGATTTTCTTTAATTGTTTAGCTCATTTTGTTATTATCTTTGATGCCTTGTTTTTTTTATGGCGTGTTTCGTTTACTTGCCTGATCACTCAATTTTGATTGTTTACCTCCTCTGCTGCTGTAATTAAATCATTGTTATATCAATAATGATTGGAGAACCACATTAAGCTAGTTTTGTCCGTGATTCTGTCAAGCAACAACTACACGCATGTCAGGAGTCTCAGGTTGAATTTGCAGAAGGTGCAGAACAATTATGTAAACCTGACAGAAACTACTAAAGGGGGTTGGACAGTTACTGAATAATTGTTTTACCCTTCCATCATTTGCTGCTCACTTTGCACAGGAGAAAAAGACCTTTAAGTTGTGCATAAAATTGAATAAAATATCACTTATTAATGAATTTATTTGAAATTGTGTAAAACAAATTAGGTATTTTTAGCTACATTTAATGATGTTAGCCTGATAATATTCTGAGTTATAGATAAGATCAAATTCACGATGCTGTGTGGGATGAACTATATTGTCATGGTGTGGACATTCGATAATGTAGCTTATGTAATGGTCAGAAATGCATGCATTCATTTTCCATATTCTTAAGTATTGTTTACATGATAATTTTCTCCACTGTGTTAAATTGTTAAAGCAAGCATTGATGAGATTGGTTGATTAGCATTTGTACCAGTAAAATTTTGTCTTGTACCAACTTTTTCCATCCTTGCCAGTATGAGGTACTGGTAATAGCTGAAATACTGGATCATTTGTTGTAAAAATTTTTGAGATGGTCATTAAAAGTTGCATTTCGTGGAATTAAGTGGGTCCACATGTTACTTTGGACTAAAACTTATGCCCAACATAACAGGGTTAACGAATTTCAAGGATGTTGAGATAAGCGGGGAATAGTGCTAGATATACACAAGTTCTTGCGATCACCGAGGTCGAGATAAGTGGGTTTGACTGTATAATCAATTACTGTTTTTGCACATTTAGATATAATGGCAGATAATGAGTCAAGACTAAATTAATGATACTCTATATCACATTTTTGTGGTTTTATTAAACAATAACTCAACAAACACTTTCCATTGATCCTTCATCTTGTTTGGGATAGGTTCAACAGTTTTTTCTTGTAGAATTGAGCCAGATATTTAATAAAAGAAAAATGATTTTAGAAGCCAATTTATTGATCAAAGATTATTAGGTTTATTCATACTAGCTTTTTATATACCTGATGATTATCAGGAATAGATCAATATAAACCTCTATATGTTTTATACATCTTTTAACATTACAAGCAATCATACATTTTTGTATTACAAAAACAAATATTGTAGATCCAAATTTGATTTTCCAGCTAGCACCAGCTAATCAGTCTCATGATGTTCATTCTATTTATGACTATTTTCCGATGTTACATCCCCATTTGTTTGAATTCCCTTACCGATTTCAATAATGGAAACATTTAATTTGATAAAAAATGCAAAGAACTTAGTCAATTCATTCATTGATTTATATTTTCTAAACTGACTGTTAGTAAAATTGCCATAATACTATCATCGCCTATGCATTTCATGCTTAACGGAAAGTTTTCAATGTAATAGACATGCTTGAGACTCATTTCCAGTTCCTGGACCAGTCCATCTTCAGCAAAGGGGTGAATGCATGACTAAAGCTGTTCATACATATGTCATCTGCTTCTGATATTTACAGTGTCAAATCTAGCAATGGAAAAGAATGACAACAAAATATTTGCCTTTCATGTGGATTTAACAAGTGGTTTCAATAATATGTTCATGAGTGCAAAGGAATATAATTGCAAATTCACCATTATGGTAATTTACGGAATTATCCAGCAGTTACCAAATAGGAAGAATTATGTCATAATGTTGGTTGATGGAAATAAACTACCCCATAGTGTATGGAATATGGTGTTGTGTTAGTATGGAAAGCCTGTTAAGCATGACAGGTGCAAGGGAATGCCAGTATTACTGTCATTCTGGTTACAGTCAGGTTAGAAATTATAAATCAATGATTCAATTGACTTAGTTCTGTGTACTTTTTATCACATTAAACTTTTTAGTTATTGAAATTGGTAGGGGGTACAAACGAATGGGGACGTAGCATCAGACTATATAAGTAAACAGTGTAGATGATGATCTTGTGTAATGATGGATTGGGTTTTATGCTTTTGATAGTTGGTTGTGAATTTAATAAAATTCAGGTAATTGAATGTTACTATTGCCAATTTGTAAGCACTAATGGATGTAATGAAATAAATGTCTATTTCTTCATACTTTTTTATTTGATTAAATGCTTGGTGGTTATTTGATTAAATGCTTGAGTCTAATGACCGGGATTAACTTTACTTTAGTTCCTTTGATTGTGATTCAGCAGATTGTATTGTCTCAAATACTGATGAAGTTGTACATTTTATATAACATTGTTTGATCACATGCAGGTAATCATTGAAGGACAGTTGTTGATAACTAACAGACTTACTCAAAATGTTGATGCCAAAGTCATAACTATGACTACTGAGAGTCCTTCACACAGAGTTGTGGTTGGTGGTGAGCAAACAATCCCATCATTCATTCTGGAAGTAGGGAGCATTCAGTTTTTGAAGTTTCGCTTTCATGGACATAAGATTCCCTGGTCACAAGATGTGTACATCACAGGGGACAAAATGCAAGAGAACAAACTTATCAAGGTGGGCCTCTTGTTTTTTAAGTTAGATAATGCAAGTTACTTGATGGCACAGTATGTTCTGATACTTGACACTTAGTATGTTTCTAGTTTTTTATCTTGTATCTTGCAATGGTAAATATTCACATTTTTTTGGAAGTATTTATCTTTCTCTAGATTTTTAAATTATTACTTATATATTATTAGACATTCAATTTCATTTGCTATTATATAACAAGGATTGTGCCAATGTTATGTTAAATCTTCAACATACATACATACATACATACATACATACATACATACATACATACATACATACATACATACATACATACATACATACATACATACATACATACATACATACATACATACATACATACATACATACATACATACATACATACATACATACATACATACATCTGAATTGAATATTTGCTATTATATAACAAGGATTGTGCCAATGTTCTGTTAAATCTTGAACATGCATGCATGCATGCATGCATGCATGCATGCATGCATGCATACATACATACATACATACATACATACATACATACATACATACATACATACATACATACATACATACATACATACATACATACATACATACATACATACATGTATCTGAATTGAAATGCCCTGTATGATACAAAGAATTTAATGTGTCTGAATTAAAATGGCCTGTAGGAAAAAAATTTGAATGTGTCTGAATTAAAATGCACAAAAATATGGCTATTCATATATTTAAAGTGGAAATATTCAAATGTACTAGATTTGTTTTTATTCCACAGTTTTTCTTTAGATTTCATATTGAATACTTTGTTCATGAAATATGATGAATTCCAGGTATTTGTACTGGAGACATTATAATACTCAAGATGTTAATGTAACTACATATGCAATATTCATTTCAGCTGTCTTTGCCAAACAAGTCCACTATACACATATGGTGTAGAATTTTCAACCAACACTTCAAAGGGACATCACAAACCCTGGTAGGTTTTGATTATCAGAGGTTTGAAAACTGTGTGGTCATTCATTCCACCAGGAGCAGTTGTAGTCAATCACACTTAGCATTGTTCCCCCACCCCCATCTATTATTTTATCTTGTAAAATAAATTCCAGTATAATCTACATTTAACTGAACATGTTACAACCTTGGTGTGGATAATTCATGACCATTAGTAATTTCCCATGATCAGCGCAGAAATATCTTAAGGGTTGGAAATTTTTGAAAATATTACACTGTCTTCATTGGGTGACACAGGTTGAAGTGTTTTTGCTGTGTATAATGTGCAAAGTCATAGTTATCAGCATGGATCCAAATTTATTTTAGGAGTATTTAATTTTTTCTTTCCTTTATCTTTTCAAAAATGACTGAACTGTTTGCTGCAAATCCTAATTTACCCATGAAATTGAATATATTTTTTATAACATATAGGAATAAAACTGCTGATTAAGAGTAATTAATGTAGGCTAGGTATATTTCATATTCTATACTGGACACTAAATTATGTTATGGCATATTTATTATTCATATTATTATGTCTCACTATAGATATGTTACTCTTGTCAGTTTTTCCATTCACACCTTAATGAAGCTTTACATATAAGCTACTTCTCAGACATTCTCAATCCCAGTCATGCAACTATCTAGTACAATATCATCTCACCAAAAGTAGGTCAAAGTTAACTTCAGTTCATTTTCCATTTGCCTGGGTAAAGTTGTACAATTCAGCTACCACACTATGCATTATTGGACAGTCATGCAACTTTTTACTCCTTTTCAAGTAGACTATAATCCCAGTAGGTAACTTTGGCCTAAGCTTTTCATCAATAACATGGGCATTGTTAGCCACTGTGCCAACTCAGTGTACAGTTTGAAATTCTAAATAAAATGAAAAAAAGAGATGTTGATGTTTCAACTCACTACATGGTTTGAAGGTATTCATAAAAAGTTATAGATCCTAATATCTTAACTTGGTGCATGATTTCTAGCCTGATGTGCCAGTACAGTGCATTGTTTGAAGATGGTTATGGATTGTACACAAACAAATGCAGATAACTTGTAGAAGAAGCATACCAAAGGATTGAAAATAGATTTTTCTGTATAAAAGCCAAGAAATTGGTTCATTTTATGCAAATGAGCCACCCCTTTTTAAACTGGAACCCATTACAAAATTCTAGATCTACCCCGAAGAATCTATATTCAACGAAAATGTTATTCACTTTCAGGTCATGTTGTGTCCCCTGTATGTAGTACGCTCCCACTTGGCATGTCCATTATACATCAATGTGGACACTCCAAAACTGGATCAGCATCAGCAAGTGGAGATCAATGGTCATGGGCATAGTTGCCAGTTACAATGTATAGGTGGAGACCTTCATCATAATCTCACTTTTCAGTTTAGGTCAGTATATACAATATAGTCCTAATAATTGAACTAAGCAATTATCATAGTCATATTTTACATACTCTGATGCTACTCTATGAATTAACTTCCTGTAATTTTGAAGTCAAGAAAATATGCATAACATTATGGCTAAACAATTGGAATGTTACATAAATGTGTATAGTCCGAAAATATATCCCCATTGGTTTGTACCCCCTTACCGATTTCAATAACTAAAAAGTTTAAAGTGATAAAAAGTGCAGAGAACTCAGTCAATTGAATCATTGATTTATAATTTCTAACCTGACTGTCACCAGAATGGTACTTGTACTTGTATCCCTTTGCACCTTTCATGCTTAATGGACTTTCCATACTAACACCGCGCCATATTCGGTACACTACGAGGTAGTTTATTTCCATCCAACAACATAATGACGAAATTGATCCTATTCAGTAACCACTGGATAATTCTGTAAATTCAATAACTTTGACTTTGGAATTATATTCCTTTGCACACATGAACATATTAATGAAACCTCTTGTTAAATCCACATGAAAGGCAAATTTTTTGTCATTCTTTTGCAGACGACATATGTACGTACATATTTAGTCATGCATCATGCGCCCCTTTGCTGAAAATGGACTGGTCCAGGAACTGGAAATGGTTCTCAAGCATGTCAGTCTATTACATTGAAAAGTTCTGTTAAGCATGAAATGCGCAGGCGATGACTGTGTTATGGCAATTCTTCTCACATTCAGGTTAGAAATTATAAATCAATGAATTAATTGACTATGTTCCTTGCACTTTTTATTGAATTAAATGTTTCTATTATTGAAATTAGTAGTGGGGTACAAACCAACGGGAATGTATTTTCAGACTATAGATAATTTCATTGTAATTTCTTCAAAATGTATTCCATGTTGTTTCACACAGAAATTTAATTTTATGCAGCACACAAAGCGACAGGCTTATTCAACAATTTAATAAGGTAAAGAAACTGTAAAGATACTCAAAGCAAAACCAGGTTATTAATATTCAAATATTTTCAACATTTGTTTCTTAAGTGTTGCTTTATATGAAATTAGGTATGTAGTATTATTCCTGTCTGTACATCAATCCATTATATAATATTTTGTGTTTAGGTTGAACATTCCTTAAACACATTTCTTTTTTTTTTCAAATTGTCATGTTCTATATTTGGAAAAAAAATTAATGCATTGAATTTTTTTTGTTTGAATTTTATTTTGAGGGTCTTGGTGAGTTTTTGTAGAAATGTTATCATCTTGGTAATCTCTGTTTGAATTTGAATTTATTTGTAACTGACTGAATCCAACTGCGCATGTGTATGTGTCACTGATGATAATAAGTATGTCAAAGGATATTCATGTTCTACAGTAAATGTTGAAACATTGTTAAACTGTGTTAATATTGTTGTTTGTTGAAACATTGTTAAACTGTGTTAATATTGTTGTTTATTGAAACAGAATTGAACTGTGTTACTAATGTTTGTTGTAATAGGTACTTCTTCTTTATGATATTCCAAAATGTTGATTTTGAATTTAACTAAATTCTTAACTTTATATATTTGGTAATTAAAGAATGTATACATGTTTAAGCATGACTTTTCATTATAACCTCAACTGTTTTTTTTGAATATTGCATGTTCTTCTGTCTACCATCTCTATCCAGTCTTGTGCAGTTCTTGGTGGATTGCCATGAAACTTGTTATTTATTCTAGTTGATTCCTGTAAGTGCACTTGTCCATGAATCACAGTACTCCAGAAATTTTAACTAGTGCTGTTTGAATTTTTTAACTTAACAGATGAATTCTTATAGGGAACTTCGGAGATTCTCTATATGACATCACAACTAAGCATAGGCAGACATCACAACTAAGCATAGGCAGAGCTATGGTTGGCAGAACCACCATGGCAATGAAGGAAGATGATCTATATATCAGCTTAGGCCATAGAATTGTATACCTGGTACTAATGTTTTGATGTTGGGTTTATAATTTAAGTCATATATATTGATGTTCCATTACATTAACTAATTTTCCTTATATATAAATATATATATATATATATATATATATATATATATATATATATATATATATATATATATATATATATGAAGAATACAAATCATATGGCGAATAACAATTCTTTCAAGCGTACTGGATCCACCAAGGGATCACGTGTGTCAGGGATTAATTAAAATAGATGCAATAAACAGACGACGAACAGTATGAAACTAGTAACTAACTAGCCTAAGCACTTTCGACTCCTAATGAGTCTTTTTCAAAGGCAAATACAAAACATATATACGATAAACAAATAAACACATAAACGTTGTGTTTGTAAACCTCCACATTGCTGTCTTCACATGTGCTAAAACTATAAATACAACCAGCTTGTATAGACTAGTTGCGGAAACTAGTATGTGTGTGTGTACCCTGTATATATTCTGTTAAACAAGCATTTTCAATCAAATGTAGATTAAGCCGATGGTCTTTCTGCCAACCAGACTAGGGACACCCCCCCATGATCTTGCCCTATGATGTCATGTCGAAGTTCCTTATATATCAGCATTTTGTGCTAGGCTCACAGTTTTTCTTTCACTAAGACCTTCTGAGCTTATGGTATGACCCTATGTCCACTGTGTGTCATGTGTCATCCACCCATAAAAAGTTGCCCATTACCACATCTGTAGACCATATTGTTATCCAGTTTTGTTCAGACTTGGAATATAAGGTTACATCATTAAGATTTCTGATGAGTATGTAAATTTGCAAGAATCACACATATTTATGAGGTGTTTATGCATCTGATTGCCTGTTAGGACTCTGAGCATCATATTTCTGATCCAACAAAATTGGAATATATATACCACTAATTCAATGATGAGTGAGATTCATGTGTGGCTGAGTTTGGTACACTCTGGAAGACATATTTTTTATCTAATTAAAATAAAATATGGGCTTATATCATCAAGATCTCTGATGAGCTTAATAATGGCCAGCATACTATTGCAAAAAGTATCAATTTAACCCCTAATTAAAGGACACATTGGGGTTTACAAATGAAAAGCACATGATTATTTGTTGATTTCTAAATTCAACACATTTACATTTGCTTGTAAAATACCTAACTTTGATCATTACAAGGAGGTAAGTAATCCAGTTCTCATTTATGTATTCCTTAGATATGCTGTCACTTGGATAATTACTTGCTGTTAATGCCACCACTAATTATCAATAGTCGCAAGGCAGCGAAGGTTTGAAATCAGAGTTTACCTTCACCTAGATGGGCTACCACCAAAGGTTAACGGGCCCCATCTACCCAAAGCATCTGGTTTTGAGGCACCAGAAATTCGCCTGCCATCCCTTCTCCAGTTAGTTTAAACAGGTTCCGCCGGGCTTAGTAGTTAAACCACCCGTGAAGGCCTTGAGCTGGATTTGGTTGTCAGAGGCTATCACAGACGCAAGCCTTTGGGGGATTTCTAGGGAAAGTGGGTGCTTATTTCCCACATCCGCCCATGGCGATAACAACCCTTGGAACCCTTACATGGGAAAGGCTAAGGGAGTAAACCCAACAGAAAATCCGGAGATGGAGTCCCTAAGGTGACTTGTCACTGCATTTAGTGACATCTCAGCAACTCCTGCGATGCCGCTGGTGCCATGACGTATCGGCTTGTCCTTTCCCTTGGATCCATCAGCTGCATGGAGAGGGGGAGTCAGTTGCATGGGCAACAGCTAATTCTCCATATAACCTTGCCCAGGCTTGCGCCCTGGAGAGGACACTCCAGCTTAGCTTCACAGCGTTGACTCAACACGGGAAGCAACAGTTACCGGTTATAAGTCACCACTCGATTGGCGTAGAATTAGACGCCAGGGGTTGCTTCCGACGGTGGGAGAGACCAACAGATCTCATTGGACAGCTATCACCTGCCTCAAGTTGGGCAGCCCCCAGCCAATAAGGTGCCATCCCGCCACAGCTCGCCTGCCTTGCTGGGTGCGCCGGGCTTAAGATACGTGAGTACCTGACAAGCGGGCTGCAACTACAGCACCAAGAAAAAACAAATGAAAAACAAGGAAGTCAACAATCCTCAAGCTAGGTACCTGGAATGTCCGAACTATGCTGACAGGGCTTTCAGATGATCTCCAGGCAATCAGTGATGTTCGTAAGACTAAAGTCATCAACGACGAACTCGCAAGACTCCATGTCGATATCGCCTCACTTCAAGAGACACGGCAAACAAAGATTCTGGGTCCCTCAGAGAAAAGAACTACATGTTCTTCTGGCAAGGAAAGAGCTCAGACGAAGTTAGGGAGTATGGTGTTGGTTTTGCTGTCAGAAACTCTCTGCTGGCTATGATAGAACCCTGCCAAAAAGGAAATGAAAGATTGCTATTTCTTCACCTCCACACCACAACCAGGCTAGTTAATCTAATCAGTGTTTACGCTCCCACACTCAGTGCCACCACAGATACCAAGGATGCGTTTTACAACAAGCTCGACTCGCTCATCGACAATATTCCGAAAGAAGAGAACTTGATATTACTGGGCGACTTCAACGCTAGGGTGGGTGCCGATCACTACTCCTGGCCTTTGTGTCTCGGCAAGTTTGGCATTGGGAAAATGAATGAAAACGGGCAACATCTACTAGAAATGTGCTCGTTCCACAACCTCAGCATCACCAATTCATTTTTTCAGACAAAACCACAGCACAAAGTGTCTTAAAGGCATCCCCGATCCAAACACTGGCATCAGCTGGACTTGATTATCACAAGACATTCAGCCATGAAGGGTGTGCAGCTTACTCGTACATTCCACAGCACTGACTGCGACACCGATCACTCTCTAGTCTGCTGTAAATTTAAGCTTCAACCAAAGAAGATCCACCACTCTAGGCAAGTGGGTAAACCATACATCAATGTGAGCAAGACGTCATACCCAGACAAGGCTGAAGAATTCACTTACGCCCTCTCCAAGGCGTTCAGTTCAGAACCTCCCTACGGCAGTGCAAAAGAGAGATGGGACAACATCAGAGATACTGTGTACAGTGCAGCCACTAGAATCTTTGGTAAGAAGCAGACAAAGAACAATGACTGGTTTGACGCCAATTCTGCCACACTCATGCCAGCAATAGAAAAGCGTCGCAGTGCCCACCTGGAATTCAAGCATTCTCCCTGCGAGAGGACACTACATGCATATAGGTCTACCAGAAGCAAAGTGCAGAGGTTAGCACGGCAATGCGCTAATGAATACTGGCTTCTACTCTGTCAGAGCATCCAGTCAGCAGTAGACAACGGAAACATCAGAGGCATGTATAATGGCATAAAGAAAGCAATGGGTCCAATGAAGAAAGTGATAGCTCCACTGAAGTCTTCTGCAGGATATATCATTCATGACAAGGGCAAACAGATGGAGCGCTGGGTGGAGTACTACTCCGAACTGTATTCCAGAGAGAATAACGTGACCAACAATGCCCTCAATGCCATTGAAAACCTCCCTTGTTTGACCAAACTGGATGAGAAACCTACTGAGACAGAACTAAAGCTGGCATTAGAGAAACTGACCACAGGTAAAGCCCCAGGAAAGGATGGCATCCCAGCAGAAGTCATCAAATGTGGCGGCAGTGTGCTGTTCACACACCTTTATGATCTTCTCTGCCAGTGCTGGGATGAAGGTGCAGTGCCTCAGGACATGAGAGACGCCAACATCATAACCCTGTATAAGAACAAGGGCAACGGAAGTGACTGCAACAACTACAGGGGCATATCACTTCTCAGCATCATGGGTAAAGTCTTCGCTAGAGTCGTCCTGAACAGACTGCAGATGCTTGCCGACAGAGTGTTTACAGAGTCTCAGTGTGGGTTCCGTGCAGAAAGGTCCACAATCGACATGATCTTCTCCATCAGACAACTGCAGGAGAAATGCAGGGAACAACACAGACCCCTCTTTTTGGCTTTTATAGACCTCACCAAAGCATTCGATCTGGTCAGCAGAGACTGACTCTTCAAAATCCTGACGAAGATTGGATGCCCTCCAAAGCTGTTAAGCATTGTCCAGTCCTTCAATGAAGACATGAAAGGCACAGTGCAGTATGATAGCTCATCGTCCGAACCATTCAATATCCACAATGGAGTGAAACAAGGCTGTGTCCTTGCCCCCACGCTCTTTGGCATCTTCGCTGTCCTGCTTAAGTACACCTTTGGGACGTCCACAGAAGGGATCTACCTGCACATGCATTCAGACGGCAGACTGTTCAATCTGGCACGACTGAAGGCAATGAGAAAAGTAAGGAAAGCAACCATTAGGGACATGCTCTTTGCAGATGATGCTGCTATAGTCACTCACACAGAAGCTGAACTACAATGCCTGATGGACCGCTTTGCTAAAGCATGTGATGAATTCGGGTTGACCATCAGCCTAAAGAAAACCAATGTGATGGCTCAGGACGCAGACCCTCCCAGCATAACCATTAACAACTTCAAACTAGAAGTAGTCAGTGAGTTCACTTACCTTGGCTCTACCATCACCAACAACCTCTCACTCGATGCCGAGCTCAACAAGCAGATTGGAAAGGCCTCAACAACTCTCTCTAGATTGTCGAAGAGAGTGTGGAACAACAGCAAGCTGACATTAAACACTAAGATCTCCGTGTACCATGCCTGCGTGCTTAGCACTCTTCTGTATGCCAGCGAAACTTGGACCCTGTACGCCTCTCAGGAGAAACGACTGAGTGCCTTTCACATGCGTTGTCTCCGTCGCATACTCGGGATCACCTAGAGCAATCGTGTTACAAACAACGAGGTGCTTCAACAGGCCAAAATTCCCAGCATGGTCACACTCCTCCGCCAACGTCGCATCAGATGGCTGGGCCATGTGCATCGAATGGATGATGGACGGATCCCCAAAGACCTTCTCTACTCTAAGCTTGCCTCAGGCAGAAGATCAATAGGACGGCCACATCTTCGCTTCAAGGATGTCTGCAAGCAGGATATGAAAGCTCTTGGAATAGAGGTCAACACCTGGGAAGAGCTTGCCCTTGACAAGTCCAGTTGGCGACATGCTCTGTACACAGGTCTGAAAGCCAGCGAGGAAAAGTTATGACAGTCGGTGATGAGAAAAGATCTCAGAGAAAGAGGATGCAGTTCCAACCAAGACCTGATTCATACTTCAAGTGTAGCAACTGCAGCAAGGATTGCCACTCCCATGTGGGACTTTATAATCACAGAAGACGCTGCACAGCTACAAACTAGGACACCTTTCATGGGTGCATTTCCATCATCTCTCGAGACTAACGGAAGCCAACCAACTAATTATCAATATTATTCAGCTCCAGTCATCTGATTGCCATAAAGTAAAATTGGTTTTTTTTTTATTGTGGCTTCTCTCTCATAGGTTATGAAATGTATTTTACCATATTTAATATATATATATATATATATATATATATATATATATATATATATATATATATATATATATATATATTTATATATATAGTGGCACACAATAAAATAATTAAAGTTTTTTCCTGTCCCAGAACATTATGACTAAACATTTTTCTCTTAGTTCACATGTCCCAGGAGTTAAGAAATGAAAGAAATTTGTGTTGAATTTGTGCACACACCCCATTTCATGTTGCATTAAAATAGATAAACAAAATGCTTATGATAATCAAATGAAAGAAAGTAGCCTTGTATTGTTATTTATTCCTCTTTTTCATCATGAGCAATAAAGAAAAAAAATATATCCACAAGTTCCTTTTATATATATATATATATATATATATATATATATATATATATATATATATATATATATATATAAAAAGAATTATAAATATATACCAGACAGAACAGACAGTGCTATCCCTGGATTATGTAGTAGAATCTTGATAATAGTGGGCAGAAATAATAGTTTAATACAAGCCATTTACGGACCTGGGTTCAAAACTCGGTAGAGTACAAATTTAATTTCTCTAACCTGTATGATAGTGTTGTTTGTATTAAATTATATATATATATATATATATATATATATATATATATATATATATATATATATATATATATATATATATATATATATATAAACTACATAATGTAGCATAGGCATCCATACCCTAGCATGTATTGCTTATGTTAGATAACACACATTGTTAATTGATGTGAACCTAGAGAAGTAAATCATGTTTGGCCGTACTCCAATGTTTGAATACCTTATCCAACTGAAAACTTGGCTCAACAAAATCACAAATGAGAGGAAAATAATCAGGTGATTGCATGAAAATATCTTACCATTAACATATGTCATGGTGTTAGGTGCAAAATAACCAAGATTGTATTATATCCAGGTTAAATATATGACAGTATCTCACAAGTAAAGATCCTTAGTTGAAAATATATTCACTGAGTGCAAATGACAATCTTTTAGTTGGCATTGGTTAGAAAATGTATTATTAAAGCAAGTTATTGCTGTATATACTTGACATCAATGCCATTTAAATTAATTATTACTACAGAAATAGAAGCCCAAGTGGTGAATAAACACAACTATCACTGAGCAACAAGCTACTTGTTTAAACTTACAGAATATCAGAGACAAAGGTTGTTTTTTTACAAAGCAAGCCTACCTCATAAGCCATCTTTGGATACATTTAAAGGATATAATTATGAAAGCTATCTTATTACAAGGCAAGCCAACATCAGAAAAGCCAACTTTGGATTCATTTAAGTCTCCCAGTTGTTTTGCTTTTTAATTTACAATGTTGGCCTAAATAAGAAGATAACTTTGGTTCTTTTCACCAGCAGTATTTGTGGGAATTTTGAAAATGAATTTGCAACAATGGAAGTTTTTAAAGTGATACAATATAGAGCATGTACATCAATGACCGAAGCAACGCCCATAATATTTGGAGAAAATAAAATCATTCAATGAATTTGTGAAGGCCAGAAGAGAAGACAATTTTGCTGGCAGTACACAGTTGTATATTTTTTTCAAATAATTTTGAGTGCATTTTCTGGCATGTAATTTTCAACCCAAAAAATACAATGTTTCCAAGAACATACAGTGCACCAAAAATAATTGCAATAACATTAATGTATGGTGTCCCAAACAAATGCTTTCTTCCAACATGCACAGAATATATGGTTAAATGCTAACAGGTTATAACCACTGAATCTTTAGAACAAGATCACATTCTTTTTTTGTAACATAGCATTTCATAAAATGGTTCAAAATTTATTTTACACTGGTATAGTTACCATTGAAAGAATAAGTTGTTACAGAAAGTCAAACATGTCATCATACATTCTTATTTTAGAATAAAATTGGAAGTAATTCAACTGAACAAAAAGAGTCCATGATCATTGCTGAGATATTTTGCCATTGAAAGATTTTATTTACTTCAAATAACATTAATATAACTATTTAAAATTAGTTAAACCTTTCTTTATCTGTTATTATTGTTCACATTTTTGACAATAGGCCCTTGTATAGAAGGCCACTCCTTCTATAAGGCCACCTTTATTCTGCAGAGGAGGTGGCTTTTAAAGAAAGGTAACACTGTATGACACAATAATTCTGGATATTTATGAGGTGAATTTGCATCAGAATGACTATGGTATTTTAGAACTCACTGCACTCTATTTTTATAAATATAGTATTTTGGTCAATGTTGATAGATATGCTATACCATACAGATAAGTATGATTACAGGTAAGATCCATGCATATTTGTGATATGGTCATGTTTGTGTCTGACTGAGCTTTCAACTCTCTGTCAGCTATATTTCTGATCAGATCCTGATCAGGCATGGTCTTGAAGCATCAGATGGGTTGAATCATGAGCAAGATCTATTCTTATTTAAGAGTTAATTGAGCTTGTTGCCACTCTGAATTTTTATTGGATTTTATTGCAACTTTTTAAATAAACTTATATGATCATAGACTTTGACAGGTTCTGTAATAAGTAAGTTCTTTCCTTATTATCAAGGTGATCTTGCATCGGATTGACTAAATTTATTGCCTCTCTAGTAGTAATTATATTACTCCTACAAATTATATAAACTTGGTAAATATGTTTATATTGAGATCTTAAATTAGTTCTTGAATTAGTTTGATTATGAGCAGGAGACTATGAATATTAATTGTGCCTATTTCATTAATTAACATAAGGTTGTTTTCTTACAATACTGCATAAGTCTGCTTAGTCTAATGTTCCACTGTCAAGTTATGTGAGACCCATGATAGGTGTAAGGCCCACTTGGGCTTCTTGATGGATTGCTATGGCTATATATTATGATCATCAGCTGAAGATGTGTGCTATTGATTAATCAAAAGATTAAAATTTAAGGTTACTATGGCAAAAAAAGAAAAACAAATAGTTTCTGTCAATAGCATTAATTCAGCATTACATATCTTGACCCTACTTCATGAATGGTTTGCACTTGGGGTAACGAAGAAGCATATTGATCTTAAAGAAACTGTGATTGTTCCATATGAAGACACTAATTTTCCTTAACAGATCAAGACTAAACTTTGTGTATGGATTATACTATGGGCAGTTATGATGCCTTTAGGTTTTGGGGTAAAGGTCAATGGTCAAAGTCACTATGAATGAAAGAAGGAAAGTGGTTTCTATGCACAAATTTCTGTTATCAACATATATAGCATTCTTAGTATTTATTGATTGTCCTTTTGACTTGAAGCTGGCAAAATCTTGTGAACACAACTAATTCAAACAGTTTTCATTTGATCACATTGAGACTTAACCTTAGTTTATGTTATGTTTATAATCTGAAAATAATACACTAATTAAAACCACACTATGCTTTGACTTTGACAATGTTTAATAGGGTTATTGTCCTTGTGTCTTGCAACTGAATGCATGACTAAATCTTGAAATGCATCTTGCAGGTTTTTTTTAATTGCTTTGGAAATTTGTATTAGAGGCCCCACTTGGCCAAGTGGTCTAAAACACTGTCCATTATGGATCACTACCATCTCACCTCTGTCTTCGTGGGTTCGAGTCTAGGATTTGTCTAGGATTTGGCAAATGTGGATATGTGAGAAAAGCTTGTCAGTAGCTTCTCATGGGTCAGTGGTTCTTTCCAGTGATTTACCGGTTTCTTCTCCACCATTAATACTAGCCGCCATGTAGCCTATCATGTGCTGAAAAATGGTGTTAAGCCCCAAAACAACAAAAACAAATTTGTATTATTAAAAACATCATCTGAAGATGCACATATTAACATAGCACTATGGTTCCACAATTGGTATAAGAGTTATTGCCCCTTTCTACTTTCAGCTGAATGTATTGCATGACAGAATGTTGGGAATACAATGACACCTGCATTTTTTTGTTGTTGTGAAGCTTAAATATTATGGTCTTTTGGTAACTGCACTTTATTTTATGCAAGTTACATCCGAATGACAGAAGTTTGAGACCTCAACTAGTCTTGCAGTTTTTAATGGATTTCAGTGATTCTTGAAACATATTCTTCTCATCATATAATATGTGCATACTGACCCAAAATTGTGCATTCATCATTTTTATACAAGTTATTGCCCTTTTGTACTTACATCTGATAGTTGGCTTCATTTATAGACTTCTTCATGGCAGTAGGGGTGGGATATAGCAAAGAATCAGATTTAGTTTTATGGCAGGAACTTGAATATCATACCTCAAGGAATACAAATATTAAAATATGTGCATGAAAAAATGTACCATAGTTATTTGCTGCAGATGTTCTGACATTGCCACAGATCTTATGATACAAAATTATTTTTTTTTTTTATAACATTTTGACCTTATCCACAGTCCCAAGTCAGAGATATCCAGCTCAGCTGTAAGTTTATCCACTGGCCTGATAGATCAGCTGGAGAGGACAAAGCTGAAAGAAGTGGACATAGATGTGCTGTGTAACAGCTGGAAAACTGATCTCTCCACAGACTGGCCATATAACCAGGAGGAGAGAGATGGGTAAATCATTGTCCTTTAAATTTCTGCCTTTATCAGTTTTAAGATATGCATAATTTGGTCTTATTTTAAAAGTACCTTCCATGTGTAATTGCCTGCACAGTCTGTTTGATCTCAGATAAGTCTTCAGTTTTGCTTATCAACATTGATGTCCATTTTGGATTGTTTAACAATGATGGTTAACAATTTTTAACAATGGGATGGTTAAAAATCCATAAACATGACATAAACTCTGTACTTTCAAATTTGTTAAAAAAATTTAAAAAGTATAAGAGAGCATTTTTGTGGGATTAGTGCAAAAAACAGACTTTGTTAGCAATATTATTAATGCAGGCATGGATGCCAGCTAGAAAATGGAACAGCAGTTTTGTCAAATTTAGGGATGCCTGCACACACTGTTTGAAAAGGATAAGTAATATTTTTAATCCTTGTTACTGATAAATTTTCATTTAAAAAGCTTGACTAAAACAATAGATTACATAAAAATAAATAGATTAGCTGAACAAATCAGCAGGTTGTGATACTTTATGATCCTCTCTGAAAAATATTTTGAAAGCTACTACTGTATAAAATACAAGTTTATATTTCTACAAAAGTCTTCTAGGTCAAAGCTAATTATGTGATGATTGAATTAAGAATGCTAATTGGGAACATTTCATTCAAGAGGAACGGAGTTTATAAAACTTTGAGTACAATCTAGGAGTTGAAAATATGATAATGTCTGCTTTAAGTAATTGTTTTATTTAAAACAGACTTTAAAATATCAAGTGTAGTTACATGTATAAGATTTAATAAAGGAATGAAGTAATTACTTTCTAACAATGCAGTTTCTTATCTTGACTAATCTGAATAAAATGTCCAGTAGTCTTAAATGGTATTTGTTTTTACTGTCATGTGACTCTACATAAAGCCAACTGAAGTCTTTAAGTTTGTTGTACCAAAGTATTGGACCTGTTGGTTAAATCAAGGAACTTGAAAGAGTTGAACACAATATTTTCCCTGTATCCTGATCATATTTGACCCACAATCTGCATATTTCTAGTGTATTTGAAATGTACTTTACAACCTTGTTTGGCGTATTTTTTTTTCCTGGATGTACATTTTCTTAAATTTTGGGTTCCTGCTGGTGTTTGGGTTTGCTAAGTTAAATAAACTCAAAATTTGAATTGATTTTCTGTTATTTTCATTGGAATGGAAACACAATTTGCAGGTTGGGTTTCATTTTTGTAGTACAGTCAGTGGCTAATTCATCCTTAGGGTATAGGACCAGGCATGCACTATATGTGAGCATATATGTTTAGCCAGCAATTATATCATACATCTCAAGTCTCAAGATGAATGAAGCTTCAAGCTGATGGTTTTGGAAGCATCTTTTTCCAAGTAATAAGGTGAAGCCCTTTGAATGAGACTAGACATTAGGTCTTACATATGTGCAAGGGTACTAGATTTTATAGTAAATAGCACTAACTTTGTGCTTTTCTAAATACTTTTTTCAGGTCTGACTATCATAAAACACTACAAAAGTGCTTGGCTTTGAGTAACATTACTTGTATGTAATTTTGCATATAAGTGTATTTGTTGACATTTTACATTTGTTTAAGAAACAATTTCGAGACTGCAGAGGTATATTTGTAATTTACATTTTTTGGAAATGTTGAGAGATCCAACAGACTTCTGACAAGTTTATCTCATGAATCTGACTGGAAAAAACTAAAGGTCCCAGATCTCAGACCTTTGCTACTTTTAGGCCCTATAGTTAAGCAAAAATTGCTATTTTGATAGGAGGTAAAACTCTTGGAAGGGTTTCATTGTCTTTATAAACTGATAATTGTTCATTAGTTTAAACTGCTGTTTTGAGCAATCGCAAAATCCATGAAAACAGTTACCATAGTAAATCTCTTATTACCTGGTATAAATGATATGCTATTGTTGAGGAAAAGCCTGTTAATCATAAGATTTTTGTGTATTGTTGCTCTCATTGAATGACAGTGTCAATCATCATTTATAGCTGTTTTTATTTATGGTTGTTCTCAATGAGTAACTGTATTATCCAACTTTGCAGGTTTATACTTGTTCAAAATTACCAACACATTGATTCAACTCTTTGCTTTATGGCTTGCAATAAATGACAGTGTTAGTCAGCCATTATTGTGGCCTTTATGATTGTTCCTGATCATAGAACATGTTTATCACTTTTGCTGTTATAAGTTCTCAATCAGTGACCATGTTTATCAGTTTTACTGTTATAAGTTCTCAATAAGTGACCATGTTTATGACTTTTGCTGTTATAAGTTCTCAGTAACCATGTTTATCTCTTTTGCTGATATAAGTTTTTAATCAGTGACCATGTTTTTCACTTTTGCTGTTATAAGTTCTCAATCAGTGACCATGTTTATCAGTATTTTTTGTTATAAGTTCTCAATCAGTGACAATGTTTATCACTTTTGCTGTTATAAGTTCTCAATCAGTGACCATGTTTATCACTTTTGCTGTTATAAGTTCTTAATCAGTGACAATGTTTATCAGTTTTACTGTTATAAGTTCTCAATCAGTGACCATGTTTATCACTTGTGCTGTTATAAGTTCTCAATCAGTGACCATGTTTATCAGTTTTACTGGTATAAGTTCTCAATCAGTGACCATGTTTATCACTTTTGCTGTTATAAGTTCTCAATCAGTGACCATGTTTATCAGTTTTTCTTTTTTAAGTTCTCAATCTGTGACCATGTTTATCACTTTTGCTGTTATAAGTTCTCAATCAGTGACCATGTTTATCAGTTTTCCTGTTATAAGTTCTCAATCAGTGACCATGTTTATCAGTTTACTGTTATAAGTTCTCAATCAGTGACCATGTTTATCAGTTTTCCTGTTATAAGTTCTCAATCAGTGACCATGTTTATCAGTTTTACTGTTATAAATTCTCAATCAGTGACCATGTTTATCACTTTTGCTGTTATAAGTTCTCAATCAGTGACCATGTTTATCACTTTTGCTGTTATAAGTTCTCAATCAGTGACCATGTTTATCAGTTTTTCTTTTTTAAGTTCTCAATCTGTGACCATGTTTATCACTTTTGCTGTTATAAGTTCTCAATCAGTGACCATGTTTATCAGTTTTCCTGTCATAAGTTCTCAATCAGTGACCATGTTTATCACTTTTGCTGTTATAAATTCTTAATCAGTGACCATGTTTTTTTTAACTTTTATTGCTCTTTTATGGTTATTTCTCAGTCACTGGCCATGTTATTCATTATTAAAAGTTGCTTACATTTTTACATAATATTTATTTATACATGCAGCAGGTCTACAAGTTTAATTTGTCTTCCCCCCTCCCTTGGATGAAATTTATATTTAGATACTTTTTGTGGATCCCAAATTTCAGTTCTGATAATGTGATCTTATTATTCAATTGTTGTACACATGGTTTAACTTTTCTGGACCTTTATTTTTTATAAATCCTTCTCAGCATATTTTAGGAACAAGTTACTTGAAAAAGACAACTAAGTTAGATATTTGTATTAATATTTTTGTGTGTGAGTGTTGTGATTTGGATTTTTAACAAAGATTTGAAACATTTTCAGTCATATCACTACAATGTCAGCAGTGTGTCTGTTGATAGCCATGTCTAGCACTAATATGTAGATGACCTGATATAATATTTATGTTGGTAAAAGATGCATCTTTTTGTATGCAACTTTAGTGAGGCTGTATTGATATAATGAGAGGAATGGTTAATTCAGCGATTTTTTATATCACACTCCTAGCCAATTTTAATTTTGATAACATTGCTGTACTCTTCCTTTTTTTTCCATATACTACTATCACAAAATGACATCATTTGCCTTTGTTGGGAGAGTTGAGGTGTAGTACAAAATGGCTCAAGTAAGGCTAATAATCTGTAAAACAATCATTCTTTTTCTTTCTGCAGAGACCCATTATCAGTGCCAGTCAATAAAGCAGTGTCAGATGTCCAGATATCCCAAACCACCCACCCCTCTATTGACCTGAGTATCTGTCTGTATGAGCAGTGGTCTGGCTGCAACACTGTACTAGTTGATGTCATGCCAGCCTGTCTGATCACTAATCACTGTAGCATTCCTGTTCTTCTCATTGGGTGTGATGAGGAATGTTGGGAAATTTCCCAGGGCCAGACATTTGCACCACCAAAATTTGAGGTAAAATATATTTTTAAAAATGTATTCAGTTTTTCATGCGTTTATCACTGAATGATTTATTTGTAGAACTACACTGATGGTTTTTATGATTATCAATAATGCCATTTTGAAAACTCTGAAATTATGTTATTACAATTTGTTACAGGAACATAAATTTTTCTTTTTTGCTTAAGATTTTGAAAATGTTTTATTTTAAAGCTGCAAATTCAGTAGATAGTTTACTGTTTTTGACATAGATGGATTTCAAACCCTCAATGCCTTTTCACATGTTACCCATTCTCTTTTACCAGATATAGTTTGCATTACTAATAATAGAAAAAAAAGTTAGTAACAAAGTATTGCTTCATTTATTTTTCTGGTCTGTTTAGATGTCAAGAGAGTCTTCTCATACCCTGGTAAATAATTAGACCTGATAGTAATCTCCCTTGGTAATTTTTTAAACAATAGTAGACAATTGTTTTTAAAGGAAATCATCACCTTAATATCTCCTATAATGATTGCAATTTTAATAAATATTCTTTTGTGACATATTAAAAGACATTAAAAAAATAGATAATTTAAAGAGATGACAAGTAGTAATAATTCTGGAATTGTGTTATTCAATGTTATCTAATGTAAATTAGTATCAAATTAGAATCATTTAAGTTTTCCTTATCAGTATGTTCAATACTTTAATAATATTAGTAGTATCTGTATATCAGTCATGAGATATTTCTTTGAATTAGTGTCTTGTATTTGAGGATGCTAATGGTAGTTTTATTGTCATAGGTGTAGCTTTACCTGTGATATCTTACAAAAATTACCCTTTAAATACAGACTTATGGCATAAAAGCAAAAACTATGGAAAAATGATTATTGCCAAAAAGTCTGGAAAATTTGTTTATCTGTATTTGATTTGGATCTTAGTTCTGTAGTAGAATTAGTGAAATTAGGGAACCAGACAAACTTTACAGCAGCATCTCAGATGCTTTAAACTATATCTATTTGTTCATGCAAAGCATCTGTATAATCAAACTGTTGATTATATAAATTTTTATTTTAAAATTCATCCAATAAGAAATGCATTTTGATGACAAAGGGAAAATAAGCATCTTGAAAAGTGTTAATAATCAACACAAATAAAAAGAAATATTCAGATCCTTTCGAATAAAAGCTGGAAAGGACACAATTATGTTTATTGGACATCACATACCAATTTGACTCATGGTGGGAAGTGGAGAAAGAATTTTCAAGGATTATATCATGTTGAAAGATAGCAATAAGCCATAGAGCTGAGTTTGTGCAGCTGTACTATTGGTTAAAAATAGTCTGTGTGCATTTTACAAACTTTTCAGTTGAACACAATGTTTATCTTCACTGCATGTTTTGAACATAAAAAATTTAATTACATTTACTAGCTTTATGGTAGAAGTTTATGATATTATTTACACCTCTCCTGAAAACTGGTCAAACTTGAGGAAAAAAATCAACTGCCTTACTGAGACAGTCTCAACAAGGTTGGCAGGTCTGAGTGAAGATGTAAAAGGCATAAGAGGGGAAAATGTCCATATTTGAATATAGGTATTTTTTATTCAATGTTTTATTTAAAATATTGCATTAATTTCATCTCAAAATTTTATGTACATTTATATATGTAAACATTAACATTTGTATTTGAAGATCATCTGATAGTGCTTTTGCATATGTTAGAATTTTCATTTGTTACCCCTCATATTGACCAATATGTTTATAAATTAATTTAAGCTTTCCCAATTTTATAGAGCAGTGATAAGGTGAAGCATACCATGATGTCTGTCTTTCCAATTATCCATTCATAAGTATGTCTGCCTGTTCCCAAATATCACTTTCACACAATAATTTGAGTTCTCCATCTACAATTATCAAACTCTGTAAGTAACTTGCATTTAAGATGTTCCTCATCTTCTTCCACAAGCTGATATTTTTTTTTAAAGCTTGAAAGGTTTAATAGTCAAAGTCAATAGGAACTGAAAATCCACACAATATATACCTTGTCCTAGATTTGAGATAGAAAGATGTATATTGATTTAATGATACTCTTGTTTTCATGGTGTTTGCTAAAGTGTTAAATGCATTTTCTAAACTCTGGATATGTTCATATCTCTCTACTAGGAGAAGTTTTCTTTTGGGCTGAGAATTGATGGTGAGATTTACCGGTCTGCAGACATTCCAATTTCCACTGAAATAGTGTCCTCACGGCGCTACAGTACTGACATTTGCAGTACCTTGTACTTGGATAACTGCGTCCACACAACAGTCTTTTTTAAGGACAATGCAGGCTACAGGGTAAGAATTTTGAATCACATTTGCTTTATTTGACAAGGCATGCAAAGTTTCTAGAATATATTGACCACAACTTGCTTTGAGCTCTACAGGTCATAGACCAAAAGACCTTATGGAATTTGTATCCATCTGTCTGTTAACAAGAGTTTGATCTTGTTACTCTTTGTAAACTGCTTGGTGGATTTCCATGAAACTTTACATGCACATTTATCCCAAGGTTTGGTTGATCCTAAATGTCCTTTCCTCTACTCAACCCTATGACATATTGAGCCCCTCTATGACCATTGCATGCTAATTTTGTCCAAGGGAAAGCAAGCACCCCACCCATGTGATATGAATGAGCCCATCATGAGGTGGGGGGTGTAGTCTCTTCCTGATGAAAGTATGCCAAATGGTTCCAGTAATGGCAAAACCCCTGCTTTTGATACTTTTTTGCTGTGATTGCAGAAAGGAAAATCCTGCAGAGAGATTCAGGCAAGTGTATGGTAGTGATTCACACACTGCAAACTAATGTGTGTTTGATTGATAAGCAGTTTCCTCTATGAAGATTATTTGTAATACTTGTAATACTGAGTGAAACTAAACTACTTACTAAACTCCCTTCTTATTTGATCTAACAAACTTTTGTCTTCTGTTCATCTATTGAACTCTATGGTATTGTGTTAGATTATATTCTAAGAGTTTCATGTTAAAATGTGCAGCTGAAATATCTGGAATTTCAACATCCAGATGAACAAATATTGTTGCTATATTTTTATTCATATTTACTAGTAACATATGTGTCACTGGATACTGATTTTATGCCTTTGACTATTGATTTCATTTCTCTCATATTATAGCTCAGTTTCTTGATATTACAGCTATTGCTTTTAAGCTGATTGATGATTTTTCCTCAGGCAATATTTGAGAGCATCCCATGTCTGATATAATCTGGTTAAACTTAGTCCATAACATTCTCTTGAACTTGCAGAAAAAGAAATAAGCAAGCTTTGTATTTCCTTACTAGTTTCTGGCAGAAGGTCTGCTTGTGATTTTGGCATTTATATAGATGATTTTTTTACAGCTCTTGTTCACACTTTTTTTTATGATTGTAAGACTGCTGTTCTGTCATACTTATTCTATTAATAATATAATTTCTTATTTTAAGGCAGACCTTGTTGTTATGACTTTATTTAAAGAGGGTAACTCAATTAGCTAAGAACTAATCTACCTTGAGGCCCTCATTCAAAGGAATTTATTTATTTTTGCTGCATCTGTGAAGCCATTGTATAGCAAAAATAAATTCCTTTGAATGAGGGCCTCCAGGTAGATTAGTTCTTAGCTAATTGTCTTGTCTCAATATCAAACACAGGTGCAATACACATGTGCATAACTAACCAGTTACCCTTGTTTACAATTGTCATACAGTTAGAAAGAAAAAAACCTTTGCCTAGAAAATACTCAAATCTTCTGCAAATGTGGTTCAGGTGGTTTGGCACCCCTCTCATATTAATGCACACTGGTTAAGCCAGAACCTTTTTGGAATTATTTTTGCAGGTTAATGTAACTGTGTTTAGCTCCAAAAATAACTTTGTGAACATCTCTGCAGAAACTGAATATGTGACTGAGAGGAAGTCCAAATGCAAATCATTGATACTGAGAAAATTCACTATTAAAAGTGCTGAACACAACTATACCTTGTACATCTTCATCTTTGCCTGTAAAGTTTTGAGGTCACCTAATTGAATATTATTAAGAATCTGCACTATCAGTTGTATCATTGATAAATTGTTGGACCAGGTGTTCTTTTGTGTAGTCATCAGTATATCTGGCAAGTCCAATAATTAGTATCACCACAAAAATATCGTCCAAAATTGATTCGATATTCTTTCCATTGATGGAGTATTGTGCACTGTTAAATATGATGCCATTGTTAACAAATCAAACTGGGGTATTGGCGGAATATTTGGTCTTGTGACAGTTTTCCCTCAGCTTCCAAAGATGCTTCACATGGAAGAAAAACTTAGATGTGTCTTGTACTTATAGTTCTTATTTTAATTGATTGCGATTTCTAGCTAGATATGGATAATGGTAATCTCTCTTGCCTTGATCCACAAACACAGGTGCTCCCATGTCAAATGCAGAATCAGTAATATCTTTGAACTGGGCCCTTATATAGATACTATATATTAATTTGAATTTCTTTGATAATCACACATTGCTAGATTTGCATTCACTGAATCTAACAAGCACTGTTGAGTTACCTTATTAATGATTTTACTAACTGCAGGTGGCATAGATTCAGTGGATGGTAATATAATAGGAACTGCTTTTGATGGTGCTCATTGTTCTACCTTATTTACTATATATTTTGGGACATTGTTGGGACACCATAAACTAATTTTTAAAGTAATTTTTTTGTGCACTGTGTGTTCTGGGACACATCATGTTTTTTTGGTCTTAAGTTGTGGAAATTATTTTAATTCATTAACCCCTGGTGCCCCAATGACTTGTTGCGCTTTTCCTCCCTCATCTCCCAAGCGCTTCAATAGAGTGGCAGAGTTTACCTAGCTTGTATCCTGGGTGCCGAGTTTAAATGGCAGTATTTAGTATGGCTTATTTCCCACACAACGAGTTAAGTCATCGCAAACCATTGGCAGATTTCAAGCCATTTCCTAATTATGCAGGCAATAAAACAAATAAAATTTTAGCTTACATAGACAGAGTGAACACTGCTAAACACAAGGGAAAAAAAAATGATTTTGATAGCAGCAGAAATACTGAAGATATTTAGATCTAAAAATGATGCAAATTGGCAGGAATCAGCCATTTGGAGCAGACTTTTGCTAAGTGTTTTATTAGGTTTTAAATTTTCAGTGAGAATTCAAAGGAAGAAAGGTAATTCAAGAGCAAGGAAATTATGTGCATCTTTGAATGGTATTCACAGGAGTTAAGTTTACAAAAGAGATGACAAGTGATATTTCTGTGTACATAAAATATTATCATTTTATGTGTTAATCATTATGTGTGCATTCCTAATGGATTTTATGGATTATTCATGGCAAGAAAAAGAAATTAATAAGTACATCATTTATTTTCACCTTTATGCATGTTCATGAAATTTATACCATTAGCTACATAATTTTATTGAGAAATGTTTTGCCAGATTTCAGCCTAATTAAACTAATATAAATAAAATAATAATAAATTTACTGCAAGTAAATCCTTTGGAAAAATATGCAAGCCAGGAGCTGAGTCAGTCTCAGGGATACAGACACAGTTAAGACTAACACTGGTTTAGGTGATCTCTGCAAGTATGCTGTAGGGGACTGTCTAGCTATTTGGCTCAGGGGTAAAGGAGTTAAATCATTTGAAAATTACTTGTCAGAAAATGTACTCCAACTTAAATTTTGTTAAAAAGGAAATATAAAACTGTACTTGAGATAAAACTTTTTAATCGACTGCAGCATCCTCTCATCAGCCCAACCCATGTCCTGCACATGTATCATCCATCCTTTCGGTGCATGAACATTTTTAAGAATTGCTTCTTTTCATATCCAGTATGTCCTATATGCAAATGGTGACAATATTTTATCAGAAATGAAGATCACAATGGCCTCTTGTCAGTCTTGTTATCATTACTCTTCCTTAGTGGATGGTTATATTGGCCTGAGGTTTTCAACAAAAGCTTCTTGTTTGTCTTAAATGAAAATGGTGTCAATCTGCTTAGAAAATTTATTGCTCATGAATATCATTATTTTACCCATTACTCAGCAGTTCTAAAGATGAAATAGTCTCATCTTGAATTTGTTAAGTGTTTTTGACTATAGCTGGCCAATTCCATCAATAGATTTGATGTATCATATGCAATAGATTTATTTACTACATTCCATTTTTGCCCCTCCTGTAGCAAATGTGAAGGTGAAAAAGAGTGTCTGTCTTTGCATCTACTCATATATTAGTCCATCCATCTAGCTTTAGCTTTAATTAGAGTTGTATTTTCAGGGAGATGTCTCTTTTTCTTTATCATTCAGAGTATCTTCATCAGTTTTCTAGTCAAGTTCAAGCCTGAAAATGTATTAAAGTCATAGCAACAAGATGCCAGTTTTCAGATGACTTCTAAAGCTTTTGAATTTTGCTATATCACTGCTGAACTGTCATCTGACAACACACAGTTGTCGTAGATTATTAGGGCCACATCTATATCTATTGATTAGGCCTCTAAAGAGTTCAACTCTTAGCCTTCTGTGTCATCCTTTAGTCATTGATTGCCTGACTTCTGACTTTAATTTCTAATTTGATCAAGGATTGATGGATTTCAACCAGATATGGCCTGCAGTTTTATTCCAAAGAGACCTTTAATGAGTCGGATTATCAGGATTCCACAATATCATTTTTTACCCCTGATTTTCTTTTCTTCCAGATTATGTTACCATGAATGTTGATTTCAGCCAAATTTGGCAGGAAACTTTACATATTGAGGAAACATTTAACAAATTCAGCTGTCAGATGTCCATAACATCATTTACAGGATTTTTCCCACCTCCACCCTACTCCAATAACAGCCTGCCCATCTGACTTTACATCTTTATATTGAAGGAGTTCAATTACCAACATTTCCACAATTTTATTTTTCTAGAGTTATATGACATCCTAACTTAGGTTTCTGCAGAATATCTTTACTTATGAATGTTATGTTTAAGCCAATGTATATTAATATTGATGAGACCTGGGGTTATGTGCCCTGAATGCCCATCTTCACCTGACTTGGTTTCTTAACACAAGCTTCTCTGTTAAAAGCCTGTTGTACAGATTGTACTAAGCTAGTCCCTTTGAGATGTACCCATTACTATATCTTGTGTAATATGTCTGTTTATTAGATGACATTGATGCTTATTACAGGGATACATAAATCCAATGCATGCATACATACATACATACATACATACATACATACATACATACATACATACATACATACATACATACATACATACATACATACATACATACATACATACATACTGGATTTTTCTGTTAGTCTTTGTCTGACATGGTCATCTGCCATTTTGGACTGGAATTGAACTTCAGACTGTGTTTAGAACTTTTTACAGGACTTATATTTCTATTTTGAACAAACAATTTGGATCATTTCTGTAAACCATAAGTCTTGTTTAACATAATTACATATTTTCATGTTTTCTAGGAAAAAAAATTATTTTTGTTAAAAATTATAACGAGCCGATATGTAACACAGGTTTAACTTAGATTACTAATAGCATGTCTTTATGACCATTCCCATGCCATTTTAAAGATTGCTTGAAACTGTGCATTATTTATACTAATTTCCCAATAGTGTTTCGTTGTTAGAACATTTCTGTATTTCATATTGTTGTAAGCTGTATATGTATTCTAATTGAGCTACCCTCCTTAAGTAAAGAATTATTATATCTTCTAACCTTCTTGTTGAACTGACCATGAGCAATGATGTTTTTGATATATCATGTAATCTTATTGTTGAGTCTGCCTTGGTAAAAGCTTATTTGATATGATGTGATATGTTACCTTGTTGCCAAGTTCAACATAGCCATCACTTTGCATCTATATTTATATCCGTATCTTAGCTTAACCCCAGTGCTGAAATTATTTGCTTTAATTTTATATTATGACCTTTATAGTTAAAAGAGTCATACATCTTGCACATGTTTTATTAAGATAAATATTTTATTTTCAAACTTTAGGCTTATAACCTTGCTGTGCAGTCATCAGAGAAAAATAGGATGAGGATCATAACAGTAAAAGAGAGGTTTTACCTAACCAATTTCACCCAATACAACCTTATGTTCAACCACTTCACTGTCCCAAATAATGGAGGAAAGGTAAGAAAGATAAAATGTAAACAAATCAATTTATGTTTGACATATTTGGAAGTGTGCTTATGTTCATATGTATGACCAAAGTTAAGGATATCTGGATAGCAAGCCTTAAAGACTAAATGAATTGATTAGCTATGGACCAAACTCTTCAGTTAGATAATTATTTTGTTAATAGGATTCATCCCTTTCTTTCATTTACAGCTTTCCTTTTATTCCGAAATGTCAACTCTTCTGATTTGTTTGGAGCAGCTGAGCCATACATGCCAACCATTACACATTTGGCATAATCATTTAACAAAATAACATTTTCTACTAAACAATACATAGATTATGCTTTTCTGCAAATAAAAATAAAGTTATAAAAAGTTTTTTGTCATTTTTGTTATTATCTTATTAATTTCACTAATATAAATTTGTGAATATTCTTAAAAATGTGACTACTGTGTAAGAACAATATAAGCCCACTTTCCTTATGTACTATTTATAGCAACTGTATATGACCTTTTTCTAAGAAAGCAGATGGATTCTTGAAATGTGAACTTTGCCTAACAGATTTATTCTGTTGATGTGTTAGTTAGTTGGTGAACAGTCTACATCATTGAAGAAAGTGGCAGCAGATGTTAAGTGAAATATGGTTTAAGTTGTGGATGTTATATGATGACAGTATTAGAGCAGATGAATCAGTTCAAACATCAAAACATGTCATATCAGAAAAAAGAACAAATCAACACAACTTTACAAACTTTTAAAGAAGAAATCGGCACTTTGATCATTGAAAAATTCCACTGCATGATAATTAAGTTACACATGTAGACTAGTTGAAGTTAGTACTGAATATAAATAATTTGTCTGTATATTTTGTGTTTGTATTCTGGTTTTATTCCAATAGGATTTTGTCTTTTGTGACAATAATTATTAACAGCTACAAAAGCAGGTTAGTAGTGAAAATGTATCCTTTTCATAATTGCAATAATTCTAGCATGTAATATATAGATTGCACATTTTACACCCAAATTATGCTGCATGAAATAGCAATAATTACACTTATGCCTCAGGGAGGCTGACATGTATGCAGCTCTGAAAATTAGGCCTTCCTTCCAAGAAAACTCCACTCCAGTGGAAAAAGAAAATGTAAGATATTCTTGCTTTACAGCAAATCTTTCATTTATACACAAACACAACAAAAGTCAAGAAAAAATTACTTTAAAGGCACTATAGAACTCTACCTCTCCCACTTCTATGTTTGGTCATTTATGTACTTAATGAGACAGTCATTTGGGTACCATAATCACATTAGCACTTGGCCTCATTTTGGTATTATACACCACTTGATAATGAATTCACTCTATTGAGTGTAGTAGTCATCATCTGACCATGAAATCTTTAATTTTTCTCAAATTTCTCTCCTGAGTTGGATTTGCAACCTAAAGTATTTGCATTTTGCATGTGGTATAGGACTGACATTACGAGTATTTTAGTATGCAATAATGGCTTTGTTCAGATAATGTATTTACTAGGGTTGGTATCTCTGTTTATTGCAGAATTTCATTAGCTTCCAGAAATTATGACTTTCATCCAAGTGTGCTTTTATGTGAATAGCAGTTTATAGCATAATTATTTTTAAAAGGAAGACAAATGGAAAGTGTGAAACAAAGACAGAAAAAGAAAAAAAGCAGGAACACTGATCTTGCATGTTTATTTACTATATATATATATATATATATATATATATATATATATATATATATATATATATATATATATAGTATACTTCAAAATCCTATTACCATATCATGCTTATTGCCAAGGCAATTAGGTATTTCCAACTGTATAGTCAAGAAATACACATAGCCAACAAAATTAACAGTTGAAAGATGTGCTCAATTTGTGGTAAAAACAAATGCCTTGCATTTTCCTTACATGTAAGTAGTAATGCAGTAATAGAATGTATCAATCTTTATGTTCATTTTCAATTTTTTAAGCTAGTGTGTTTTCTAGTATATATGTAATTTGGTTAAACATTAGTACATGTATGTTTCCACAGGTTGATTTTCCAGCTAATTGTCATGGTGAAGTCCTTCCATGCCATCTGTCATGTGATAAACTAACGTCTGACATTCAGCCATTACTATCTGTACCAGTCATTGCACCAAACCTACCAGATCTTCCAGTGTTGACCATGGAAACAACCTTTACCCATTATCTCAGTTTTAGAGGAACAGCACCTCAGGGGTCAGAGTTCAAGGACAGCCCAGAGTTGGAATGGTCATACCCAGTTAGACTCAAAACTAGTGAGGTTGGAGCTAGAATGACAATGTGTGTGTTTGTATGGGAAAAAGAAATCAAGAAGTGCAAGCCTTTGTGTCTCAGTGGCCATATGAAAAATGACATCTCATACTTTGTGCTGAGAGATGATCAAGCTCCATTTTGTCTCATCAAAAACAACTGTTCTTTCCCATTAGTATTTGGCCAGACTCTTATGAATTTGTCATTATCAGGTAAACATACTTTGTTTTATTCTTATCATGAAAAATGTTTGCATTTAATGAATGTTGCATTAAATTTCTTAAAAGTAATTGTTAAGATCTATTTGTATAATTGAGTAGTTTTGCATATGTCGTCATATGGCATGTATTAGTCTGTAAGATTGGTCTGGTATTTACAGGGAGGCACATTTGGCCTATTCTTCATCCCATGTCCACATGGATTGAAAAATTATATAAGTTTGTATTTGATGCTGTTCTATGTCCCCATTTCTTGTTTAAATATGTTATCCAATCATAATACCTAAGGTGAACACCTACCTTGCAGATTAAGACCTCCCAGATAACACTTATAGCTCAAGGAAGCCAAAAGTTCTTTGCCCACCTAGGTGGTGGTCAGGTAGTGTGGTTGTTTCCTGGTATAGGTTTGGCACCATGAATATTTAATGTACTACTTCTACTCATGACACACAGCATTCTCTTATCAAAAGGCACCTGCAAAATCCTATACCAAGTTTATGGAAGTTCTACACTTACAAGTTGGTGGAGTCTGTACTTCAGAAGGGAATTATACTCCCTCTGTATCTCCCCATCTATATCACCAACTTTTATTTCTTCCTATGATGGCAATGTTCTGCCTGTACTTTTTTTTCTCACTTTGGCATCACATAATAGTATTTACATACTTCTTCAAGTAGTTAATGTGACTTCACATTAGTTCTAATTTATAGGTGTGTGCTAGCTTTTAGTGGGCTGTAGAAGACTCTTAACTTATTTATAATTTCTATTTCATCTGGATATATGCTGGTAAGTTTCCTTACCAATACAATCTTAATATCTGTGTGCTAAACTTCCATGAATTTATTTGTACAAGCTGAAATTGAACCTTTCTACAAGTAGTAGTTTGGGCAGGTAGTTCACCTATCCTGCTTTCTCACAACATTGGAAGTCAGCAGGTAAAATCATCAATACATTTCAATTGCTGGACCCATCTACTTGTAGTTCCTCCACAATGGATTAGTGTTGCTCATGAATTCCCATATCCAAAACAGACTTCCATTCATGACAAATTAGATATTAGTAATAATTCCCATCTATTCTGGACACTTCATCTCAAGGTCATTGACAGACCCATTACCCAGTGTGAACTCTAAAGTGCTGTTTCAGGAATATTGAGCCATTGCATTGACAGATATATCAACATAGGTATTTTCATCCTGAATAAAGTAGGTTATTTGTCCTTCATACCCAATTAAACCCACACCAATAATGGAGTTATAACAGTCATTGTATATGAATGAAACTATTCTCCCTCATTATCTGTGCTTGAGTGGAGTTCCAAGTATTCTTTTCCAGTTCTTATCAGACATCATTCATCCTAAAAGTCCCAAAGCAATCTGGAGGAGCCTTGATCCTATGCATGAAAGTTGCTCGTCCTGATCATTCAGCAGTTTCATACTGGCATGGCTTCACAATTTTTGCTGGATTTGCAGGAGGAAATTTTATCCCCTTTAAAGCTACTGCCCAACAAACGGGTCTATTCCTGTCATGTTATTTAGAAATTTAGAAGCTGTCTTATGCCTTAGGGAATAGGAGATGGTCTTTATGGAGGTAAGGGGATGTATTGGGTAACATATTTAAAGAAGAAACCGATTTTTGTTAGTTAAATATATTTCTTCGAGAATACTTAATGAATCATAATACACATATATCTCTACAGCCTCCTTGAGATTGTGCTTTTTGCTCCAGTAATAAAAGAAATATCTATGGGATTTGGTGTAAATCCATATACCAAGGGGTGATCACTCTGCCCAACCACCATCTAGTCGGGCATATAACTTTTAGTATCTTTTAGCTAAAAGTGTTATGTGGGAGGGTTGGATTTGCAAGGTAGTAATAGTTCTCCTATGATTGAAAAAGTATTGCCAATGAAGTATATTTAACTTGAAATAATTAGTGTAAGATATTTGCATTCCATTTTCTTTAATTTCATTTTGATATTTACCTCATTCTCTTGATCTAGTATGTAATCATTTCTCAGATTTCATTTGACTGTCTTCATGGAAGGATTACAGGTCAATATACAGTAATTGAAAGATACATTGCAACTTATAATATATGTACCTTGTTGTCAGAATTACTAAGGAAAATCATGTTCAAGATGAAATCAGTGTGATAATAGAGGTTTACCAATTCATACCAGTATATCATAGAATGGCTTGGCCATTTTGAATGAGAAATTTACAGAAAGAAAGGAAATAGGTTTAAGTCATATTATGATTAGGTACATTAATCTAAAAAAGAAAAAGAATCTCCCAGAATAAAACTAATTGTTTCAGCAAAATTCCTTAATTGGAAACATGAATACATAATATGATTGATAGGACCTGAGGAATTGTTTTCATTTGACTAGATATTTTAGCTTGCCTCTGCAAAAGAGGAGAGTTTTTGTACTATCCCTTGGGTCATCATTGGCAGATTTTGTACAGCCTCTCAACTATTCTTTCTTCATATATCCTTCAGTTGGTTTGGGATGAAGCAAAGTGGGCTACCTTTGTACATAACCTGGTTAAATTTTCATATTTAGCTCAGGTTTTCATTACACTGTATACATATGATTAGACCTGGAATCATGAAACTTTATGAAACTAGCAATGGCTCAGGTTTTCATTACACTGTATACATATTAGACCTGGAATCATGAAACTTTATGAAACTAGCAATGACATAGGTTTTCATTACACTGTATACATATGATTTGACCTGGAATCATGAAACTTTATGAAACTAGCAATGGCTCAGGTTTTCATTACACTGTATACATATTAGACCTGGAATCATGAAACTTTATGAAACTAGCAATGGCATAGGTTTTCATTACACTGTATACATATGATTAGACCTGGAATCATGAAACTTTATGAAACTAGCAATGGCATAGGTTTTCATTACACTGTATACATATTAGACCTGGAATCATGAAACTTTATGAAACTAGCAATGGCTTAGGTTTTTGCATTTAGCTCATGACCAAATAGATTTATTGTATACATCCTGCTATACCTGCGATCATGAAATTTGGCGAGGAGATCCTTTGGCTAAATTTTGTGTTTTAACTCTTCACAATTGAATTGTCAAACTAGATAATAGTTACTTTGAAAGTGTTTTGAATTTGAGGTTGGGTTCCAGAAGTCTTGAAAAATACTTGAAATCTGCAGTAATCTTGTAGAAGTGCCAGAATGTTTCAACAGTGTATGTATGTGAGTAGTAAGATTTTGCACTGAAGAGTAACAGTGATTTGCACAAAAACATTCTGGAGATAAACCTTCTAAATACATGTAAAACTTAAGTACAAGATAAAATGGGTAATGTAAAAATGTTACAATACTGCTGAATTTATCTAAAATGAAAGGTAACACATGTAGAATCTTTTAAAAGGTCAATATTTATTACATAAACTGCATTCCAAAACAGACAAAAAATTGGGAACGGTGGTAGATCATCATAGTTTTTCATAAAGATGACATCTAATTTAATTCTGAGATTTGTTCTATTTGAGGGATGCCACTCACCAATAGCAGGTTTCATGTATTTCAGTTTGTTTGTGGAGTTTAAATTCCACATAATTTTCAAAGTGTTATGAACTTGCTGATTTATAAAAAAAATCTGAAGCCAGTATATGGAATTTTTCATTTTGAAACAGCAGCTTTGACTACTTTTTCTGCCTTTTCATTAACTTTTATAACTATATGACTAGGTAACCAAGATTAACAAATAATTTTCCTAGACTGTAAGAGCACATCATGTTTCTGTAAATATTGGGGATAATAATGGGGTATCAGATTTAAAGTTTTGCATGACTTGCAGTGTTGGAAAGGAAATTAAAAAAAATTATAATGAAATTTATTTGTTCAAGTGGTTTAAATGTACTTCAAAGCTTTCAGCATGGGTGTAATTTATGCACTAAAAATTGAGTCTTTATCCAGTGACTGACAGTTGCATCTTGGTCTTTGTCACAATCTTCAAAACTAGCTATATACAAGGATGACTGGCTACAATAGGAGGCAAATAAAAATGCATTTCTTTTGGAAAACATTACTGATATCTAGAAAAAAATAAAGATTAATTTAAAAAAATTGGAAGCTCTCTCTTCCTGAAAAATACTCCTGTGTTGGGTCACTTATTAGTCCTCAGTCTTGTTTAAATGATGCAGTTTACCATTAAGGCTGATTGATCAGATAAAGTTGGTAAAGTACTCCCAAACACTATTATATAGGTTTGTTAAAACAAGCAATACACTAAGATTTTTGTGTTGTATTTATCAAAAGGAAATTGACATTACATCAGTGATTGTAATTGCTTAAAATATCACATAAAGAATGAGTAGAATAAATTTAGAAAAACTTGTTATAACTTAAGACAACTGCTAACTTCCAGATGGATCCTAAGCCTCTTAACAACAAAACTTATAAAAAACTTGGATCTAATTCAGCAAAAATATATCTGAATTCTTATCTAGGAATAAAATACTTAAATCTGAAATACAGTGGATAATACACACCATAATCAACATTCCTCTTAAGTTTAAAATCATTTTTGTAGTTGAAAAAGAATTTTCTTTTTAGTCATTGAAAAGTGCTTAAACTTCTTGATGAACATCATCATACCACACCCTTACAATAAAAAGGTCATTGTATCAATTTTAAAGTCATGTGATAATTTTATTTGGGCATTTAGCTCATTGCTATGTAAGAGCTACAACTGACTGCAAAAATAGCTTTATGTCATCCATAACACATGCTTTGGTAAATTTTGTATTTGAAGGTAATTTAGTGTGTGCTGTTTGGGTTCCAAATATGAAACTTAATTTGTGTTTAGTTTGTAGAGATTTTTCCATGCTAAATACATCCTAGCATACTCAGAAGGCTCTTTGACCAATACATTTGGAAGAAGGAATGAATGTAATTATTCATTGGTGAACTTTTCCATATCATGACCACACAAAATAAAAAAAATCATTGTAGTTAGTGATAGGTTACCCTCAACATTTTAACTGAGTATTGTACATATGAATCAGTATAGGCATTTGACCAGTGGACTGCAGGTTGCATGGTTATCATGTGAGGCCTCAGCTTTGTTAGCTAATCAAGGTAATTACTGAAGCAAGAACTAGCCTTGTAAATAATGCTGTAAGAGGTTACTTAAGGTCATTAAAAGCAAGCTACTTTCAGCCAGTAAAATCTGGCTGCTGTGTGTGGACAAGTGGTGAAATCTTCCAAGTAGCTTTTAAGAAAAATGATTTGTATAAAAGAATCCTAAACCAACATTATTTTTTTTTTCTAACAACTCAATATAGTACCTCAGCTTTATTATCTACTGCAGAATTGAATTCTCATATAATTCTTATCATTAAGAAACAGCATAGAATAAAATAACACCCTTTGCCAATTAATGATTGATTTATTCTCAGATATTTTTACCTTTGAATAATTTTGCATCACAGTATCTTAATGCTTTTAAGTTTGGACATTAGTACAATGAGAGAGAGAGAGAGAGAGAGAGAGAGAGAGAGAGAGAGAGAGAGAGAGAGAGAGAGAGAGAGAGAGAGAGAGAGAGATTATTGCCATATAATTTTGTTGTTGTTGTTGTTGTTGGGCTTAACGCCATTTTTCAGCACACGATAGGCTATTCATGGCGGCCAGTATTAATGGTGGAGGAAGAAACCGGGAAATCACCGGAAAGAACCACCGACCCACAAGAAGCTACTGGCAAGCTTTCTCACATATCTACATTAGCCGAATCCTAGACTCGAACACACGCAGACAGAGGTGAGATGGCAGTGATCCGTAACGGACAGCGCTTTAGACCACTCGGCCACTCGGGGACCCCCATATAATTTTGTAAATGATAACTGTGATATCTCTGTGATAAATATTTGTTTACAGTTTGTATTAGTTTATAATATATTTGTATTCTTTTATGTTGTATATGTTAACCTGTTAACCCTGTAAATGTTTACTAATTTTATATATATATATATATATATATATATATATATATATATATATATATATATATATAATTTTAAATATAGGGCCACAATATAAACTAGCTGCTAGTTAATTGTGTCACCCAGATTAAGTAAAGGGTATTATACTGGCTGTATAGTGGCAATACTTTTAATGTAAAGATAACAATATTGATCTTTTTTATTATTGATTACAAATTTCATTTTGATACCCGAGTTTTGTGTGAAACTAGTTTCTGTAAATATTTTTTCTTTATATACCAGTTCTTTGAACAAAAATATTGTTCTATATTTAAGAGGTCTATTGATTTTGAGGTGAAAATATTAAAAGACAAGGAGCATTATAGTTTAAAGAAAAATTGATTTTGCAAAATAAATTTTGTCTTCATATAAAATCCTTCATCAAACATTTATGGATATTTTGCATTTATGGTAATTAAGAGATTTAGTCTAAATGTTAGACACCATGGAATTACTAAGTAGTAAATAATGGTTTATGCACAGCAATTTTCATACTTAAATGACAATGATACTTGAATAATTTAATCTCCAAATATTATCCATACCCTAGAAGTGCATATAGGATTTTTAAACACCAGGACAGGCATATAATATGAAATTGCTCTTGTCTGTCATTCTAAAATTAGTAAGTATTGGAGCTTTTTTTATTGCTTTGATTGTCAAGTAGAATCAGGATTATTTAATTTACCCTTGTACACTTAAATCTTAATTTGTTACTTTCAGGAGTTGTTCAAGAAGAAAGTGAGCTAATCAGAATGCTACCTATTGTGCTCCCTAGAGAAGGTGAAGTGTATTATACCCCTCCACACATTAATTGTACCTTTCCAGAAATAAATGACAAGCAAAATGTTCCAAAAATTCACTTGGGAGGGTATGCTATACTTTCAAAAGGATCTCAGACTGAAGCAGATCACACATTAGATGACTCCCAAACAATACATTGGAGTGCTGGAATTGATTTGCAGTTTCATACAGAGACATTTGTAACCATTCCAAATATTGCAGATGTTAGAGTTCATATCAAGTACATTGCCATGGTAACACATGTGACAGTAGAACCTATCACAAAAGCTGATGTATCAGCAAAAGAAATCAGAAGCAGGTTAAATATTAGGGAGACAACATATCTAATGCAGACAATACCAGAAAAGACAGCTCTGGAAAAGATAACAGAACAAAAGCTGTCATTTAGTTTAGCATCCAAACAAAGTGTACCGAAAGAAAATAGTCAGGTTTCAAGGTCATTAGGAGAAGCTGAAGAATTGAGGCAATCTAGTTTCAAAATAAGCTGGGGACTTTTTGTGAAACATTTCTGTTTCATTTTGAATGATGAATATTCAGCTCTTGATAGCATTCAGGAACTTTTGAGGTTGTCTGCAGATGAAATGTTTTTAGCTGCCTACCCAGCCAGTACATTATCATCTAAGGAGGACAAGTTTAGCAGGACTTGCTACACATGTAGTGTAGGAATTATTCAGATTGATAATCAAAATTATGACAGTGGGAAATATGACTTTCCAGTTGTGTTAGAGAGACAGGATACAGAGAAGCATGGACTGATATCATCATTGAACCTAGATAAATGTAATATCCTGGAGAAACATGCAGTTTTGAAGTCTTCCAGTGCTCTTCATCTTCAGGTTGTCATAGCAACAGTACATTCAGAACATACATTGATAGAATCTGTTGAAATCTCAGCTAAGCCCATGACTTGGTATGTTGATGATTCTTTCATTCTGAGGATCTTAAAAGAGGTTGAGGCTTTTATTCCTACAAAGCTGTCCCATACTATGCAGCCTCCAGTTGAGGTACTAAAATTACCTCCATTTATAAAGAGTATCTCAGCCTCTATTAGCTCACCAATCAGAATCCAACATGTGTTTATTCAACCCTATTCACTGCTTTTGAGTGTGCACGCATCAATCAAACTGTTTATTGCTTCAGATCATACACCATTGTCTTTTGGAAAGTTTGAGAAGAAGAATATTTGCACAACTTCTCATCAGCTCATTCGAGTCATTGCTATGCATTATGCACAAGGGGCATTATTCAGAGCAGGTAGGTCTCAACTAGTCAATTATATCTTACTTTCTTTAGCAGATCAAACACAAACTCCAGTTTCAAAACTGGTAATTGTTGGCCTTAAATAAAATTGGACCTAAAAATTTAGGTGTTTCACTCTATTTTGTGATATAAGTAGAAAGTCTACATTATTTGGTATCATTGTTGAACTATGTCAACTTTTCTGTAATACACCTACTTTGTTTTTTTTGTAAATGATGTTTATGGTACAGGGTTTGGAAGTAAGGTACAACCTCATGACATAAATGTGGAACATGGAGTTAATGAGTTAAGTAACATACATTGTTTTTGCAGTATTTATATCAGTGATAATTGTATGTATTTATCTCCAGGTGCTGTTGTTGGTTCTTTGGAAATACTTGGCAATCCTACTGGGCTGGTGAGGAGTATTGGAACAGGCATGGCTGATTTTTTCCGTCATCCCTACACTGGACTCATGCTGGGACCAGGGGCCTTTTTGAAGGGCATGTCTAGAGGAACCACTTCTCTTGTGAAGAACATCTCAGCAGGTATTGTCATTTCTTTGTTTCATTGCAATCATACTTTGACAACAAAATAATTATTATACCTTTTGTATATGATGTTTTAATTAGTATAAATAAGTTTCACAAGCATGAAATCTTTGCAAATTTAGCAAGTTCATGACATTAAAATAATGCTAGTGGCCAGATACATTTATTGTGAATATTTATATTATTTAAATAGAAAATATGATGTCACTTGTATGCTGAATTCATGAAATTTGTACAAAAGCCACAATACTGTGATTAATAGTAGCTATCAATGACCTTGTATGGATGACATATTACACTTAGAATTCACAGTTGAACTGTGGACAGATGAAGTGCTTAAAAAACATGCTGCTCTGCTAATTCTGTGAATTCAATATAACCTGGAAGACCTTAGGGCTGTTCCAATGAAGCACACATGAGACCCTGGGAAGGCACTTTCAAAATTGAATAGTCACCCAAAGATGCAATTCAGAATTTTTTTTAATTTTCATATGAAGCCTTTGAAAACATGAGTACCTTGGTATATCATTCCCTATGTACCATGTATATTTAGATGAAACAGCCCTTAAGTAAAAAAACTCATTGATTTTGCCAGGCATGCTGACTTCAATTACCAACTTTGCATCTAGTGTGTCTCGGAACATGGATCGTTTATCACTAGACTCATCTCACCAACAAAGACAAGAAGAGTCCCGGCGACGCCGTCCTAGTGGAGTTTCTGATGGGCTAAAACAGGGACTAACAGGGTTTGGACTCAGTCTTTTAGGTAATTGCAAGCAACAAAATGCAGCTGGTTTTGTTTCAACAACATTGGAGTTTTTGTTTACAGGTTTGTGAGGATTGTTGCAGTGTTGTTGAAATTAAATGTCACAATGTTATTTGTTTTGGGTTGAAATTCTTGTATGTTACTCAAGAAAATGCCTGAGCATATGTACTGTGTATGATCTATCTTCCTAGTATGATCTCCTGCAGCGGTGCCTGGTCATACCAATTTCTGTCCTGATTCTGTTGTGCATGCCTATTTTAAGAGGCACCAGTTTTTGTGAACATTTCTCCATCCAGTACCAGACTCATACTAGCATTACAGTCCAGCATTGGAAAGGTCTGTCAACAAGCCTCACCTTGTTGCAACCAAGTACCTTCTTTGGAGTCTTCCCATTTCCAAATACTTAGTAACCATGAAAGACTTTATATGATACTCCAGGTAAATGCCTGGAGTTCACAATATCTCAAAATGGACTGCCTTCCAGTCTCAGTCATCATCCTCAACCACCTGCTTCACATCCTCAACCACCTGCTTAGTCATTGCTTCCTAATTACCTACTACAGCTCTCCCTCTAGATATAACATGGTAGCACTATAGATCCCAAAATCAAAATTAGAAAAATTATAATTTAAAACAAAAAAAAAACAGTTCAGTATCTATCACTTGAAAACTTTTCCATCAAAAACTACTTAACTTTATTGGACAGAATTTGTTTTACTGCCACAATTTAACTCTAGTTAGCCACTGTTATATTCAGGCAAAGTAAGATATCATGCATTCCTAACAGGCTAGCAAACACCCAAAATTATCCATGTCTCTAATTAGACATGATTGTCCTTGGTCCATATCATCTTTTGGATTTGGTTGAAATACATTAAGGGACATCCAGGAAATTGAAAGTTTATTTTGTTAAAAGGTTGTGATTTTTAAGTGATTTCTGGAGTTGGATGTTGAAGAGGCTGAAGTTGTTCCTCGGGGATATTTTAATTCTTTTGACAATCTTTAGCACTGAATCAGAATTGAGGAGGACTAGCCCTACTGTCAAATCCAAGACTGATGCTGACATTGTCCAGTTCTTCTTAGGCACCAACAAATTTTTTTACATCCATCAACAGGATCTCTAATAATGACTGGAAACAACCCTTGATGTTTTGGAAGGGAGCCAGAATGTTGAGCTCTTATGCAGTTGATAAGTATGTTAGACTTTGCTACAATATAAAGCCACAAAAGTAAAAAATACAACCACAAGAACAATCTGGTCTCAGATAACATAAAATCACAAAATATATCCTGTAGGAAATGTACATCATGAGTGTGAAGAGTTTATTTTATTTTGATTATAGTAGTACTTTTTATGAACAAATGTGATTGTTTCAGACATTATATTTTAAATGGATTACATGTAAGTTTGTCATTTTTCATGCTATTCTATGTTCTGGAATTGATAAAAGCATGCTTACATTATGTCACTCAGTTGCTAATCATCATATGTAACTTATGTTTTGAACTGAAAATGAGACATTTTATTGATTAACAAATGACATTACTCAGAGTACTTGATAAGGATGTTCATTTATTTAATTGTAAAATGGTAAATATTTCATTGTGCACTTAAAATTAAAAAGGAATGAAGCTTCTAACATCAGGTTGCTTTGGTCTCAAGAGCTACCTAAATTTAATCATTTTTTCAAAAAGTGATTGCAACATTTTTATTTACTTTAAATGTGATGCAGCTGTAGATAGAAATTAGAACCAGCAGGTATATTTATTAAATGGAGTAATTATACCATTGTTTTTAATGTTACTCATGGTCAGATCTATCATATGTATTACAATATGCGTTGAAAGAAAGCAATCTAAAGTTTGGTTTATTTTCATCTACTATTTTAATATCTTCTAAAGCTTAGAATATTTGAATTTACTTTTTAAAATATTATCAGACATACTGAAATGTAGAAATACTATGATGTGTAAAAAATCATAATTTGCATAAACTAACAGTATTACCATACATTTGACTGACATTTTATTTAACCCTTCCCCTCAACACATAAGTTCACTCGACTATAGCACTGTATCTACCACATTATAATAGGGGAGAGCGTATGAGTTTCAAGATGTACACCTTCGTTCATGCCATGTTCATGCTTCTGTTGAAGTATTCTGGCTTGTGCATTCTTTCAAACTCTTTGTGTTCTATCAAGAGTCTCGTACACAATTTTTGCAACTTTTGATCCCATTTTTAAAAAAAGCCAGCTTTCTGGTAAACACTAGCCATAGTTGAGTCCCACACTGCTTGCAAAGGCAACATCAAGACTCAGACATCTACAAGCCTCATTTCTGACAGGATGAAACTTTGCTTACTAGACCATATGAAGTCCCATCTTAACAAATAGAGTACCTCACATAATCAGCCAAGTGTTTGGTATGATTCACGGATAAATTCTGAGTAATGAAAAGGGATTAATAAATAAGCAGCATTTAGCAAACCAGTCTAGTCTGCTTTCTTCAAGTGAAAATATATTGTCCAATGAATTTAAATTTTCCATTTTTGCAAGCCTGTAACAATAACATTATCAGTGTTAATTTGAAAAGGTAACACATATATACAGAGATATTGTATGTTAACCATTCTTTCGTCCTAAGACACTGGCAACAGTTATAGGTGGGTTTCATTGCACAAACGCACATGGTTTAGGAAGCTAACTTTTTGTTGGTATACATACATTAAATTGTTCATTTATGGCTAGACTGCATTTTGCTGAGGTTTTTGGACCCAGTTTACATACTGTTATATATGGAACCATGAAACTGGTGAGGGCATTTATCTTAATGAGTACTATACTCTTATTACATAGGTATTTAACTTGAGTACTATATCCTTATTACATAGGTATTTAACTTGATGAGTACTATACCCATATTACATAGGTAGGTAATTGTGGCCAATATTTCATGTTTCACTGTTTAAATGTGTTTTCAGTTTATTTCTTAAGCAGTGTTCATGCTAGAATTATCAAATCACATGATAATCATCATGTAACTCATTGAGAATTTACATTTTGCTGGGTCATGTTAAGCTCATGACCATGCAATTTTATTCCTAGACAGTGTTGGGATTTTTTTGTGAGACTCAGAATTTATGCATTAAGATCTAAAAGTAGGTCAGTGCACATGATCCAAAAAGTGATATTATCCAATTGTGAATAAGCTATCTTTCCAAACAAGCCAAGAGAAAAAATTGGAAATTCAAAGTTGATGAGAGAAAGTAACTTTCAAAGCATTCATACACTTACAAAGAAGTAGCTGGTAGACTTAGCATTGTCACATATCATCATCATATACATATGTGCACTCATTCACTTTATCACAGCCTCACTAACATTAAATAGAAACATACATCAAGTTTCTGTCTTTAAAACCATTGGATGGCAAGATATATGCTTAATTAGATTCTGTCCTTGCAGCTCTCAATAGTTCAGTAGGGGTTTTGAAGGTAATGCTACTGTCATTGGTGTTCATCTTTACACTGACTACTGTTTGTTGTTCAAACCTCCCTGCTGAATTTTCTTAGCGAATCCTGGTTGGTCTTGATAACCATAATATTATTAATGTTGTCCTTCAGTTAATCTATTTGAGGCTAAAATGATCCTGGAAAATGTGGGTGGGTACAAACCCCAGCCAAGTTATACCAAAGACTTAAAAAATGGTACTAACAGCTGCCTCACTAGGCACTCAGCATTAAGATGTTAGTGTTAGTTCTGGTTGGCCTGGTGTCAAGATATTGTGACCAGGTGGGGGACATCATGCTACATGTCTGCAGCATAATGCCCTAGTACAAGACATCACTTAAAACTGAAAAATTGCAGACATAATAGTGATATGACTGCAAAACTGTTAATGCTATGTTAAAAATCCAAATCACTCACTCACTCTGCATAAATGTTCTATAAGTCTGATGATGACACGACACTGCATGAATGTTCTATACGTGTTTGATAAATTGATAACAATTCTCCACATGAATGTTCTTTAACTTTGATGACACTTCTTTGCATAAGCGTTCCATAAGTCTGATGATAACTCTTCTTTGCATGAGTGTTCCAAAGTCTGATGATGACTCTTCTTTGCATGAGTGTTCCATAAGTCTGATGATGACACTTTGCATGAGTGTTCCATAAGTCTGATGATGACTCTTCTTTGCATGAGTGTTCCATAAGTCTGATGATGACACTTTGCATGAGTGTTCCATAAGTCTGATGATAACTCTTCTTTGCATGAGTGTTCCATAAGTCTGATGATAACTCTTCTTTACATGTGTTCCATAAGTCTGATGATGACTCTTCTTTGCATGAGTGTTCCATAAGTCTGATGATAACTCTTCTTTGCATGAGTATTCCATAAGTCTGATGATGACACTTCTTTGCATGAGTGTTCCATAAGTCTGATGATAACTCTTCTTTGCATGAGTGTTCCATAAGTCTGATGATGACACTTCTTTGCATGAGTGTTCCATAAGTCTGATGATAACTCTTCTTTGCATGAGTGTTCCATAAGTCTGATGATAACTCTTCTTTGCATGAGTATTCCATAAGTCTGATGATGACTCTTCTTTGCATGAGTGTTCCATAAGTCTGATGATGACACTTCTTTGCATGAGTGTTCCATAAGTCTGATGATGACTCTTCTTTGCATGAGTGTTCCATAAGTCTGATGATGACACTTTGCATGAGTGTTCCATAAGTCTGATGATAACTCTTCTTTGCATGAGTATTCCATAAGTCTGATGATGACACTTCTTTGCATAAGTGTTCCATAAGTCTGATCATGACACTTCTTTGCATGAGTGTTCTATAAGTTTGATGACACTTCACTGCATGAGTGTTATATAAGTCAAATAATTATAATTTTCATTGTTATGACTTCATGGTCTTAAACTAATGAACAGAAAAGATTGAAAATTGCTTTTGATGTTCAGATAGTAATGAACAGTTCTCATTTAAACAACCTTAATATAAAAATATAAGACACATTGAGAAGACCAGGTCAAAAGGATGATGGTCAAAAGACTAAAACATTCTAAATTGTAAACAAAATAGGCTCTTTTAATTAAATTTTAATAAAAGTAGATGACAGATGTCAGCTAGACTAGGAATTTTGAAAGAGAAAACCATGTCTAGAACTTAGATCCAAGTGAACATATTTACCTTTAAGTAATATTTATCTTAGAATATATTACACATAGACAAAAAATAGCTATGAAATATTTTGTTCATAAAGAACCATAATTATGGAAAAAAAACAAATAAGACAAATTAAATATAAGTAACATCATGCATATTCTTGAAGTCACTGTTTGACATTTTGTGCATGTATCTTCAAAGTGTGTGTGTCACTTCCATGATGTATGTACTGTAAAGTTTTCATGATGCTTCTCAGGCATATTGTTTTAGTTTCTCAGCATTTATGTTCCTGGTGTCTTTTTATGAAACTTGTTTTGCATGTATATTCTCCAAGACTTTTGTTGAAACCTGCCATGTATGTTCTCTTAATCTTGTTTTGAAACATGTCATGAATGTTCTCTTAGTCTTTGTATGTAACTAGCATGCATGAACAATTAAATCTGTTTATGGCACTTTTTCAGGTGGCTGTTTTGTAGATCTGTTTATTACACTTCACATGCATATTTGTTTGTCACTTTATGACACTTCTTTTGTTTGAATGTTCAGTCTGTTTCTTGCATGTGACTGTACTCTACAAGTCAGTGACACTTCTCTTGTAAGTGACTACTCTTCTTGTTAACAAATGCTAAGCTGAGTATCTACCAAAATGTAGGGAGGAAGAATTAGAATTTGTCATACTTATATAACCCACCTCCACATACTAAAAGGCAAAGACATACCAGAGTGTGTTTCTTACACTACTTTGTGATACAGTGTATTGACCTCCAACCCATTGGGATCAGAACTACAATGTGCATGACATGAAGGAATATTTTGATAAATAAATGTCACTTGTATTATAGAATTATTGAAAGAAGTAAACATTTATTCTAAGCTATAACTTATATGCCATCACCTTGAGCATTTTTATGTAATGTATAAACCAGCTCTTTTTTTCAATAACTTTTAATCTGTCTTTACTAACATACACTATTTACATTCCTGGTTGATTGGGAAGCTTTATACATTATCCTTACCATCTTATCATTTTACTTTCAACTTCAACTATTTGGTTTTGGATATCTAGTCAATGTGAAACCTTTTATCATTTTTAATTGATCATACATATAATGTTTTGTATTGATCATACATATAATGTCCTAAAACTACAGTCAATCAATCAATCAATTATAATTGACAGTAGCATGTTGCTCATTGGCTTGTCACCATTTTTTGCTTTGTTAATACTGTTTTGTTAGGATAACTCTGTCTTGTAATGAATAGGTGCTATTGCTGGATTGGCAGATCAGCCCATGCAGAATTTCATGGCTCACAGTATGGCAGATTCTCCACATTCTTCTAGGTCCACAGCTTCCAGTCTCGTCACAGGGATGGGAAAAGGAATTGTTGGTGTCTTCACCAAACCAATAGGGGGTGCTGCTGAGTTTTTATCCCAGACAAGTCAAGGTATTGTATTCTTACTTTATCATGAGTGTAAGACTGTTTTCCAGTGCAGGACACTGATTAAGAGTATCTCAATCTTTCATCAAATGAATATTGTTACATCTTTTGATGCCAGAATAGTTGCCTGTTATATATTGTTATTTAACAGCATCATCTACCATCACAGCATTACTTGCATCACCAGTCCAACTTGTTTTTTTTATAAAGTCATATGTACATGAAATTGTAATTGTCTGCTAGTTGTAGATTGGTTTTTAGAGGTTGTCTGCATTTTAGCCACAGTTTTAAGTTTATGTAATATATTTTGGTGTCAACCAAACATTATACACACCTCTCTTGATACTTTAAACCAAGATAACTTGTGACTGTGAAGTCAGGCATGATTCCATTTTTAAAAAAATAGAAAATACCAAAAGAATTTACCACTGTTTGTTGAACATGAAGCAAATCATTATTCAAGCTAGTATAAAACAGTAATATATCACTCATTTTATAATGGTAGTTAGTGCCCAGAAATTTAAATAAAAATCATAAAATTGTTATCTTTTAAGAAAATTTGTATATTTGTTAAATTTTTTTTACAAATCAATTCTTAGTATACTGTACATAACAATACACAACAAAAATATTAACAAATTAAAATGTCAGTAATGCCTACTACTTTCAATTCTTAAAGAAGTAAATAACAATTAAATTAACAAAGTCAAGTGAGATTTGCATTTTATCATTCAGTATGATTTCGGTGTAACATGTTATTTGTGATGTACTTATTGATAGCAAAAGACCTAAGCAAAAGAGCTGATTCACAGATAGGATTCAATATAAAATTGCGAGTTCCATCATTAATAGTGAATATAAGATTCCCAAATTAGTAAATTATTAAATTCCCAAAATAGTAAATGTAAGATTCCCAAATTAGTACTCAAAGGATTGCTGAAAGATGAGCAGAAATTTCACTCAAACTTTCAAAGAAAAATGACAGCATCAGTAATTTATTAATTTAAGAATATAAAGATATCAATAATTTACTAATATAAGAATATAAAGATATCAGTAATTTACTAATATAAGATTATAAAGATACCAGGTTTCAACATTGTTGAGTCTGTAAATAAATGTTTTTAAAAATAAAGAATCTTGTTTTCTTAGGAATCTATAGTAACACTAGAATATATCAACAGTGACATAACACAATATTTTCACTGGTACACATGTGCTGTGTGCTAAAACCATTCAGTAATATTTTAAATTATCTTTGAGAGATTGGATATAATAAAAATTAAAGTAATTTATACAGAAAAGGAACTTCATCGGAAAAACTGTTTATAGAAAATTATTCCCAATGCAAATATTATTTGAGTCAAACACTTAACTCCCACCCCCATCCCTTTCTTAATTTTGTGTAGGTCTTTCAGTAAATTGCAGTCTCACTCATGCCATGGTCAGTGTTTTTATATCTCATTGTCTGTATGAGTTATGAAGGGAGAAGTCTGCTCTTTCTATATATAAATTTTCAGTGTAATTTACTGGATTTCTTTTTTATTCTTAATCTTTAGAAAAGGAAATTATTCACTGTGCATTGATTGTTGATAGGAAAATTCCCTCAAAAATCTGAATTTTGCATCAGACACTCAGAAAGTCGCATTACTAATAGATTTGTGACTCCCAGGTGAAATATTCCTATCACATACCTATACAAGTAAAGAAATAATCAATTGTAGTATAGAAGGCAGAGTTCTATCCTTCTGAATCTTTTGCATAGGTTAGCTTTCTGTAAAAGAATTCCTGTGTAGATAATTTAACTGCTGTTGTTTTGCAATGACATTCTTTATGATTAAAATCTCTTCATGGATGTTGACAGTGACATAGAGCTAAAATTAAAGTGTATGGAATATTCTTTATGTCTTGATAAAAGATCAGGACACAGTTAAATAAATAATACTTACAGGTCCAAACTAACCTGTCTGTTATGTTCAAAGACAGCTGAATAAAAAAAAACACTTATTGGACTAGGTTTCGAGCTTAATAAATGTCTTCTGACAGGCAGTTATGTTTGTGTCTCAGTTGATGAACAATACATTGTAAAATTGATATATATTTAAATAGATCATAATGATGTGCATACATTGTAAAGTACAAACATTGGCATAGAGTGCAATTCCATGTAAACTTGTACATAGATTAGATTATTTTAGGAGTAGCCTGTGAATTAATGTAAACCCTAATATATGTATATTGCTTACAGTCATGCTCAAGATTAAGAAATGAAAGAGAGACTTTTCTTCTGTCCTTGAGGTTTACTGCATGGCACTGAGTTGAGTAAATTCCCAGTCTGTTCTATCCATAGGCAATGCATTAATCAAGTTTCAATTTCATTCTATTCACAGGTTTACTACATGGTACCGGGTTAAGCAAGTTCCCAAAGCCTAAATATGCTCCTCAAATTCTGTTGTATGAGGATGCTACATGTGGACATGCCAAATATGCCATGTAAGTTTCTTTTACTTGCACATTTTAAACTAATAAGTCACTCTGAGAATCATACATAGATACATGTATGTACTGGTACTAAAAATCTATAGGTACATGTATGTACTGGTACTAAAAATTTAGAGGTACATGTATGTACTGGTACTAAAAATCTACAGGTACTGGTACTAAAAATCTACAGGTACATGTATGTCCTGGTACTAAAAATCTATAGGTTCATGTATGTACTGTACTGGTACTAAAAAACTTCAGATTGGTTTTATAGACCATTTCATGGAGACTTCAGCGAACTTCGTAATTTGCTCGGAATTTTGATCTTGTAGCGGGTGGTCAACTGACCGCAATATCCAATCGATAGCTGGTAGGCAAATAGTCTGGTCCCCTGCTTAGTATGCTCCCTAGTATAGTATAGTGGAGTGCATCGCAGGGAGCATACTAAGCAGGGGACCAGACTAGTGGTCAAAACAAGGCGGACACATCAGCATTAGCATCAACTGTTCCAACTACTTCAGCTTTGTTTATAGAGTTGAAAAATGCCTATTCAACAGCAATGATGCCACAGATATTGATGAAATTTAATATTGGAACCATCCTGTCTTGTTTTCTGGATTTTGTAGCCATACGAGAGAGTAGCTATGAGCTGGTTACATCTGGACATGCACAAGCGAGTATGGAAACGGTGTCAATGTTACAAATTTAATCCCTTTTTTTTACCATAACACTGTATTTCATAAATCGAGTTTCGTTTACCAATAAAAGGAATTTTTTGTATTAATCTGCAGTATAACAAACCTGGAATATTTTTCAACGGTAAAGCTGCAGAAGTCCCAGGCATTTAGCGGGCAGGTAGTGGGCATTTCTTAATTTGTTTTAATCTGATATGTCTAAACAACACTGTATGCCATTTTGTTATGTACAGATGCCTACCAGCGTTTGATTGGTTGGAGTATAAAGTGACTCGGGAGGTTTTTTCTGAATATTACGGAGCAACTCTGTTAAATCCGGTATGAAATGGGCTATTCATCAGTATTTATGACTATTCTATAATTTCAGATGCATGCATTTTTTTAAAAACACAATAAAGTCTCTGCCTATGGTAGTGAGATGTCTTAAGTATGTAATGATGAAATCAGTGAAATCAGACTTTGACTCTTGTGAAAGAGATGTAGAGTTATTATGTAGACATGTAACAAAGTTTCATGTTGCAGACTCCAAGTTCCTTAGAATAAAAGTACAGAAGAAAATAATTAGTGGTGCTGACCTTTGAAGATAAAACCTGTACTATGATGCATGAGAATGTGTGTCAGGGTTCATCCTAGAATCTCAAGCAGTTTTGAAGATGTAAAGCAATAAGAAAATATGTTATTTTGACTTACAAGATAGAACCCAAAATGTGGAATGTAAGATACCTTTTGATGCTAATATACAAGTGTAATCCTAATTGCATTCAGTTATTTTAACAGCTTAATATACACATTAGAGCATGATTATTGAAAATGTTACTGAAACATGAAGTATTGGTATGTGAAGATAGAAGGCCCCCAAAGTAGTATGTAAGCAGTATAACAAGTATCATCCCTTTATTTCAAATGACTATACAAATGAAAAACTGAAAATATTTACTTGTTACCTTGATGCTATAGACAGAACTATCAGTATAGTATTTGGCATACCTTCTAATGATAATATATTAGTCTTTAAAGTTTCACATATAAATCTGAGATGGTTCTTAAAATACAAAGAGGAAATGAAATAATGATGGAAAACTTGAAATATTCACCTTTGATCTTGACTTTGAATATAGAACTCCATATGAGATACATGAGAAATTTTATAATGATGATGCATACCATCCTTTAAACAGCTCAAAAGTTATAAATACTGACCCATGATCTTGGCCTTGTTTTGGCATTTGACACATCTTCTAATCATAATGTACAAATCTACCAAGTTTCATCTTTTAATCATAAATGGCTTTAAAGTTATAGAGCAGAAATGAAAGTGTTATAGTTGGACAGAAATATAGCTACTATATATTTCACTTTTCCTGAAAGGGTTTTTGCACAAAAATATTTAGTCATATACCATATACATGTACTTTCAAACATGTTTGAAATAAGTATCCACCAGGTAAGAAAGAAGCCAGTTGATTTTGGGGGTAAAGGACAAAGCCATTTTGAAAGAAAACATTTTTTTTTAATGGCAATTATAATAACTTGATCTGCATTTGTGGAGGGTTTATTCAGATAAGGAAAAGCCTATTGATTGTAAGGTCAAAAATATCAAAGGACAAGGGAAAAATGGGTTTTGCAGACCGGAGTTTGCTTTGCTTATACTTAAGTTAATAAAGAAGCCTTTAAAGGTGAGAGGTCACTGTCACTCTAGGTCTAATAAGAAAATAATGGCTTCTGCACATTAAGTTTTGTTCATGATTGCATACCTCATCTAAGTTCAAGGTCATTGGGATCCCTTGGTCAATAATTTCACAAGTCAGACATATTGTTCTAGTGCCTTTAGAAAGGACTGTTAAACATGAGATGGGCATATAGTGTGACCTGTGTGTTACTATTGTTCTTAAATGGTACCCCATGAGATTGTTTTCAAATATAACTTGGAAGTTATTTTTTTAAAAGAATTAACTTTGGTCTGATATTCCTGCACAAATTAAATGTATTTCTTTTCTCACAGCTGATATGCATAAATTCTTGTTGTTGCTTTAATTTTTTTCCATCAACTGCAAAACCTGTCTTTGAAGAAAACCTTAGAAGTGAATTTTTTTAAAAAAGTTATAGCAGCAATTGTTTCTGTGTAGTGGGAAGAATTTTTGTTGGAAATGTGGAAAAGCCATATTTTTCTGTTGGCATTCCCATCAGCTCCTCAACTATTTTTGTAAAGTTTTATTAAAACTGTCTCGTTTGGTTTTATTTCCATCACCACATTATGCATTCTTTTTATACTTGTGGAATTTAATTTTTGAGTAAAGACAATAAATTCTATTTTACAATCACTAACTCTGTTTTATCTTGAGGTTTATGTAATAGACATAAAAGATGTGTTCACATTTTGGTTTTAAAATGTTTATAGTGCCTTAACTCCTTAAATGATGTTTGCAGCACCTTTATTCTTTGAATGATGGTTGCATTGCCATAACTCTTTAAATGATGTATGTAGTGACTTAACTCCTTAAATGTTTGTAGTACCAGTGCCTTTATTTCTTGAATATTTGTTGTGCCTTTTAATCGCTAAATATTTGTAGTGCCTTTACTCCTTGAATGATGCTTGCAGTTTGTTAACTCATTAAATGGTGTTTATGGCATATTTTAGTGCCTTACCTCGTTGTTTGAAACTTGTAGTGCTTCGAATGATGTTTGTAGTGCCTTAACTCCTTGAATGATGTTTGTAGTGCCTTAACTCCTTGAATGATGCTCATTTGTGCCTTAACTTCTTGAACGATGCTCGTTTGTGCCTTAACTTCTTGAATGATGCTCATTTGTATGATGCTTGTTTGTGCCTTAACTTCTTGAATGTTGCTTGTAGCATCATAACTCCTTGAATGATGTTTGTAGTGCCTTAACTCCTTGAATGATGTTTGTAGTGTCTTAACTCCTTGACAGATGTTTGTAGTGCCTTAACTCCTTGAATGATGCTTGTAGTGTCTTAACTCCTTGAATGATGCTTATAGTGCCTTAACTCCTTGAAGGATGTTTGTAGTGCCTTAACTCCTTGAATGATGCTTGTGTCACTTAACTCATTAAATTGTTTGTAGTGCCTTAAACTCCTTGAATAATGTTTGTAGTGCCATAACCCTTTAAATGATGTTTGTATAGCCTTTACTTTCTGAGTGATGTTTGCAGTGCCATAAAATTGTTTGTATGCATTTAAAATAGATAGAGTTCAGATTTGGGCATGATCTCAAAGTTGTTTCAGGTTTGAGCATAATCTCAAAGATGGTGGAGTTCAGATTTGGGCATGATCTTAAAGATGGTGGAGTTCAGATTTTTGGCATGATCTTAAAGTAGGTGGAATTTTGATTTGGGCATGATCTTAAAGGTAGTTGGTATTCAGATTTGGGCATGATCTTAAAGTAGGTGATATTCAGATTTTATGTTTTTGAAGAATCAGTAGCTAAAGTTCTGATTTGTCAGTTTCATTTAATTATGGAAAGTTAAACATTTCCTGCAGCTTATAACTAATGCACTTAATTCTATTTTTTCCCCAGAAAATTGTTGCAGTCTCTACCATCCAGTTCATTAATCTGCTGTATGGAAGCAGAGCAGCTGGATCTGATGGGTATGCGAATGTCAGTGAGCCTCATTTTGACAACAGACATTTTATTTGTTGTCAGCCATGAGGATGATGCACAGCAACAGGCATTCGCTGTGGCAGAGTTGGAATGCTTTGTGAAATCTAGAGATCCTCCAGTAATGAGAATTATCTGGAGGGACTTGGTAACATTTCAAATGGAGGAGGTAATACTGTAAACATAATACTTTTGTGTCACTTACTATAAATATTCATGAATTTAATAATTTCTTCAATATTGTAACATAAAATTAACATACTTTGCTGTTTTTCAGTAGACCTATTGTCTCTGATGGCATTAATATTTAATGATATTTGGTAAGTTTGATTATTTTGCAGTTTTTCAAAATTTATAGTTCTCAGTGGACAGAAGAAACATTTCATAAAACGGATGAAAATGAATACAGATGTAGGAGCTGTATGATCTTTTGGTTGGATAACTTTGCATACCTAAATACTTACACAGGTCAAAAAGGTTGAAACTGATGACAAAGCCGGCAATTTCCTGGTATTTCACATTGTGAATTAGTTAGTCCTCATTTCCTCCTTTGTGATTTTCAGTCCAATCTTGACTTGTGTATTTTAGAAATGATTGTTATTTATACATTTATAAACAGTTGCATTTGACATGTGTGGGACTGCATTCAGTAAGAATGTTCATTGTACTTGGTTGTTAGATATAGCCCTTTTCGAAAAGAATAACTCCAATATATTGTGAATTCTTCAAAATCCAGATGCATGCATAGGACAAGAGACAAAAAAATTCCAGATAGTACTGACTGTGGATTGTTAATTTGCTTATAGCATCATGATTTATGGACATTAATCCAATCCTACTTTTACCAAGCCATCAAATCAGTGATACTTTCATTTTCTGCTTTTGTAAATTACACAGTTTATTCCAATTTTTTAACAAAGGAACTAGATACCTTACTGATTCAGTAAATTATCAAATTCCAATTAATGGATGAGTTTAGCATCAAAGATTATTTAAAACTTTTGCGTAACTATAAACATAGGTCAGCTTTGACAAAACTTCTCAAATATTTCTGGGGATGTGGAAAATTTAGAATTAATAAAAATGAAATGCTACAACCAGGATATTGAAAATATCAATATTTATTTATCTTTTAGTGTGTCCAGTATATATTAACTTATGTCTAAACTTAATTAGAAAAGACTTCTGGAACAAACCATTCATGTACAAATACACTGAATTGTTAACTTCTGGTAATGAGAAAATAATGTGTACATTAATTAAATTTGTTTATGAAACATTGAAATCTTCTTTTACAATACACACATTATAAAATTTATAATGCTGTATACTTAAGTGTGAAATATGGAGACTTATTAGTGAAATAATGTTCAGATCTTTTTATTTCTATACTTTCACATGTGAAAAATATATTTTTACAGTTTCACATGTGAAAATGTAAGATTTCCTATCATGCCATTCAACACATGTGTATTCCTACAATAGATGTATCTACTGCAACAAAACTGAGTACTTTTGTGATGTAGAACAAATAAGCACAAACTGCTGTATGTTACAGAAATGGAAATTAATTTTTTTCTATAGTAGATTAACTAAAAGCCATTCTTATCTCTCTGAAGTTATCTCCCCTTATGTCCTTGTCAACAACAATAAACTTGCTTAGTTAAATCAGACTTGCATTGTTTTCAGATAGGGTCAGATAGTTTGTAAAACACAAAAATGTAATTTAATATGACAGATTATGTCAACCCAATCAACAGTTGCTTTAGGTTATGTATATATGATCAAACTATGAAAAGGAAGTATATTTACAAAAAGGGAGTTGGGGAGATGCAAGTTCAATCTTCTAAACCTTGATTCTAGAGCATGTTTGATACATAATTAAAAGAATATTTTCTTTTCCTATGTTGATATCAGATATATTTCATCTTGTGGTGACAGAAATGATGTATGTTAGCTTTGTTGTCACTCATTAAAATATTACAAATTTGGTATGAAATGCATCCAGTATTAGGAGGGAAAAAATATATATATGGTTAATGACATTTAATTTGAATGACTGATTGTTTTTAAATTGTTGAATTGTCCAAGAGTTTCATAATTAATCATTAGCATATTGCCAAGTTATATGCAAATGATGAACAAAAAAGGAGTTGATGAAAAGATGAAAAAAGTGAATCTAGAAACAATTAATGAAAATGTGTAGAACATATATAGATAGAAAATAAATTGGAAAGAAAAAGGAAGATTATATATCATGTTGGGTGTTCTTGGTAATAAACACAAGAAATTAAGAACTGTTGAGTACTTTCTGCAAGTCCACATCTATAAAGAGGTTATCCATTTTTACGTTTTGTAAATAGGACTGCTCCAGTGGCCTAGTTGTTAGAGTGTCTGCCTCAAATGCAGGTGGTTGCAGGTTCAAATCCCATTCAAGTCATACCAAAGACTTATAAAAATGGTACTACATGCTGCCTCACTATGCACTAGGCATTAAGAGGTTAGTGTTAGGACTATCACACTAGTGTCAGGATAATGTTACTGGGTGGGACATCATGCTACATGTCTGCAGCAGTACATGTAGTGATATATATGACTGAACATTTTTTAAAGCAATGTTAAAAATCCAAATCACACACACAAGTCAAATGCAGTTTGTTCCAAGTCACTGTCAGACATGAATAATTTTAAATTTCCTTCTGTCCTAATAAAATGTTATGATTTTTATGGCATTATTAATTTAGAAAAAGCAAGAATGATTAAAATCTGAAAATGTTAGATTCTTAAAAATTTAAAGTTTAATTGGGAATTTGCTGTTTTAAAGGTAAAGTGTATTAAAATATTATAAGTAAAAATTGTATACAACTAACAGCATTTTATTAAACATCATAATTGGTCATGGTTTTTTATAGCAAATGTTGTCACTCATATTTTAATTTCCATTTCTTTGTTTTTACTAGTTTGAAACATGGTTTTAGAAATGTATTAAACCTGTTAGTCTGGGCAACTAATTATTGTTCTAAGAGAATTTTAGTTGAATATATATTGTCATTTATTGTTATTTCATTATTAGTAGTAGTTATTATTATGCAAATACAGTAAAATCACTACTGTCAAGTTTATTTGTGTGAGGGTGATTTAGATTTTTAATGCTGCAGACATGCAACATCATGTCCCACCCAGTCACATTATCCTAACTCCAGGCAGATCAGTCCTAACACTAACATCTTAATGCTGAGCGCCTAGTGAGGCAGCTGTTAATACCATTTTTGTTAGTCTTTGTGATGACTCAGCCGGGGTTCAAACTCATGACCTCCTGTATCCGGGGCAGATGCTCTAACCACTAGGCCACAGGAGCCATCGTGTCAAATGTACTTAACTCATGATCCAATGGGTGGACCACCTCTACTAATTATGAAGCAGTAAACATTTTTGTCAAGTCCTACTCAAATTGGGCTATGTTAACTAAAACAAAATAATAGTTGAGGGAGGTAACTTATTATGTGAAAGTTATGATGCTTTATTTAAAAGTTCCATTGGCAAGTTAATTTGTAAATATCTGTAAATATCTTTAAATTTATGCAAAATTTTAATAATATGGGCTGGATAAGAGAAAGCAATATTAATGTCTCTGACTGCATAATTATGGTGGTGCATGATACAACTTTTCCTCTGGATATGGCAGCAGCATAAGCAATGTTAAAGTTTATGTTAAAATTACACCACTGTATGAAAATTTTCCACAGAACATTTGTTACTCAATCCAGGAAAAAAAAACCAAGTTTAACAGTCATATATTTCTAGTCATAATTCATGCTTTTTTGACACCCCCTTCCATAATTAACATTCCTACTCAAAGACCATCCAAAAATTAATCACTCACTTTTTAAGGTCCTAGGAACTGATTGCAGCTCTATTGTTTATTATATGCTTGAAATACACACTCCTTGACTTCATTTCAATTGCAGAATGAAAATGCAAATACAAACAGAGTTGCTGCCTTCATTGATGCAAGCCTTAACTATGTAGAACCTCTCATTCAAGAAGAATCTGCCTCACAAGTTGTTGTAGATACTAATTTATCCATGAAAAAAATTCAGAGAGTTTCTATGCCTCAAATTTCCATGGAAACAGTGGGCTATGTACCTGATTGTAAGATTGAGGACAATGAAGAAATTTCAGAACTTCCACAGTTTGAAGAGAGACATCTTAGTGACTGTAAATCTGAGGATTCCAACTCTTCTCAAATGGAAACTGTTGCCATGACAATGTTACCACAGTATGACTTCCATATGACTGCAGCCTATATGGAAGGATTTATGGAAATATTTAATCTGGTCAAAAGCAGATTAACAGGCAAAGGATTTGATCTCTAATGATTGTAGTATACAGTTATTCTGGCTTCCAAGAGCTGTTTATAAATTGCTCTCTCTCATAACTCATTCTATCTGGTTAGTTAATGAAGCTCATTTTCATTATCTTATCTTAAAGTTAATTAAGAACTAGGTTCATTTCTTTGCTATTACTGCAAACATTCAGATCATAAAGCCAAAACAAATTAAAGAAAGTTCTAAAAGAGTGGAAATGTTTTCTAATTGCATCAAAATGTAAGCATTTCATACAAACTTTCAATGTCAATCTTTCATTGTTTTAATTTTGCTAACAACAGACCAGCCAACTCGTACAATTTTACTGTAAGTCTTACAATATTTACTCTTAAGGCATTAAAGCAAAAACTATGGAAAAATGATTACTGCCGAAAACTCCAGAAAATTTGTTCATCTGTGTTTGATTTGGATCCGGATTTCATGTTAGAATTAATGTAATTTGTCAGGGAACCAGACTAACTTTACAGCAACACCTCATACACTTTAAACTGTCACTATTTGTTTATCAAAAGCATCTGCATGATCCAACTGTTGATTATAGATTTGTTTTAAAATGGTTATAAGCAAGCGATGCATAAGACAAAAGGAAAAGTAAGCCACTTAAAAAGTGTTAATAATAGACATAGAAGAATAAAAAGGAATATTCAGAATCTTGTGAATAAAATATGTAATGGACACAATTACGTTTTTTTTTTTTTACATCACATGCTAATTTGAGTATGACTCGTGGCGGGAGATATGATTTTGTCATCTGCAATGGAAAAAGATAAGAATTATGTCTTATTAAGAGATAGCAACAAGCCATTGAGCTGCATAGGGGTTGGAACTTTTGTTTGTGCAAATGTACTAGTAAATAACATTTACGAGTACTTTACAATCTCTTCAGTTGAACATAATGTTTATTTTTGCTGCATGTTTCGAATACTGAACTTTTTATTACGTTTTTGAGCCTTACAGCAGCAGTTTATGACATTTTTTACATCTTAGTGAAAAGTGGTTAAACTAACAGAAAAAAATCAACTGCCTTACTGAGACAGACTTGTCATGGTTGGCAGGTCTGTAACAATGATTTTCATAGAGAAATCCAAAAGTTAATAAAACAAAATTAAAAAACTGATGTCCTGGCCAGGTCATCTAAATATCAGTCAAAAATATGCCTGCCAAATTTAATTTAATCTTTTTAACTCAAGGCCAAGTGAGCTTAACAATTGCTGCCTTTACTATTATTCCTAACTTTGATCATACTGTGAATGTTTTTTCTATTGTAATGATCTCAGACAAGTTTGATAATGAATGAGATATTTGCATCAGATTGGTATATTACTACTTTGGAGGCCATAAAACTGAAACTTGGACAAGTGTGATACTATGTATTTTACGGAGTTATTGTTCTTTTGAATGGTTAAGCTTGTTACCACACAGGAAGGCGTATTTGTAATGTGATTTTAATCAACTTGGAATATAAATATATGGTAACAGTATCACAGGTATATTCAAAAATGATCAAGAAATATGAATATTAATTAAGTGTTAGGAGTCTATGATCTTAAAATAAGTATGTGAAAGATAACAATCTTTGTAAAATACCCATCTAATGATCAATTTTGAATTAATATGCATCTGACCAAATTGTACTGACTGTATCATGCACAAATACAGTATAATACAGTGTGATCCTGCAATAGCATAGCCCATTAAAACAAAAATGTGGATATAATATGATTGTGGCATGGCTCCCAAAATTTCATATACATGTACTTTTCTCATACACAATTTTTTTTCTCTTATACAAGTATGAAAGTAATGTGTAAAATGTTATTATCATTTTTGGGGAAGAGTTCATATACAAATTCTAATAAAAGATGATTGTGGCATGGCTCCTGCGGTTTCATATACATGAATTGTACACAAAAAGTTTTTTCTTCATAAAAGTTTCAGGTTTCATGATCGGTTTTGCCAATGTTGCAAATTGCAGTTTATTTTCCTTACTGGCTACAAAATATACCATCTGACAAAATTTTTATTTCTCCTTGATATTGTTGGCTGTTTAAATTTGTACATACAACTTGGGTTTGGACAGAAGTTAGGAGGCAACAACTGGATACAAAATGCACTGAAATTTATATATTGTTGGATAAACAAATTCATTGTATATGTTGACTATCCACCTTAACAGTGTGTTGTTCTATCATAATCCACCTATTCTGACATCTGGTCTTTGTAATGTATGTTAAAAATTCTCAACATTCTTTTAACATTTCTGGTAACAGAGATCATACTTATTGAGGCACTTAACAAATATTTTTGATAAAATAGTGCCTGAAATTAATATATTTATTTTGACTTACCTCTGTATGTTGATGGTTTAGTCATTTCCTTGTTCTTTTCATTCACTTAATTAAACCCTTCAGAACACTCATTAGTAATCTCTGTCAGAACTGTGTATTCATCATCTGTTGGTCTTTTTAAATAAACTTCTGATACATGCTTGGAAGTCAGCATCAATATCACCAAAACTGTCACAAAAACAAACAGAAAAATAAAACAAACAAAAATGAAAATCTAGGCTTCTAATAACTTCTACAATCAACAAAATGACAACTAATTTCTTTTGCATTTTAAAATGCACCCAGAAAAAATAGTTTTGCTGAAACTTCAAAGAAAACTGATCTCTTTTGAAGCACTGATCATTCTGAATAAATACTAAGCAAATGGAGAAAAAAAAATCAGTCTCAATTAATGTTCTACAATTATTTTATATTGCTGCTGCAGTAAGAAACAGACATCCGTTTGGTCCTCCAAAGCTGTCCTTTCAATAACTACATGCACCATTCATCAAAATAAGCAGGCTACAATCTTCAATAAAAACAACCTTTTATTAAAGGAACTCAACAAAAGACTCAAATAAAAGCAATGGAATCTGATAAATTGTTGCATTGTCCAAAGTGACTGAAACATGTTTATTGTGCCATGAAAGTTTCATTTATGCAGGAATAAAATATGCTTAGTCACTACAAGAGGTGGTATAAAATGCAAATGAAAATTTCCAGTTTTTTGAAACCAGATATATGGACATAAAGTTAACTGAATATGGGGTATCTTGCAAAGATGTTTGTTAAACTTTTTAAATTTATTCAAGTTTCATTTTGCTATCAACAGACACATCCCCTGGGTAGCCTTGGCAAGATGATACTGTCTCAAGCTGACCAAAAATCTAGGCCAATTGAAGTACACATACATGCAGCATGTAAACTTTTTCAACCATGTGCTACTTGTGACAAATGTAGTGAATTATTAAGTGACAATCAGTTTTTGATCAAAACTAGGTATAACTTTTTTATATACATTTGTTATTTGTGTTTTCTAAGGGGATGAAAGTCATACATGAATTTTATAATGTGATCTATACTAGAATTTATTATGTACAAGTACTTAAAAGATTATGGATTATGCTACACAAATGTAAGTTCTCAACATACAAGTTTTTTTTCGGACTAGTTTGTCTTTGTCATCATTTAATCAAATGCAAGTCTTTTTGCACCAGCTTCTTTTACTCTTCCCCACTGTCATATTTTAGGTAAATGAATCATTTTCTTCAGCTAACTGTTATAATATGGTTTGGTCTATAACTCAGCTTCTACGCGCCTTAGCTACCATGTTAAAGCATGGTCACTGTATGTTGTTTGAATTTGCTTATTAGTGTGTATTGTATTAGATAAGTTTCAAAATGGATAACTATTCCATCATCACACCTTTATTCATATTCTACATGATTCAAATAAATTAAACTGAGAGGATTTTTATCTAAGAGTGGAAGTTAATTGTTTGCTTTAAAAGGACATATAATTCATCCTTTGTTCTTGCCATTCTGCTTAATATACCTTACTTTTTAAATATTTCCATTCAGCTGAAGCTTTGGTCAAAGAGAAAATAAGAATAAAATAGTAAACATAAATTATAAAAATCTATTCTTTAGTTTTTGAAAGATCCATATACATTGTGCAGTGAGTCATCCTGGCATTTAACATGCTGTGTTTGTTTTCTCTGCAAGTGAAACAATGTCTGCATTTCCAACAAAGAGCAATTATCTCTGTTCTTGATTAAAAACAGTAACAGAAGCACATGACATATTTTCAGTACACATCAAATTTGTTTTTTATATACCTTAAGATATATACTTCAATTCTAAAATATATTATTCTTCTGATTTTACAAATCAGATGTAGATAAAATTTAAATTTTTCAATTAAAAAAAACAATTTTCTTTGTAAAAATATTTTGTGCTAAAAAATAATATATTTATAGATTGTGTACAATAATTGGAAGATAATTTTTTTAATATGATTTATGGTATAATATAATTATAATATAATCAGGGTATCATATATATGTAATTGTGAAGTCTGTACATATTAATCTTGTTAATCTTGCATCTGATTTGTTGATCATCTAACCAAGTTTAGTAAAATTTAGTAAATAGGTTTACATCATCAAGATACTAGAAGAATTTTTTTTCAAGATCTGTGGATGTTCATACATATGATATAATCAGTGGATGTTCATACATATGATATAACCAGTGCAGAACATCAATAGATCTCAAAATTTTGATCAGTACATTGGCTTCCAAACTAGATTTTTTTTTTAAGTGCATAAATTTTATACATTTTATGGGGACATAAAACCAAACAAGTGCATTTTTGGCCATAATTTGTTTTTCCTCAATAATGGCACTGAACATAGACTTTTACTTATAATTTGATCTTTTCTGTCCCAAATGTGGGGTTATCTCCCAAGAGACCTTGTGTTACCTTCTTGTATGCTGGCATGAAAATTTATGTGCAATCTATGAGGCTGGATACATAACTTGAAATCAGTTTAGTAAAATGATTTGCACTGAGGAATGGTAAATTGTGTTCTGCCACAAAATTTGAATACCAAGTCTCTGCAAGTGCCATTTTTGATCAAGTCTTCAAAATAGGTGTTTGTTACAGAAACATCATTGCTCCTAGGAAATTGTGTCTGCTTATGCCTAGTGATATAATTTCTTCAACCAAATAGTATCTTATCCACTTTTCATGAAAATGCAAACTCAGGACCTATGCTACTTACCTACACACTTAAACTCCAAATACCAAGCATTGCTGAACTTAATGTAATATTTAGTGGCAAACAGCTTTTTAGAGTTGTGAGAAAGGAGATGTTTTGGCATTTTTTACATGACTCTAAAGATATGAGCTTTCCTTAAATATTCCTCTTAAAAAATTAAAATACTTTTGGGTTAGTCTTCTTTATAACTTGCTTCATTCAAAGACTGGCTGATTTTTAATGAAAGACTCCTGGATTAACTTTGATCTCTTTACTACTTACAACACCTCAAAAGATATCATGCCTTTCACTTTAAATTCTCCAAATTACAACAATACCATAATTCACTTACATTTACTTATTTAAGAGTTCTTAATCAAGCCATTCAGCATGCATCATTTGACCAGTCAGTTTAATGGTACATTTCCTGTCTCCATTAGACTGGTTCTGGATGGCTTCTTTAATAAGTGGATAGAATGCATACTCTAGTAACATTTTTCTTTTCTTTTCTTCAACATTGATAAAAATCTTTAAATTTTCAAGAGCAGTAGATTTAAAAAAAAAAACAACAGTATGTATGGTAGATTGTCTTTGAAACTGTACTTTTGTCCTAATGCTGGCTGATGCTGTTACCAATGTGATTTTAAACTTTGTTATATGTGACAGGGAAAGAGCATCGGAATGGGAAATATACAGCAACTGAATATTTGTTGCAATGTTTCTTCTACTGTAAGATATAAAACTGCTATTAGTATAATGAATGTAGATATTTTACTTTCAAAATGTAATATACATTGATTATCACATAGTCGGTATTGTTTCCCTATAGTGCATGTAGGTTCATATTTTTGATATATGTATGAACATATCATTTTATGTGATTCTGATTGGTCGAGATGAGATCATGAAATTATTGTGCATTAGTGTCTTTAATGATTGGCTGCCACCGTGAGAAAACATTTTTAACCCTGCCTTCTGAAATCTTTTGATCTGAATCAACATTTTTTGGTGGCCATTTTTTAACTCGACTCGCAAATGGAAATTGAGGAAATATCATATTGGCTGTCTCAATACGGATATACTTCTCCCACAAGGTTCATTATGTCATGTTTAACAATATCATCATAACAAAAAAAGGTCAAACTACAAGACAAGAACAACAATAACGAATAAAAATAAAACTAAGCGATAGTGGGGTGGGTGGGTGTGGTGCGTATATTAGTAACATAGATATAGAATGTTAAATTAATGAAGTAAACAAACTTACCTCTGATCAGAGAATAATCTGGACATGAATGGGTCTCCTAACTGACAGATCTTTATCCAACTACAGCGTCTTTACGTAGCATATATGGGATGTAAAAAAAAAATATTTGTTGATGTCTTCTGTACAGTCTATTTTTCAAATCAAGCACTACAAATATCAGGTCACAAATGCATTGCAGTAAATTTGGGACTTTTTGTATCCTGTAATCCATTTCACATGAAAATCGCAACAATGTAACGTTTTTAAACACACATTTTAGGGTCCACATATATTCTACTGTTGGCCGGCTGTACTGTGACATCTTACAGTAAAACAATGTGACAGCATCACATCGCATTTATAATTCCATTTTGAAAAATGATATTGTGGTTACAAAGTGTTCTGTTTATTTGGATGAAAGGTTTTTCTTTGATTTATAGTTTGTAAAACAGTACAATCTAATTTTACTAGTTCAACTTTCTTTGGGACTATATTTTATGCACAACAAATGAAAGGTACACCATCTGTCAGAATGAACAAAATTATTCATTCTTCTATCAATCTAAATAATTTCCACTGAAATAAAAACTATGTGATAAAAAGAATCTCAAATGTGTAATGATTTAATATTAAATTTATGAACCTTGTTAAATAATGTCCAGCTTTTGCAAGCCTTGGCTTGCAAAAGCTGGACATTATTCAACTTGTTTCATAAATTCAATATTAAATCGTTACCCATTTGAGATCCTCTATATATATGATTTTCTAGTTTGAAAGTAATCAAAAAGTAAATGGAGCATTAGTAGTGGGGATTCACAAAGGTATTTGACCACAGTATTTCTCATATGTTCTGAAATACAATTTGGCAAAGAATGGCTGGGTACCAAAATTATGACTTTACATCCTATTAATTAAAACTGTGGTTATAGGTCAAATTTAACTTAAATGTCAGATCTGTATATCAAAGAATGTAATAGATTTATACAAGTATCATTTACTCTTGATGTAATGAATTACACCATTGCATAACATTCCAAAATGCTTTAGTATAGAATAATATCAATAATAAAACTTTCCAAATTCACTTCTCAGTGTCATTATAATTGGAACCATTTAAAGTATCTTTGCTATATTTACACACACACACATATATATATATACATATTTTAATTTAAGTAATTAAATGTAGTTTGAATAATACACAGTACATCCTTCTCTAGCCCCTTTTCGGACCCCTCTTTGTCTGCTAGGGTTATTTATACCAGACGTGATGTCATTAATATATATTAATGGGCTAGTAGCTGAATTTGGATGTGATGTAATGTTTAGCCAGTCAGATGGCTGAGTTTGGAGCATGTGATCCGGCATTGTCCATTGTTGATGTCATTCATGTGGATGCAGGATGCGTTTGGAGATGTGTACTTTTCATTGAACTGTCGATTGCAACATCTAACTTAAAACATTTATTAGCAGAAAGAACCATCCGCTTCCCCACCTTCCACCATGTCATTTAATAGCATCCTCAGGATAGGACTTGTCAAGTTTCGGTTGGTGTCGAACACTCTTCACAACCCTACAAACTCCCATATGTCTTCTGTCCTGAGGTCCACCATGTAATTTAATTGGGGCATTTCTTGCATAACATACTGTTCCAGTTCTGTTCTTGGGTGTATTGCTCAACTTCAAGCATTCATTACTCGACTTTTGAACAAGGTTTTCAGCACTTTCATAAAACTGCAGCATTGCCAAGTTTTCATGCATTCAAAAACTTTACATAGAAAATGAATTTGGGTCAGTTCTTAAATGTACTTGTACTATTATACCCAGATGTTTCATACCTGCTTCTTACTGTGCATGTATGGCCATTGCCAAGTTTTCATTCATTCAAAAACTTTGCTTTTGAACCCCAATTTGTGTCAGTACTTAAATGTACTCTATGCCCATATATTTCATACTTGTTTCCTGCAGTGCATGTATGGAGTATCGGCTGATGTTTGTTATCATGGCATCATCGAGATTGGAGTTTCGGTTGTCATTGTCCCTATATACCTCTTGTCAGCCCCTGGCAATTCAAAATGCAGGTATTGGACCATCATCCCTCTATACCTCCTGTCAGCCCCTTGCGGCCCCACACACTTGCAGGTATCGGAAAATTTTCACAACCCTACAAACTCCTACATGCTTCCTGTCCCAAGGTATTCTTTAAAACAATTCAGAGCTGGGCTGGTGAAGTGTGCTGTGACAGGATTTGCCCACATTATGCCAAAAAAGATTATTTTATATGTACAATAAAGTGTCTATTGAACCTGTGTATTGTGTTATTTAAATACACACACACACACACATATATATATATATATATATATATATATATATATATATATATATATATATATATATATATATATATATATATATATATATACACACATACACATATATATATACAAATATAAATATACATATATATACATATATATGCATATATATACATATATATATGTATGTATATATACACATAAATAACAAAAAATGGTGATTAATGCCATTAAAAAAATAAGTCATATTGTGAAATTTGCAGGTTATAATAAGATATCACATATTATGTTAGGTTTTTTTTTTGTTGAGAGAAATAGTTGTCAACACACTGTAAATAACCATCTGGTGAAATAATGGTTATTGAAAATGTCTGGTAAATGATAACTTGTGGCAACAGAGAATAAAATAAACACCAATTAAATGTCTTATGTGAAATTCATGTTCTAATCCTTTAATTTTACTTCACTGTAATCATTTTAATCTGAACAGATTCTCTTCTATGAAAACATGAAAAGAGTCAATCAAATATTACATTGAAACCCATGATTACTTCAGAGAACCTAATTACAAGCGGCTTTGTTTTGATCAACAACTTGGGAAAGTGTTTGTTGTATTAAAAAAAATCAATTAAAAAAAATCTGTTGTTTTTTCACTTTGAATATGTCTTTTATATCAAATCTATCAATGGAGATACAATAGAGAACATGCTGATATGAGCCCAAATTATAGTGGCAGCTACTGTTAATTTAATTTTGACCCAAAATGTTGACTATGTAAAGATCATTCAGTTGAGAAATCTGAGGAATTTTGCTCAGGGGCAGAGAATTCAAAGAGTAACACAAAAAAATTGACAGAGTTTTTGAATAAGTGAAGTGATATTTGTCAAACATGTGACAAACTGCAAGTGTTATTGAGCTCTAATTTATGTTGTTTGACATTTGTAGACCCATTAAATTCATGCTGATAATAATTAAATCTTGTGAAAAAATGTTTTTTTCATTTTATTTCTACCTCTTATCAACATATCTACCTATCACATGATCGCCAGTGTTTTCCGAAAAGTGTGTTGATCTTTTGTGATTCAAAACATTCAATGACAGAACAGAAAAAGGACATGTCTCTCCCTGCTCAAATCACAGATGTATATTTTGTGTGGAATTGACACAGCTAATAAATCCAGTTTCATAGTAGGCAGAATTGAGTAGAATCAAAGAATCAACACTAAAAAAAGAAACAAAATCCATTCCAGACTAACTTGAAAAACTGTAGCAATGTATATATGACTCTAAATTTTAAGTGATGAAAATTACCAATCTTTTATAAACTGATGTTGAGGATGTGACTGTGACTAAGTTCAGAGGTTGCTGGGTGGTGTTATATGTGCTTTAATATTGTTATTATATATTGATGAATCTACAGTTGTATTTTTTTAAGATTACAGCAAAAATTCAATTACTGCATTTTTTGTAATGTATTTTGTCTTAATTAAGCCTTAGGTAGAATAAGAAAAAAAGTATAGAATAAAAAGGTTACTGCATTTGTATGGGAAAATTTGAACTTGTTTTCTCAGATGAATACTTCATGCCCAAAGGTCAAAGCAGTATTACTCAAAAAAATTTGTACATATTTTCCCAAATGCAGTAATCTATAATTCCTATATAAATATTCCATATATAATAGTAACCTACCTTCCAAGATCAGTGGCTAGGTGTTTCCCATCAGACAATGGTTTCTTCCTGCCTTAAGCAGTCACTACAGCATACCTACATTGTTCAGTATTAATGAATGTTTTATGTAGATAAAGGAGTGTCATGTGAATCCTTATGCAGACATGTCTGATTTCACTTGTATTCATTCAGTCACATGGATAGTGTCACTTCAAGATGTCTGTATGTCAGATTTGTCAATGAGACAATATTTGTCATTAGGACTGAGGGTCCAAGCAATTCATTTGGTGGATGATGAGAAAAGTAGTTCTGCTATTGCCAGTGTAACAAGTATAGTTAGAAAAAGTAGTCCTCCTCTTGAATGGCCCCCCTCAATAGTGGCCACCTGCTCCTTACAGCCAGAATCCAAAGGCACAGACAAAATTGTATTCAAAATTAACCCTCGAGAAAAGACACCCAGCTGACGCAGGTCAGCACATTTGTGCAAAAGTAAAAAATTTAACCCTCACAAGCAGTAGCATTTTATTTTGTAATATGTATTCAGAACCAATTTTATTCATTACATGTGTTAAATAATCCAATTTGTTTCCCAATGTCAGGTTTTCCTTCTTGAAAGAAGTGTTTACTAAAGTAATGTACCACAAAGGTTAATATTATATCATTTACACCTCACAAGAAGCCACATTTATTTCATAAAGCTGAGAAAGATTCAAATTTTAATCCTTACAAAAGTACACATAATCAGATTGGCTTTACTGCTGTGTTATCATAAGATGTCTTGTTTAGTCATTCTGATGATTGTTAAGAATACACTTATTAATAGCAGTAACAGCTGAGACATGGCAGTGTTGATGTACAATCCACATGCATCTCAGCTCAAGATATGCAGCCCAACATATGTTGAGCATGTTCACTTCCATAATTAGTGGCTATTATTACTGACAAAAATTGTCAAGTTTACAAATCCTAATGACCAGGAGGTGCTGTTTAGGTAAAAACTGCACACATGCACATATGGAAGACAATTTGGCTTTTCTAACTTAGTGTCAAGAAATGTAAAAACATTAGGGTACCAGACTGCAACAAAATGAATCAAGTGACAAGTGATGCCTTTAAAACGGGTCATTTTGTTTAAATGCAGAAAAAAATTATTTTATCAGTCTTGTAGTTGGCAACATTGATTATAACTGGATAGAATTGTCAAGATCACAGGGTCAGCATTAGCTAAAAATAGAACAAAACAGGGTACCAGACAAAGATAAAACAAAATCATATGACAACACACTTGTGGCTTCCTTATGAAGGCCTATCTGCTTTACAAATGTTTCATCTGCATAATTAAATCGCATACAGTTAGCAACATCCAAATAAATCATTACCATACATTAACATGTCATCATGTAAAGGAAGACTACTATTTCAGAAAAAGTCTGTTACTATAGTCTACAACAGGGGGGGGGCTTGCCAACAATTTTAGGTAGAAAAGACTCGAATAAAACAATTTAATGTTGAAAAGACTCGAATAAACAACATTGTAACTGATAAGGAAGTTATTCAGTAGCACTGGGAAAATGGAGCAAATTGAAAAAGAACAGCATATGTACCAAGATTTAAATGACATTTTTCAATGGCTTTGCAATGTGCATGACAACACATGCTCGCATATAATGCTTATGCCAAGAATAAGGCAATTATTATAACAACAAGAACCATTCAATAATTAAAGTTACTTTTAAACTAAGATATTAAATGCTTTGAAATATGTAGCTTTCTTACTATGTACATTGCATATACTTCTCACAAAAAATTGAGTCCCCCTCTGGAAAGGCCACCCGTCTTATAAGGCCACTTTCCCGATGCAGAAGGGGTGGCCATATAAGAGACCATATACTGTATCTTCATCTATTTGCCAGTGAAATAAAAATAACTGAAAAAAAGTTTGTCTTTATAGGAGTTTAATACATTTTCATCACTCAATATTTAAAATATCCAGATATTGTATATATCATGTGAACTAAGATCCTTGTATATTTATAGCCTGTCTTGATTGCATTTATAGGATACAGTAATCTTTACTGGAACATTGGAAGAGACCAATATATACCCATAATTATAATTTGTTGCACTGTACACATAAAATACTCTTAATAATAATAATAATAATAATAATAATAATAATAATAATAATAATAATAATAATAATAATAATATTCAGTATGTGGTATTTGTTAAGACACCAGAGTGACCACTAGCAACAGGTTTTTTTATGTGTATGTATGTGCAGATTATAAATTTTAGGAACCATGAAAGATAGGTTAAGAGGTAAAATAAATTAATATTACTTTTAAAAGAAAAAAAATTGGTTATTTTGGAACAAAATAACAAAACCAAATTAGAGAGCCATTTTACTTCTAAAACCTTCAGAAACTAAATTTATTCTTAAAAACAAAAAATGCACAATATTCCAAAGGAAAAAAAAAATCAAATTCAAATGACAGGTAGAAAGTGAGAAAAGAGCAGATATTAATTTAACTTGAAAAAAACAAACTGTTTCCCCCCCAAAAAAAGTAGTTTTAGACAATGGCTTAATTATAACAAATCTCAATGAAATATTGTTAACACAAAAATATTACTATTAATTTCTCTACACTAACATTAATAGTGGCAGAGCCCTACATATATTTTTAAATAACACACAATACACAGGTTCAATAGACAACCCTACAATCTACAAACTTTATTGTACATATAAAATAATCTTTTTGGCATAATGGTGGCAAATCCAGTCACAGCACACTGTAGCAGCCCAGCTCTGAATTGTTCTAAAGGATACCTCAGAACAGGAGACATGTGGGAGTTTGTAGGGTTGAGAAGAGTGTCCAACACCTGCATGTGGAACCACAAGTGGCTGATACGAGGTATATAGGGACAATTGTAACCAAAACTCGACAAGTCCGATCCTGAGGATACTATGAAAACAAACATCAGCCGATACTCCATAATGCACTGTAGGAAGCAGGTACGAAGTATATGGGTATAATAATACAAGTACATTTAAGAACTGATCCAAATTTTGGTTCAAGGTAAAGTTTTTTTGAATGCATGAAAACTTGGCAATGCTGCAGTTTTGAAAGTGCTGAAAACCTTGTTCAAAAGCCAAGTCATGAATGCAAGAAGTTGGGCAATGCAACCAAGAACAGAAATAGAGCAGTATGCTATGTAGGCAACTACCCAAATAAATGACATGGTGGACCTCAGGACAGGAGACAATGGAGTTTGTAGAGCTGTGAACAGTGCCTGACACCTGTATGTGGAGCTGCAAGGGGCTGATACAAGGTATATTGGGACAATGATAACTGAAACTTGACAGGTCCAATCTTGAGGATGCAGATACTCCATACATGCACCGTAGGAAGCAGGTATGAAGGGCATAAGTGCTGACACAAATTGGGGTTCAAAAGAAAAGTTGTTGAATGAATGAAAACTTGGCAATGGCCTGCTCTGAATTGTTCTAAAGGATACCTCAGGACAGGAGACGTGTGGGAGGCAGGTGGTTCTTTCCGCTGATAAATATTTTATGTTAGATGTTTCGATCGACAGTTCACTGAAAAGCACACATATCTACATGTATCCATATGAATGACTGACAATATTGATCATATGCTCTAAACTCAATCATCTAATTTGTTCAACATCATAACGTATCTAAATTTAGTTACTAGCTTATTAACATAATACTGACTACAATGCCCACATCTGGTAGAGAAACCCTAGTAGACAAAGAGGAGTCCGAAAAAGGGCTGGTGAAGGATACACTGTGTATTATTCAAACTATATTTAATCAATTAAATTAAAATTTAAATAACACACAATACACAGGTTCAATAGAAACATTTTTGTACATATAAAATAATCATTTTGGCATAATGGGGCCAAATCCTGTCACAGCACACTGCACCAGCCAGGCTCTGAATTGTTCTAAAGGATACCTCTGGACAGGAGACATGTGGGAGTTTGTAGGATTGTGAATAGTGTCTGCCCTAACATTAATAAAGACAGAGCCCTACAAAATCAAAACACCAAAGTGCATCAAGATATATTAATTATTCCTAAGTCACAATGGTAACTATTATTATAATTTAAAATAGTTTGTGAGTTTGATGACATTTCTCAGCACATGGCATGTAGTATATTTGGTGGAGGAAGAACCCCAGAAGAACCACCAACCCACAGGGAGCTACTGGCAAACTTTCTCATATTCCCATATAAACTGAACCAAGATTTAAATCCAAGCAGACAGAGGTTAGATGTTAGTGATCTTTAAAGGTGAGCATTTAGACCACTTAGCTGCCCCCACCCCTCAATAGTAAAGGGCTGTAACTGTTATTAATGGCTTTGAAACAAGGGGGCATTTTAAAAATGTACATGTAATTTACCTAACCAATGGCACTGAATTATTTCAAAGGACTGTTTAGCTATGTTGGTTACAGAACAGGCAAAAAATGGTAAAGGTGATTAATATATGGTTTCTCTCACTGAGAGAGTCTGATGTGATTAATTTTTTCTCTTAAATATGTTTGCCTTGGTTTTGAGTTTGGTCATGGTAGCAGTTGAGGGTAAGAAAGATTTAACCAAGTAAAAAATAAATAATAAAAACGAAAAAAAAGTAATAAATATCATAGAAAGTGCCTGTACAAAAAACCATAGAAAGTGTCTGTACAAAATACCATAGAAAGTAATAGAATAGTAATTGTTAAGTGAACAAATGAAAGGCATTAGACAATGGCTGGTTGCATACTGATGGTAAACAAAAACATAGTACATACATACATACATACATACATACATACATACATACATACATACATACATACATACATACATACATACAACCCACATTTATCTGCCTTGCGAAAACAGTCAACTGATCCACTAATAAATACATTATTTCATCTACTTTATTTGTTCTCTCTGTCTCAATCTCTATTTTCTATAAATACACATTATTTTCTATAAATACACATTATTCTTACAGATGAATCATTCTGCTGTTTAGTTTTTTTGTTTCTTGCTTTCATTTCTCTCAATTCTCAAACTAGTGCTAATAAACATGCACAGTTGTTGGGTAAATGTGGTATTGATATACATATACAGTAGTCATGAAGGGGTGATAACCAAGGTCAAGTCATTGTACATCTTTATCACAAACTGTTTTTCATATAACAGACTTTATCTGGATAAATCACTTGCATTGAAATGTACCAGTCAGGAGAAGTCCTAAAATGAATAGAAATCCACAGCTATCCACTCCTTAATGTATTGTCTCAACATGGAGGTCAAATAAAAGCTGTCAAATGTTCTGTAGATGTCACTAATGAAAAGGCCAAAGACTCCACTGAAAATAAATTTAAGCTTGCTGAAAAGTGTGAAACAAAAATGCCATGATATGAATGAACATGATGCTATCATAGGTCTAATATAACTCGCCTGTGTGACCTACTTTAATTAACCATGTAATACACAATTCTTGCTTAGTTTTCCCAACATACATATAACAAGAAATTTTTTTAACTGTTTTTATGTAAACTTTTCTTATTTAAAAAAATAATATTCAAAGTCTTTATCATACAAATTTACATACCCAGTTATATTTTTAAAAGCTGTTAAGAAGTCTGATCAATCTGATGCCAGATCATGTCATTATTATTGATAAAATATAGCTCATAATCAAACTCCTCAAAGATCATGGTAATCAAAACCTATATACTAAGCTGAACAAGAAGTCCAAGTGAGTATGATATAATTTAACAGCTGAAGGTCACTAAAGCAAGCATGTATAATGTTTAAGAACACAATACAAAATTGTCTCCTAGACATTGCATCAGGCTGATTTGACATAGTTTACAATAAATAAAGCTGTAATTAAGGCATAAGGTGCATAGTATCTTGTTCATGTGAGTAATGGATTGAATTATATATGAAATGCCTTAAAATAATGCAAAATACATGTACATGTCATAACATAGTTTCAGGCACTTTTACACAGCAATAGCAGCAATCAATCTCTCTTTCACTCAAGATCTCAAACTTTCTTCTAAAATACTTAAGAATTGCAAATGTGGCAAATGTTTCAGAAGTAATTCAGACAAAAAATTTACAAGATGTATTTTCTCAACAAAAACCAATGCAAAAAAAATATCTATAATTTTATAAAGAACTTCTGATCCCTAACTGCAACACTGGACATGATATTTTTTCTAACAATATTTAAGTTAAAAATGACAAATTACTCATTTTAATCCTGAAAGTATAATATTCTGCCAAATTTTGTAAACACTGTTGGAAACTGGAACAACAGCTTTTACTGTGGTCACAACAAACTTTTTATCTTCAACAAGCCCAAGAAAGAATTTATCGTATCAAGGTTTCTATGATCTTATGTGTTTCTGCTTGTCCCAGTAAAATAAAACTCATTAAGGGGTATAACCAGATAGAAAAAAAAAAACAAACTCTAAACCTTTGCTTTCTGTGACATCTTGGGGATTAGAGCTGTGAAGAAGTCACATTCGTCCAGACTATCCAGACTTTTATATCTGAAACTGGATGGACAAAGGTGGATAGCTTTTGTATTCCACTATGTCACAAAAAAGATTCACAACTGGCTGACCTCATCAAGTGTAGACTTGTCTCAATACCAAGGATGAATAACCGATCCAGCTCGAGTTAGCTAGATTTGCAGAGACAGCAAGGCCACAAAGATTCTGAGCTTGCCAAGAATATGCAAAACATGACTGTGGATGACACACCTAAAAATATTCCAAACCAGTAGGCAAATTCTAGAGATTCCGTCTCTCCTTATTTGCTGGTGGAATTTAACGCTGTCAGATTGATAGAATGTGAACACTCTTTAGAAAGCATCTCCACCCATGACTGAATCCAATCACTATACCTCCTGGAGAGTGATCTGTAATACACAATCCCTAATGGGCCATATGCCACAACACTGGGACAAGAGAACCATTTGCAACAGTCTCACAAATATTTTTTTTTTAGGAAAGTGAGATCCACTGCTGCATGGAGACCAAATGGCAAGAAAATTTCTGGGATACACTTCTGTAAGCAAATAGAATACACCACTGAGACAATTTTCAAGGCACAATCTGGAGGGACGGACCCTGTTCACATATATTCTGAACTCCAGGTTGAAATGGGTAAAATGTTGTGATGGGATTTTATCACATTTGTCCCTGCTGTCAAAGAATCCAAAGATGGTGCAGAAGAGAGAGAAAAAAAAGAATTTAGAGTATTAATTTATAAAGTGTTTTTTGCAGAATATTGGCCAAGTAGTAATGAGGATAAAACTGAAGAAATCCTGACCACCACACCAAGATTTTCCCCTTTACATCCTTTACCTCTGACAATCAGCAATACCATCATTAAGTTCACAGTCAGTACAAAACCTAGGTGTCATTCAACAGTACTCTCTTATCACACCATCATGTAATGAACATATGCAAGGCTGCATATCTGATGTGTGTATGTATGTGATTTGGACTTTTAATGTAGCTTTAACAAAATAAGTTTTTTGCTTAAAAGTATGAAAAATAATGTGTCCAAAATTGATTCAGTGATTGCACAGGGCTTCTCCAATGTCACAAATTGCGTTTTATTTTCCTTATTGGTGGCAAAATATACCATCTGGTGATTTTTTTTATTGGTGACATTGTTGGTTGTTTAAACTTGTATATACAACCATTGGTTTGGAGTGGAGAAATTCAGAGGCCACATGAAAGTAAGCCATAAATTTGATATAAATGCACTAAAATGTATCTATTGTTACATTAACAAATTCTTCCTCAATATTGACAAACCATCTGAATAATGCACTGTTATATCATAATCTGCTTATGTTGACATCTTGCATGCATACTGTATGTCGTGAGATATTTACTTTTTTACATTTCTTATAGCAGAGATCAATTGGGCAAGGCATTATCTCATAATCTATCTTTCTTGATTTTTGACTGCTTGCTAGAAATTAATATATTTACATTGACTTATATTTGTATTTGGGTGGCAAGTAAAATTCCTCTTCTTTCCACTCAGAATTAAATCCTTCAGAACACTCAGATTTTATGCAGTAATCCCTGCCAGAACACCTGTGTTTCTATCAACCAATGACCCTTTTATAAATTTCTGATGCATGTGTGGGAGGCAGCAGCTTTCAGCTATCACAAATGTGACAAAAAAAACCTTCTAAAAAACCTGTGATTTTACTTATTGCACTACAATGACAGCCAATTCCTTTTTTAAAAATATACCCAGATAAAATAGTTTGCTTGAAATTTCAAAGAAAACAAACACCAATTGTTATAAAACACACTAAGCAAAGGGATCAATCATGCAATATTTGATGTTGCCACCACAATAAGAAATGGGTATTTGTTTTTGTTCTCCAAAGCTGTCCATTAGCTTCAATAACCCATGCACCCTTTATTAAAGAAAGCTCACTACAATCTTCAATAAAAACAAAGAACCTTTCTTCAAAGGAAGTCATTACCAAACTAAACTAAAGGCAATGGAGTCTGATGGATTCTTTCATTTTTCAACCTGACTGAAGCCTGTTTACTGTGCTGTGAGTTTCCTTTTTTGCAGGAAAAAAGTTTATGTTTAAGAACAGTACCAATGGTGGCTTAAAATACAAACTAATTTTTACCAAATTGGGATGTACTGAAAAGTAAATGTTTTCATCATTCATTACATGACAGTGCTATTTTTTTATCCAATGAATTCAGACCTATATGATCTGTTACAAATTTACTGAATATTAAATGTGTGCATATTTTTTATAGAATTACATGTAGATTCAATGTATGTGATGAGATTCGCTGTTGAGTATATGGTCTTGATACTCTCTATTCATGATATACATTAGACACGTACAAATAAACAGGATACATGTATATGTACCAATGTGTGGGTCTTTGAATAAAGCAAAATATTATAATGCCTTCTCTCTTTTTACTGTAGGTGCATTTCTCATTTAATATGCATTGATTTAAGACAGTAACTGTGCCACCTCCATGCAAACTTTTTGGGGTACATGCATCATTTTCTTAGCTAACTGACCTGGCTGATAACATGGTTCGGCCTCTAACATGATTGGGTGTGCTTGTGAGGGTGTGTGTGATTTAGATTTTTAAAGTAGCTTTAATAATTTTTCAGTCATATCATTATGATGTCTGAAGTGTGGCAGTTTATTTTATAGTAAAGTCTAGCACTGAGGCATCACTCCGCAGACATATAGCATAATGTAACCCATCCACATTATGCTGACACCAGGCCAACCAGTCCTTACACTAATTTCTTCATGCTGAGCAATAAGTGAGGCAACTATCAGTACCATTTTTGTAAGTTTTTGGTATGACTCTGCCAGGATCCAACCCATGACCTCCCACATCTGAGGCAGATGTATAAAAGTTGTCATATATACAGTGTATTTTGATCACATGACTTTAAATCACTGTAAGCTACACATTATATTGAATGTTAACTGATAGGAGTAACTAGATTAAAGTACTGTAAGCTACACATTATATTGAATTTTAACTGATAGGAGTAACTAGATTAAAGTACTGTAAGCTACACATTATATTGAATGTTAACTGATAGGAGTAACTAGATTAAAGTACTGTAAGCTACACATTATATTGAATGTTAACTGATAGGAGTAACTAGATTAAAGTACTGTAAGCTACACATTATATTGAATTTTAACTGATAGGAGTAACTAGATTAAAGTACTGTAAGCTACACATTATATTGAATTTTAACTGATAGGAGTAACTAGATTAAAGTACTGTAAGCTACACATTATATTGAATGTTAACTGATAGGAGTAACTAGATTAAAGTACTGTAAGCTACACATTATTTTGAATGTTAACTGATAGGAGTAACTAGATTAAAGTACTGTAAGCTACACATTATATTGAATTTTAACTGATAGGAGTAACTAGATTAAAGTACTGTAAGCTACACATTATATTGAATTTTAACTGATAGGAGTAACTAGATTAAAGTACTGTAAGCTACACATTATATTGAATTTTAACTGATAGGAGTAACTAGATTAAAGTACTGTAAGCTACACATTATATTGAATGTTAACTGATAGGAGTAACTAGATTAAAGTACTGTAAGCTACACATTATTTTGAATGTTAACTGATAGGAGTAACTAGATTAAAGTACTGTAAGCTACACATTATATTGAATTTTAACTGATAGGAGTAACTAGATTAAAGTACTGTAAGCTACACATTATATTGAATTTTAACTGATAGGAGTAACTAGATTAAAGTACTGTAAGCTACACATTATATTGAATTTTAACTGATAGGAGTAACTAGATTAAAGTACTGTAAGCTACACATTTTATTGAATGTTAACTGATAGGAGTAACTAGATTAAAGTACTGTAAGCTACACATTATTTTGAATGTTAACTGATAGGAGTAACTAGATTAAAGTACTGTAAGCTACACATTATATTGAATTTTAACTGATAGGAGTAACTAGATTAAAGTACTGTAAGCTACACATTATATTGAATTTTAACTGATAGGAGTAACTAGATTAAAGTACTGTAAGCTACACATTATATTGAATGTTAACTGATAGGAGTAACTAGATTAAAGTACTGTAAGCTACACATTATTTTGATTGTTAACTGATAGGAGTAACTAGATTAAAGTACTGTAAGCTACACATTATATTGAATGTTAACTGATAGGAGTAACTAGATTAAAGTACTGTAAGCTTCACATTATATTGAATGTTAACTGATAGGAGTAACTAGATTAAAGTACTGTAAGCTACACATTATATTGAATTTTAACTGATAGGAGTAACTAGATTAAAGTACTGTAAGCTACACATTATATTGAATTTTAACTGATAGGAGTAACTAGATTAAAGTACTGTAAGCTACACATTATATTGAATGTTAACTGATAGGAGTAACTAGATTAAAGTACTGTAAGCTACACATTATTTTGAATGTTAACTGATAGGAGTAACTAGATTAAAGTACTGTAAGCTACACATTATATTGAATTTTAACTGATAGGAGTAACTAGATTAAAGTACTGTAAGCTACACATTATATTGAATTTTAACTGATAGGAGTAACTAGATTAAAGTACTGTAATTGCAAGTTAGTAAAAATGCTAATCAAGAACCTTTCAACAAGAAATTTTCTTCTTTATGAAAATTCACTATAAAATGGCAGTAGTAGTATTATCAGTTAAAAAGTACTTCCTCTGCTGCTTTTTTTCATAAAATTGAGTGAAAACAACTTTGACCTTAGAGTGCTTCTCGATTTTCAAAACAAAGAATTATCCTATATATTTGTGACCTACATAATTGCATTTATTGCTTAATCTTCAATAACATAATATTTGGAGTTTGATTTCTATGAACTGAATATCATCCTTAATGTATCTGACTACATGTTCATGAAAACAGACAACCCAACGTAGTGGTACTTCCCAGACACAGAAATCTTTGCTATAAGGTAGTTTTTCCATTACAAATTTACTTACGGTTTCAAACTGATTGTATTAAGAAAATAATGCACAAATAGCAGTTAAAATCATCAGGTCATCGAGTCTATTCTTAAAACACAAATTGCTATTTATATACTATTGTTTAAGTTTTGAAAAATAATTTTTTGTTTTTTATGAAATAATCATCATCTTGTGGAAATCAGCTACTGATAGTTGTTATAACCAGAGACATTTCTAACACATCTCTGCTTCGGCATACTCTGGAAAGGGTTAATGATCAGCAATCAAAATATATGCCTGTGAATGTGCCAAGAGTTTGTCACCACAACTGAAATCAACACCAGTTATTTGATGGCCTGATACCTACAGCCTACAGTTTTCCCAACACAACATCAATAATAGCTGGCAAGGGAGCATCTCAAAAGCTGTGGTCACAAAATGTACATCTAAAAAAAATCTCAGGGCAAAGTCACTTTCATTTTTCTAACTGAAAAAGGTGAAGTTTTCATTTTTTTAGGCAACTTAGTCACCCACTTTGCCTGGTAGCATGACCCCATGTTTAGGTATGAAGGCTCAGTGATGTATAATGCACTCTGCTGCTTGTTATAAGAGCTAATGGAGGCTGTGGTGACATATCGGTTAGCATGCTGGACTTAAAATGATTTGGGTTCACATCCGACTAGTGTATCTCACCAGGTTAGCTACCATGGCATTTTATTCCAAATGGCTCAGTACTAAATAACCTGCATGATGCTGTGCCATTAAAAAATAAAAACGTTTTTGCTTAGAGGTTTTGGAAAACGCTTAACACTGTAACAGAGTGAATGATTAAAAAAATGTATTTGAGTCGCTGATGTGTGAATTATCAACTTCTCCTATATTTCACTTACAGTGTGGAAAGGATCCTCTTTTAATTATATTACTAAGAAATGATGCCAGGAACTGAATACAACGAGTAAATTCTGATTCCATGTCCTGGATGGTCTTCAACCTATAAAATACAGGAAATATATAGTGTGCAAGCTGAACATAATGTTCTACACAGAAGCAAACTTTTAGGTTGTTATGCCTCTATGGTCTTGAATTAAACAACAAAACTAAGCAAAACCATTAAGTTTATCAAAACAGAAAAATTAACTGAATTCTGTAACTTATGAAACGAACATTTAAGATAACCTACAGTATTAAATCCAAAATAATCCAAAAAAAGTTCTACACAAGTCCAAAAGATTCAAGTGTTTCGAATGAATTCCAGGTCCTTGAATGTGTTAATGTGTCTCAGTCTTGATGTATCGCAACTGTATTGTGCAGGACACCTTTGAATGAATTGGCAGTAGTCCCAGAATAATATTTTAGTCCAGAGTCAAAAAGCACTTGGCAAATCTGATTAGTATATAGATTAACTACTTTTCTCTCCTTATATACACAGTATGATTGTATTATAACTTCAGTGGCAATATATCCTATGTGTCATTTGTCACAATATCCAATGTCACAACAGAATTCATTTGACTGAACCAACCATTGGGAAATTACCTTAAAATTGTCAACAGGTTCTTAAGATAACTAATTTTAAACACTGTCACCACCTATTTATAGCTAATATGCAATCTAGATATGTGCCAAAAGTGAAAACACAATCTATACATAACAAGGACCACAACTATGGTAGGTGCATCAACTTTAAAATGTGTCAAAAAGATCAAACTATGCCATACTGTAAAGCACATGAATTTTAAAAGATAAAGGAGTGTCAATTCAGGGCATGTATATATTCAATAATGATTTCTAGGCCACCCAAAATGTTCAAATGTTCTGCTATTTACTGAAGCCTTATCAAGTAAATTATTTATAACCTCAGAATTGTTCACTTGCAATAATGACTTCATCATTATTCATAATCATAAAGAAGGCATATCAAAGTATCTGCTCAACTCAAGCTTGTTCATATATATATATATATATATATATATATATATATATATATATATATATATATATATATATGCACAACAACATAATTGTACAAGAAATGTTTTATGACAATAAAGGATACACGAGTATATGAATTTCTCTCCCTTTCTCTCAAACATGCCACTATTCATTATTGCTAACACTACAACATCAAACTCATAACAAAAATAATATCAATACTTAATTTAAATATTTTTTAAAAATATTTGGCTCTCTCTTTGGGAGCTACTCATGGGCTAGAATCTGAATGTGAAAGAATGATTCCCAAACAGTGCTAGGCTGATCCCAGCCTTACTGTGTATTCTGGGCTGATCCCAGCTTAAGTAGAATTGGTGCTAGGCAGAATCCCAGCTCAATGTAAAAGACTCATTTCCAATTGGTGCTAGGCTGATCCCAGCATTACAGTGTATTCTGGGCTGATCCCAGAGCTGATCCCAGCATTACAGTGTATTCTGGGCTGATCCCAGATTAAGTAGAATTGGTGCTAGGCTGATCCCAGCTCATGTAAAATCTGTGCCAGTCTGATCTCAGCATGCTAATGTATTCTGGACTGATCCCATCTTAACCAAGTCTATGCTAGGCTGATTCCTGCGTAAGAGTGTATTCTGGGTTGATCCCAGATTCATGCTGATCCCAGCATGAAGCAAATATCTTATATTTTTCCTATTAACTGTAAAAGGAATGTATTTAATGGACTTGACTTTTATGTTATTAGTATAGCTTATGAGTATCTGATAGGAGAAAAAGGACAAATTAAATTTGATATTAAAATATCAAATGAGAGCCACAAAGAGGATGCCAGTTTGTAATGTGAAAATGCTTTCTCTTTGAGGGCTACTGCTACTCATGGGCTAGAATCAGAATGTAACAAGAATAGTCCCAATAATTGCTAGGCTGATCCAAGCATTACATTGTATTCTGGGCTGATCACAGCGTAAGTAAACTATGTGCTAGGCTGAATCCCATCTTGCTAATTTACTATGGGCTGATCACATAGTAACTAAATATATGCCTAGATTCCTTCATAGAATGTATTCTGGGCAGATCCTAGATTTGTGGATTAGAGCTATGTGCTTGGCAGAATCCCAGCATCAAATGGATTATTGGCTAATCCCTTTTTAACTAAATCTATGCTAGGCAGATTCCCGAATAGAATTTATTCTGATCTGATCTCAGATTTGTGGACTAGAGCTATGTGCTAGGCAGAATCTGAGCATGCTAAGATATTATGGGCTGATCCCATCTTAACTAAATCTATGCCAGGCAGATTACTGCATATAATATATTCTGAGCTCATCCCAGATTTGTGGACTAGAACTATGTGCTAGGCAGAATCCCAGAATGGTAAGCTATTATGGGCTGATCCCATCTTAACTAAATCTATGCTAGGCAGATTCCCGCATAGAATTTATTCTGAGCTGATCTCAGATTTGTAGACTAGAGCTATGTGCTAGGCAGAATCCCAGCATGGTAAGGTATTATGGGCTGATCCCATCTTAACTAAATCTATGCTAGGCAGATTCCCACATAGAATTTATTCTGAGCTGATCTCAGATTTGTGGACTAGAACTATGTGCTAGGCAGAATCTCAGCATGGCAAGGTTTTATGGGCTGATCCCATCTTAAATAAATCTATGCTAGGCAGATTCCCACATAGAATTTATTCTAAGCTGATCTCAGATTTGTGGACTAGAGCTATGTGCTAGGCAGAATCTCAGCATGCTAAGGTATTATAGGCTGATCCATCTTAACTAAATCTATGCTAGGCTGCTTCCCACCTAGTATGTATTCTCGGCTGCTCCTAGATTTGTGGGCTAGAGCAGTCATATGCTAAGCTGACTCCAAGCTTGCTAATGTATTATGGGCTGATCCGATCTTAACTAAAGCTGTGCTAGGCTGAATTTAAACTGTAAATGAAATGGGCATGCCTTTATATTATTAGTACATCTTAAGAGTGTCAGATTGGGGAAAATGATTCCAACCAATGGTAGCTCCCTGAACATGACCAATGTCAAGACATAAAACATGAGGTGAAAGAAAAGAAAAGCCAAATAGATGGTAACAGTGGATGTGACGGGTTTTAGCTTAAAACTAAGAACTGTTTGATTTGGAGACTAAATTTCTTGTCTGTAGCTTTGACAAGCCAAGGAGTGCAGTGAAACTGTACATTTGTTCAATGTACCTTTGAAACCAGAGAAGTGACTGGTCAGGCAAGGTAGTTTAAGATTCTCTAATGTGATTGGGTCTTTGACTATTGCTGGCAATTCCAATCAATAGGAATATTTCTGCTCCTGCCACACAAGCCCATGTACTCTCCTAACAAGCCCCAAGCAGACAGCCAGTGTGAGGCTAATAATAGTCTCACAGCCTAATTCCCTGTCTGCCTCTCAATTTCAAGGTACATGTACAACTCCCCTATCCCCTGGTTATCCACTAAGGAAGCATTATAATTGATTCTCAGACCATATTACCACACAACCAATTCATCATTACCTCGTCATTATCAGAGAAACCCAATCATACAACCTGCCATATAGGTATCTAGAATAACTCAGATTACCAAGTTGTGCATGAACTCTCCCAACTAGCCCCAAGCAGACAGCCAGCATGAGGCTAATTATAGTCTCTAGCCTAATTCTTTGCCTGCCTCTGAGTTTCAAGGTACATGTACAACTCCCCTGTCCCCTTGTTAGCCACTGACTAAGCCTTATAATTGACATTGTATTCTACCCAGCTTGCTAATGTACTATGAGCTGATCCCATAGTAACTAAATATATGCTAGGCAGATTCCCTCATAGAATGTGAGGCCCTGCATAAAGGAAATATACTTATTACTTTTCCCATTTAAAACTGTAAATGCTACAGTGTATTCTTAGCTGATCCCAGCTAAGTTGTCCCCAAGATTGAAGTGCATTCTGGGCTGATCCCCAGATCAGATTTAAGTAGACTGTGCTAGGCTGAATCCCAGCTGGCTATTGTATTATGGGCTGATCCCAGATTATAGTGTTTTTCAAAAAGATGTGAAATGACCATTGAAATGTGGAACATGGGAAGAAAAGAAATAAAATATAGTGTTGTGGAGTTTTAAAGTGATTAAAACAGATGTAGTATTTTTAACTTCCCTGTAAGCTCCGTGGAACATGACCTTGTATACTTCCATGGAATGTGGAGAAAGAGCCCTTTTACCAAAATGGACAATTTCGTGACTCCTAGTCGTAAATGTTTCAAGTTCCGGGAAGTGTACTGAATTTCCCTTCTGTAAGATAAGAGCTAGAGGAATGTGTGCACCTTGTTGAATTTGTTGGCGAATACAGCGTCTGATGAAATTCGGGAACTAGCAAATATATGATATGAGACCCGTTTCATCATCATTAACACCATTGCCACTACCTGCCCTGAACAAAGGAATTGACAAGGTTTCATTACTCCCGGGCTGAACTAAACACATGGAATATTGTCCACAAATGAATCAAGTTTGAATACAACAAAACTGATTGTATCAAACAATTATTAATCACTCACAGTGATCAGCAACATTTGTAGTAAAGAAATGGTTATTAATTTGCAAACCATTGCAACTCATCTTTTACTAAAATTATTATTAACTGTTGATTAGGTCAACTATTGACAGGTTGAGTGATTTATGGCACACTAAATATTAAATTCAGATCAGGTGCTGAAGTACTTCAAACAATTCAGAAAGCTTTATTTTGAATCAAAGAAAATAAATTTATCTTTTGAGAGAGGATATTCAAATACCAAAAGGTTTTTAAAGCAAATTACTAGTCTGAATCCAGAGCAAAACTATTTGCAATACTTAACTTCTATCAATCCATTTTCTTAACAATCAATCCAACTTCTTAACAAATCAGGTGCATCTAGAAAAACACCAGCTTCTGAAGTGTTTACTTGCACAATATACAGAATCAATTTAACATCAAACAAGCTGAGTCGCTGTCAAAACTAGAGAATATACTGTACAAATATTGTGGTGTCTATACAATCAACATTTGTAATAATTGGTGTGGACTGTACTTACATGACTTCATCAATGCCTTGATCCCATTTTCTCTGGAAATGGAGAGACAAATTCAAAACTTTCATTACTGCCTCCTTTAAAAATCCAACTTTTTTGTGTAGTAGACAGCGCTCATGAATCTTTCTGACATAGTTGTTATGGACCATTATTAACTGATCAAGGTCAACAGCTTTTTCAAGGTCACAAACAAATTCCAGCCCAGTACTATGAAGTATCTGAAAAATTCAATACTGATATTCATCATATTCATTCATCATAACAGGAAGAATTTAAGAGTTATCTTTCTTCAAGCTGTTTATGCCCACAATAGATTTGTTAGCTTGCAACAGTGATATCTATTAATTAAACAAGAAACTAGCAGAGCAGCATAAGTTTCTGATACAAATTCTTGGCAATATTGTGAGGATTTGGCATGTTTATGGTATTGTTCGCTCAGGAAGTGAAGTCCTTAACTGTCAATATACTAAGCATGTTTTCATGATCATGTTTTCAGTGAATGCAACCAAATTTTCTGTAGACTATCAGGCCAATGTTTAGGTAAAGAATATTGGAATATGAGAACCTTATGAGAAAAATTTAGGAAAATATTGGATTTTCTTTAAAAATATATATGAAAATATAGGATTTTTCTCAATAGTATTCATAGGTTACTGCATTTGTATGGAAATTATGAACAATATGAACACCTTCGGAGTGCAAAATAAGTATAAAAAACATTCACATTTATCCATACAAATGCAGTAACCCTTTTATTATATACTCATTTTGTTGTCCTATCTAAGGCTTAATGGTATAAAAAATACACTACAAGAAACAAAGTGAATTTGTGCTGTATTCCAAAATAAATATACAACTGTAGATTCATCAATAAACAGTCACAACATTAATGCATATAAAACACTGTCCAGTGACCTATTGAACTTTTGTCACATGCTCAAAATTAGGTTTTAAAAAGTTCTTGTTTTGATTTACTTAAAATTGAAATTTAAAGTCAATTTCAAATGATATACATGTGATTTGAGTAGTGGAGGAACAGCCTTGAATCGAATGTATCCATCACTGATTGCTTGGGATAAAAATGTGAGGAAAACATCTTTATCAATGAAATTGTTAACAACATCCAATGAAATGTTACATTCATTTTGTTTGAGTGCAGTAAGGGGAATTTGATTACTGTTGGAAAAGTAGTCGAAATTACAATACAATTTTGTGGTGTGTATCAAGTTTTGGAACCCATTACATGTAATTCAGATTTTTTGAACTAAGGAAATGCATTTTGAGGAAATTCAAGATGCAGAAATGTAAGTATATTTATTACCATTTTTATTACTAGCTAAAGAAGACACATTCACTTGCATGCTCTCTGTTGGTGGGACCTATGTACATGACCTGTATGGCTTGTATCATTAGCTTACGAAAGCTTAACTGAGGAAATTTGTTCTGCTAGCAGAAATAAGATTTCTTTGTCATCTTGGCTGTGAGGCTCTTAGTTTTCCATGAAAACCTTCAGTTGCATTTATTTCTTGAATTTTGTGCTTTGGTTGATTTGTAAAATAATACACATCTGATAGACAATTTAAAATTTACAGGATCCAAAGACTTATTGTTACAGATGCATGATATCCCCTCACATCCTACCCATACCCTGCTTTTAGCTGTCATGATGCACTTAATTTATGTACGCTGTGACACATCAAATACCATATTTATTCTAAAATAAGCCTCCCTTCTAGTAAATGCTCCCCCCACTTTTTTCTACAAGAAAAGAAATTCCTACCTTACTGAGGTTTATATATCTGTATATATCTATTACAGTTATGTCCAGATAATTAAAATTGTAAACAAATAATCCAATGACTGTTGGAAAAATCAGAACAACTTAATTTAAAAATGTTTTTATTTAAACAATAATGTCGATATTCATCGCCCTCTCTCCTGGAAATGACACTGTCCCTTGGTGTCTATCAGAATAACGGTAGGTGAAATGGCTTGTAAATACAAATAAATTTTCACATGATGCCTTTCATTTAACTCTGAATGATTGACTCACAATAAAACTAATCTTAAAATCTTGGCCAACAGTATTTTCAACAGAGTAAATTTAAAATACTCTGAAAAGGAAGAAAAATTTTTTGAATATGGAAATTGTTGTTGTTGTTGTTGGGCTTAACGCCATTTTCAGCACATGATTGGCTATTCATGGTGGCCAGTATTATTGGTGGAGAAAGAAACTGGGAAATCACCGGAAAGAACCACCGACCCATGAGAAGCTACTGGCAAGCTTTCTCACATATGCACATTTGCCGAATCCTAGACTCAAACACACGCAGAGAGAGGTGAGATGGCAGTGATCCATAATGGACAGTGCTTTAGACCACTCAGCCACTCGGGGACTCTGAATATGGAAATAAAATAGCACATTTAATTTCAATGTGTTATGACTATGGTCTTGAACTAAGTAATAGAAAGAAGCAAAACCTATGGTGCTGTAAATTCAATAAATAATATATTTCCCTCATATACAAAGTGAAAATTAGAAAAGAACATATAGTACTGTGAATTAAATCCCAAACAGTCCTTAAAGGTATATCACAAGTGAAAATGTATAAAGTTCCAGTTAAAATCTTGTGGTATTCCAAATAAGCTCCAATACTGAAGGTGTTGAGCTGCCTGTAGTCTCCAATATGCTAATATGCCAGTGGCTTTGAGTGTGTCAATATGCTAAGAGTCTTTTGATGTATCATAATAATATAACTCAAAATATTCTTTTCTGAGTTCACTGTAATTCCCAATTAATGTTCCAGTCCAAGCATATCACTTATGAGCCCTTTGCATTTCCAGTGAATAATAATTTAAATAAATAAATCAACCAAAAGAAAAAACCAAATACAAAAACAAGAATGAATCTTTTTCAAGATGTTAAGACAAGAAAGAGTAATTTTTAGATAAACAAGATTATATAGCCCTCTACTTGAACTAGGTTGCTTAAAAAATAATGTCCCTGGTGCGAACTGGAATTGGAAAAGGAAAAGTACACAATACAGATGTATATGATTTATCAACATTAAAAAAAACAAAATTATATATATAAAACACATGATAGCGTTTATTTCAAGTACTAATTATGACCAGCAAATTAGGACTGTTTGTAAATTTCAGATACAATACAAACATAATGACTTTTCTTTTTAAACAAAAAAGGTAGACATGTTATATAAATCCACAAATTAAAATAGAAATTAAAAAAAAAAATGAAATCATAGTAATCAAGTCTGAAAGAAACATGACAATGCATTTGATAATTGAATAAGACATTTAAATGAACATATCTTTGGGAATAGTGGGGAAAATGTATTGTGCTGAATATTCAAGTTTCATCAAGGTGTCTGTTTCTTCTTGCATATTACCCTTTTCTCCTCCTCAATTAATCTTGCTGGCATCATTTCTTCTCTCAATAGTGTAAAGAGTCAAAGGACTTGGTAGTTTTCATGGAAGTTTTCATGGAAGCTCTTTCAATCATTTGAACATCCGTCAATGCCTGTCAATCAATTTCATAACCTTGTCAGCTGCTTTTGCCAACTGTTAAGCAAACTACCTTTACTTACAATTTAAATTTCTTTTGAGCTTCTGCAAGTCTTTCTTTTTTTAACTTTTTCTTGTCTGACTTTTCCTTTATATCTGCTAGTCTCTTCTGCTACTTTGCATTAGTATTCTTGAGTCAGAATAACATCTCTGGTTTGCACTGTATAGGATCATGGAAATGCACTACATTCATGACCATTCTGAAGCCATTAGATCTGTTTGCTCATATGTGACCTCTTGACTGTCACAACATACAAAGAGAAAGATTTCTCTCCAAAGAATTTCTAGGTTGCAAATTAATTATCTTTTGACCAATGTATAAAGTAATGGATATTTCACTTCAACATCCCCATATGTAATTGCAAAAGACTATGCCAGGCTCATCTTCATACTTTCATTTGGTGCTATAAGTAGCTCTTCTATTTATCTGCCATTTCAACCATATCAAGGAATAGTTCAAGCAATCTTTCTTTTATTTCTGTTATTAATTCACTGGATATGTGCTTCTTTTCAAATGATTAAAGTATCCTAAATTTTCATAGAATTTACTGTTCTGGCTCTGTTTTATCATCCAAGACCAGTTTATTATCATACAGTAGATTCTTAAGGGATAAAATCCAAATGGCAGTGAAAAGCCAAAATACACATTGAAATACACATGTATTTACATGTTCCTGGGTATATATCAGTGCACACACAGGAATTATAAGTTGTTTTTGTTTGAATAGTATTACTGAGCAAAATAAAATATGATTGGATTGGAGTTTGATAGGATTCATATTTGTCCTAGTTAAAGAACTCATCAATTGGTTGTACTTTTAAGTGGACAGGTATCATAAATGGCTGATCATTATGGAAGTGGACAGGTATCATAAATGGCTGATCATTATGGAAGTGGACAGGTATCATAAATGACTGATCATTATGGAAGTGGACAGGTATCATAAATGGCTGATCATTATGGAAGTGGACAGGTATCATAAATGGCTGATCATTATGGAAGTGGACAGGTATCATAAATGGCTGATCATTAGGAAGTGGACAGGTATTATAAATGGCTGATCATTAGGAAGTGGACAGGTATCATAAATGGCTGATCATTATGGAAGTGAACAGGTATCATAAATGACTGGGGGGGTCTTTAGGTAGTTTGTCATTGGATGAATACATACAGAATTTTTCTGGTTTAAAGCTGATTGAAAACTCGCAACAGATGACAAAATATTTGAGGCAGCATGTTTTTGATGACATTACAGAAATGACTGAAAAAATGAAACCACATCAAATATTAAAAAAATGACTTTAAAATATGAACTGTTCCAACCAAGTGGGGGGGACAGAGTGGCCAAGTGGTCTAAAGCACTCTCTGTTATGGATTACTGCTATCTCACCTCTGTCTGCGTGGGTTTGAGTCTAAGATACTGAAAATTGGATATGTGAGAAAGCTTATCAGTAGTTTCTCGCGAGTCAGTGGTTCTTTCCATGGATTTCCTGGTTTCTTCCTCCACCATTAATACTGGCTGCCATGTATGAACAACAACAACCAACCAAGACAATTTCAACAAATTTATGACAAAAAGAATTTTCAAAAATCCAAGGCCAGAAAATCTCCAGGGCACTCAAACAACATTACTGACCAAATCAAAAATTTTAAAAAATTGGCAACTTAAAATAACCCAAGTGTACAATCAGTTATCAGGACCAGCGGTAAACCCAACTGTGTAATTTTGTACAAAGATGAACAGATAACAGACATCAAGAATTTTTGTTGTTCTATTCAGACTATCCTTAGCACTGACAAATCTTTTATGCCATGTAAAATGCATGTGACAGTAACATGCTAAAAGCAACTTACAGTAAAACGAGTGAGAACATATGAGCCACCTGTCTTATTTTGACCACTCTTCATTCATGACAATAGCAATTTTGAAACTTACAATAATTTTTTCAATCATTTGAAAGTAAAACTTTGAACTCAAATCTTAAGAGCCTTGTAATTGGAAGTGATGAGGATGCTCCAGTCAAAGGTATTATAGCAGTTCTGCCCAAATCAACACTCCTCCTGTACATCTGCCATTTACAAAAGAACATTGGTCATATATTGACAGATGACACAGTTACCATGACTGACCACAACATTATCTTGAAAGAAGTTTTTTGGGAAGACTGACTAGTTGACATTTATGACAGACTGACTATTTGACATTTATGACAGTATTTGCTTTAATGATAAATGTGAAGCTTTGGAAAATTGTAGTGCTAGAATTTCAGAAAAATCTCTCATTACTTTTTGAACAGAGAGCATTATGGATGGGACAGAAATGTTCTGATTCAAACTGGATTTTCTACTTGTTTCCAAATTATATGAAACTGCCCGCAAGCTAGAAAATCTCTTGACATACGGAGATGATGCCAAAAACACTCATCTGGATAGTGTCACATGATGGAAAAAATCTGCTGCTTTATGCATTTAAGTTACATAGATTTTGTTTATCTATAAAATGTAGTCCTATGCCTTTTTTGGTGATTCACAATCACCTACACATATTGATAAGATGATTGTTTTCTTTTTTTAGTTGCTATTTTTATCCACATTGATTAAATTAATATAAGAAACACATTTGTGTGTGTGTGTATATGTGTGTGTGATTTGGATTTTTAACCCAGCTTTAAAACATTTTCAGTCATATTGCTACGATGTCTGCAGTGTGGCAGTTAGTAGTGATGCCTAGCACTGAGGCATCATGCTGCGGACATGTTGCATGTCCCACCCAGTCACATTATCCTGACACCAGGTGAACCAGTCCTAACATTAACCTCTTAACGCTAAGCACCAAGCAAGGCAGCTGTTAGTACCATTTTTATAAGTCTTTGGAATGACTTGGCAGGGGATAAAACCCTCAACCTCCCACATCTGAGGCAGACACACTAACCATTAGGTCACCAAATCAGAAACAATTATGATTCATCATCATACAAGCAAAAATCAAGTGAAAATCTTCTATGCTTCTATTTTCAAGGATTTTTACTCATATTTTGCTCTAATGGTTCACAGAGGGAGAGTGATAAGGAGAAGCGGCTTTTGGAAATTTCATATTTAATGAATATTTGATTTTTATAACATAATATGTTTAAGAAACAACAAGGCATTAAATACATTACAGTATGCATGCCTTGTTACCAAGAAAGTTATTGTATAATGCTAACAGTCTTTTGCAATTTTGTATCATTGATTATATAAACACTGTAGATAAATCCCATGGAAAGTGTACACATACTGTTAAAACAAACCATATTATTGTAGACTGCTTGGTGTAAGTTCAGTTTCAAGGTTTTCATCCAGACAAAACTCTTTGTCTCGCACTCAAGATTTCTGCATGTTTTTGCCACTTATGAATGAATGCATGAGATAGGAGGGAGAGTGGAAAGGAAAGAAGAAAGGATTGTGATGAAATTGTGTAACATATTAACTTCATTTAGAAAACGGGGCTTATAATACTTTTTATCATTATTTTCATACATCACTAATGATTAATGAGTGGAAATTCATCCATGACCTGATTTAGAATCAACAGCACACAGTTGCAAGAATGTTTTTAAATGCAAATTATTGTGCTATTTTTTATAAAGTATAGACTGGTCTGCTACCAAAATATAAGAAACTATAAAAAAAAAAATTGAAAATGTTTTGAAAACTGAAGAAATCCTTAAGTTTCTTTGGAAATGTGTCGTATACAGCTGCTATAAATATAAAATAAGTACATGGACTCTATATTTAACTTGTTTGTATTTTAATTGGGCTTAATAATCTGACTTTTCTACATTTAATTTCAAAATATTGATGATCAGCATGCAATTTGTTTCCATCCAGCATGTATATTGGACTCACATTTGACATCATTTTTAGGCTCAAATCACTACAGTTTCTGCATTAACATTTTTCAAGTTCCAAAAATCTGAGATACTTTATCAGTCAGTATTTGCCAAAAAAAATCATCATCTGAAAATAATCTACAAACAGAATTAGCCATTTTGGGTTTTCTTGGTAGGCCATATTGTAAACACGCATTGCTTGATGCAAGATTCAGTCTACAAAGGAAATTCTTGTTCTAGATCCCAATGCGGCAATCAAATTTAACAACCATTTATGTCAAGCTAAAGAACTCAGGTTGTGTAAATGGCTGCCTACCTGAAAAAAGACGTCATGACAAGTGATATGATACTTACACTGGCATGACATGTGTCACAACAAGCTTAAAGGGTAAAAAAATAAATAAAATTCTATAATGCACAGAATATATTTTCGTACATCACTGCTCTTCAAGTGCATGAATTTTTACAAATTTTGTTCACATCAGTCTATCAAGTATATGGTAGTATCTCTGGAAATAGGTGTCTACAAAGGAAGCTAAAGCTGTTTTAACTGTTCTTCCAATACTAATGTGATTAGGTGAATACAGAATACCTATTTCAGAGTTTATCCATAGATTATGCTTATATATGACTTGAGTTATCAAAGGATTACCAAATACAAGATTTTCCATGGCAAAAAAGTTAGCAAATTTAATGAATGGGCTAATTTTCATTGAATTTTATTTATATTAAAACTTTCTCAAGACAAAAATTCATAAAATCATGCATAATGATATAAGAATCGATGATTTTTTGTTATCTGAGCTGACAGGCCCTGGATGCTATTTGTACAAATACAGTGAAAACTATTTTCCCAATAAATGCAGAGGAATATCAGGGTTCAGAACATTTGTTTCAAACACTCATCCCTGAAATAAGTGTGTTGCACTAGACAGTCAACCCTGTTGTCAATGAACATCAGATCAGTTCACTTAACCATTAAAATTACTTACTGCAAAACCAGAGGCATCAGATGCAAGATTGATGCTAAAAAAGGCTAAAATTGTGAAAATATTATTCTGAGTGACAATAACTAGCATAAAACCCATTTAATACATGATTCCTTAGATTGTAAGAGGCAAGATTTGTAACTTTACACCTTACTTACCATTTTCTAATGGATACTTTTTAGTAATCTGGCTGTAATTTTATTGAAGTTTTGCTTTTCATTTAGCGCTCACTACACATCTTAAAATATCTGGGTATAATGACATAGTTGTGTAAGCTGTTGACAAAAAGAATCTCACCCTAGTCATGACATAGTTGTGTAAGCTGTTGACAAAGTAGATCAATCTCATTCTGAGGATCTGCATCCTGTGAACCCTGCTGGCCCGGGGAATTTCTCCTGGCTCACTTGTTGCCTCCAAATCCTTTTCATGTGACAAACTCCTTAAGATGTTCTCCTTCTCAAGGTCTGGGATAATAGGAATCCACTCAGTAATACATATACATAACTTTTCATAAGACATAATCCATTTCAATAAGCAATTTTCTGATAGAATTATTTATTCAAGTGTTTATGAATCTCTAGCTAATAAATGTCTGAATACAGCTATTACATTTGATTATGAAAAGGATTAATTTATTTTCATTCGCAGCAGCTAACATGTTTGCCCAACCCATGACACATGCTCACAGACCTATTTTGAAATTTTTTTTCAGTCTAATACACTTTCATAAATCACCTTATTCCACTATACTATTATCAGAAAAGAAAGAAGGCCTGAAAGCCCTAACATTCCTATTCTCCTTTATTTTCAGCAATGGAAGAAGACCTCAAAGCCCAACCATTCCCTTTCTCCTTTATTTTCAGCAATGGAAGAAGGCCCCAAAGCCCAACCATTCCCTTTCTCCTTTATTGTCAGCAATGGAAGAAGGCCCCAAAGCTCAACCATTCCCATTCTACTTTATTATCAGCAATGGAAGAAGGCCCCAAAGCCTAACCATTCCCATTCTCCTTTATTGTCAGCAATGGAAGAAGGCCCCAAAGCCCAACCATTCCCTTTCTCCTTTATTGTCAGTAATGGAAGAAGGCCCCAAAGCCCAACCATTCCCTTTCTCCTTTATTGTCAGCAATGGAAGAAGGCCTCAAAGCCCAACCATTCCCTTTCTCCTTTATTGTCAGCAATGGAAGAAGGCCCCAAGGCCCAACTATTCCCATTCTCCTTTATTGTCAGCAATGGAAGAAGGCCTCAAAGCCCAACCATTCCCTTTCTCCTTTATTGTCAGCAATGGAAGAAGGCCCCAAAGCCTAACCATTCCCATTCTCCTTTATTGTCAGCAATGGAAGAAGGCCCCAAAGCCCAACCATTCCCATTTTCCTTTATTGTCAGTAATGGAAGAAGGCCCCAAAGTCCAACCATTCCCTTTCTTCTTTATTGTCAGCAATGGAAGAAGACCCCAAAGCCCAACCATTCCCATTCTCCTTTATTGTCAGCAATGGAAGAAGGCCCCAAAGCCCAAACATTCCCTTTCTCCTTTATTGTCAGTAATGGAAGAAGGCCCCAAAGCCCAACCATTCCCTTTCTCCTTTATTGTCAGCAATGGAAGAAGGCCTCAAAGCCCAACCATTCCCTTTCTCCTTTATTGTCAGCAATGGAAGAAGGCCCCAAAACCCAACTATTCCCATTCTCCTTTATTGTCAGCAATGGAAGAAGGCCTCAAAGCCCAACCATTCCCATTCTCCTTTCCAATTTGCATTTATGACAATATCTAAGAATGAAACAAAACCTTTTAAGTCTGAAATGACAGGAAAAATTGTAAGTGATTTAAATTTTCAATATAAACACTGATATATAGAGCTAGAAATGCATAGAGCAAAAGCATATCAAGGTCAAGAGGTCATACAGAAAAAAAATGTATAGTTAACTGTCCTTACTGTCATGGAATTGTATAAATGTGGTTTTTTTTATTAAGTAAACGTACTCGGGTTTCGCTTTTAGTGTACAATGATACCCGAGGGTGATCAATGTATATTATACATTTCAAAAAATAGTGAATTCGGTTCTTCCTTGCTCGGCACGTGCGAAGTGCTTCTGGCTGGAAAAACCGAATACATGGATTACACGGACGATGTTGAGCTACATTGCCTGTGTATATATGATTCAAACTGTAACGAAAACATTACATTACTGACCGTTCTGTCAATCGGACGTCTGTCTACTGAGACCCAAACCTCCAGCTATAGAGCTGTCTGTGTTTGTGTTGGTGCAGTGTGCAGCCGTTTGTGCCGGGTGCAGCAGTTTGTGCCGCATGCAGCTGTCTGTACTGTGAGGGCGTATGCTGTTTTGTTGCTGTGACGTGTCGTACAGCAGTGTAGAGCTACGTGTGCAGTGCTGAGGGGTGCTGTGCTTGTGTATTCGAGTGCTTTGAATATTTCAACGTTGCTAGTCGGGTTGAGGTTGATCAAGCGTGGCGGACCAACGTGGTGGACGATGATAGTCTAACCCAGGAATCAATGGTGGTCGGTGACTACAAATCTTTGCTTGGAATCAGGGAGTGTCTGCATTGCTCCAGATACATAGTATTTTAGCTGTGGGCTAATGCAGGTTTTTTTGTAATATCCAGTGTTTTGCTATCGTGAGTAAAAAACTATCACTACGCTAGTTTGAGCGAAATCTCATTTGTTTGTAGAACTATCAAGTCATTATTATGAACGAACCATTATTCGTTTTACTAGTATGAGTAAAACTTGCAATTCGTTATTTTTGAACGAACAATCATACTTTAGCCATTATATCAATTCGTCATTTTGAACATAACATTATTCGTATTTTACGATCATATTTCTGTTTGTGATATACTGTGGATCGTTTTTTCATTTGTCTCGGTAACATATTGGTTGCATTTAAGATCATGCTTATTATATTAATTAGTCTCATATTGGGACCCAGTGCAAGCATGTGTCTATAATATTTCGTTTCATACCACCATATAACATTAAACATTGTATTGCATTCCCATCAATGGTGTTTTGTTATTAATCCGAAAATCCCAAACTCGGTTATCTTGTTACACTTACAATGTCCAAACAACAGACCCATCTACTTGTTGTAATGAATTATCCATTGAAAATGGCAGTTAGCAGGGCATTCATAACTGCAAATTTTAACTCTCTTGTTAATTTTCAATGATACACCACTCACTTGATAATCTGCACCTGGATAATTCATGAATCTACTTATAATGGGGGGGATGGATCCCATTTTTATAAAGTAAAACAAAAGTACCAAAATAAATTATCCCCTTTATTAACTTGAAAAAAAGCAGTATAAACTGATAAATATAACCTGATATATCCCCATTTTAGCAATAAAAACTGTCATTAACACTCAGAAATTTGAATTAATATCATAATATTCTCAACTTTTAATAAAAGTCATATTTTTTTAGATTTTCTTTCCCAGTACAGTACTACTAAATTATCTTGACAAGCCATTTATTGATACATTTTAGTCATGTGGTCTATTATTACTAGCAAATATGTTCTGCTTATATTAACTTAATAGATAAGGGAATCAGAAAGTTTTAAAACCTTTATTGATGAAACAGAAATCTTGAAATCAAAATCAAGATCCATCAATAAAACTGTATGCAAAACTTTATGGAATTCAATAATTTATATTAAACCGTGGAAATTATAGTTAAAAAGAAAGTTACTCAGGGGCCATAACTTTTCTAAATGATGATAAACATAATCTCTTGTGAGGTTTAAACAACAAAAAGTTCCATACTAATTCTGGTGAAAAATCAACTATTCCCAGTAAAATTATCTTGCAGAAACCAAATTACTGACAGACAGATGGACATGGCACTATAAGAATTGCACTGACTTCATAACAAGGGTACAAAACAAATAATGTGATTTTATTTTTTGATATGTACATATAGTATTCATTAACAAATAGATTTAATTGTACATTAGCTCAATAATGGCCATACAGAATCCATTAAAAGTTAAGCTAAAAATATTAAGATTAAATTACTTCTATAGACTGCAAGTTTCTGGATGATCCTTTTATCCATCAATCCAGATACCTTCATATCTGGTGCCCCTCAAAATGGTAGGCAATCATAACTTAAAACCACACTGTTTTCTTTGCCTTCACCAACAGCACTTTAAGTCTGATTAGATTCTGAACTCTATATTCCAATAGTACCTTTAAACCTTATATTCCAATAGTACCTTTAAACCTCAGCTCATCTAGGCAGTATTTGACCCTCTTGACCTGCAGCAGGAAGCTGAAGATCTGGTTGTATAACTCCAGGCAATGGGAGTTAATTACCACATCTACTGGCCATGGCACCTGTATTGGCAAAACACTATTCATGAAATTGGAATACAAAGCTGAAAATGAAAAATTTTAAGTAAATTATGTTTCTCTAAATACCTATCTATCATATTAATGTTAGGGTTACAAGCATGTTACCTCCAAAATCCAGCCATATTAAAAATATGGAAATGTGTTGTATCTATTATTATGTCATAGAAAAGGCCATGGCTCTTGTGCCCATTACCTCCACTTGCTGCCATCAGGTGTTGCCATTGTTTGAGTGAAATATTCTTTGAGAACATAATACTTAAAAATTTGCTTTCTCCTGCAAATATGTTCTCTTATCACAGTAAAATTAGGAGAAGAGGTAAAGTAATTATAGGTTACTGATTTTATATGGGAAAATATGAATATGAACGAGTTGTTTTTAGTAATACTTGCACAACAATGGGAGTACAGTATTATTTCTTTTAAAAAAACTAGTCAATATTTCCCCATACAAATGCAATAACCTTTCTAGTATATACTCATTTTGTTTCTCTAGCTAAGACTTCATTGCAAAAACAAAGTAATTGAACTCATAGTGTATTCCAAATTAAATACAAAACCATAGATTCATCAGTACACAATAACAATATTAATGCATGCATATCACCAACCAGTGACCACTGAACTTTGCTGCACACTCTACATTAGTGCAGGTCTATTTAAAATTAAAATTTTGAATCATTTTAATGAATGCACATTTCAACAACTTTTCCAGTTGATCTGAAATGGCTCAATGTGTGTTTTTATCAATTCAACTCAATTCTACTTTTCTGCTTATGACAGACTGTATCTATTAGACATGTTAATTACACATGAATTAATGTCAATTGAGCAGGGAGACACCCACCTTGAAACAGCTGCATGTGTCTGTTCTGTCATTGATTAGTACAACTTTATGGTGTGGAATCATGTTTCAAAACCCATGGCAGCTCACATAATTCAGATTTGCAGAACTAAATACATTTTGAAGTATTTTAAGATGCAAAAATGTATTTATCTTTCTTGCAATTCTTATTACCAGCTAAACAAGACATGTTTATGTCTTGTCACTTGCATGTAGTATGGCTTTCATCGCTAGCCTAGATCTGAAACATTGCATCAAAAAAGTTAAAATTGGGAATTTGTCTAGTAGCTGGTGTGTGTCAGTCCACCCATTCAGCCTGCAGAAATAAGAATTCTTAATTATCTTGGCTTATTGACTGTGAGACCCTTACTTTTATAACAAAACCTTCAGTTGCATTTTTTTCTAAAATTTAATACTTTTACTAATAAAATGGTATGTCTCTCATAGATGTGTAATACATCTTGGTTTCATATGCTTTTCTATGCTATTTTTATATACACCAGGGAGCAATGATTCTAGCCTTAACTATTCCATTAACGAAAAGTTTGGAACATTTATCCTAAATAAAATGATTAGAATAGTAATTTCAACAATGTGTCTCTCACATTTGTTGTGGACATTGTGAATATCAGGTTAATTCATTTGCTTTTTTTAAACTTTTATTTGTGGTAGGTAAACTCATCCATCATTCGTTTTATCATCTCTACTTTCAAATAAATATAACAGTTTCTTTATTTCATCCACAAACAAATTTAATAAACTCAAACCTATAGTGTCTACTACATGTGTACATGGTTTACAAAGTAGTTGCTAATACACTATACAATTTTGAGATGTGAGTCCTACAATAAGAAAGCTGTGCAATATTGAAACATATTACATGATTCTGACATTACAAAATTAATGGAGAACAAAATGAGTATATAATAAAATGGGAACATTGAGCATCCTACCAATACTTCTGGTATCCTTCAGGGAATCTAAAGGTAAGATTCCCTATGTGAATGATAATCTGGTCCCCTAACTTGAAAGCAGCACAGCCTATGGTAATCTGTGACCCATATATTGGGTTAAAAAGATGATTACTGGATTCTTCTTACTGAAAAAAATTTCCCTGGTGAATTCAGCAAAGCTAAAAGACAATTGGCTTTAACTTGGTCTAGTGATCATTTATGTCACAGCTACAGCCACAGAAACTAACAGATGCAGAGTTTGTCTATGTGAGGTCAAATTTCTAATGCAGAAGGTTGACTCTATGTGCCAGCTTCTACTATGTCTAAAATTAAAATGTTATGTTTGCAAGCGAGGATTACAGAGATCTCTAATTTCATGAGCTGAAATCATAAGTTGACTGATATTTTTTGACTTCAGAATATGCAAAGCATATAAGTAACTCCAATGTTCTGCTGTGAAGATATAGCTTAAGGGGTGATCTCCTGCTTCCTGGATATCACAAGGAGAAAGAATCATTTACATGTACCATGATGTGCTTCTGTGCACTTCAAGTAGTGTCTAAGGGTGCAGACAGAGTCTTGCAAAGCAACAGCTCTCAACATGTCAAAGAGAGGGATCGTAGGACAAATGCCTACCTACTTTTCAAAGCAAAGACAGGTTTCATCATAAGGATCACTAAATGATCTGATCTGAATAAAAGACAGTTCAGGCATGTAACTTGCTCAACCTACATGCAGAAACTAAGGCTATCAGGAACTATGTCTTGCTTTTGAGAGTTTTAGGCTAAAGGCTCAAATTTATCTGAATTAAGCCATTTTAAAACCAGGAGATTCCATTTTGGAAACAGGGTGATGTATCTTGATCAATTCAGATCAAAACTAAGTAGGTCTTATAGATCTTTATTAGGACAAATCTCTCTATTGACATGATGCCTGTGTGCATCAGATATCACAGCGAACAGTGAGCATTTTGTCCTCATAAAGCAGAGAAAAAGTTGATGGATCAAGGCAGGCAAAAGGAATATTGCAACTGGCCTTGCACCTGTCCCTAAAAACATGCCCCTCTCCCTCAAGCAAGCAGAATGGAAGGCCATTTTCCTCTAGAGACACTTTACTCTCCACAATCAGAGGTTAAAACTCTTTCTTTTACAAGACTGTCCAGATGTAAAGGAGAAGGTGGTCTGGGCAGGGTTGGAAGACCTGTTCCCATGGATGGCTTGCCCAGAATCTTCCTGGACAGATCAGGTTCCAGTATAAGTGGTTAACCCATCTGCAAGGGGCTATCAGAGTAATCATGACTCACCTCTCAATTTCTTTTTTATGATTGGAACTAAGACTGGGGAATGGGAGGGGGTAGGCAATGGCCCACACCCCTCCCAACTAACAGACAGTGTGCCCACAACCCAAGCTTCTGGGTCTTGAATGGGTGATATTAAGGTGATCACCTTGTTACTCCACCTTCTTGCAAAAAGACTAATCATTAGAATGAGTGCAAACCTAGAGAATGACTGATTGATGGACTGTCTTTCTAACAGAGTGTCAGCCAGGACATAGACTGTGGAAATGTGCCTGATTTGCATGCTGATATGTCATTGGTTGAAACTGCCAAGCATATTACACAGGTTGAGTAATTTTATTTCCTTTTTTTATGAGTTATATCACCACTACGGAGTTGTCCAACATAACAGTCATTCTTTTCAGAACTGAAAGTCACTGATGATAGCCTTTATTTTAAGAATGTGGCTGCATACAATGTCTTGTTCTAGTTCTGCCACCATATCTACATAAATCTGTCATCTCTACATAAATAATGGTAATTTCCCTGTGGATAAGCCATGTACATTCATTAACCATTGCACCATATTTGTGTGTCAGGAAGTAGTACCCTACTTCGAAGCTCTGTAGCATTAAGGTCATTTAAGATACGTCAAAATTGGTGGTATTACAGGAAAGTAGACAGATGTACCCCTACAAGGATACCAGATAAATTGAACTTTCACTTGCATTACAAAATAGAGGGAAAATGTACTTTTTGAGACCCAATCTGTTAACACTCAAACTTTTCCCATCATTGAAATCAGATTTTGTGTCCTGATTTTCATCTTTTGGCTTCAGTTCTTAGGCAGGCCAGTCTAAACTGCACACAGACAGGTGAATCTTTGAAAAAAGTAGGACAGGCTGGGAATTTTAAGTAAAAAGTTGACAGGACATGAAAATGATGGTCCAAAAATAAAAATTATAAAAAAGAACTTTAACCATTACCTATCTGCACATGCACAAGCATAATAGCCAATGATAAACATTTCTAACACAACTAGGCATCATAAATCACTAGCATGCAGATTTATTTGGATGTACTTGTATTTAGAAGCAGACCCCAAAAATGTGTTTCTTACTTGTATTTCAGGCAAAATTGAAAAAAATCTCCAGGGGTTAATGAGTTAAGGTAGCTCTGCTAGATGAATGTATTGTACCAGTATTGATGGCTGGTTTGCTGAGATTTTGGTTGGCATAATCACCAGCATTGTGGAAGGCTGTCCAGTTTGAGCCAGTACCAGGTGTGCCACAGACACACTATATTTGTATAGTTGCTCATTTGGCAAGACAGATAGGCCTATCACTCAGATTTCCTGTAATTGTCATTGTTTGTAGCCAAAGACATGGTAGGACAGACAGATTTATTGTTGAGATCTCCATAATCATAAAAAGATGAAGCCATAGACCTGAAGAGAGGGCTGATCTATAACTAAGATCCTTGTAATTTCAACCAGACATAGCATGGTAGGAAGGGCAGATCTGTAATTATAGAAAGATGAAGCCTTAGACCTGACTAGATGAATGGATTTTTCAGTTATATCCACAGACTGAGATGGCTGAACAGTCAACTCAGTTGGCTGGATGGTCATGGATGACTCAGAATGATAATGTGGTTGCATATGATAGAACCATTAAAACACCTTGCACCATGACATACAGTACATGTATGTTTATATAGATTGTCACACTCAATCTGGTGGATATGGACAAAAGGCAGGGGATTAAGGACAAATGGTATTTATTGCATGGAAATCTGGGAACCAGCCTGGAAAAGGGTGAACATAAATAGAGTATATATGGGTTTGGATGGCAAGGATTGGTTAATAAATTAAGTTAGTTTTTAGGAAAAAGAATCTTTTGAGAGTTCATCCTAGTTGTAAGTGAAAACAATAGAGAAATTATTTTATTGATAGAATTCCAGCCTTTTAACGGTCTCGATTTTGGAGCACTCATTACTGAAATTAGCACCCAACTCTTTGGTGCAGAATTAAAAGCATATGTTTCAAACGCATGCAGGTCCAGAAATTGCTGTGGCTCATGTCCTTTTCTATACACAGAACCTGATATTCAGGTTTCATATATACTCATAAATATAGGTTTGATCATAAGCGCTCAGAAATTAAGTTATTGAATATTTAATATCATGGTTTACTATGGGAACTGAATTAATACCTCAAGTCCTTAAGTGCCTATTTTAAGAAGTGAAAGCCCACTAACCTGGTGGATTTAGTGTCCCCTCCCCAGGACAAGTGGAAATACACTCAATCTATTGGAAATCTGTCACAAATTTTATAGCCACAGTAGTGGGTTTTATGGCACCTCTTGCTGATTCAAATATATCTGCTTCACAAGTTGATACACTAAACAGATTCAAGAAACCCCTGACACCATAAACACAAACATCATAGGCTTCAATGGATACCTGAAAAGAATGCTCTAGGGGTTTCTTGCAAAATCTCACAATTCAAAAATGATGGGCTCACAGCTTCGAGACTTACAATCAAAATGTCAGAATGATTTAACAATCAAACAATTAAAAGAAATCTTAAATCTGATCCTAAACAACCATACTGTCAGTGGACAAATGTCCATGCTAGTATTGCACACCTATGCCCTAATCTGTATGAAAAGGATTCCTCACAGTTAAAATAATAGGTAACATTGACATCCAACATTTCATAATTTGTTACAGCTCACCAAAAACCTTTTAAACAAATTTATCAGGAATGAATTTCCATCACATTTATTATGACTTTTATGACTGTTTAGCAGAGAATAAAAAACTGCTATGAAAGAAACAAATTCTGAAAAGCAAAATTACATTTTCATTTTTTGCTGAATGTCACTGAGATTAAAGTGTCAAGGAACACAAAATATTTTTGTATGTGAAAAGTGATTGCATCCATAAAAATAAAAAGTAAAACTACTGAAAATTTTTTTATAATTAAAATACCTAAACTATAGCTGGGATTTTTTAAAAAAAATATTAAAATAGCAAAACTGAAGAATAATGTTATTTTAATTAAAATACCAAATTATGGAATAATGTTATTTTAATTAAAATACCAAACTATGGAATAATTTTATTTTAATTAAAATACCAAAACAAAAACAATTAAAGTTATTTAAAACTAAAATTGCTTAGATAACTGAAAGACTTGGATCCAGAAAATGAGAACATGTAGACATTCTCTGGGTATGAAACCACCAGTAGCCAATTAATTAGTGACTAGTAGAATTCATTACAGACACAACTCAGTACATTGGTATTGGTCTAATGAGACAAAGGAAACTTTTTATTTTAAATTTAAATTCAACAGAAAGGGGGGTTGCTTCTGAATCTGCAAGGACAGTGATTGTTTCATACTGATTGTTGTTACAATTTATTCAAACTACATGCACCAGCTACTGTTCAATGCTGCACATCAATGTTCAAAATGTATGTTAACTATTGAAAGAAACAAAAATCACAAAACCAGACACCTTACAAAACCAGACACCTTACAATAAAAAAAGAGATGCTACATTGTGAAAAAACATTGGACTGGGAAACACATTTGAACCTTATAGTAAAAGCTAAATTTAATTTTTTTTATTTAGAGACCATCACCATTCAATTTAAATTTTGAAAAGAGTGTAATAACCTTGATGCATATCTAAACTTAATTCTTTTTTTCCCCTAATATTAGAAAAAAATGTATTTGCTCCAAGTTATATCCCATCCCATCCCAACCCATCTCTTTGTGTCTACAAACCCCCACAATATGTAAGTAGAGTAGAAGTCTTCAATGACTTAAATAATGACAGCTCCTTGTAGCTACTCGTCTATGTTTTCCTTCAATGTTTCAAAATTACTACTACTGAATGAAAATGTTTCTTGCTGTCACAAAATCAAATGCTTAAAACCAATAAGATATTAGATTGTGATAATTTTTAATGCACCAAATGGTTTTTGTTGCTGTGGAAAAAAGAATTTTCCACTTGTAATATGAAATATGCAGTATGATTAAGTTGTGATATTTTCTCATATTGGTGTGCTTTTTTCTTATGATCTGTACTCCAACATGGTCTTAACTAACACAAATGAAGTTAAAACTTCAAAAATTTAATTAACTAAAAGTCGAATGAGTGAGCATTATTGCAATGTTCAAAGTGAACATAGTGGCAGTACTTGCAACTGCCTCAGAATTATTAGGAACAGTTGAAAATAAACAAGAAATAACATAGTTACAACCTTTGAAGGCAAAACCTCTTCCACTTTCAGTTCAGAGTAATTAACAAAGTTCTACCAGGGACTCTTGTTTGAAGCCTTACAAAATAAGAAGCCACACATTAATAGCAATCATTGCAATTAAAGACAGATTTATAGTCTTGGCAAATATGTGGCTTTTGGAGAATACAATGCATTATTAATAGATACCATATGTTCAGCTATGCCTAAAAAGTACAAGTTAAAATAATCAGGTTAAGGAATGGGAAGAAGTACAAAGAAATTCCACTTGGAAAATGCTCACACCAAACCAGCATACAAACACTAGAGGATATTTTTTATTGTACATCAAATGCAATCATGGTAGATACCCATTTCAGAACTAAGTTTGTATAATAGAGGGCATTTAGGATAATATGAATTTTCTGGAAAAATTAACAGCTACTGCAACATTGAGGGAAAAAAAAATTTTCTTACACATCTGAACAAACTAATTGGCCCTTCTCTTTTTCCTTTCATTTATTATTGCTTTTACTTGTCCTATTCCAAAATCTGTCCATGACTTGAAGCTTAATTTTGGTTCATAAAGATTCACTGATATCTGGATGCTTATGGACATAATTTCACACTGTTTACCAAACTGCTGAACCTTGTATAAATATGCACTTCGATCCATGTTCTTTGGTGACAAACTGTTTTATCTGTATTCACACCAACTTCTTAAAAATTGGGTCAAAATGTTACAAATTAGAAACTACTGATAAAAAAATTTGTTTGACATTCAGGCACAGTTTGCAGTTATTTATCATGAGGATTAAAAAAATCTACTGTTCCGAAATTCAATGCATCTGCATTAAATGAAAATGATATAAGGATATCTCCTTTTCATCAGTTTAATCCATCTAATATTATGTACTAAACTCATTAGTTGCCAAAACCAACAATCCCAAGTATCTTTGTTAAGATGTTGGTTTTAGAATGCAGTATTACATACTTTGTACAGTAATTATATAAACAATAGATCTATGGTAAAATAACAAATACAGTTCCTGAGAAAATGGGTCACAAGAATCATACCGATATATGGTTTGCACATGCTCAACAAGCAGGATTAATAGAGGTTGTATTTTGGAGAGTGTTGTGTATACTTACTTCATTGCATGGGATCTTGTCAAGCCAACAATTTATAAGTAACTTGGGGAATGAAAAAAAAAGTTAAAGCACTTCAAGAATATTTTAAAATAATGTAATGAAACCAGCTACACACACACACACACACACACACACACACACACACACACACACACACACACAAACACACACACACTCTCTCTCTCTCTCCACTATAATTAAAACTCTGTATAAAACTAACTTAAGCTACAAACCTCCCTCTCTACTATAATTAAAGCTCTGTATAAAACTAACTTAACCTACAAACCTCCCTCTCCACTATAATTAAACCTGTATAAAACTAACTTAACCTACAAACCTCCCTCTCCACTATAATTAAAACTGTATAAAACTAACTTAATCTACAAACCTCCCTCTCCACTATAATTAAAGCTCTGTATAAAACTAACTTAAGCTACAAACCTCCCTCTCCACTATAATTAAAGCTCTGTATAAAACTAACTTAAGTTACAAACCTCCCTCTCCACTATAATTAAAGCTCTGTATAAAACTAACTTAAGTTACCAACCTCCCTCTCCACTATAATTAAAACTCTGTATAAAACTAACTTAACCTACAAACCTCCCTCTCCACTATAATTAAAGCTCTGTATAAAACTAACTTAACCTACAAACCTCCCTCTCCACTATAATTAAAACTCTGTATAAAACTAACTTAACCTACAAGCCAAGATGTGGACAATCCACAATGACAAATATATTTGGTTGGTGATGGAGAAAAAACATGAAAGGATTAAGATTTACCAGGAAAATGTGAATATTTTGTAAAACATAATGCATATAATGTATAGGTCTAAAAGCAATGTTCAGACATGTGGGGGAACTTACGTCTGGGCTGCTTAAAAATGGAAATACACTCCTCCGCTACAGCATAATTACTTTTTAGGAATGATTGTTGTTGTTGTTGTTGGGCTTAACGCCATTTTTCAGCACTTGATAGGTGATTCATAGAGGCCAGTATTAATGGTGGAGGAAGAAACCGGGAAATCACCGGAAAAAAAAACAATGACCCACGAGAAGCTACTGGCAAGCTTTCTCACATATCCACATTCGCTGAATCCTAGAACACACACGCAGACACAGGTGAGATGGCAGTGATCCGTAATTTTAGGAATAAAAGAGGGATAATGAGGTAAAATGTGCCTGAAACTGAACAATATTATCATTGTTTCCCTCTTCTATTTGTATCTTGTCAAAGACTGCAAAAGTGTAGCTGGTATATTCTCAGAACATATAGTGTTCACAACAGCATAATACTGACAAAGGACAATTTGTAAATTCAAGGATGACTAATTCATATTTTTTTTAACTTGTTGCATTTATTATATTTTGATGACATGGTTCACTGAAGCAACAAAACAAAATAAAGAAAAATTGTATCAATTAACAAAGAAGTGTGTTAATAAATCAATAAAACAACACTTGTTACTGAGTAAATAATGTGAAAGTGAAAAAAAATTATAAAATGTATACCTCCAAAGTGGAATAAATAATTCATAACATAAATCCAAATCTCTGAATGGATAGTTACACTTCACATCTATACTGACATAAATTCAAGAGTAGTTTTTTGTACAATGTTGATTGTATCATAGCGAAGCTTCAAAATTGGCAACACCTAGCAGCAGTCAGGGAGAGAAACATACAAGAGTTATTGCCCTTAGTATGATATAGTTATAAAAGTCAAATTTTCTTCCTTTTAGCAGGGCTGAAATTGGGAGATAGCAGGCTTTTATCCCTGATGCTAATGTGATAGAAGGAATGTATTTAAACGTGGGATTATTTTTTGTCATTTTATAACTTTTACATTAATTCCTCAAAATAAATAATAATTAAAATTCTTTTAATATTATTTATTTACTTAATTTAATTTTTTCTAAAAATAGTCTAAAATTTTGTATTGTTTCTTTATCAAAATGTTCATTTTTTACCATCTAAACAAATAATTTATTCTGCAACTTTAATTTACAATCTGGAATATTTCAAATTTCTCATTTTAACACAATTTTTAATCCTTTGTTGATTTTTTTTTTGGTGGAGGGGTAATTTTAAGTACTGCACAAATATTTGTCCAAGTCATTGGAGGACCAAGCTCAGTTTAAAAAATTTACATTAAATTACAAGCACATTAAAAATAACAAACATATATCTGTTTATAAATTATTAATAAGATTATAAATTAACATAATTATATTGACTAGCTTTTCCTGTTGTGTCATCTAAGTGAGGAATAAGTATGCAATAAAGTTTACTGGACAATGTCATCTTATAGAGGTTTCAAAACTTTAACAAATAAAGTTAACTTGCAATATGTATCAGTAAAATCATTATGTCCTAAAATCATTTTTTACAAGACTGGCATTTTCATCATTCATTTTCAAATATTTCAAATCTTTTGTGCAAGACATATCACAAACCTTCTTTTATCAAGTTAAATAATGTAGTACATAGTGTGATATAATAATTATCATTTTTGACAATATATCATTTAATTTTTCAGCTATTAGTTTTCACATTCAATCAATAAAATACTACATGAAATTAATACTTGCCTTAATATTTGTTAATTACCTTGTAATGAAGCTTTAAGCAATCTGTAATACTCGTTGGCTGCCCATCTTTCATGCCATCCTGAATTACAACATCTACTGACAACCTGTGAATTCATATCAATCCACACATATTATTTACAAGAGATCTTAAAAAACTTCCACAACAATACAGTTCAGTTTATGTTACAGAACCTGGTGATTTTATAAAGGTCCCACTTGGGCCTCTGTTGTTGTGTACTATTAATTATTCATGTTCCAAGTATTTTAATTCTGTATGTATCTTGACATTTTTAAAACAAGTGTTTCCTAGGATACACTACTGAAAATGTGGAAGATTTCAATTCATGATTTAGTTAAAATCAAATGAAAATATCTTTCTTAAACAATAGACATGCAGAGATGAATCTCCTGCTGAAACTTCCCTATGATGCAGCACTCTCAAATTATATAATATTTACTGGCAGGCTACATTTGTTTCCATAACAAACACAGAATGAGGATATTCTATGTATTACAAGTCACCTCAATGCAAACTCTTTGACACATACATCAAGTTTAGTCAAAACAGCTTATCTTCCAGAAATGAAAATGTGATGATGGATATGCTGATATAGTAATATGCAACTTTTCCCATCTTAAAGTTTTGGAGTTTTACTCTGGAAATAAAAGTGTAGATAATGGCTGAATGGAAACTGTGTGTGTGATTTGGATTTTTAACCCAGCTTTAAGAATTTTTCAGTCATTTTGTTATGCTGTCTGCAGTGTGGCAGTCTTATAGTGATGTCTAGTACTGGGGCATCCTGTGTTTTGATACCTAATTTATGTAAATATTTGTGGTATTGTTGCACTGAAATAAAAGCTGACCTCATTGTATTACCACGTTAATTACATATTTTGTACCAAATAAAGAGGGTGGACTAACTTAAAAGTTAAAAGGCATGCAAATTCAACCTGCATAAGAATTAGAAGACCACCCTAGTGTTAGGTCAACTCATTTCAAGTAATCAATCAAACACAAGTTTTTTTGAGAACTAATTAAACTCTCTTAAGTTCGCATATTCATTCACAATTGTGATCAATGAAATGAATACTTGATGTAAAATTCTGTTTCACAGATAAATTTTATTAATGAAAAGCTAGTTAAGCTTCAGAGTTTGTAATTAATTTGTAATATCTGAAATGGCACTCTGAGATTTCCTCACAAATTAAAAGTTTCGCTATTACTTGCAATGAAATCATGTCATAAATATTGTAATATAGAACAATTAAAAAAACGGACTTGTAGATGATGGCTGTATTATGATCTAAATATTCAATTTTTGTTTTAAATAAAAAGAATCTAGCTTGGTTGTGAATTTAAATCAATTGTCTGGTTCCCTGTTTAGTATGCTCCTTGCATTGCATTCCATGAGAGCAGAGAGCAAAGCAGAAAGCTTTAGACTCTGGGAATACACAATGTTTTCATATTCACATAAAGGTTGTTCAAACCAGTAGAAATAATGTTAATGATCTTTTGTTGATTGGACATCTTCAAAAAAGGGTCACTTTTACATAGAAATGAATACATTTGTTAGAAAAACTGCTTTATTGACAATTATTCCCAATGTGATGCTAAAATGAGTACTCAGCCATTAAACAACCAATTCACTCCTTGCCCCTCCCCACGGTTTTCTCAAACTTCATCAAGGATGCCATTACATCATTCCATATTGTTCTGATGGTCCTTTGATAACTCACACCCTCACTTACAGTGTGGCCTATGTTTTTGGACCAAGCTATGCATGGGTTGTCAAGGGAGAGGTGGATAAGTAGTCAAACCCTGTCAACCACATCTGAGAAAAGGCAAAGCTGCTTTATGGCAAAGATCTGGTGAATGCTCCCACCTGGAAGAAGTACATTACCATGGATATATTCAACCTACATATGAAAGGCATTTAAAATGGCTTTCATGTCCAAAAGGTTGATATGAAGAATCCACATGCCACTGACCACTGCAGGCCCAGTAGTAAACTTTTTTTGGTAAACACCTTCATTGAGTAGGTTGAGGAGCTGTAATAAACTTTCTTACTTAACAATGTCTAGTTTTGATGCTTTCTCTGCTGATTTACACTTCTGATATGTTTGGGAGAAAGACACCAAGTTTATTTGTACTAAGAGTTCTAGATCTGGATGAACAAAATATGAGACAGGACAAAGCCAGACTTCTTTACATTGATTCACCTTGAACTATAAATGAGGAAAGTAAGGATGGGAACAAAAACCACAGAAACCAAATCTTTTTGTCATCCAGGAACTTCTCTGTGAAGGATGTCCTGAACTGAGATATGACTTGGTGTAACATATTATTGATGGTACAGCTTCAGCATCTTGGTTGATCCCTTCTCCAACACATGAACTTTTGATGTGTTTAGAAGAAGATGCCAAGTATTAAGGGTTCCAAAACTACATAAACGAAAATGTTGAGACAGAGTAAGGTCAGACTTCACCTCACTGATTATTCAACACACAATGAGGAAAGAAAGGTTGTTTATTCTGTGAACCAAAAACTAAACTCGCTTGTTTATGTGGCATGTCATGCAAAAACATCACAATTTCTTTAATGGCATTCCTGAACTCTTTAAAGGTCCAAAACCCTAAAGGCTTACACTAGAAGTATGTATCTGACATATAACGATTTAATGCATAATCACTGCATATCTATCACACATTTCAACTGTCACTGGATTCTGTAACCAGGAACTTTCTGCAGTAGAAACCCTGTTTGTGCAGTTTTTGTTCACTACCCATTGCATACAGACTAGATATTCTTCCGTAAAAACATCCACCTTCATGGGATTGCTTGGGAGTTCCTTCATGATTGTAGGAAGTCGAAAGTGGAGGGGTTTAACTATTGAAATCTGAGACCCTCTGACATGGTTTGGATTGCAAATCACTGGGTCAAGCCTGACAAAATGGGAGTTGTTTGTTACCTTTGGTGGGTTGCCAGACTGCATGGGTGATTGTATCAATGATAATTCACAGAAAGCCTGGTAATAGAAATTGTTCTTCTCTCTCCCTTCACTGCCAGGTTGTGAAAAAAGGTCCATACAACCTATAATTACTGAGAACTGCCACTGGCAACAATTGCCTCTTCTCAAGCATGCTCCCTAAGAGGGTCATGTCAAAATAGATTCTACTGAAGGGCAGGAGGTCCACATGCTCCTAACCTTGATGCAGTATTAAAGACTTGTCTTTATCTAGTCAAGGAACATGTGGGAAAAATTTATATGTATGTGACTTTAAAACAGTGGGGTGAGAAAACTCTCCATAAAGAAGCTCTTCCATAATCTTGATCATGAATGGTCCATGAGATGTTGAGTAATTTTTGCAATCTTCAATAATTGTGCCTAGATTCTGAATTATGAAATGTTGTCATTATTGTCTACATCTACCAAGGTCTATACCTTTTAGGCAGAATTGATGAATGGAAAATAATGATAAAGTATCATTCGCATGCATCATTATTTTTCCTAATTTTTATGTATGCCATCTGTAATAAACACTGGTAGACAAATTGACAACAAAGCCTTATGAGTCACACTGATCATCTGCTCTTCCAAATTTAGATTTTAGTCACCTTTGCTTTCTACTGTATTTACAGATACAGTAGGTTCTGTCATTGTTTCTGCATTGTAAGGTGAGAGTGCATCTCGATTTCGTCCATGAGACTACTCAACAATACTTAAGTATTCAAGGATACAGTATGTTGTGGTGTTATTCTGCATTTTCATGTGGGGCATCTCAATATCAACTATGGGGCAAATAAATCATTCTACTGTATTAATGAATACAAATTTTCTGGTTCTGTTTCTGTATCTACGTAAAGGGTATAGAGATACACTCAATATCCCCATGAGACTCATCAATGCATCAAACGTAAAATATAGTTAAACACTCTCATTTTTGCTGCCCTTACAAATGCTTTTACACAACATTGGACCAAGTATTACATGTTTGTGCTGATGAGCATTTGTATGTAAAGATATATCTCACGTCCATCTTTTAAAAGACCTTAATCATTTATGCTTCTCACACTCTGTTGTCATCTCTAATAAAGATGAGGAACAAATAAGTGCATACAACATATGAAATTTATCCATGAAACTGAATGTTACCAACTGAAATCATGTGACAATAACAAACAGCATGAAAACTACAAAAATATAAAGGGAGCCCAGAGTTGCTGAGTGGTCTAAGGCATTCTCCATTAAAATACCCTGCAAAATCACATATGTCTGCATGGCTTCAAGTCTCGGATTTAGCCAATATGTGTATGTGAGAAAGTTTGCCAGTAGTTCTTGTAGGTCAGTAGTTCTTGCTGGAGTTTTCTCCAAGTTTTTCCTCCACCATTAATATTGTCTGCCATGTATAGTCTATCATGTGCTGAAAAATGACATTAAAACCCCAGAACAACAACAACAAAAATATTAATGAATTCTCTGGATTTTTAAATGTGTAGTATGCAACACACAAAACATTTTTACTTACTGTACCAATGAAATAAAAATGTGGATGATTAAATTCAAGTTATAAAATTTGCAGAATTTAACTGCATTGTTTGGAGAACATCTTAGGTTATGGCAGCAAAAGTAAAAATTTTTACATCTAGATATAATAGTTAACCTGTAAGAGCGGCTTCCCTCTGTCTTTATAACATATGAACAGAAAGATGTGTAGTATAGTGTATGATGGCTTTTATTTCTAAAACTAATGAAATTACATGCTGGAATATTTTGGTACATTTATTAGAATCTCAATGAACCACAAATATATAACACCATTCATCGAAATTGAATTAAATGAAGGCAGTTAAACAGAGATATTGAAGGTTTACAATGATATATACCTTTAACCATTTTGCTACACAAAAATGCACATTTTCTGTGACTGAGTTTCAAACTTCAGTCAGAATCAATGATATTGTATAAAAAATACAATTTGTCAGACATTCGTTTGCTGGAACATTTCTGGCACAACCTAAAAAATTCTTACCTGTTTACTTCCTCTGGAAAATGAGCACTCAAACTTTCCTGCAGCAGCATGTTTACTGTGGACACATCTCTCCAAGGTTCATGTCTTCTTATCTGCAAAAAGCAACCAGAAATTGCTCCAAAACTGCCCAATTTTTTTACTGTTATTAACTGTACTTATGCTCATTACCATCTACTACTAAGACCACATTACCATCTCTTGCAAGTGTGGCTAAAAACTTGAAGAACATTTACAAACATAGCTCAATCTTATTCCACAGTTTAAAGTGTTTAGTTCAAAATGTGTAAGAGATTGTGCAAAATGACTGAAAACTGCATTGATGAATGTCAAAATGGATTAAAAAACTAACAGTTAAGAGATTACTGAAAATTTGGCTGATTGGGCTTAGTTCCATCATTGTTGTTATTTTTGCTGTTGTTGTGGGGCATAACGTCATTTTTCAGTGCATGATAGGCTATACATGGCAGCCAGTATTAATGGTGGAGGAAGAAACCTGGAAATCCATGAAAAGAACCACCGACCATTGAGAAGCTACTGGCAAGCTTTCTCACATATCCACATTCGCTGAATCCTAGACTTGAACCCACGCAGAGGTGAGATGACAATGAGCCATAACGGATAGAATTTTAAACCACTCGTGGCCCCTTCATCATTGTAAAACATAATACATGTGTATGATGAAATCCATTTTGTGTCATTGAACTTCATGATAATGTGTATCCATCAAATAATACAATTTTTGGCCAAGTTTTACCAAATATGGATATTTCTTGAGATTCTTTGTCACACCTTGAATGTTACTAAGATTCTTTCTTACTCCATGAGTAGTCATCTATAAAGTTTTTTCAAGATCTGTGATGTAGGACTTAAGTCATACAAAAGCCATTTTTCTTTACTTTTTGTCCAGTCATAGTGATATTGCTCTTTAACCTCAAAATCCAAAGGAAGAATTCTTCCTTACCAAAAGCACCAGCTATCAAAAGTTTGGTTGGTAGATGATATAAAAATAAATAAAATTACTGCATTCAAAAACAAGAAAGGTAACAGAAACAAATGATTGGTTAGTTTTTAGTTTTGTTTAAATATATTGAAATCCTTCTAAAGTTATTTAGCAAAAAGTAAATTTATATTTGGACAGCGTTTAATATGATGTAATTGGCTGGTGTATAATATGATATAATTGGACAGTGTATAATATGTTGTAATTGGCTGGTGTATAATATGATGTAATTGGACAGTGTATAATATGATCTAATTGGTTGGTGTATAATATGATGTAATTGGACAGTGTATAATATGATCTAATTGGCTGGTGTATAATATGATGTAATTGGACAGTGTATAATATGATCTAATTGGTTGGTGTATAATATGATGTAATTGGACAGTGTATAATATGATCTAATTGGCTGGTGTATAATATGATGTAATTGGACGGTGTATAATATGATGCAATTGGCTGGTGTATAATATGATGTAATTGGCTGGTATATATAATATGATGTAATTGGTTGGTGTATAATATGATGTAATTGGCTGGTGTATAATATGATGTGATTGGCTGGTATATAATATGATGTAATTGGTAGGTGTATAATATGATGTAATTGGCTAGTGTATAATATGATGTGATTGGATGTGACATGATGAGAAAGATAGGCATGAGCAACAGATACATTATCTTTCCAATGACCAGGGATTTCTGTTAACTCTTCATGACTGATCTTAAGGAACATGTCAAACCTACCATTACAAAACTCTCCTGGTGCGCATAAAAAGAGATTATAGATATCACACAATCACAATTTCCCAAGATCCTGAACAAGACTTGATCAGAACTTAAGTCTCAAGTCCTAAGAAACTCAAGACACTCAGATGGCAGAACAGCTCATTAATGTGCATAGATTTAGCTGATATTGCAAATAGTCAAACTTCTTGATGATATGATCTTGTATATACTTATTAAAAATATGATCAGAAATCATAAATACATCATTTAGAGTTGTAATAAGTTCAACTTGTACAAGTTCACATCAGTGATATAGACCAATGTTTTTCATCAAGCTTATTTAAGATTTTGTTGACAGACTTGTATAATCATCATTTGATTATATTCTATTTTAAAAAAATTCAAACTTCCAAGTAGTTACAAACTCAAAGAGCCACTTAAAGAGAATGAAGCTCTACTGTCTGAAAAGAATTTTCTAAAATTTAAGATATGGCCATCTCTTCTTAACTACTGAAAACTAAAACCATATATAAACACCATTAGAAAAATTTTGATGAAAATCTCATGTTGAAATAACCATAAATCCTTTGAAATTAATTGACAAAATGTTCATAGTAACAACCATATAGGAGGTCAGATCAGCACCATTTTAAATCAGAATCAATTAGATATCATATTAAGTCTTCTGGCATAAACCCAATGCTGATATGACTTTGAATTTAGGAATAGCACCAATAAGATTATTAAGATGGCTGCTATAGCAACCATATTGAATATCAGATTAGCTCTATTTTCATTCAAGATCAATTAGACACCAAAAGAAGTCTTCCAATCAAAAGCTCATGCTGATATGACAATTCAAGAGAAGCAATAACAAAAAGATTTTCAAGATGGTTTCTGTGGTGGATATATTGAACATCAATTCAGCAATATTTTTATTTAGGACCAGCTAGACATCATAAGAAGTCTTTCAGTGAAAACCACATGCTGATACTGCCATCCGATCAGAAGAAGGCTTACAAGATGGCCTATGGTGGCCATAATGAATGTTGGAGCAGAGCCATCTTCATTTAGTACCAGCTAGACATCATAAGATGCAGACATGCTTGCCCAGGAAAATGTCTTTGAGGGACACCACCACCAAAAAAAAGGGACCACCTATTTACAATATACAGTAGACTCTCGATTATCCTCGGTAATGGTGGGGAGAGCTAGCACGGATAATCAAAAACAGTGGATAAAAAAACAAAAGTGCATATATACAATCCAGATATAGTGGCATAAAATTAACTTAGTTAATTTTTTCGCCGTAATATCCTACTTATGTTTACCTTTTGTGATGCAGGCCAATGTTCTTCTTCACTAATATCCTAATGTCGTAACACAAAAATAAATAATTAAATTTAATACAATTATATTGAACATTAAAATAAATGAAGATGAATAAATGAACAAACAATAACAACGAATGTTTAGGAAAAGTGGTCTTTAATTGATTTCTGTTTTAATGACATAGCTTCTTTCTTCTTTATGGTTGCTCTCAATCTGCGTAATACCAATTTATCTGAGAGCAGAGAATCACATTGTTGCTCCAGATACTCTAGCAAACCCTCAGTCCATGAAAGAGCAGATGAATTGTTTATACTTGTTTCAGGAATAAGTTCCATGTCTTCGTCGTCACTCTCATCAAGAATCTGTTGTCTGCCCTTGTGCACTTTTAATGATTTCACTGTCGGACAAAAACCTCACACCCTAGATCATCACAATCAACATTTAAACCATTCTAAAATATTTCCACTATCAACTTCCTTACCACCCTATGTACTCTGTAAAATGGCCGCTAATTCAGAAGTCGAAATCTCTTCTTCATCGAAACTATTACAGTCGACAGTTTCAACTTCAGGAAATATTTTTTTCCATGATTTACTAATTGTGGTTGGCTTTATGGAATCCCAGACATGTGCAACTTTGTAGATAGCATCCAGCAATGATACTGTTTTTGAGAAAGTTTTTAAATCATTGCCTTCTTCCACTAACGTCTGCAGAAGTCGTCCTCTATATAGCCTCTTCATAGCAGAAATCACCCCTTGATCCATTGGCTGGATTAGCGTGGTTACATTAGGTGGCAAATAATGTGTTATTATTTTATCGTCAGCAGACTGCAAAACCGCTTCATTTTGATGGCTTGGAGCATTGTTTAATAAAAGAATGGCTTTCTCTGGCAAACCTTTCGATCTCAGATACTCGCGAACTTGTGGTACAAAGTTTTCATGGAACCATGTTTTAAAAATTATGGTATCCATCCAGGCTTTCTTCTGATTAAAATATGTCACAGCCATATTGGTTTTTTCAGTTCCCTTTAAACGCAGCTTTTTCACTTTTCCAATTACAGCTAGTTTCACTTTATGAGAACCAGTAGCATTTGTGCAACATAAAGCAGCGATTCTTTCTTTGCTGGATTTATGCCCTGGTGCTCAACTTTCTGATTTATGTGCAAATGTTTTTTTGAGAAGACATTTCCAATTTAGGCCAGTTTCATCAGCATTATAAATTTGTTCAGGAGTGACCTGTTGCTCTTCTATGAACTTTTGAAAATCATTTTGGAACTCATTTGCAACTGTTTCATTGTTGCTTAATTTTTCCCCATGTATAGAAATCTCATGTATTCCATGCCGCTGTTTGAATCGCGTCAGCCATCCCCATGATGCATTGAAATCACCTTCCATTCCTAATGCATCAAAGTATAGTTTTGCCTCTTTTGCACAGATAATTCCTGAAACAGGAATGTTTTGTGCCCTTTGTTGGTTAAACCATTGCAACATCGCTTTATCAAGCTCATCATAAGTTGACAATTTCATTGTTTTTCTGCTTGATAAGCCACTTGATGAATCAGAATTACTGGCGTAGTTAATCAATTTATTTTTATTTTTTCGGAGATTGCGAACTGTTGTTTCACCTATACAATATTGTAAAGCTAAGTTTTTGGTAGACCTGTCTTGCTCAAGTTTCTTAATTATGTTAAGTTTTTGGTTAATTGTTAAAACTACGTGCTTCCTTTCCTGCTCCATTATCTTCTTTCCAACACAAAAACTTACAGTATTTTTGGACACAACTGAAGTAGCCTACTGTACTGATAACAACTGAAGAATCGTACTGTTCTTTTAATAGAACTCCTTCCCCCACTATCAAAAAGAAGGCGTTTAACATCTGCAATTTCCTTGGGACAGGAAATAAAGTCCTATTATAAAATTATATAACAACTCTCGCCGGGAACCAGTCGTAAGCCCGAGTCGTTAAACAGGTCGGTTGACTTCCTGTATAAAATTTTTGATTTTGAAATCGTCACATAACTCCCCATCTTTTTAAGATATGGAGTAAATAATTCTTTAAAATTACATTGCCGTGGTTAAGCCGCAAAGCGGTTAAACCGCGTGCGGATAATCGAGAGTCTACTGTACAAAAATATACAAAATTCAAGTCCAGAACTACTAAATTCATCCTAAGGTACCAGTAGTAAGCACTTTTCAGGTCCTGCAACTCATTTTAAGTGTCTGCAGCTGACCCTTGTCTACATTTTGAAATTAACAGTCTCTGCACTCAATTTAGTCCTCAACTATGATTTTTATTCTCACTTGGGAGAAAACTTGCTCAGTGTTCAGATGAATGAGGTATTATCATTAATGAAAGCATTAATAAAAATATTTTTTGGCGACATCTTAAAGACCGCTGTTCCATCTTCTTTCAGTTGGCTGATAGCAACCCAGGTTTCATCAATTCTATTTGTCAGACATCACTGAATATCTGTGGACTGATTTTAATTTCACATCTGCTGCAAACACTTCCTCAGGTAATAATACTGAAAATCTTTCAAGAAATAATCTCAAGATGCCATTTTGTTATTGAGTTGCAATGCTGGATCTGAAATTTCACCATGTTTTAATAAATCATTTTTAAGGGGCAACTTGTCTCTAATGTATTTTGTTTATGTTTCAGAGAACTTTCTTGCGAATCATAAAATTCATGCAGCCTCTGATCTCTCTGGTGGACCTCATCTTTTCTAGCAATAAAGTCTGTTGTAGGCTGTCCAATCAAAATATCTTTTATCCTTTTTCCTATGGCGCTTAACTTCACACTGTACTTCTGTAGCAGACTCATAAAATATAGCTGGAATCTTAACAAACTTCAAAAGAATTTCAAGTCTTTTAGCACATGTATTAATGGTGCATCACACTGTAGCTCTGTATTCTCATCATCAAATGGTTTTAGAGCATCTGCCAAGAAAAGACATATAAGACAATTTGTTGAAGAAAAGGTTTGTCTCAGATTACTTACTCTTTTCTTATGAAAATCTGGATGATGCAGACTTCTCTTGCTCTTTAAAATATTCATGAAGAGTCCTAGTTGTCCAAAAACCTTTGAAAGGATCTTTTGATGCTTAGCCATCTAGGTAAAACATATTGTAGAATTTTATTTGCTTTTGTATCATGTAGAATCTGCAAATCTTTTAACACTGCTTGCCGTTTACTGAATTTTTCCAAATAGTAAAAATATACATCAAAAGCTGGTCCATATTAAGGGGCAGACATGAAGCACTCTTTTCTGCCACTATATGTATCAGATGACACACAGCCAGAAAGACATAAATTGGGGTGCTCTTTAATCATAAACCAAAGACTCCTCCCTCCTTTAAAACCATCACATGGGCATTGTCAGAACCAAGAGCCAAGTAGTTCTTCCATGGAATGTCATAAACTTGTAAATCATTCTGTAATAGATTTAATATTTCTGTTACACAAACAGGGAGAGAGAATGTCTGATATTACTGATGATGATAATGGATCAACAGTTATGATAACAAAAGGAAAGATCTTGAAGTTTCCTTGATCATTGCTTTCATCTAGGAAGACACATTGCATGGGCTATTCCACATTCTTTCAGCTAATTTTGATGTAGTATTGGCAGCCATTTCTTAACAATAGCAGTTCCTTTTGATCTACCACACTGAAATTATTCAGCAATGTGAGATCCAATCAAGATAATTTTAAAAGCCTTTGAAAATGAATCAAGTGCACTCATTGAGTTCAGTAATAATATCTACTAACATAACTTCATCTATAATTACATCAGACTCAGGCATAGACTATGAAGTCACACTAAAAATCCAACAATTTTCTTAGAGAGTCTAACTTCTTTTCATAGGTCAAATTGCCTTTTTCCTGAAATGTGTCTATGTATATCAAACATTCCTCCAGACTTAATACAATTCACAATTACAGATGTTGCAGAAAACATTTGAGTCTAAGTTTTTACCTGGCTTTATGAATTCAGACTCCTTAGTGTATTCTTTACAAAAAAAAGGAACATTTTTTTTAGATTTAAGTTTTGAATCACTTTCATTGGTATCCAATTCCTTTTGGAAGCCATGAATTTTCTGTCCAGAATAAAAAAAAAACCAACTCACTATCGGCAGAATGTGAAAGAAACTGAACGTAGATTTTTGCATTAGAACCACCTCAGAACATGTGTTTGCAATGGCTTTTTTAAACCATTGTGCGCCGATTTGATAATTTACTGTTCTGGTCAGTAATAGCATATATTATGACATGCAGATTTTTTTATCACAACTTTTTCACATTTTCAACACTAAACATGTACTTATGGGACACAAAGTTAATTTTGGGCATTTTGAGTGCCTAACATACATGCCTGTAAGATGGCTGCTGTGGAAGCTTATATTGGACATCAGACAAACATCATTTTTATTTAGGACTAATTAGACATCATAAGAAATCTTTTGACTCTCTGTGGCAAGAAATACTCATTAACTCATTCAGCCCTGAGGAGTTTTGTCATTTTTTGCTTGAAATGGGGGTAGGAAACATATCAGACATAATATTTTCATCACCTAGCCACTTCTTACTCCAAATCCCCAACTTATCCTACTTTCGTAAAGGTTCACCTGTCTGTCTGCAGATGAGACCAGTCTGCCTTAGAACACAGGCCAAAATAAGTCTAAAATCTGGGCACAAAATCTGATTCTGACAAAATGCAAATATTTTATGTAAATAAACTGAGTCTCAAAAAATGCGTTTTTCTCTCTGCATTTTGCAATGTGTGTAGAAAGTTCAAATTATTTGGTATCATTGTAGAGCTACATATGTCTGCTAGTTTTTAATACCATCCACTTTGGATATCTTAAATGACCTTGATGCTACAGAGCTTATAAGTAGGGTATACTCACGCATACAGATGGAATTGGGTTTTAATGAGTTAATATGCATGGATATGCTCATCACTGAACTAACAAAGATCTTTATGGTCCAAGTTTATAAACAAAGTGCAATCAAAGTCAATTCTGAAGAAAAAAAATGGAACATATAATGAAGTCATTCATCTCATTCATATGCAATGATGTCATAAAACTTGTCCAAAACCTTAAGGACATTCGGTTGAATACTGGGACTGATCAGAATCTGATCAGATCTGACTAAGCCAGGTGAGCCAACATGTCTCCAACAGAGAAGAAACCTGGTTCCAGATAGAGATGGCTAAGTAACTTTGAGTTTGTTTCTGATAAAAGTATGTTTCACAAAAAAATCATGCTACAGTATAGCTCTCATGTATTTTCCGAACCCCACGCATCACAGTGGGGATAACAGATATAGAGCCACCAATATGCCTTGGCTGGTACACCAATGGTATCTCCACCATGGAGTGGATGATCAGCATTATTTAAACAAACAATCAATGAAGATCACCCATGGAAAGACCAACAAGTCACGAGTGATTAACAATCAAATACCATTTCATCAATCAATGATCTTTATTTTGATCATATATATGGACAGCTTCTGTTAAAAACACAAAACAACAAAAAGAAAACTGAATTTACACGTAAATGTGAACCATGTGAACCATGCACTTAGTAATTAAACAGTAATGGCCCTGTTATGAGACTGAATATACATATATATAACAAACAACTAGTTCAATTCTGAATGCACATGTACTGTATGAAACATGCCATTTAATTGTATGGGGCTAAATTAATATTTCTGTCTGTACTATTTTTGTTATATCATTCATCAAGATAAGTTTCTTTCAAGTAAAGCAAGTAATGGCATAGTGGTTTTTTTCTTCTTTTCTATATCACAAATCATAAAAAGACAATAATATTCAAGCATTTACACCCCACCCCCACTTTAAGAAACTTAAATGGTCTCTCCCTAATAAAGACTTGGCTTTAGCAGATGTTCAGCAGAAATCAAGGCAATGACCACTGTAAACACTGTTATAAAATGCAAACACCAGAAAATGTCCATTTCAGCATGGGAAAGGTGCATATCAATCATACAAATGACTTGGCATATTGCATGTAATACATGTAGCACAAATTATGGTCCAGTCAACAACCGGAAGTTTTACTGATTGAATTTTGAATAGTTGATGGGTTAAATGACCATCCACTGAAAGACCGAAATGCCAAAATGTCATGTGTCATTTACAGTTAAATACCATTTAAAAAATCAAGCGATCTTAATATCCATTTTTAAAAAGTAAACGAAATGTCTCATCTTTTCTGTACATTTAGAAAAGGTTGATCAATTTATTTTGCAATGTGTTTACACATTTATTTTATTCAATGAAATTTGAAACAACCAACTATCTCTCTCTCTGCCCCCTCTCTCTCTCACAACTTCTAAAGAACATGCTTGCAGAGGCCATACACAGTAAGCCATGCCAATTTGATAGAGACCACTTTTCCTAAGCAGTGGTCATATCCTCAATGACTCAGTAAGAAAGTATGATGTGCAGATCAATTCTACATAAACCATGTCGGCAACTCCATCATGATATGGGGAGAGATGATGGAGGTTTTTTCCTTAATCCTCTTACTCTTTGTCCACTACTACTGCATTGCATATGGTTCCAAACATACGTGTGAGCTGTACCGTACTTTGAAAACATTACACTTTGTAGGAAGTTATGATTGGATAGGTCTAGATTTTTTTTGCAAATGTTATTTCTTCAAAACTAAAAAAAGAAAATGTTCAAACAAGATCTTCAAATGACAATGCAAAATGACAAACTAAAAAAGGATTCCTTTTTTAATCAGGAAAAATCAAAGTATCCATGATATACAATCATCTATTTAAATGTCCTTATCACAATAATTACAGGTGAAATTCATAATCATTTAAATCTGCAATCTCAGTAGTTAAAACTAATGAGAGGTATAATCTATTTTATTACCTTATCAAAACAAATGGCAAATCTATTTCATTTAATATATTATCAAAATTAATTTTAAAAAATCTATTAGATTATATTGCCTTATCAAAACAAATGACATATATATTCTTCCTTATTACATTATGAACCCAAATAGCAGGTTTATTGTTTAATTATGTTTTCAAAACAAATGGCAAGTCAATTATATTTTATTATCTTATCAAATCTAATGACAGATCTATTTTATTACCTTCTCAAAACAAATGGCACATCTATTCTACTGTATTACCATATAAACAAAATATGGGTGTAGAAACTAATGACAGGTCTATTCTACTGTATTACCATATAAATAAAATATGGGTGTAGAAATTAATGACAGGTCTATTCTACTGTATTACCATATAAATAAAATATGGGTATAGAAATTAATGACAGGTCTATTCCATTTTATTACCATATAAACAAAATATGGGTGTAGAAACTAATGACAGGTATATTCTACTTTATTACCTTATAAATAAAATATGGGTATAGAAATTAATGACAGGTTTATTCCATTTTATTACCATATAAATAAAATATGGGTGTAGAAACTAATGACAGGTATATTCTACTGTATTACCAAATAAATAAAATATGGGTGTAGAAACTAATGACAGGTCTATTTTATTTTATTATCATATAAATAAAATATGGGTGTAGAAACTAATGACAGGTCTATTCTACTATATTACCATATAAAAAATATGAGTGTAAAAATTAATGACAGGTCTATTCGACTGTATTAAAATATAAATAAAATATGGGTGTAGAAATTAATGACAGGTCTATTCCATTTTATTACCGTATAAATAAAATATGGGTGTAGAAACTAATGACAGGTCTATTCCATTTTATTACCTTATCAAAAAGCTGGGTATAAAAACTGAACATAGTGTCTCCTGCCTCCATCAGGAAAAAATTCTGAAAAATGAAACAAAGATTGAAAAAAAAACAATTCTACTTCTGATGTGCCATGTACATGCATGAGATTATAATTTTCATTATTCTTTCATTAAATGTTCCACTAATAAATTAAATTGTCCTTTCCTTTAACATACCTACTGGTGATGTCAAACTCCATAATAATCTCTAAGACAATTTAATAGCAGACACACTTTCATGTGTATAGTAATATTATATTGTTTCATGTATATTTAGTGTCACTCGTAAGATTTCAACTTGTGTAAAACTTTTTATCACATGTATTATTTGACTAACAGTACAAAGAAAGCTGTACTGCATAAATAAATCTTACTTCTTCATCAAGTGAAGTGTCATATATATTTAAAATGCATTAAGTTCTTTTTTTTTATTATATGATGTGGGTAATGAAACACTATCTAATAGCTGACCTTATACAAAATCAGTGACAGTTTTGGTAAACAATCTTTCTTTTTCCTTTCTCTCAGAGTGAGGATTATTATCTTAACCTTTTACCTCATGTAAGCACCTTTGGATGCCCACTGTAAACATCAGCCATTTTGCACTTGTTTTCACAGAGCCACATTCAGGGAAAATCCCCTATTAGATACTACAGTGAAACCCCGCTATAACACGATGATCGGGGTCCATAAAATTGGATCATGTTAAAAGCGGGGTCGCGTTAATGCGAGGTTTACAATGTTTAACTTTTTTTCCGAGAACATATACATGTACGTGTATACATGTACAATGATCAAAAGTCTGCTTATCATCAGATAAATATTAACTGGATTGCATTAATTAAGATATATTCAAAATAACCGATGGCTAAGATATTTATAGGTTATTACTGTGCATTAAAAACATTTACTAATTTTTATTTGTTTGAACGATAATACAGATTGACCGATAATGCCAGACTATTGCTATATCATGAAAAGTGTATCAACAATGTATGCTACCGTGCTGTCGTGGCATACAGTTCATCCGAAATGGATGTTATTTCATTGAAAATTGTACAGATTTAAATATTCAATAATTTTGTAATAGTCTGAATTCATCGTGTAAAATATAAGATGAACAAACTATTGAAACCATTTACTTGCCGTCTGGTATCGTACGGTCATTGCATGCAGCTTTTCCCGGGTCTACATACGGTGTCTGTACAAATTTCATACCGCCAAAATTTTATCATATGCGACAACTGCAAGAATAATTAACAATCAAAGCATGATTTCAGCGTGCAAATAACTTTTATTTCAGATTTTGTGAACATCAAAAGAAGCATGTGAAAACTGCTAAATTAATCGTTGCCTAAAGTGCAAAGTCAGTGTGGTCCCAAATTTAAATTTCATCATTTCTTGAAAAATATATTCAATGACGTTTGCTTCTTTGCCGCGAACTGTTGGGTTCTAGCAAAGTCAAGAGTGTTTCTTGATTGAATGACTTTGACGCTGTCAACATCTTGTGTTTCCAGACACCTTAAACTTGCTTCTAAATATACTACTGCTTCAGACACTTTTGGTGGGGGGGGGAGTTGGTGTGCCCTCGTCATCGTTATCATTATCGTCACTGGTTTCAGGTTTTGATTGTGCAGCTTCATTCTTCCTCCTGACATTTGTAAAAATTTCGTCATCTGATATGTGTTCATATATAGGGCAGATGTCATCTACTGAATACAAGTTAAGGATATCATGATGTCTGTGCTCGTATTTTTTTTGGAGTGCTTCTTTTGCTAAACGTACGTCGTCTTCAAGCTGAGTTTTTTGTTTGCCCTTTTTTAGTTGATCTAGGGCATACAGTTTCTCTTTAGCAGAAAACGACTTGCATTTTTGAACCTGCTTTTCCATTACAGTAAAAAAAATTTTTATATATATAAGCAAACAACGTACACAGATAAAGCTCGATAACTAAGTAATGAAGGCCTGCAATGGTTATGAATCACTTTTTATTTAAAACAAAATTAAGCCAAATGGAGGTACAATTTCAAGCCCTTTTAATTTACAGATAATAAAGTGGATATTATTTACTTTGAACTGTTTGTTATTTGACCACAATGCCAAGCACAGTATAGATGTCGGCGGTTTTCGTCCTTTGATATTTATTAAATTGTGCGACTCTTGTATCAACCGATTGGTCTGCGGCTTGGCTGTGATTGCAGCTAAATAAGAAGCCCATGTCGGCTATTGTTTGAGCAACGACTGTCTACGGAAGACAATCACAAAGACGATTTACTGGCTTTACTCAGGGATCCGTAAAAAGTAACACTTCCGATAATGTTTACTTTGGCTTAACAATTTAAAAACCTACTGAAACCAGTTTTCTCTTCTAGAGTGGAATACGGAGCTTCACCACAACCTGTTCAAATTGATAAATTTCAGAAGCCAAGCATTGTACACTATTTCTCGTACGTTATATATATTGTATTATTTTAGAATTCATACACGATCACTTCTCCAAAATCACTTAAAGAACCTGGATAAATTGTTAAGTTCCGATCGTTTATTATTAAAAGCAATACGCAAATTCTTCCACCAAATTATAATAAACGTTTTACACACTATTTCTCGTACGTTAAACAAATATTTTCACGGTCCCATAAAAATACACGTAAATTAATTTCAAATTTCAGGAACCAAGCCACGATAATATTATTTTAAAAGTCACAACTAATCTCATACCCAAAATGAAGTTAATTTCTTGTTGTTTTTTTTTTTTGTTTTTGTTTTTTTTTTACTTTTCTCTAAAAAAAATTTCTATGTGTAAATGAATATACAAAATTTTGGGAGCCATGCTATGATCGCGTTATATCCGAATTCACATTAATGCGGGGCGCGTTATAGCGGGGTTCCACTGTACATTCATAGATGTGAATGACCATTATGTCAGATCTGTTTAAGCTCTGCTATTTAAGTCTCAAAAGTGATTTCTCTTTGGTAATAACTTTTTAATAGATGATGTGGATTCGGGGAACACAAGCTGCTACTTGACAAACAGACTGACTTAATATGTAAAGCAGCAAACACTGACAACATATCAAATAATATTTAGCATACAATTTCCTATTAATATGTATTTTTTAATATATGCTATTCAACAAAAGGTTTGTATTTGATTTTCATTAGGGTAAAGCATGTGTTACTTAAAACTGTTATCTACTATATCCATTATGGCTGATAATTGGCAAACAGACAGATGAACAAGTATTAAATCTAAAAGGTACAGATATAACATATGTTAATATGATTGACTTTACTAAGTTTTTCATAAATAATATTGTCTATATAACTAGGTATGTAAAATACTTTATCATAACATGAATTAAATATGTATAAAAAATATTCACCTTTTTCAGACTAGGCCACGTTCATTTATAATAAAATACTAGGCCATATTCACCTATCTAACCCGGGGGAGTGGGAAGGAGAGCAATGTTCCAGTTTCTTCAATATCCAAGCATATCTAGGGTTAATACTTGCCAAGAATCAAAACTATAAAGATTAAAATCATTCCAACTAAAAAGGAGATTGTGGTAAGCAAATTATTCTATAGTGGTTTATGCCTCTATGTATAATGCTCATGATCAGAAGATAAAGAAGAATTACAGATATGTTAAATAATAGCCTGTATCAAAAACATAATTATGTCCAAGTTTCTAACCATAAGTCAGACATTAGCCCTAAAGAAAGTATCAAAAAATTAACAAACATCATGCATGTCAATTTAATTATTATTAGAAACAATATGTTGCTAAGATACAGAGAAAAGTTGTTCAGTCATGAAAAGCAGACTTGGATTTGAATCAGACATATTACAGTAATACTGTTCCAAGTATCTCCATAACAGAAAGTACCATGTAATGAAGTCTTAAAGCTAAGCTTTTCCACTGAACTTAAAAAATTTCCTGCTTTTTAAACTCAAACCCCTTTTTCCCTTCAGCAAAGTTTCATCATATTTCTTTTAATCATTATTAATAAAAAGTCACAAAAATAATACACTTTATAATTTGGTGATTTGATAAAAGTAAACATCATATAGGTATAAATAAAAACTTGCTGTAAATCTTGAACCTGAAATTGCATCACACTGTATGCAGCAGTTAAAAACCCTAAAACTCCACCTAGAGTTAAAATGTGATAAATTATTTGGCAAAACTATGATATACTGATAACTGTTCCTAAAAAGTCCCACCCACTCAGAATGATGGAGATATAAACAACTTGACCAGAAACTTTAACCAAAATGGACTGCAGGTGCTAACACTTCATAGAGACAAAAAAAATTATCCATATTCTTCAAACAGTCAAGCTAAAACTGAGGTTACACAGACTGACAGGGAAATACAAAGAATGTAAATTTTACTCTCATAGCCGCCAGGTATTCCATCAGGTTGTAATCCTCCTTCAAAATCCTGACAAGATGAGTGCACACTTTGTGATATCTCTTGATGATCAGGGGATACAGACATTGCTGCAGTATCAACTCTACTGGCTGCAAGTTTTCTGTGTCTAGAAGGTCAAGAATTCTGAAATAATATTTACATGACAAGATCAAAACAAAACAATAATATCATTTCGTGGTCCAAGGCCTCTGAGACACAACATCTATCAATACTCAGTATTAACTGTTAATTATAAAGTTACCTCAGAACAAAACATCTTGCATGTAAATCAAGGTACAAATTTACAAAATTTGTAACTCAAAATCTTAATACTGCTAATGTTGGCACAGCATACTTACTGTATGTCTAGCAATTTGCTGATTCAGCAAAATAAATACATATCACTTAATTGTCTGCTATTTTAATTAAAGATCTGTTATGAATGAATTACAAAATTAAAATCCTTTTTCTTTTATAAAGAAATAACAATGATTCTTCAAAGGACCATTTCCCAAATCCACACATTAAATAATTACTTCTTTAGAAATCACAAGACCAATTTCTAAATCCACAAATTTATGATTCTTCTGCAGAAACCATAGGCCCAATTCTCAAATCCATGCACATAATGCATTTAAATAATTATGTGGAAATCATAGGGCCAATTACAAATCCAGAAATTTAAATCATTCTTCTGTTTAAATCATACAGCCAATTTCCAGATCCATATATTTAAAAAATTGCTTCTATTAATATCATAGGTTTAATTCCCAAATCTACAATTTAAATATTTACTGCTGTGGATATCAAATGATTCATTCCCAAATCCACTTTAAAATAATTATTTCTGTGGAAATCAAAGGTCCAATTCTGAAATTTACACATTTAATTTGTTACTTCTGTTGAACACCATATGACCAATTCCGAAAATCCACAAATTTAAATTATTCATCCAGGGAAATACAAATAAAACCAATCAAAGATCAACAAATATACACGATTCTTCTGTGGAAATCATAAAACCAACTTCAAAATTTAAATTCCAAAATCCAGATTTTAATTATTATTCTTTGGAAATCAAAAGACCAATTTCCAAATCCACAAATTTAAGTACAAGTATTGACAAAAATGTCATTTTTCACAAAAACTAAGAATACTGACACCATTAAAAAAGATTTCACACTATTATGTAAACTTAAGCAAACTACATTCGATGTGCAGACCTAAAACAAGTAATGATAATAAATCTGCATTCTGTTTGAATTCCATTTGCACTTAGTTATGCATTTCAATCCATTTGTATTCCATTTCAGCTATCATCTCATCTTTCTACATCAATGGTCTCAGAAATGAATGAATATAAATCTTTATATAAATTTAATCTTTTTATACCTCTTCCATTAAACTTTTTGTTGCATTTTCAAACAACTGCAATGCCCTTGACAAAGCTGGATTTTCATTTGCATCACCAGAACATTTTAACCACAATTGTGATAAAATTAAAAATATAGTTGTAGAATCTTTGGTAGCAAAATGATTTCTTATTTTACTCAAATAAAATTTACACAGATTACAATTACCAGTGATGATGTCATCACATCTGAGGCATTTGTTAAAACAATTATACCGCTTTCAAGTACTGAAAATTTTTCTATCAATATGAAGAATAAAAAGCATGATCCAAGATTATTGTAGAAAATGACATTCAACAAATGGATATTTAGTGTCAGCTCCAAAAATAATGTAAATCCATTTATAAAATGCATTCATAAATATATTTATCATTCATCATTCCATACTTTTTATATCCTTCATATTTTCAATGATGTGCTCACTATTTGAAGTGATTTCACATTTTTTTAAGCATACATAATATTAAATTTGGAAAGTTTATAATTCAAGTAGTTTACAATTGGCCTTAGTAATGGTATATTTTGGGGTTCTAAATGACTTAATAATCATAGCTTTTAACAAATTGTAATTTTTGCATCATGTAATAATATATGATCAGAGGTCTCATTAGGATTTTAAAACTAGGAATCCAGGACTCCTAATTTGGTAAAAAGAGGAGTCCCACCAGCAAAAGTTGCAGTCCTCACTAAGCCAGAAATCACATACTTTCTTACACTTGGCTATGGTAGCATCCAAACTATCAATTATAGCAACTTTAGCATAGTTATGAAGCGTATTGAAATCCTCATCATTTTTCTGTTTAACTATAAAACACTTGCAAATGGCATTTTGTCCAAGTTTCTTGATTTTGAGTTAACAGGCAATATTTATACCACAACAACTGGAAATAAAATCAATAACAGTGATTGCACTGGGCTTTGCCAATGTCCCAAATTACAATTATGTTTTACATATTGGTGACAAAATATACCATCTGGCCATATTTTTGGAGACAACATTTTTGGCTGATAAAAACAGTATATACAGTCTTGAGTTTGGAGTGGAGAAATTCAAAGGCACCATGACAGGAAGCTGCAAACTTGGATATAAAAATGCACTGTAATCAATTGTTACATAAACAAATCCTTATTTCATAGGGCCAAACCATCTTAACAGTTAATTGTTATGTCATAATCTATTTATGTTGATATCTGGCCTTGATGTAATATAATCAAACTAGCCATACAAATGATTAGCTACAATTGAGCACCTCTGAGGGCAAAATGAGAAATGACTACAGTTGACTTCACAACAGCAATTAATAAAAGAAAAACAATAACCCCCACAGAAAAAAGTTTTGCTGCAACTTCAATAAAAACCGATTACCTCTGAAGCACCAATATATACTAAAGATATTTTTTAAAAAATTGTATCAATGTTCTACAATTCATTTGATGTTGCCACAGCAGTAACAAATGGGTATTTATTCTGTCCTTCAAAGGGAGCCTTTAGCATCCCCTTCAATAACACATGCACCTTCATCAAAGCAAGCCAGGGACCTCTGATCAAAGAAGTCAGCAACAAACTAAAATAAAAGCATTGCTTCAGTTTTTATAGTGATTAGAACATATTTATTTTGCCACAAAAGTTTACTCCTTGCAACAAAAATGTGCGTAAGGAGGACTCCTGTGTGGGTGATTTTCTGCATCCCAAATAAAAAATGTGCATCCAAAACACTTAATTCAACATTTTGGAGATCTCTGTATGATGTACTTTGGCCTGAAGATAATAAAATTTGACTAGGTTGGTACTAAATTTCCCAAAGTAATCTTTACATGTTTACCTGAAAAATACTGATATATGATTAGCTTATATACCAATAAAGGGCTGTCCTTGTGTATGGTTATCAAGTGTACAAGAAAAGAGCTGCCCTTCTGTATAGTTATTTAAAGGTCACTGGCCATGCACCAACATTTTTCTATTTACATCAGATTTGCAATAACATGATTAAAAGTAGTAATACTTGCACAAAAAGAACCAAAAAATATGAAAGAAATAATAATTTAATTACTCAAAATAGAAGTATACAATGCTGTTACTTTCCCTTAGCTATGATTTCCCACCTATAGAGAATGACAACTGGAAATGACATACATTTATTTATCCCCACAATATGAGTACATGCTTCTTGTTATCGAATAAAATACTATAAACTATGGATACAGAACACTTAGATGAAACTACTGAAAACTAATTTACTGTTCAGCCTTAAATTGATATGCGTGCTCTATGCAGTAGATTGTGTTGCTTTCAAAACTGTTCCATTGTTTCATTTTATTTTGAAACATCACATTAATACAGGTAAAAAATCAATGCTGGCTTCCCTATGTCAGCTGACTTTATCAAAAAAAATGAAATCGGCACTCTTAAAAGAATCCCAAGAAACAAACTTGAATTCCTTATGTCAATCGACTCCATAAGAAAAAATATACCAAAGTCAGTTTCTGTGGCTGGTTTGCTTTGTAATAAACCTTTGCATATATCCTGTTGGTAAGTTTAACAAAGGAGTTTATTGCTCGCTGCCAGTTGTGTTCATTCATCACCTGGGACTCTACTTGTTTGCCATATGTAATAAAATTGAAGTCTGCAGGGCAAATAGTATACACAACAATAACTTGCTTTAATAATACTTTTTTTTTAACCCATGTTAGCAGAAAGATTATCATTTGCACTCATATTGAAAGTATTTTAAAATAATATTTGCGAGATACCGTCATATAGTTAACCTGGATGCAATAAAACCTTGGTCAGTTTGCACCTTTTATGTTATGTGTGAATAGCAGGTGATCTCAAGCAATCAAGTGATATTTTTGTCTCATTTACGATTTTGTCATTTTACATAAGCAATACACACTACAGTAAGGATGCATATGCAAGCAGGCATTCACTACATATACAGAGTTCGTGGATTTTTTTTCTTCATTTAATAAATTTTGCAGGATGAGAAAAGAAGGAATAAATGTTAACAATGCAATGCTATTTTCTTTCATTTTATTTTAAAATAAGTGTATGCTTATTAATTTTTGTACTGTGTGGGGTTATAATATCTCATATACACTACCCTTAGAAAAATGTATATGTATTCTGTAGAATATCATTTGTTAAGTATTAGTTTTATAAATTAATATTGATAATTTGACCGGAAGACTTAAATTGAGAATAATGTTGTGCAGATGCGCATATTTTCTTAGCATAAAAATGTATATATTTTAATCAGAATGAGCAAGACATGTCAGTTCATGTTTTCTCTCATATATATGTACATTATGAAGTATGATTATTTTGTTTGGAAAAATATCAAGATAGTTTGCTTAATTTTTTTTTTCTTTTTGTAAAACTTATTCCTGAAACCTATCTTACATAGTAACATATCTACCTGTTGTTCGAAGAAAAAGAACTTGTTCAAACTATTGTTAAGTTGGGCTGAAATGTCTTTCAAGTTGGGCCAAATTGTGTGCCAAACTGATTAGAATCCAGCATAAATGATATAACTATCTCATCCCTATTCCTATTCAACTCCACAGCTTGAATACACTTTTTTCTGGTAAACAGGGTCTTTGGGAAAAAAAAGAAGTCTTTTTTTTCATTCATCACTGTTTTGGTTACATCAATATACAACACAGTGCACCATATTTGATGTACAAAAGCACTAACATAAGATAAAACACAGACATTTATGCTGGGAAATTAAACTGTTAATTGGTTAGGTTGAATAGAAGGGATAATTAAATGTACATCATATCCAGTTTTGGCACACGGAAACTACCAATTGTTTATGATGATTGCCAAATAATTCTTTTAATTTAAAAAAATGGATTTTAAAGTCTAATTAAACAGTTTCATGGTGTGCATACAAAATGGGTTTTGTTTATGACTATAATACTATCACATTTGTACAAATATGTGGCCAATGACCAAAGGTCTTTACTTGTATATGGTTGTCTAGTGTACTAGAAAGGGGCTGTGCTTGTATATAGTTATTTAATGTACCAGTAAAGGGCTCTCTTTGTACATGGTTATCTAATGTACCAGTAAAGGGTTGCACTTGTGTATGGTTATCTAGTGTACTAGAAAAGGACCATCATTGTGTATAGTTATGTAATGTACCAGTAAAAGGCTGTCATTGTGTATAGTTATGTAATGTACCAGTAAAAGGCTGTCATTATGTATAGTTATCTAATGTACCAGTAAAGGGCTATCCTTTTGTATAGTTATTTAAAGTACCAGTAAAAGGTTGTCCTTGTGTATAGCTATCTATTATTGTACATGTAAAAGGCTGTCCTTGTGTATAGTCATCTAATGCAGTGGTCCCCAACCTTTTTATTGCTGAGGACCTGTCAACGTTTGATAATTTTACCGCGGTTCGCTGGGGGGGGACATTGTTTATATTTTAGATTGTTTTGATTTAATAATTTTAATTTAATTGTATTTAAACATGCCTTCAAAATAAAATAGTTACACCAAAAAATAAATATATAAAGTGATTTAACATTTTAACTCACTAGAATGCTAAATCAATGAGAACCGTGAATTTGTGTCTTTGCAACGAGACAGTTCCATCTGGGGCAATAGGAGATAATGACACCTGAAGTGTGTTGCTTATGTCCAGTTTATTCCATTGTTTTGTTTTGGTTGCTGTCACTGCAGAAAACCCCGCTTCACACAGATAGGATGTTGGAAATGGCAATAGGGATTTAAGTGCTATGGTGGCAATCTCAGGGTATTCAGCCATGACTTTAATTTAAAACACCGGCAGAGTTGTTGTCTCAAATGTAGTTTTAAGGCCGCCATCATTAACAATCTGCAGCAGTTTATCTTCTTCTTGCACAGACATGCTAGATTCACCTGGTTTGTTGACAAATGGGTTGTGGATCCACCATTCCTTACCAGTTTGTGGGTCTTTTGTGGATGGAAAGTAGCACTCGAACTCTTTTAAAAGCAAAGACAGGTGATCATACACCAACTTTGAGAATGAATGCTCAGGCTTAGTCTTGCCTAAAATCCCCACTAATGTCTGAAACATATCCAATATGCCTCTGTTCATGCGCCATCCCCACAACTAAAGTTTGCCTTTAAATGCAGCTACTTTGTCTGCAAACTGGAAAATAGTTGTCACTTTTTCCTGAAGAGACAGATTGAGTTCATTGAGCAGGCTGAATATGTCATACAGGTAAGCCAGTTTTGCAACCCATACCTTGTCACTGTATGTGCTGCCTGTGGTGACTTCTTTTCTAAGAGAAATCTTTGCAATGGCTCTCGTAATTCAAATACTCTGGTTAGCGATTTTCCTCTGGATAACCATATTATTTCTGTGTATCAGAAAAGGCATCTGTTCTCTGCGTCCATCTCCTCACAAAACTGCTGAAACAGGCGTGAGTTAAGGGCATGTGCTTTGATGTGGTTAATATCTTTAATGACATTAATAAATACAATGTTAAATTCCAGTGACATTTTTTGGCTTGCTGGCATTTCATGTGGAAGATACAATGCATAGATTCACTCTCAGGTGCACTTCCTTAATCTGAGTAGTTAAACCAGACAGTCATCCGGTCATGGCAGCAGTTCCGTCTGTGCATATGCCTACACAAAAGGACCAATTTAGTTTTCCTAATATATAACCATCCAGTGACTTGAACAGTTCTGCTCCTGTGATGTTGGTTGGCAAAGAAAATACACAAAACAAATCATCATGCACATCTTTCTGATATAAATATCGCACATAAACAAGTAGTATTGCCTTGTTGTCAATATCTGTAGATTCGTCAACCTGGAATGCTTACCACAATAATGTATTAATCCTCTCCAACAATTGTGTCTCAATGTCTTTGGCTATTTCCTAAATGCACCTAGTCACAGAGCTAGACAACAAAGGCACATGTGCTATCTTTTCCACAGCAACATCTCCTAGAAGTTCACAGTAATTGTCTTTAGTGGAGAGCAAGATCAATTCTTCACCAATAGTGAATGTCCTCTTAGCCTTAGAAATAAGGTTAGCCATCAAATATAATTCTCTCAGTGCATTCTCCTTTATTTATGTGGTGGTTCTCATAAATTTCTTCTGTCCTTCGTGTTCCCGTTTTTTTTTTTCCTTTCAAAATACTCCAAGGGCTTGTCTTTTAATCCAGGGTGCTGGGTGGTCATTTGGTGAGGCAGTTTTGAAGGTTTCATTGCTATGTTCGCCTCAAACTTTGCAGAGCGAGGTTGGTATGTGGGAATCAAGATAAATCCATATTTCAAGTACGATACATGGTATTGTCAGTCAAAAGTTTTATTTTTCTTTGATGTTGAAGACTATTCTTCTGTCTCTTCACTGGGCCTTTTCTTGTTCCCAAGGAAACTTTTCTAATGATGACTGTTTTGTACTCATTTTTGCTAATTTGTGAGTTAAATTTGAGCAATAACAATACACGTACACCAAGCACTGTTAAACAAGTAATGGTAACAGAGAAAAGAGCAATAAACACTCTCTACCAAGGCTGCAACGCCACTGCCGCTTGCAGCCGATCAGCTCCAGACGTGACCTAAAACTGTGTCGATATCATATTATTTTATGCATGCACGGCATTGGTGCGGCTTTAGGTGACATCACTCAGCTCTCAGTTAACCTCTCATCCATGGAAAATCGAAAAAATCTGAGTGAAATGTACATTAGTAAATAAAATGGAAATAATTTAATGTTCCTTGAGCAGCCCAGCACAGTTTGATCCATGACCCGGTACCAGTCCGTGACCCAAGGGTTGGGGACCACTGATTTAAATGTACCAGTCAAATGCTATCCTTGTTTTTAGTTATATAATGTACCAGTAAAAGGCTGTCCTTGTGTATAGTTATTTAATGTACCAGTAAAAGGCTGTCTTGTGTAGTTATTTAATGTACCAGTAAAAGACTGTCCCTGTGTATAGTTATATAATGTACCAGTAAAAGGCTGTCATTGTGTGTAGTTATCTAATGTACCAGTAAAAGGCTGTCCTTGTGTAGTTATCTAATGTACCAGTAAAAGACTGTCCTTGTGTATAGTTATATAATATACCAGTAAAAGGCTGTCCTTGTATATATTTATCTAATGTACCATTAAAAGGCTGTCCTTGTGTAGTTTTCTAATGTACCAGTAAAAGGCTGTCCTTGTGTATAGTTATCTAATGTACCAGTAAAAGGCTGTCCTTGTGTATAGTTATATAATGTACCAGTAAAGGACTGTCTTTGGGTATAATGTAAACAAATAATACATAGTAAATATTTCTTTAGGAATATGCATTCAAAATTCAATAAAAATAAACATGTTTATTTTGTTTTAGGTTTAAGATATTGGAAATCTCCCATGAAGAACCTTTTGTAACTAGTGTCTCCAATGTTCTTTATTATAATTTTAGTAACAGAATTTATGTTAATAACTAGGAATTTTCAAGAAATGAACTTTGGACCTACATCCTGGCTCTCTACTTCTTTGTCTTATTTTATTATATAACACTGTTTACTTGAAAATGTATTCATTCTTGCAATAACATCAAAAATAGAATCATCTGTATTGTTCTGTTCAGTTTTTGATTTGGGTGTAATTATTTATTATATTATTATTCTTTGGAATTAAAAACTACTTAATAATATTCTTGGACTGAAACATTAACTTGGAATTTTAGTGAATTCAGACAAGGACATCTTGGATTGTATTATTGGGATTAACTGGAAAACTGTTAGCACATCATCACACTTCAGACCAATGGTACATTAGTACATTCAAGACTTCATGCTCATCATCACCTTAAGCACCAGACCTTATTTCAAACACCAAAGGAATTTAATCAGAACTTTATTCATTAAGACTAGTGATAGAACTATCTGGACTATTTGTGATTTAATTTGTAAATTTTTACTATTTTAGGGAAATAAATTGTTTGTTGAATTTACAAAATTTGTTGGTTTTTGCTCATTTCTGTTACAGAGTCAGTGTACTATAAAAGTGCTGTATTATGGTTAGCTAATGTACTATAAAAGTGCTGTAGTATAGTCAGCTAATGTACTATAAAAGTGCTGTATTATGGTTAGCTAGTGTACTAGAAAAGTGCTGTATTATAGTCAGCTAATGTACTATAAAAGTGCTGTATTATGGTTAGCTAGTGTACTATAAAAGTGCTGTATTATAGTTAGCTAATGTACTAGAAAAGTGCTGTATTATGGTTAGCTAGTGTACTATACAAGTGCTGTATTATAGTTAGCTAATGTACTATAAAAGTGCTGTATTATGGTTAGCTAGTGTACTATAAAAGTGCTGTATTATGGTTAGCTAGTGTACTATAAAAGTGCTGTATTATGGTTAGCTAGTGTACTAGAAAAGTGCTGTATTATGGTTAGCTAGTGTACTAGAAAAGTGTTGTATTATGGTTAGCTAGTGTACTAGAAAAGGATCATAATAATATGTATGATTATCAAATGTACCCGAAAAGTGATGTGCTAGTAAGGGTGTGTTAGTATACTGATTTACACTTGGGGGTTTTTTTTCCTCTAAGTTTTTTTCTCTCCAAGTTTTGTGTACCATTGTACTTTTCTACTCAATTTTGGCAGTTTCTATCAGTAAGGAATTATGGAAATTCTTGAGCAATCTTGTTTTGAATTTAATCAAGTTGTCAGCATGTTTTTTTTTTCATGACATAATTAAAACTGAATTATATTTACTTTCCATAAAACAAATGTATTTGTCACAAATTTTGAATATTACAAATATAATTATATTATTTATGATCCTTTAGTCATGTTTTGCATGTGTGACATGCCAACATGGCTTCTAAATGTGATGTAAAAGCTATTTGGACCAAATGAGATTTTTTTGTTATTTATTTCAATACAATAATGTATTATTATATGTATTCCTTTGTAAGACTGCAAATAAACACTCAGGAAATCAAATGTTTCCTATGTTAATTTTACATAATGTCTCATGTCCACTTATTATTTCTCTCTTCTGTTAAGTATATGTTTTATATTTACTAAGTCTCTCTGTTAAACATCATGTCTGGGTGATGGCATCCCCTCAAACTTTCCCTGTCTATTATATTCAAAGTGTAGCAAGTAAATTAATTTTATTCAAAATAAAATGATATTCATTTACACCTTTTTCTGTTATCTCTCATGACCATTAAAGTTCTAAGAATACATGCATGTAAAAGCAGTTAAAAGATATTGCTTGAAAAGAATATCTTGCCTGTTGTACATGTTTTCCTCAAAGAAACATAGTTAACTTTAAAACTTGGATTTGTCTTTAAATATGTTACCTGAGCAAAGTACATTAGGAGAACTGTTAAGATGTGTTGGATGTTACATCTCATCCAAGATATTGGCACCTAGAATAGTATATCCATATGGCCAGATGCAGCTAACAGGGAATAAAGTTCCCCTCACCAATACAGTGGAAGTCAACCTGGCCATATAATTCTGAAGCCTGCAGAATGACCTGGCAAGACAGCTTGTTGTGTTGCTGTCCTTGGCCTCTGCAGGTCAAATATGAGCACAATGGGATGAAAAATCTATTACTTAAAAGAAGGTCATCTCTGACCTCAATCCCATAGCTTGCATAATGTAAGTTGGGGAATGGTTGTCCTTGAATCCTATGCTAGTGGATACTGCTACAACCTATTGTGCCAAAATATGCAAAAAGATTGTTTGGTCTTAGGTTAGTTCTCTATACAAAGAGTGAACAAGGCATCACATAAAGCACAATAGAGCCTGGGCTGAAATGCTTACCTTTCCTTCTTTCAATAAAAATTTCCCTCTGCACACTGGGTCAACTCATTTCAGACACTACTTCAAAGCCCTTACAGTATTCTGTAGCCACCAAATGAGGTGAATGTTCCAATGAGGAAAGAGACTTTACAACCAAGAAGTGATTCCCTATTAGCTAGAAGCCTGTTTTCAGCTATCAATTCTTTTAGCTGTGAAATAATTTGCCATCTGCACATCAACTATGTCTGTATGAAGTATGTTGTTAGGTAAGAATGCCAAGTTGATACTTTTAGAATTCCCCCTCCATGTGATCCAAAGTAGATGAGGGTGGCAATCAATAGGGATATCTCTTGACAAAGAATCTTGCACTGTTAAAGCATTTTTTCTCACTGTCTCATTTACATCATCAACTGATGCATTTAAAAGCATTTTATTTCCATATGGGAATTTCTGGATCATGTTATCACAGGCTATATCATAGAGTACATTCACAGCAAGAATATAAATCTATTCTAGAAATTCTCTGGTGTCTGCACCAATAAGCAGAACTTTATCCTGGTTTGCTATAATATGAAAGTCTATATCAGTTAAAAGCTTGGCTGATATAATGATTTCTGGCCTGATAAACCTTATTACCGAATCTGACAACTGATTTGACAAAATCTTATGAATAATTTGAATGCATGGTTCTACTTGCTGTAAAACAATATTACAGCATCAAAAAAATGGAATGGTGCTCATCAAAAACAAGAAAAATAGCTTAGTAACTGGAGCATTAAGATTTTTGAAAACCATATCACAATTTGATTTTTAGACTGTGAACAGATTATGTTTCTTTCTATGACACCTTCATGTCCATTTGTACAAAACTTATCCTTTGAAGAACCAGTTGTCTGTTTTAGTTTACTAACAATGGATTGGAATGTTTTGTCATATTATTTATCTTTCACAGTTTTAGGCTAAGCTTGAACTCCCTCATGCTCGATGGATACAGGCTTCTCAGATAAAAAATTCCACAGGTTTCACTTTCTTTCTTTCTGATTACCAATCCTCTTTATTACTCCTACCTTTATTCTGACCGCTTTTTCAGATTTCTAGATTCTGCTTTAATCATACTTCACTCTTTTTTTCCGTTTCTCTCTGCAGACTCACTTTCAGTTCTCAAGAAAGCTTGTAATTCTGTCAAGAGATCAAGTAAATCATTGCCAAGGGATTACCATCTTTTACACATAAATAAATGGCTGATACATCTGCCAAGGGATTATTATCTTGTACACACAAGTCAACAGATGATACCAAGAGAGTACCATCTTGTACACACATGTAAATGGCTGATACCAAGGGATTACCTTCCTGTACACACATGTAAATGGCTGATATCAAGAGATTACCATCTTTTTAATCACAAGTAAATGGCTAATACACCACTCCCTTGATAACTCGCGGACATCGGAGTCCAAAAACATCGACGTCAATATAAGCGAGGGCATGAGTTATCGAGGGACCTATAACAAACAACAAAACTAACAAAGGGATCAACATATAGGCAAAAGTGGGTAGGGGTTGACTTCGCATGTTACAGTGTTGAATACTCAATTAATAAACGTGCTAAGATTAACAGTGAATAAATATCTCTTCATATCAGTATATATTATTTTTTTTCCTCAGAGTAACATTAATTTCAGGATAACTTGCAGTATATTGATCATCAAAACATTATTCCACGTGGTTTCCATTTGCTTAGCACATGTACGACTTCACGTTGTGTACTACGTCACTAATTTTTGCTGTGAATGGTATACATTCTAGTTTCATAGTTTGATCCAAAGAAGACTTTTTTAAATACAAAAGATCAAGACATTTCAAAAATACAATGTCGATCGAACAATGTGTAGATTTTAATTGCAGTAGAAGTAAAATGGAAGAAAAAAATAAATTCACAAGGGTTAACCATTACCAACATGACTTTAATGGGTCTAAAAATTTAAAATGGCATAAATTAAAACATGATAACACTTGTGGTTTGTGACACTTTGCTGCATGAACCATGCATATACAACATCATCTAATTCGTTATTGCTTGCAGTCCGTTCTCGTTTTTGTTTCATCCCTTCATCTGAATCAACATCATGTCAGTAATTTCAAAGTTTCGGCTCATCCTTAAGCCAATCTCAAAATGTCGACTCAGCAATTTTTAGTTTAATGCAAATTTTTGATCTCGCTTCATCATTATGAACACTATCCATGATGCACAGCTTTTCAGTCACTGAGTACGCATTTCCATTTCACTTAATTCCTTTGCTCTCCATGGTCACATTTACAAATAATTAGGATACATTTAGGACTGTCAAAAACCACGAAAAAACCAACCTGTTAGCACATGAATGACATGTACAACCATAGACCAACTAATTGATATCTCCATTTCTTTAATATGTTTTTTTATGGCAATAGAAGCTAACCTTGTACTACTTGGTCCGATTTGTTCACACCGACATAGCTGCGAATTGTCTGACTGCACGCTGTTAATTAATAAATTTATTTAGAATGACCTTTGTACACAGATGGTAGGTATAATCTAACTTTTAATGATCACTGTGATCATCCGTGTTAAAAACTTTAGAACACTTGCATTTTTAAAGTACAAGTCCTTGTTAGAACAGACCACGTTTATTAATCTACTTTTGACAGCAAATTTGAATCACCCACGCATGCGTGCCCCAGTTATACCACGTGACCACACAGTCGCATAAATGTTATTATTTTGGAATTTTAATTTCTTAAGATAGTTATGGTAAAAACGTAGTAGTATCGCAAATAGAAATATCAGTATATGTATGATGGCTACCTTTCGAAATTCGCAGTGCTAGTCGACTAGAAAAACAAGTAAAGATTACTTTGAGGAATTACGAAGATTTCAAGGTGTCTAGGTGATGATTGTTCATAATATACATTGTGGGATTCCTTTGACTTGTTTGTTCGGAAATCAAAGGTATCCCTCTGGATTTCATTAAAAGAGCACGCAATGTACCAATCATTTAGCACCAACATTCAATAGTTATCGTCTACAAAGAGGTTTATTACCTGTAGAACAAATGTTTTAACCTGGGTATATAATGCCTCTGGGATAACGGTTGGTCCAGTTGCACAACGCCAATGAATTTTATTAATCAAAACAGATGGTCTGACGTATTGTTTATTTATATTAAGTAGAGATTTGGTTTCTAATTATAGCCATAGCTGTCACACCTGTTTGAAATGGTTGGCGAGTGTGACGATTTTTTTTTTTTACGGGTACCTGCGTTTACGTTTTAATACCCAGGTTTTTCTATATGGTCAGGTACCGATGACAGCTTTAGATATATTACTGATATTATATACTTTAATGATGTTAATACATAAAATGTGAAAATAATTTTGATTGGTGAAGTAAAATTAAATATGATAACAGTAATGAATACAAGAACGTATGCTCCATTAATGGCATGCCTTTGAACTTTCTTTTATTGTACTTACCTTGTTTGATTTGATACAAAATACATATTCAAAGTGATAAAACAACATCGGTCTCTTTTAATTGATTCTTTTATTGTAACAAACACTTCCCCATGTTTCAGACCTGCTGTTGTGTGTCACTGAAGGATAACCCAATACTTCCATGATCAACACACTGTTATGTAAATGTATTTAAATTTTGTTTGTTTGTTAATTTTGAATATTATGTAATTAAAACTTGTTTGTTTGTTAGTTTTAATTTTTCTATTTTTCTTTTATATCATGCTAATGCAATGATAATTTTGTCTCCTGATTTTTGTTTTAGAAATTCGTTTCAGTTCTGCTTAACCTGATAAACAGCCAGTAGTTTTGAAAGATTGCATCTTTTGCTGATTTAGCCAGTGTCAAGTTTGGTGTAAACAACTTTTTTAAATTCATTTCTAGAATAAAAATCATTTGCTGTCCACCTTAAAAAACTTCTCAGCTTCATCAAATGCACTGCAGGAGGTGTGTTGCCCCATTTTTCAGTAAATTGGGTACAACAAATTGAGAGAACCACAAACCATGTGCATGACCTTTCCCCACTGATATTGAAAAATTGTGTGATTGTGTGACATATTATTTTTTTACAAGAATCCTATGATCCAGTGGCCTGCCAAGATGGTTCATTTCTATACCTGCCCATGTGCACTGTCTGGCCAAGTCTCAAATGTTTCATTATGACTTGAATCACAACCATACATGTCAAGCCCTGGTGAGGAAAAAGTGTAATCCAAGTGGACAAAAGGAGCAATCTGAGCAGAACAAGAGTAATCCACATATAACATAATAAAATTCAATGTGCATATGTACAAAATGATTTATTTACTCCCCCCACATTTTTAACATCAATTACTGCTTCAAGTTTTCATAATTTGCACTCTAAAAAGCAGCAAACAACCTTATCAGGTACAATGATGGAGACATTTTTCAAAATACAGAATGCAACTGAAAATCCCAGACAATTTTGCCAACTTATGTTTATTAGAAACATTATCAAACAATTAGAAAATGTTTTATCCAGTGGAATCTGCTGTTAATTCTGGTAATGAGAGAAGAGCAATCTGACCATGTCCATTTTTATTGCCAAAGTCTCATACACCGACTGGGTACAACTTTATGTTATCGTAATTACTGCTCCTGTCTGATGCAATTATAAAAGGCCCAATTTTCATGGCTTCTGCAATTTTTACCTTCTGCTAAACACTTAACAATATTGGATGATTTTGTTCTTGCACATACATATTTTTCCATAATTTTGGCATCAGAAAGCACCCATTTGAACAAAGGACCGAAGTTGTATTCCACCACTAGGGGTAGTAAGTGTTCTATTAAGAACTCAGTAAATAAAAGTATTGGAGTTAGCAAAACAAGCTAATTTAAGGCATGATTGTTTTACATTATAACCAGTATTAAAATCCTTTCCACACAACCTGTAATGGGCATGAAGCTACCCTGGAATGGCACACTGTATTGTGTAATTCATGTATTCATCTCTGAGTTGTTTTTTTTCCAAATCCATCTGTGAAATCAGTTTAGAAACATTTTTGCTGTAACATACACATCAACTAGAATAAATCAGACTTGATTTTTACTGCCAAATACCTACAGAATGGTTGTTGTTGTGGGGTTTAACGCCATTATTCAGCACACAATAGGCTATACATGGTGGCCAGTATTAATGGTGGAGGAAGAAACCGAGAAATCCCAAAGAAACACCAACACACGAGAAACTACTGGCAAGCTTTCTCACATATCCACATTCGCCGAATCCTAGACTTGAACCCACACACACACACACACAGAGAGAGAGAGAGAGAGAGAGAGAGAGAGAGAGAGAGAGAGAGAGAGAGAGAGAGAGAGAGAGAGAGAGAGAGAGAGAGAGAGAGAGAGAGAGAGAGAGAGAGAGAGAGAGAGAGAGAGAGAGAGAGAGAGAGATGGCAATGATCCATAATGGACAGTGCTTTAGACCAAACTGCCACTCGGGGCCCCCATACAGAATGGTTCTGTACCTCATATGTTCATTACAAAGAATATGTGAGCAAAGATTATAAATTAGAAAACCAGTCTGTTCTGTCCTAAGACAGACTGCTGCTATAAATAGAGGTCAAAAGTTTAAAAGTATAAACCAGCATGTTTCTTTATAATAGGGCAGATGCTATAAATAGAACATAACACTATTAGGAAAATCTCCACTAGTCTACAGACAAGTGTAGTTTTATGTCATAGTTACACAGAAGCCATCTTTTCTAGAATACATTCTGTACGATTAGTGGGATGTTAATATAAATGAGAAAATAAATTATTAATTTGAGAGGGGGAAAAGGGGATATACCAAAAAAGCACAATCCAAATACATTTACACATAAGGTGTAATTTAATGAAGAAAAGCATAACGATTATGCCAAGAGTGTTATGGTTGACATGTATACACAACCCAAGAATTTCAGCCAGCATACAGTCAGAATTCATATACTATATAAACTACAAACTACTTAAATAAACATATTTTTTACCAGGTAACCAAAATAGCAACATGTAAATTACATGATAAGTTAAATCATTAAAGTGTGAATTGTTGTCTTGGAAAGAATCAGCTGTGAACTAGACAGAAATAATAATGGAGTAAGCTCTTCAGAACCGCTCCAAATGTGACATAAAAAACTGAAAACATCTTTGCAAGGTCTCCAAAAACATGTGCTTCCTACAGTGAGTAGAAATAACAGATAAAGTATGGATAGGATTTACTGTCAATTCAAGGAAAGACCATTCTTGTCTGACTCCTACCTATTTTAACTGATGATAGACCTTTTTTATATTTCTAAAATTAATAGTTTCTACAGTATTATAAACCAGTACCAAATTTGAAGAAAACATTAGATCCAATGAAATAAATAACAACATCTCACAAAGTAATGTAATTAAATTAATTACTCTGGTAAAAGTGAGCAATCTGAAAGTGATTTACACCAGGACTGAATATTATGAACATATCCATCCTGCAAAAAAATACAGCATGTTATTCACTCACTCAAACATTTTTTCTGGCACAAAAATTTATCTAAAGGACTCTGTAATCATAACAATGTGCTATCATAATCAGAAACAAAACTTTTACCGTGAAACATCATCTTCTTCTGACTGCTTGCCTTCTGACTTTTTAATCCAGTCTAAAAATAAAGTTTCAAAATTTATCCTCAGCAGTGGGTCATAGACTCCTTTTAGTTTCATCTGTTGCTCTACCTGGACTGAGAACATCACAAATTTACTTGGAGTAGCCACTGCTTGAATGGAATTTACAGCCTCCTCAACTCTCTTGGTACAAAGTAAAGCTTGCAAAGAGTTTACAAATTTTTCATACAGAGATTCTTGTTTGGATGCTGAAATACAAAGCACCACAAAGTAGAAAATATTAAGTATGATAAGCTTAACTTTAAACAACTTATAAGTGAAGATGTAGTGAGAGTAGTTTAGGTTAATTAGGAACATTAAAACATGTTTAGGTGATAGAGATATGTAAAATTCCTTCACTGCAAATCTTTCAAAAACTGAAGGTGACAAGCCTCCACAGAATCATAAAAATAATGCGTGTAATTGTACAAGTCAAACCTCTTTGTTTCTTTGGTAATTAAGTTTCACTACCTTTCCAAAGAAAGTTTATTTTTACATGAAAATGTCTGAAAATGTTAGATGGTAAAAATCTGCTTTTGACTTTCATAGAATTCATGATTCAAGCAATAAGAAACAAGTTTTCTAAAAAAATAATATGTTCTGAACACAAAAAAAAACAATTGTTAAATACTGACTCTGGACATTATTTTATTGATTATCATAATAAGTTGCATCTATATGATGTATGTTCTGTTTAATTACAAATCTCTTTTTCCTCTTTATCTGTATACATAGTACATAGAGTGTAAGGGCAAAAGATTTGGTTGGTCTATTTGATAAACCTTGCGGATTTTGACAGCCACTTCTTTGTGGCAGGATTTTTGGGGGTCTAGTTTAATTTAAAATTCAGCCTATAGGGTCAGTAGCAAAATATTTTCCTCTCTGTGTATTTAGTTTTATAAACTTATTTAGAAAACCAATTATAAAACTTACTTAGGCCATCTTGCTTGTCCACAACATCATAAAGTTTTCCAAGGCTCTCTAACATTTCCATGGATTTGCCTGTCAATATGACTTGTAATAGAATGGGTTGCAGAAATAAGGGAGCCCAGACACGTCTTGACATCTGAGCACAAGAATTGTTTGTCTTTTGTACTGAGTTGGAATCCTCATTTGCATTGTTGTTACTAGCTGAGGCATGGAGTGTAAATGCTCGTTCCCAAAATGTCTCATCTAAAGATTTGACTTCTCTGTTTCTGGAAATACAATGATGGATCATGGATTTTCAGTTCATTCATAAATCATAGAAATAACTACAAAATTAAATACTGGTACTTAGGACAAAATTGTGACACAAAAATCTATCTCTAAATTGGAAAAATCACTAAGAACTGTCTTCAAAACAATTAGAGTGAAAAAACTTAAGGCAACAGTTGCTGACTATGTTATAAAAACTGATATACAACTGTCTGCATTCTGGGCTTTTATTGTCTCAACAAAAGTATCTGAAAACAATATATCATCTGTGCAGCTGTTGCAAACATTTCAGAAAATCTTTAACTTTGAGAAAAAGGAGACAAACGTAAGTTGCTGCTATTGCTCCAGACATCTCCTCTAAAGGCAGACTGACTGGGAGTTGGGTATAGTACTGAATCAGTCATAGGTAATAACTCAGGATAAGACACTGTCACTCTCTTTCATAAAATCAACATTGTTTTTTCTATATTTTGAAGCTGTATAAGTAATATGATTGAAAATAAAATGAAAACTAGTTTTTATACACCATCAAAATATTCTTAGTCAATATAGGACCAGAACAAAGTAAAGATGGTCCAAACCAACAGATTATTAAACTTTTTAGATCATGTAAAGTTTTCCAGGTAATTTAGCTGATATTGAAAGAGTTGGATACAAGAGAATTCAAAAATTCATGGGAGTCAGTCAGTGAAATTTAATGAGCTCACTTTCATATTTTTCAAGCAAATTTGGAAACCTGTTCAAAACAAAGGATTTAGGTCATCCAAGATAGCTACCAAAGTGGATTAATTTGAAATTGAACTACATCTGCCAAATCTGAACCTCATATGATACCAACTAAAACACATTATGCAAGTTTCTTTTTTCAAAAGTTTATGGATATATGCTAGTCATATATAAGGATTCTATATGATACTTTCTATCACTGTTATGAACAAGATGAGAAAGAAAAAAAATTAAAAGCATGGAAACATATTTAAATACCAGCCTTGTAGGGTCCTTACTCAGCACACTTAGCTCAACCTTTTCTGCATCATTTTATGGCTTTTGTAAGTCTTATATACCTGAAGATCAGATCCACACAGATAATCCCATGCAAGAAAGTGATGTATAGAGTGAAAATAAAAATGGTACAGATGATGATCTGGAGTTATTAAATATGGCTGATATGTATCCAGATTCCTGAAGGTCAAAAAAATAAGTACATTATCACTGTGCATATAGATCCACAAAAGTTTGAGTTTGTAAAACATATTCTGGATTCAGAACCTTGCATGACTTCATGCAGTGCAAATGTTCAAAATGGTATTATATACAGAATAAAGAGAAAAACACTGTAACAGCTACACTGTATAAAACAACATCTATCTTACACATACAAAGGTTGAAGTGTTTCAGATGGTTAGACCATATTATCAGTAAATGTAGACAAGATGAGAATAGCCATGTTAAAGGCAGTTATATGCTGACATCTACACCAGTAGGTAGATGTAATACCAAACATGAAACTTCTCCTAAAGTCTTTGACCATTATGACTCAGGCTATAAAATTAACACACACCCCAGAGAGTCAGGCAATTACACGCTCCATAAATCATGACCACTGCAGTGATGGTTTAAACCATACAGATTTCTCCAAGTGTGTACATCAAAAAGCAATTAGGAACTTAGAGGCCCAAACTGAAGATTTAAAACTACAGTTACATGCTATTAAGTCAGCACAGGAGAGGATTAATGAGCAAGTAACCTCATGTGAAACAACAATTCAGATAGGTTCCCAAATAAAAACAATGTCAGATGCTCAGACACAGACAATCCCAATACCAGCCAAAAGGAAATGTAATGTGACCATGCAAATAACAACTGGCACCCAAAGTAATCCTTCACTGCAAATAAGAGTACCCTCCTCTGAGTCATGTGTCACACCTGCAACTGCAATAAGTGTACATCCATGGCCCTCAGCTCAGAAAAGTCTGTTGCATGCACCAAACAATGGCACTTCCCAGTGCTCAGACAAATGTATCAGCTAAATTAACTCGCACAATGGAGACACCCAGTTCAACACCCCTTCCTCAAAGAGATGTGTCTGAAATACAAACCAGAGTTTAACACAAAAAAAATCACAAGCCAGAAAAGATAGGTCTCTAATAATTGGCTCATCAATACTGGAAAGTATAATACCAAGGAGACTTTTTAAAACAGATGTACAGACTCTAAGAGGTGCAAAAATCAATAGTATCATGAAAAGACTAATGAATACTGACCTAACCAAATTATTATTTTAGTAGGTGGAAATGAGGCCAGGGATGGAAGGTCATTAAGCCAAATCAGAACAGATTTTGAAAGTTTACTGTATGCTGTTAGGTACTGCAGTCCAGATAAATGTAAAATAATCATATCAGGCCTACCACCTCATGTGACACAAGGGTGAAAGAAATCAATGATCTGATAATTGACCTATGCGAAGACTTCAACCTACAGTACATTCCTCAATACACATCTTTCATTCTTCAGAAACTGGATATCAACCTAAGTTTCTATCACAGAAACAAAATTCATTTAAGCAGAAAAGGGACCTCTCAACTACTGAGAAATATCAACATGTATGCCCCCATTTTCATACACTACAATGAAGAGTACTGTATCTACTGTGGGGAAACTGGCCATATGACACAGATATGCCATCATGGCAAACAGATTGAGTGCTTCTGATGCCATAAATATGGACACAAACAAAGACTCTGTCAATCAATGTATTATACATACCAGAAAGCTGGCAAATAGGAGAATGCCAATGTTTCATCCATAACAAATCAAAATTTACCTAGAGAGACTCTTGATTCTAAATATTCAATGGACACTGTTGTAAATGTAAATGTTAATGGAATTTCCGAGTCTGTATGTGACTTTGAAGATGCTAATATATATGAACATTGAAGTTTGGAAATAGAGTGCAAAAATGATAAAAGTAGTATGGAGACAATCTACGGGGGTAACTCATTGCATGACATACATATAATTAATATGAAACTTAATGCAAAAGGTTTTAGCATAGGTCACTTAAATGTACAGGGTATAGTGGGAAAAATAGACCAAATTAAGTTAATGTTGTCTTCCAAGGAAAATAATATAGCTGTTTTAGGACTCACTGAAACCAAACTAAATGCTAACCACAATGATGATCTATTTCATTGTCAAGGCTACAATAAACCACTACACAGGGACAGAGAGACAGCAGGGGGAGGTCTTGTATACATTTGGGAAAAGGTAAATGCAGAAAGGCAACTTGACTTGGAGTCACAAGAAATTGAGAGTATTTGGATAGAAATTTATCAAAATTAATGCAAAATCATTTCTAGTTGGTTTCATTTATAGGCCACCTTCATCCAAGGCAATTTGGAATAACTTTTTGAAACAAATGGAAAATGTTCTTGCACAAGAGAAAGAAACATATATACTCAGTGATATAAATAAGGACCTTTTCAATACTCAAATAAGGAAGAACTGGACAGAATGTTTTGAATCATTAGGCCTAGTACTGATGGAAAATGACCCCACTAGGGTAACAAAAACATCAAGCACTCTTATTGATCACATTTATACCAACCTACCAGACAATGTAACTTGTGTTAACATACCAAAAGTTGGTCTTAGTGGCCGCTATCCTATCTTTTTGACAATAAAGGTAAAGTGCAAGAGAACACAAAACTATCACTTACAAATCATTCAAAAATATTTATGAAGAACAATTTCTCAATGACCTATATAAAGTTCCATGGAATATGATCCAAAATTTGGATGACATAGATTAAGCTCTGAGGGTGTGGACAGACTTATTTATGGATATGGTCTCTAAACATACTTTACTGAAAGTACATTGAGTAAAGAATGAAATCCAACCTAATTGCCTTACAACTGAAATCTTTGATGCTATGAAAACAAGAGAACAATTCAAGGCTATGGGAGACCATGCACAATATAAAGTACGGAGAAATAAAATAACAAGTATGATTAAAAAAGCTATAAAAATTATTATCAATCATTGCTTGAAAACAAAAAGAGCAACAAAAACTGCATCTGGAAAGTCTTCAATGAACTCACTGGAGGAACACACAAAGATCAGATAAATAAAATTCACTCACTTCTGGTAAATGACACCATAGTCACTGATGACAATGACATTGCAAATGTTTTCAATGATTTTTTCACCAACATTATCACAAAGTTAAAAGAACCAGGGATTGAAAACAACTATATTGAACTGAAAAAGTTCTGCAGCAGCAAAATCTCTAAGGAGGTATGTTTCTCTATCCCACCAGTCTCAAAAAACCTTGTTAAGAAATATCTCATTGAATTTGATACTAATAAAGCTACAGGACTTGATCAAATTGGTCTACGACTCATTAAATCTTCTGCCTCTGCTATTGCAGATAGCATAATATTCATAATTAATTTAAGTATTGCATCCTCATCCGTCCCAAAATATGGAAAACTGCAAAAGTAACTCCTATTCACAAATCTAGTCCTAATGATGATGCTGTTAATTACTGGCCAATCACAATACTACAAAACTTGTCAAAATTAATTGAAAAGCATGTCCATGATTCATTCATATCATATTTAACCAAACACTTTCTGTTATACCCTAATTAATCAGGCTTTAGACAGAAACATTCATGTGATACTGCATTGATCTCTCTAACTGATAAATGGCTTCAAGCACTGACCAAGGTAGAATAATAGGTTCATTATTTGTAGATTTCAGGAAAGCTTTTGATGTGGTGGATCATGAAATCCTTTTGAAAAAACTGAAAATCTACCAATGTGATGGAAGCACAGTTAGATGATTTACTTCATACTTAAGTGAGAGAACACAACATGTTTATATAAATAATGTTCTGTCTGAACCTGGAACAATTAAATGTGGAGTACCACAAGGCTCAATTCTGGGTCAATTACTGTTTATTTTATTTATTAATGACATTACCACTTGTACCAAAGGACTCAGTATTATCTACAGATCTCTATGCAGATGACACAACATTGTCAGACATCCAAAACACAAAGCAAGAACTTGAAATTTCTTTACAGAATGCCCTAAAGAGGCTGGATAACTGGTGCACATGCAATGGCATGATGGATAATACTGGTAAAACTAAAATATTACTTATCTCAACACGGAACAAAAGAACAAAACTTGATAGTGATGAACTATGTCTGACATGGAAGGATAAAAGGTTGCAAATAGTCTGTCATGATAGTCTACTTGGTATTTTGGTAGATAATAACCTATCATGGACTGAACATATCAAACATATCAGTAAAAAAGTCAATTCAAGTTTATGGCTTCTCAGTAGTATAAGACACTTTCTCCCGGAAAAGCATAGAAAACTATTTTATAACAGTTACATACAACCCTATTTAGACTACTGTAGTACAGTATGGGGTAGTTCAAATGATAAAAACTTAGCAAAGCTGGCACATCTCCAAAAATAAAATTTTTAGTTAATATCAATCCAGAAAGAAAGCAAGGAAAATTTAACTGTTAAGTTAAAAATACTACCTATTAAAAACCGAATCTGTTTAAGAAAAGCCAAATTAATTTACAGAATAAGCCAATAATAGTGATCCGGAATATTTACATTCACTATTCAAGTATAGGCTACTTGGAAATACTCCTTACCTGCAATCAATGTCTACCAAACATTACAAAATTCCCAAACCAAATAAGGAATTATTTTAAAAAAGTTTCCAATACTCTGGAACTTTGCTCTGGAATAGTACTCCAGTTGAGATTAGAAATGCCCACTCTATTTCCTTTTTCCAAACCCAGTATATACAGTGGCTTCAGAGATGCAACAAAAATAAGTAAATTCCTTTGAATGAGGGCCTCAAGGTTGATTAGTTCTTAGCTAATTGAGTTACCCTCTTTAAGTAAAGTCATAATAATTTTATTTATACATATGATGTGTCTATCAATTAAAGAAAAGGAGGACATAATTTACTTGTTTATTTACAAATAATACAAAAGGATTTTACATTTGAACTGAAACAAATAATCATATTTTTAAAACAATTTATTGACTCTACAATCTAGCAGCAAAATTATTTAATCATTACTATATGATCTTAATTAAGTTTGCATATACAGAGTATGGTATGTTTTATATTTGTAAGTAGTGAATAAATAATTGAGTTTGATGGTAGTAGATAGGAAATCCTATACAGCTTACCATTTGTCCTGGAGTTTTACTAATCTTTGCAATTTGAATGATCTAAAAAGAAGTAGTCTCCCCTTGCACACAATCGATTATAGAGTTTCACAATCGATTATCTTATTGGTTCACTCAACCAACTGATCATCGATTATAATCGATAATCAAAACACAACTTGACTCACATTGAGATATGTTTACAAAACCAAAACCAATGATTCAGGTCATGTAGAAAAAGAAATTTGATTTTGGACAAGGTTAAGTCCAAAATACAATAATCCAAAGCACATAATGAATAAATAAAAACCTATAAAAACCAAATCAAATTAAATATACACAACAGATGCATGAGTCAAATACAATAGCTGAGTAAAACTCTAAAAATCAGCATGAATTAGTCCAAAGTATACTAACTTTAGCAGGTATTACAATAGGGAAAACAAATTTGCCTGAGTAGGCTAAACAGCTTCTGAAAGTGCAATGACTGAATTACAAAACAGACATAAATAGTATTAAAAAAAAAACAATCTTATTAGCTCGTTTTTTTTCCTATTTACCTTTTAAGTCCAGGAAATGAAAATGACCTATTGGAGCAAGCAGCTTTTGGGGTTTGGGGTTTGGGGTTTGGGGTTTGGAGTTTGGGGTTTTATTAAAGGTGCACATTTAATGTAAGGACAAGCAATATACTCTATAACCCAATGTATACCCATCAATCATACAACAAAATTAAGTGAATTACAAAGAGAATTAAATGTTCTTTTAACAATGTTGAAGATAACTATTGAGGAAAACCTAGGAAGTTATTTTTCTTTAAAAATTAAACCCTATGCAAAGTATTAAATTGTTGAACACCACCTGAACTAATGCTTCACTACAAATTTGGAATCAATCAAAATGTAGAAGTATGACAGTGATCGCATACCACAAAAATACTCATAAACTGATCAAGGGCAACAAATCTGTATAAAAAAGTATAAATCGAGCATTCAAGGACTTAGGCAAGGTCAACCTAAAAATTGTGATCCAGTACAAACAGGATTAAATGTCACATGCTGTGATGTCATAATGAAAGCAGTGTATTTTGACAAAAAATTAATTCAAGCCTTATTTGTTATAAGAGACCCTATATCTTCTTTCTTGACCCAGTTTAGTACTTAGTTACAATGTCAAAGTCCATAGCAAGCAATCATTTTTTTGATGATATTTAAGGTACAATCAGGATTGACAAGATTTTGGTTAAACTATTCAAGTATTAAATTTAGAACTACAATGAATATTAAGTTTGAGTAAAAGTGCCTATACAACTAATCGTCACAAGGTTATGGATTAGCAATGTCAATGCTACAATGTTCAATGGCATATAACTTGTCATCCAAGCTATTTGAAGATAAAGCTTCAAATCAACAAATCACTGGGTAGATGCAGAGCCAATTTCTACAACCCCCTCAACTTAGTGGCAGGGGAATAAAAATGACTTGATTGGAAAAAACTGTTTCATTAATCAATATGAATAAAATTACTATTGTAAAGTTGAATAAGCTAATCAAAGAAAAGCTTGACAAGCATACAAGTACTTAAAATGGATACCTGTAACCACCTATCTTTAGCTGTGATTGCACATTTAAAAAGCTCACACTAGGATTCTCCATTAAAATATCATCTGACCTGGTTATGACAAATTCCTCCTTTGGATCCACCAGAGTGCCATATGTAATCCAGCTGTCAATAATATCAATATAAGGCCGACTGGTCTGCAGCCAGATGGGAAGCAACAGTCCTAGCTGCAAGATCAAAATAATACTTTATGTGTTTTATGCTGATTTTATATAGTTTTAACTAAATTCATGTTTATCAAGCATGTATATCACTTCAATACAGCCCATAAAATATCCAAAAGTCCAAAATGTCATTCATCAAAAAAACCCACTTGCAAATTATTAAAGTAAAAATCCCCAAAAATATCCCTTTATATTGCTATGCTGCTATTTTGTGCATCCTCCAATCAAATGATTTTTGTCACACCAAAGTGTTAGTACAGCATATCCATTTTAAGATCACCACTTGTACATTGAACTGCCCATTCTCCAGTTGTGTATTTGGTACAACAATGCAAGACTATAAAAATAAACTACCTGCATAAACAGTGAAAGATTTTATTTATATACACCACTCCCTTGATAACTTGCACCCAGATAACTCGTGAACTTGCCTAAAACGCAGTGTCCCACATGGCTCCTGATTTTTTCCCAAAGAAAATAAGTTTTAAACTGTGCTGAATGTGAAAAAATTTGCGATAATTGGGAAACTGAACCATGATAATACCATTATTTTATGTTTCGTACACGAAATAATAATTACTAATCATTAATTTTTGTAAAAACAAAATGGGAAAATGGTATTTTTGATCATTTTTGCAAATGTAATTCTTCTTAGTGGAAATTTTATGTCTGATAATTTAACAAATTTTTCAAATAATACAATGTGATATGAAACATTATGATACATTTAAATAATTATTATTTGATAACTGGATTCTGTAGGAAAAATTAAAGGGTATGAAAAAATACATGAAATATGGTAGCTCATTTTATAATTGGAAATAGTGATTATTGCCCATAAAGATAGAATTCGTATTTTGAAATTTGCAATTCTAATAAGATATCACCTGTTGTGTTTGCCTTTTTTAAGAGAAATAGTTGTTTTGATCAACAATTTGAGGAACTGTTTGTTGCATTAAAAAAATAAATTAAAAGAGACCTGTGCTGTTTTATCACTTTAAATATGTCTTTTGTATCAAATCAAGCAAGGGAAGTACAATCAAAAAGAATTCAAAGGCATGATAATTGAAGCATAAGTTCTTGTAAATAAAAAGTCTGATGAAACAGCGATCAACAAAAAATTCTGGTAAATGCTAACTGGTGGCAACAGAGAATGATATAAACACCAATTAAATGTCTTGCTATGCAAAATTCATGTTCTAATCCTTTAATTTCCCTTCAACATAAATGCTGAAATCACAACATATTCTCTTCTATGAAAACACGAAAAGAGTCAATTGACTGTCATATTGAAACCCTTGAAACCTGCAATTACATCTGTGAGAACCTAATTACATGCTGGCTTTGTTTTGATCAACAACTTGGAGAACTGTTTGTTGCATTAAAAAAAATTAAAAGAGACCTTTGTTGTTTTATCACTTTGAAGATGTCTTTTGTTTCAAATCAAGCAAGGGAAATACAATTTAAAAAACTTCAAAGGCATGCCAACAGGAGCATAAGTTCCTGTGGTCATTATTGTTCTCAAAATTTATTTTATTTGACTAATCGAAAATGGTTTCACATTTTTATGTACTTAACATCACTAAAGTATATAATATTAGTAATATATTCTAATCATTTGTAAACAAGACCATAGAGAGCAAAGGAAGTAAGCAAAAGGTGTATTCAGTGACTGAAAAGCTGTGCATCATAATGGCAAAGCGAGATCCAATGTTTGCAATGAACTAAACAATTGCCAAGTCGACATTTAGAGGTTGGCATAAGGATAAGCAGAAACTTCAGGATTATTTACATGATGTTAATTCAGATAATGGCATCATATGAAAACGAGCACGGACTGCAAACTGAATTAGATGTTGCTGTGTATGCATGGTTCACACAGCAACGTGAACAAGGTGTTTCCATCTCTAGAACAATTCTCAAGGCCCAAGCAGAAAAAAATGGCAAAAAGTATGGAGAATGAATCTCATTTTAGGACAAGCCGACACAGATGTAAACAAAATTTATTGTCCGGAGAAATACACTAAGCGAATCAGGAAGTAATTATCCATACCAGTTATCAGAGATAATCATCCATGAACAATACATATCTACCCATTATTCGATCGACATTGTTAATTCAAAATAAGTTTCAATCTTTTGTATAAAAAGTCTACTTTGGATCAAACAATAAAACTAGAATTTATCAACTCAAAAATAGTGATGTAGAATATAATATGCAAAGTCATACATGTGTTAAGCAAACGGAAGCCATGTGGAATAATGTTTGAAAGTGATGATCTCCTCAATATACTGTAAGATATCCTGAAATTAATGTTACTCTGAATAAAAAAGTAAACAAAGTGCATCGCTATGTAGAGATATTTGATAACAGTCAATCTTAGCACAATTACTGAGTATTCGAGACTAGCATGCCAACCCAACCCATCCATCACTTTTGCCTCTATGTCGATCCCTTTGTAAGTTTTGATGTTTTTATAGGTCTCATGATAACTCGAACCCTCACTTATAACATAGTCATTGTTTTTGGACTCTATTGTGTGCGACTTATCAGGGAGTGGTACATTCTGGAAAGTTTGTCATTACTGATCATACCTGTTATTATCATGTGAAATTAGATGAACTGAAGCATGAAGCTGTCTGTGTATTTCATTAATTAAGTTACATTCCAAAAGCACTGTCATTCTGGACTGATTAATTGATTGCAATACTGACCAATTCATACCAGAATAAATATGTGCTAACCTTGTATATAAAAGTGTCATCATATAAAGTTATGAGAGACAGGAGAATTGTTGCTGGTGTTGTTGTTGTTTTTTTCAGCATAAGATAGGCTATACATGGCAGCCAGTATACATTGTGGTGGAAGAAGCAAAGAAAACGCCAGAAAGAGCCACCAACCCAAGAGAAGCTACTGGCAAGAATTCTCACATACACACACTGGTTAACCCAAGACTCAAAACCAGTGACAGTGTTGAGATGGCATTGTGATCAATAATGGTAAGAACTTTAGACCACTCAGACACTTGGAGCCCTGAGAGAAAGGATAGAATGGGACTTGAGAATGTAGAATAAACATAGTAACTAAAAATGAGACACCAAATAGATCAAAACATTGAAAAGGGAAATTTCAAATATGAAATTTTGATGTTCATAGGTTGTAACATTTGGAACCAAAAATTTGAACTCTGTTTTCTCATTACTCAAACAGGTGACCTTATTACATGCGAATTTCAGTTTAAATATTTTGGACTTCATAATGAAAATTATATATTTCAAAGCATAAAAACTGCTCACATTATATTGTTTACAAAAATATGTTGTTGAGATTTTGTTGAATATGGAAATTAAGTAACCTTTTAAATAATGGAGAACAATCAAAATAAGTTTATTTCCATACTTAATATTATAAATCACTATGGGAAAAATTTTCTTTATATATCATCCTATCAAAATAAGTATGAGAAAATATATATCTGTCCTGAATTTGTATCTTCTTAGATCTTATTTTTTTAAGATTTTGAAATTACAAAATTAATAATCTTGACTAAATTTCCAGACTCCACTGAGTTAACACACACACATGTCTGTATTGCAAATAAAATCCAAAATAATCCAAAAATTTCAGACACAAGTCCTGGTAATTTAAAGTCCTGTATCATTCAGTAAAAGTCCTGAAAAAATCCAAAAATGAAGTTGATGACATGTCTGTGGCAACTATTAAAGTGTTGATGTGTCAGCAATCTTTTGTTGAATCACAGAAATATAATTTCAGGTTTGAATATGCTATAATTCCAGTGAATGGCTCTGTCCAAAAATTTTATCGGAGCACTTTCATATTTCCTGAGAAAATATATCATTGTAATATAAGGATTTAAAATTGTAAGAAAAACATAAATATCAATATTTGTATTTTATATCTTAAAAAATGACAGAATTGAAATACATGACCCAAATATTCAAACCTCAAATTATTTGACCATCAAATATAAGGACCTGCTGCATATTATCTGATGCCACGTAAAAACCACTACCTTGTTTTGTTGCTTAAATGGCTGTTTGACGGTTGTATTACTGGGCATCATCATCAAAAGTTCACTTTCTTTCTGTTGGAATATTCACCATATTTAATGGCAAGAAAAGACATTGTGAAACTGATGACATCTTTACATATGACATTGAAAACAAAGTAAAGAATTCCAATTTCCCAGTCACTTGTGTGAGGTACTGAAATGGTATGGGATCATCACTGACTATACACTTGCTTTTTATTTATTATTATTAATTTAATTGTATTAAAATTTTGTTTAGAAATGGTGACTCAAAATTAAGAGTCAATTAGAAGACGCTAAATAGATGGTGGGGGATAGGCAAGTGCCTGAGGGTTAATAATAGGCATGGTGTCCCTTAGCAACCCTCTCGGTCGTTTTCAAGCACCACTTCAGACCTCACACTGGGTCATGCAGATGACTGAGATGAAGTGTCTAAAGTAGAAAGAGATTTCACTGAAAATGTCAGATTCCCTATGAACTGGAGGCCTGTTCTTGGCAATGAAAGTGTAGGCCTTCAAAGGTCATCTTGTTGGAACTGCAAACAGTTCAGGCCAAGTGACAGAGCATGCATCTCACATACTCTGTCATTGCTAGTGTGAGTAGGATACATGCCTTATACGAGGTGAACCAATGAACCCTCAAGAGTGGTACGAATGTTATCTTATTCAGCAAGGTAAGCACCCATGATTGATGCCACATGTTTACAAAGCCAAAGCCTTTGGACACGTAAACTCAAAATTTGACAGCTGATCATACAAGTCTTTCCAACATCCTCTCTTCCTTGATGATACAGCATGTGGAATGGCAGCCTTTAAATGTAATTGGATTTAACTGTTTCATGTGAAAAAACCATAGTAGGAAGTTAGATATCTGAGACACAGATGTGTTCCATGGTGCAATGTGTTCATGCTCACACCACTGCAATTTTATCTCCATCAGACACTTTCTATGTGGATATCTGTCTCACTCAATTGATTATCTCTGACACATGATTAGAGAACTGCTTCTTCTTGTTTAATATAATACAGACTAGCAGACTCAACAGCTTTGGCTTGGGATTGAATGACTGCCATTGTGGTTGCTTGAGCAAATGAGGAAATATCTATATTTTTCTGTGGTTTTCGGCCACTAGATTGATGAGGTCAATGATCTATGATTTTTCCCACTCTGATTCTCTTGCATCACATTTCAGGAACAGGTTTGTTTGGATCATAACAGCTTGGTTGCATATGCTACAATCTATGGAAAGAGTGTCAACTGCCAAGGCCTTTGGATCTGGGACTGGTGAGACAAAGGCTGGGAGTTTCGCATCCCCACATTGCAGATAGATCCAATAAGGGATGAAGTAAGAGTTTTGCTTGTATTAGCTGATTCTTCTGGTGCAACAAGTGAGTTTGGAATATGTCAATGGATGTCAGTGAAGACACCAGCACTGAAAATCCCAATGCATGCAAAAGTATGGAGACTTTGTCTGCCCTACCTTTTTATGATAATTCACCATAATGGACATGAAAGTGTAAGAGTATTACTAAACTCTGCCACAAGATAATGGTTTGAAATGCCTCAGATCATAAGTAGCTCCCCTCAAGGTTGACCAAAATCAACACAATATTCTGAAACTGCTGACTTATTTTTAAATGTTAGTCTGTGTTAAAACAGATCATCCCAGTTTACAAGACAGCATGGACTGCTCAATGAACACAATGATATGTAAAGTGTCACCTATTTCCATCTCATCCAGGAGTTATCCGTTTTTTTTCCCTTAAATCCGTTTACTATATTAAAGAAAACAAATAAGCATGTAATAACTTGATTTGACTTCTAGGATTAATGCACTAAGGAGAGTTAGTGTGTGCTGAAAGTTACAAAAGACTATCAGAGTTACTAATGAATGGCTACACATAAAATGGATGGAAAACAAATGTGCTCTGGGCCAGATACATAGTCATGGGTAAAACAATATACCACTTCTGTTACTGCCAAAAGGATGAAGTATGATTTTAAACTTACAAGTTCTCCAGCATACTGCCCCATAGTGTCATACTCCATCACTTTCTCATAGATGGCAGACAACAGCTTTGATGCCCGCTGGCTGTTGGAGGGAAAGCCATATCCCCTCTTAATTCCTTTGACATATACTTCATGAAGGGTAACGACCTTCCTCAGCCATGGCTTCAGCTCATCATAAAGCAATGACATAGTAATAGTCTCTTCTGAAATTAGACAAAGTACTGAAATCTGATTTTTAAAATTTTAAAATCCAGAGAAATTCTTTTTATTTATGAACTCCCTTATAACACATCATTTTACTAGATTTTCATTATATATATATATATATATATATATATATATATATATATATATATATATATATATATATACTGAACTGCCATTTTACCAATGAAAATTCTCTCTCTTGCTCTCTTTATATGTATCCATGTATACAATGTAAGGACAAAACATTTGATAAGCTTTTGTTTTAGAGACGGCTTATCATCATAAACTGCAAAAGTTTGAATGAATCTGAGTAACTGATGCTAATTACTGCCTATAATGTTCACATTAATACAAATTTGTGTATGAATTGCACATCTGCACTTTAATGAAGAAATACTTCTTGTACTTGAGGATCTCAGAATATTAAATTGGGTTTTATGTTCTCAAGTGTATAAACAATATGCAATACTGAAGCCCTTTGCTTCTCACTTGTGTAAATCTAATTCCCTCAGGTTAAACTGACACATGCAAGAAGATTGTAATGACTCTTACAAAAACAAAATATATATCAATGACCTTCATGAAGACTTCAAAACTTATAGATCTTATTGTATAACATATATACAGCCTTCACAGTGAAGATCAGCACAATATTAGTTCTATTTTTTGTGAGTTAAGATATTCCTAACTTTGAGCTGATCTTTATGTATTTATTGGTAATACCTTCAGCAATTAATCTTTTCTCCATCTTCCCCATGTCGACCTTCATTTTCAGCAGGAACTGAGTGATTGCATTAGCAAAAGCTTGATAAGTCTGTCCCACTGTCTCTGCACTCTGGCTGTTGCCACAGAAACTGAGGCTAACGACTTTCTGAACACATTTATAGAGAACTTGAACATAAGTACCATACTTTGCAAAGTCTTCCAGTATACTCTGTAAACTGTTCTGAAAAGGAGTAAAATGTCAAAGTCTGAATATAAGAAGTTTTAAATACAGTGAAGCCAAGTTAGTTTGAACTTAGTTTATTATATTATTGCTCTACAATAATAATCTGATTCAAAAGCCTTTAATAAGAACATTTGCAAGCAATTCATCTACCAAATGGTATCATATTACACTTCTCCCTCAATAACTCACACAATGAGGTCCAAAAACATAGACTGCACTATAGGCGCAGGTGCAAGTTATAGAAGGATCTCCATAACAATATGAAATGATACCATCCTTGCTGGACGAGAAAACCTTTGGGGGGAGTGAACTGGTCTGTTTAATGGCTGAATACTTGTTTTAAAATCAAGTTGGGAATAACTGTCAATAAAGCGCTTTTCAAACTTAGTTATTTGTTTTTATGTAAAAATGATCTTTATTTTCAAGATGTCCAACCACTGAGAGATTGATAACATTATTCCAAATGGTTTCAACAATCTTAATATGGATGTGAAAACACTGTATTTAATCACTGCTTTATGTTATTGGTGAGTAGTTTGGCTCCCTAATCTGCCAGCTCCATGCTCTACTCTTATGGAATGCAATGCAAGGAGCATAGTAAGCAGGGTAACCAGACTAGCTATTTATTCAAATTCAAAATCAAACAAGATTCCTTTTATTAAAAAAAAAAAAAAGTTATTTCGTGAAACTGCTGTCGTCATTGCAAGTCAATTTTTTTATTGTTCTATAATAAAATATTGATGCCATGATTTCACTGCAAGTCTCATCCATGGGGAAATCTCCAAGTGCCAATTAAGGAATTACAAATTAAGTATGAACTCTGAAACTAATATTTCATTAATAAAACAAATCTGTGAAACAAAATTTTACATGATCAATTATTTATGTCACTTTGGTTGTCTTGCTATATTGATCATATTTGTGAATGAGTAAGCTAAAGGTAGTTTAATTATATTATGTTGAGCCCCAAAAATTGTAATATTGCATGATTCATTACTTGAAATCAGTTGCCCTGACACTAGACCAGGGCTGCCAGCTCTTACACAGGTTGGAATTGCCTTTTAACTTTTCAATCAGTCCAACCTCTTTTTTTTGATACATAAGACATAATTCACAATGTAATACAAGGAGGTAAGTTTTTAATTTAGGGCAACAATGCAACAGATACTCATGCAAATTAGGTATAAAAAAACAACTGACAATGCTTGATTACATGCTCTAAACTCAGTTATCTGATTGGTTCAACATGACAACATTATCTAACTTTAGTTACTAGCTTATTAAAATATACTAATGACATCACGTCTGGTAGGGATACCCTAGTAGACAAAGAGGAGTTCCAAAAAGGGGTTAGAGAAGGATGCACTGTGTATTATTCAAACTACATTTAATTAAATTACAATGTATGTATGTATGTATGTATGTATGTATGTATGTATGTATGTATGTATGTATGTATGTATGTATGTATGTATGTATTTATGTATGCATGCATGCATGCATGCATGCATGCATGCATGCATGCATGCATGCATGCATGCATGTATGTATGTATGTATGTATGTATGTATGTATGTATGTATGTATGTATGTATGTATGTATGTATGTATGATTTCATATGTTCAGTAGTAAATGAATGAATGATACATGGAAGCAAAGAGAAGAAATGAAGCAGCAACTTAAAGTGACTAAATAGTTAAGGAAATTAAGGGAAAGAAAGTCAAAATTTAAAGAGGTTGAACAAACCAGGAAACAAAAAAGAAGTTTAGAATCTGAAGAAATTAGACAAAGGAAGGAATCATGTTATCAAGTAAGAAAGAAACAATAAACAACTGGAAGTGGTCTTACTGCTTGAGGAAGTGGTCTTATTATCCATGTCCTAATAACATCCTTACTGATGTTGATCAACTAGAAATCCTCATTGAAGGAAAACAAACCAGTAATAATTCCACATAAAGCATTAATGAAGCAGATGATATTTGTCAAAGATTGATTAGTGGCAGATTTATGGATATTAATATTAACTGGAATCTCATTAATGAAATCAATGGTGATTATTACAGTGATTAGGAAGCAATTAGATAGTAACTAAAAATAAGATGATCATATCGACTTTAGAGTGATAAATTTGCAATCTATGGTAATGGATTTTGTGACGTTGTTCAAGGTCTGCTTAGAAGGATGGTCCCAAAAGCAATACCAATTGCAAAGCAACTGGGAAAGAAAGCTACTAACGTTCATGAAAAAGGTGTTAGTAGCGTTGGTGAAGTTGCTGGCAAAACATTCTCAGCAATCAAGATTAGATTAGCACGATTAATATGATGAAAACCTCAGCCAGTAAAATTACTCAGCACTGCAAATGTTAGTAAATAATAACACTGCAAATCAAAAACTAGCAGCTATAGCATTGCCATCGATGTCAGAAAATGAAAAAAAAATAACTGCTAGTCTTATTGCTTTAAGTGGTTTTCATGTTAGACAATAACAAATATAAATATTCAAACACATCTGATCCCTCAATGATATTGATGCGCCAGATCTCAAAAATGAGTCGTTTGAGCACAATTATCAAAAATAATCTTATGATGCCTGCATACCAGATCAGCGTGACCGATTTGAGCTGCAAGTTCTGGATACAAGTAGATATTTTCTTCATTCTGAAGTATCTACTGAAGTAGAAGATAGGAATTTACAAGCAGATGGTACAGTAATCAGAATTGGTGATTGACCTGGTTTTGTTAGCAATGGTATCATGGCATTATTTAACAGCACCATATACATGATTAATGGAAGAAACATTGAATCAATTCAGAATGACATCAATATTGCCATAACAATACTTGGCCTTGCAAGATACAGCAATCCATCAAAGATGTTTGCAAAGAATAGAACTGATCATCCAGAAAACAAGCATCATACTGAGGGTAATTAAAGAAATGCCGAAGAAACTCCTGCAGTAATATCAATAAATGAAAATTGCAACTTAGGAATTAATGTCGATTAATATTAAATAAAGAATTTTCATGTATGATTCCACTATTACATATATTTGGATTATGCAGACAGAAAGGTTATTTTTGGAGCAAAGCATACAGTTGTACTTGTCAGAAAAGACAAAAAGAATGGTGCAATCTTGTGATCTGACACAGTTGGAGCATGTATATTAAGATTAACAAAACTTTCATTGTGGATGCCAGTTATGACTCCAACAATACTTGAAGATGAGTCTACTCTCTTTTATGAGTCAAGGAGGAAAATCAGCACTGTCATGGTTGACATTGACAACAGACAATATTTCAAGTGAAGTTGTTGGTTTATTTACATGGCATATAGCATCACAGCAGGGCATTTCTGCACCAAGACATATATTCATAGCATTTCAAAAAAATTCACAAGAAAGTAATCAAACATAAAATTAAATGGTATTTGACACGCTTGGAGTTAGTGAAGTTTCTGTATGGTTAAATGGACATCAAGAACCATCTGAAGAAGTATTACTGAGTTTTGATCACAATCATGTAGCATGTGCTTATCATTGGTTGATGGCATTTATGGGGCATGATCAGAATGTTGATTCTGGTTGGCAGATATCTCAGCATGATGGTACAATGCTGTATCCAATATATTACTTTTCGCTGGAATACTTGTATTTATTCAGGCAATCTGTCGTTGATATATACTTTTGAGCTTGTGTAGCATAGTCACCACCAAGAATACCCGGTCCACCAGTTATTCCTGATGGTTAGAGAGCAATCGCTGTTATGCTCAGCAATAAAACAATGTTGCTTGAAGATAATGGTGGTCAAGTAAGAGTCACTGATGTCCCAGTTGAAAACAGGTAATTAGATCCCTGATATTAAATCAGATTAATAACTATAATGTCTTATCATCATAATAGTGTCAGATTAAAATGCTACCAGCTACAATCAGTATCAAAAGAAAACTGCATGAAAATATTACTAAATCGAGAACAGATCACAGTGGTTGAAATAAACTATCATTGTCAGAATGTCAACTCAGGCACTTTAATGAAACTAAACGATCAAAGAAAGGTATATGACTTAATCTTTCTGTGGGTGCCATTAAAACATTTTTAAGATGGGTGGTATATTTCCATTTCTTGCAGCCCCAGCTGCTGAAAAGCTGCTGCACTTAGTGTTGTTGGAACTGCTGCAGGAATGGCATTAAAAAAAGCAACAGGTCTTGGAATAAAAACTTTTGAAAAAAATAGATGGGTCTAATATTACCAGGAACTACCCATTCATGGTACAGAAAAGGTTTAAGACTGCATGGGATAGTTCACTAGACATATCATCTAGTATTTCTTATGTCAAATTTTGATTTACTTGATGCTGCTGAGCGATTAAACATAAAAAAATCTTCAGAATTGTTTTTATGCATGCTCAATTACCGCACAAACCAAACAATATTGAAATTGGTATTATAATCTTGATAAAAACTCTGGTCCAAGTACTTATTGGCTTGCATACAAGATTGAACCACATGGAATTGTTTATTTTTATTCATATGGGTTGGCACCAACAAACAGGTTTTATGATATAATAATTTAGCTGGTAATATACCTGTATGATATTCAACATTACCAACACAGACAATAACCACTCTGCCAAAATGTGGCAGTGAAACCTGCACTATACTTGATGCTATATCATCAACCTAACAACCTCATAAAGTCGTGCATGAGTATACTTCATTATCCAACATTTTAAATAGATCTTAAAGTATAATGGTAGATATGGTAGATCTTATAGCAGTAAAACTCAGCAGCAAAGAGACTTATCTAAATATGCAACTCTTGACCAGCTCAGAAATGAAATCATTGCTAGCGGGACACTTACTATGTAAATTACTGAATTTTTAGGTAATTCAGGAGTTGTTGATATGAAACTCACTGACATTAACACAAGACCCAACGATATTGTCAGTAGAATTCCAGATATCATTGAAAAAACTAATCTGATTAAACTTTCTCACAAGTAGATCATCAATCATCAGGCTCTGCAACACTGACACAGCAAAATAACGCTATCAAACATACCACAAAAGTTACTGGTTTGTATAGACTGTCCGTATTTAACAGTGCAAAATTCAGCATATTTACCACATATCTATGGTGTCAATCAACCAATAATTTCTCTGGAACTGTGTCTATTGTGTAAAATAAATTGGCTAAAGAAACCTTTTTACTGGAACCAGCTGATAAAAAATTATCTGCAGCATCTTACTGGTGGTTTCTGGAATTTGTTACTGAAACACCTCAATTAACTTAATAAAAGTATACAAATCAAAATCCAATCGATGTTCAAATGTTACAATCAAGTATGTGAGTGTCAGACCAAACTATAAAAATATTGTTGATGATTATACATTTAAAGTAAAAATAATATCGCATATGTGTGGTTGTTGTTGATATAATTGTTTATTCAGTTTCTGCTATTATCACTGAAAGCAGAGTGTTGCTAGCAACCATAACAATGACAGTGCCTGCAGTTGTAACAACTGTCATTTCAACTTCAAGAATTATTGCTGGTATTCTCAGTATTATCATGAAGATGATAGCTACATGTACAAGTACAAAATTACACAAGTATACCATAAAACTACACATGGTGATGTCTGCATGTTCTAAACTATTATTGCATCTCTCATATCTCAGTGATGGTAAAATATCTGATGAACATCGATAATAAAAATTTACATTTAAGTATTTAATGAAAAAATAAAAGATCCAATTGAAGATCAAAGTTCCGATTTAAAATAATAACAGTAATAATAAAGTCAATTACAACAGATACTAGTCCAATAAAAACCACAAAAAAAAATCAACCAATCCTGAATTTAATGTTTTTACAACTCCAATTTCACCCAATGAAATAGCATTGGTGCAATTACGAGTTTATTTTAGATGGCCAGATATCAGATCAAAATCATTAGGTGGGTTGCCATGAAACAAATCATATTTGCAAATAAGAATAAACCAGATGGAATTCCCAATTGGCAAGTTGTTGGAGTTCCAACAGGCAGTTACTAGATTGAACAGATCAATGAAGAATTTCAGAAAAGAATTAAATCTATTACAGGAATAGAATCCAAAATAGCTAGTACTATTCATGAACCATAATTATCTGCTGAGATTTAAATAAATTTAGTTGAATACGTTGTTAATATTTATCAAAGTTGGATCAGATTTGTGCTTAGTTGGCCTGATGTTCACCTTGTTTATAATGGTGTTCCAGAACCAAAGATTGAGGAATTTAAAACAAAAAAAGATAAATTTATTAAAGACCCTGAATATTGAAAAACTCAATAATTTACTTCATTATGATATATATATATATCTTATACATGTGGATTTTGATATTGGCAGTCCTGTATATTTAATACATAATTGTCATGATGATAATATGTTAATTTAGAGTGAATTAAATCAGTTGCTGACACAATCAGATGTATGTTCAAACATTAGCTAATTTACAAATTTATTTTCAAGTATTGTGCTACAAAACAAAGATATAAAACAACAAATTATTCAAATGTCACAGCATCTGAACAGAATTAAATCAGACCTTCAATTTTTCATAGATCTATTATATATAATGTGCTAGGTTTGGAGAGTTTAAAACAATATTATGTAACATTATTCAACCAATGAAAATACTATCAATACATTTTATTTATTGCCAGAACTTGATTTTCTTGAGTATAAAAAAAAATCAGTCAACAATATTATTGAAAAATATTTCCCATTGAGAAAAGAAGCCCTGCCACTGGTTATTTTCAAAGACAAAAACAATTCATACAGTGGAAGTCATCATATTTCACCAGGAATTGTTAACATTACATCAACTGTCATGGTCAATTTTATAGGTGATGTTTGATGGAAGTTATCAAGTAGACCTTGCAAAATCCACTCAGGCCCAGTAAAGAAGAATACATCTTATATATTTTTACACCTCAAGTGCCCACTGGGCATTTACCTGTAATCAAGCCAATAAATCCAGTTTATCTGGGATATCATAATTTACTATTATCAAGGATGTGTTTCAAACTTACTGACCAGATTGGACATTTGATTGATTTTAGAGAGGAATTTTTAAATATAAATCTGTATGTAAGATAATAAAACACCAGAATCAGTATTTTGTAAAACAAATTTTTTTTATCTGAATCTGATTCTGATTAAAAATTATTATCAGGCTAAAAATAATATAATTCTGGATAATGAAAATAAATATATTATAACAAAATTTAATTTTTTAATGATTTTTCATAATCTGATTGGGTAAATGGTACTTGAATTCATAATTATCATTCAGATTTCATAATCTGATGGGGTAAATGGTATTTAAAATTGTGAAAATCAGTTAAAATTCATAATCTGAAAGGTTAAACGGTAATCAAAATTGTAAAAAAATCTCTTTCCAAAAACATAAAATATTATAATCTGAAATAAAAAAATCTCATTCTAAAATAATTTCTATTATAAATAAAACAAAAATAAATATTATCAAACAATTTCATCAAATTATGGGTATATTGCCTGAATTTAATCAAATTATCAAACAAATTCATCAAACTGATGGATATATTACCTGAATTTAATCTGATTCTGAAATAGTTATTATAATAATAAAATAAATATTAAGATTATCATATAAATTCTTCAGATTGATGGGCATATTTACCTGTAATTATTAAGATTATTAGTCAAATCTATCCTTCAGATATTGCCCAAATTTAATCTGATTCTGAATAAATATTATAATCAGAATAAAAAATAAATACAATATACAAAATAAAAAATAAATATTATAATCAGAATAAAAAGTAAATATTATAACCTGATTCTGAATAATCTGACTCTAAATAAATATTATAAGAAAAATAAATATTAAGATTAAAAAAAAAATTCTTCAGATTAATGGGTATATTTTGCCCATAATTATTAACCCTGATAGTGCTGTGTTGTTTTGCATGACCTTGAAACCAGTGCTGATTTGTTTCTAACTCCTCTGTCTGTGTATACTGAATTGGTTCAGAGCATTACATACTTTTTGGAGAAATCCATAAAAATTCAAAATTAGTATTTATCATCAGACTGCCGTAAATATATATATATATATATATATATATATATATATATATATATATATATATATATATATATATATATATATTCAGATTGCAAACACAAAATATATCAGTGAAAATGATGTGTTCATGGTTACCAAAGTAATCAAGCAAATAGAGAAAATGTGTGGAAAAGTATTTTTTAACAAAGATACAAATATAGTGTAAACGTTTCCATCAACTGTTGTTACTGTGAATGTGTACAGGGCAGTTTTGTTTCTTCTACACATCATATATCCTCAGTTCATTACTTTTAGGCCTATGCTTGATAAATAAAAGTTTACTTGTAAACATATCTCTATATTTCTATATGTTACAATTACTGATGTAATACTTTTGTAGTTATTCACAAAATTTCTCTATATAAAATATAATTTTATTCACTTATAGTTCATTGCTAAGGAACCAATACTAATCATACTGAAAATGATTCATAATTATAGATTTACTTTGGTTGCAATAGCATCCAAAAAGTAAATTTAGTGTTTCAGAGATTTAAAAATACTTTTGAAACTAATATTGTAGGCAGAATCTTTTATCCAACTAAATATAGCATTCATTTTTCAAATAAATCTGTGTTATCAAGCTTTAACTTTGAAGGTAAAATAATAATCATAATGTAGAATAATTATGTAGTTTAAAAAATACTATTTATGCAATGAAGTCATACTAACTGAAAAATAGTTTTCTCAGTTGAAATTTGCTGAAAGGCAGATGCCTAATAGATTTTTATGTCAACACATCTACAAGCAATTACTGTTGCTGGCAAGAATAAATTTGACAAATAACAGTACTGAGATATATGTGATAAAGGTAATAACTGACACAGAATCCATCTGCAGGTTTGTCAATGACTGCAGTAGGCTCCATTTTTTTGGGTCACAATTAAAATTAAATAAATTAAAAATGTTCTTTCAAAATTAAAAAATAAAAAATCTGAGTCATTTCTAAATTCATACTACATAAAACTTTTTTTGTTAGCTTCACTGCTAAATCTTATGTATGTCTTCGAGGTGCCATAGTGCACAAAAGCTTGTCCAACGAGAAAGTTGCAGTTGAAATTTCAATGTTGTATGTCGAGAAATCTAACATCAAGTATTGGATCAAATTTCATGTATTTAAACTTACATTTTCTAGGTCAAGATTTTATATTGTATCCATTGATTTAACCTGTGTTGGCTGAATTTGTATTTTCTATGTCGATGTTTTAAATTGCGTAGCGTTTTACACGGAAGTAGTTGAAATTTCAATGTCATACATTACGAATTCCCAATTCACATACTGGTTCAAAGAGTTTATGTTGAAAGTTCCCTTTCATATGTTGAATATTTAGATCTTATCTGTTGAATTACACATCGGTGATTGAAAATTCTATGTACAATGTCAGGGTTTTGGATTGTATCTTCTGAATTATACTGTGGTTGTTGAAATTTTATTGTCATATGTCGAGAGTTGCATCATATTGATTGTGATGAAAGTTCTATTTTGTATGTTGAGTTTTTAGATTTTAAATTTTTTGAATTACAGAGCAGTGGTTGGACATTTTATTGTGCTTTGTCAGAATTTCTATTTTTATGATGTGAAATGATTGTTTGGTGTTAAATGACATCACCTAATGTCCACTTCAACTATTCAAAATATAGAGTATTAGGATAAATTATTTATGTATTCAATTATGAAGCACCATTACATTTCATGCATTTACAGTTTTGAAAGTTACCATTCACAGGTCAAGAATTACTATGAATTTATTTGCTAGATGTCACTGTCATGAATGGACCACATTAAGGAGGCTGCTTATCGTTGCTGGGAAATTCAACAGATAAAATCTAAATATTCGCCAAATGAAATTGAACTTTCATCACAAACAGTTACATATGTGTGAATTAGGGATTCTCGACTATGATATTGAAATCTGAACCATTGCTCTATAATTCAAAATATACACTGTAAAACGTCGACATAGGAAATGGATTTTTAAACCACCAACAACATATATCTAAACTATCGATCAAGAAAATGGAAATTTCAACGATTTCTTGACGTACAACATAGAAATTTCCACTGCAAAGTTTCTATTTGGACCAGCATTTATCTGCTATGGCTCCATATATTTCCCTGACTTTCTATTAAAATGCATACTGAATGCATGTCAGAAGTATGTGATAGATACATTATGTCTTTGATTTCTTTAATAGCTTTTATAATCAATGCCTTCTTTAATATTTGGCATCACTTTTAATTTTAGAATATCTTTCTTTACAAATCAAGTTGTTTTATAATCTTATTTATAATACATCTTGTGATGTTCATCTAATTTGAGTACAAGTGTCAGTGACCTACCAAACATACAATATCAGGCAAAAAAATATTATCACAGCCATTAGTTTTGATCTTTTCAAAACACAATAATGTATTATTATTCAGTTGTATATGTTAACAAAACATCAGTTAAGAATCAGCTTCCAATGTGTTACCAAGCCAAGTGAGCTGTTTGATCTTTACTGCCAAGTGAGGCAGAAATAAATAACAGGGAGATCAATGACAAGCTAGTTGCATAACTGGATGATAATGACCTTGGTTGTCAGGTATTCTTTTGATTGGAGCTATTTGAGAGGCATGAAAGTCGTTATTACCAAAAATTAAGGTAATTTCTCATTGATAATGCATTTTAGAGCAAGAGTTGTCAGGTTTTCAGCCTACCAAAAATATTTGAAATAAAATAGATTTCTCAGCAACAATCTTAACATATAACAAAACAAAAACCAAGCTTTATATGTTCATTTTCCTACCTCTGAAACTAGCTCTGTAAAAAGGAAACAACAAAACTAATGAGAGAAAAGAAAAAAGAAAAAGATATCCAACAGGTTGAAAGTTCGGCTCTTGAATGAAGGACTTGATTATTAAATTTTTAAGTCACATACATTTCACATGGCTGTCATAAGAGTTGATTAATTGAGTAGTGGATACCTCTCTCTCTCTCTCTCTCATTTCCCTTTTCAACTTGACCGTTGAGAGAGATAGTGAGAGAGAGATATATGAACTTTATAATACAATAAGAATATTGTGCTTTGCTTTTTCTTTTTTAAAAAGAAAACAAGAAAAATTATAATTGAACATTCGGATACGTAGGGAGGGAATAACTAGGAGTCAAAACCTGATATCCCTAAAAATTGATGGTTTGTCCCTTTCCAGCCTGTACGGCCCTCACTCCTAATGATACAATGTCTTCCCCAATATAAGAAACAGCTCTGTACCTGACAGACTTGTTGATGAACTTGGCTACTAGTTTAAGCTCAATTTAATGGAATTTGAAATTATTACTGAATGGGATAGCCATATCAGAGCACTTGTATATCAACACATGATACAGTGTCAAAGCACTTTAATCTCAACACATGGTATATTCATGCAGAAAATTCTAAATGAATAGTATAATAATAAAAAATAAATATTAACATTACCTGAATTTATTAAAAATATTAAATTTAATCAAAATGATGAGTATAATAACCAAATTTAATCTGATTCTAAATAAATATTATTATAATGAAATAAATGTAATTATCAGAAAAAAATATAAATATTTGTTACTATAGTCATAAATGAATTATTCCCCTTGACAAAATCACTTTCAATTTCTTTAGCTATCACAATAATTTGACTTCCACATCTTGTACTACTTTCACTTTGTTTAGCTCTTGCCACAGTGTTTTCACAATCACCACAGTCACTTTCACAATGGATAATTTCACCCTTGACAGAGTCAAGGGACATTATCTCCCTTAAATGTCTTACACAAGCATTCACAATTCGCTGTTTCATCTTCGTGAGATAATTGTGACCTAATCTTTTTGACTGCATATGAGAGGGAGACAAATAGCTTCACCTGTACATCTGTAACTATTGCCAGTGATTGTAACATTGCTTGTTGGATCAATTTCATGAATCTATTAATCAGATGGTAATGTATATTTATGTTAAAAGTTTTTGTTGTTTTAATGATTCAAAATCACAAATGATCTTTTCAGGATTTAGATTTTCATTATACTTTTATACCATCATATTGTAAATTTTTAACAGCAGAAATAATGACATTAATATTTTCAGAATTCACTATATATAATAAATATTTAAAATAAAAATAAACATTTTTATACAACACTACATATATTAAACCAATATGTGAACTCCAAAATTGCCAAACATTTTAGCAAGTTCAGAAGGTTACGTGTATATAATCTTAGTTCCATAGACTGCACAAACCTCTTGTGAACTCTTAGATTACCATATGACATTCTAGTAAGTTCAGAGGTTACATACATAATCATAGGTCTATAGACTGCACAACATGTAGTATACATAATCATATTTCTATACACTGTACAAGTTATATCTTAATTATAAAGACAGCACAGATACATATAAACTTAATTATAGTACTTATCTCTAAGAACTGTACACATAAACGGGGGACTTCTCTACATTCAACAGATTTTTGCACACTCTCCCCCATAATCAATCCCAGGGCATACAAAAGTACACCCACTACATTGTGACATGGTGGGAGAGTATTTTTCTTTGTAAAAGTTCAAGCTGTGTCATAGACCCCAACTATTAAAAAAAAATTGGCATAATACCACCCCATCAACAATGTGTCAGTCACAAGAATATAACTAAGACCTCAAGTATGAGAATCCAATGCTCTAGCACTGAACCACTGGATCTCATTAAAAAATTTATTATGATTCTGGTTGGTTAAGAACTCCATACTCAGATGGATAAAGTTCTAGATGGAAAAAAAAGGATGGAATTCTGATTCTTCCAATTTCATTAAAAAGCCTGGATGATCTAGAAGAGAATGAAGATCATTCTTGCCTAAGAATAAGATAGAACCATGCGTTTCTTGAGGATGTCATCTAGGAATGCTGCTGTCATTATAGATGATGCTGACCAGAACAGGGAGAAAATGCAATTGATAATCTGCGTAAAAGCCTGTGGGCTGATGTTGAGGCCAATGGGAAGACAGATAATTGATAAACAGGGTCACAGTAAGCAAAATAAAAAGCTCGTGGGAGACAGGCTGGATAGTGACATGAAAATATGCATATGTCAAGTTGAGACTGATGGCATACTCACTCTATCTGATGGAGGTGGACTGACCTCACTGTCACCATTCTGAACCTTAGAGATTCACTGTATCTCTTGATGTGACTTGAGTTAATGATGGGTTTGAGCTTGCCATTTGCTTTCTGATTTAGAAACAGCTATGAACACAACCTTGGGGATTGTGGAACAATCTCAGCTGCCTGTGTTGAGAAGAACGAATGTATCTATTGTAAAGGCAGGCATCCTTTTCCTAATATGCCATTAAGACATTGGAGATACTATGGCTGAGCTTCTTGGTTAAGGACCAGACTGATTTTGGCCTTTGTGTCCCAGGCATGGGTATCAGGCCAAATCTAGCATGGAGGGTGCTGCCATCAAATTCTGAACTACTTAAATGATGTGACACTGTACTACTTTGTAGTAAAATGGATGGAGCTGACATATGGTTGGCTGCCAAAATTCTTGTCAAGAGCTGGAAGGTCCAATACTGAGAGCATCAGATTGTAGTTGATACAAATGACAGAAAGCCACTGTAACTTGGCTTTGTGAGAAGGACCCCTCAAAGTTGCCTGGGTCACCAATCTGACCCAAAAGCTGGTTGTTAATCTCTTTAATCTTGTCCCTTAATCCTCCCCAAAATCAACTACCGACTTCACTTGTAGGCTTGGGTAGTGATAGGGGGTGGAGGGCATTCTTGATTGGCAAATACCAGATAAATGTCATCGATGCATAGCCAGATTTTAATAAGATCAATATGTCTGCATCTCATTACACTCACTGTGCACCAGGTCCTCATCTAGGTTGGTTTGTAACACTGAACAAGTCATGCCAAGTAGCATCAACAAATCCAGTCAACTGTATTTGGTAAAGGCACTAGCTCTATTTTGAGGGTAGGTGGTGAGTAATTAAAGCCTGCATAGCCGGCTTATGTAAATGGCATGTGTTCAGCCTGAATGCTGGCAGTATCTAAGATGGTTCGGCAATCATTGGTACCAGCTGCACCAAAGGCCTGGCTTAATACAGATTTCTCAATGAAATCTATGGTACAGGAGTGATTAGATACTAAGAGAGTAGCTGGACGGACAGAGCTATAACTAAAATCTACATGAACTATTTTGGCAGAACCATTTCAATGAAAAGGTCCCCATGCAAGTAATGTCAGGATGGCTGGTGACAGCCATTAATGGTACTAAAAGCTGGATTCAATGGATCCAACATGAACCTCATGCACCTTGACTTACAGGCCTAAAGGCCATCCTCAAACATCCAGGGGTACTTACTTTCACATAATATGAAAAATTGTTAGAGACAACATATCTCCTGAAGTGAAAACTGCAAGGACTAGAGTCAGATGTTTTTCAAATCTGCACCAGTCTAATTCTCACACTTCTGACCTCCCCCCTTCTTACTGTCAGTCCATCCAGGAATGCGATCAAAGTACACTAGAATTTCATCCATGTTGATGATCATATTGTTGGCAAAATCATATGCTTCTCTTCTTGCCTGCATGAATTCATCACATCTTCTTTAATCTCCAAATCTTCTGGGTGACACTGGGTAATTGATTTCCATGCACAAAGTACTATATTGTGTCACTTTAAAATTTGTTCCATTGTTTCAATTTATTTTTAAAATTCCCGTGAATACCACAGAAAAGGAACCAATGTTAGCTTCCATAGTTAGCTTCCATATCTCAGCCATCTTTGTATAGCAAAAAAAATCAGCGAACTTAAAGGAATCCATAGTTAACTTCCGAGGTCAGCTTACTTTGCAATAAAACAACCTTTGTCTCTGATATCCTGTTGGTAAGTTCAAAGAAGGAGTTTACTGCTCACTGCCAGTTGTGTTTATTAACCACACATACTTGGCATCTGTAGTGAAGCATTGATATCTGTGGGTCAATAATAATTTTACTTTTATAACCTGTGCTGACAAAAATATTGTCATTTACACTCAAGTGAATGTGTTTTCAAATAATAATTTTTATTTGCAAGATGCTGTTATGCAGTAGACCCGGATATAATTCAGTCTGGGTTATTTTGCACCTAATGCCATGTCATGCATGAATGGCAGTTACCTTTAATATATCAGTAGATTATTTCCCTCTCATTTGCAAAATCATCTGCTTCTCTGCTGGCCCGCACATATTCATCACATGATTTTCTTTTCTTCACATATTCTTGGAGACAATGGGTCATTGATGTCCATACACAAAGCACTGTATTCTGTCACTTTGCTCCATTGTTTCAATTTATTTTTAAAATTTCCATGAATACCAGTGAAAAGGAACCAAAGTTAATTCCCATATCTCATTCGTCTTTGTATATCAAAACAAAAAATATCAGCACACTTAAAAGAATCGTAGTTGGATTACAAGGTTGGCTTGTTCTGCCAAACATAACCTTTGTATTTATATTCTTTAAAAGTAAAAAAAGTCACAAAAGTTGGTTTCTGAGGCCATCTTGCTTTGTTATAGTAATGACACTTTTGTACCTAGTGCTGGCAAAAAGAATGTCACTTACACTCAAGTGAATGTTTTCAAATAATGATTTTTATTTGTGATCAAACAGCAGAGCTGGATATAATTCAGTCTTGAATATTTTGCACTTAACATCATGTCAAGATATCAGGTGGTGTGGTATCGGACATAAAGCCACACATACACAGTATGGAAACCTAAGAAAAAAAGGAATAAATAATAACAATACAAAGTTAGTTTCTTACTTCTTATTAATATTATTAAACATTTTGTTTATCTAATTTATTGCAACATGCATTGGGGTGGGAGTACAAATGCATTACAAATTTATTTTGTTTCTTAAGTCTTGGGCCATATGACCTGGGTGAAAAAATGTTTCACCATAAGTTCTGTGACTGGAAGAAAAATTATTATTTTATCATGCCCCAATATATATGGTAAATATGGTGCTACTTTGAATGGATAAACATTTCTCCTGAAATGACACAAGAAGAGAGTACAAATCAAAGACAAGAAAATTACTATATGACTAAATAAAAGTATAAACAAGCTAAAATGGAAGCTCAGACCTTGACTATGTATTAAAGATCCTGCATATCATAGCATAAACACAGTCATTGCAGACTTCCGTGCTCTGAAGTTGCATATAAATCAATTCATTGACATTCTGCTGAGACGACACAAAAAAACAACAAAAATTACTGTCAATAAAACAATGAACGGAGCTGTGAAAGTTTCATAACAGAAACCTATGACCTTGTTATGAAACTATGCACAATACCATTAAACCATAATTCTATCAATGCAGTGTGAAATATGAATAAACTAAGCACAAATATCAAGCAGCACTTCATAATTTTGTCAGTAAGAGCTCGATAATGGACAGACTAAGCAAACAAAGTCAAAGAAACACTAACTCAAAAAGGTCAATGATAGTGAAAGGTGACATTATCACTTATAATTGGCAGAAATTGTAAAATAATACATAAAACCTGCAGTAGATCAATAAATCTGCACAATGAATCCTAAATGAACCTTGAATGGGCCCTAAAGGAACACAAAAACAGCTGCATTATTGGATGAAATGTATATGGTCTGAACAGCTGCAAAGCTAAAAACTAGTGACACGTCTGAGTGAAAGGGAGGTAATGGGCAAGAGTTATTTCAGTTAGTCTATTGATATAGACAAGAAAAGACAATTTTCATCTTATAATAGGGCTGGATTCATGAGTTAGCTGGCTAATATTACTAATGTGATGTGCTTGGGCAATGTATTCAAAGAAAAATTAGTTTTGCTCACATATATTATGATTCACTTTGACAAAACTTCATTCATTGAAACTAGCCAACCCTGCCAACAAGATCACAGGGTGAAATTCACAATTACAGTGTGACCCCGCTATAACGAGGTCGGTTATAACGTGAACTTGGATACAATGCGGTTGTGGCATGGCTCCTGAAATTTCATTCACCTTGTTACCGATATTTTTCTTGTAAAAAAACAAAACAACTAAGTATGTAAAGTAAATTACGCACAGTTTTCATGTTGGAAAAGAGATTGCTTATAAATTTGAATATAAGACGTTTGTGGCGTGGCTCCCGAAATATCATATACATGTACATGTATTATTCTCGTACATGGAAAATATTTCTTCTTAAAAGTGCAAAAGATAACGTGTAGAAAGTTAATTATCATTTTTGGGTGGAAATCACATATGGATTCTAATAAAAAACGATCCTGGCATGGCTCCTGAAATTTCAATTACCTTATTACTGGTATTTTTGTCATAAACAAAACAAAAACAAAACGAAAATTAAATTAGGTAACATTTTGTTATCATTTTGGAAAAGATATTGTTTACATATATGAATATAATACATTTGTTGCATTGCTCACGAAATATCACATACATGTATTTTTCTCGTACACAGAAAACATTTCTTCTTATCGTTATGAGGAGAAAATCATGTATGGACTCTAATATAAAAAATATAAAATGATCATGGTGTAGCTCCTAAAATTTTTAAATTTAAAAAATTTCTTGCAGTTTTGTGCCATAATAAACTTTGAAAATATGAGTCTGGGCCTTTTGAGAACTTTGGTCTTTGTTTATTGTTGAAAGATGACAGCTCATAAGTGTTAATGTTCTTATTACTGGTTCATGAGCAATGAAGCAATCAAATCTACTTTGTGTCTGTCTACAGTGCATTCCCTATACAATCATTGCTTAAACACTATCAGACATATATTGTATAAGCTGCATTCACAACTAAGCAATAAATAATGTGGCAGTTGATAAAAGATTCTCACCTGAATTTATAAAATCAATCAATAATAATTAATGAATAATGTCATCCATTCCTTACAAATATAACCCCCTTGTTTATTCCTTAATTAGAAAGCAGCTGAAAATTACAGAGTGTTTCAAACAATAAAATACTACAAATCATGGATGAAAAAATTTAGCAATCTGAAATGTATACAGACACGGTTAATTAACCTTCAGACGTACTATTTCATCATTTGTTACTATTTGCTATTTATTTTTTTCCCATTGTATTCAGTAGCATTATGATCTCTGAGAAAAATACTAAATATGTGAGCAGATATTATTGATGGAAATATCTGTATTGTGGATTCAATGTATATTATGAGATTCATGGGTGAGTACACTGTGTTGATAGTCTATTCATGCTATAGATTAGACATGTATAAACTATACACGTGTATGGACCAATGCGTGGTTCTCTGAACAAAGAAATATATTATATATGCAATCTGTTATCACTGCAAGTGTTTCTCATTTAATATACATTGATTTAAAATGGCAACTGTGCCCATGAAGCACACATTTTTGCACCAAATTTTTTACACACCCACCCCAACCCACCCCGATAACCCAGCAAATTTGTTGGTAACATACATGGTTGCTCATAACACGTTTCGGTTCATAATGCGGTCAGGTTCTATGGCTCCCAACTACCATGTTATAGCGGGGTCACACTGTACATTGTTATGCAGTGCTTATATGTTCAGAGTCATGTAATCACAGGCAGTATTACCATAAATATGCTATACCTGATCCAAAATGTGAGAAAAAAAAACTGGAACAAAAATTAATTTTTCAGTAGTTTTTTTGCACAAGATGGAGACATAGGCAAGTGATGGTGGAGTCTCCTAAATTTGGGAGAAAAACCCCCTATGTGGGAGGTTAATATGAGTGTTTACTGTATAACTAAAGTCATGCTGAGTAGGAACAGTTAACAAACTGATAGACTCGGTTGAAACATAATACTCTACCAAAAAATGAAATGGCCTCTTAAGACTAATAATTGCCTTGTCTAGGTTTAAAGCAAATGGATCACAAGTACCATGAGAATGGTGACTGTATAACTGAGGTGACTCCAAGGGCTGGAATAAATGTACTTACTGTGGTGAGATGTGACATCATAATGTCATTCCTGGTTTTGAACTGCATCCCATCAAACTGGAAGACAAAGAGACTGGACACGCCTGAAAACATCCTACAATGAACAAAAAAATATGGGAATAACTGATGACTTACAGAGGTCACAGTCCAGTTATGCAGTACATATATACTCATACATGCCAACCCTGCCAAGAAGTTTAAGCATAACTATTGCTAATACAAGTGGCAAAAAAGCATAATTTGGGTGTACAAAGTGTAATCTATACATTATATGCCTGAAATAGAGCTGGTATGAAGAAAAAAACAACATTTTTTACTACTAATCTGGTTTGGTAGCTAGTACAATTTCTTGTCACAAAGGGCAAATTCTATGTGGATTAGAATCAGAATACAAATGCAAAATATACTGAAACTTATTTATATTCAGCACTCACTTTAACTAGTCTATGTGTAACTTTGGCTTAATGATCATGAACTGGAATCATTTAATGATCATGGTTAGGTGCTCAGTATGCAATATTACATAATTTTCATATTTCTCTTTTATAGGTCACCAGCCACACCCAACATTTTTCTGTTAACATCAAATTTGCATTACATGATTAAAAGTGGTTATACTCACACAAAAAGAACAAAAAAATTATCAAGTGTAAAGAAGAAATGATAATTTAATTACTAAAAAAGATGTATACAATATAGTTATTACCCCTTAGTTACGATTTTCCACCTATAGAGGACGCCAGCAGAAATGACGTACATTTATCCACACAAGATGTACATGCTTCTTGTTGAAAAATAAAACATTATAAACCATGGATAGGGATCATTTCGATGAAACTACTGAAAACTAATATACTGTTCAGCCTTATATCGAAATGCGTGCGCGACACACTAGATTGTGTCACTTTCAAAGCTCTTCCATTTTCCATTATTTCAATTTCTTTTGAAAATTTCCACTAATATGGGTAAAAAGGAATCAATTTTGACTTCATAAAAAAAAAAGAAAATTGGCACACTTAAACTTCATAAGAAAAATAGTCACACTTAAAAGATACCACAGTCAGTTTTCAGGGTTGTTTGTTTTCTAATGAAATAACCTGTATTTGCGAGACACTGATGTATAGTTAACCTGGATACAGTACAATCTTGGCCAGTTTGCACCTTGTAATGTCAAGCGTGAATGGCAGGTGCCGTCAAGCAATCATGTGATTTTTTCGTTTCTTCTGTGATTTTGTTATTTCCTTATTTTAATGAAATAATGGAGCACATATGATTGATAACATTGACTAGCAATGACAAGCTTTTAATTTACGTGTGCACACACTAAAACTTGAAAAATAAAAACAATTAATAAAAATAACAGGAAAGAGCTGCATATTGAAGCAACATTGACAAATTCTCAACATTCTCTCTTTATCTCTCGTGTATCTGATTGTGTATTATATGCAGCAGGATTACAACAAGAAGCCTAAAATTAAATATATTTGTTTTAATATCTTATGTATATTACCCTTAGAAAATGTAGAATATTAAGTTTTATTTTTAATAAATAAATATTGATAATTTGACCAGGAGACTTAAATTGAGAATGTAATTGTGCAGATGTATATATTTTATACATAAAAATGTATTTATTTTAATTAGAATGAGCAAGATATGTCTGCTTGTGTTTTCTCTCATATATATGTATTTTGCAAAGTATGATTTTTTTTCTTTGAAAGAAAATCAATCTCATTTAAATTTAGTTTGTTTCCTAAAGCCTATTCCTAAAATGTATCTTACATAGTATCTACTTGTTGTTTTTAAGAAAAAGAAATTGTTCAAACTATTAAGTCGAGCTGAATTGTCTTTTGAGTTGAGCCAAAATGTCTTGGGTCAAACTGGCTATTATCCGGCATTAATGATAAAACTTTCCTATCCCCTCACCCTATTCTATCTCACAATTTAATTTCACTTTATTTCTTTTAAACAGGGTCTTTCGGAAAAAGATAAGAATCTGTTTTTGCATCATCACTCTTTTTGTTACATCCATATGCAACACAGTGCATCGTATTTGCTATACAAAAGTATGATCATAAGATACATCACATTTATGTCAGGAAATTAAACACATGAATGGATAGGTTGAATACAAGGGATAAATGTATATCATATCCATGTTTGACACGCAGAAACTACTGATTGCCAAATAATACTTTCATTTACAAAAGTGGATTTTTAAGTCTAATTAAACATTTTTATGGTGTGCATACATAACAAATGTGTTTTGTCTATGACTATAATAATATCACATGATTTGCTTTGAATATAGCTGGCCAGTGACCTTTAAAATTGTTACATGTCTAAGCTCATACAGACTAACAAAGAAAAGAGCAAAGCCAACAAGCTTTGTACAATTTTACAATTATTTTTTTCCCTAGAAAACATGGTACAAATATTAAAAAAGGCTTATGGTTTGTGAATCTAATCCAAAAGATGGAAGGCAATGAGGTCTACATCCTGTTTCTGCTGTCATGTCAAGAATTCCTTGTTGAATCACTAAAATTGACATTCTAACTTTAGAATTCTAAATAATTTCCACTAAATGTCTTCTGTCCAAGAATTTTTATGAATACAAGTATTTTCCAGAGTGAATAAATTATTTTACATAAAAAATTTAACTCAATTGGTCACAACACAAAAACACCTTCGAGCTCCTGAGGTATCGATTTACAACTGACTGAAAACACTAAGAACATTAGTTTTAAGCGCAATTTTAGATCATAAAACAGGGTCACTTAGTTTGAATGGTGCCGTTAAGACCATAGGCCAACTGACACATATGCCATGGATGAATTTCATTCTACTAAATGACTCTTACGATAAAATTCAATAATAAATTTTCTTTTAAAATATTGTTTACTACAGAGCTGACTCAAGCCAAATATGATCTTGACTTGATTAAAGCCAATGATTTTCACTCTGTGTATAACAATTTTGAACCAATTTCAGGAACTAGGTCAGCTAAAAATACAATGTAGCAATAGTGATTATTTACTAGAACTGAACTGAATTTTCTAAAAAGGTGTTAAATCTTGAGAACAAAGTTATTACAAAAACGTGTAATGAAAAAAATAAAAAATAAAAAAGAACAAAAAACTAACACACAAACAATTAATTACCTATATGTAACAAAGTTTATAAAGATGTCTTCATTTATCCCTTTTTCTGATCTAACATGTTTTGAAGTTTGAAAAGATCTATCTGTTCTAATGTGTTCCATCAACATCCACAACTCACACCATAAAGCATATTCAAACTTAACATTTGGCACAATTTTCTTTAAAAATATAGATTGATTCATTAACTTAACTCATTAACCCCTGGCGCCACATTTACGGGGCAGGTGGTGGTAGCCTACTTATGAGCTCTGTAGCATCAAGGTCATGTGTGACACAAAAAAGTGGGTGGTATTATAGAAAGATAGACAGATGTAGCTTTACAATAATACCCAATAATATGGATGTTCTAGCTGCACTACAAAATACAGAGGGAAAAAACATCACTTTTTGGAACAGAGTTTTTTCCTGCCAAAATTCGTCTGAAATCGGAATCTGTTTTTATGTCCAGATTTTAGAATTTTTTTGGCCTTTGATCTAAGACAGACCGGTCTGAATTGCACACAGACAGGTGAACTTTTGCAAAAAGTAGGATAAGATGGGCATTTAGAATAAAGAGTAGCCTCGACACAAAAATAAATGGTCCATTAAGCATGAAAAAACAAGTCCAACTTTTACCTTTCATGCTCAGGCAAAAGAGCCAATGAAAAAACATGTTTTAACACAAATAGGCATTAGGTTAACCTTAAAATGTCTTGGAGGTTGATGTATTAGGATGTATTCAAAAATATCTCCCAAAATAGATTTCCTACTCACATTTCAGGCAAAGTTCTCTTTTGAAGATACCAGTTTCCTCTTGGAAATGTGTCATATACAGTTGCTATAAATAGCAAATAAGTAGTAAGCTTATACTATTCTTATACAGCAATCACCTTAATAAGTATATTCTCAAATTTATATGATTGAAATTAAAGAGATGATAATAAAAATGACAAAATCATTGCATTGCTTTACTTTTATTTGTAGAAGAAAAGCGTAATCCATATACAGCTTAGCAGAAAATATAATTTGGTGAAAAAAGCATAATGATTATGCCAAAAGTGTAATGATTATGCCAAAAGCATAATGGTTAGCATGTATGCATACTTACCATAACACTGTGTTTCCTTAAAAAAAAGATTTTCAGAATGTCCACTATGGAGACCATACAGGATGTCAAATTGGCACCATTTTCATTTAGAACCAACTAGATACCATAAAAATCTTGCTGTCAGAACTCCATGTCAATATGACAAGCTGTTCAGGATAAGTATTACTGGCAGGACTTGCACAATGGATGTTTAAGTGACAACACTGTCATTTATTATTGACTAGATGTTGAGATGAAAGGGTACTCCTCCCAGTAGTTTCAAGAGAAGTAATAATAAACTTATACCAAGAAATGCCAAATGTCAGCTGCCTAATTAAAGATCCTTAAAGAAACTTTTCTGGTCTGTGACCCATGATGTTAAACATCAATCCATTTAATTTACTAGAAGGCTTGTTTTGCATTTCACCTACCAAATAATTTCTCTCATCAACTGAATCTCTGTCAGCAGAGACATGTTGCCAGCCGAGTATAATGGATTTGTTCTCTCCTGGTACCTCTCCCTGGAAATTAGACACAAATTTCACTTAAAGTGTATTGATGTTGGTAAATATATCACAAGAAAAACATACATGGGACCAAGGGAAGGCACTTTTAAAGTGGCGCACTCACCCATAGATGCAATTTAAAATATTCCTAATATGAACACTTTGAAATCAAAGTACCCTGACATATGTTTCTTAAAAACTGCCTTCCCTGGGTATCATGTATGTTTAAATGGAACAGCCCTAAATGTATCAATTAAAAGAGAACTGACATTTCTGACTCAAATAACTGGGATCTCTCTATAATAATATTTATTGGAATCATTAAAGTAACCAGTTTTGTGAGGTCACATATTATGATATTACAAGACTGTATAAAGGAAAACAATCATATAGGGTATTTTATGACAAGGAATGATATTTTAAATTATACTAATTAGCTGAAAATTAAAAATTTAAATGAAATTAATTAAATTAAAGCTTAGGTTTCATGAATTTACAACATCTCAGGCATAGATGTAGTAACAGAAAAATGTATGGACAGTCTGTGGGTATCACAATGTCCTGTGCTAAGAAATTGAGGATAATAATTACTATTTAAAAAAGTCAAGCAATCCAAATGCATCAGTTTGCCAAAAAAAGTTTCCACTATATTTAATCAGTGTGCATTCCCCAAGGCTCCTACTATAGACCTGCAGACCTTACCAAGACCTTCTCAGTAAGCCAGTTGATTTTTTTTCTTCAGTAAGGTTGTCTAAGAAAATCTAATGTACAACTATTGTCAAGTTGGAAAAAAATGCATTTAAATGTCCTGATATGTCACTCAAGACTAATGTAGTGACAATATATAGTGTTTATGTCGAAAAGTTTATACAATTTTACTCTAACCATAATTACCTCCTGTATACATGTAGTTTCACAAAGTGCAATTCCAAACCCTGTGTTAGAAAAAAAGTTCACATGGGCCAAGGCAAAAGCAATCATCATTCCTGCTATACTCAAATTTACACAATCTAAAATAGATGGATGATGGACAGCTGGACCAACACTTAATCGCTAATCTACCCAATACTCATGTCCCGATAGCCTGACTGCCTTACAGGTGAACTGTGTATCTAATATATTATAGCATAAGAAGATCTAGCAGAGTAGTACTCTTAAAATCTTTAATACAGCTAGAGAGTATTTGTAACACAATACATAATATATATCTTTGGCATTTCTTGGGTCTCACCCTCTGCTGCATAAGGTTAGTGAGGTAAGATGGTTGAGAAGCATGCAGTATCTATGAGTGAGGTAAGATGGTCGAGAAGCATGCAGTATCTATGAGTCGGAATCACCATTATGACTGATGTCAGGGCCGAATGGCCAGCATGCCCTATCTATGAGTCGGAAGCGCCAGTATGACTGATGTCAGGTTCCTATCTATGATTCGGAATCGCCAGTATGACAGATGTCAAAACAGAATTGCCGATGTTTGATTGACTGACCTGTCAGGGCAGACTTGCCACTGTATTGAGGCTGTTGCCCTAACTTGTTATGTCTGTAAGTCAAGTAGATTGGGGACAGAATGCTCAAATGCTGCTGCAATGCTTGTGAAATCACTTGGAGAAGATATGGCAAGAGTAGCCTGTTAGTATGAGGGGTCTGGTTGCCACCTCCTGAGATAGTGAAATTAGTATGCCTAAGGGATGTTAACAAAAGGCCTGAAAGCGAAGGGTGAGCCAGATGTAACAGAACTGCAGGTGGTGGTTGGAGCGGTGGAGAATATGCAACAAAAAACAGTTCACTCTCAGCATTGGTCACTTGTAAAGTGAATGACTGCTGTCAGCTACATCAGCATAGCAGACACTTGTCTCTCATTGGCTGCTAGCCAACCTATCTAATGTGTCTGCTGAACTGACCTTGAACTAACCCACAAATGCCTTGACTGGGAATCCATTCTTTGTGTAAACTTATTTAATTACATTAAACACCTATCAACATATGATTTCCACAAACTATAGTTGTTGCCCTTTCTGACTTTTCCCATAAGAATCTGAATGGTCCTTTTTATTGTTCTGTACTATATTTGGTTTTGTCCTAACATGTTGCTTGTTGGATGGCATTTAACAAAAATAGCAATAGTTTGATCATGCAGACATTCTGAATAATAAAGTTTATTCAGTTTTAAACATCTGAGGTAATCTGGTAAAGTTAGGTGGGTTCCTTGAATCAAACTAAATTTAATATGAAAGCCAGATCTGAATCAAAGACAATCCAGAATTTGGATTTTACTACAATCATATTTCCATAAATTTATGCTTTTTTCCTTCAATCCGTACCTCAAGAGTCATTTCTGTATAACCTAGACAAATTCATAAGGGTTGTCAGGTCTGCTACTGGGATAAAAGGTGGGGTCATTTAGAATAAGAGTCACTTAAAGGACTGACATTCAATTGACTGAAAAGAATTTTCAGGAATTCAAAATAAGATCATTTCTTCTTTTTACTGTTGAGTGCTGAAACTAACTCTAATATGTTTTAGCAATAACAAGTTTTTTTTTTCAAATTAGCTGTTTTGGTCAAAATGGATTAAAGATCATTGCCAATTTTACTTAGGGCCACATAGACAGCAGTAGAATTCATTTGAAGAAAGACCATGTGATATAACCATACAATAAGGAGAAGCAGCTGCAACAATATTTTCAGAATGGTGCCCATTATGGATGTTAGATTGCTGTCATTTTCGTTTAGACCCAACTACACACCATAAAACAATGACAATAAGACTTTCCATTTAGGACAGGTAGCAATAAGATGATTTTCAAGATGGCAGTCATGGATGTCACAATGGATGTCAGATCGACTCCATCTTGATTTAAGCCCAATATCTTAAGAAATGTTTCAGTGAAAACCCCATAGTTACATGACCATCCATTCAGATTGAATAGCAAAAACTGATTTTCAAGAAATCCTGGAAGCACTATTTTCGGTTAGGACCAGCTGACATCATAAGAAGTCTTCTTGAGAAAATCCTATTGACTTTAAATTTAGAAGTAGTAGTGATAAACAAGATTTTCAAGACATCCACCATGATGGACATAATGGATGTCAAGTTTTTACTTATGACTTAAATAAAGTCAAGTCAGATATCACATGAAGTGTGCCAAAATATTTTCATTAGACAACAAATTATATTGATTTTGTTATCACAGTGAATATTTTTCCCACTTGGTTTCCAAGTGAGCCACATCACTGCTAGTCAAGCCACTATAATGCACTCAAGCATAAACTAAGAAACATTCTTACAGAGTTTGATCAAAATTGGTATTCTGGTGAAGATGGAAACTGGCCTTCCATATGTTTCAAGTAAACAACATAATATAAAAAGCTAAGACACCATAAATGAGCCAGAATGTAGGTCAGTATGACATATTCAAAGTTGTCAGCAGGTTTAGAAATTTCCAAGTGAAAAACTTTGTATCCCAAACTCAGATTCAAGTAAATGTTTACTATTATTTACTATTATTAATGATCTGAATATTTAATCTATAATCAGAGAGACCTATAAGTTATCTATAATCATACAGAATGATCAGTTATGTACTATGTTATTTACAAAATAAATGTCACTAGTCGGATACACCATTAACCTGTTTTTGGATGAAGGTAAATTACAAAATGGAGATATACATACGATCATTAAGAAAGGCAAACAAATAATGCAAATTAAATATACACAACAGTTGTTACAATAATAATTTATAAGATTTCTCAAGGAGTAGTTGAAGATTTTCTAAATTTTATGAAAATTCTACAATGTGGATAATAATCTGGTACTCATAATTCAAGCAGAAATATAGACACCTTACATTTCTTACCAATCAATGGAAAGGTTTGACGAGGGATAATCTCCTATTTCCTGATTATCATCTATCATGCCTTGCCAATACTGAATCACCACATTGTTGATCAACCAACTATACCCTGATTCAGCTGGTGTGGATAGGTCTTGTGATAGTAAATTTGATTCCAGTAACTCGGTGACAGATGTTTCCTCTTTGATTCTGTCATCTTCAAATTTCAATACTGCTATTTTTTCACCACTCGGTCCATCCATGTTCTTATATTCATCTGTCCATTCTTCATCCTGAAATTATATTTTTATCAGATGATATTTCATCTGATTTTAATGTCAAATATTGCAGCAACAATTAAGAGTACTGTAACAGCATATTATATGTCTGCAACACTAAATAGTCATCTGCCATCTGTCACAGTTACCTTGACTACACATTCCAAAACCCATTTGGTTCAGCCTTATTCCAAGATCATGCAATCCATACATTTTGGTCCTGGTATGTGATTTAGAAACTAATGTCATTGTGTGAAAATCATTTTTATTCTTTCTGTCATAGAACCATGAACTTTTACCTTATCCATGTTCATACCATCTACAAAGTGTGGTATAGGTATGCAATGTAGAAATAATGTTATTGCATAAATACCAACCTCCCCATGAAGTATAAGTGCAAGTTGTGCAATTAAAACTGTCAAACAAGGATAATTTGGGCAAAAAAAAAACTTAATTGATACATTTCATGTCATAATTACAGATCACTATATGAAAATTGTATATCTATTTTTGCTACTAACCTGGTTCTGCAGCCTGTCAAGCTTCTTGTCACCAATGGACAAAATCCATATGGAGTAGAACCAGAATACAAACACAAATAAAACTCAGCACTCGCTTTAACTAATCTATACGTGTAACTTTTGCTTATTGATCACAGGTCCTTTATTTCTTCAGTGAGAATGACTATCTTGTGCACAATTCAAGTTCTGTATTAAATTACTCCGACATTCTTTTAAAGTTTGTAGACTGGTGTTGTTTTGTCCTTTTTTTTATCAGACATGCTTTGAAGACTGACAAATTTCATCTGCTCCAACGTTTTCAGTCAAATATCCGTCACACTTTTAAAACTGTTTCACTTAATATATGGTGTCATTTTCTAAAAAATAATAGTGGTCCTCTACTTAATTATCTTTCAAATATAATAAATCGGTGAAACAAAGTTTCAAATTAAAGAAATACATTTGTTTTCTTGGAAATGTGTCATAGACAGTTGCTATAAATAGAAAATAAGGAAACGACATTATACGTCTTATTAAGAATATTCTCAGATTTATATGAGTGGACTGACAATTGCAACATTATATTGCTTTATATTTATTTTTTACTGTATCAAAAATGTGTAATCATATATTAGGGAAGACATAATTGGGTGGAAAAAAGTAATGATTATGCCAAAAGCATAATGACTAGTATGTATGTTATTGTGCAAAACCCATTTTTCTTTCATTCACAGTGATCTTAATGTTTGACTGTTCGACATGTAAATTGTGAGGATTCTTCTTTATCTCATGTTCAGGCCTTCCTCAAAAAAGCTGGAGAATTCAAGATATTGTGCAGAGACCATTTTCTTCTTACAGTCTGTGACCTTGACTAATGATCTCAGCAGAATTTTTCCTCATACCAAGTGCAACCAATCCAAAAAGCTTGGTAAGTGTAGCTGGTGGAGAACCAGAGTTATAGTGCAGAAACTACTGTTCTTTCAGTCATTGGATGTTGACCTTTGACCCAAAAACAGAAAGGTTTCTTTTCTAAAACATGTGCAATACAGCCACAAAGTTTAATACTTGCAATTTATTTATTTTCATGAAGGTTTTGCAAAAATTATATCTTTTTGAGTATTCACATATATGGAATGGAAAGGAGTCCTATTGTTTACATGAAAGATCATTGTTGGGTCTCTGAATTTGTACTATAACCATGAAATCAACAAATCTTGTTACCCCAAAAATTAGCTGTTGATGGTGACAATTTCAAGCTATTGTTCAAAAGCATTTTTCTTTTTCTCAGTAATCATGACTTACTGACACTGAAATTTATAGGGTTATACTTTACCCAATGTGCAAGCCATGAAAAAGGGCTGTGCAGTGTTACTGGTATACTTGTTTACCATAGTATTTTTCTGGTGGTACGTACCACCTTTCTCACTGTACTGGTCTCTCAGAAGTCTGCATTATTAAGAAATGTACAGAAATTATAGAGGTTATGACTTAAATGATATTAAGAGTGTTTTCATTATTTATGAAAAAATAGTTAAACAAGAGTTCTTTTACAAAACTGTATGTCACAAACTGATGGTGAATATTACAAATATAATTTTATTACATACGCTTTTAATCTTACATGGCTGATCAGTAGCTCAATACTGATGTTCAATCTATGATTCTGTATCACACAACAAAAATTTCCATATTGCACATCCAGCCTGAAACTACTTTTACAACTTAAAATATTCAAGAATACATAACTTATAAACTAGTGATAATGATTTATTGATATACGTTTTAAACTATTCAAACACCTCAAGGCACATTTGTAATTTTAAAAAATACAATTAGGGTAAAAATGTCATTTTTTGGGCAAAGGGATAATGGAAGAATGGCATAAGTAGTGATGACATTTTATGATATCTACTGCCAAGAAATTACAGTTAGTTCTGGCTGAAAACAAAATTTTTTTTAACAAAATGTTTGACAGTGAGTTCTCAGATGAAGTTGGTATGCAAAGTGACACTAAACATAACAGAAAGGGAGCAACCAAGTACTTTGCTGCCAAAGTCTTGTATTGGAAATTTATAAAATCCAGAAAGAAAGAAAGATTTAAGGAGTCATGTCCAGATGGGTGGAATGCCTAATCATTATAGTACTTCATTCAAAACAAAATTTTGTTGTGGTACCCAGCTCTACCACTTATGGATGGTAAAGGAACAGTATCATAGCAAAACATGCTTCAACTTACAGCAAATAAATACTTTCTTTATTCAGAATTATGTTCACAATCATTTTGCCTGCCAAGAAAAAAAAGAAAAAAACATGATACTTACAGTTGTATCCCCATCTGAGGGAATATATATTTCTTCTCCCTCCAAGAGGTATGCTCTCCAATCAAATTCATCCTTTGTCTCTGAAACAAAATAGTGGACACCTCAATACAACAATTTTAGCCAAGTGTGGATAAAGATCAGGGAAAAGTAAATCTTTAACAGGTGTTACTGAACATTATGCCAAAGGAATAATTCACATGGCCCTGAGAATTAATATTTATTTTCATCACAAATTCAACATAATAAATAAGAGCCCAAAATAGGTCTGCCATCTTTCACAAGTGTAGCAGACATGCCATCTTGTGGATACCTATAATCTTGTGATTCATACCTATAAAAAAATCTGTACTGGGGAAAATAAACATGGTGCACATAGTTGATAGAGTAACATTGGTGTCATTTTCTTTCCAAGAACATAAATATTTCCTAGACCTTATATTGAGAACACTTTCTCTGCACAAAATGAACAACTCATTTATACATTCAGAAATGTAGTTTCTGGGAGGGGGGGCAGGTAAACTAATTTTATTATAATTGATGCAATACCATCAAAATTACTTAGCTAACCTATTTCCATACCAAGAACTCACTGTCTGTTCCATGAAAATACATTCTCCCACAGAACAGAGAAAAGTCAGAATGGCCTTTTGCACACCACTCTGCATGTCAAATGTCATCTGCAGCAGGTAGAATTTATAGACAATGATTATGCAAGACATCAGAGCAGAGCAGAGCAGGGGGGAGGAGGTCATTCAGCAATAGCAGCAGGTAAATATTGCATAATTAAAATTAGTTTACCACCCAGCTACATTTTGACAATTAATTATGTTGTAGCTGCTGCATAGAATTTGTCCTGTCAGGTGGGTAGGATCTCTTCAAACTGATCAAAAACAGAGAAACTGAGTTATACTCAATATAGATGGAGAGGTCCATCTATAGAAGGTTGATGTCTCTCTGAGCCACATCTTGTCCCATAACAATGGGCCCCAGAGAGAAAGAAAAACATGCAAGTAAGATATCAGCTATTATGTTTGGGTTTTTTGAGAGAAATAGTTGTCAATACATTGTAAATAAACAGTCTGGTGAAACAGTGATCAACAAAAAATTCTGGTTAATGCTAACTCGTGGCAACATAGAATGAAATAAACACCAATAAAATGTATTGCTATATCAAATTCACATTCTAATCCTTTAATTTCACTTCAATAAAAACACTATAATGGTAACATACAGTATTCTCTTCTATGAAACATGAGAAGAGTCAATCAGCTGTCACATCGAAACCCATGAGTACTTCTGTGAGAACCTATTTACATGGGGAAGTGTTTGTTGCATTAAAAAAAATCAATTAAAAGAGACCTGTATTGTTTTATCACTTTGAATGTCTTAGGTATCAAATCAAGCTAGGGAAGTACATATAATTTTTAAAAAAATCAGTTCTTGTGGTCATTAGTGTTCTCAAAATTCATTTTATTTGACCAATCAAAATTGGTTTCATTTTTATGTACTCGATATCACTAAAGTATATAATATCAGTAATGTATAATAATCTTTTATAAATGTGACCATGGAAAGCAGAGGAAGTAAGCGAAACTTGTACTAGGTGATTGAAAAGCTGTGCATCATAGATAGGGCTCATAATGGCAATGCAAGATCTAATGTTTGCAATGCACTAAACAATTGCTGAGTCTACATTTAGAGGTTGGTTTAATGATAAGCAGAAACTTCAGGATTATTTACATGATGCTGATTCTGATAATGGGATCAAATGAAAATGTGCACGGACTGCATATTGAATTAAATGATGATGTGTATGCATGATTCACACAAGTTGTTTCTATCTCTGGAACAATTCTCAAGGCTCAAGCAGAAAAAATGGCAAAAAGTATGGAGAATGAATCTTGTTTTAGCGTAAGCCATGAATGGCTTTGGAGATTCCAGCGCCAACATAGAAGTAAACAAAATTCAATGTCAGGAGAAATACACTTAGCAAATCAGGAAGCTGCATGTAATTATCTATAACAGCTCTGAAGGATAATCATCTGTGAACAATACACAGAAGTGGCAGAAAAATTAAAGTGTAAAACAAAAATATAAACAGATGTTTTTAAAATGTGAAGTGATATTTGTCAAATGTGTCACAAACAGTAAGTACTATTGTGTTCTAATTTACATTATTTTAAATTTGTAGACCAGTTAAATTCATCTTGGTAATGGTTCACCCTTGTAAATTTGTTTTGTTTTTTGTTTCATTTTACTTCCACTGCAATCAATTCTACCCATCGTTCGATCAACATTGTTTCTTCGAGATCTCTCCTTAATCAATTCATAAATCATTTTCCACCCATATTCAAATCTACTTACTCAGTTGTTTATTCATCGTATTCAACCCTATTCATCTACGTTCAATACTTCAGCTCTCCCATTCTTGCTTAGTCTTTCAGTCACTCACTATATTCATGTATGTTCTTCTTTCATACTTTCTTTCCATCGCTCAACCCCTTTCCTTCTCTTATTCATTTTGTAATTATACTCTAGGCTTATTAATCTGTGCCTATTGGAACTCTGTCAAAGTCAATTAAGAGCTATCATAAATGGAGCTGTTTCACTTGTTGTCTATTGTTCATGGTATCAATGTTAACTGCAGCCAATTCTACAGCTGGTATTGCAACACCATGGATGTTTCTATGATAGATGTTTGTATTCTGTGTGAATATGTGTGTGAGTGTGGGTGTGAAAGCCATGCATATGAAAATTCAAGGTGATAATTACTTCATACATTCCTGTACAAGAACATGAGAACATGTAAACGTAAAATTTCTGCCATTCTCATGGATAATAACTTAAAATTATATCTATGAATGTTAGATGCCTGCAAGGTTCAGTCTTTAAACGAAGGGACATTTTCCACTGTGTAAAACAAAAGAATGTATTAATAGTATGTTTGCAAGAAACTCATAGTACAAAGAACAATGAAATATATTGGGCAGCTGAATGGGGATACAAATGTATACTTAGCCACTGCTCTAGTAATAGAACTGGGGCTACAAATATTTATTTAGAAATACATTCAAATTTGAAATTCAAACAGATGTGACAGTCAAGGAAGGTTTATTATTTAAGATATTACAATTAGTGGCAACATAATAACCCTCGTGAATTTGTATGGTTATAATGAAGATAATCCTTAGATAGTTAAAGGAGATTTTATTTCTTGAGAACTTATCAATTATAATGTGCAGAGACTGGAATACTGTTCAGGACTTAAACTTGAATACTTATAATATTTTATATGATAAACACCAACAGTCTAGAGCAATGATCCAAGACCTAAAAAACGAACAGGAACTAATTGATCCTTGGTGAAATTTGAGGCAAATATCTCCCTTGAAACAAAGAAGATTAGATTACTTTCTTGTATCTGAAGACATTCATATGATTACAGTTGATGTGTGTAGCTTACCTGGATATAAGTCTGATCATTCAGCTATTGCTCTGAGTGGCTTTCTCAATGTGTTCAAGGGAAAAAGGATATTGGAAATTTAATGCCCAACTTTTAAAGAACATTGAGTATACTGATTTAGTCAAAAAGTGCATAGCTGACACTGTTGTTGTTGATGTTGTTGTGGGGCTCAACGCCATTTTTCAACACACAATACATGGTGGCCAGTATTAAAAGTTGGAAGAAGAAACCGGGAAATCAACAGACACCGACCCACAAGAAGCTACTGGCAAACTTTCTCACATCTCCACATTTGCTGAATCCTAGACTCAAACCCATGCACAGAGGTGAGATGGCAGTGATCTGTAATGGACAGCGCTTTAGACCACTAGGCCACTTAGGGCCCCTACTGACACTGTAAATGAATAATACATAGGGGGAAATAAAGGCGACTCCCTTCATGTTATTCTTTCCTGCAATGATCAAATGTTCTTTGAAATACTGAAAATGAAAATAAGATCTGAAACTATATGTTTCTCTATTAGGAAAACAAAAGAGAAACGGGGAAAATTAAAGAAAATTGAAGAGGAAATAATATAAATTTATGGGGAACTGTTGAATAACATAGACAGGAAAACTCTAAAAAAAAATTAGAGGAAAAGAAAGCATATTAGAGGAATCTAGGAAAAAGTACACAAGAGGGCATTATCTTAAGACCTAAAGCCAGATGGTATTAAATTACAAAAAAAAAACCACAAAGTACATTTTAAATCTTGAAAAAAGAAATTACATCATAAAGACAATAAAGAAAATTATTTTAAATGATGGGGCAAAATATCTGATCAAATAGATATTTTAGAAACCCAAAAACAGTTTTATATGGAATTGTACAAAAGTATAATTGTTCAGCTTGATGACAAGGAGACTAAAGATACTCAAAATAGATTATTTAACCAAAACAGATTTTTTAATCACAATATTGCACTCAGTCAAGAGGAAAAAGAATCATGTGAGGGTGTGCTTACATTTAATGAATGCATTTGTCTCTAAAACGGATGGGAAACAAAAAGTCCTGGCTCATATGGATTTACTGTAGAGTTCTATAAATTCTTCATTAAGTCTCTGGGGATTCCTTGGCAGATCAATAAATTAGATACGCTGTAGGAAAACTCAGATTTTCAGACTCAAGGAGTCATAACATGTCTACCAAAGGTAGAAAAAGATAAAAGATTTTTCAAAAATTGGAAACCTATATCACTTATAAATACTGACTATAAGATTGCTTCAGGAGCCATTGCAGCCAGGATCAAAAAGGTTCTTCACTCAGTAAACAGTATTACTCTAAATTTATGAAGTGCAGATTTATTTGAGAAAATACCAGGCTACTTTACGATATTATGAATCAACTTGAAAATGAAAATAGATATGGTTTATTATTACTAATAGACTTTGAAAAAGCCTTTGACTCAATTAAATGGACCTTTGTTGAAGAAACTTTACAATCTTTCAACTTTGGTGATTCTATTTGCAAGTGGTTTAGGCTGTTTTGTAATGACTCTAAAAGTTGCATTATAAATAATAGGCATATGTCATCTTTTTTTAGACTAGAGAGAGGATGTTGTCAAGGAGATCCCCTTGTACCTTACTTGTTTATTATTGGGGTTGAGAATTTAGCTATAACTTTAAAGCAAAATGTGGATGTACGGGGGCTGATCTTTGATGTCAATGAATATAAATTGGGTCAGTATGCAGATGACGCTTTTATTCTTGATGGATCTCAACTTTCCCTTAAAGCAGCTACGAATATCTTGCAAAGTTTTCTTCTATTATCAGGACTTAAATGTAACATAACAAAAACAAAAGCCATTTGGATTGGAAACAAGAAATTTTCTAATGAAAGAATATGTCCCTATATGGGCCTAATTTGGTCCTCCTCTAACCTTCTAGTATCAGGACTTAAATGTAACATAACAAAAACAAAAGCCATTTGGATTGGAAACAAGAAATTTTCTAATGAAAGAATATGTTCTGATATGGGCTTAATTTGGTCCTCCTCTAACCTGAAACTCCTTGGCATAGATTTTTGGCCAGATTTACAACAAATGGTGGAAGATAATAACATGAAGAAACTAACAAAGGCTAAATGAATATTAACAAGCTGCAGTCAAAGACATCTGTCAGTTGTTGGTAAGGTAATTGTTGTAAAAACCCTTGTTTTGCCCATATTTATATATCTTTTCTCAGCACTTCCAAATCCATCAGCCAAAGTTAAAGTAGAACTAAATCATACATTATTTAAATTTGTATGGAGTGGAAAAGTAGAGAGAATTAAACATGATATATTAGTAGCCCAGGGAGAATGAGGGAAGACTCAATACAATACATATATTATCATTTATTAGGTATATTAAGATAAGATGGGTAAAAAAGATTGCTGGAAAATGAAAATGGGGCTTGGCAGAACTTAGTCAATACAACTAAACTCAGAAATGAAAAGGATATTTGGAACTAGGGAGAAGGAAATTAGAAGAATTTATTAGGCTCATTAAAAACAGTTTTTGGAGAGTTGTCATTTGACAGTATCTTATAGGAAAGAGGAACCTCAAAGTGCAAATGAGTTCTTATCCATGAGTATTTTTAATTTTAAACCCCCTAGCATGTTCTATCAATACAAATTGTGGACAGAAGTCAGTTTTGAAATTTTGAATGATCTAGCAGATGATCATGTCAATTTATTACCTTTTGACAAGAAACTAGAAGTGACTTCTTGAAATGCTTCTTAATATCCAAAATTCCAAAAGCAATGAAGCCTTTAAAAAACCATTTAGCACATAATAATTTTGATAGGAAGGATAAAATAATGGATCTGCAAAAACATAATTCACTAAAAGTTTGTTTACTAAGATCTTTTAAAAACAACTAAAAGGCAGCATACTGCTAAGCAAAAATCTTGGATGCAAGTATTAAATACAAATATTAGTAGTGAAGAGTGGTCTGACATTTATAGCCGGACCAAATTTCGTACCAAGGATACCAAGTTGATCTCTTTCAACTTTAAATTAATCCACAGAATAATCGCTACTAATGATTTTTTGAAAAGAATTAACATATTGGATGACAAAAAATGTATGTTTGTAATAGAGAGAATTAAAGTATTACATTTACACTTGCAGATTCAATATGAAAAATCCTTCCATTTATGCTTTTATGCAGAGAGTTGTAATGTATAAGAACGTTAAAAAATATGCTGTTAAGGAAACAAAAAAAGAGGACCGATTTCTTAAAAAATTGACATCAAAAGACAAATAAATAACTTGTACCTGATTAAATGGTAAACAGGAACAAAACACTTTTTCAAAAGCCTGTCACCTACATGTATTCATCTATCTAAAAAGACTGCATGCCATATGCATGTGTGTGTGTGTTGTCTTTTTTCATTTTTTTTTAATAAAGATTATATTTACTATCCCTAGTAAAAACAAGTCATAAATCTCACTTCTTCATCTTGCATAAGTCACGGTGAGTAAGAGCACAGTATGAGATTTTGAAAGGAAACTTCACTCAATGGTTCACATGGGACTTGGTTAATGACCATAAAAAGAAAGATTCCATCTGGGGCGTAAGAGAGTATTAGACAGGTCTCTGGAGCTCAAAATACTTACCTGGACAGAATGATGCAATTGGCAACTTAGCCCAAGAACTTGTTCTGCAAGAGAGATCACTCAAGACACACCAGAGGTGAAGGTGGTGAACATGTAGGGTGTTGTTGAGAGATTTCCACTGTTGGGACAGCAGACACCTCCTGTGAGGTAGAGACCTGGGTCAATTGATCAGCAGGTTTAGGAGATTACTGAACCATGATAGCTGGAGTCACAGTGGGGCAATGAGGATGATCTGAGTAGTGAAAGTTCTTTTGCAGAACTTGTGATAAAAGTCATAAAAGTGGTAAGGCATAAGTGAATTGGCAATTCCATTGGATGCCGAATGCATCTACTGTCCCTGCTCTCTGATCTGGGACATGAGATGCATAAAAGGGAAGTTTGCTATTAGGTCCATAAGAAGTCTTCCCCAGAAAAAGAACAGGGACTCCGTTACTGACTGGCAAAGAGACCATTGTGTAAGGATGGCTTGGTCTGTTTTGGACAGTATGTCTGTAATTATATTCATATTGCCTAGAATGTAGCAGTGAACTCGGTGGCTACCCAGATGAAGTTCCACCTCCATGCAAGGTAATGGGCATGTGTGCCTCCGAATGTAATGAAGCATGTGTTTTCTGACACATCAGCCCCTTATTCTGTTGATGCACCCTTGCAATGCTAGAATTGCTTTAATTTCTAGCTGAAGTGGAGGGAAAATTTGGTCCAAGTCCATGAACCATGGAGAATTATGCCCTCTGACTAACTGAGCACCCCAACCACAATCTGACACAACAGTGAACAGACAGGAGTGTAAGGATTTTGTGCATACATGGGAACCCCAACTAAAACTCTCTCCATTCATCCACAAATGCAAATTGTGTTGAAAATCTAGTCCTAGAAGAATTGGAGTTGATAGACAAACACTATTTTTGTGTTTTCCACCTTGCAAGAAGAAGGAACTATAGAGGATGCATATGAAGAAATCCTAAAGAACTAATAAGAAGTGGTGTTCAAGGTTCTGAGTAGGGAAAGATAAAGGTGAGCAAAAAACAGGGTTATGCTCATAGCATTCCTAGGAAAGCAAGGATTTGATCTACCTAATCCAGAGTAACCCAGACCAAGTCAGTTTATGTGGAAGTTCATCCCACATAAACAAAGTTCTAAGATGGAACAAATTCTGACTGCTCACAGATGGGTAAGAGACCCAACTGAGTGGACCAAGAGCAGAACAGATTCTTATGAAGAGACTAAAATTGGACACTGTGAATCAGCCAGTAATAAAAATATTAGAGAATCAATATTCCCAATATTCAGAGGGAAGCTGCTACCATTCCCATGATCCAGGTGAAGACTTCCAAATGGAAGAACCCAGAACTGAAAAACTTTCTGGTCTGGGCAAAATTGGAGATATTTGCAGTGTGAAGGAAAAAAATCTAGATGCGCAAGAGGGCATCTTAAAGATTGATGTTCTACAGCCTCAATGAATAGACGAAGAATACACTGGATTGCAGAGGTTGTCTCCATCTTGAAGGATTCCTCCAAAATAAATTTGCTGAGCAGGGAGAGATTGATATGAATCAAAATTTCTCATGTTCCTTGCTGACCAGGAAGATTATGGAGTATGAGCCTCTTTCTGCAAAGGGGTGTGCAACTCTTCCCTCAATTTTACCAGATTGGACTGGGGAAAGCAAATGGCACCCTTGATACTTGGGTTTTTTCCCAAAACTGGAGTTGATAACCCTTGTGACAATGGAAAGGACCCACCCATCATCCAGGATGCTTGACCAAGCCCCTGAGAAGAGGCCTTGATGAGCATCTACTGAGCCAAGTGGGAAGGGGTTGCATGGAACAAGAGGGTTTAATTTGCCCCCATTCCCAACAATTTTCCTGTAATAGGAAAGGAAGGAGGCTTAGAGACTTATCAAACCTGTTGTGACCTTCCACATGCTGTGGACCTGATGAATGATGAGGTGGTTTAGCAAAGTTGTGGGATTAGACTGGGGTTGCTTGAAAACAATTGCTCTTAACACCTGAAGACAATCTGCTTTATCTCATTTTCTGGTCGATTGCAATCAACCAGGAGTGAAGATGAAAGATCAATGCTGGTGATCCAGCAGGTCTTGAGAAGCCATGGTAGGAAGGAGGCCTGCAAGGAAGGCAATGACAGCACATATCAAAATGTCTGGCCATAGCATCAAATATGCATTGTAATGAGAGGAATAAGTCGGCATATAAAACTATGGTTAGAAGTAACCAATTTTCTACTCCATGGCATCAATTGTTTTGATGGGAAGGTATACCCAGGCTCCTGCAGAAATATCCACTTTGGCTACATCGGTGTCCAAAGGAGGAGGTTAATAGGCCATATTTTTGACACTTTAGTGGGTTTGGAATGTATACATCAACCTTCATTTGTAAGGAACATGTGTCCACCTAAAAGATGAAACATGAGGAAGGCTCAGAAGCCCTTTAAAGAGCCAAATCATAAAGGGGAAATGATTACAATGTTTTTTTTATAAAATGGAACAGACAGCTGCAACTGTTATGTATATGTAACTTAATTAAATGTGTGTTAGTTTTCAATTCTTTTTTATTTTCTTTTTCATTTTTTTTTCACTACATGTAATTCTAATAACTTTATTCTCTAGCTTTTACAATTTTTTCGGAAAATTCAGTTCAGTTCTAGTAAAAAACATTGTCTCTATGTTGTATTTTTAGTTCCTGACCCCGATTCAGAAATTGGTAAAAATTGAGTGAAAATCATTGGTCTTAATCAAGGTCATTTTGGCTTACATCAGCTCTGTTATAAATGTTATTTTTATTTTTTTTATTATTATTGAATCTTATAGAAAGATTCATTCAATCAAACCTGTAAATAGCCTATTTCCTAATTGACATATGTTTTAGGAGTTCAATGTAATTAAATGTTTACACAAAGAATGGATTCCCAGTCAAAGCCCTTGTGGATCAGTTCAAGGCCAGTTCAGTTGAGGTATTAGATGGGTTGGCTAGCAGCCAATAAGAGACAAGTTTCTGCTGTGCTGAGGTAGATGACAGAAGTCATTCACTTTACAAGAACTGATTGCTATTGGAACTTGACATGCTTTCTGGACTCAATCATAAGCTCTACTGGAAATATGCTGATCTAGTTTGAATATCTAGGCATGACACTAGTTTTCGATTTATTGGGATTACAGTGCAACAACGATGGTCAATTCACAATCATTAAAGTGGATGTCATGTAGAATGTTCTGCTGCAAAACTTATTGTTCTGCTGAGCTATTGCTACCTTGAAAAAACTTTGCCATGGGTATATCACCCTATTATTCTGCAGGCAATTGTGGACTTCGGTATATCATAGAAAAATTGCAGCTGCTCTCCTCTTCACAGTCTCAAAAACGCTACTGTCATAGATAAAAAAAACCTAGACAACAATCGGATGATCAGTCACCCAATAATTGGTCAGGTGGGAAAGTTCTTCAAAAAATATGAGATTAACATTAATGTAACAACTTCTCTAAAGAAGGCATTATTTGTGCAGATTCATGAAGAAACTTTGAAGCTAATTCAAGATGGCAGCCTTAACACAAGCCATTAGACCCCTGGATTCTACCTCACCCACATGAGAGGGTTTGCAGCAGCTCGGGATGATGTCAACACCCATTGAACCACCATCTTACGTAGATGAGACTGGGATTGGTATTTCTGCCAGCCAGCCATCGACCAGTCTTAGGCAATCTACATCTGCAGCTAACTTGGGCCATCCATTGATATGCTCAGCATCGGGAACCAGTCCACATAGTGTGCAGCCACAAGGAATAGGAATGCCTTGTTTCATGTCCACAGATAGGAGCACTCCTAGCACCGAAGACATGTATCATCAACAACTTGTACACCATGTTCCTGGGAAGGATACAGTTCTATTGGAAGCAGTATCATCTCTCCAAGTGGCAGTGATACAAATGCAAACCCAACAATTCGGGTTATCCATGTATACATGTACACAGGCACAAACCCTCTCAACAGCGATGTTGATGTCGGCCACAGAAACAAGGTTTGGCATTGATTCAGCTGTCAAGAGTTTTCTGCCTACAGCATGCCTATTTCTATCCTACCGGACAATGACCCCATAAGCTCACAATTGCAGAAAGAGATCATTGCAGATAAATACATGAATTTATCTTTACTTCTAATGCCTCACAAATTTGAAGATCAAACATCCATTCAGTCAGGTCAGTGGAGCATGAAGTTGGTGGGAAAGTATCCTGGTCAAAGTTCGAATAGTACACAAGTATGTGACCATAGGCTGTCTAAAATCTTGACTATTAGTGAATTCATATTGACGTTTAATCAGTACAAGGTGATTATGTGTGATGCTTTCCCTTCCAGAACTCAAGATTTGGATCTTTATCAGAAAGAGATGATAAAAATGCATGCCATAACAAAAGGAAGCCCAGCTTTTAATGAGTACCACAAAGAGTTTGCACGAAAAGCAGCTATTTACTGCAGCTCCATGAACATTAAAATAGATGAGTAAAATCAATTGCAAGCTACAAACATATGTCTTATCTGCTTACAAGGTTGAATGCCATCATTGCCGGAGTTTTCCTCACCATTCAGACTTCTGTCACCTCACTGTACAGACAGCAATTAGCCAACTAAGACAAATTCAGAGTACAGTATATAGACAAAGTCAGAGAAGGATAGTGCACTTAAGGGAAAGAAATTGTAATAATTTCAATGGAACAAAAGGCTGTTTCTGAGCAAGTTGTAGTAATGCAAACGTGTGCTTATCCTGCAAAAAACCACATCCACAGCTCAAGTGCAACCTGATGGCAAAGCAGGTGCCGCCACCTTCAAAACCTCAATGTCAGGATATAGCATTAGAAACATTGCAGGCAAACACACCCATCAACATCACTAGACTCCAAGAAGTGCAACACCAACCATATAAGGACTTTGTCAACTATCTTATAAATGGTATTACCTATGGTTTTCATACAGGCTTTCTCATTAGCCTTCATTTGAGTCTAAAAATTTGGTATCAGCGACATCACAACCTGATGTTGTTGATGTATTGCTTGTTTATAAGATCTCCAACAACTACCTCATAGGCCCCTTTGAAAGTCCACCATTTCCTGTATTCTGGATTAGCCATCTGGGTGTCGTACAAAGCCAATCTTCGGGCAAGTTCAGACTTATATTAGATCTGTCCACACAGCACAGTTCACTAGAACATGAAAGTATCAATGCCTTAATCAGCAAAGAGGATTTTTCTCTCTCATACATAAACATAGATGATGCTATTCATATTCTGGTGCAGTTAGGAATGGGTGCCAACATGTGCAAGATAGATACACTTTCCAGAGCAATTTCGTGGATAGCTCAACATAACTATGGTATATCACATTTCTTGCATTTACTGGATGGATTTTTTTTTTTGTCCATTGATGAGCCTTATTTTCCAGCCGATAGAACTATGGCAGTATTCACATTGATTTTCATTAGAATATCTATTCCAATTACTCTACACAAGCTCATATTATCGGAAATGGTGATTATTGCCATAAAGATAGAATATATATTGTGATTATTCCTAGTTCTAATAAGATGTCTCGTATTTTGTTTGAGGATTTTTGAGAGAAATAGTTGTCAATACTCTTTAAATAAACAGTCTGGTGAAACATGATCGACGAAAAATTCTGGTAAATGCTAATAGGTGGCAACAGAGAATGAAATAAACACTAGTTAAATGTATTGCTATGTGAAATTCATGTTCTAATCCTATAATTTTGCTTCCATGTAAATTATGAGTCAATCAACCATCACATCAAGACCTGTGAGTACTTCTGTGAGAACCTAATTTGTTTTGATCAACATCTTGGGGAACTGTTTGTTGCATTTTAAAAAAAATCAACTAAAAGAGGCCCATGTTGTTTTATCACTTTGAATATGTCTTTTGTATCAAATCAAGCAAGGGAAGTACAATAACAAAAACAAAGGCATCATGCCGATAGCAGAATAAGTTCTTGAGGTCATTACCGTTCTCAAAATTCATTTTATTTGACCAGTCGAAAAATGTTTTCACATTTTTATGTATTTAACATCACTAAAGTATACAATATCAGTAATGTATCCTAATCATTTGCAAATGCATGGAGAGCAAAGGAAGTTAGCAAAAGATGTAATTAGTGACTGAAAAGCTGTGCATTATATCTATGGTTCATAATGGTGAAGCGAAATCCAATGTTTGCAATGAATTAAACAATTGCTGAATCAACATTTTGCGGTTGGCTTAAGGATAAGCAGAAACGTTGGCATTATTTACATGATGTTGATTCAGATACTAGTATCAAACGAAAACAAGCATGGACTGCAAACGATACTGAATTAGATGATGCTGTGTATGCAAGGTTCACATGGCAATGTGATCAAGGTGTTCCCATCTCTGGAACAATTCTCAAGGCCCAAGCAGAAAAAATGGCAAAAGGTATGTAGTATGTAGAATCTTGTTTAGCCCCAGAACAACAACAACAACAACCATACCAAGGTAAACAAATTGTTGAAACGACACTAAATCACATTTTTCCTTGTTGATAAGGAAACCCAGATTTGTAAACAGTGTGAAAAGGGTTATCATATGGTGTTCTAATATATGACTCACCTATTTTTTTGCAGAATGTATCTGGCTTGGACACGAGCCATAATAACAGTTAATCAAATGAGTAATGACCCAGGGACTGACGGTGACTCCAAATGTAAGTGCTCGAAATTGACAAATGATGTTATTGTAGGTGAAACACAGGAACTTCCTGGATGCCTTGTGAATTCGGACATGAAGATATTCGTACTGTAAGACCACAATGATTGTGAACTCTCCCTCTTGAACAGCAGTCAAAATGTGCCATTGTGATTCCATTGAAAACCAAAGAGCATGCATGAATTGATTGAGCATGCTTAAGTTGATGACAGGGCACATCATAACTGAAGTTAACCAAAGAGCATGCATGAATTGATTGAGCATGCTTAAGTTGATGACAGGGCACAGAATGCCATTAGCCTTTGGGACAAAGAAAAGTCTGGAATATAATCCCAGGGAATTTTTATTTTGAACAATTTCTATTGCCCTTTTCTGAAGACAGTCTATTTCTTGCTGCAAGGTGGTGGCCTTGATGAGGACTTTCAGAATGTTTTTAACTGATAAGTTGCTTGGAAACAACTTGTTGGGTCCTGTGATTGTTGTGGCAAATCTTGTCCAATTCAATAGCAAAGAACTGAAGCTTTCCTACTACCGGAATCCTTGGGAAGGGCAGTGTGATGAAAATGTCATATATTCTGAGATGGAGGCAGTAATGTTGAGAAACTCTGACATAAGTGATTGCAACTCTTATTACTGAACACAAAGAGTTATAGCATTAATTGGATACTAGCAAACCAAAAAAATTCACCATACTACCTGTGAGAATTTCAGTGAAACAGGGCATCCAGACACTAAATATATCAGCAAAGAAAACTAACCTGTACGTAGCCAGTTATTGTGGAATTATACAAATATTAAGAGGGGTTTTTTTTAATAGGGGACTTGCACATTAACATAATTAAAAGTATAGCCTGAACTTATTGGTGAAGTCACACAGGTAAACTGTTCAAGTACCTACTTTAAATTAAACATGTAAAGATGACAAAACATGGTTAAAATTTTTAAAGACAGAACTTTGTGAAGAGAGAAAGAGAGACAAGTTGAAAATATAGAGGGACTATACTTTCCGTATGAAGTGAAAACTCTTCTACTTTGTATCAACATTGATTTTGTTTCTGTTGCAATGTCTATCATGGTAAGATCATGCTTCTGGGCACAAGCATAAATAGTAACTGATATTTATGGGTTTTGCTACCAATCCCTTTATCATGGGGAAGATCATTCTGCCCTAACACCACATAGGTGGGCTGATAACTTTTAGCACTTTTAGCTAAAATGTTTTATCTGGGAGGCTGTATTTGCAAGATAATAGCAGTTCTCCTAAAATATTATGATTAAATAATTTACTAAGCTACAGAAAGAAGTTGCATATAAATAATATTTCATGAAGAGGAATACAGGTAGCTAACTTCACTGTATATTCCTATCTCATCACATCTAATAATTATTTAAACCTGATTAGTACAACAACAAAATATTTTGTTCAGAGCCAATGTAAAGTACAAGTTGATATTATGTTGATGCCTGACTCAATAAAACATCAATCCAGTTTTCTATTTATTATGTAGATTTCTTTCAAATATCTTGACCTTAAGGGTGAAATTCAAACAAATTGGGACTGATACAAGACTGATTCACTAAGTTTAATACTGGCATGCAAACATCAAAGAAGTCACCAAAGCAGTTTCCTTTTTAGGTAGTACTCGGTAGTTTCATACTTTGCATAGAAATAATTTCCAATGCTTTCCTCATTGGTTATCCTGGCTTGGAATTTCTTCAGATATACACCTATCAAAAGAACTAGTAGCTCCACTTAGTCATTTCAATTTCCTGGACTTAAAAGTAAATTGTATTCTTTTTAGAAATGAGTGATAACTTTTTTAAAACTGCACTGCATTTTGTAATATATTCACTGTACTTTAGAAGCTAATATTGCCTACTGAGGCCAAAGTTGTTTTCCCTACTTTAACACCTGCTAAATTTAGTGAACTTTGGAATAGATCAAGTTGAATTTTTAAGGATATGGAGACACATATATTGATCACAAATGATTTCCACAACAACATGTTAAGAAATTTCAGCCCAGTACTTGAAAGTAGTTTACAGGTATACCAACATTCTTTCCCTTGTGCATGATGCAAATGCAAACAACTTCACCTTACATCTGTCACTGTCAGAACTACTTAATATCTGTGTCGAACCCCACTGAGGGTGTGATACATAAATATGGACTGAATATCTGTATCAAACACTAGATCAATCAGGGTGTGATACATAAATATGGACTTGAACAGCTATATCAATCACTAGATGATCAATGTAAAATTAAATGGGTATGTAATAAAATGAACAAACCTTCCACTTCTTTGATGATTTCCTTGTATTCAGCAAAGACTGGAGATTCAGCCAAATTCAGTAGTAAAGCTAGCAAGGCATAGTGGGTGTCAGTCTGAATATATTGGAAACAATAAAAATGTCAGTTTCTTCTTAACTAGCTCTTAATTTTTCTATTAAAAAGCAGCTATTAATACCACTATTATGTACTACTAGCACTACTACTATTGCTGTAGTTGTTGCTTCTGTACCACCATTATCACTGCTGGGCTTAAAAATCTTTTTAGGGCATCCTTTGATGCCCTTTTTGATGAAACAGGCTCTGAAACAAAATATTCTGCCCAGAGCCCCATGATTACCAGAATGCAGGGTTTGACAAATTCTTGTGCTCAGAGAGAACCAGGACTACCAATATACATGTGAGAAATTCAGGTACATTAGTAGGTACTAATATAAATTGTTTTTTAATTTTCTCAAAAGCACACCCATTCAAACACTCTGTAAAACTGAGATCTCTGACATAAAGAAGACCTAACAAGAACCAATAAAAGTTAAAGACTCTAGAGATTTCCAGTCTAAGTATTTTTAGTAGCCAATCAGATGAAGTACCAAGTTAGGCAAGTTATCTTTAGAAATTACATGTTTACCATCATCAGTGTAAAAGCTGCAGTTTAATTTGTGAATCAAAAGGTTAGTAGAACATGAACTCATTGGTGCCTCCCATATCCTAATGTTAAATCAGATTGTTGGATAACTTAAGAAAGAATAATAATTATTTACACACAAGGTTAAAGAATTGTCATAAACCAGAATAAATTTTAGTGCCTTTTTTGTCATCCTTGAGATATTGAATTTCAGCTGGTCAAAAGTAATTATCAAGATAGATCTACCAATTGATTTTGAAATCTCTTGGACCCTGTAGAAATACCCTTAGCATACAATTATATCTTGGCAATTATGTACATCAGACCACTGATTTATTGGTTTGTAATAAAAAGCATTCTCATAATAAACATATCAAAGTTTTAAATTCAGTAAACTCATGGATATTTACAGAAATCATCATACAAAGTTGGCTTCTGAAGTATAGTATAAGCACAATGAATTTAAACTTATATCATGTCAATTTTAACAATTCTGCTACTGTCTGATAAGAATGCTTTAAAAAGATAAAAGCACAAATGTATGTTCTAGGTCTTTTGCTCATAACTGAAGTTAACCAAGATCTTAAAGTGAACTTTAGAGACAAAGCTTTAATTTGAGGTCTACAGAGTCACAAAGTTTTCGGACAAACTGGAGTTATAGTTCACAATTATTGTTTTAAGGCCACAGGTTTCTTTGCTATTGACAATTAAATTTGGATGAGTTTCAGCAGATTAGTCTATTAGATTACAATTTTTAACGAAAGCTAAAACTATATAAAATACAAATTTACAATTTCTACGTAATGACACTGCATTTACACAATTCCATAAAAAAATAAATAGTAACTGTCAAAATTATTTTCCAATGAATGAATCAAAGTTGATTCCAAATATGTCAGAATGTCAAATGTGGATTTATAGAAATTACTCTGTAAATAAATATATAAACTTATATGTTCTTACTGGAACAAAATCATATTATAAAAAAAATAGAAATATTGATCCTTAATTACAACATTATATATGGTCTATGATAGCCTGCAATAAAATTTCCCTTTTGTACCTTTTCTCCAACTATAAATGAAAAATTATTCATTTTAAGGTGTACAAGCTTGCTAATTTTATAAACTGTTCATTCAAATTATTCATCTTGTATTTAATCCAGGTTTAATATTTTTGAAAGAGGAGAATTATGTGTAATTCAAAATGTACATCTTTTGTGCACAAAATCAATTTTAATTGATACTTACCTGCTATTACTGCATTCCTTTCTCTCTTTCAGATACTAGTCCCATGTTCAGGGCGATAATCCCATCCTACAGTTAATAATTGGAGATCAAAAACAAAATGTAACATGATCCCATTGTGATTCATTAGATTTTTCAGTCATTCTGCACATCATCCTTCTCTAATTTTGAACAAAGACTGAAAGAGCATAGTGGAAATCAGGCAAGAACAACATGATATGATTTGATTAATATTTTTAACATAGCTTTAACAATTTTTCAGTCATATTGCTATCATGTCTGCAGTGTGACAGTTTATAGTGATGTATAGCACTGGGGCATCATGCCGAAGACATGTGATAATGTACTAATTACTACTGTACCTGGTGGCCCTGAGTGGCGGAGTGGTCTAAAGTGATGTCCGTTACGGATCACTGCCATCTCACCTCTGTCTTCGTGGGTTCGAGTCTAGGATTCAGCGAATATATATATATGTGAGAAAGCTTGCCAGTAGTTTCTCATGGGTCGGTGGTTCTTTCTGGTGATTTCCCAGTTTCTTCCTCCACCATTGATACTGGCTGCCATGAATAGCCTATCGTGTGCTGAAAAATGTCGTTAAGCTCAACAACAACAACAACAACTACTGTACCAATTACATAATATTCTCCATGTGATACTCAAATGCCACCTTAGCCTGGGTGATACACTTGTTAAACTTGCTAGAAAACGGATAATTCACTTTATATGAGCCTGATGTGAAGATGAATGATCTGGATTGTAATGTAGGAGATCCTTCTTCAGTGTTATTTACCTGAAAATGTCTATCAACAGGTCAAGGGGCAGGGGTCACGCTACCAGGCGAAGTGGGCGAAAAAGTCGCCCGAGAGGCATAAACTTCGACTTCTTCTGTTATGAAAGCGAAAACGACTTCGCCCTCTGATTTTTCGGATGTACTATGACTATATATTACGACTTTGAGATGCCCCTTCGCTGTAGCCAGTAAGTTCTGGCACTGCAGTAACCCGATGCCAAATGTATTTACGTGGTGTAGATACCAATCAGCTTATGGCGACAAAGAAATTCTTGCACATTCACGTGCAAGATTTAATAGCTAACTGACCATTAACTCCTTTCCGGAGCAAGATATCACTGCTTAATTACATTAAGTTTTCTTTGGAAACAACGGCATACAGTACTACGATGAAATTGTACCAAATTATGTTTCAAAATTTAAACATCAATATGCAAATAGTACTTTGCTTTTAAAAAAATTATTGAAGTGTTTTCTAATTTATATACTATTTTTAATAAATTGAGATTTTAACAGCTGTATTTGTGTATTGTCTGTATAAAATCAGTTTGAAACCGTAAATGAAATTTTAATGGCAGTCATCGCTACGTATTTGATTTACCACTTCATTAAACTGTGAAAATACGACAATATGTAGTAACAAAGCAAACAATATTTAACCAATCCATGTCATTGTTTCCAGTAGGTAGATAAACCATAAATATGCAGATCTTTTTATGGGTTTTTGTAACGAAGCAAGAAAGAGTGTAGTTCAAGATCCCCCCCCTTTTCGTCTAAAAATAGATGCACTCACTCTGTGCAAAACCAATTCTTGGATTTTTGGTTGGGGGTAAAAAGTAGGGTCCAGTTTAGTTATATATCGACTTTAGTGCTTCAGTGTGTTGTCTATGAATTGTTATAGTAATGTTTTATCGGAAACAATGTAATCAGGACCAACCGTGTGGTTTAAAGTCACAGGTGCATTTATTCCTATATACATGTATTAGGGGCTGTTTCAAAGAATTCTAAAAATCTTTTTGACTGCAATTGTATACAAAACTTAAGAAAAATAAAGTAATTAAGTGGTAGTTTATTAAGTCTTTTTACCAACTTGCAGTTGTTACTTGTATCAGTGAAAATTAATTGCAATCTATAGCTTCAGATGAGATTTTTATGTCATAAAGCCAAAATAAACTGCATTTACTTCAATTCAAAAACACATATGAATAGAATGGATATGTATATAATTTTTTTATATGTATACAAAATATATTGATACTCACAAATAACACATTTTTAACTTGAAAATAATGCATTACTTAAAACTTAAAAGCATACCAAGAAACAGAGCACATCATTAAAATAAGACAATGCATCTCTCTGTATGTATACATACACACACACACACACACTATATATATATATATATATATATATATATATATATATATATATATATATATATATATATATATATATATATATATATATATATATATGTATATATATATGTATATATCGTGTTTATTGTTTCCTTCTCACTTCTCCTTGATTAACTTCCACTTCTCCCTGTTTAGCTCCCACTTCTCCCTGTTCTGACCAAAAGGAGAAGTCACTTCTCCCTAAAATTTAAGTCTAGCTTGACCCCTGGGGGGGTCAATGAACCATGACCGTTGGGGCAACAGAGGGACTGGTATTATTCTAAATGGTATAAGATTTATTTCTTCCCCTTGCAGCTGAAAAAGTATCTTCTACCAACAGTTGTATAGCATTCTGTAAAGACCCTGTCTGAACATACAGTCTGCCTGGATATTACTGATTATTATATTGCATCAAAATGCCTTTTTATTTTCAAACCCGATTAATTTGGGAATAAAATCCTAAGACTTTGGATGTCTGCCACCCTTTTTCCTGTACCCTCTTTCCTTTGGAATACTAATTAGCATTTGTAGAACAAAATGGAGGTCCTTGCAAGAGGTGATAAGTTGCAGAAATGAAGCCAGTAATTCTCCTTTGCTGTGGGAAGAACTCATGCATTATACATGAGGTGTCTAAAAACAGCAATTCTTGAATCAAGTGGATGCCATAAAGAGGAGGACTTGGACGAAGGTGTAGCTTCCTAGGGCCAACTGCCTTTGAAAGTTCCTTTCCAGGCCCTTTAGCCACTTCATTATGTGAAGATGGCAGGAGAGAATTTTAAAATGTTTCACATGCTTCAGATATTGTGGTGGATAACCCATCTACCATTCAGGAAGACAGCATTGTTTAGCCAGGCCTGGGACCATGGTTAAAACAAAGTGCATTTTCATAGGGAAGAGCCATACTTGGATGATGGAAAGTAGTACATGCCCAAACATAACTATCAAAAGTAAATGAGAATATTGATATTCCGTCCAAATGCTGGAAATAACTAAGGAATAGGACTGGGATCATGTTGATTTGTTCTAAACCTCAAAGTACTAATTGCTGGAGGGAATAGTCATTTTGGACTGGGACAGTAAAAGAGATTGCAATGAAATAACCAATATAATAGGTTACTGTTCTAACCTTCATGAAAATAGTGAAAACAGGTTTAAGTTTTAAAAAAGTCTGAAATCTTTATACACAAATTCTAGGTCTGATCAAAATCAGAAAAATATGGCCTCCATAGTAATGACATGTTCTGCCAATCATATGCAAGATCTTATCAGTATGCACAAATGTTTCTTATATCTGAATTCAAATAATATTTATGACACAGCATATGTTCCAAGTTTAACTAAATTCAGATTTAAAAACACAACAAGGCCTCCAGAGTGTTAAGGGAGCAAATGCTGACAGACAATGGACACATCAGCATACCATAAGTTCAAGCTTACACCTAGGTCAGCTTTAAAAAGTTTTAAGTTCTTTAAATTCATGAATAATCTTTACCCAAATAAATATAATACTACCTTCCCAATATCTTTCCCTTCAAAGGCAGGTATTTGCAGGAATAAATCCACATATTTCTCTAATTTTTCAGCATTTTTAATCTCATTATGTATTCTCAGCTTCTCACAAATCCTGAAAAATAAAAGTTGGAAACTTAAATGAGTTTTCATATTGAGGGAAGACAAGGATATACAGTGCATATTAGTTTATGTGCAAGTAGTAATTTTTCTATAGTCAGTATTTTTTGGCAAAAATCAAAGTCAGGACAAGGATAATCAAGGTACATAACTCATCCTTATGATGTTGACAAATAGCAACCCAATATACTAAGGTTTAGCGACATAAAGGTACATGCTACACTCTATTGAAATCTAAGAACCCTCAGTAAAGGTATCCTGCAAAGACAATTTACAAGGATGTAATAGCTGGGGTAATAACTCTTCTAAAGGAAGTTGTCAAATGATGGGAAACAAATTCATTAAAGTCTCCAAAAAAAAAGTTCATACCAAATTTGATTGAAATCCAACCACTTTTGTTATTTTGCAGATACCTAAGTCAGCTGGCTAAGGAATTAGGTAATACAATTTCTGCAAACCAAAGAATGCTGAAAATTGAATTCATTCAAGGTCTAATCAATATAAAGGCAAATATCTGATTTTGTTTAGATCCAACAAACCTTGCTTATGCTGTGGATACCAAAGTCAAGAAGGTGAACAATTAGAGTACAAAATTCATTAAATAAAGATCTGTAAAATAATAAAATATAATAGAGACAAACAGTCATACATACAATTATAGTGTTATAAAAGATATACAATTTCACAATTGAAAAGAAAATTATACAATTTTATATAATACATTGGTATTAAGGTCATTAGGATACAAAGTATCTAATTTATGAATCCAATAAGTCTCTTGTATAAGTCTGTTCATGTCTCCATGTACAATATCTATTGGCATGAAAGAAAAATCGAGTAGACAGTGATTATGGGTGTTAAAATGTGTAGAAATATTAGATGAAAACTGAGGATCTTTATAATTTTTAATATGAAAGGGATGACTATTCATTCTTTTAGAAACTTGTTGAAGTGTTTGTCCCACATATTGCATGTTACATTTTTGACAGGTTATCAAATAAATTACGTTAGTTGATATGCAGTTAGTGTTAAATCGTAGGGAAAATGTTTCTTTTGTGTTAGCGATACTAAAAAAACTACATTCTCTTATGTTTGCACATTGAGAGCATCGATGTCTATTACATTTAGATGACGAGAATTGTCCTTTTTTATTTTTTTTCTGTATGTTTAGTTCTAATTAAAAAATCTTGCAAATTCTTGGGTCTCTTATAAGCAACAATAGGCTTATTGTTGTAAAGGGATTTTATGCTGTTTTTATTTGATAAGTTTAGGAGACTCCAATATTTATTAATTATAAGACCTATATTAGGTAATAATTGATTGATTGATTGATTGAATTTTAATGGCACACCAGCACTTTTAGGCTATTTAGTGCCATACAGTAGGTCATATATGTAAAAAAGAAAGGTTCAAAATCGACCAGCGATATAGTAAAAAAAAAACATAGTAGTTAAATATAAAATGATAAATGTTGTCAACAGTTAAAAATGTCGGTTCCCGATCAACGGGAAATGTAAATGATGTATCTTGATGAAAAGCTGTAAATAATAGTTGGTATTTGCATTAGTTAAAAATTAGTTTGGATAAGGTCATAACAAGTTAGTTTAAAATAAAGATTTACTTCCTTTAGGAAATCTAAAACACTAGTGATTTGAATAGTATCAAAAAGTTCCTGCATGTCGTGTACATTATAGTATTTATCACGCGTAGGTTGCAGGTCGGAACACGTGGTCATAAAGTGTTTAACAGTAAATGGTACATTGCAAGGAATGCACTCTGGTGGATCTTCACCTTTTAGTATGTGTGAGTGGGTAATGTATGTATGACCGATTCTGATTCTTGCAATGACAACCTCCTCCCTACGAATAGTTCTGTAGGAAGGAGTCCATTCTCCCAAGATTGGTTTGATGGCATGAAGTTTGTTATTGATTGCATCATCCCATGATACCTGCCACTTTTGAGGTAGATACTTTTTGATACAAGGTTTAAAATCAGAATATGGTAATTTAAAATCCGATGGTTCTAAAGATAGGGCTGCTTCTTCGTTACCTCTAATACCAATATGGCTAGGTAGCCAACAGTATACTATATTGCATGAGGCACTAAGCTATTAGGTAATGAAGGATTGTATTGTATTGTAAAAGGAACTATATTTTTCTCCATTGTACAATTTGTTGATTTAAAGACTTATTTTGAGAAAGATTACAGGTTTTGTTCAGCGCAGAATCAATGATATGTACTGGATAATTTCTGTTTTGGAAATATGTTTTTAAATCATTCAACGAATTTAGTAATTGACAACCATCTGAAATAATGCGTCGGTATCTTTTAGCCTGGCTATATGGTATACCGTTTTTACATGACATTGGATGGCATGAAGAATATTCCACATACTGGTAGATATTAGTTTCTTTGTCAAGAATATTCGTAGAAATAGTGTTATCAATGTTTTATATTTTATTATTTTACTGATTCAGGTTTCATTAGAGACTCATGTATCTTTTAGATCCTGTCATATATATAGTTGTTGTGATTATGCATTGTTTTTTATGACGTTACCTAATGACGTAATTTCTTATGAAGTTACGTAATGACATAATTGTTATTTTAGCCCGTAAAGATGTCATCCGTTTATTTCAAAACATTTTGTGCCTGAAGAAGCACAGAATTACCGGTGTTTGTGTTGTTCTTTTAATCCCAATTCTTTAAATAAAGATCTGGAATGCTGGAAACTAATTCAAGGTCTTATCAACAAAAAGGTGCATGTTAAATTTAGTTTAAATCATTAAAATCCCCCAATATGTCATCTTGTAAAAATCCAAATTAAATTACTGATGGAAGATGAGACAGGTAGATGATGGTCTCCTTAATTTAAAACTACACAGTGAATATGGATGAAATTTAACAATTCTCAGAAAAGTTACACTGCAGAAACAAAAGTTAGGAGACTAGGTAATCTGGAGACATGACTCTGAAAACTAGAAAATGAACTTTTTCAATGTCTAATAAATATAATGCCACATGCCATATTCACTGTAGAAACTAAATTCCTGCCATACAGATTATCAATTGTGATAACTAGAAAACTTCACACATTCTATCAAGCAAGGCCCTAACAGTCAAACATTTCAAATGACAAAATTACCTAACAGAGATGTAGCCTAAGCTGTAAGTAAAAAGACTAAAGATACTAACAACAATATGTAACCTTTATTACCATCCTTACTGACACTTGTTTAAGGGCCAGATTAAATTACATTTTACCATGGGATTTAAAAGGAAATGCCATGTATTATCAAGGCAGTTTATGTAAGACTGTTTGTTGTCAATGATCAATTTATAAATTAAACTAGTGGGACATAAAATGCATGAGAGGGTTGGTATCTTCTTGATAATGAGAACAATTCACCTAGAATTACTGAATGCCAAAATATCATCAGCATCCTTCTTAACGCTAAAAACATTTCTAACCCTTCACTTCTCCCCTTTAAAGTAGCCAAATAAAAATGTAATGCCCTAACTAGACACGAAAAGTTATTATCCCCAGCAAAGATATGAATAAGACAGGGGATCTGTAAATGGAGTTAGGTTACCAAACTAGCTAGTTTTTGCACACATAAAAATTTAGCTGACAGAAGGAGGAAACTGACACATAAATGCTGTTGAACTATAAGCAAAATTTTTCTATGGACTGGACTCCTCACACACACTGAGATCAAGAAAAAAGTTTTAAGGGTAAGGTTTTCTAAAGAAGTTTCACCCAATAGCAGATTGGGAGAGGGGGCTTTCAACACAAAGCACAATATGCAGTAAGCAGCTCCGAATATCCAATAGGATTGGATATAAGAGTATCTAAACCAATATGTTGGACCTTTGTAGGATCTGAGCATTTGGAAAAAGGTTGCACTATGCCCATAATTGTAAAATCTGTGCAATCTCTTTTCAACATTCAAAGAAGTCACTTATTGCACTCATACTGGGATAGGATTAATGTATTTCCTGCTGCTCCAATCATAAAAGATTCTCCACTTTTCATCTGATGATACAATCGGCAACCTTGCTCAAAATCATGTCACAGCAGATAAAATGCCTGAAATGAGCCAAACACACCTGTGCTGCAATGTAATGGGCTGGTCTACCAACAGATCAATGCAATACAATGGACATGGACAAGGCATGCCATGAGGTTTTGGCAACAAACTCCAGCAAGTGCTGCTGTGCAGCTAGACACAAAAATTCCTTTTTCAGAAAGAAACAGATTGGGCATGGCTAAAGTGATCAGCATCCTAGCCTTAAGCTCTAGTGCTTTCAGCATCTTAACTGGAAAGTGAGTCCAAATCCCTGTCATAATATTGTTGTGAGTCAATGTTCTTAAAAAAATTAACAGAAATGAATGAAGACAACAGCTTTGTAAAATTTAGCAAATAATTTATCTATCAAGAATACAAAAGCAAAAAATTAGAAGAAAAAAAACAACTTAATGATTTTGTAAATTAAATCTCAAACTAATACAAGAATTAAAGATGCAAGTCCTTGCAATTAAAAGCCCTGAATAAAACTCAGTTCAAGTCACGAAGAGATTTAAAATTGAAGGAGATGACATGTCAGTTATGGCCTGTGTCATACTGATCTGTCAACAGTCTCTTGTTGAATAGCAGAAATATTATTCCAGGTTTGAATTACTGAAAATTCCAATGAATGTCTTTATCCAGACTTGGCAGGATGATGAGAATACTTTTTGACCCTCCTCTTGAACCTGCTTCCTACTCTATGGCTCCATACAAGCAGGATACGTAGGTTTGCAACTCAAAGCAACAGCACTGCTATGGTGGAGGGGAGGAAACTCCTGTCATAGCATTTTCTCCCGTGGGCCCTTAGGTTGGACCTTGGACCTAACCCTAATAGGCACATACTTATATTTCTCCAAAGAGAATGGTTCCATATCCTACTGGTCTTAAGTACTGCTCTTCTTCACTGAAGCTAATTTTAATTTCTGTCTGTTTCCTCCACTGGACATGTTGATACTGATAAGCCAGTCTTGCTCTTTTTGCAATCATGACAAAATATTTATTTTGCTTTCCTTTTTGTCACCAATAACACTTTAGCTCAGTTATCAATCTTTTCTTTTTTGTCTCACCAAGGTTTTTATTTTTTCCTTTCAAGCACTTCCTTGCATTGGCTGTAATTTGTGATTTATAATAATCAATTTTTCTGTATGGGGTTTCTTTTGGAGTTGCTGCTCCAAACTCTAACAACCATGATTATCATAATTCAAAATTTCTTTCAAATATCACAAAATGCCAGTCCTCACTCTTCTATGAACTGACCAACTACACTTCCACTGTCATTCCACTTGAGCTATTTCCATTCCCACACATTTTTCAAACCTTTATACAACTTTTCTGTTCATTTTCTCTCAAAAACACAAGATGCCATGTTTCCATTTCCATCAGTTTCTGTTACATAAATATTCATTATTCAGTAGAATACACAGAATGAATACTTTGCAAGGATAATTTTTGAATGGGACTGGAAGACCGTTTTAAAAAAACTAAATGGATATGATATATAAAAGAAGCCAGACTACATGAAGAGTCTGATATTTCTTGTCAGAAGAAAAGATGAATTCACTTTAGAACAGCAAATAATTATGTCTGTTAGGTTCTCAAAAAAATGCTTGTAGATGCTGAATGAAATTTTTGACACCTAAATGCAAAAAAGCATGATGATTACACTGAAACGTAATTAAAAGATATAACTAAAGTCTTTATTTTTCACTTGACAAAACTTATTTGTTGTTGCTGTTGTAGGGTTTAATACCATATTTCGGCACAAGAGAGGTTATATATAATGGCCAGTATAAATGGTGGAAGAAGAACCCAGAAAACACCAGAAAGAACCACCTTCCCATATGAAGCTTCTGGCAAGCATTATTACATACCAACATTGGCCGAATCTGAGACTCCAACCCATGCAGAGTTGTGATGGCAGTGATCCATAACAGTTACCACTTCAAACCACTCAGCCACTTGGGGCTATGACAAAACTTATTTAAATGATTTTTTTTTTATTAAAGTGTCACCAAATCTAGGCTTAAATGACATTTTCATTTAATGAAATTTTGTCAAAAATTGTTAAAGTGTAATGAGAATGTTGATATATGACTTCTTAAATGCTGAAAATTTCATAATGTTCATTCCAATTCTAGGCAATAACTATTTTCAATGATTAGATGAAAATTTCTTTTACTAAATTTGGTTGCCATTTCTTCTATTTCAATAAATAGGTGCCAATTATGGAGTATTTTCTAGTTTTAAAAAATGGGATCCATATCGTACCCACAATATAAGCAGGCTTATGAGTTTTCCAGAAAGTGGTGTAATTATTTATAAAACATTTTTTCTTTCCAATAACAATAGTTTAGAACTTCAACAGCTTCTTATTCCAAACCAACATTTTAAAAATATTAATTTTAAATTGACAACAAGCTTATGTATTACAACAAAAGATATTCAACACATGTTTAAATTGGCATTTCTGGCAAGGTTTTATTTGATCATCAGGTTCCAAAAATAAATCTTGGAGGTTGGTATAATAAAAGTTGTTGGGGGAATTCGGACTTAAGCTTCACTTTTTCCTAAAACTGACATACACTGACATTTGGCAGCACAAACCATGCAGTGTGAGGGACTTGTATGTTAGTAGTACAGATTCTGGAGCAATCATTCACTTAAAAGGCTTTTTATAAGTCCAGAGGATAAATTTCCACAACAATTCTGAACAAATAATGACCAATCACACATAGATGGCAACACAACTACATGTTTTGTCTATCCAACAAAAAAATGTCATCTCTGAAAAACATCTTTATTGATATTTTAACAAAGAAACTCACCTCAGAAAAAAAAATCTTTATTGATATTTTAACAAAGAAACAATCTCCAAACTTTAACACAGGAACACTGAATTTTACTTTATTAAGGTGCTTACTTGGCAGAATAATGGATGGACAAATCAAAGACATCTTGAAATGATGGCATTTAAGAACTCCTTGACCAATATCCAGTTGCTTAGAGTATCTACAAGTCCTGCCTAAAAAACAAAGCAAATATTGTAACTGTTTATAAGCATGCATAATTTTGATGCAAAATCTGCTATAATGTCAATGAAACAAAAAGTGCTTACCCTTCAACTGATCTCATAACCTTATGACTGTCCACATCAAGGAATTTGTGATGCTTGATATTTGAAGTACTAAAATTCACACACAAATGAAAGTTCTCATCATTATCCTGAAAAAGTGAAACAAAAGAACATCACTGATAGTTGGTCATTCTTAATTGACATCATATAGTACATGTTATGTACAACACATATACATTTTTGAGGGTATGGCATATATCAACTGGCAAAATAAAAAGTAATTTTCTCGAGGGATACTTGTAAATTAAGGAACTTCTTGGGCAAATTATACCTCTACATTTTCAAGTTATGATTATTGATGCACGATTTTCAAACAAATATAATACATGTATGAGCTGCTTCTAAGTCACAGTACATGGCATAAGCAATGGTGTAAAAATGAGCTGGTGGCACAAACTGAATATTATTTCTTTATCATTGCATTAAAATGTAAAATGAAAGTGCATAAATTGAACTGGTGTATAGCAAATATCATCTCTACAGTTTACATGAATTTTCATTTCTCTACACAATGCAATGGAGATGAAAAAAGCATGGCAGGGACTGTGGAAAAGCCCATCCACAATGACACCTTACAAACTAACAATCACAATGTTTAAACATTGAAAATTACTTCCTACACGACACATCCAAATAAGGCCATGTTACTTAGTCATTGTGGAGATACTAAAGTAGTACACAATATGACCACTTGTTGCAAATTGGCATTCCTTATCAGCTGGGAGCCAGGTGATTTACCTCACTACTTTTACTTTACTTCAGACTACTTTTTTCAACAAAAAATCTATACCCATTGGTGATGGTGGTCCCCCAAACCTACGTCTACTTTGGCAACTCTTCAACTTTAATGAAAAGCCCTTTAAAAAATATAATCAAAGCATTTGCCTTGCATTACTAACAACTGGGATTTTGCAAGAGAATACATGCTTCTCTTGTAAATACATTACCTAATAATTTTGGAAACCATATTTCAGTTGTTTAAGGAATACAAGTTATCCAGGCCATTTATTTGTCATCAATAAATTCAGAATTTTAATTAAGTTATTGTTTATTGAAATGTGATATAATTAAAAAAACAATGCCACAAGAGCTTTGCAGGTATTAGCTGACAAAAACCAAGGTCGCTGATTATCAGGACAAACACCTATTGTCTATATATGCACATAAAAATCTGGATAGCAAATGAGGCAATTTTTTTTTGCTATTTTTCCTTTCTGTCAGATTTGGAAAATAGTTAAGAATATTCTCTTCAGCCATCATGTGAGATAAATAAACCAAATTTTAAATGCTTCATTTTCACATCAAAATTATTATGGATCAAAGATCTAGTATCCCATCTTCTATAAAATAATAGCTGGAAGATAACTGTCAGTTTTCCTTTGCAAATATTGCTTGTCAAAGCATTGTTGTCACTAACTTGTAACTATTTTCTTAAAGTTTTGAATTGCAGTTAAAAAGATTTTAAAACTACTTTGAAACAACCCCTATAACACCTAAATAGAAGCAAAGTGACTTCATACCATACTGATTGGAATAATTTCATTGTTGCCAATAAAGCATTATTATAATTACTCAAAGGCAACACACTGAAGCATTAAAGTTGATATATCACTGAACTGGACCCTTCTTTTCAACGGAATTGACACAACCAAGAATATGAATTATACCAGGTGAGTACATTATTTTGAAAAAGAGTGATTTTATTAATATAACCACTCACTTTTCATTACAAGTATCCATTGATAAGACTGCAAATTTATGGTTTCATTATTTGCCTACAAATTGGTAGTAACGACATGCATTGGTTAAATAGTATCTGCTTCGCTATCTTTTTTGTATTTTCACACAAATGAATGATGTCAGAAATCAACCTTGACATTAACGATTTTTCAAATTCCAAAAAAATAGCATTGTTGGACATTTCTGACCTACATGATTAAATGTTTAGGCTAAATTTGGTATAATATAATGCTTTGACTTTGTTTTCATATATCTTTAATATTTTTGCCAAATTATTTATGCAAACTGACAATCTAAGGATGTGGTATTTCATAGACACACAAATGTACACTGTTACAAGTTCACTTAGTTTCAAGCTTATTTTATAAGATTTTACAAACACAGCAGGTTAAAATTTTCATTTTAACAAAAATTAAAAATTAAAGCTCTCTTCATCGATTATATTCTTAAAAAAGATGCTATTTACATATTGATGTTTAAATTTTAAAACAAGTTGGTACATTTTCATCATCAAATAGTACAATAAGTCCTATCTTTAGGAAATAGAATAGTGTTATTTTGCTTGGAAAAGGGTTAATTGTCATTTTGCTATTAAAACACATGTGAACCTACAAGAGTTAGTCTGTTGATGTAATTGGTATTAACACTGTACACATTTCACCTTCGGCTAAAACAGTGTCAGAAATTCCTAGCTACAGCAAAGAAGCATCTCAAAATTTATAAACTTCTGTCATTTTATGTCCACAAAATATCAGGGCAAAGTAATTTTTGCTTTCCTAACAGAAGGTGAAATTTTATATTTTCTGTCAACATAGTTAACCATTTCACCTGGTATTTATGTAAAGTATATTTGTTAGCCATTTAAAGAATTCTTTTATTTTGTCTCAGATCATGTATCTTTGTTTATCTAACATTCTTAGCAGATATTTATATCAACTGGAAACATACTCTGATAGGTTCCACAATGGGTTTTCACAACAGGATTGTAAGTGTCCCATGTGCAAACTTAATGTCGTCTGCAACCATCTGGAGTCTCAGTAAAAATTGAACCCCAAATTTTACTCCTGTAATGGTGAATGCAGACAGACAAAGATGGTTTGTCTATAAATTCATAAATTTGCCTTAAGTTTTTCTTTATTCAAACACAATATGCATGTAAAATGACTCACAATGAACATCTTACTATTTAATTTCATGAAAGTGACACAAGGGTGATATGAATTTTTTAACACTATTTTTCCAACCAGTTGAATGATTGTTACAGGTTATAAATCTGAATACACAAGTTTGTACCAAACAGCTTTATGAACTTACAGTGATAAAAAAGCTATTGTAATCTTGTATTACATGTAAAGGAGTAATGTCCTATATTTATCTTTTTGTTTAAAAGCAGAAACTCTCTCAAATACAGTCAATATATACAATATATCATTATACATGCTATATTTTGTGAAGCACAGAAATATTTTCATGTGAATTTTTCTTGGAAATTTTTCTTTGATCTTTCACAATATATGTCAACGCATTTTTGTTGGGATGTTTTTATCAGTCAGCACTGAGGATAAGTTAAAATGAGCACCATCTATAGCAGCTCAGCCAACAGGTTTTGCATGATGTAGTGGACATCCACTATTATATAATGTTATTGATGCATCTCTCAAACAGAGGCAATAAAACTCAATCTATCCACTCAATTCACTATGTGGGCATCCATAACCACTATTTCCAATCCCTGATGGAAAAGAGTGTGGATGGGTTAATTTCCACCATCAAACATTTCCAATAATTCCTGATGTACTGTAGTGACTGTTCATTCCTAAATATCAAGTGATCTACAACATCCAAATAAAAATTATGGATTGCTATGGAGTTTTAAATTGATGTCCAAAGGAAATTATTGAGTCATGACAATAGATAACAGTTCTAATCATTACCAGTGCAGGTGTAAAACAAATTTTCTCCAATATCAAGATTTCATTGCAACAATATTGCACAATATCCAATAAGGTTTTCAAACCAAGTGGGTTAGTCTCATCCAGGACCTTATTATACTGACTTTGTCATGTTTTTTGTGGGACTGATATATAATAATCCAGCAACAATAATCCAGCAAAGGAATATTGATCAATGAGCAGTCTTACAACATTGGGGTTACAAGTCTAGTATATGTAAATCTCAGATGCACTTCCAGCATACAGAGTGAGATCTAATATTTTAAGAATTCTGACCAATTTTAGTATCATTCTTGCATCTGGAACCTTTAAGACATGCTAGATTTTTTTTTAACCCTTTGAATTTTAATTAAGCTGGTAAATTTTTTTACCATGTCACTATTTTGATAGCATACCAAAACAAGTTGCAGTCATCTTTATCCTACTGCATCAGTAACTCATGTCTGACGCATTAGTGATGCTGAACAATTTTTATTTCTGATCCTTGGATCTGCCCAAGTGCTGGTTATTCTGAGGTGACATCCTATGAGAGGAAACTGAAATAAAATGTCCTATTACCACAAAAGAGAATTGATAAACAGAGACTGTCAGTAGAATGGTATTGAAATATTTTAAATTATTTAAAAAAAACTGGGAAATGTCATCTAAAGGCAAAATTAAAATTCCTAAATATAATCAATATTTTTGCATGTCCCAGTTGTTGTAGATCCATTACATATGATTTATGATATTCTTATATTATATTACATGGCATGTGTTGTAAACCATGATCCCAATGAATTTAAAACTGCACACCTCTTGTTTAGAATTGCCCTTTATGAATCTCAATAGCTGACTGGGTTCATTAACTCGCCTTTCAATACTGGAAGTTGAAATGAAATGGGGGGTGAGAAGGAGGAAATGGCCCTATTGCAAAATTTACCTAACACTCAAAAATGCAATTCACTTTCTTTCTTCTTCACTATTTGAGCTATACTGAAGATGTCATAATTCACAAAAGACGTTTCCTGTTGCTGTAAAAAGGTTAAATCTGTCGAGCTTAATATATTCCATATCTAAGCAGGGATAAAGTTAGACTTAAAATTTAGGGAGAAGTGACTTCTCCTTTTTGTACAGAACTGGGAGAAGATCTGAAAATGGAGAAGTGGAAGCAATGTAAGACAGTGTGTGTGTGTGTGTGTGTGTGTGTGTGTGTGTGTGTGTGTGTGTGTGTGTGTGTGTGTGTGTGTGTGTGTTGTTCTCATTCTCTTATCTGAATTATATGCCCTCTATTTCCCTGTATGCATATTTGCTTTTCAAATAAAAAAATTTCTGAGTTCTATCTATATTATAAACACATTTGGTGCATGTTTAGTAAGTCATATTCATATATAGGGTATTTTGCCAATATTACTTAAAATGAGAACAGAAGCTATACGTGGTAATGAATTTTAACTGAGTACTGTAATTACAAGTTAGTAGAAATATTTAATCAACAATCCTTAATCAAGAATTTTCCATTTTATTTTCTGAAAGTTCCTTATAAAATGGCATTTAAAATGGTTTCTTAACTTGTTTGAAGCAACCCCTGAATCACATACATGAGAATAAATGCATCCTCTTTCAGATCATGCAGTGATTCCTAATTTCTTTGTAGCCAATAAAACTTTACCTTAACTGTTCATAAACACACAGAAGAATTGTCAGTAATCCTTCTTACAACAAATCGACACTGCCAACATGATAATGCATCTAATTATAGAAAGAGGGGTTTTCTTAATGCAACCACCCACTTTATATATGTCAACACAATTCAATGATAGGATTGCAAATATAAGGTTTTATTATGTCTACATAATTGGTGTAACATTTGGCATAGCATTTGCTTTTGCCATTTTATTTTCTTCATTTCACAAACATGAGTAAATTCAGAATACAAACTTAACCTTAATAAAGCATTGTTCCATATACTTCTTATCTACATAACTGTATTTGAAAGATAAATCTTTAATAATGTAATATTTAATCTCTGCTTTCTATGAATTGTATATTTTCTTGAATATATTAGCCCAATGGTTTACGAAAAGAGATACACTAATGAAACAGTACTTCCAAAAACAGTGATGTCTGCCATTATGCCTTTTTCCCCATGACAGATTCGATTATGGTTCCAAACTGATATTCACGTTACTGATTCTGTTCTTTAAACTCAAATTGTTATGTACACAAGTTTAATTTTTGAAACACAAATTGATTGTATGTGATGTGTGTTGTGATTATGATTCTTAACGTAGCTTTAACATATTTTCAGTCATATTGCTATGTCTGTAGTGTGAAAGTTTATAGTGATGTCTACCACTGTGCATCATGCCGCAGACATATAGTATGATGTCCCATTCAGTCACATTATCATGACACCAGGCTGACTAGTCCTAACACTAACCTCTTAATGCTGAGCTCCAAGCGAGGCAGCTGTTAGTACCATTTTGTGAGTCTTTGGTATGACTTGACTGGGGATCATACTGACGACCTCCCTCATCCGAGGCAGACACACTAACCACTAGGCCACCTGAGGTTATATTTGTTTTATCATCAATGGATAACTTGCGGAAATCAGGCAGTAATAGTTGCTAACTTCCTCAAGAAATGGTTAATGGTCAATCAGTTATTAAAACACATGCATGTGAATGTGTAAGAGTTTGTCAGTGCAGTTGATATCAACACCATTTGATGGTTTGAAACTTACATTTTACCTTGAGCTACATATAACTTAACATAGAAACCTGGACAAGGCAAGGGAGCATCTTAAAATGTAGTCATTCCATGTTCCTCTAAAAATTCACAGGGTGAAATTGTTTCCGCTTTCCAAACAGAAGAAGGCAAAGTTTACATTTATTTAGGCAACTTAATCACCCACTTGGCCTGGTAGCATGACCCCATAATATTTAAGCATGAATATTGTTCTATGCTAGGAGCCTTCTTGCTGTCTGTGATCTGAAAGGGCATATGCATAACTAGCTTAGCCATCTCGAACACTGAATATCTCTGGTCCAAAATAAGATGTTCAATAATGTCATAGTTTCACTTTCCTAAATCAGTTTTTATCTCACTACTATGCCAGATTTGTTATGTTCCATAATACTTTATTAGGATTTTAAATCAATCCCATATTCTGCTTGTTTTGACAGATGTATTTTGATCAAATATTTATCTATACCTTTTAATTTCATTTTAGATCTTTTTTATCCAAATTATCTTAACCCTTAGAGTGCTATGTAATATTGTAGCAAAATATTCCACAGGGATTAAATATTTCAGAAAAGAAATGAAAATTCTACTCAACCTTTAAATTGTATTTATTTTAATTGCTTGGTATTTTGCCTTTTCTACATTTGTTTCTGAAATACTGCTAAAAAGGTGTTTGACCATCATGTTTATTTTTGTCCATCCAGCATGTGTTCAGTCATATTCAACATCATTTTCAGTGTGTGATTTGGATTTTTAACATGCCTTAAACAATTTTTCAGTCATACTGCTATGATGTATGGTATGCTATGTAACAGCTTACAGTGACATGAGATGTGGAATCATGTCCAAACAGTCACATTATCATGACAAGTCCTAAGCCCATAATACTGAGCACAATATGAGTCAGCTGCTAGTATCAATTTTACAAGTCTTTGATATGACTCATTCAGGGTTTGAACCAATGACCTATGACTGTGACACTCTAACCACTTAGACCCACAGAGTGGTCACATTTTCAGGTTCACAATCACTCACTAGCATTTGAACTAGCTCCAATAATCTAATATACTACAAAACTTTACAAATTATTGTTATCACTGCAATTATCAGTCAGTATTTGTGAAATAAAATTAAAATTAAACCATGACTGAGTCTGCCATCTGGGACTTCTATGTAGCCTATATTTTAAAAGATAATTTCTCAAATTTCTTTGATGAATGCAAGGTTCATCTACAAAAGAATGCTCAACATGCCAATCAAAATTTAGTTAAACACCCATTCATCTCAAGATGAAGTATATTTATGTCTAAATAGTTGCCTAGTTGGGAAAAAAAATGTTACAGCAGCTCAACAATACCTCTACCAGGGGTGTTGCTTACCAGTATGTCTCTACAAGCACTTTAAGAGTTAACAATTGAATAAAAATTATATACTGCTCCGAGTTTATTTTTTATAAGTGACATTAAACTAATTTGCTATAGTTCACATACATCTCTGCTCCACAAATTTCATACAACTCATGCTCTAATGACATCTCTGGTTATATGATCAATTCTGTAGTTCAAATTGTAAAGCAGATGAAATGGTAACACTGTGCTAGGAATGATTGAAAAGTAACCAAAAGGTACTGAAATTAGCTAAGGTATGAGGAGGATCTGATCATTTACTTACATGAAAGGAACATCTAAGCTATATGAATATAATTCTTCTTCAAACTTTTAATCTTCACAACTTGGTAAAACTTTCTGACATTATGTTTACATACGGATTATTCAGATGTAGTTTTGCACATTGAGTATGGACTCATGGGTTTCCAACAACTGTTTGTCCTACCAATCCTGCCTTTGTGCCCCTCCAAGTATACAATTTTATCCGAAAGTAATATCTAAACATTGGCTACAGCTATTCATTACTGACATCCATCTCTGTCTCTGTTAGTACCAGCAATTGCCAAAGTCAAACTCTTAGATGGTATTCAAAGTTTGTGCTAGTCAGACAAGTTGCAATGCAATGTGTTTGACAACCATAAGTGTCACATGTTTTCAAGATTAAAGTCATCTCAAAAGAAAGGAAGATTTGATATATTTGAGATTGAAATAATAACAAAAAAGACTAAATTTATGCAAATACAGAAGATTTCATTTTATTAATGATTTCGTAAGCTTGGAAAGAAAAAACATTCAGAAACAGCAATTTATTACAATAAATGCAGGTAGATGATTGTTCACTAAAGTATTATTTAAAAGCAAGATCTTGTGTTGAAAATTCCACGAGGCTGCTCATTTCAGGTTAACCAGATATTTATTTGTGCTGTTTTCATGTTTACTTAAGCACATTATAAAACATTTTGTGTTCCAACAAAATATAGCACAATGCAGATGACAGAGTTAAGGTAGCAAAAATGTCTAAACAAACAAGACTATTTAATTTTTCATTACTGCCAGTGAATTATGTACTATTATTTTGATTTGGCCCTCAAAAATGTTGTACAGTCTCCAAACCTATGAATAATAAACAGAGAGAATAGTCTTACAAGCAATCTTTTCTACACACCGTTTTTTGGGACAAACTTAAATGCATGAACACTCACTTTTCTAATATTGAAACTTGTGACTGAATGAAGAAAAAAAATACCAAACTAGAGACATGATTAAATATACTTTTGATCCATTCTTGATTCCAAGTCACTTCTTACATTGACAAAATATTTCAAAAATTATAAAATTACTAATGTATTGGGTACAATGATTTTTCAAACAGATATAAACACTAATCTTCTATGTAGCCTTCATAAAAAAGAAAAAAGTTTTTCTTAAAACTTGTGCACACTTCATCACTTGATTGTACTCTCTTTCTTGCCAATTTACACATTCTTTGTCTATCTTACACACACACACACACACACACACACACACACACACACAAACACACACACGACTCATGAATCTACATAGCAGAACTTTCAGATATATTGCTGTTCAAGAATGTATTTAAGGAACCATTTTTAAACCTTTCAACATTACAATTCATCTTGTAAATATATCATAATATTAGACTAATACAAGTCCATTCTTCCTTGTGTATTGACCAGTCATACCGTTTTATGTTTTATAGATTTTTTTTTATTTTTCAGCATGTTCAGTTTTTAAAAAAAAAATTAATGTAGAATACCTTTGTTTAAATGAAGGACATAAATTTGCCCAGTATTTATATGTTGCCAAGGATTGACATGAAATAAATTTACTAAGAGAAAAGTAACTGGAGAGTAGTCAAAATCTGTGTTGTGGTCAGGAATCAAATCCAGCTTGCCTTTTTCAAACTGAGAAGTACATTTCACTAGAATAAAAGTCTAGACTATTTAGCAAATGGCCACTTTATTCCTCCTCCATGACCTTGACATTCATCTTTAAATGTCACCCAGATTCACCTCTAAGAACCCCAAACCTGGCATGAACTACTGAAAGTCCTCAAGTGTAACGAAACTAGAGATAAATTCTAAGTTTTGCAGTTGGAGTTTGAATCTGGATTGTCTGACTCACTGTCAGACATATTTACCACTACATTGAAAGATCTGGACCAGCTAGGTTGGTGAGAAGTGGCCTAATGTACCCTGACTACACTAATAAATATGCTTTTCATTCTAATTACCCAGAAATTCAAGATAATGACATTTTTTAGGCAAATAGTCAAGAATTAATGTGTTTGCTGTCAATGAATAATAAAGTCAAATAGGAAAAAAAAAATCACAGTAGATAAACTGCCAAAATCAAACAAAAAGTCATAACTACCCAAAACTCTTCATTTTAGACATAATAAAGGTGCAATATTTTTTTTCAGTAGTTAAAACTGTAAAAAATAATAATTGGTTATCATTAGTGACAGTATTACTTAATGCTATATTATCAGAACAAACTTGATTTCCCAAATAATTTTGAACTCGCACTATCTATCAGTTGTTTACAGATGTAAAGCTTTTGCCTGAAATGATACAAATCTGTCGGAGCATAATTTCCTAAAAAATGTTTAACATATTTAGTAAATTTATAATAAAAAACACTGAACATCACTATTTTGTAAAGTGCAGGCAATGCCATTGATCATCACATTCAAAACTCTTCTTGAACTTATATCTACACAAGACTTGATTATGAAATATACTCAGCGTATAGGTCACATACCAATGGTACATACATGTCCTTACAAGGTTATGCTTGGAATTTAATTCCATGGTAGCCAATATGGACCAAAATTTGGCAAAATTAAGTTTGACCCTAATTATTCTACATCAACAGGAAAACAAATAGTTAAATATTTTTTAATCAACAATATTATTAATGTACTTTTTTATATTTCTTTGCAACTTTGCATTTAAAATTTAAAATTAAATAATATTTTTTTAATCTGTACTGTTGCTATTCATGTAGTTCAACTTTAATTAACTTTGTGCATTCGATCTAATCATTGAATCCTTTCATGTTTGTAGAAATATTCAGCCAGAGCAAATAGGGACATTCCTTTTTAAGTTGCAATTTATGTTTCTTATAATACATGCATGGTACCATAACAAAGTTTGACAAATACTACAATAATATAGACCTGTTCCCCCATAGTATGTTAATCTGGGTCAGCCACTAGTCCTACAACATAAGATGTATCATATGATATTTTTTGTTTTGGTGTTTTGGTGCTATGTCTTACTGCCTAAATAACAGCCTTGGTAGTGCGTTCTTAACTTGACTGACAAAAAAACAAGAGGTAACATTTTCAGGAAAATCTCACACAGATAGCAGTACTCTTCCGCAAATTTATATCTAATAGGTTATACATACTTTTCTGTCTTTATCCTGATGGAATCAAAGTCTGACAGTAGTAAATGGATGCATTTTCATGATCCATTCAGCTGACTGGAATGAGACAGAAGTCAAGAATGCCGATAATCAGATTAAGTTGACAAGAGAATACTAATAGGGAAAAAAGTTTTTAGATCACTTTATCTTGTTCAAGATATTTATCATCCTTTTAACCAACTTCAGCATTCCCTGCTTCCATTTCATTCTAACCAACTGAAATGTGGGTCAATGGAAATTGAAAAACATGTACATTCACTTGTGGGAAAATTTTAACATCTTTATAAAAAAGACATCAGAGCAAGTCTGCATAAATCAACATATCTTTAATTTGTGGAAAAGCTTCAATATGTGCTGCCAAATCTGTGAAATATTCTTGTAAATAGAGACACTTGTTCCAATGTCAATCATCATCAGAAGATGCTACACATTGCCGTTATTAGAGCAGAAAGACATAACACCAAAAACACAAAACATGTACATTTTACATTGTAGGACTAGGTCAGTCACCATATGCTGCTTTATTTACATTTATGCACTTCAACTGACATAGATTTATTATAGGAATTGAGAGAGGGAAAGCATAGAAACTTTATAAATTGTAACCAGGCAGCAATATCCAAATGGTTTTAATATGTATTAATAACAACAATAAGTACAGCGATAATACAGTGTTGCAGGCTATACATTTCAAAAAAAGGTTACACTCTTTTTTTAAATCTTCCATTTAGGTGGCAGGGGATAGTTTCTTAAATTGGCCTTTATCGAATTTCTTAAGGTAATTGTGTGACCTTTTCAGATGTTATTGTTTACTAATTAAAGATATGGATATATTTGTGAACTAGGTATTTCAAGCTTGTGTTGTACTTGAAACTGATCTATACCTCCTATAATTACTTTAAAATATGAAGACAGTGAAATTAATACCAATAGTCGGCTACAAAGAAAAGCTTGCCACTACCCTACCCCGTAGCAGTGAACAAGTGGGTTTAGGGCAAGCTGAATATCGGCAACAATTTTCATTTGATTCAGCTGTTTAGTACGCAATGTTTTGCAGAATTATCACCTAGGAAAAGGGCTTGTGTTTACACTGTAAGCATCACATGATGTCAAAAGATAATCTTCAGACGTGAAAAATACAGGTATAAATAGGGTTGGGGTTCATAAACTTTTGTTATGAACTACCATTGACATTTCTGGTCATGCTAATATTATTACTCTTTGTTTAATATAACTATCCAAATATACGGACCTTTCTGACCTCACTTGTGTATTTAATTTTGTATGATTTTTTTGTACTGTCAGTGTGTCGGTGAATACGGCATCAAATTTGTGTATAAATACTGTCCCTTGTACCATTAGATACAGGATACCAGTGGCAAAGTTTAAACTTTCTTAAGCAACTTTAAGTGGTACACTGATTACAGTAATACTCGCTGTAAATTCATTATATATGTAATAAAAAAGGAAAAGAAAAAAGACCTCGAATCCTGTAATAAGTTTGATAAGTTTCTTTAAATCTTGTTCGAAGCTGCCTTTCCATCGCGCCATAGCGGTCCTACTAAATTCCGCAACGACGCGCACAAAGACCTTTAAAATTACAATACAGGAAAATCTCATCGCTATTGGTATACTATTTTATGTCATTGATAATATTGGTAGAGTAAGTACTTTACATGAAAAGCGCATCAAGACGAGCAAAGACGTTACATTTATTTACGCTGACCTAAAAAAATACATGTGGATCGTTAATTGTTACAGATAGGAAAAATACGCTCACATATGTGGAACGAACAATAAAACAATAAAACTACTGAACTAGGAATTTTGTTAGAATGCATTCTAAATACTTAATTACTTTAAGTTAAGAGAGGATGAGTAAAATTCGTAAAGACTGACAAAGACAGGGCAAAGATGCTGCAGAGACATCATAAAAAATACATTACTGCAAAATATTTACTATTGATGCAAAATTTATATAAATAAATATATAAAATTTATAAACATTTACTGTATGTGTTGATTGTTCTTTTCCTTAAATATTTAAATATAGCGACATACATAGTTGAATTTCTTTATATTTAATTGTTGCTTCTTCTTTCTCTATTTTATTGATCCTAAAAAAAAAGACCTCGTGTAAATTTTTAAAATATTTCATTACCGTAAGTGTTGAAAGAAGGAATACGACTCCAGTGGCGTAGGGAGCTAAAATGACTCACGGGATGGAGGTCTGAGATCTGCCGGTTAATTTATTAACTTTTACCCTTACAGTATAGTTATTTGAAAAACAAAATCATTAGCAAAGAAAGATGTCTTAGCAACATTGTTATCATGTATGTCATAGTGTCACTATACGTTCTTAATTATAAGGATTTACTTAGAAATTTTATATTGCAAAATTCAAATTTGTATCTAATGATTAAAAAAATCTAATGTTGTATGACATTGTGACGTTCAGGTTTAATGTTACAATGTAATTTTGCGCACTTTTGCGACTGCAAAGTTACTAATGATGTCCTCAAATTTAATTGTTTCAACCATCTCTCTTTCAATGGATAACATTGTCAAATTGGTCAGCCGTGCCTCACTCATTATGGATCTTAACTTTATCTTAATTGGTTTGAGTTTTGAAAAGCTCCTCCCGCAGTTAGCTATGCCGACATATATTGTTAAAAATTTGCGTATTCTAATGGTAATGATTGTGTGATATTTTGCGTATCCCCACTCAAGAATCCGTTGTAAAAGTTAAGATGCTTCCTAGTTTTTAGTTGGGTTTTTTTTTTTTTGCCTGTATTTTCTTCATAATATGACAACGAAGACTTCGGATTTCGTCATAAAGACAGTAGTGGATATAAAGTTTTTTCTTAGGCAAACCACATCGTGAACTTGGACGACAGCATGATTTTTACCACCTCACCCCTCATCCACCCTAACTTCCGTTTAGTCGAAACAAATACCAAAACATCTTGGTTACGACAACAGCGTCAATTTCATTATCGATTACCTAACTCGAGGACCTATCATGAAAAATCATAGTCGTCAAACAAAATTATGGTTGACTCAGAAACAATCATCTTTATATAGGCCACTGCGATATTTCGAGACAGACTACTATTTATTATTCCTATTTTTGACATTTAGACACAATTTACTGTAATAACCAATCTAAAATATCCACGTAGCTAAAGTCAACATCATACATTTTATATCCTAACGCAATTGTATTGATGCTATGAGAACAATATCTCTTATCATCCAAATTTATACCGACCAGATTTTATGATAAAATCAATCTCATTTTTATGACGATTTGATCTTATTTTCATCATCTCAGTATAACCAGAAAATTCGTCTATCTCAGTCTTATAATTATCGAATCCTATCACCTTACACACACTTCTTTTGATGTCTAGTTTTTTTTTAACTTTATTATCTGACAGTTTAAAGCAATATATCTTACTTCGCAATCCGATAAACTCGACGATAGGAATACAATTTGTTTCGTCCTTAAACTTTGTTTCATCCTTAAACTTTCCTATAAATTTCATCCTTTCCTCAAATTTTTTTTTATACCAGATATGGCCTCTATAGATTCCCATAGCTTAGGGCCTCGCTATGTCAAAATTTGCACTGCACACACACACACACACACACACACACACACACACACACACACACACACACACACACAGCGCGCGCGGGGGGGCTAATATAACTTCATAATGTACCCTGGAGTACTATATCATCAAGGGAAAATTGAAGATTTATTGGTTTTTGTATATGGACAATATGAATAGGACAGGTAGGGTGACGTCACTATACTTGACATTAGCAAAAATGTTGCAAGGGGCTGGCTTCAATTGGACCAAACAACAGTGACAGCAGGTAAAAAAAAGGGGGTAACGAGTGGTGGGTAAGTTTAGCTAGTTCAGCGGTGAAAGTATACGAATAATAACACTTGGCGGGGAGGGTAAACAAAAAAACAAATCAACAAACAGCAAACAAAAACACACAGATATGGCAAAAGGTTTTTTTTAGGCAATGATGTGACCCTGAAAAGGGCCTTTTTTGTTTGTTTGTTTGTATCTTTTGTTTACACCATTTCATTAACATAAATGACATCTCACTGATCTTCTTTTCCTCAAACTTTGTCTGACCTCCGGACCGAAGATTACGACTCTCTTCAAACAGTCATGTCTCTTCACATATATTCTTCGTTTCCAAAGGACCATAACAGTCATCTGAGTGATAGCCCCTGATGATTTGACATACATGGGATAGTCCTGGTGAAATACTATTGACGATAGGTGGGTAGACGATTCTACGTTAGTCGAACAGTATGTTCTTTCACCAATCCTAGCACGCGATACAAAATTCAGCCACAGTGAGGAGTACGTCTTCCAATCCGAAGAGAACTACCTGTGACGTCACGTTCCCCCCATATAGATGCGCTAGTGTCTCAATGAGACAGAGTTAAAACATGACGGAAACTAAGAAGACGATTAATTGGGGTACACAGGTCATGGCGACGAAGAGTGATGGCATAGCAGCGGATACCAAAGCCAACATGGATCTACTTCCAGCAGAGGTCGATTCTAATTAGGATTTAGTGGATTTTCTCTCGTTCCGGTACCAGAGCCTTCGCGACCTTTTCCTCCTTTATTTAAAAATAAAGAATAACGTAAAGAAAGAATAACGTAAATGTCTCTTGGTTTAAAATTTATGAAAAGTTTAAAGTAAAATCAGAAATCGATATAATTGATGAAATCAGTATTAATTATGCTAAAGCGAGTAAATGTCATATTTGTACTGGTATGTTTGTTAAAGAATATAAACCAGTGAGTGTCAATCTTGATCAGCTTAAAAAAATAAAGAATCCACCGCGTTATATGACAAAAACGGCTAATTATTGTTACTTAACCTGTAGGTATCTCGGAGCCGCTCATAAAGTGTGTAAAGATGATTTTCATAGTTATGTTTTTGCATCGCACATAACTTTCGCGGATATGATGGCTATTTTATTTAACTGCGCTAGGCCATCCTGATATTGTAGCTCTTTGCGATAAAAAAGAATAACTGGAATACCTAACAATTAAGAAAAATTTATGTCTGTTACTGTTGGTCCGTTAAGATTTATTTATAGCATGCAGTTTATAGCATCTTTGCTAGATATGTTAGCTAGAAACTAGTGTTTTCACTTCGCTTAAAGAACACTTTGGTGATAATTTTAGCATTATGAAAAAGAAGGGAATATTTCCTTATAAGTTTTTAACATCTCTCGATGTTCTTTATGATGTTTCTTTGCCGACTGAAGATAAATTTTACTCACTACTTACTGGAGAAAACAACTGATGCTGAATATAAACACGCTCAAAATGTTTGGAAAATATTTGTTTGTAAAACTCGGCGATTATATGGATATTTTTCTCATTCAAGATGTGCTGCTGCTCGATGATATCTTCCAAAGTTTCAGAATCACTTCGCTGGATAAATACAAACTCGATCCCTATCATTACTTCTCAAGTCCAGGATTATCATGTTGTGATGCTTTATATAAAATATCAAAGTCTGTCACAGAGTTGATAACAGATGGCAACATCGATATGTATTTATTCTTCGAAAAAGCGATTCGTGGTGGTATCTCTGTAATATCACATAAATACGCTCGAGCTAACAATAAATACCTGCCTGATTATAACCCTGATGTTGAAGCTAGTTATATAATTTATCACGATAAGAATGCATTATATAGCTGGGCGATGTCTCAATCAATGCCTTATGCGGTAGAGAGATGGGTTGATTAGCGCGAGTTTCAAATCGATACTAAAAACTTATCAGTCGACCTAAGCGATTCGAATCATACTTATTTTCTCGAAGTTGATGTTGATTATCCAGCATCATTGCATGACGCGCTTAATGAATATCCGTTTCTACCTGAGAAGATAATTGTGAGTGATGCAATGTTGTCTAAAGAACAGTTGGTCAATCGCTCTGTAACGCCTTGCACTATACCTAAGTTAGTTCCAAATTTGTTCAATAAACGTAATTATATCTGTCATTATAAAAATCTCAAGCAAGCGTTAGATGATGGTCTCGTTTTAGTAAAAATTCATAAAATACCCCGAGTAAGGCAGTCGAGATAGATGTCGCCGTATATCAAGTTTAACAATGATATGAGAACCGCCGCTACAACTGATTTGGAGAAAGATTTCTTCAAGCTCATGAATAACTCAGTGTTTGGTAAAACCATAGAAAATATACGCAAGCATGAAGATGTTGAAATCGTTAATAATAAAGAACGTTTTAGTAAACTGGTAGCTTCTGATGCTTTCGCTGGCCACATGTACATCAATGAAAACCTAAGTTTGGTTAAAAAAAATATAAGACCAATCTAAAGCTTAATAAACCAGTGTTTGTTGGTGCTAGTGTGTTGGAAATTTCCAAGTGGTTGATGTATGAGTTTCACTATGATTTTGTTAAACGAGTGTGTCCTAATTCAAAATTGTTATTCACCGATACTGACTCGCTCGTCTACCACGTATTTACTGAAGACGCCTACCAGGATATGTATAATCGCAAAGATGAATTCGATCTGTCCAATGTTAGTAAAGATTCTCCGTTTCACGATCCTGTTAATAAGAAAGTTATGGGAAAGATGAAAGATGAGTTTTGTTTTCGTCCAGTTCTAGAGTTTGTTGGTATGCGCAACAAGATGTATTAGGTTAAGTCTGCTGACAACAAGAAAACCAAAAAGCTAAAAGGAGTTTTAAAAAAATCTGTTGTTAAAAAAAGATATAAATCATAGCGACTATGTCAATATTCTTAGAAATTCATCAAAACACTTTGCTACAATGTACTCCATGAGATCGTATAAGCATAAAGTAAAAACTGATAAATCGAGAAAGCACGCGCTAACCAATTTTGATGAAAAGATATATTGTTGCGATGGAATTAATACACTAGCATTAGGACATTATAAGATAAATTAATTTTAACGTTTCTTCTGATGTGAATAAGTTTGCTCATATATTTTACGGTTCTTTTTTGGCAATAAACCCATCAACACGTTCTGCCATTAGTTGTTCTTCAATAACTTTTCTTGATGCCTCGCTTAGTTGTTTATAAATATATTCATATACAACTGGATTAGTCCGCCATTCGCTTAACAATTTCTTGTTATCCGAACTCTTTATTTTATAACAAGACCATACTGTTGGGTAGCTTTGATAAATTGCATTTCCAGCTTCCACATCGCCGCTGTTAACGTTTAACGTTGCAGATGCCCCTGGTATTGTAGTGAGATCGTCTACTACTTTACTTGTGTGATTTAGTAAAAATATTTTCCTTTTAATACTTTAATACTGCCATGTATAAAACTTTTCTCGTCATACTCTTTGCTATCAATAATTTTTTTATTCGTTGGATTAAGATTATTATAAACATGTTCATATACATCTTTGTTAGGATCGCTCATCCAGCTATCTATCATTTTTTGATCATCTTCGCTTTTTATCTTATAACAAAGCCATAATGACCCATCTCGTTGATAAATAAGCTTATTTTGGCCGACGAGTTTTTGATTTATTTGTAAGCTAATTGCTGCATATAATACAAAATCAAATTCAACCATTTTTTTCTTCGTGAAATTAAACGCTATTACTTTCATATACTTTGGAAAGACAAGTTCACCTGATTTCATCGTGTATGATTTGGCTGACATATATGGTTCTCTAATCATTATTCAATTTTATTTTTATTTAATAGTTATTATATAATTATATAAAATGCGATAATTTAAATCATATTTGTTTTATTACTAATGCAAGAGTCGGTTTTATACTTATAGTGAATTTAAAAATTCTGAGATTATTTTTTAAATCAGAATCAATATGAGATGTGATGAAAAAGGATGAGTTATATTTGTTTTACACTAATTTTTGCTTTTTTATTTGTTCAAAATCAATATGAAGTGTTATTTTCATTAGTGTTTTATAATCGGTGTTTTCCTATACTGCTATACTATAAGACAGCTTTACTTATATTGACTTTTTGAGAGATTTTAAAAATTCTGAGATCATATTTTATCTCAGAATCAATATGAAATGCGATGAGAAAGGTTGAGTTACATTTGTTTTGACGCAAAACTTTGCTTTTTAATTTGTTGAAAATCAATATGAAGTGTTATTTTCATTAGTGTTTTATAATCGGTATTTTCCTATACTATTGTCGTTCTCGTCGGCATACGTTCTTCCTACCACGATGGCACGGATAAACACGTTTTGTCTTGAGGGGTGTTAATTTGGACGATGATGCGCTTGATACTGCGAAGGTCGTCTTACCAGTAACACTTTTTTGCATCCTGTTCCTTGGGAAAGAAAAACATGGGTCATGAACAGTGCCGCTTTTTCATCGGTGATGTGAAACTTGTCGTTGAATTTTTTTACGTGTTGAATCTCGTCGATGACTTTGTAAGGTGTCAGTTCTGATGAGCTGCTAAACTCTATGCAAACGGGGGACTTAGAATGTTGTGATTAATTGATAGTCTCAAGCGATCGTCTTCTTTGGCTTGACATTGCTGTTTCAGTGTGGTTAACAAAGAATCCCACACATCGGTGATGAACTCTTCTGCATTCTCCAACGGTACGTCGGACATGAAATCTTTAAACTTCCCCGTGTATGTGTAGGCATTGGTTCTAAATTTTCAAGAGGAGCGTTTGTCCGTCTGTCGAATGTGGTAGTACTTTTCAGGGTTTAGTCGTGGTGGACTTTGGGTTGGTGCAGAATCTCTGTGCCTGGATTCTGGCTCACTCATGTTATCTTCAAAATCGCTGACATGGATTTGAAGCAAGGCTTCAGCTACTGTGCAATGAGATAGGTCATGTTTCTGTCTCTTACTTTCTTTTCTTTTCTCCTCGAAGTGATGCGATCGTTTCATCTTAAGTACAGAACGTCAAATGACTACATTTGAAACGCGAGGGATCCCTTTATATCTATGTCAGACCAGTGTCCTGTCTATTCAAAGGGTCGGTCTCTTCCCTTCAAGTATTCATTTCACTTTCAAACCTGCCAGAACAATAGAAGGGCCAACACAAATTGAACTTCTAATCAGAGATTTGCGAGGTGTCATACGATCGTGTTCTTGAGACAAGCCAACGAACTACTTCCCATTATTTCAAGATAAAAGCCAAGATACTTGCTATATCTGTCAGAAGAAAGGGCATTGGTCTTCAAAATGTCCAGACCGTCAAAAATGCAAAAAGGTGTCAAAAGAGACAAAAGTCAAGATACCCGTTTTCATTGTCAATATAAAGGACATTGGTCTTCAGACTGCACTAAGAAACAACAGGAGATAGGAAATAAATAAAAATAAATTCTTTAGTAACCAAACTTCAGGATCATCATCTGATTCTTTCTTTTTTCGATATATTTTAACTGGCTTGCTAAAGTCGGGATTGATCAACGATGTTATCTTATAACCAACAGAAACTGGAACATGTTTTGACAAGTGAACGGTTTCTCTTTTATGATTTTTACAATCGTTAACTAGCGAAACCTGAATCGATTCGAAATCATATGTTATTGCAAATGACAGTGTAGATGAATTTTTAAAGTTGCTAAATTTCAACAACTTACACGAACTGCTCGGTAGAGTTGTTCTTTGATTAAAAACGCAGTATTTTATATGATTATTTAGTTTGATATCATTTTGAAACCCCTGTAAACATTTATAGCAGAAATAAATTTTATGTCCTCCTTTCGTATACTGCTTTGCGAGTAATCCATTAAAGTTCTTTATGAGAGAATAATGCTGCTCATGATATAATAGATTTTTAGTGTCAGGTCCAGCATGTGGTGATATTCGAATTCGATAAATCTTATAGCTGGCATCAAATCCGAAAACGTTTATCGATAAATTATTTTGTCGTTCGATTTTCTCAATATGTTTCATCGGAGTTGGGAAATCAACTCTATCTAGATTCAATTCAGATACATATTTGGTATAATTCGAAACTCTGCTCAGATTTTATATGCTAGAAATAAACTGGCCAGCAGCGACAACATAATGCATTTATTATCATCATTAACAACATTAATAACGCAATGCGTATTTGCAATTGTGCTCAGTAACTTAACAGATATTCTACCTCGCAATGGATCATACTTACTACTATGCACAAGTAGATAATCCTTAGAAGCTAGACCCCAACCAGATCCAGATCGGGTATAAATATCGATTTTGTGCTCAATTTCTTGCATTATAATATTAGCAATTTTTTTAACATCTTTATCATTATAAGCATAAACAATTTTTGGGTCGGACTTTATATACGGCCGCGTAAACTTATCGCTCTCAACGGCGTGAATAAACGTAACGCGAAGTTCAATAATGATCTTATTTCGAGGTTGTTTTATAAGAATATAATCAAATAGCGGATTTAATTAATCTTTCCAGCGGCTCTGAATCAGTTTTAACTCGATATGTATTGCTAAAACCTTCGAATGATGAGAGAATTTCCATAATTTTTAGCTTATTTTTTTTATCTCCTTCGAGATCACTCTGCAGCTGCTCGAGTTCTACATTTGACCTGTGATATTTCGGTTTCTTTCCAAATGTCGCTTCGTAATCGTTAATAAGTTTTAATACTTTTTGTTGTCGAGTCTGTTTAGTTATCTTGTCGAGTTCTTTATCATGATCTACTGTTATAGCTACAGGCTGCGATTTTCTACGATGAATTTCTTTTTGTAACTCTTCCAATTCACGATTCGATCTAGGATATTTTGTTTTTTCCCAGTTAGTCTTTCGTGCTCCTCCATGATCTTTTTCGCTAGTTCAGAACGGCTATGCTTTGATCTTGACATGCTTTATTAATATAATTATATAATATTTATTTAAATTAAAAAAATCATTTAAATTATATTTGAAACAAACAATAAAAAGATATTATTATATAATGCCATTTCCACATATTACAAAGAACTGTAAATAGCTCTTACAAGGTTCTGATAAAGTTTGCGGCAGAAGCTGCTATCAAGAATATTGCGGCGCTCAAAGCGTATATATCAAACGCAGCAATTCGCAGGGACTACAACCTTGTATACGCGGTGGCCTTGAAGCTCTTGGAAAATATAGAATATGTTGCGAATGTGATGGAACTGATTACTCAAACTTGTTAAATTATTACTAGAGAAGAAATTTAAAATGCGTCGCTTATAAGAAAGATCTGCCGACGATCGAGCAGTATTTAGCTATACGGGTTTAACTTAGGTAAACGAATGACAGATCAATCTACAACTGCTTTATATTATAATTAACTATTAAATATTTATAACAAATCGGAATAAATCCAGATTGCCTTAAATTATTAATTTCGTGCTTGATTTCACCTGATTTAATCTTAGCGATCTTAGTGGCATTATCATACTTGTTAAAGATTTTTGTTTTGGAAGCAACGTGTAAATCTAAATATCTATCTCGCAAATTAAACATAAGTCGCAATCTAACAATGCTTTTAATTTCTACGTTTTTATCAAGAATTAGATTCATGTTTTTGATTGATACCGTGAGATCTTAATTTTTAATTTCTTCAGTATGTATTTGCGTAAGTTTAACTTGTTTAAGTTCATCACATATTCGCGTAAGTTCTTTATCTGTCCTTGGATATCTGGATCTTATTAGTAACTTTTCGTGATAATCATTTAATAATTTGCAAATTTTGTCATGTCTTTTATGTTTAAGCTCATCAAGTACTAGATGAAATATTTTTTTCTGAATTTATTCAAGAGACTTTTTCGATTTAGGATATTCTAGTTTATTTTCAAACAGCGATTCATGTGATTTAATGACTTCCGAACGTGTGTGATTCGTTTTTATAATTTTATATAACTATGTATTTCATGATTTATATTTAATTAAAAGTTAACATGATTATATATCAATGCCATTTCCACGCGGAACAAACGACTGCAAATGGCTTTTTATGGGCAGCACACAAACTTGTAGCAAAAGATGTTATAATGAATACTGCTCTGCTCACGCTCAGCATATGAGAATTACAAAATCATCTGCAATGAAACCATGTTTGCAATGGGGACTTGCAACACGAGGCAAAAATCAAATATGTTTTAGCTGCGGTAGCAATCTTTATTCAAATATGCATAATTATCACAAAAAAAAGAAACTTAAAATGCGGCGCTTATAAGAAAGATCCACCAACGGTTGAGCAGTATTTAACGATGCGGACTTAAATGCAGCATTTTATCGAGTTATAAAAATAATGTCTGCGACGCTATTACTCGACTCCAGCCAATCTGATAAAGACAGCGCTAACTTCTCAGTAAAGTATATTCCGCCAATAGAGCTAGATCGCGAAAAACAATACAAAATTTGATTAATTTTCTGCACTTGTTGGAATGCCATGGCAAATTTTAAGACAGGTATTAATGATGAGTTTCTATTTACTTCTAACACTGGAATTTCTCCATTATTTCGTAAATATATATCAATTAAAATTCCACAAGGCGCCTACAACATAACTGATTTGAATAAAACGATAAAAGAATTTATAACGAAAAATGGTGGCAATGGAGATGAATTTGAGCTAGCACTGAATTATAATACATTGCGAGCAAGAATAACTTTAAAATATAGATTTGCTGTTACTTTATTTCAAGGTTTTGCATCATTGATAGGATTTAGAGCTGCTATATATCAATCTTATGGAAATCCTGAAACATTTGAAGGCGAACCTCCAGTAAATATAACTGACGTAAACACTATACTGGTAAATTGTTCTATCGCATCTAGTTCTTATTCAGCTAAAGGCAGCAAAGGGCAAACTATTTATAGTTTTTCACCAGAAGTTTTACCGGGTTCTCTCATGCAAATCTATCCAAGATGTGGTATATATTATCCGCTAAACGTTGAAAATCAAATAAATGAGGTAAATATGCAGCTTACGGATCAAACTGAAAGACAGCTGGATTTCAATAACGAGATCGTTACTTATTACGTACACCTACGCGCAATCACTTCATGATTATTTTAAAATTGAAGATATTTTTAATGATCATATGGGAGATACAATTTATCATGACGGTCATTTGATAGTGCGTAGAAATTGTATTAACTACGGTAGGATTAAAAAACGTGAAGAAAATATACTTTGTATTCATTGCAAAATATGGTTTAAATCAATGTTTGATAAATTACAGTCAATAATTGAAATTATATAGAACGAATTGTTGATGTATAAAAAAATATTTACTCGTGAAATTTGTTGATTTTTGTCAACTTTGCATGGTTTTCACCTAACGAAGATGAGTAAAATCAAAAAATGATGATACTTACTGAGTTTCATCTTTTTCATCTTCATCTAATATTTGCTGGTCTATTCTTCTCATTCTTTTTTCAATTCTTCTATTGATCTTATTTATGTTGCGATGAAATCTTAATTTTTTTAATTTTTCTTCATCCTCAGCACGGGTTGTGAGTTTCTTTTTCTTTTTTTAAGCTTTTAATGATATCTCTGGCATTGTTTTTTTACTTATTTTATTATCAGAACTTTCTTCATCTTCATCAAACTTATAACGTTCTTCTTTAGGTAATTTCTTTTTATATTTAGCGATGTCAAATTTAGCATCTTCTTTGTTTATCAAGTTTGCTTTTCGCCAAATATTATAGACACGCGTTAAAATAATACCATATCTACGAGCGATCGCATCAGCTTTCATAATGTCTCATCATCACAATGTTGATTTTGTTACTCATGTTAAGATCATTAATTTTCTTCGGCATTAGTATAGCCGAACAAATAATAATAATAATAATAATAATAATAATAATAATAATAATAATAATAATAATAATAATAATAATAATAATAATAATAATAATAATAATAATAAAGCAGAGAGACTGAACAGACAACTTTGCTTGGGACGTTGTTTTTTTTAAATAAAAGTTCCTGCAGGGGCTGAGAAAATTAAACGTGAACAACGCTAAACCAAAGTCTCTTTCCACACGATTATATATTTAATCGTATAATAAAATCTTTGGTTAGTTTATTTTTGTTGACATATTCTTATGATTTTGTCGGGCTATTTTGTCTACGAGTAAAGCGACTCAATTGTTGTCCTTAACCCTCTCTGCTGCTATGAATTATAAAGCCATTATAAATATTATTAATAAAGAGTATTGGGGAACAACACTCAGCTAAATTAGCTCGAGAGCTATTAGAGGCAATTAAAAAATATCTACCTGTTCGTGATTCTGTTAAGGAACAATTACAATCGCGTCAGGAATATCAAGTTGAATTTGAGGAGGATACAAAACAATTATTTAAACCTGTTACTGATACAACTAAAGATATTCAACTTGTGTTAGAGAAAACGGCTGAAGCAACTGAAAAAAGCAAAAGAGCAAAAAGAACTAAGGAAACAAAAAAGATTCTTGAAGAATCTCCAGCCGAAATAGCTGCTGCGATGCCAGTCCTGGAAATACATGAGGATGCAGACCAAGCAGAAGAATGTGCTGTAGCACTACTAAAACCAGCAGTTAAATTGATAGATAAAATTGATGAAGATTTTATTAACTCAATTAAGAACTTTATAAATCTAGATCAATTAGCTAAATTTGCTGTGGATAGTTTTAGTCGAAGAGGTGAATTAATGAAACCTGGACACGAAAAAGATATTAAAACACGTGAACAGTGGAAAAAGTATTATTTCGCATATACATGGATGTTAAACAATCTAGAGCTGATAATCCATCATATCAGGATTATGCTAAGGCAAGTGATAATTTAATCAAATCAAGAGGAGAGGAGAAAAAAAAACATCTAAAACAAAAAACACAGAAATAATTTGAACAATCATCTAGTGATTATTCAGAATTAATGACATCAACACAACTTAGATTACCACCACTAGTTAAACCAGCACCACAACAACCTAAACCACCATCACCACAACAAGCACAACGACAAGTACAACAAAAGCTACAACAACTAAAACAAGAACGACAACAGGAAAAACTACCACCGAAACCAACTGAACGGGAAGAAAAAGTATTTCAAAACCATACTGGTACAACTGGAACTGTTGTAGGTAGTGGTCTTATTACCTGTCCCATAAATGTTCTCGCTGATGTTGAACGACTAGAAATACTCATTGAAAGAAAACGAGCTGGTAATAATTACCCAGAAATTATTAATGAAGCAGGAGATTTTTGTAAACTATTATTTAGTGGCGGTATTATGGACATTGATGTGTATCAGTCTTTCATTAATGAAATTGCTGATGATTATTATAGTGACTAAGTCACAGTGATTAGATACAATTAGTGATAAAGTCAATGAATAATAATATGATTGTGTATGGTGCTCAACGTGGACCTACCATGGTTAGGGTAATAAACTCTCGATTACCAGTATTCAAAGCAACCTACGGAGATGGACTAGGTTTTATTGTTCAGGGTCTAATTAGAATAAAAGCCCCAAAAGCAATACCTATTGCGAAGCAGCTGGGTATGAAAGCTATTGATGTTGTTCGTCAAAAAGGTATAGACGCTGCTGGTAACCTTGCTAGCAAAGCATTCTCATCGATCAAAGATAGACTAGCACGATTAATACGCAAATCTCAAGCAGTCCGACCTCAACCAGTGAAATTGCCCAGGACTGAAGTGATGCCCGCAAGTGTAAGTAAAATAATAAATCAAGCCGCTAATCAAAAACTAGCGGAGTTAGTTGATGTCCCAATGTCGGAAAAAGAAAAAATATAACCGCTAGTCGGATAGCAGGAAGTGATCTCACTTCTCGAAGTGATCTTCGTGTTAGACGAAGATGATAGTAATAAAAAGATGTTCAAGCGGTATAAGTGATCCTGCATGTGACATGGACGCACCAGTTTTCAATGATGAGTCTGTGCGCGATTATCAGTATTATTCTTATGACGCCCGAATTCCAGATCAGCATGGACGTATCGAATTACAGGTTCAGGATAGAAGCATTTATTGAGTTAGATGGAGAAGTTTTAAATAACGCTAATCCTGCAGCATCAGCAGCATATGCAGACGATGTTAGTGTTGGTTTTGTTAGTAAGGGTATTATGGCGTTGTTTCATAGCGCTACGTACATGATTGACGGAAAAAATATAGAATCAATTCAAAAAGACGTTGACGTTGCTACAATAATACTTGGTCTTGCAAGATACAGTGACGATTACTTAAGAACAGCTGGTCCATCAATGATGTTTGTAAAAGACACCTATAATTCTCCAGAATACCAACAATATGAAATAGGACGACCAAGAAATTTTGCCAGAAACACCGATGTGGATGTAGAGAGAATGATTATTAATGTAGATCCAGATTTCAACTTAGGATTTAGATCACGTCGAGCGATGTTAAAAGGAAATAGGAGAACATTTTCATGTGCAATTCCACTGTCACATATCCTTGGATTCTGCAGACATGAACGAAGGGTTATATTCGGAGCCAAACATACAGTTGTACTCGTACTAAAACGTACAGATGATGATGCAATATGGAGACCCGCTGGTGATCCTGGTATTGTAGTATTAACAAAACTATCCCTGTGGATATCAGAAATATGCCCCTCGATATCTGAAGAACAACGGTTACTTTCTTTTATGGATCAAGGTGGTAAATCAGCGTTGTCATGGTTAACAATAACCACAGATGCTATCCAGAGCAATATTAACGGTTTATTTACATGGCAAATAGCTTCTCAACAAGGTGTTTCTGCACCGCGACACATATTTATTCCATTTCAAGATACTACACGAGTAAAGGATCAAACGCGTAGTATTATGATATTTGATAATCTCGGTATTTCTGATGTTTCATTAAGAATAAATAGATATCAAGAACCATCTGAGGATATTTTGTTAAATTTCGATCAAAATCATGTAGCACGTGCGTATTATCGTCTTCTGTCGTTTATGGGACGTGATCAAAATGTTGATACTGGATTACAAATATCACAACTAGATTTTACAACTCTGTATCCGTTTAATTACTTTTTGCTGGAACATTTAGATTTAACCAGACAATCTGTTGTAGATATACATTTTCAAGCTCGTGTTAATAGAGATGTTGGAGTTATTCCTAATTACAGAGCAATTGCTGTAATACTCAGTGATAAATCAATGTTATTCGAAGGTGTTGGTGGACGAATGAGAGTCATTGATGCGCAGTAGAGAACATGTAATTAGAACGCTCATAATATTAATAATGTCAAATCATCATGTTAGTGTGAGTCTGACTCCTGGTCAGGTCAAAAGACTGCAATCAGCATCAAACAATAACTGTTGAATAAAAGTATCGTTGAAAAAAGAACAGATGAGCGGTTCAAATAAATTATCGTTGACCGATCGACAATTCAAAAACTTTAATGAAGCAAAATGATCAAATAAAGGCGTCAAACTTAGTCTTTCTGCAGGCGCCATAAAAAATACTTTTACAACGGGTGGTATATTTCCTTTTTCTCGCAGCTATACCAGCATTAATAGCTGCTGCAGACCCTGCTGTTGCAAAAGCTGCTGCGTTAGACGCTGTTGAAACGGCTGCTGGAATGGCGTTAAAGAAAGCAACTGGACAAGGAATCAAAAAAAAAAAGAAAAGGTCTAAGACTTCCAGGAACCCCGACTTCATGGTACGAAAAAGGTATAAGACTAGGAACAGTTCGATGATAGTTCCACTAACAAATTTTGATTTGCTCGATGCTGCAAAGAAAATAAATATAAAAAAACTTAAGAGGAGTTTTTATGCGCGATCAATTACCAAAACAACCTAACAATAATAAAACTGTTATCATTAATCTTCATAAAAACTCTGGATCTGGCACGCATTGGATAGCGTATGCAATTGATCCACGTGGAATTATCTATTTTGATTCATATGGATTAGCGCCACCAAAAGAATTTCTTCATTATGTCAGTAATAATACTGCTCCAATCTGGTTTTCAACACTACCAACACAAACATTAACTGATCCACCAATATGTGGTCGTGAAGTACTTAATGTGCTTGATGCTCTATCAATGGCACCGCAAGGAAAGGCACATCATAAAGTCGTGCATGAATATACCACACTATCACATTTGAACAGACATCAGTAAATATAATGGTAGATATTTATAGAAGATCTGATCGTGGTAAAGCTCAGCAGCAAGGTGATTTATCTAAATATGCAACCCTCAATCAACTCAGAAATGAGATTGACGATTTATTAAATATTACAAGTGTGGATCAAAATGAAGTAGTTGTTTTTCAGGACAAACAAGGACGAGTAAAGACAAACAATATAAAACTGCCAGACGTACTTTTAAGAATTCCTACTGCAGTTGCTGATAGTATCGTAACTTTTACTGATCAGTGTAAAATGCAGGATTCCGGTAAGTCAGTTAACGATTATGTCAGGACGACTGGCGGTGTATCCAGTGAAAACGTTATTATGAACAAAAATAAAATTAAAGATCTTGGATATCTATCTACAAATAGTGATGCTGTTACAAAAAAAAATATGTTGACGATAAGGAAATTCCAATAACGACTTCGTTAACGACAATCAATGATGGAGTTGCTGCATTTAGAACTGATTTTTCTAATCACATACAAACGTTTCTAAATTTTCGTAGAAATATAAACAAAACTAATAACGAATTTTTTGGAAGTCCACCAAATGTTGATATAAAACTTACTGATATTAACACAAAACTCAACGATATTATTAGTGGAATTCCGGATATTATTCAAAAGACGAGCCTGATTAAAATTTTGTCACAAACAGATCACTAACATCGTGTACGTCATCGGATCAGGCGAAGTTACATGGACACAACAAAATAAAACCATCAAACTCACCGCGGAGATAGCTGGTATATATAGGTTGTCTGTGTTTAGTGTTGTAGAAATTAACATACTTACAACATCTTCATTAGCTAATAAATTGTCTAGAACCGTATCTGTAATGTTGGATAAAGATTCTGAAGAAACATTCACGTTGGAATCGTCGGATAGAAGTTTGTCCTCCGCTAATTACTGGTGGTGTCTGGAATTTGTAACTAAAGCTCCCATTTTAATTACTTAATGAAATGACAACGTCATAAGTATAATGAATCCAATGGCAGAGTCAGTCATTGACGTTCAACATCAAAGATATTATCTGGCGTGTAAGTGTCAGACAGAACTAAAAATATGATCGACGAATACACGTTGAAGGTAAAAAAAATATCGCAGATGCATGGTTGTTATCGATATAGTAGTTTACCCGTTTTCTGCCGTTGTTGCTGAAAACGGATTATTATTATCAACATTAACTATGACTACTGCGGTTTTAACGATTGTCGTTTCTACACCAACAATACGTGCAGACATTCTCAGTATTATTGCTAAAAAAAATATCTTAATGCACGAACGATAAATTACGTGAGTAGATGATGAAATTACACACAGCAGCAACCGCCTATGCTAAATTATGTTCGCATCTTTCCTTGTACCTCAGTGATGGTAAAATATCTGATGAGGAGTTCGTTACGATAATGAAAACCTACGATGAAGCATTTTTAACAGAAAATAATGCACTCTCTAGTGACAATAGTGGAAAGATTGAGAATTAAATAATAAAGATAACAATAATGGCTGAGTCTTTGACATCGTCAAGGGAATTATTGCAACAGATCGCCACTAATACAACTCCTTCAAAAAATAATATGATATCAGTAAGTTCGACCAGTCCTGAATTTAGCATTAACTTTCCAACTGCAATTCCAGCAAAAAAAAATGCATTGGCTTAACTGCGCGTTTATAATAGCTGGCCAAATACCAGATCAAAACCATTCGGTGGATTACCAGCAAATAATTCATTGGTATTTGCTAATAAGAATAAACCGGATGGAACACCTGATTGGCAAGTTGTTGGAATTTCAACGGGTAGTTATCAAATAGAGGAGATTAATGACGAGTTCCAACGCAGAGAAAAATTTATAACCGGAAAAGAATCAAAGATAGTTATTACTTTTGACGAAGCAACACTATCAGCGGTAATTGAAGTAAATTCCCCTGATTACCTCGTAGATATCTATCAGAGTTCAATCAGATCAGTGTTAGGATGGCCTGAAGTCGCACCTGTTTATCAAGGTCCACCAGAACCAACTAAAAATGAGTTTAAAACAAGTGAAGAAAAATTCATTAAAGATCCAGAATATCGAAAAAGTATCCATGGTAATATATAAAATTTGAATTTGATCCAAACAATAATAATCCTTACTTTACCGATTTTGACGGTAAAAGGATCCCACATATAACTAGATCAGCATTTAATTTTATCGAAGATCCCAAGGCTCATTGTTTCAGAGACATTGCTGATGAAGAATTTTTTTAAAAACTGTTAGAAACTCTTAAGCCTGAATATGATAAATCTTTTAATGATTTAAGAAATTTTCTTACTTCATTATCACACCATTATGATCATAAAGTAAAACAGCAAATAATCGAGCTAATAAAACACATAATTGGTATCTTATTTGATTTGTACATCGCCAATCGAAGTATTATAAATGCTGTGACAACACTCCATAATCCTTACACAACTCCAGAAATTAAGCAATTATTTCTTGATCATTATAAAATAAAAGAAAAAGACTTACAAATACTCATTATACCAGTTCTAAATAACGCTAAAAGGAAGAAATCATTAAATGATCTTATTGAAGAATACTATCCGGGAGTAATTTAATAGTGGAGAAAATTAGCCCCACCACTGTATATACTAAAACATAAGAAAAACCGTTCGGTGCCGGTAGACATTTATCGCCAGGCATTGTAATCATAACAACAACAATCGCTGTCAATCTCGTTTGCGACGTTGTGGATGGAAGTTTTCAAATAGATCTTTCAAAGTCTAGTCAGGCACAGCAAGTATACATATTATACACATTCTCATCGCGCGAACCTCTGGGTTTTCTTATTGTATCAGAACCTATAAACCCCAAATACTTGCGTGTTCATAATCCGTTATTATCAAGAATACACTTCAAACTTACATACCAAAATAATCAGATCTTGGACACAAGAAATGAAATTATAAATATAAATCTGTATGTGAGATCATAATACTTTTTATGTCAACGTGAAACAAAAAAAAAATATCTATGGTACTTGTCTATAATACCTGATATATAAAGGTTGGTCCGTATACAACACAGTTACAATATATTATAATATGATAATATGTGTATATATATGATAATATATATTATCATTTTCATTATGACTTTCACTTTCACTTTCCCCATTTTCACAATATTCCCTTAACTGTCTTATACGATAATTTATAATCTTTCTATTTTCTATTTTTTGAGATAACTTTAAATTGATTTTGTTAATAGCGTTTGAGAGAGGTACAAACAATTTTACCTGATTATCAGTGACTGTTGCTAGTGACTTTAACATTCCACTTTGCATTTCCTTTACAAATTTTTAATCTGATGAAGCGTAAATCTGTTTTGATTTTTCATTTGTTGGAATGAGTCAAAATCACATAGAATATTTTCAGCATTAAGATCAACATTGATACCGTTATGTTGTAACTTTTTAATAGCAGAAATAATAGCATTTATACATTTATATTTTCAGTATTCATTAATATATATATATATATATATATATATATATATATATATATATATATATATATATATATATATATATATATATATATATATATATATATATTACAAAAATTAGCAAAATATGTAGTGCGAACTGACACTCGATCTACCGTTCCAACTTGATCAAATTAACCTAATGAGGTTCTTGCACAGTTGTATCCCCACAGAGACCCCTAAATATCCGAAACTTTAGAGGATCAGAGGATTCTGTTTACGCATGTGTAGGTCTTAGCGACCAATTATATATGCCTTGCAAGAGTTCCTAAATATCCGAAACCGAATCTTTAGAAACTCAAAGGCTCTTTGTCTTTGTGACCGAACCAAATTAGGTTTTGGTTTTACGATTGTGTCTTTAGGAACGATGCATTGTGTGGGTACCCTATAGTAGGTCACAAGGTCACGATCTTGTATCAGTTCCCGCTACATATTTTGGACGGCACAAGACGGCACAAACACATAACATATAATGATGATGATGATGATGATGATGATGATGATGATGATAATATAAACAAATGCCATCTTCACATTTGCATACCCACCCCCAATATCAAATTCGAGGGTGATCTACGAAAAGTCATTCCACCACGAATTAACGTAGTGGATAGCTGGCGCTCACCAGTTATTATGAACTTTTGAGAGAGTGATGTATGTAAGATGAAGTTGTTTGCATTTTAAACATTCACAGTGGAGAAAATGTTGGCATACCTATATGCTACTTTCATGTAATGTGGCTGAAATTTCTTGGATATTATTTTGGAAATTTTAAATGATCTTAGGACACTACTAACTAAAATGTCTGCTCCCTTATGCTCCAAAAATCAACCTAAATTTTCCTAAAGTACGCTATTCTTGGCAGCTATTCAAATATGGAAAATAAATTTTGCCAAACTAGATAATACCAGCTTCTAAAAGTGCAATGACTGAATTACCAAATACATAAAATGTAAAAAAAAAAGTTATCGGCTCTTTTTTTATAATTTACCTCAGAAGTTCGAGAAGTGAAAATGAGCAAGTAGAGCTAGCACTTTTTTGAAAGATGCACATCTGGAGTAAGGACAAGCTGTTTACTCTCTAACCCATATTACACCCATCAATCATACATCAAAATAAAGGCAATTAAAGGTTCGTTGAACAATACCTAAGATATACAAAGTCTCTTTTTAAATAACAGTATAACTAGCGAGGAAACCCGGGGAAACTCTTTTTCTTTAAGATTTTAACCCTATGCTAAATACGAAACTGTAGAGTGCCACCATAGGTATGCGCACATGAAGATGGGGGGCTCCGCCCTAATAAATTAGATTTTTGTGGCATAATATTGCCTTTCCCATAGACAATTTTTTTGCCTATCATAGGATTTTAACGCCAATCGCAATTACCACAGCCTTTCCATGTTACAAATCGAGCTTCGGAAACACTTATATATTTAAGGAAAAAAATAACAAAAAGTAACAACAATCACAATTTTTGGTATTTTATTTTTACAGTTTCCAGAAAGTATATATAATTCTGCATAACACAAAATAATACTGAATCAGAGCGTATAAAAGCCGTTTGATTTAGTCAAGAAAAAATAGCTTTACACATGCAATTAGCTATGCATTTTTGCTGTCACTTATCTAAGTCCATGTAATATATGATTCCAAACAGACAGACATATACGTTATTGCCTGCTTCTACTGTTAAATCTCTCTGTTTATAGAATCGGTTATATGTATATATTTCACGTATTTTGTATTTATTGTCATCAAAAATGCTATATTCTAAACTGTCAAGAACTACGATAAAATCGATATAATGGATCTAATTACAACAGGCAGCCTGCCAAGAAATTGGCAAGGTGCCTTGTAAATTCGGGGAAACGGTTTAACAGATTTAAGGTGTAAAAACATAAATATGTGGGCTGAAAAAGTTAAAAACACTGGAGCGTCTATTATCGACGTTGCTGAGCTAGAAAAGTTATTAAGATTTCCAATAACAGTAAAAACGTTGATAGGAGAGATTTTGCACAAAACAAAACATAAATCTAGAGGAGCTCCTATAAATATTATTGACCATAACGCGCATGCATGGACTGATTCTGTAACTGTATTTTCACGACAAAGAACGGTTAAATGTTACCACGGTGATGTATTCGATGCTATCAGTGATATTAGTAAATATGATCCTGTTTCAGTGTGGTTATTTCAGAGTTCTGAATATGATTATTATGATCAGTTTGTACGGTCTAACGGTGATATTTATCGTACAGAATCTCTTTATAAAGAAATGGAAAACCTTGCGCTGAAATATACTTCTGACGATGTCAAAGTTAGACAATTACTAAGTAATTGTTTTACCGTACCATCGGTTGCTGCTCATTTCGCTCAGGAGAAAAACTCGTGGAAGGCGACACGATCAGAGTTTCTTGAAGATGTCGTGAGAAGTTGTATAGAATACGGGCACGGTGGATTGTGGAATACTAAATATAATTACAATGACGTTATCTCAGTTGATATGGTAGCGTGTTATCCTGGGAGTTTTCTTGGATATGGAGAGTGCTCTGAATACTTTAATAGATTTGGACATCCTACACATGACATGACCAGAGTTGCGATAAATGGATCCTTACCAGATTTTGATTTAACAGGATTTGCTTATGTAGAGTCGTTTGAGTTTAGAGAAGGTCTCCATATGATTGTTTATGCGTGGTTTGGAAAACATTTCACTGAAAAATGTTGGGCTCCACTAGTTCTGCTAAGATATATGCTCGATGCTGGAGTTTAAATATCGTTGAAAGCATCTGAAGCTATTATATCATATCGCGTGCAAAAGCAAGTTTGGTTACCAGAACCTGATAAACACGATGAGAAATTTGCAAAAGATCTCGGCAGAAAAATAATCGGTAAGTTTATACAAGGAGGATCACATGATCATAAACGAACTTGTCCAAGATTGATCATGGACGATGCTGAACTCAATTTCATAATCGCTGATACGATGGAGAAAGACACATTTATAAGTCGATGTAATGCTTATTTATCAGACAAAACAAAACTAGGTACCATTGTGAGCTATAATGATGGCGAGTCACCGCAGTTTACTCATCTAAGATCTTCGATGCTACCTTATGTTTCGATAAATCTATTATCGATGATAAACAGATTTCCTCGTTACGCTGTTAGAGTTGCGACAGATTCATTTTATATACACAAAAATATAAAGATTCATTAAATCTCTTTAATGGTGAATGGGGAACGTGGAGAATGAAACAAGAAAATATACTTAGTTATTGTGAATCTGCCGATGATGAAATTGAGAAAACATATTACAGAAATAATCAAGTAACAAAATCATCTGCGCCATCCGTGTATAATCCTGTATCTAGACATAAGACAACACACGCATTAACTTATTCCTGAGTTTAGATATGATTGTCTTAACGCCAACGCATAAACTCGCCAGGGAAATAAAGCAACGTAAAGTCGTGTATATATCATAGTTTCTTTAGATGGTGCGGAAATACATGGACCCCATCACGAATGGGTGAAAAATATATACCTAAAATTATCATATGGGACGAGATATGCACAGTCCTTTTGGAAGTAATACAAATATTTCTTGATTGGTTGTTACCAAAGAGTACTGCAATGATTATGTGTGGTGATCATGGTCAACCACCACCCTTTGTTTGACAGTCTCCACATGAGTGCTTAAAGAACAATGTAGATTATTATGAAGAAATATTTGATGATCATAGAGCTGTTGATGAGTCGCTGAAAGAATTCAAAAGATTAATCCGACTACAGCCAGATAAAACACAGTGTGAAGTAATGTGTTAGATAATTCTAGAAACATCCATGAATGATTTTTGGACCCTATGGAAACCTTCTGATTTGATAGTTGCCGGTAGAAAAATAGTTCGTGACGAATTACAAAAGAAATTATATGCGTTACACAATGAAAAATTCCCAAAGTTACCTGTGCCGTTTTGTTATCGCCCTGCAGATACCAGACAACAAAATGTTGATGTTAAGATTCCTAGTGCAGATACTGAAAGTGTCCGAATACAAAATCTTGTGTTAAATGATATTGTCCTTGTCACTATTGATGTTGTCGATAGCGCGTTAAACATGGATAAATCTCCATGGACGTTAGGGTACGAAATTACGATTCATTCGTCGCAGGGATTAACTATCACTGATACTAACGTTTGGATAGTCGATGATCGTATTGAGTGGTCAAATTTAGTTTATCTCGCAGTATCTAGAGTTAGAAGACTATCACAACTAAAACGGGTTGTTATCATGGATTCCGTAATAACCGAAGAAATCAATAATAATGTCGATATCAATAAAAAGATATGCAGCTATAAGCAGTGTGATAAAAAAAATAATCGCGAGTTTGATATAGATGTGGATATTATTATGTTGTTAAAACAACGACAACAATGTTGTGGCAGTATTTCTAGAAAATAACCCAAGACAATTTCCCGTTGATAGAATTAATAGTAGTCTTGGTCACACGCGCGAAAATGTGATGCTGACCTGTTTGGAGTGTACTCGACGTCGAGGATCTGCAAGTTTATAAAAGTGTACTCGGTGGTAATTGCGTATCCTCAGGAATTATTTGTAATTGTTCACGTACAAATCCACGTTGAGGGGCAGTTGAATCCAATCTGTATATTGCATGTCTACCTGTGGACCTTACCATGATGGATATCTTGTGTGTGGTCACACTCCAAATAGGATCAGTTGCCCTTTTTCTACCTCCTTTGAGTTCTCCAGGTTCGTATAAATATCTAACCGTAACATTGCCTAGTACTGGTTGAGAAATAGATTTACGTTTTATCGGTATATATTTTTTTGTGATCGCATCAGACGGTTTCATAGAAGTTGCACGAGATACTTCCTTATTCAGCGCTGCTATCACATTCGGTAACCTCGCAACCCATCCAAGTGATTTGTAACTGTGGATATTTCCTTTGCATATTGATACCCGAATAACCGGTCAGCAAGTGTTCGATTAAATAGATAAATAGATTCCATTATAATAATTATACAATTAATTACCAGCCTATAACACTATTTTACTTTTCATAGCAGATTTTATTAGGAAACTAGCGAGTTTCTCTCTGACAGATTGATTAGGTATAGAATTAAATGCATGAGTCAATTTCACATCTGCGAGATGTCGTTGTTGCAAATCATGATTTTTATAAGCAACGTCATGAATGTGACATGCTTGATCGATCTTATTTACTGGATACCCTACAAGTCTTGGTCGATCTTGGTTATCGAGTCTGATATCGAGACGAGTTCCAGGACCACAGTAATTATATCCAGGAATGTGTTTCTCACCAACATACTTAGACCATAGTAATCCAGGTAATTTTCCTAAAGAAGCAGCAATATCCCCACCTATCTTTGTTGTCCCTGAGATAAATTTATATTTTTGTGTACCACATTTTACACATTTACCTGTTAATGCATGTTGTTTTTTTCGTTATTATTGTTGTTAATCCAGTGGTAGGTGTCGATGATTTAAATCGAACACAATATAGACTCATGTTATTAATAATATGGATACAATAATTGACTTTTCGGCTATACAAAAACAGGAACCAGTGAAGCACCATCCAGCATTACCAAATTCGATAAGAATGATTATAATAGGTCCATCTGGATCAGATAAAACACAATTATTGTTAAATTTATTAATGAGGTGGTTGAGATGGAACAAACTATATTTAATTGCACCGTCTGTATGTGATCAGCATTGTATGACGTACTTAAGAATTTTAACGAGAAAGCAAAATCAGTTAATAAAGACGGTGACGATATTATTGACTTTATCACAGATATAGATGAAGCCCCGTCTGTAGATGACTTAGATGGATTCATTAATAATCTCGTAGTATATCATGATGTGATGCTGGACAAACAATCTAATCCAGCTAGAATATTTTCTCGAGGTAGACACAAAAATACAGATGTGATTTATGTTACTCAAATATATACACAAATACTTAAGCTGATCAGAGATAACTAATATTTTGGTTGTGTTTAATGGAGTAGATAATTATACTCTGCAGAATATTTATTATACCTGGTGTTCAGGGGACATGGATATGAATAAATTTAAAAAATGTTTTTCCAAAGCCCAATCTGTTCCGTTTGGATTTATAACGATAAATCTTCATGATCCAAGATCAAGATATCGTGTAGGTCTGAACAAAATCTTTGGTTAATCTCCCCTGTCAAAGTCAGGAGCAGCAGAGAGGGTGAACGACAACAATTGAGTCGCTTTACTCGTAAACAAAATCGCCTGACAAAATCATAAAAATACGTCAACAACAATAAACTAACCAAAGATTTTATTATACGACTAAAGAAATAATCGTGTGGAAAGAGACTTTGCTTTAGCGTTGTTGAAGTTTTATTTTCTCAGGCTCTGCAAGAACCTTTATTTTTTTAAAAAAAAAAACGTTTCAGGCAAAGTTTTCTGTTCAGCCTCTCTGCTGCTAATAATAATAATCAGATTAATGCGGTTAAAAGCTGATCTGAGGGTTTTCATTATTATTATTATTATTATTATTATTATTATTATTATTATTATTATTATTATTATTATTATTATTATTATTATTATTATTATTATTATTATTATTATTATTATTATTATTATTATTATTATTATTATTTTGCTAAATTTGAATTGCTATTTAGCGAGCAATCTAACAACAAATGTGATATTTGGTATGATGACCACGGTGTGCTGCATATGCATTATATTAAGACGAGGCGTTTTGGAAAGATAGAGAAAATAAATATTGCCAAAGTTGTAGGTTATGGATTAAATTAATGTTTTGAAAATCTACAATATATTATAGAGATAAATTATTTATTTGCGAAATTGGCTGATTTTTATCAAATTTTCTGATTTTTTTCGTCGTTTTTCAACGAATTTTCTAGTTTTCATTACGTAAAAACCCCAGGGGTCTTAACGGGAATTAACATTACATTTAAGTTTGTTTGTCAAAAACCAGTTTTATCCAGTTTTTTATCATAATTTTATAGCAAAAATCTACACAGTACAAGCAAAATAACTAGTTTATCCAGTTTTTGATCAACGAATAAAAAAGGTAATGTTAATTCCCGTTAACCCTCCTGGAGTTTTCATCCTACGAGAACTACAAAACTCAATAGAAAACAATAACAAACTCAACTAAAATACCTATAAAATCTACATAATCAGCACAAAAACGAGCAATTTGATAAAAAAATCAAACAAAATAAAGACTTTATAAATAAATTAAATTTGATCAAGTAAAGAATGTTTTGTGTCAGTTTATAATATTTTCTGGATTGAATTATAAATTGAAAGCTAAATAACACCATATACATGTTTTATACTTACCTTGGTCTCGCTTGATAATTATATTATTTCTAAACCGCATTGAATCGACAAACAATAATTATATTGTATTTATCTGTCAATAATATCAAACATATCATTGACATATTATTGATAGTCCTCATTTCATTATTTATTATTATAGATAATGTGGAGATTCAATAACTATAAACAATAACTATTGTTATATCAGCCAATTAAAAATAAATTGTTTACTGTTGTTTTTTTTTGTGAATTATTTTCTGCATGATAATAATATCACCGAACTTTTTCAGGTCCGGATTGAATATGCAACTACTTGACAAATTCTCCCAAGTACTAAGGCCGGACCTGAAAGAGTTAGGAATGAACCAAAGACTCAATTTGGTCTGTCTTTGAATACTCATATTTGGTGCACTACACCGTGGCAGGACACACCTCCCACCGTTACTGAGAGTAAAGGTGAATTCTGTCAAAACTTCTGATAAGGAAGGTGGAAACACCTATGGCGTTCGCCGCGAATTTGCACATCACTATGTACCCGTCAGTAAGTCAATTTTCGACACTGTCTTCAATCTTGGCTCCACGAGAAACTCCTATAAATGCTCTGGACACTGCTGAGACATGCATTTCCGCTTCCTTGAGACAACAGCAAGGACTAAACAGAAAGAGACTACGAAGACACCCCTCCAGAGAACTTCAAACTCCTAAGCTAGAAAGACTAAAAAAGGAAATGTACAAGTCATTGACGTTATGGATTAATAAATTACAAAAAAGAAAAAAAAATTGATGCACCGAGAGTCTTGCGCCTGTTACGAGTAGGATCTGGATCTCTTGGACATGCCAACCACCCTAATGACGATGCAAGAATCGCAAAGGGTAGAATTTCCCATCTCGTCTTTGCCGGATTCAGCTCTCATCGAGTTTGAAATGAAAGGACAGCCCTAGGATTACATATAACTGAATAGTATTTACTTGTATCTGAAACTCAAATTAATCAACTCGGACAACAGTGTTCCATAAGTCAATGTCACAGTAGATCTCGTAAAGAATTAAATGCATTCTTTGTTCAGCGAAGTGGATTTGTATTTGAATATAAAAACTATTCAACAATAGCATGCATACTTACCCATACCAAGCGTGCCTAGAAAATCTCTTGACGTACGGAAAAGAGGCCAATAACATACGTCTGGATGCTTGCGTGGTATTAAAACCTGACACAACAATGAGGACAAGTTTCATGACACAGTCCTTTCAGAAGCTGACAATCCTTCAAAGTGGGGCGCAGTATAGAACTGATGGATAGTAGGCAATTGGAGATATGGCTGCAGAATAAGTATTTGATGAACAAAGTGAGTCTCAGTATATATGTGTATCCTTCTTTGATTCTTTCTTTGTTTATTTGTTTATTTCTTTGTTTACCCGCCTTCCAAGCGCTATTATTCGTATTGTTTCACCACTCAACTATCTGAACTTATCCGCTTAGCGTGGCGGAACATAATGTTATAGTTCTTGTTTTTTTTGTTGTTTTTTTTGTTGTTTCCCATTTCCTTCATCATCTCCTCACCTTACAATACCCAAACTATGTTCAATTTTCACTTGACGCTTTAGTGGCCCAGAGTAAATTTTCACGTTGTATTAGCTCACGGTTTTTGTAATGCTTGTTCCATTGAAGCTATATTAGCCTGGGAGTTTTTATAATGAATTTCCCATTGACGCCATATTACCCCATATTGCTACTCCTTTTTTAGACTTTTGTTATGGAAAACGTATCTCCTCTTCATAAGCAGATTAGAAACCCATTTTTGAACAAAAGAGTTGTCTGCAACAGATTTACATCGCGAATAATTTTTTTTTGCTTTCCAGATAATAAACTGTGTTCAATTAGCAATGATTGTCGACAGAAAAGTAGATAATCTTTATGCACATCATCAAGCTCAACAGGATAGTCAATATCAACTTTAATAAAATAATTAATATACTCTGTTATGATTTTATCAGTTTCGTCACAAAAATGTTTTTCACTAATATGAAATCACCAACTTGCGTAGACTCAGACATGGCATATCCATACAGATTGTATAATCGAGATAGGTTACTAAACTTCATGGTGCTGTGTTATCATAGTCAAACAAGTACTTATTACTGACCTTATTTTTGGCTATGACACTTATTCCGCCTGATTCCACCCTTCATCAGAAAGAACATAAGTGGGTCTGTTCACAATTCCAATTTTATACTGCTATACTTTAAAAATATATCACAGCTTAGTCCTGGAACAGACTACTACCAAGCATGGTTGAGAACTGAGTTAATAGCGCTGACATTTCTGAAACTTTTAAATAATTCTGTGAGCAACAATACATCCATGATAAGATAAAAATTATGATAATCACCGAAGCTTTTACAGTCGAACAAATCCCATTTACTTTTATGTTTTTTGACAGCGTTATTTTACTCGGTCTCGAACATCATACGCCTGTTCACACATATGACATATTAGTGCTGCAGCAAAATCGGCATATTGTCTTATTGTCAGCGCTTTCATCGCTGCTGTCTTAAAGATTTATGACGTTTCTTTTCCGCTCATATCACTGGAAGTAAAATAGACTGGAAATTTACGTAAATAACAAAATACACTTATATCTTGTGTCTATAGTTTGTAAATTGTAATAATGTTTCATCTTCACCAGGCATTGATATCCGATGTACATAAAAGTCATGCTCGATATGTCGATCAAGTTCTGGCTTAGACGTACTTCTGGGAAAGGAGCTGACAGAAATATTACTTTTCTTTATACTTGTTGTACTGACCTCCGATTAGCGCGTTAAAGTTTTTTTAATCCACTGGTAATGATTTTTTTTAATAAAACAATACATTTATTGCTGTTTGTGATGCTTGATTGCTGATATATCACGGATCGATCTTTTGTGATTCGTCATTGAAACCAAACATGTCTATAACCCCGTTACCAGGACATTGTTTTGTTTTTTAAATTCAGGAATTTGGTTCTCAGCAACAGAAAAGTCGATCGCACTAAGGTTTAGATTGTTAGCATGAAAAATATAATTTGATACTTGATAATAATGACGTGTTGGAAATAAAGCTGATAATATAACTAATGAAAGCACTTGTCACCGGTTTTTTACATTCAATCAGTATTCTCTGATGATGTTTTAGTTGGCAGTTCAACGTATGAGCTACCTAGCAATGGTTTATATTTCATAATGTGATATATTTCTCATATTTTATCAAATCTTCATCTTGATCCTGATGCTTTGTACTCATCGATTTTTTCCACATTTCGATGAATGTATTTTATGACAACATCAAATCTGTCCAAATTTAAAATTCAAAAAGAAAAAAATCTCTATGTCATATTAGGATCAACTTATTGCTCAAGTTAATGTCGTTGAGATTTGTGAATCCACACCCCAGATATTTAGCTTAGAAATCTGAAATTAAAATTGAAATATATTATTATTTTCAAATATGTATGCTCTGCAAGCTCGGATATAATTGTTGGCAGAAGTGAACGACATAAGTTTTGACAGAGACGTTTAAGAGTAAAAGATTGATTACAAAATTTTCAGCCATTAATTACCAGGTAACTACAATTGAAATAGTTTTAGAATCACAGTTTTCTGTCGAGAATTAACTTTTCTTTGTGGTATCACTCGTATTACTATTGTGTTTATTGATCTAAAAGTACGGACATGTTAATTTGTACCAGCCTATCATCTCAAACAATTTTGCGTGAAGAGGAAGATATTCTGGACGCATCCGAGATATAGTTTGTTTGCTGACAAATAGTTGGAGTTATGGTAAACATTTGAACACAAGAAACAGTTGGAGAATTAAATCCAGATTGCTATAATGTTAGAGTGAAAACGGAAGATGCTAATGAGTATAAAGAACTGTTCTGGCACGACTTCATCTGGGCATCATTTCACGATAACATTTCAGGCGGAATGAGTGTTTATTATGTGAATTCTCAGGTAATTAATATTAAAATAGCTAATTTGTAAAAAGTATATAGAACCATATCCGGTCGATGAATTTTACGAGTCAAATAGCAGTGAAATTATGAGAAATATTAGAAGAAAACATATTATTGGAAGTATCATGAACTGAATAGTTACTGATGAGAGTACGAGGAATTAAACCTGCTATAATAAGAATCTCTCGCATCATTTTATTTATGATATATTTTATGGGCCTATCCCAAGCGGTTTAGTTATTGACCACATCAATGGTATTCGAACTGACAACCGACTTGAGAATATTGATCTTGTTTCACAGATAAAAAAAATTGTTTATAGAGGTAGAGGAGGTGACATTAATTGGTGATAATATTTTTAGAAACTCGGCTAGACCTATAATATAAATCAACTCTGCCACATGTGACGCAATAACATTTTCTTTAATCTATAATCAGTAAAACATTTTAACATTAACTCAAGGTCAGTAGAAGTTGTTGCTGACGGAGTCTATAAATCTGCTCTATCAAAAACAGGTGGGGACATAATCTTCTTTCAACACAAATCACCTAATTAACATATTTACCACGTCGTTGCTTGTTAAACAAAATCAACATATTTTTAAGTTTTCTTATCATATTTGACTAGAATCTTTGTGTAACGACCTAAACAATGCTGCGCAAGATAAAAATGTCTTGTTTTACTTTGGAAAGGAGCTATAACGTTGCTGTCGCCGCGAAATAAGTTTCTTAAAGCTGACAAGGATTCAAGTAGTATATCTATCAATTATCATAATAATCAGCATAAAATTGATATTTAGAGATTAATTTTCATTACAACCGTGGGTTCATTTCATAACAGTAACAGTGTCTTATCGAACAAATATTTTTAGTTCTCATGTTCTGACACCTCATATTCTGTTAGTAAGATCATTTTTAACCATAAAATTCACTTGGTATTTGAGCTCATGAATAGATTCATATCTAACATTTTTACTATGATGATGCTTCTGATTACGTGTGACATTTTATTACAGAAATTAGACAAAATATAATGTATCAGAGATGTGTTTCGTGAAAAAGTTGTCAGATCTTAACTCTGATTTCGATCGTTCTACTGTAGAGTACAAGCACTCCGGGTGTGAACTTCGTCGGGATTCGAGGAAGCCAAATATTGTTAACAGTCAAGATACAAATTATCAGGATTCGAAGAATCCCAAGTTCGATATAGAAACATGTCTATTTCCTGTCGTCGATGACAAATTTGATGATGAACCAGGCATAACATCTTAAATTGAACATGTTTTTGTAGCAGCAGAATACCAGTACAATGTAAAATATCACCTTCCTAAAAATTAATGTTCTTTGGCTATCTCTGATCATCAGATATTCAGATATTCTAGGAGCATTAGATATTATGGAAGATATTAAAATCTTTCATGAATAGAGTACAACAAGAAGTTTATGGTCGTCAAAAGTATAAAATTTGTTTGCTAAGATTTTTAACCTGATGCAGACTGTATTGTACTCCCCTTGAAGACCACATCTTTTTTACTGTGATCTTCACGAATACTTGCGACTAAAGACCTTTGATTTCACTAGTTGGCATCTAACTGTTAAAATTATCACTATGACCTCTATATTTAACCAAAGTTCGTTCATCTTTCCTTGCTAATTTTGGCTTAATGACGAATATATCCTGCTCTGTCAGCTGCAGTTCCTCTTTGTAGAAACTTCCATTAATTTCTGAACCTGATAGATATTTAAGATTATATGTAACAGGTATGGTTGATAAAATTATATCCACAACAACAAATACTTCCTCGGACAACTTGGGGTATATCCTTTTCGAATGTTTTCTTTTCTGACGAATTCTAACACGATCACTGACTTTAAACTTGTATCTTCGGTATATATTCTCATTCATGAATATTGGCTTATCACTGTTTCGTTACAAGTGTTTCATATTTAGTGTTATTGTAATCTGATACATTAATTGCCAGATCATCAGCTTGAACTGTTAACGTTTTTAGCTCTGATTTGCTTAATTTAACGAGAGATTATATCGCTCTGCAATGACAGAATTTCTCTCATTTCCAGTCAAGTATTTGATGATATTGTAATGCGTTAGAAACTGCTTGAATTGCTTATTAAAAAACTCCGCTCTTTGATAGGTCAAATGTTATTTGGTTTTCTTTCTGTACTGATAATATATCCCATAATGCAAAAGGTTTAGTTCATCCTGCAACATTTATTAATAAACGCGTATGCTAATATTATTCATCTAGAACCATTTGTTGTCATTGCATTGTGGAATGTTTGACATATCAGTAAGATCTATTGCCCAAATGTTATCAACTGCGTTGGAGACGACCATTCGACCAGGAAATTTGTGTTGTTTTAGTTTGTGCTGATGAGACGCCAGCGTCTCCAGTGCCAGAATGCTCTGCACTCCGGTGTCACCGAATCCAAGTTTAGATTTTGTTTCAATGATACTCTTCTTTACTTTACGACAAATTCGCTCTCGTATTCCATTCGGTTGCTGATCTATTAGTTCGTTAAGCACAATCAAATTTATAGTTTTCGTTGTCACGGTAACATATGTCATGGCGCATGTCATCAAGCGGATTGTAAGATTCTTGACCTTTTTGATCAAGTTGTTTATGGAGCAGGTTCCTAGGTCCAGTATGCTTACAACGCGGTTAATTCCATCCTTTGTTGGGTTTCTGGCAATTTTGAGATTACTTGTGAATATCTAAGCCGGATCAAATTAGAGGTTGCTGATTACAACATTGACATTAAGTTATTATTTTATTCTTCTCAGCTGTCAGCTTTACATTTGCATAAAATGCTCTTCATTTTTAGCATTACTTAATAGTAAATTAAAATAACATTGGGAATTTATTGGATTCGCTGATCTCCAGGATAGTGAGGCAGTCAGTTTAGCTTTTTTCTGTCACCAATAGCAGAAAAAAATTTTCAGCATTAATATGCTATTTCTAGTCGTTCCTGTAGTTTCATCTGTACTTTCCATTGTACTTCTGCACTTGAGGTAATATGTAGTCATTTTTATATTTGCTAGTTAGACAAACCTTTTGCTGTGTTGTCGTTGTATGCACTGAGACGTGTAAATTGTAATGCAAATTTTAGAAAATCACCCACCTAATGCTATACACTCTGGGCTTGATAAACATAACACAATGATATCCAGAAGATGCAGTTCCAACTTGATTGGACGAGTTATTAATTTTTGGTTACTTTATAGATGCGTAAACGTACTTTTGATAACATCAACTGTAGGTAGACCAAACGTATTAAAACAGTTGTTGTAAAGTGCTACATTATCCATCTTTAATATTTTCGAAGTTAACAATACAAATGGTTGCAGCTGCTTGCGGATGTTGAAGTGATAACTCATTTTTTAAAAAATACACCGATAAATCCGTTGATATAATTCAGTTTATCTAGATTCTTAATGTTGTTTAACGGAGCTACCTCCTGGTTCCGGGTATCATTATTCATCTAACACATCATACCCCACACAGATTGGGAAGTAAACTTCACGCTATTCTGTTAGTAATGTACCTGTGATTCAACCTTGTTTTGTCTCTAGGCCGCATTGATTCCTCTTTATTTTTATTTGTTGCTTTACGAAACAAACTATTGCTGATTTACGAAAAGTGTTTCAGGTATTTTCTTTATTACTCTTGTTCGCTAAAAGTGAAATAATTTGCATTTTACACAAGTTTTTTGATTTCATCTCCAGACACATACTTTGTTCGATATGTCACTTGAATACGAAGCTATGCCTAATATTCATAGTACTGGAATTAATTTCAGTATTACCACTTTTGCAATAGTTCCTATTGGAGGTCCCGGAAACCAACGTTTATTTCCTTGCATTGAAGTTACTTGTGCTTCTGACAAACTTAAGATAAAAGGTTTTGTCAGTCGCATTTTATTGATTTGTCTTTATGTTGACATAAATTTTACTGGCAGTGGATTCCTCTGACGTCAGAAATCTATCTTCAGCACAACAGTTGTTTAACTATAGCTTGTGTCGTGCATCTAACATGTCCCAGCGATCAGTTTATCTCGTGTATTATGTATTTCATTGCATTTTGTTTTTCTTGTGTATGATAAAATTGTACAGCAGTCGTTCTGCCTTGAGTTAGGAAATCAATACATTCTGTCGCTGGTTACAAAATCAATACATGCTTGCTGGAAAAAACCCTTTTAGTGCAGAACACCTCACACCCCAGTGTTTACACTTGGACAGTCATTCTACCTTGTATTCAATCGATTGTAATAAATGTATCAGATGCATTTAGCACATAAGCGTAATAATTAATATGTCATGGAATCCTTCCAAGTCTCCATATAACTTCAATATCTAAAGTTGATCCAAGTCCAAAGTGTGTTTTGATACGTCAAACTGAAATATCGGAGAAGCTCTTCTAATCTCTACGATTGAAACTGGAACTCCACTGTCAGCATCCTGATACATTTTCATTGTGTCAACAAGACACATGTATGCACGAGATACGTTTATATAACATAATTCTGCAGCATTAGCGTCGAAGTTGCATTCGAGTGTTGGTTCAGGAGATTATTTAGAATTTACTCTGACAAATATTCGTCTGACACTTAGACTGTTAAAAATCAAATTAATTTGCTCTTCTCTAACGCATGTAGTTTGACGCTTAAAACAATAAATGCGAGTCTTGGTTAATGTTCCCTTGGTGCTGTTGTTACCCCCCCCCCACGTGCGTTTCGCTGAATTTGGAACTGCTATTTGATTACCTTTGTTTAATTCAATGTTTATTATTTTGGGTATACGTGGTCAACATCCCATTAAATTTAATTGTTTTATCGATACATGGAACAACTCGTGGCATCCAAAATGCCAATAATAAAAATTACAAACTAATGCATAACAGGACATGCAGCTCTCATTTGACATTCGTTTTGATCAGCTCGATTGAAAATAAGGGTATGTTTAATACATGAAAAACTTCGATATAGTCTCTGAAAAACCCAAATATATTGCTAAGCGGAATCATCATTGTTATATGTTTAAAACTTGTTTCTAACGTTCTTGTTTTAGCATATCTCTCATTGCAATTTCAATTTCTGCTATTTCTTATTATATTTACGACATCTAGCATTGAAGCTGCATCATCTGCGCCACCTGATGCGGTAACACCAAGAATATTACACGCGTTAGTCAACTAGGGTATAACATCAGCAACATCAGCAAGTGCATCGAATGCTTGAAATGCAACTGCAATAGCATTTATAATAAGACAATTTCTTACTAACTTTAGATCAGCGGAAGTATCAACATCATATATAAGATAATCGTTGACTGACATTTTAGCTGAACTGAAAATTTCTCTCGTGATTTTTTTCCATAAATTTTATAATAATTTTTTCTACGGACAATGATTGCAGTTTTTTTTGTCGTTTTTGCCAACACCGTTACTGGTTCTGGTGATGGCACTATTCCAGAAATTACTTGTTGTATATCTGCTTCACTACTGCTACTTTATTTGCAATTGCAGCTACATTTTCAACTATTTTAGAGAATATAATTCCTGATAAACGTTTATCATTTTCTTCTGCGACACGTGTTTTGTTGTTTCATTTTTTTTTTAAAGAACTGCATGTGAACATTTATCCGACCGAAATCATGTGCAGATGTATGTTACAATTTAGCTTTAGAGATTGGGCCTGATTGACCAGTTAGCGTCATTATGATAGACGATATTTAATTCTCGACACATGGAGGGTAGTAGATTATTTGTTCTTGGCTACCTTGTGCTGAATATGATCCAGTTGAATTCGAGTAGTTTATTAAAATAGAATTTACATTTTTCACGTTTACAGCGAACTCACTATCATACCGTATTGTTACAACTGTTTCTGATCAATACTGCTATTTATTAAATACGAGAAATGATCCGATTGTATCATGTTTATTGAAATCGATGAACAAGTTGATTTTTTAGTGTAAATTAATGTTTTATAACTGGGAATGAGCGAAACAATTATGTGATCAGAAACTGTTGCTGTGAGTGGTTATAATATATTTTACTATTTTATTGAGACCTGTTGTGTTGTAAGCGCCTTGTGGTATCTTAACATAATCTTATTGAATAATACCACCTGTTCTTACTTTGAATATACAGTCATCATTGATGTTAGTTTTAACATTTGTCATTGAGTGCATCGACTAGTTTATTATAAATAACAGAGGGGCCCCGAGGGGCCGAGTGGTCTAAAGCGCTGTCCGTTATGGATCACTACCATCTCACCTCTGCGTGTGTTCAAGTATAGGATTCGGCTAATGTAGATATGTTAGAAAGCTTGCCAGTAGCTTCTCGAGGGTCGGTGGTTCTTTCCGGTGATTTCTCGTTTTCTTCCTCCACCATCATACTGATCGCCATGAATAGCCTATCGTGTGCTGAAAATGGCGTTAAGCCCAACAAACAAACAAACAAACAAATAAATAACAGAAAAGTTTGCACTGTACGCATTAGTATGAGATGAGTAAAGTAGTAATGTAGTTGATAACATTCTTATTTTGCCGGATAGATAAAACTCGAAGTGTATTGCGGTTAATAAATTAATTCGCCGTGATAAGATCACTGTCTAAAATGTATTATTCGTTGGATATTATATAACCATTTGATCGCATATCGTCTAAAAGATCAACAATTTCGTTCTCGATTTCTTTTCTTTTCTCCGGCTCTTTTTAATGAAATTAATAACATTAGTAGATCAATTATTTCAGCTGGATCAATGACATCAAGATAATATGCTATTTTCTCTTTTATTACTTGTGCATCAAGCTTCAAGCAATGGTTTCTTTTAACATTTTTTTGTAATTCAATTCTTTTGTTCATTTATATGTGATCAAATATAATATAAAATCAGCATATAATATAAAATCATTTGCCAATGATAACGCCCTCAATGCTGGCTCAGAAGCAGACCTGCAATGCAGCGTTGACAGGTTTTCCAGCTCCTGCACAAGCTTTGGTTCACCATCAATGATAAGAAGACTGAAGTACTGCATCAGCCAGCCTCGTGAAAGCTCTATGCTGAAATAAACATCTCCGTCAACAGACAAAAACTCAACGTAGTGAACCACTTACCTTGGCAGTACACTTTCAGTGTCACCATTGACGACGAGGTAAACCTCCGCATTGCAAGACCCAGCGCAACTTTTAGCAGATTGTATGCGAGCGTATGGAAAAGAAGTGACATCAGCATCACGACCAAACTAAAGGTTTGCAGGGTAGCTGTACTCCCCACATTACTCAACGCATGCAAAACGTGGACGTTGTATCAACGCCATGCCAGGAAGGTGGACCACTTTCACAACACGAGCCTCAGGAAAATAATCAACATTTACTGGCAGGACAATGTCCCAGACACCGAGGTACTCGCCCAAGCAGATCTCCCCAGCATTCACACCATCCTGATGCAGTCCCAGCTACGCTAGGCGGGACATGTTGTACGCATACTTGACCACCGGCTGCCTAAGAGACTCTTCTATGGCAATCTCCAGCAGGGACAGCGATCCCACTGAGGTCATAAAAAACGCTTCAAAGACAATTTTAAAGCTGCATTGAAAGCGTTCAACATAAAACCTTACTCATGGGAGCAAACAGCTAGAGATCGAGTCACTTGGCGTTCATTTCTACACTATGGCTCTAAGCTGTGCGAATCTATCAGGATTGCAGCTGAAGAGATGAAGAGTCAATTTAGAAAAGCACGTGCCAGCAACCCTCCTGGAGATGTCCTACTCACCCGGTGTCCCTTCTGCAACCGAACCTTCCGTGCAAGGAATGGCTTTATCAGCCATATGCGCACACACAGAATAAAACAAGCCCCTTCATTCACGGAGGACTAGAGTGGTCTTCGTCGACTCGACGGATAAACAACAACAAAGAACAATATAACAGTTGTTTTCAACTCGGCGGTCGTAACTAAGCACTGACGTGGAAAATTGCCCGGCTTCCCGACCCAACGAAATCGCGTAATAAATCTGATATAACATTGCCTTTGGAGGTAAAACCAATTTCCGAATATTCATCTACATAAAGTAACGACTTTTTCGTCGCTTGGTGGAATAATTAAAAAATCCGGTAATCGGCTGCTTGAGTGTATCTTCCATCGTATTTTCTTTGCTGTAGCTCTTCTGAATCATTTGTGATTCTTTACATGATCCAGCTTATGAGATATTTTTATATCATGTAATTTTTTAATCTGAGAAATAATTGAATTATATTTTCGGAATTCATTATATAAGAAATATTTGTCTAAATGGACTGTTCCATGTGGTCTCCCACGTATGCCTGGAAATATCTTACCTGGAACACTTTGACTTGCATGACAGATAATATGTGAACAACATCAACAAAATAATAACAATAATCGCTGCTGTCATAGTTACTGGTTGATCACTATACTTGACAGAGTTTTGTCCCTTAATCTTGCAAACAATTTTCAAAATTAAGCCACTGTCTGTCTGAAGATACTGAAATGTTGGTCTTTGTTTATATTTCTTTGAAAACGCCGATTAGGTTATATTTTATACGGCATAGTATATTGAACTTCAGTAATTATCAAATATTTGCAAGCTTATTCAACGATGGAATTTTTTTAAATCCCGTCTCTACGTTTAAAGATATAACTGCTCTTGGAAATTTATCTTCCCAAGTTTTTCCAAATTTTCAATTATGATTCTGTGTAATAGCTCGCTAATTATATTTAAAAAGTTATCTTTCGAATCTGAATTAATATCATCAATGACAAGTTGGTCTTCGATTAGTCGAGAAAACATTGATATGCAAACGTTAAAAAAGATTTTTCCCCTCATGATATCGAATATGAGATAACCAGTATTATTAACAGCACCAGCAAGGTTTTTAGTCGACAGTGCCTAATTATCCCAGCACTCGATCTCTTACAATTTGTAATGATGGTATGCCTCACAAAATTATTTTGTTCCATTTACATATTAATATTATTTGTATTAATTATTTTTTGTTACTACAATAAAATGTGGGTGTACTACTTACTAGAAAATCGAGCGAGCTAGTCCCATTCACGAGATCTACTATCCCCAAGCTTAAGGTGAGTGGAAATTTCCTTGGCATACATATATCCAAACAATCGTTCAGCGAGTGTTCGATTAAATCACTGCCTGATCACAATGAATAGTGGTGTGTTTTCGTATGATTTTGACGTAAAGTTCTTTCATCCGAGTTGTTACTGCACGAAGAACCTAGAGCAGCCGCGGCCATTGCAAGTATCATAGCTGATAAATTCGTTCAGAGATGCATCTTCAGTTGCTGTCTTTCTTAATAGAGATTCTGCTTCTTTATATGTTCTTGCCACGTCAACGATAGTCAACGCGTATTTGTATGTACGCGAATGACTCCTATGCTTTTAATAGCATCATACGATCTTCCTGATGAACTAAATTGGGAGAGCTGATATCAAAATATGTATACTGAATACTTTTAGGATGTGGTAAATAAATTTTCCATATTTCGTGTCGAGCTAACCAATTTGCAACAACATAACGTGTGACATTTGCTGCAGCAGCAACAATACTAATCACTGCTCTACCATCAAATATCCTCTTGGGCTATAATAAATTAATTCCATTATAAACGTTTTCTATAAATATTCACTTGCCTCCATCACTAGTTTACCTTTCAATGCAGATCGTACCAGCCAATTAACTAGTGATTCTATGAGAGACTTGTTTTTAGAGACTTTAACTTGTATATCAACTTCACGTCTTCACTACGTTATTGTTGCTCGGGATTATTTATATGATACATCATGAACATCGCCAGCTTTATCAAAATCATTTATTTGATACTCTCCAAGTCTTGGTTGATCTCGTTCGTCAAGTTGGAACTTAAGTCGTGTTTCTGGACCACAATATTGTTTTTCACCTAGGCATTTAGCCCATGGAGCTTCTGGTAATTTTCCCAATGAAGGAGCGATAACAGGTCCTATGTCTCTTGAAATAAATCTGCATTTGTCTGTAGCACATTTTGCACACTTGCCTGTGAGCTCACGTTTTTTTTAAAAAAATATATTATTTTTGTTATTATTGTTGTTAATCCTCTGGTTGTGACTACAACATGGATATCCCTGATTTCTCAAGGATAGAAAAGCAAGAGCCATTCAAGCATCATGCAGCGCTACCAAATTCTTTCAGATGTAATGAACACAATATATATTAATATTATTCATTATATTATTGATTTCATTGATGGATATCATTGATTTCTCAAGGATTGGGAAGCAAGAGCCAGTCAAGTATCATGCAGCGCTACCAATTTCTATCAGATCAATATGGTAAGACGCAGTTGTTGCTTAATCTGATAACGAGATGGCTTAACTGGGATAAGCTTTATTTAATGGCACAATCCGTTGATGATCAGCGATGCTACAATGTGCTTAAAGTTTTTAATGAAGAAGCGAAGTCGGATGAAGATGATAATGACATTATTGATCTTATCACCGATATTGATGAAGCTTTCATCTGCAGCTGATCTCGAGGGATGTATTAATAACCTCGTATTATACGATGATATGATGGTAAATAAACAATCAAAACCAGCTCAGACATCTCCCAAGGTAGACACAAAAACACCGATGTTATATATGTTACTCAACGATATACGCAAATACCTAAACTGATCAGAGATAACTGCAATCTTCTGATTGTGTTTAATAGAGTCGATACACATGCCTTGAGAAACATACATCAAACTATTTATCACCATTAATTTACATTATCTTCGATCGAGGTATCGCATTGATCTCGATAAAAAAAAAATTGGTAAAAAAAGACAGAAGCAGAGGGGTGTGACAGACTGGCGGCGTGCAAAACACACTAACCTCTTTCAATACGGTTCGTTGATAGGGAATGACCTCTGCGGTGTAGTTTACCCAGTGTGGATAGATAGAAAGAAGAATGCAGATCACTGAACGAATATATTGAAGAAATAAACACTACGAGCCCCCTTTCAATGAACAAATATAAAATTTAATCAGTTAATAAACAGAATTTAAAATGAAAAGAATTCAATGACTTAGTTACAAAGAAGGAAAGAATGGTACTAACATGTACTCAAATAAAACACAATACAAATTTCTTTAAATATAAAATTACTTTCACGTTAAATTGCTATCATGATTGCCAAAGAGATGTGACCTTTGAGTGTAACGATGAGAGATTTCATCACCTAATTTATGCAGACATCAAGACTTCCGTTCGTCCCTGCTTGTCGATCTTTGTCTAGTTTTCGTCTTGGACTCTTGTCCGTCTAACTCTGACTTAACAAACATCTCTGGACTTAGATTTCTGCGTGGAATGTGTTCCCGTCCTATGATTGTTCAGGGATTCCTCATGTGTGTCCAGGAAAGCTGTTTCCTTCAATAAATAAAAATGTCTCGCAATAGACAATAGGTCACATTCCCAAGTATATCTGTATTTTACGTTAATTCGGCTCAGAAACAAAAGGCATAAATTCTGCTGCAGTAACTTCTGTTAGCTAACTGTTATGTTTACATAAACCGTCGATGCTTGTTCTGACCTTAATTCGGGTCACGCTAGGGATGGTCAATTAAATTCAACTCAGCCGTATGAATCCGTATGTAACCCCCACTCGACTGCTGACTCTACCAATCTAGCAGTCTTAAGTTACATATGCTTAGACCCTCAGATCTAACTATTCTAAAATAGTTTACTCGACCAATTAGATATTACAAACTAGCATATAGATATTCACTTAAGTGATCAATTAAATATTACAAACTAGTATATGAATATACATGTAATGTTAGGTCATACTCATTTTAGACAGAGTTAACCCATAAAACTATGAAATATTACCCATCATTCCTTAAATCATTCATGAAAATTCATAATCACTCCTATGTATTAAAGATTTAATTACATGCAATCTTTTCAACTAATCTGATGAAATTTTAATTACATTCACTCTTGCCAATTCTCCAAATGAATTGATAATTAGAAAATCAAAGAATAAAATGCCATGACTAGCATTTCACTAAAATCCTGCAAAATGAAATAGTACATACATACATCATATCAAGAATACATATGCAAAATAGATCAACAAATGAAAAAACATATTAAAATCGGGAAACTAAGATTGCGTACCTTTTGCCGTTTCTTTATTCGTTTCCAGGAACCTCACGTATAGGCCATCTCCTAACTGAGAGAACTATCCGGCCCCTTACTCAATACGAAAACGTACTTTTTACGAACTCGGAGTCGTACTAACTTTCCTTGCGAAAGATCGAAGACTAAAGAATTTCCCTAAAGTGAAACCTTTAATTTCTTACCGAGTTACGCCCATAAATCCATATTAACCAATCGGAATAGACTATTTCCTAAACCTGTTCGTAGAATGTTTGGATTGACAAGAAAACTAAACAACTACTCATGCCGTAATTAATCATTTACTTTGAGCTATCATCTATAGCCAGATGCCGCCTTTAACCCTGCCGATTTTGGGGAAAAGTCTTATGTCATTCTCTTGTACCATAGCATCTGACTCGGTCATGTTACTTCGGCTAGAAAATATAAGTAGAGAAATTTTGTATACTTTATCCAATATTTTTCTTTGATGTTATGAAACATAGCGAGCGAGTTGTGGACAGTACAGCTGATATTGAAATCACTTGGACTCTAGGAGTTTCGTCGTTAAATGTACATGCCTTAACAATAAGCGAAAGATTTGTTACAATCCACTCGGTAGTAAAATGTCAATAAAAGTTTGATCTGTAATCGTTATATAAGATGATAAGTTATATTATAAAAGAAATATATATGACTGATGGTCAAGTTAAAAAATTGGAAGCTGCTGTTGCGAAGCGGAGGCCAGTTTCATTGAAGATCCACCCGAATGTATTGGGTGTTTTAACAAAATTATTGTTAACCAAAAATCAAGCAAATAAATACGATCGCGAAAAAACTTTCGTTTTAAATTTAATCGCTGTACGAATATCTGCGATATCAAAACATGGCAGTTTCTTCGGTCCGTCACTATCAGTAATAGCCAAAACATTACTACCTAAAAATTGGTAAAAATACTTCTTGGTACATTAGGGATAGCAGCAGCGTCTGGAGCAGTATCTTGTGCATCAGAAAAGGCAGTTAAAGGTAGTGGAATAAAGAAAAAATTCGTATAAATAGCAATTTGTGTCTAAAGATAAATATAATGCTTAAACTAGAAACTGTGCGAAGAAAGACAACGACGAAAAAAAAGAAAAGACACGACAGCGACAAGGTGGATTTCTTCCAATAGCCCCATTACTGGCAGGATTAGCGGGAAGTCTATTGCCGGGTCTGTTAGGACGAGGACGAGGACTAGTAGTGCCAGGAACAAGTAAAATATCGGATAAAATATACAAAATTCTTCTACTGATATCTGAGTACCTTTTCCAGTATCTTTATATTTTTGCACTAAGTCAAGCAGGTTCATGTAAGATCTAGTTATCTTTTTATTAACGTCATCTGCAAAATTACACTCTATAGCTCGTTCTGGATATCGATTTGAATTTATTCTAGCGTATATTTGTCTAACATCAGCGTTATCAAATACTCCATTAATTCGTAGTTAGCTTCCACGTCGAGCTTGTTGCTGAAATACAACAAATAACTGACGCGGTAGCTGTTCACTTGTTATGGTTATAACTCGCCCTGTGTAGTCGCTGGTGTTCGGAACTGCTGCTTGATATATTTTATGTTGCTGAAAATGAATTTTATTCGTACCTTTTTCCAGCATACTCTCTAATTACAGCATTTTAGTGACTGGCGGAGTTATTCGTGGTATTTACAGCTCAAGTTTGTTAATGACAAATTGTACATCAGCCCTACCAAATCTAAACAATCATTTTGTTCTGCTCGATCTAAAATAAGCGTATTTTTAACTTCACGAAAAACTCCCTGCAAAATCCAAATATTGTACTTAGGGGCAGCATGATTGTAATTTGACATGATACTGCTGTAAGTTATCTTCGCTTTTCATAACCTTCATTGCAACGTCTATTTCTATGCTAATTGCCCCTTTAACTATAGCTAACAATGCAGTACCATCAGAAGCTGATCCTAGCAGTGTTATACCAAGATTATTACAAGCAGCAATAGGTGAAGTTCTTGTAGCGCCTGCATTAGCATCTGCACCTGGTGCTGCTATACAAAAAATGTCAGCAATAGCAATAAGCAAACATCTCGCAATTACAACATTTTCAGCAGCATCAGCTACGGAATTTAATGCTGTTCTTAAAATAGATTCATTTATCACATGAATTATTGCTCCGCTTCCAGAATCTTTAAAATACTTCATATTAGTTTCAGTTGATTTGGAGTAATTATCGGTGAAAAAAATGATATGTAAGGCTGTGCTTGCAACTTGTAAGTGATTTGAAATATTGGCCAGCTGATATCGGTCACTTCTAATTAAACACCAACCATTATTTATAAAAGCTACTTCTGCTCCAGTTGGAATTACGACAGGTGAATCAGCATCTGCCACAATTCGACCACGAACTTCTAACATTGATTTGTAAGGCAGTAGAAATACGTCCACGTCTCTAGTATTAAATGTTCTTTGGCCAGCTTTATTGGGCTCATTAGAATTTTCATCAAGATACTCAACATACTCAAATTCCGTTACTGCATCGTTTGTGGCATAGGTTTCTGCAAAATCGAGATAATATTTTACAGACATTTTTTAAAATTTTTTTCAGGTTATATTTAATTATTGCAGCGCTGTAATTTAAATATTATATTTGGTATAATCTGATCGCCTTTAAGTGATAAAAGTTTTTTCCTGTTGTTATCATTGCGCGTTGGGTTTCTTTTGTTGGTCGATTTCTGAAATAACTTGTTTGATTGACGGTGCGCCGTCTATTTTATCAGATATTTTGTTTCTCCCACAGCAGTTCCAGCAGCAGATGCAGCTCCATTTGCAAAAGCTTTTGATGCGTCATGTGCAATTTGCGAATCTTTATGAGCCAGTCCTGGAATATTTTTAAAATTTTTAGTAAATACGTTTCCTAAAAATCCTCATACTATTTTTCTTCTAACTTTTTTTCTGCTTCATTATATATAAGGTTGTATAATTTTGTTGTCTTGCTGATGTTCACGGAAGTGTATGTAATAGGTAACGACTTCATTATTCAAATCCAATTCTCGTCCTGATTGTCTGTCAAGTGCATATTTACTTCTGTTAATTGATTTTCAACATTTAACGGATAATATATAATACGACGCAAACTAATTTGCATGAGAGAACCTGGTGGAATTTCTGGCAAAAAACTGAATATAGTTTGCCCTTTGCTGCCCTTAAATGAGTAAAAACCAGATGAATAGAGTAATTCATTAGTTTTGAGATAACTTTACTTATATTTACTGGAACTTTACCATCAAACGTTCTGGGACTGCCATCAGCTTCAGATTGATATATACCCTTAACGTGTTATAATTTGGTGCCAGTTCAAAATCATCAGCATTAGTCCCCCCTTTAGTTAAAATTTCTTTTATTGTTTTATTTAGATCATTTATGTTGTAAGGTGCTTGTGGACTTTTAATTGTTAACGATTTTCTATGTATAGGGGATTGTGGATTGTAAACAAAAAATTCAAGCTGATGATTTACTCCAGTTTTTATGTTTGCCATAGCATGCCAAGATGTACATGAAATGTATCCAATTTCGTATTGTTTTTCACGATCTGGTTCTATTGGCGGAATATACTTTACTGAAAAGTTCGTGCTATCTTTATGAGATTGACAAGAGTCTAAAAGTTTTGTTTAAAACGTTCATTGTCATAATGTTTTAATAATTTTTCAAAATTATATCCCTGACTGACATATTTTTTTTCTCTAAAACTTTATTGCAGTAGTTTAAAAAAAACAGTTGCAATAGTGTCATTTCTATCTCTTTTAAAAAAAATGTTTGAAAATTTTCAATTGGAGTTGTACTATTTTTTTCTAAGCTCCAAAACCTTTTTCTATGCTAATGTTTAGTTTTTAAAAAATTTCTTCCCAAATATAAATATTATCAACGTCAGAAATATTTTCCTTCATAAAATTTAAATATTCTTCGTCTTTTATTTCGTTGTTTTTCTTTGCTTTTATATTCGTCACGATAGCTTTTAATTGCTTCAGCTGATCTTAGTAAAACTTCCTCAGTCATTATAGGAGATTGTGGTTTATATGCAGTTACTTCTGATCTATGATCTAACAATCTTGCTTCATTAATTAAGCAGATAAGGTGACTATCACTAAGGTATCGGTCATCTATGATATTATGAATAGCTTCAGTATAAAGATCAAAGATAATTCCATAATGATATAATTTAATTTCGTTATGATAATTTGTTTTTTCTAAAACTACATTATCCAAATGCTCTTTACTCTCTTCACTTAATTTTTCTAATTCTGCATTTTTGTTTTCGCTGGCTTTAAAATAATATTTTTTAACATTATATATTCTCCCATTATTAAATTTATTATATTTTTTTAAAATATTTATGTTCGTTATCTGTTATTTTGCTATTTACATTTTCCAAATAATTTTCAAATCTTCTTTTATCTTCTTTCTCTCTTCTAAGTTCTTCTTCCTGTTCTAAATTTTTCTCGATTGGTCTAACCACTGTTGCAGTTGATAATCTTTGTTGAAGTTCAAGCGAGTTATTTATTACCTGATCTATTTCAGCTTGCCTTGAAGCAAAATCAGCTATATTGTCTGTAAGTGCATCAGCTACACTTTTTTCTTTTTCAGATCTCTCTTGTTTTTAACTCATCAATTCAAAACTTTTTCTTGTAATTTTTTAGCTTCAACTTCTGAAAGTGGTTTAGTTTCAGGTTGTTTTTCAAGTAAAGCCTCAGTAAGCGGTCTGAGAACTGTAGCTGCTGTTACTGTTTCAGCAACTTAACCACGTCGTGCTTGCTGTACTAACTGTTTCAATCTTGCCTGAGATTACTTTTTTGTTAGATGTTTTTATATGTTTTCTGTATTTCGCTTTTTTCCATTGATTATATACTATTTTCTATACAAAATATTATTGCAGATAATTTTCAATACAACATCGAAACATTTATTCTTATTATTCATTAACTTATTGAACAAGAAAAAGTCATATCTACTTGCTGTTGCTTGACTATATAGTTAAATAATTTTATCTTTTCTTACGTCGCCGCATTTTTCGTTCGCGATATTTCTAATATCAATATTGTCAAGTCCTGAAAATAATATCAAACAACCAGCATTTCGACTAATAAATCTGTCGAGTTTATAATATCATTGAGCGAGAAAAACAGAATTACATTTCTTATTTCGCGACTGTGAAAAATAGGTTCTAATTTTATTCATTTCCTCGTTGTTTAGCGAAATATCATCAAAAACTACTATTTTATTTGCGGACGAATTCAGTTGATTAACTGTGATAAGTTCTGCTTGTTTGATAATAAAGAAATCTTCGCCAGATTCAAGATAGTCACGAGGTTTGTCATTATAATTGTTAAGTAGCTCGTACTTCTTTTATTGCGGATTAATTGTGTAAATATAAACGCGATCTTAGTTAAAATTTCTCCGAGAAGTAAGTTCATAAGCAAATTTGATTTGCCCGATCCAGTTCTACCAACGATAATATAATGACAATCTGGAAAATCATTGGTATGTTTATGTTTCACCAAACGCTCTGTATTAAAACTTATTATCAACGATTTTCCATTATTTTTATACAATTGTATGGTATATAATTTTGTCATAAATAAATAAATAATGAGTTTTTTTTTCAAACTTTGGAATATTAGTAGGAGATTCATCGTCTGCTCATCAAGCTGACTTGTCTAAATACACAACTATCTATCAGGTAAAATATGAAATTGCTAATTTATTAAATATCACAAGTGTTGATCAAATTACATATCTTGGAAATCCAACCACATATACAGACGCAGCAACGAAAAAATATGTCGACGATCAAGAATCCATGTACGTGTCAGTGCGCGGTGGTATCATGCTTGCATTTCTCAACATGAACAACAACGGTACTAATAATCTCAGAGCACGAGAAACAGATTTCGACGCTGCAACTAAAAAAATACATCGACGATAAGGAAATTCCAATAATGACTTCGTTAACTACAGTCAATGACGGAATTGCCGCATTTAGAACTGATTATAGTAATCATGTACAAACAAATGTAAATTTTAGTAGAAATTTAAACAAAACCATTAACCAATTTTTTTCAATCTTCACAAACCGATGATATAAAACTCGCTGACATTAACGCAAGAAGTAACGATATCATTAGTGGCATTCCTGACTTTGTTAAAAAAATTACACACGGACGAGCCAACAGTATCGTTTACACAGTAGGATAAGAAAAAGCAACATGGTCGCAGCAAAATAACACACTTAAACACACCGCTGAAGTCACTGGTGTATATAGGCTGTCCGTATGTAGCAGCCCAAAAATTCAATATATTTACAAAATTACCATGGCGTCATTAAACTGATGATAAATTATCGTGACCAACATTACACTAAAATCCATGAAAAATGAAATTGTACATACATAGATCATAACATCAATATATTTGCAAATAAATCAGTAAATGAAATAGTATGTCAAAATCTCGAAAATAAGATTGAGAACCTTTGTCGTTTTATTCGTTTTTCCCAGTAACTTCCAACGTATAGGCTGTCTACTTTCTGAAACAACTATCTCGCCTTACTCAGTTACGACGGAACGTATTTCTTTCGTTCGCCTTCCAAAGTCCTGTCTGACTTCTTCAAAGTAAGATTGAAGACTGAAGCAATTTTGCAAAGTAAAACCATTACTTCCTTGCAAGGTTTACGCCCTTAAGTTTCCATTAGCCAATCAGAATCGACTGATTACTAAAATCTCCCACATATAATATTTGATTAACAAGAACAGGTTAATCGTGCCGCAATTAACTTTCCTTTGAACAATCAATTATTGACGTGCTTCCATTTTTAACCAGTGCGAATTGAAGAGTGTTATGTCAAAACCTTTGAACTATAACAGATGACTCGGTCAAATTTCGTGGTGCAAAACCAAGTTTCCTTTGACGTTCAGAGATGAAATGAGAATAATTATATAACTGTCTCTAGCCTTTTCTACTTTATTTATATTAAATTTGGTACAATTCATTTAATCAATACTTTTAAGAGTTTCAAAATTCGACACATCACATTCCCAAACAAGATGTTGACGCTCTTATGCAATATTACAGATACTATCATAAAAATCTTTGGTGCATCAAAAATGTTGCAAATACTATACAAAAATAAAGTGGCGCATCATTAAATCCGTTTTGGTTAATACTATCTTGTGTCGGTGTTTCTCTTGCATCAGCGTGTAAAAAAGTTGAACTCGACTCGCGACAAAAATAAATGCTTGCAAAACCGCAAGTATTACTTATAAAAAAAATTACTTGATCAGATTCGATCATATTTGCGTGCTATAAAGTATGATATGGACGATCTAATACGCGAATTCCGCATTATTGATAGTATACTAACAGATATTTTGCTATTGAGCGTCATCAAATACGAAAAAGATTATAATAAAAATAGAAGTTTACTTTTGTGCAGCTTTATCAAATAATATATTGACCATGTTATCAATAAATGTCATCACATTATCTGCCCAAGCAGCTCTTCTCATATCATTTTCAGTTGCGAATAACCATACTGACCCATATTTTGGCGATATATGATAGCCTACTTTTTTTTAATGCAATCGCTAATATATTAGGTTTTATACCGGTAGAACCTGACACTGCTTTCATTGAGTTAAATCTTTTACAAAATCTGTTTGTTTGATCAAATCCAACATGTCTGATTGATTGACATACTTACATTATATATATATATATATATATATATATATATATATATATATATATATATATATATATATATATATATATATATATATATATATATATATATATATATATATATATAAATTTGTTTAACATAAAAAAATCTGCTGAGCCAGAATCATCCTTGTATTTGAATATAGATTTCCATTTTCTGAAATAGTAGGGATTTGTAAGTTTGTAAGTAAAAAATATATTCATTTTGAAGTGATGTCAGAATATATTTATTTTGAAGTTGTTGGAGGCAAAATATATTTGTTATGAGGCCTTTGAGAGAAAATCATCATTTATCCTTTTCTACTACGTAAACGAGAAAATAACCGAATTCGAGAGAAATCTCGGTCGTTTTGTCCTGGTAGTTTCGTTTAATTTGGAAGCGTTTGTTATCTATATGTAATTAAATTATTTGTGCATTAGTTTTGAAGTTTTTATTTTTTTTTATTTCGTTACCTTATAATTACGATAACATTTTCACTGGAATTGACATTTTTCCAGAAAAATTCAGTTCAGTTCAGTAAATAATCAATATTATTGCATTTTATTTTAGCTGACCTAGTTCCTGACCTTGATTCAGAATTGGTAAACAGCATCTTTTCTTTCCTAGAGTGAAAATCATTGGTCGTAATCGAGGTCATATTTGGCTTGTGTGTCAGCTCTGTTTAAAACAACTTTTTTATTTTTTATTATTGAATCTTATAGGAAGATTTGTGCAGTAGAATAAAATTCATCCATGGCGTACTTGTCAGCCGGCCTATGCTCTTACCACGCCATTCGAACTAAGTGACGAGGTGACCATTCACGTGATCTAAAAATTGCTTTTAAAACTAACAATTAATAGATATTTAATTGAGTCATAAATTGATACCTTTAGAGCTCAAGGTTATTTTGTGTTGTGACCAGTTTGAGTTAAGTTTTTCTACTTTTAGGAATTAGTAATTAATTTTTCTTGGAAATGCTCTTCATTGAAATTCTTGGACAAAGATATTGATTGAAAATTATTCGGAATTCTCAAACCGTAATATTATCCTTGATTCATAAGAATCCACAGGGAACTGTTGACAAAACAGCTCAAAACAGGATATATATATATATATATATATATATATATATATATATATATATATATATATATATATATATATATATATATATATATATATATATATATATATATATATAAAATCGCCTTCTATCTTGAAATTTCACCGGGATTCGAACTTCGATTCATTTAGAACTCTTTTTGGTGATAATACTTATATTATTTATTCTATGATTAATTTTGTTTTATATTCACAAGCCGTAAATTGTTTAAGATATGTGTACCTTGTTTTCTAGGAAAATAACTTATTTTGTTAAAGATTACAGTGCTTGTTGGCTTTACTCTTTACTCTGTTACTTTCGTACGAGCCTAGTCACGTAATAATTTATTTTCAAAAATAACTAACTCTAATAGTTGCTGGATTCACCTACTTTGCTGCTGGACCAGTCAGAATGTTGCCTTTGAAATTTCATTATCATATACATGTCGAGAATCCTAATTTCACGTGTTGTATCAAAAATGCCTGCCTTTAATGCCCATTTTCAAGTTTGAGATTTTAGGTTGTATCTGCTGAATTAAACAGCAGCAGTTGAAATTTATAATTTCTATATCCAGGTTTTAGATTGTGTGGTCTGAATTACTAAAGGTAAGTTTTAATGGCATACGCTGAGAATTCCTAATTTATGTATTGGTTCCAAAAATTTATGTCAAATTACACAACGCTGGTTTAATATTCGATGTCCAATGTCATGGTTTTAGACTTATCTTCTGAATTAAGTATGGAGGTTGTTGAAATTTTAATGGAATATGTCAAGACTTTTATTTAGACGTGCTGAATCACATTGCTTTGTTGGAAGTTGTATTTTGTGTGTTGAGGTTTCGATTGAATCTGTTAAATTACATAGAAGTGGTCGGATATTTTATTGTACTTGTCAGAATTGTTATTTTTAAATGTTTAATTTTTCTGAGGTGAAATGATGTGTTGTTATTGTTGTTGTTGTTAGAAATAAGAATACAAAGAGCACACTTAAACAATTCACAATAATATAGTCTTAAAATAAATCATTCGTTTATTCTATTATGACCCCCCCCATTACATTTCATGCATTTATTGTTTGAAAGTTACCATTCACAGATCGAGAATTACTATGAATTTCTTCGCTAGAGATCGCTCTCTTGAACGGACTGCATTATTTTTAAACAAGGAGACTGCTTCTCGTGGCTTTGAAATTCAATAGATGAAATATAAATACTCGCCATACTAACACCGCTGTATAATTTAAAATCTACACGGTAAAACGTTGGCATAAGAAATATAACTTTAAACTACCACTGTATAATTCAACATATAAAATACCAATCTCGATCTAAAAAATAAAATTTTAAGGATATGCAGTTTGATACTTGATTTCTCGACTACAACAATGAAATTTCAACTGCATCTTTCTCATTGGACCAGCTTTTGTCCACTACGACGCCTGGAAATTGCCCATTCCAATAAATTTTTATTCCAGTTCTCTTTGGTGCACTCGTTTTTCGTGCAAAATAAATTAAAAGATAACCAGTCGATCATTCTCTTCATTTCCGGTTATTTCTAACGGAAAATATTGAACGATATCCGAGTAAAGAATTCCCGGCAAAACTATCCTATGGAGATTACAAATTGTACAAATATGTGCTAACTGTTCTCTGATATTTGCGATATTTAAAATATTTTTTGATATCTTTCTTTAAAGTTGTAGACTACTTTAAATTGAATCCGTCATAACAGCAAAATCGTTGCTGGGGAATGAAGTTTTAAGGACCTTTCTCCAAATCATATTTACACTGTACGTCTCAGAAACGAGCACCGTAGACCACTCAGTTTTTATTTTCATGATGACATTGCGGTGAAACTTACTTAATGTATATTAAGTTGATCAATTTATGGTCACAAACGGTATTCAGAATATAAGCAAACGTATACGGTTGATAAAAACAAATGCGTACGGTTGTATTGAACAAATTCGTGAGCTTTGCAAAAGCTGAAAGGCCTTTCTAAGTCCATTTTATTTTTTGATTGATCAGCAAAAGTAGTGATAGAGGATAGAGTAGGTTAGAATATTATTCCATATAATCTTCCATTTCTTTCTGAATCGTACCCTCCCCGCTTTCCTTAATGGCAAAAACTACAATTGTGCCACAATAGTCCTACATAAAAGACCGCAACGCTAATATTTCTTACAGCCTAACTAATGGCACTGTGTAGCATGTTTTGATGTCGACTAAAATTGTAATAGTCATTTTTTCACGAATGGCTCACACAACTTGTAACCAATAACGATGCTTTTCTGCAAAGCGAAGCAATGTTTTAGTCAGACTTTACATCCTCTGATAACTTTTATGTAATAAATTCAAATTCTCACAAAAGAGATGGACCTGTTTTCTGGTTTTGTTGGCTTATATTTTAGTTGGCTGTAAAGCCGTGAATGCCTAAATTGGTTTAAGTTGAAATATTTTTCTTTACTGAAACAAATCAGAATTGGAACTTTAAGCAATGTTTAATTATATTCAAAAAACATCCTCCCCATGAACCTACGTAAACATGCTTCAGCATACCTCGACTACCATCACATTTCAATGAAACTGTCCTTTTGCTGATGTCAGATTTTGATTCCACCAGGATGGAAACAGCATAGTCAGTATATTAATTACAAATCAATTTGTGACAGAGTCCATATGGGCTGCCAAGTGTGAGATATTCCTGAAATTTTGACTACTCTTTCAAATGTGAACTGAAATCAGGATGATATACAAGGCTGTTATTTGGGTAGTAAAATATAGCACTAAAACATAAATAACGTAATACATCTTGCAGTATAGGACTACTACCAAAACTACAAGATAGCTCATAATTATTTAATTTCTTCACAAATTTTAAATGATATCTGGATCCATCCACACACAAATGTGTAATTTGTGAAAATGTAGCCAGTTGTTAATGCAATTTTAAATCAGGAACTTAAAACATGCACATATTGGAAACTCACTTATATTATTTGTATTCTCTAGCACTTGTGTGAAATTCTTTGGGCAACCACAGTATAGTGCTTTTTACATGTGAATTTTTTATGCTGTAAACTATGCTGACATTTGTGTTTTAGAACACAATAGCATAGTATTTACAATTCTAGACATGGGATAAAACAGAGAGGTCAATGTAGGATAAATAAGGAAATTTGCAATGTTTGGTCAGTAGGATAAATACAAGATTGACAATATTTGGTCAAGAATTATGACTTCAAAAGAGGGAGGATTTTCAATCAGGAAATTTTTTTTTTATTGTGGCTCATATCTTCAAGTTTTTTATTCCACTAAAGACTCAAAGCTTTGGGGCACGTTGTAAGTGGTTTTTGTCAGTTGGTATGAGAACTTTTGTGATTTCTGAGTCAATGAGTATTATTTAGACTAGATCTGAAAAATTATCTCAGAGGTATCAGAAATGCTTAATCATATGTATTTGGATGTAAAATTTTGTTATCTGGGATGCAGAAAAATCACCTATGTGGTAGTCTTCTATATACATGCAGTAGCTGGACAGCAAATTTAATGACTTGTCAGTCCAGCTTCATCCACTGTGTTGGAAAATATGAGGATCAAGTGATCATTTTAGCTGTACTGATATTTAAAAAGACAAAATGCAGTGGCTGAGACACCACTATATGTTGATGTTATTATAAGAGTATATCAGAAGAAAATGACGCAATAACTAGGCGGCAAGTACCATGTATACTCGTGCATAAGGCATATAATTTAGGAGAAAAATAAAGCCTGGAAGAATGGGGGGAAGCTTATCTGTGGTACAAGGTCTAAGTCTGAAACTTTTAAAGCTTTTCTTCTCTGTTACTTGTTTTTCTTGTTACTGTAGATCGATGATGCCCCTTGGTAGGATAAAGAATGAAAAACATATTCCTGTACATGATATATATTTGACAGATGTCCACCAAGCAGAAAATGCAGCCATGAATATTTTTTGAGCCACAGTGGTACATGTAGTTTACAAAAGAACTGCCATTTTAGTAATCTCTCAATGGAGTATTTAACCTACAACTACTCAGTAATTCAGTAATCATTAAACTGTGGTACTGTATAAGTGCATACTATTGTATTTCAGTGTTAACATGAAAAAAAACTAAAAAAGAGGTTCAAGAATTACAATACTGAAGGTATTTACGACACAAACATTTGGTTGTTGAGAGTAGAAATATGTATTATAGTCTTAAAGCAACCATAGCGAGAGGCTCCATAGGATTTTGGTGCACACATGTCCAGGAAGGGTAAATAACAGGCAAGTAGCATATATGAGTCAGCATGATTAATTGTTAAAAATATAATTTGAGTGATTTTGACAGGTGTTTAATAAGTAATAGGCAGTCACAGTTTATCGAGTTTATCTTCTGTTGTTTGTAAATCAGAAAGGTTTATTAGTGATAGAGTGTTGTACAATAACTACAGGTATACTTAATTAGTGGTCAATGTCTCATGGATATTGTTACATGATGCCAATAAATTTACTAATACATACCAACTTTCAGACATATTGTTTAATGGGATCAGGTAGTGCACATGGTTTCTACTCACTTATAACTGTCACAATACTTGAATAGTGTCAATGCTGAAAACCAATCATATTTGGTCCACTGAATCATGCATGCTACCAGTAGTTAAAAAACCCATAAAAAGCAAACCAATAATAAATAATTATCTAATACAATTTTATGACCATCCATCCATGGAAAAATTGCAGAATGAGATATAAATAGGATACTACCACTATCAAAAATTATTTCAGTTTAATTTTTCCAGAAATTTATATTCAATCAGATAAAATAAATAGTGTATGAAGTAAAAGAAAGCATTCTGCTTATGATGCAGTAATCAAACTTTAAAATTATTGAATATGCAGAAACAAATATCATTGTGCTGCAGCACGCAAATTTTGTATGAACAAAAAGCAAGTACAGAACGGCAAAAAATCAAAGCAGCATTGGAAGAAATGCCAAGATCCATTGGACTGGGATTGCCTCATTCCCTGAATTGGAGAAAGAACTTTTTTTTTGTAAGTGAATGGCGACAAAATGGATACATTGTCACATGAACTGCAATCCTACATGCAGTGCAATTGGCAAAGATGACAAATACAAGATGGCAGATTCCAAATTTGTTGCCTCAGCTGTTTTGTGTTCTCATTTTATGAATCAGCATGGTTTCTGCCTCAGGCAGTAAACAAAGATAGATCAAAAGCTACCAAAAAGCTTGGGGAAAAAAATAGAATCATTTCAGCAGTTCATCATTAAATGCAGAAAGGGTTGCTCATTCGAACTATCAAAAATTGGAAATATGGATGAGATGTTTATGACCTTTGACTTATCAAGCAATAATACAGACAATGCAGTTGGTGAGAAAATTATTCTGATACAATGACTGGCCATGAAAAAACACATTTTGTGATTGTTTTGGCCTGTTTAGCTGATGGATCAAAGCTGCCTCCTGTCATAATTTTTAAAAGGAAGATGTTGCAAGAAATCATGAAATTTCCTGCTGGTGTCATTGTTCAGGCACATGAAAAGGGATGGATATATGAAAGTGGAACGATTGAATGGTTGGAGTCTGGAACAAGAGACCAGGTGCACTTAGATATCTTCAATGCTTGTCTGGGTCATGTTTCGAGCACACAACACAGATGAAGTCATAAAGGCCACAAAAAAAAATGAAAACTACATTGTATGTGATATCAGGAGGTTTAACATCAGTGTTACAATCTCTTGATGTCTGATAGGGCTGTTGAAGAGTACCCAGTTAACCTGGAACCTGACCGTAGTGAAAAACCCGGGCATTGAAAATTAATGACTAGTACCTTTTCATAAAAATAATTTGTCGACATACTATCAAAATATATATCATCAGCAGTATGCTAGTCTGAGTTGTGTGCCTGTCTATATTTAGGAATAGAACCACCCAGAGGACTCGCTAGGATTTTAAAACTAGGAGTCCAGGACTCCTGAACTAGTAAAAATAGGAGTCCCACCAGCAAAAGTTGCAGTACCATCATGATCAGCAAAAGCTGGAGTCTGAACAAAGCCAGAAATAACATAATTTCATACACTTGGCTATGGTCGCATCTTAACTATCAGTTATAGAAGCAATTCTAAATCTCATTGAAATCATTTTTCTGTTTAACTACAAAACATTTTGTCCAAGTCTCTTGATTTTGAGTTCTCAGGCAATATTTATACAGCAACAACTGGAATGAAATCAACAATAGTGATTGTGCTGGGCTTGGCCAATGTTGCAAATTGCTATTATGTTTTACATATTGGCAACAAAACATACCTTCTGGACATATTTTTGGCTACAAAATATTTGACTGATAAAAACAGTAGATACAGTCTTGAGTTTGGAGTGGGGATATTCAAAGGCACCATGACAGGAAACCACAAACTTGGATATAAAAATGCACTGGAATCAATTGTTACATAAACAAATCCTTATTTCATATTGACAAACCACCCTAACAGTTAATTGTTATGTCATAATCTGCTTATGCTGATTTCTGGCTTTGATACTTATAGGCTGTAATATAATCAAATCAGTAATGTGCTTTGCCAAAATAAATGTATTTAGAACTCACTTTGTGCATCATGTGATGTAGTCTAGAACTGGGTCATCTCATGTGTGGGTTATGCACTTTTTACTATTTTTACCTATTCAGTTTTTGGGGATGTGTGTGGCTTATGTGCAATTGGGCTTATATATTATTGGGCTGTTGTGGAGTGTATATAGTGCAAAGACTTTGATTAGCTACCTAGAGGGAAAATGTGCTGAAATTTACAGTGACTGAATTCAGAGGCAGATGTTCAGTACATATGGTCATTATGAGAGCACATCAAATGAACAACTTTAGTTTCATTATTGTGTTAATTTCCAAATTGTGTATTTGACTTCAGTGTCAAGAAATATTGAGACTTAGACAAAATGAATGTTTGGGAGTTAAAAGCTAAATTGATGAAGATTGCAATGAGATTTGAAAGATTGCTAAAGCCGTTAAAAGCTGAATGTTCGGCTGAGACAGTGGCCAAGTATAAGAAAAGTGCATGATTGTTGGTCTAGTGTTTCGAATAAGTGCTTTCCTGGAATTGACAAAATTCATTCTCACCCTAATGGACAAACAAGTGCTATATGTCTGTGATGTAAAGAATGTGGACAATTAAACCATTGGTTCTTCTAATCTGCCACATTTTTTGGGAGGGGACTGCAATCTTTGCTGGTGGGACTCCTATTTTTATCAACAGGAGTCCAGGACATCCTTGTTTTAAAATCATAACAAGACATCTGATCTACAAACCAGAGATTATGTACAGCCTATAGCCATAAAGTTGGCAAACTGTGTCATGGCATATATATCTTCATCCACATTTGATGCAGATGCTGCAAGCATGGATATTAGGGATGGTGTTTTGAAAGTCATCTTTTAATATACTTTTATGTAATGGAACTTCTGCATGATGCACAATGTCATTCTTGCTACTATAGCAGATTTTAAAATCTCCCATTTTCATCCAGCTTTGAATATTCTTGTGATATTTTGGTTAAGAATTTGTTCTTGTCTGCATTAGGAGATACACAATCTCAAAAATTTTGAAATACAGAAGCAAGACAAACCCTTGTATCACTTGAACTTCTTAGTAATCAGTCATAATCAATTAATGTCTTTATTCCTATCCAAATTACTTCTGCTCACACATAGTAATATATTGTCAGCAAACTTTACACACAGAAGCCAGCCAATCCTGTTAATAGAATTTTATGGATGTTAATTGTTTTATGCTGCTTGAAATAAGCAACTAAATTTTCTCACTCAGCTGAAGTCAGTTGACAGTCACTTATCACATGCATTATTACCATAAATATACTACACTGGAAGCAAGTTATGACAAAAGGGAAAAATTAATTTTTAAAAATAAGTAATTTGGTATACATTGGAGATTTCAGTGAGTGATGGGAAGGATAGGAGACACACCTCATCTCATGAGGAAAATCCTCCAGGTTGGGAGATTCATGTGTATAAAGTTCTTATCGTTTTCAACCACTCCTGTGGCATAGTGGTAGAGCATCCACTGTTCCAGTGTCCTAGTGTTAGAGCGTTCACCTTGGATGTTGTGGGTTTGAAGTCATAGCAAAGACTTTTTTAAAATGGTACTAAGAGCTGCCTCACTTGATACTCAGCATTAACAAGTTAGTGTTAGGACTGGTTGTCCTGGTGTCAGGATAATGTAACTGGGTGGAACATCATGCTACATGTCTGTGGCATGATGCCCCAGTGCCAAATATCACTATATACTGTCACACTACAGAAATCATAGCTATATGAGTGAAAATTTGTTAAAGCTACATTAAAAATCTAAATCACACACACCTATCCTTTTCAGAGTTTTAACTAATGAACAATTTTTATGTTGAGTTACCTGATATTTATGTCCTAAAACATGCATTAATAAAAAATAATTTATAATGAGAAATTTGTAACATCTATTACAATACCATTGCCTTCAAGTTCAGATTGATTTTTACCAGGACTTAAATGTCAGAAAGAATTTACACTGATGATGCCATAAATATTTTCAATAAGAGATGAACACTTGTGCTTATTTAAATGATATAATTTCATCTTCAGTAAGGTGTTATATAAGCCTTCCACATTTTCTCTCTGCTTATTTACTTTCACTTTAAGTCTAACAAGATTTTATTGTATGTGTTATATTGTGAGGAATGGCAATATCATTTGGTGGTTTCCAATCCCTGTAAGTACAAGTTCTTGGTTTAATTCATGGCATTTTTGGAAGAAGGAACAGCCTGATGTAGTTAATGAGGTGTCATGGTTTTGATGGTGAAAAACAAAAGTAAATTCATATATACTGTATACACATACAAGATATCTTCCAGTAAAATACCCAGTCTGATGCAAGTGATATAAAATGAGACAGAACCATTGGAACAAACTTAAGTAGGCATAGAAATGTCCTTTAAGTGGACTTTTGATCCTGTATTTTTAGTGTAGTGTGAAAATGAGGAACTTTATTATTATTTCAGTTCAAAAAGATTTTTCATAAAAATATAAATAATTAGATAAGTTAATGCATAAAGTTATGATTGTTTTGCTTTGCTTTAGTGTTTTATCATCACAAAACCGAAAGTATCAATAACTTTTTAGTGCTGGTAAGAGTAAAGTGCCATGCTATCCATCCCATGCTGATTTAGTCATAGAATTTGAATTAACCCTTTCATCACTGCGGACCGTAAAAACGGTAATGGGGAAGTAAGTCCGTAAACACTATGGACCGACTTTTCGGTCTTGGGCAGTGTTCTTCTTTAGCATTATAGTACCCAACTAAATAACTTTCTGAGTACCTCTAATAACTTCCAACTTGTAATGTAGATGTTATATTTGGATGATCTCGTGAGTTTAGCTTGTATACAACTAGAAATATCGAACAAAGTAGGAACTTTTAATGTGTTTTCCAAATGTTGAAATTTGATATAGTTGTGTGGACAGATCTCACCTTGGAGATCATTTTGGTTTATTTTTATAGAATCTTATATATTATGGACACCTTGAAAGAAAGACTTGTATTGCTACTGTGATTATTCACTAGTACATCTAGGGTCAATTGAACAAGTTTTGAGAACTTTCTAAGTTTTCTAAGAGGTAATAAAATAATTACTTGTATGTTACTTGTTGTGTTACCTGTTTGTACCTGCATTTTAACAGTTGTAATAGATATGCACATTTTATTGAATTAGTCATAAAATTTGATTTTTAACCTTGATTTTGGCACCTAATCCAGCCAGATATCTTTAACATTGGCAAAGTTATGTTGTTTCAAAGTCCATTTTGCTTTACAACTCCAAAATTACTTAGTGTTGAGGACTCTATGCCTACAAAGTTACTTAGTGATGAAAGGGTTAATGTCATTATGTCCATGCCTCCAGCATGTTAACCACTGTACTAGTCACCTCTCACAACCTGCAGGAGCCCCTAATCCCATAGAGGGTGTGATGGCTGGTACATCTAGGTACTGTCTTGTTTTACCTGCACAAGAGTTCATGTCACACAACTGTATCTGATAAATTAAGCTGCTTTATTTGCCAAAAAAAGCATAGATTTAACACTAGCCATTGAAGACTATATATTTCCAAATTGTAAAAGCATGTGAGGATTGAGCTTGACATAGTTGGAAATTTTTATAAAGTAATAAGGTTTAAAAAATTCTGGGCTAAATTGTAATTGAGCCAGGTAATTACTTTCCAAGATTGCAAGTGGGGTACAATTCAGAATGGGCAGATAATTATAATGTATATGAGGAATTAGACCACAAATTAATTGAGCAAATTAATTCTGGGCTAAATTGTAATTGAGCCAGGTATTTACTTTCCAAGATTGCAAGTGGGGTACAATTCAGAATGGGCAGATAATTATAATGTATATGAGGAATTAGACCACAAATTAATTAATTGGGTACTAGTCTCATTGGAGAAACATAGAATACCATACTTATTACTTGAAGAATATAAATTGATTGTCTCTTAGTTTTTTTGTATTAGATAAAGGTGAAGATTATCAGAGAGAATGGTAATTGTTTGCATTTAAGGAAGAGGATTATACCAATAAATTTTAACACCCTAGTGACACATGTAGTCTTTAAGATTAAAGAGATAAGTTCATGAAAATTGATGGGCACTAACTTTATAAATATAAATGTTTGTAAAAACTGGTGCTTAAGGAATATTTTAGTTAAGACTTTTGAAAATGTAGCATATCTATGTGTTTGGCACTGCCAAATTTTAGAGCTAAAATGTATGATTCTGAAAGCAGCAGATCTTGGAATGGTTTATAGCTTAACAGAGTCATTTATGTTGTGACTTCAGTGTTGTATATACTGCAGCTAAAAAAAATTCTAGTGAGATATAATCATAAGTACACTAAACTTCCAAGTTATGTTTGGTTTTAATTCAACTGTACCTTTCTTTTGCCATTAAGGATATAGGTTTGTGACAATTTCAAACCTAAGTGAAAGGAAAAGGATGATTTTGTGATCTCAGAAACTATCACTTATAAAGAGATCAGTCACACTTTATCTATTCTGCCCAAAAAGCTACAAGCATTGGTTTTCTATTTTAGTGTTAGCTTCAGGAATGTGAGAGTAAGTAAACAGTTCAGCATAGTATTAATCAGAAATTACTTTTTTAAGTAAGTTAGCTGATCATGATACCTTAGGAATATTACTACTAGCTCACAAATTCTGTCAAATTGTTTTAGCTGAGAAAGTTAAAAGTTACCTGCCCATATAGGTGGCAGTTATATAATGATATCTTCCATAATACAGGGATTAGCATCAAAACCTGTGTAAACTTCACTTCCCACTTCCTCAGAACAAGTTGGAAGGGTTTTGTCTTTGAAGGAAAATATACCCCATCTCAAGTTTGTCCACTTTTTCTTGCTTTTTTTCTATTGATGAAAGGGCTATCTTTGGTAATTTTTAACATAATCACTCATTTAGGTACCCTGTAGAAATACCTAGTGTGTCTTCTTGCATTGGTGTAGCACTATTTTGTGTGCAGGTATTGTGTTTGTTATAGAAGCTCAAGTAAATTGCTGTGAAGTTTTTGCCACAGTTGGATACAATGAGGTTGGTTTTATTAACATAATTCAATGGCAGCAGCTTTTACACCTCCTTTTCTGTCTCAGCATGATAGGCTTATTTTTAGCAAACTAAGAGGCCCAATAGAGCATAAGTTTGGTGGCCAGTCTTTATCAGCTTTCTTTGAGTGAGTGAGGTCGAATCCAGCCAACACAAATAATGTCATCAGATGTATGGACTTGTTGTGTGGATGAAGTAACTTAACTAAATGTTCAACAATGAAATGGCACTGTTCCATCATGTCTGAATATTGCCATACAACTCAGATCACATTACTTAAGTCAAATTGTATCTTGTAAGCCTAAAGACTGTAGGTCTTTGTCCACTTAGGATGTAGGAAGTCATGGGTTCAGTCCCCAGCTGATTCATACCAAAGACATAAAAAGAGTACTAACAGCTGCCTTGCTTGGCACTCAGCATTAAGAGGTAAGTGTTAGGACTGGTTGGCCTAGTGTCAAAATAATGTAACTGGGTGGGACATGTCTTCGGCATTATGTCCCAGTGCCAGACTGCTACACTGCAGACTTGGTAGCGATATGACTGAAAATGTTTTAAAGACTGCATTAAAAATCCAACCAACACCATACAGGTACTCTCTTGGATCAACATTACTAGCAGAGTGATCTCAGTACAATTGGAATGTGGAATTGGTTCATTCTTAGGCCTATGCCACTCAAAGAAAACACTTAGTGTTCATTTGGACGTGATTGTATCCAAATCTAGATGTACTGCAAGCATTTTGGACCATCTATATAAATAATCTTCTGCTAAACCCTATTGTTCAGAAGGCATTGGTATTGCTGTATTTACATAGAGAAAACAATGTATGCATACAAGCCCCATTGTTTTTCGTAGATGTCATCATGACAAGAGAAGACTTCCCTTCCAATCATCTTTTGAGGAAGTGTTTTGCTTGTTGCTGCCAGAATTTTATCTTTCTCCTTCACCATCAACAGCCTGGTCTAAAGTTCCATACTCTGTTGTCTTGCTCATCAAGGAGGGTGAACTGGCATTCTGGCTGCTACCAGTCTGGTTGACATGCATACCTTTTGGTTTGCTTACATAGACAATTACATCATGCCAACAATTATGCTTTTGGAATAATCATTCTTTTTTCCATTGAAATATGTCTTAAGCGAGCTTTTACATGGATTACGCTTTTCTGATATGTTAAAAAATAATATAGAAATAAAGCAATAAAAGTTATGTTTGTAATTTAAATTATCATCTAATTAAATTAACTTAGAAAAAATTTGAGAATATTCTGAAAAGAAAGACTATTGCATAAGCATTGTAAAAGCTAATGTGTACATCATAGAGCTACATGTACTTTCCAAGTATTCTATGTACAGCAAATACATGACCCATTTCCAAGAAATCAAATGGGTTTCTTTAATTTGAAACTTTGCTTAAATTAATTATATTGATAATGAACTTATGTGGGAAACCAGTCAGTACTTTTAAAGAAAATGTTGCTAGATATTGAGCAAAGTGGACTTTCATGGGTTGACTTGTATATGAAAATTCTTATAGCAGATAGGTGTTTCTGTTAGAGCAGATAGGTGTTTCTAATCTTCAAAACATATTCAATCAAGAACAGGATAATACAATACTGCCAGTGATCTTGGAAACGCTTAATTACGCGTATTTGTACGCGAACTTTTGATTTGGGACGCATAAAATTGCTGACACGGGAGTCTTCCGAACACACGTTTTTGTTGCAAGGAGAAAACTTTTGCTGCAAAATAAATATGTTCTAATCACTATGAAAACTGAAGCAATGCTATTATTTTAGTTTTATAATATTATAAAATAAATTATTACATGATGACTATTTTATATCTGAAAAAACATTATCAAATGTAAAAATATCAACTTTGCTGATATATATACAGTGTCTAGCTCTTTTTTTTGGTTGATGAAATCCCATCCTCCAATTGTATGGCGAGCTTTACAAAGTACATCTCACTGAATATTGTAGAGTTTTTCTTGATGCGAAAACTTGGATCTCCATTTCCCCACCAATGAACTTTACAAGAATCAACACTGGCATAAATGTATATATAGGCATTAGTGACCATTTTATCAAAAAAAAAAATGTTATTCACCGAGTCAACATTGTTGTATGCATATACTAGTTAAGGTGACCCAACAAAAGTGTGCCAAGACAAAAGCGTGCCCACATGCACCCTGCAAAAGATGTTAATAACAAAAATAACGTCACTTTTAAAAGTGTTCTGAGTACTTTTATAGTTCTTCTATGTAAGACCAAATATTACAAATAACAAGAAATAATACTTATAATTTTAACATGTTCAAATGGTTCAACTAACATTTACTGAGTTAATTACTCTAAATGCTAATGATTATGCGATCCTTTTATCTTTGGAAAATAATTGGCAGTCACTTAAAGTTAATTATAATTATTTCATCTGAAAACATGAAAGTAAATTTGTTTGATCATGGATAACAGTTAGAATTGGAATGTCAATAATGATCTTGGCTTTGGATTATTGAATACCACACATTGTTTATTTTAATTTAATTTATACCTGAGCAGTTTTGTGGAACGTCCTTTTGTGGAGGTTGTTTAGCATTGCGTTCATATGTAAACATGCTTTTGTCTGTGCGCTTTTGTTACAGAGCCACTAGTTAACAATATGGAATTAGGAATTACGGAATTATGGTGGGATATAAAATGTGGAAAACAGTTATCATATGTATGGTAGCTTGAGACAATTTGAACAAATAAATGCATACCCCTTTTAGGCATTATTACTTATCACAGAAAAGGGCCAGGTTTATTTGTCAATCCATTACTAGTGCTTCACTTACTGTGTAACAGGTGGGTATCTTTGAATTATGTCGAAGAGGCTCAAATGAAACCTTTAACTGTGGTATAAAATATGAAATGGGGGCATGTTGGGAGTTGGAAGCAAATAATGTACTACACAGGAAGAAATGGCATGTCGTTTTTGAAAATTTCACATGTATTGGACCTGTACAAAAACGGAGAATATTAGTGAAAAGGATGCTTAAATATAAAAACTTCCTGATGGCAGGTTCCAATCTGCGTATTTTCGGATTCAATCTTTTTGAGAAATAAATTATTCAATTATGCAAAACTTGTTTGTGTTAATATTTCTTGTTGCATAGTTTAAGTCTCTGCAGACGTAACTGGATTGACGGCAAAAGTAAAAGATCAATGAGCAGGACTGCCAGGAATAACATCAGGAGCAGCAACTGTGTTGTCCGATGAATTTGCATTAAATCCAAATGCTGTTAATTTACTCTTAGGCTGAGATAATGAACATGCAATGTCTAACTTGTGTTTACCCATGATAATGTTGCACTGATGATAGTATGTAATTTTGATAGAGATATTTTCAATTTGTTTGGTATTTATACACAGCAATTGGTACTTCAAAGGAAATCAATTATCTCTCAAGTGTTGGCAAAACTATGTATTGGTATATTGAAAAAAAAGCAAAGGGGAAGGATTAGTTGTCATTCAATTACTTCTAGCTGTTTGGTTCTGTCTTCGTAGGTGTTCTGTCTTCATAGGTATAGCCTGGTAGAATGATTGAGTTATCATAGCATACAGTACCTAGGCCAGATGTCAACATTAACAAATTATGATGTAACTATGATGTAACATTGCAAGGTGCAGACAGGAACACAGGATTTGTTTATGTGGGAATATAGATCAGTGTATAAGTCTGTGACTTCCTTTACTGGTCCCATTTAATTTCTCCACTCCAAATCCATGATTGTATGTATAAGTTAAACTGCCAAAAAGACTGTTGCTCAAAAAATCACCAACTGGTATTTGTTGTTGCCAATAAGGAAAAAAAATTGCAATTTGCAAAGCCCTAGATGATACACATCTGGAACAGCTCAACACACTCTAAACAATGCAGTAAGAGCAGTAGTAACCTATAATGGTGGAAAGAAATGCAGTACTCTTCATTTCCAACTTTGTCGGAGACCACCATAAAGCCAAACTAAGATCACCCTATCTTCCTACCTTCTTTTCAGTGGACATGCTGAGGAAATACATTAACAAACCATGAAAGAGACACAGACACCCTCAGACACATTCTCAGGCACCAAAGAGGAATTTTCAGGCAAATAAACAAAAGTAGAGCAAGGATGCCTCTCGGCACAGTACAAAGGGAAGCAGTCCTACTGATCCTATACCTGTAAAAGACCACAGTTCTCAAGAACGAAAGAGGATAAAGAGGCAAAAAGAAGACGATAAATTTTCACAAACATTTTTCTCCACACTTGCTTTCTTGTAATAAGAAATGATATCTGTTTCTTTGTTTGATATCCAGGTAGGAGGAAGGTTTCTATTATTCACTGCCAAATAGGATAGTGTTTGCCATGATGATCTGTGTACCCAGCAAGTGGTTTTAGGGGTCGTCTGTATGATGTTCAACATGCTTCCTCTATTGTCCAGGGTCCATTCAGCTACAGCCCTCACTTGTGACCCATTTAAGGCAGACACTCTGCAGCTGGAAATCAACAATCTTCTCCAGAAAAGGGCAGTAGCAGTTGTAAACTGTGTCAAATGATAAAGACTATTTTCATGGTCCTAAAGGCCAATGGCACTCCTCACCCTGTTAATGACCTAATTGCCTGATTCATTCAAGTCTTATGGATCAATGGTTCAAAGTGAATCACCAAGGCTGGTTTTATATGCTATTCATGAAGGAGGCTTAGCTATGTAGACCTGCAAGATTAGGTCTGCATATCCCAATTCAAAAATCTTTTAGGACATTCTTGTGGTCCACTTTCAGGAAAACAGCCAATCAGTTCTGGTCAATACCATTCAGACTTATGTCCCAGGATAAAAAAAGTAATGGCCCATTTCAGGACCACTTACATGGCAGCAACATCCAACTACTGGATGCAAATAAATCAGGTGAGTTACATTTTGGAGCAATACATGATGTACAGTGTTACTATCTTCTGAGACTTGTCTACATGGGAAAATATTTATGTATCAACTTAGCATTTTATGTATTTTGGTATGGAGATCAAATTACATGTAAACAGGTACATCTTCCTTAGGAAAGTGCATTGAAATTTAAGGCTATGGTGGCTTCAATTCTTACACATGACAGTCTTTCAGCCAGAGAATTCCTTCAGTTGCTCAATGTTGTAAGGGACCTCATTGCCCTATATCACCTTCTTATGAGACTATTACAGATGATTCTGTTGTTGCAATAGAAGGACTTTTTTCCTTGGACCAACCAATACTTATATATGATGGGATAACCTAAATCGTCTCAGTTCCCAAACAGGTAAAACCTCCAGAAATGATTGTTTGCATAGATGTGTGCAAATAGAGATGGAGTGCACACCTTCTATTATTGTAGAAGGCCAGTGGAGTGTGGCTGTCTTTTAGATATCAATCTCCATGAGATGAAAGCATTTCATTGGTAGCAGGAAAGGTGGTGTTTCATAAACAAACCGATATATAAGGTTGTTATATTCCAGGCTGACTTAACATATTAGTGAATTATTTGTCCTGGAAGAATTAACTAATATGAACAGAATGGTTGCTTCTTATGCCCCTACAGGGTGATACCACTGGTTGATCTCTTTGCAATAAGATTGAATGTGGAACTCCCAACCTTTTTCTCACAAGTTCCAGATCCAAAGGCCTGTTGTAGTAGCTTACTCCATAGATTGAAACAGCATGGAAATACATACATGCCCACCTCTAAATCTGAAGGAGATAGAGAAACCAAGAGTTGAATTATCCAACTCCTTCATTCAAGTGGAAGAATCATTCTTAAATGACTAATAGATATTTCCTCTCCTGCTCAAGTAATCATGACAAGCTTGCATTTCATCCCATTCTAGAGTTGTTTGAAGTACACATCTGGATCATACTAAACAATTCTCTCAACAAGTCTTGGAGAGAATCACTCAAGCATGAACACATTTCACTGCTGTATGCATCAATAACTCAAATAACTAACTTCTTGCTTTGGCTCATTGAATGAGAAACTGTTAGCACCAATCATGATTAAAAGTTAGTTTCACAATCTGGATCTAATGATGTCTTGGAAGAGAGGACATAAGACAAATAAGGACATCTCTGATCTTCTGTCAAATTTTGATTTCATACACACACTGACCAAAATGGAATATATCATATATAGTAAAACACAGTTTGAAGACCTGTTTCCAGCTTGCACTAGTAATGTAAAGCAGAATCAGCATAATACATAATCATTTGATCCAAACTACTCAGAATTGGTCAATGTCACTCATGATAGCCGCTGTTTTCATTTCAGAGAACAGGCTCCTACTCAGGAACAGTCAGTTTTTTGTGTTGAGACCTATTGCTAGCCATTCAAATCAAGGTTATGTAAATAATTTAGTGAGAGCTCTGAAGTGGTACAAAAAAAGAAACAAGCCATTAAATTAAGGGAATCAATTCTTACCACTGAGCTTGAGAAAGGAAGACATATCAATACAAGCACACTTGTCTTGGGTAAAATTGGTTGTTTGCTGAGAATCCTATATCATTTATGGATTGATGGTAGTCAGAGTTGACTTTCTCCAAACTCCAATTCAGAGATATTTCATTCCAAAAGGCTCAGCTACACCTGGTAAAGCCTACAGTACTGCTGCATTGAAACATGTTACCTTCCTAGATTATTGAACAGTTTCCAAAGAATATGGCTTCATGATTTTTACTGAATTTGTGGGAGGTAAATTTTTACCTGTTCATTAAAGTGATGTCTTGGTATATGGAGCCTAGATATCTATTGAGAAACACACCTTAGGGAACTAAAGATGGCAACTCCTGGATGGGTTTGGAACTCCCTTCATTTTTTTTACCTCTTCTCCTTAGGTATTATAATTAGATAACATATTTAAAGAAAAAAAATTATTCTAGTAAAATATGTCTCTGACTATACTTACGCAGTCAAAAACTATGCCTCACTTCAGTTACATCCTATCAGAATCATGCATTCTGCTTCAGTAGTAACAAAAGTATTCACAGGATTTGGCATGAGGAGGGGGGATATCCCTCTATGAATCTGTCACCTATGTGGGCCAGTAACTTTTAGCTTTCCTAGCTTAAAAAGTTTAGCCTGAGGTTGCTGAAAGTGCAATGCAATTTTAGTTGTCCCAGGGTATTATGATCAATTAAGTTTTACTGAAATAAAATTTTCTTTGAAAAATTTGTTTCATCTACCAAATACATGTTTGGAGGCAACTATAAATACAAATTGACTTTGTGACATGGGCTGTCTCAAGGCAGTCAACAGTGAGAATGATATAATAGTGTTTCAAGTTATTTGCTTTGTACAAATACACAGCATGCCTTATTCACTTCTTAAGGTTATTCAAAACATGTCTCCAATCTGCTACTATAATTTCTGTATGTCAGTGAACACTGTTAGACATCAATTGCATTTTTGTTGAAATGATTTTGTTATACCTTGCTATTTTTGGATGCCATTTTACAAGAATTTTATTTATGCACAGTATGTTTGACAATTGTAATGCTACAAGAATTAGTCAAGAGAACAGACTAATACCATTTTTTGGAAAATGGTTTGCTTTGAAGGCATGTGAATAGAACTCAAAAGAACAATAATAATAATAATAATAATAATAATAATAATAATAATAATAATTAATAATTATAAATAATGATAATGAAGAAGTAACAGCAATGCTAATAATAATCATACTATTACCTTTACTTAGTTAAGGTGAATAAATTAGTGTTTATTACAAACCATTTAATCTTACATGGTTCATTTGCTGTTTGATAAGATGTTAAGTTCATATTTTAATATCACACACACACACACAATGAAACTATTTAGGTGTTTTCTTCATCAGCAAATCAATATTCTTAGATGCACTGAATCAAACTTGTATAAATTGAAATTCATTTTGAGCTTCAATCACACTGAAAAGCTAAAACAATTTTAAAGGTGTAAAATAGGTGTGAAATAAAAGAAATGTTCATGTTTTTGATTTGGGGGGAGTAGTCATTTGATAGAATATACGAGTACATCTGGTACATATCACATGAATTTTTATGTATATACATTACTTGAACAATAGATTGCTGTCCTTAAGGGAGCCATACATGATATATTATAATTTTGCTATTATACAGCAAAGTGGATCCACAACCATTTGTGCCTTATTATTAATTGGAATCCTGTTATAATGAATGGCCATGTAAAAGGAACCATGTTGTAATAAATGGCCTTGTAAATGAACCATGTTATAATGAATGGCCATGTAAAAGGAACCATGTTGTAATAAATTGCCTTGTAAATAAACTATGTTATAATGAATGGCCATGTAAAAGGAACCATGTTGTAATAAATGGTCTTGTAAATGAACCATGTTATAATGAATGCCCTTATGAAAGGAACCATGTTGTAATAAATGGCCTTATAAAAGGAACTATGTAATAATGAATAACCTTATATTGAGGGAGTGCTGTATTAAATGATCTACATTGACCCCTTGATAAGCTGTTAGAAGGAAAGTTACTAAATGCGGAGACAAGTTTTTCATTGTCAGACTTGTTTAATTAATTAGTCACATTTACAAGTGTTTTTTTTAAGGACAGTAGAGTAAATGAACTACTTTTTAATTGTCCAAACATCAAAAATATTTGTCCTGGAAATCAGGCGTAAGGAATTTTCAGCCCTATATAACAGTGGACAAAAGACATGCATATGCATCATAATTGTATATAAATATATTGATAAATGTGTGCAAGTTATACCATCTGGCATGTCAGTAGGTAAAACACACAACCTTTTGCAATGCCCACTGTGTTTCACTCTCTGCTGTGTACCAATCTATTTATGGATAAATGAGCAGCACATTTTAGCAATGGATGTCTTGAATGTTAGTAAATGCTATATGACTGCTACAAAAGTTTGTGTTTATCCATCCCATTTGAACAGAAAAAAAGAAATATATACTAAAGAATTTAACTTTTAGGGTTATCCCTATTATTTATAAATTATATTTTTGCTTTTCTTTTCTCCATACATGTCTAGTATTATTGGATGAAACATTGATACTCTGAAGAAAAATACTCAAATGCCAGCAAACTAACCCACTTACTAATTAAATGGGTTGTGGCTAATATCAGGCAAGATAAAAATCAAACCAGATGACAGTTGTGTCTTACTTTTGAGAGTAAAATTTAAAATGATAGTTCTAATACCTGGGCATTTTGAGAGGATCTTTCTTCCACCAAAAATAGTCTCTTCTCTTCTCTTCTCTTCTCTTCTCTTCTCTTCTCTTCTCTTCTCTTCTCTTCTCTTCTCTTCTCTTCTCTTCTCTTCTCTTCTCTTCTCTTCTCTTCTCTTCTCTTCTCTTCTCTTCTCTTCTCTTCTCTTCTCTTCTCTTCTCTTCTCTTCTCTTCTCTTCTCTTCTCTTCTCTTCTCTTCTCTTCTCTTCTCTTCTCTTCTCTTCTCTTCTCTTCTCTTCTCTTCTCTTCTCTTCTCTTCTCTTCTCTTCTCTTCTCTTCTCTTCTCTTCTCTTCTCTTCTCTTCTCTTCTCTTCTCTTCTCTTCTCTTCTCTTCTCTTCTCTTCTCTTCTCTTCTCTTCTCTTCTCTTCTCTTCTCTTCTCTTCTCTTCTCTTCTCTTCTCTTCTCTTCTCTTCTCTTCTCTTCTCTTCTCTTCTCTTCTCTTCTCTTCTCTTCTCTTCTCTTCTCTTCTCTTCTCTTCTCTTCTCTTCTCTTCTCTTCTCTTCTCTTCTCTTCTCTTCTCTTCTCTTCTCTTCTCTTCTCTTCTCTTCTCTTCTCTTCTCTTCTCTTCTCTTCTCTTCTCTTCTCTTCTCTTCTCTTCTCTTCTCTTCTCTTCTCTTCTCTTCTCTTCTCTTCTCTTCTCTTCTCTTCTCTTCTCTTCTCTTCTCTTCTCTTCTCTTCTCTTCTCTTCTCTTCTCTTCTCTTCTCTTCTCTTCTCTTCTCTTCTCTTCTCTTCTCTTCTCTTCTCTTCTCTTCTCTTCTCTTCTCTTCTCTTCTCTTCTCTTCTCTTCTCTTCTCTTCTCTTCTCTTCAAATCAAAAATAGTCTCTCCCGTTGAATGCTAACAAGATATTACATCTTAATTTATTTTCTTTATTGTATTTCTTGACTCATGAGAACCATTTATAATATCATTGGACATGAATGTTATATTTTTGTGTTTTTATGCAGTATCACAACATTGTATTATTGGAACCTACATTACATGACACTCCCTTGCTTCTAGCACTGATCACTTTTATGGCTACCATGGAAAGTGTTGTAAAGTGAGAGGTCTGTAGTAGAAAAATGAAATTCAGCATAATTTCGTATAAGCTTATTTGAGAGTTATAATCTCCATTACTTCAGGTGCATTGAGATCACATTAAATATGATTGACTTTTTTGCTGTAAATATGATGCATGCAATTGGGTTTTTTTTTGCTGTAAATATGATTCATGCAGTTGTCTTTTTTTCAGGTGACAATTTGATCCCTTTCAGTGTATCATAATCCTACTAATGGAGATAGTGATGATGATCTCAGTCTAAGATAAGAAGTGGAGAAGAAAAGAACCTGAAGTAAGTATATTCAAAATTAACGTAAACTATATACACTAGCATAAACTCTGCCTAATCAATATTATGAAACTTGTCAAAACCACTTCCACTGCACTAAGAACTGATGTGAAATAATATAGATCATGGTTTATCCAGATTGACCTAAATGTATATCCCCTTGATGAAGCCATATACCCAGTTTTGTATGAAAATGTTAATAATGATTTTATCTTTCAGTGTTTCTTTTTATACTTTTTTGTGCTTCTGAGACCCCAAATTTTTCATTTGATCCCCAGTTTTGACACTAAGGATATTTTTAACTCTCAGTCTTGCACTCCTAGGGAATACACTGTCTTGATATTCATGTTTTTAATGGTCACTTTGCAAAGTAATGGTTAACATTGAAAATAATGACACTGTTGTTACAGTTAAATATATATTGTTTGTGCAGTCAAGACTGTCAGTAATGGTCATCAGTGGAAAAAGGACATGCTGGGCTTTGTATACAAATTCTCCATCCATATTTGGTGTCTTTGAGCAGATAACTTCCAATTCATATCATTATTATTATTATTGTTACTTGCATTACTAGCAGTAGTATTTGTAGTACACAATTTCAGACCTACTGACCCTTACAATTTTGCCATAAGTCTGACAAAAAAATGACCCTTAAAATATGGACTTAAGGAATGAAAGGAAAACTATGGAATAATATGATTGTTGCAGTAAAATTCTGATTTTTGTTGTTGTTGTTATATGGTTTAACACCATTTTTCAGCACAAGATAGGCTATACATGGTAGCCAGTATTAATGGTGGAGGAAGAGCCCAGGAAAACCCCAGGAAGAACCACCAACCCATGAGAAGCTAATGGCAGACTTTCTCATTTACGTTAGCTGAGTCGGTACTCGAACTCACACAGACAGAGGTGAGATGGCAGTGATCCGTAATGGACAACACTATAGACCACTCAGCCACTCGGGGCCCCGTAAAATTCTGATAATTTACTCTTTTGTATTTTCAGGTTTTATATTAATTTTAGTAAAATTAGTCAGTGAACCAGGCTGACTTTACAGTAGTACCTAAGATGCTTTGAACTACTCAGAGCCTTTCATGCAAAGCATCTGCATGATCAAACTATTGGTTATGAGGGCGCTCATCAGTTATTATGTACATTTGAGAGAGTGACATATGTAAGGTAAAGTTGTTTGCATTTAAAACATCCACAGAGGAGAGTATGTTGGCATACTTCTATGCTACTTTGATGGAATGTGGCTGACATTTCTTTGGATATTTTACTTTTGGAAATTGTAAATGATCTAAGCACACTACTAACTCAAATGACAGCTCCCTTGTGCTCTAAAAAATCAACCAGAATTTGTCTATCCTTAGCAACTATTAAAATAGGGAAAACGAATTTTGCCAGACTAGACAATATCAGCTTCTGAAAGTGCAATGAATGAATTACCAAGTATATAAAATGTAAAATAAAAAATAGTTATCGGCTCTTATTTTTACAATTTACCTTAGAAGTTCAGGAAGTGAAAATGACCAAGTGGAGCTAGCAAGTTTTTGAAAGAGGCACATCTAGAGTATGGCCAAGCTGTATACTTTATAACCCATATAACACCCATCAATCATATACCAAAATGGAATTAAAAAGGTTTTTTCAACAATAGCTAAGATGTACAAGGTCTTTTTTAAATAGCTAGTATAAGCAGTGATTAAACCTGGGGAAATTCTTTTTAAAATTCTAACTTCATGCAAAATATAAAACTGTAGAATGCCACCTATAGAATTTTTTTTAAATGGCTTCCAGCTATTGTTATGTGTTAATATTGAAAGGAAAAAATAACCCTCTTAAAAAGTTTTAATAATCAGTAACGAACAAAAAAGGAATATTTTAGGTTGTTCTGAATAAAAGCAGGAAGGGACACAATTCCGTTTATTGGACATCTTATGTCGATTTGAGTATGTCACATGATGGGAGATATGATTGCCATTATAAATGAAGAAAAAAAATCTAAGAATTATGTTAAGTTGAGAGATAGCAACAAGCCAGTTAGCTGCATAGGTTGTGCAACTTAAGTTGGTCTAACTATACCTGAGGTAAATAAGGTCATATATGTACTTTACAAACTTTTCAGATGAACATTATACTTGTTGTTGATGTATCCGTTTGGAATACCAAACTTTTTAAAGACATATTTTCCAACTTAACAATAGCAATACCTGATATTTTGCTACACCTTACTGAAAACTGCTAAAACTTAAAAATATCATCTGCCTTACTAAGGTAATCTTGTTAGACTTAACAGGTCTGCAACTCAACAAAATCATAGAATGCCTGTTTCTGTCCCTATTAAGATTTGTCCTTCAAAAAATTTCTAGTTTATGCACACTTGAATCCATCATGTAAATTAAAACATCATTATAGAAAAAGTCACTGATTTTTGTTTTGTGCAGCATGTTATAGCACTAATTTCACTACTAATTAAAAACTTACATATAAATGTGAAACAGATGACTGAATCTTTGCTCTGCCAACTTTTATAATTAGGTTTAGAAGTAGCTGTTCACACTTCAGACAGTATCTAGACTAACCACTTGCTCCATTTGCCAAGAGGGAAAGATATTCAGCTTATATTAGAGGTTTGCGATGAACAGAGAATGTAAATAAAGTTATTGTGCCTATATTTAGTAAGACATGAACTGAAACTTTATATTCCTTTATAGATAAGTATTTTAAAATTTGAATGATCTCTGGCCCAATTGATAAGTGATTTAAGTTGTATATCTCCAGTAAGATAGACTTTTTATTTTAAAGAAATAGATAAATTACAGTTCATTTCTACCACCATCCAGTATATTGCTTCAACACCCTGCTCTAAATATAAAAAAGCCTAGCTTTCAAATCTGACATACTGACAACTTTGAACTACACTGATAGTATGACTGGAGTATGGTGAGTACAAGAAGAGCAAGATATATGTACCAGTGACATATATGAGATCAAAGTTCCTACACTACCAGGTGTTTGGTGTAAGAGGTCAGAAGAAAGATAGGTTTGTTCCCAGCCAGGAAAAGCCCTTTAATTTTGAAAATATTCATCAAAGTTTGGGGAAAAAAAACTGCAGCTTTATGACAATAAAAAATTCATTGAGTCATAAGACAACAGATCAGGATTTTAATTATCTAGTTCTTACAGGAATTTTTGGTATTTCAGAATTGTTCTGTAAATTGAGATGTAATTGATGTATGAATTATTTGGATGCTTACTGTAAACATATTTGCATAGTCAATCCAGGTGTCCTGGCAATTGGATTGATAGAGTGGACCTCAATAAAATGAGTCCATGCCATATTGGTATCTTTTATATAGAAATTATCAAGACCAATCTAGCATCACAATATACCAACAGGGCTACAAAGTGTGATCAATGGTCAGTGTGAGAGAAAAAAAAAGGATTTTCTTGCCCAGTTCTCCCTTTGATTTGTAAACGAAATGGAAATCTATTGTGATAATTCTGGAAAAGTAGTTTTTAGCATTATTGTATTAGTAAGTTTCACCAGCCCCAGCTTGCCATTGTGGTATAGTTTATGGTTACCCCCACCCATAAAACCCCCAACCTGCCTACCATAATTTTAAAACTAGTGCAATAGGAAACAAACATTGGCTTTTATTTCCTTAAAGGATGACAACAGAACTACAACAATATATTTATACTTTTGTGACTCAGAGCCCAAATTTGTAACAAGTAACTGAAGTTTCCAATCAAAGGAAATAAAATCTGCAGTAATTGTAACATATGACTCTGTTTCTGGAGAAGTCCAGCTGTTGGTTGGTTATGTATCTTTAAATGCTAGGTACAATCATGATTTTATGTCCTCTTTAACTTCTAAATACATATCTGGGATAATTTTGTCATAGCGCAATTGTCTATAATTTACAACAGATTACGTATCAAGCAACAATACCTTGTTTAAGAATCCCTTGTTTGTCACAACGATGTATGGACACAAGTCATGAAACTGGCAATAGCTGTGGCTCTTAGTAATGAAGATTTGTATTTAGTCTGTGCAGTTTTCATATGCACAATTATTGGTTGCCAACTTGAAACAATTGGTAAATCGTTACTGGAAACTTCCACTGTTGGGCCAGGGTTTGTCTCACTTTGTTTTACAATAGTGATGGATGGCAAAGATTTGATTTGTCATACCATTTATGTGTTTCATTTAGATTTTGCACATAGAACACACAACAACAGTTTTGACAGGTGTATTGGTGCAATACTCCATTTTTAGTGAAATATGTTTTACAAAAGAACTGTTTGCTCTTGGGTTCTTCACATACTCATATTTGGAAGCTGCCTTGTTGGTAATGATCTTGTGTAAATTTAGCTAATATAAGTTTGCCTAAATAAATACATTTAGAACTTATTGTGTGCAACTTGTGATGTCATCTTGGACTTGTGGGTTGGCTTATACATGGGTCATGCTCTTTTTAGTGTTGATACCTATTCAGTTTGGGAGGTCTACTTATTAGCGAAAGGGTGTATTTGCAAGTATTTATGGTGATAATTAACTTTAATTGTTAAATAGGTATTTTTTGGCATTTAAAATGATTTGAGGAATTCACATGTTAAAAAGAGAATATGTTAAAAGTACGGAATACAATTAACTATTAAATAATCTTTTCTCTCTTTTAATGTCCAAATATGCACAGAGTTCTAACTAATTTGGTCACACCATCCAGCCATGATTCATTATTGTTTACAAGCAACTATTGTGAGTGATATGCAGAAAATGAAGATTTCTTCCAGATTGCAACTGCTTTTGTCCCAGGTACAAAACCCTCCCTTTTCAGGTTAACAATAATCTGTTTGAAGTCTTTGGTCACTTGGTTCTGGCTGCATCCACGTCAGTATGAATAAAAGTTAAACATTAACAGGATTCAGATAATGATATTCCACTTCTTTCTGAATTACCAGCCTTATCAGCAGAGGGTATTTTTTTTATAAAATTCTTTATTGTCCCTGTAATAGGTTGACCATTGGGTCATCTTACAACTAATTTAACCAAGGGACAATAAATACTGTGTAGTGTAGGAGAAAAAAATTTCATCCATACACAGACATGCAAGCACTTGTACACATTTGTGTATTAGACAATCTCATATTTGACAATGTAAATATACAGCATCTAGGTGACAAACTGTACACTATAAAATGTAGCTACTAAACATGTAATTTAGTTAATCACATCATTCTGGTTACTGTGGGGTAATGGTTCCTTCTGTTCCTAAATCAACATAAATGCTTTCAGTTCAGATTTTGTTGCAGTATATATTTTCCAGATTATAGTGATCATTAATAAAAGCTTTCAGACTAACCAATCTAGGTATACCCCTTTTCAATTTGCATATGTGGTTGTAGTACTTTGCTAAAAAAAAAGCAAAAATACAATGGTTGTTGATGTATTTATTATATCTCTATTTGTGTATCCTAATACAAGTTTTTGTACTTAGTACATTATCTTTATTCACTTTATTCTGAATGAAACCAATTTCCACAGCTTCATTCTCACATTATATTCCCAAAACAAATGCAGTATTGTTTCCATGGCATTTTTATCAGTGCTGGACATTTTTATTTTATACAAAAAAGAATTCATTGGTAAAATTCTATGAGTAATACAAACTTTAAATGATTGTAATTTTGTGTTGTTATTGTAACAACATTAGTATATATGTCAGGACATATTTCAATATTCACATTAAAAATTTCATTCCATTTGTTTTCACTAGTTGGTTTAACACCCTTTTTTAAAAGGGTGTTAAATTGTAGTAGCCTTGTAAATTGTAGTAGTCTTTTCATCCTTTATTGTTATAAAATAAACTTATGTTGATAAATGATAAAAAACACATCCTAGTTTTTATTGTACAACAGGAATAGTATATATTTCCAAGCCAAACAATAAGACTACAAATCTTTTCACAGTTGCATTACGAGTATCATTAGTTGTCAGATGTTATTCATTTCAGAGGATGACATATATCCACACGGCTACTTAACAGTCTTTGGTGTTTGTGTAGGCTTTTGACATTGTATATACATGATGGAATTTGACTGTGATGATGAAGTTGCAGAATCTACTGATAGGCTATTTGATCAGCTGGCAGCAGATATAAACATTGATCACAACTTCATTCTCTTTTAGATGAATATTTTGCATCAAAATGGCATTACCAGACCCTTGTATGCACTGAAAATGTAATCTAGTTATGGATAAAATAGAAATTGATAGCTGGAACCACCCTGATGTATTAATACCAACTCAATGTGAAAACAGTGAAGCATTGATTTCACCACCAGGTTCAAGAACACTCCAGAATTTTTTTTCTACAATTAAGTAGCATTCACCAATGCATTCAACCCAGTTAGATTTATCATCAAACATTTTAAACCAACATTGACTCAACTAAGAAAAGTAAGGTCTTGACTGTTATTCAACAAGGATGCCTGAGTTTTGGGGGAGGCAAAGATAGTTGTTAAATGTCAAATCAAAGCTTCTTATGAAATGGGTATGTTTTTTAATGAGAGGGGTTCCAAGCCAGCAGAATGCACAGTTGCATGAGATTTAAATATTCATGAGTTAGAGCTGTTATATAACTGCATGATAATTGTGCCAGTAGAAAAAATAACTGATGACAAATACCATTCAAGATTTGCCTCTCATGCAATTAAAATATGCAATTGTATTATTAATTTGAGAACTAAACCAGACGCTCAAGTCTTACCATTATGAAAAAAATAATTGAAGTGGAACAAAAGCTGTAAATTGAAATTATCAAAAGGACCATGCTGATCATACTCATGTATGGCCATAGATGCTATTTGTGATCTTGCTGCTTCAGCAAATGTCAGTCATAGTGAGACTGGAATCATGGCAACAACCACATTTGTAAGTGCATCAGTTAGTATTATTGTGAAGGCTATAGACTGTTTTGCCTTGAAAACTAGCATTAGTATTTGAACCGGCATTTCTTTTGTATCACTTCATAAAGGTTCAGAGATGAAGATGAGATATAATTTTAACTTTACCTAGGTATAAATTCTAGTTATGTCCATTCATCAAGCTGTGGAAGCGCTACAGCAGTCACTATTTCTATTTGTCCATCTTTTCAATTACTTTATTGTTGTTGTAGGGTTTAACACCATTTTTCAGTACATGATAGGCTATACATGGTGGCCAGTATAAATGGTGGAGGAAGAACACAGGAAAACCCCAGAAGGCACTGCTGACCCATGAGAAGCTACTGTCAAGCTTTCACATACTCACATTGGCAGAATCCAAGACTCAAACCAACACAGATAGAGGTGAGATGGCAGTGATCCCTCATGGTGAGTGTGTTAGACCACTTGGCCACTTGGGGCCCCTCTTTTAAATCATAGTTCTTTTAATTTTCTTTTAATCAGCATAGTTATGTAACCCTTACATATTATTGGCTGCCTTTTGGTTGATGAATTGTCGATTCCATGCAAATGTTCCTTTTAAAATTTCATCTTTTCTAAGTTTGGTAGTGATTGCACTCCTTCATCAATGTTACACACTACACTATAGCAGATTCTAGTAATCATTAAATCTCATAAAATATTTTATATATTATAATGCTATATGAGGGTTGCCTCCAAGTGGTCAAAAGTGCTTGACTTTACCAATCACTGCCATCTCACCTCTGTCATCATGGGTTCAAGTCTCATGCTTAACCAATATGGGTATTTCAGAAAGCTTTCTAGTAGATCTTACTGAGGTATTTGTAGGTTCTTCCTTCATCTGTTACTCTGTTCATCATGTGAAAAATGGTGTTAAAACCACAATGCAATATGTACATTGTCTCATAGATTTGGATGTACATTTTATGTATATTGTCAATTCAGTTCCATTTTTTCAACTTAATACCTATTTTTCAAGTGTTGTTTTGAGTTTAACATGAAAAAAAAATAGATTTCAGCTTGTTGATACAGATTGCACATTGTCAACTTAGTACTACCCTACTACAGCTTGTTGATACAGATTGCACATTGTCAACTTAATACTACCTGACTACAGCTTGTTGATACAGATTGCACATTGTCAACTTAGTACTACCTAGCTACAGCTTGTTGATAGAGATTGCACATTGTCAACTTAGTACAACCTGACTACAGTTTATTGATACAGATTGCACATTGTCAACTTAGTACTACCTAGCTACAGCTTGTTGATACAGATTGCACATTGTCAACTTAATACTACCTGACTACAGCTTATTGATTCCGATTGCACATTGTCAGCTTAGTACTACCTAGCTACAGCTTGTTAATACAGATTGCACATTGTCAACTTAGTACTACCTAGCTACATCTTGTTGATAGAGATTGCACATTGTCATCTTAGTACTACCCGACTACAGTTTGTTGATACAGATTGCACATTGTCAACTTAGTACTACCTAGCTACATCTTGTTGATAGAGATTGCACATTGTCAACTTAGTACTACCTAGCTACAGCTTGTTGATACAGATTGCACATTGTCAACTTAGTACTACCTAGCTACAGCTTGTTGATACAGATTGCACATTGTCAACTTAATACTACCTGACTACAGCTTATTGATTCCGATTGCACATTGTCAGCTTAGTACTACCTAGCTACAGCTTGTTGATACAGATTGCACATTGTCAGCTTAGTACTACCTGACTACAGTTTGTTGATACAGATTGCATATTGTCAACTTAGTTCTACCTAGCAGCTACATCTTGTTGATAGAGATTGCACATTGTCATCTTAGTACTACCCGACTACAGTTTGTTGATACAGATTGCACATTGTCAACTTAGTACTACCTAGCTACATCTTGTTGATAGAGATTGCACATTGTCAACTTAGTACTACCTAGCTACATCTTGTTGATAGAGATTGCACATTGTCAACTTAGTACTACCTAGCTACAGCTTGTTGATACAGATTGCACATCGTCAACTTAGTACTACCTAGCTACAACTTGTTGATACAGATTGCACATCGTCAACTTACTACTACCTAACTACAGCTTGTAAGGGTCTTTCTCAATCAATGGCTACTCACTAGCCATGATGTTGCACACTTGGGCAATGCCTACTGTTCATGACATGTACCTTCAAAACAAGGTATTGGTTGTGCAAGATAAATAAGTCATTTTTCTTTGTGCATTACAAAGGGATACTAAAGAGGGTCATGTTAGAATGTGATCTACAGATATTGATTGATCTTTTTTTCTCCATTTTATAGGTGTTCTAATTTGAAGATGGCACTTCATGTGAAGCAGGAATGTTACTGTTGTAGCCGACCCTCCAACAAAATGGATATCGACTCAGCCCTCAATGAGCTTGGCATGCTTAGCACTATTACAGAGAGTAGAAAACAGTACCTTCAAGAACGGAATAGAACCAGGAGTGAGAGTTCATTGACATCAAAAGAGAAACTTGCTCCTTTGAGCCCTAATCGGTACCAGATCATTCACATTGACAAAAAATATGTCACTGGAATCTCAGATTTTGGAAATTCCAATACACGATATTCTACAAGTCCACAAAAATCATTTGATGTCAGCAGGAATTCTGAGAGTAATCCTCCTGTCGCAGACTATGGCTCCTGTTACAGTAATGTACCCAATTTACCAGAGTCAGAAAGCCAGAGAAAACTGATGTCCAAAATTCGCCATGGAAAAGCAAGAAGGTTTAGAAAGCCTTATGCAGTCCCATGGAGGTTGTATCATTCCTTTCAAGAGAGTGATCTACATAAACTTTCTGAGACAGACTGTATGCAGTCTAAATCCAATTCCACATCTCCAGTGAAGCCTATGAGTGATATTTCTCTGCCACGGTCAAGATCATTTGATAACCTCAACCTCGACCTTGTGAAACTTAAGTTGACAGATATATTTGATAAGAATTCTGATAAGTTGGAGATTGATAAAATGTCTCAAGATATGAATCACCTCCATGTATCTGATTCCTAGCAGATCCACTGAATTCTTGTGCAAATTGTTCAGATTCAATATTAATTCCAGATTTAATGATTTCTTGATCTATGGTCTTTATACCTTGACCAGATTCCCCAAAAAGACAGTTGCTTTTTTCATACAGTAATTGAGGTCAGTTATATCTGGGATGAGTTTATTTTCTATTTTCAACTTGGTTGTTGGAGGGGGGGTAGCAAGCTCTCATAGAGTTCCATGCTTAGTCTCCTAAAAATCTATACTGAAAAACTTATTTGTAAATCTCCATCAAATATCTTAGAATAACTTAATTTGTAGCAGTTATATATTAAAAGATATTTACATTGATAGATGTTCAAAGAGCAAGTTTAGCACTTCAAGAGATGTTTGAAGTGTTTTTTGGCCATGTGTGTTAGATTTCCTTAAATAGTGGTATAGGCTGCATTACCCATCATTTAGCCATGTTGGTAATATTTGTAACCTTTACTGCCATAGGGGATTAAATGCTTCAGTTAGTGATTCATTTCATTAAAAACTACAGCTATGGAAATTGAAAAGATTATGGTTTGTCCTAATGTCAACCAATTTACAATGCAGTCAGTACCAAACAACTAGATTAACCTATTTTTGAAGCTGAATTAATGATAGAATGGACTTCAATCATAAGGAAAGACTCTTGCAGAAATACATAATTTAGCACTGAATCAATTATTAGTTTCTAAGAAGAGATACAGGTGGAAATTATTACTTAAAATGCTTGTAGAAAATCCATTTAGACAAAAGTTAAATGAGTGCAAGATTTAGAATGGAAATTTGTTTCATTTAGCTTTTTTGGTAAACCAAATAATAAAACTTTGTTTTTATGGAGCCAGATTTAGAGACTACTTGGAAAATTCTGAAGCCCCTCAACTCCATCATTTTGGGTGCATTTAACTCTTTTCATTAAATCTAGAGATCAGCATGCACCAGTTTATACTTGAAGTATAAATTTACATAGTCTTTCTTTTATGTGCACCATTATTGCAAATTAGTTATAATGCCATATACTTTGTAAGGATTTCCTTTTTCCTTATGATGAAGAGGACAGACATGCCATAATTTGCAGACTCATCTTTCCAATAAATTAAGAGTACACAAACAGACCCATTATTCTGGGAAGTTTTCTACAACAATATAAAATCCCAAATTTTATTAGAACTAGTTTATAATTATAGAAATTTCAGAATTGCCTGGAGTCCCTCTTCTTTAATACTCCCTCCTTTATAATACTCCAAAATTTCAGAAGTACAGTATATAAAATTTGATTTCATTTTCTTGCCATAATGTTAAAATAATCAAAGCGGTAAAGATAAGAAGATTGTCAGCATACTGCTCCAACTTTTAAGCATGTACGTGTTTCATTCTGTCAATATAAGTAATGCTATAGGACAAGTTTTAGTGCAGTTTGAAATTATACTACTTAATAACTGAGACAATGCTCAAACAGAGCTAACTAATCAAATTTACCTTGGAATAGATTTGGTCACTATAACATTTAAGGCATTTTTAGACCAAATTAATGGTTTTAATTATAAAAATTCTGTCTTTTTTCCCACACAAACAGTTCATATGCTAAGCTACTGTTAGACCACAGTTTAAAATTTGTTTATGAAAACTTGTTTGGCAATATAAAATATACAGACAGAAGTCAAAATGATAACCTTGATAGTATGTTATGTTGTGGACAGTAATACATTATTTCTTATGAAAAATCCTCATAATATATGAATTACATGTTGTTTGTCCCATAAATTAATGTTGTTTCACTATATTTTATAAGGGTACAAGTTTTCATGTTTTGTATAGATTCTCCAAACAAAAAATTAAAGACTACAAAAAACTCCCACTTATGACGAAGAAGACAGACATGCCATAATTTTTTATACTTTTACATTCATAGCAATCTGTGCAGAGGTCTTGTAGTTTTTCCATTTGCCTTAAATAGAAACCTGTTTCAAGATCATTAAAGCTAGAGAGAAAGGTATTTAAGTTCTAGATTTAATAAAAATGATTTTATATTAATTTGAAACTGCTGTCAAAATACTGCAAATGCAGTAATGACAGATTTGCCCTTTATTATCTTCAATTTAAGATTTGACCAGTCATTATTCATTTGAATGTAGTATAATAAAATTCATAAACCAAAAGACAGATGAATATTTCCAATTACCTGTAGCAAACTTTCCTGTCAATATTTAAATCCTAATTAAAGCAAATCTCATTTTATCCAAACAGTTAAATCCAAAGGAACAGCATTAACTACTAAAACTATTGCTTAAAGTGAAAATTAAAAACTGTTATCTACACTAATAACAGTAACAAAACTCACTTCAGATTTTTGACTAAAGCACTGAATAAACATTGTGTAAGTCTTTACAAACATTTGTCATACATGATCCTAAAACTGCAGAATTATACAACAATTCAGTTTTTCAAAGCCAGTGATAATAACCTAGACTGATTTATCTCACATTTTATCTTGTACCACTGTGTGCTGATTGCACTGGCAGTTGGACACTTATGGAATGATATTACCCACATAAAATGCGTTGATGGTGCAGTGTTATAGGTAGGAAAATATTATATAGATATGTTTTAGTTACTGCTTGGCTTTGTGTTGTTTGACTTAGTTTGATGGTAACATTCGGTCAAAAACATTATCAGGAACTGATCTTGACTAGTGTTCAATTTGTGATCACACTAGTGATTGTATTATTTAAACTACTTAAGTTACCACTTTTCTTATTTTTGGAGCATATTTTAAAATCAACACTTTGTTTGGTATATTTTTATTTTTTATTTTTATATTTTGGATAAATGCAGAGGTTTGTTTTTTAAGAAAATATCAAATATGCAAACCTTGAAGGAAATAAATGCATGAATTTAAGTGTCTGTGAAAATTTATTGTATGAAACCAAGTAAAAAGGCACATATTTTCTGTTCTTTATCCTTCAGAATGTCACAGAAAGTGCAGTTATCCAGAAAAGGTCTTGGTCTCTCAAAAAGATGTTTTAAAAAATAGGATTGTGTATATCATGTTATTATCAAACTCACCTTTACAGAAGCTCAACACAGTGATTAATTTTGTGCATATCCATTTGTATATTTCTGTGTTCAGCCACTCCATAGACTACTGTCAGTGTTAAACCTTAAGCTCAGTGGTTATATTTATATTTTAGCTAAATAAAAGGCTTGCTCAACAAAATGGTTATTTTGCAGGTTATCATACCTAACAGATGTACCTTACTATTGGACAATTCCCATAGCTGTCATGTTCTGCCATTGGAAGCAGCAAATGGATTGACTGCTGGCATTGAGACTATTTTAATTACAGCCAGAAATGCTTTTTGTGTCTTTCTTGCAAAGCATAAATGAGACATAGGGATCACCTTTCCAGTGTTGTTGGAATAGGCTTAAAAGTATCTTTTGTATTTAGCTCATATTTTTCTTCAGACAATCAGTAAACTGTGTAAACTTTCTCAGTGTATTCATCTTTCAGTGTACATCATATAGACATTTTGTTCATCATCTTTTAATTACCTATGATTATATCATTTCCATCTATCTGTTGCAATTTAATTTCTGGTTCAAGTTGTTCACCAAGTTGTGCTTTCTACAATTACTATCTTGATGGCTTGCAATTGGGATAAGGTTGAAACAAAAGGATTTGGGAGTTCATAGGTCAAAGATCAAGGTCAATGTTACTGGGGAGAACAAAAACTCAGTACAAATAGCATATTACTGGTTGTTCTACATCAGACAAAACTTTGTGGGTGGCATACCTTGGATTAAGGAAGAGCCTGGATTGAGGGGTGGGGGTCAAAATGCCAAAGATCAAGGTTTCTGTAAAAGAAGAAATATGGGTTCTGCACACAAATTATAGAAATCAACCATGGCCTTTTATAGAGTTGTTGGGTGACTTAAAAGATTGGAAAGGATTGCAATGAAAGCCTACAAGTTGTGTAGTCAAAATGTCAGTGTCATTATGACTGAAATAAGAAACATGGTTATTTACTTTATATATTTAGTCCTACATCACAATAATTATGTATGTCTAGCATTACCTATGAAAGAGACCTATTGATTTGGGACACAAAAGGTTAAAAGGTAAGGTCAAGGAAAAATTACCTTTAACAGAACAACTTTTATTCTAATATCTTGAACAACTTCTTAGATGACTTGGATTTAGATTTCAAAATCTATAATTTTTGGGATACAAACTTCCATGGTCACTGCCATATTAAATATATGAAGAAAATAATAGTTTCTTCTCATTATTTCAAGACCACATGCCTTGAAGAAATGAAATTATCAAGACCTGTTGGCCAATAATCTCTGAAGTAAAAATACCTGACTTGTAGTGTGTTGTTCGTGGGTTAATGCCATATTACAGCACTTGATAGACAATACATGGCAACCATTATATTTGGTGAATGAAGAACCCAGGAAAACATGGGGAAGAACCACTGAGCCATAGAAAGCTAGCATTTTAACATATTCACATTGGATGAATCCAAGACTCAAATCCAGGCATACAAGTGAGATGTCAATGATCTGTTAAGTGAGTACCTTAATCCATTCAGCCGACCATGACCCCTTCCTGACTAGTGCTTACATAGAGAATTACAAAACCCACAGCAGGCATATAATGTGATCATTGTAGTACTCATTTTTGTTTAGTTTCCCTGAAATTGTCTGTACAGTCATGAAACTTGATGTATGTATTCATCTTCAGGGACACTACCATACAGGCAAGATTAGGTCATAGTGTCTTACCTTGCAGTCTCAAGTGATTATGTTCAGCAGCAGCATTTACTTCAGTTTCTTTGCTGTATGTGCAATCATGAAACTTTATTTTGGAGCATATTGTTCACCATGGGCAAAGTAGATAAGATTCACCTGGTTTTCCTTTTCTAGCAACTTTCAGCTCACTTGGTCATAAGGTCAGGCATATTTATCTTATGATCTTTTTTCCTTCATTTGTAATCCTTTCACAGCTGCTACTTACAATTATGTCAAAGACCACTTGTCAAGTTTTACACATCTTCTTGCAGGAAGTATTCTGGCATCATGCCATTTTGTGTTTATGCTGGTCCATTATCCAATATGGCTACTGTTACTAAGAACAGAAATATCTTTAAATAATTTACTCTCAGAACCTCACTCAACAAATTGTGCCAAATCTGACAAAGAATTCAGGCATTCTAAATTTTACAATTGATGCTGATCTGCCATCAAATATGACCACTGATACTGAAAATATAATTTGACCAAATCTAACATGGATGCTTTACAGTTTTTAATTTTATACAAATAATAGCCACTGCTACTGAAAATAGAAATTTCTTAAAATAACTTATCATTAATAAAAACACTCAGCAGAATTTAATGACAATTTACAAAAAAAAAATTCTGGTATAAATGACCATCATATTTTTTAACAAATGGTGCCAATCCACCAATAATTCAATTATTGAAAAATATAAAAATCTTTAAAATGACTTCCTAGTAACTCTGATCTGCATAATTTGACAAGATTTGATAGAAATATTGACATGAAGGGCTTTAAAAGTTAGGTAACATTGAGATAATTTGCCTTCAAATGTGGCTGCCATAAATTAACACAGAACATCATTTCAACTGCTTCTCAACATTTGGAGAAATTGGCCAAATTTGACAGTATCTTGACATAAAGGGCTTTTAAGTTTTGTGCCTAAGATGCCAACAGTTATGTCTGCTACTGCTAAATATATTAAAACTTAACTATTCTGACAAGCCATTGACAGAATTTGACTTAATTTTATAGCTTGAATGCCTATTGTATTTGTAGAAATAATGCTGATGTACCACCATTCAAATTCACTATTCAAACATTAACATTTAATTAAAAGGAAATGTTGAATTGATTTTGACCAATTTAGAAAGGATCTAGGCACTAGGGATTTTCTATACTGGACATGATGCTGTCAGACATGGATATTATATAAAGCTAGATAAATGTTAAAACAACTGTTTTTGTAACATGCAAAAAGCAGTATTGAAATAAATTTCAACAGAAAGCATCCTACTGACTCTGGTTTCTTTGCCAATGGCTCTTGCATTTGACTGATATGCAGATGTCAGGTGAGCAATTGCAGAACCACCTTTGCTTCTTGTTGGAGCAGGCAAATCATAGCATTCTAAGGAATTCTGTGGCAGTTCTGAGACACAAATAAGCTTTATTGTTCCTAATAGGCACCCTGAAGGTTTAATCATATGTACTAGTAGTATAATAGAAGTAGTATCACCAGTAGATTTACTTTGATTGCAGTAATGTTTTACTAGCAAAAATCTCATATCTTATCTTGCAGAGTCAAACTGTATTTATACATGACCTAATTTATTATTCCAACAATTATTTATTTTGTGAAATTCCTTTGAAAATGTTTTTCATTGTTTCTATTTGTACATTTTAGTTTCAAAACTGAAAATAAAGTTACTTGAGACTGATTTGTTTTGCTTCATTTTGTTCAGCATGCTAGTTTAAAAAAAATATTGGCATTGTTTTGGGCCCACACTGAAATGCAAGTCTCATAGTTATGAACTTTCTGTTATGTTGGTATGTCTTTCCATCATAATTCTTGTAATCAATAATACCTGCAAATATTTCAGTGCCATTTTAAATGTGAACTCTCCTTAGCATGAACACCTGTTTTTCAAAGGTTTTATCTTTACGTTACTTTTGCATTAGATTTTGTAACCAGAATATTTTGGGAAGTAATTAAAATATCGGAATAACTGCTTCTGTGGCCAAGTGGGTTTGAATCCTGGCCAAGTCATACCAAAGGAGAATATACACTAAAAAATACAAAATCTCACACATACAGACTTATCCCAATTCAATTTTGTGTGAAAACCATGTTATATATATATATATATATATATATATATATATATATATATATACACACACACACACAGTCTCTTCTGTTAAATGTTATGAGTGATGGGCCCTGTCCATTACTTTTATATATGCTTCAGTGGCAAACTCTTTTAAGATTTTCTCATTCTAATATGTTCCCAAATAACATTATTATAAGGATACAAGACTCATAGCTTCTTAATCCAGCCCTACTAAAAGGCAAAAAGTTTTTGTATTATTATTTAGACAAAGGACAACAGGCTATTGCCAATTACCTCCCAAAGCCATCACCAAATGTTGTGAGTTTTTAAGCATTGCTTCTATACAGAAATATGTACAAGACACAAGACAAATGGACCCCAGTTCAAAATGCCTGAAAAAAAACCCACTGGTTATCTAGCAAAATCGCAAAATTCCAAAACGAGGTGCTTACACCTGGGAAATTTACAATCAGAATATCAACATGAGAAGTATATCTATTATAGCCTACAGGATTTACATTGTTTAACCAATGATCAATTCAGTCTTAATTCTGAAAAATGATAGTGTCAGTGGAAAAATGGTCATGCTAGTATTGTGTACCTCTGCTCTAATTTGCAGGGAAAACAATGCCTTGTAATGAAAAGATATGTGTAAGGGTTGTGGTAATATACAGTGTTAACATTCTGCTGCTACAAATTGTCTGAATTATAAGTCACCTAAGGTCAGCTCCAGACTCACACTCAAGTTATAACCCTATATGCCTTATGATAAGATTAGTGTGAGAAACTAGTGTGTTTGTGTGTGTGTTTTCAGTGTTGATATCAGTTGTAGTCTAGCCATTAGTTAGACCAAACCATGTTTTGTGCTTTTTAACAAACCTAACAAGGTGTCAGAAAAAATATAGAATAAGTTGGATTTATACCATTAAGAAGTATATCTCCATAACCATACTGAAATTTGGATGCACAAGTTAATGTGTTAATTGTGACATCATTGAAAAACTTGTCAACATTTCCTTGTGAATGATACAATGCGTAGATTCACTCAGGTGCAACTTCTATAATACAAGCAGTTAAACCAGAAAGTCGTCCAGTCATGGCAGCAGCTCTATCTGTGCATATGCCGACACAAACGGACCATTTTACATGTCCTGATATATAACCATCCAGTGACTTGAACAGGTCTGCCCCTGTAGTGTTGGTTGGCAAAGATAGTGCACATAACAAATCCTCATGCACATCCTCCTGATATAAATACTGCACATAAACAAGTAGTATTGCCTTGTTGTCAATATCTGTAGATTCATCAACCTGGAGTGTGTACCATCCTCTCCAACAATTGTGCCTCAATGCCTTCGGCTATTTCCTCAATGCACCTAGTTGCAGTGCTAGCCAACAATGGCACATGTGCTATCTTTTCCACAGCAGCCTCTCCTAGAAGTTCACAGCAAATGTCTTTAGTGGAGGGCAAGATCAATTCTTCACCGATAGTGAATGGCTTTTTAGCCTTAGCAATATGGTTAGCCACTAAATATGATGCTTTCAGTGCATTCTCCTTTATTAATGTGGTAGATCTCGTAAATTTCTTCTGTCCGTGTTCCCGTTTTTTTTCTATGAAAATACTCCAAGGGCTTGTCTTTTCATCCAGGGTGCTTGGCGTTCAAGTGGCGAAGCAGTTTTGAAGGTTTCATTGCTTCATTAGAGAGCGGAGTTGTTGTGTGGAAATCACCACTCCCGATAAATCCATATTTCAAGTAGGACTCATGGTATTGTCTCTTAAACGTTTTAGATTTCTTTGATGTTGAAGGCTCTTCTTCTGTCTCTTCACTGATCCTTTTCTTTCTCCCAAGGAAACTTTCTAACAAAATCTGTTTCGTACTCATTTTTGCTAATTTGTGGGTTAAATTTAAGCAAGCACAATATACACATACACCAAGCACTCTTAAACAAGTACCGGTAAACAGAGAGAAGAGCGATACACATATTTTCCCTCCACCAAAGCTACAACGCCACTGCCACTTGCAGCCGCTCTGCTCCAGGTGTGTTCTAAAACAGCTCCGATATCACAATATTGTGCGCATGCACTGTATTGGTTCAGCTTTAAGTGACTTCTCTCAGCTCCTGGTTAACTTCTCATCAATGGAAAGTCACACATACCAGAGATAAATATACCACAATAAATAAAATAAAAATAATTTAATCTTGCTTAGGCGGCCCAGTACCATTTGATCCACAGACCGGTACCGGTCCGAGGTCGGGGGGTTGGAGACCACTGATATAGATGACATAATTGTTTGGGGAACTTCAAAGGAAGATCATGATGTGAAACTGAAAAATGTTTTAAAGAGATGCCAGGAAAAAAATCTTACACTGAATCTGGAAAAATGCCAATTTGGACTAATAGAAGTGTGCTACATGGGACACATGTTTGACATCAGGTATTAAACCTGACCCAGAAAAAGTAATAGTAATCACAGAAATGTGACGGACAAGAAAGGAATTGAAAGATTACTTTGTACAGTAAACTACCTAGCGAAATTTTTCCCAAATATGTCTACTGTAACAGCAAATCAGAACACTTTTGAAAAGTGACACTGAATTTGTTTGGGAAACTGCACAGAAACATGCATTTGAAAAGATTAAACAAATATTAAGCAAAGAACCTGTGTTGAAATACTTTAATGTTAAGAAGCCTGTTGTTAGTTGCAATACATCAAAATCAGGAGCAGTGTTAATGCAGTTAGGCAAACCCATAGCATTTGCATCAAGGTCTTTGACAGATGCAGAAAGAAGTTATGCACAGATAGAAAAAGAACTGCTTGCTGTGTTATTTGGTCTTGAAATATTTAATCAATATACTTATGGTCGTCAAGTACAAGTTGAATTGGACCATAAACCTCTGGAATCAATCCTCAAGAAATCTCTATCTGCTGCACCACCTAGACTTCAGATAATGCTTTTAAGACTGCAGAAATACAGTTTTGACTTAACATATTGTCCAGGAAAAGAGTTAATTGTAGCAGATACTTTGTCAAGAGTAAACAGACAGACGAACACATAGTATGTTGGAATCCCCACTAATTCTGAAATATCCAGTCTAATGGTTTAGCAGAAAGTACTGTTCAAACTGTCATAGGAATAATCAAAAAGGCAAAGAAAGATGGAAAAGATCCATATTTATTGATATTGGAGTATTGAAATACACCAATTGATTATATAGGATCACCGACACATATACTGATGAGTTGAATACTTCGATCAACTTTACCTACTGCCAACATACAGCTACATCCAGTTATAAAAGAAAGAAACCTAAAGTGGAAACTGATTGAAAAGAAAAATCAGCAAAAGAAACTGTATGACAGAACAAGCTAAAGAGCTTCCAAATCTGACATCTGGAGACAAAGTTAGAATCAGAAGACAGGATCTTTGGGAAAAGCTGTAGTTGTCGGAAAAAGTAGCACTCCAAGGTCATATGATGTGAAAACCAAGGATGGTGCTATATACAGGAGAAATCAAAGACATCTGTTGCAAACAAAAGAGAAATGACCAGAGATATACGATACATATGAAGATACTAACAAGGAGGTCACTGAACTGAATGACAAGATGCCATTAATCATCAACGAGCCAAACCAGACACAAGAGATTTGAACACAGAGTGGACATCTAATAAAAAAGCCTGCAAGATACAGAGATTTGTAATGTGAACTCAATAATTTTTCTCAAATAAACAAAACTTCTGTCTTGTGAATATTAGAAAATGAAAGTGTTTAAGGGAATAATAATAATAATAATATATATATATATATATATATATATATATATATATATATATATATATATATATATATATCACTTCAGTTTATATGCAGCAAAAACAATATGATTAAAGAAAAACTATATGAACTTTAGATTTTAGTGGCAATGCCAATATCTCACCATGTATTTGTTTTCATGAATGCAGGAATGACTGTGAATGACATAGGTTTAGAACTTAATTTTAACTACAATTAGAATAACTTTTACAACTCACCAGAAACTATTTGAAATTTAGATTCATGTGCAAAATAGAATTTTGTAAAGTTTGATTATGTTTACAAGTTTATAAAAAAGAAAAGGAGAAATAAATAATTGAATTTAAAACAAAAGCACAAAAGTCATTTTTAGGGGGAGTTGTGGTAATATACAATTCTGCTGCTACAAAAGGTCTGACAGTTACAGGTCACCTAAGGTCAGCTCCAAACTCTCACTCAAGTTATAACCCTATAAGCCTTTTGATAAGATTAGTGTGAGAAACTAGTGTGTGTGTGTGTGTGTGTGTGTTTTCAGTGTTGACATCAGTTGTAGTCTAACCATTAAAGTAGTTAGACCAAACCATGTTTTGTGCTATTTAACAAACCTAACAAGGATAATGTTGACATCAAAATTTCACTATCTTTCAAAATGTTGAATGGACTGGAGATTGTTAAAAATAAATACCAGAAATGAAATTCCATCAGATTTATTATTAGTAGAGAAAACAAAAATGTTATTGTAATTAAAATGTCAAAATTTAAAGAATTTTTATTTTAATTAAAATATCAAACTAGAATGTTAATGTAATTGAAATATCAAACAATAATGCTATTTTAATTAAAATACCAAAATTTAAAAAAATGGATACTTTAATTGAAATATCAAACCATATAACTGTTATTTTAATTGAAATATCAAACCATAGAATTATGTTATTTTACTTAATCAAACCATATAATAAGGTTACTTTAACTGAAATATCAAACCATGGAATTATTTGAATTGAAATATCAAACCACACAATCATGTTATTTTATTTGAAAGACCAGAACAAAATAATAATGTTATTTAAACAAAAACTGTTTAGATAATTGGCAGACTTTGAACCAGGATTCTGAATATTGATCTGTGCAAACATTTTCAGGGTTTGAAACTTACATTGGACCATTAAAGACAAACAGATTTCACTAAATAAGAAAATCTATACACTGGGATTAGTTTAATGGGACTAAGGAAATTTTTAGTTTACATTTAAGTGTGATAGAAATGGTAAGAATGCACTGCTGCCTTCTGAATCTGCAAGATTATGTAAACCAGATACATGTACTTCTAACATGCTTTGATAGGTAAATAATATATACATCTAAACATGCTTTGATAGCTAAACTGTATATACATCTAAATATGCTTCAATAGCTAAACTGTACAGACATCTAAACTTGCTTTGATAAACTAAACTGTATATACATCTAGACACTGATAGCTAAACTGTACATACATCTCAACACCTTTTGATAGCTAAGCTGTATATACCTCTAAACACACTTTGATAGCTAAACTGTATATACATCTAAACACACTTTGATAGATACAGTGTATATACCTCTAAACATGCTTTGACAGCTGAACTGTATATACATCTAAACACACTTTGATAGCTAAAATGTATATACATCTAAAGACACTCTGATAGCTAAATTGTATATACATCTAAACACACTTTGATAGCTAAACTGTATATACATCTAAACACACTTTGATAGCTAAACTGTATATACATCTAAACACACTTTGATAGCTAAACTGTATATACATCTAAACACACTTTGATAGATACAGTGTATATACCTCTAAACATGCTTTGACAGCTGAACTGTATATACATCTAAACAATTTGATAGCTAAGCTGTATATATCTAAACATGATTTAACAAATATTGGCGAATGTGGATATGTAAGAAAGCTTGCCAGTAGCTTCTTGTGCTTCTTTCTGCTGATTTTCCGGTTTCTTCCTCCACCATTAATACTGGCAGCCATGTACATCCTATCATGTGCTGGAAAATAGTGTTAAGCCCCAGAACAACAAATATTATTAAGATTAAAAAGAGCTTGTTAAAATTGGTTTAGTGCAAAAATAAAAAATATATTCTAAACTGAACTTTCAGTATAAAAGCGAAATCTAAGAGATAAATTTCATTCGACTGTATGTGTTATTTAAAAAAAAACATTGGGGAATGCTTATTATTATTATTATTATTATTGATCTATATGTTCAGCATGCTCATATTTGTTTATCAACACTATTCTGAGAGCTAAGCACCAGCAACATTTTTACTGCACTGGTACAAAACATTCTACCACCAAAACATACTTAACTCCTTGAAGTAGATAAAAATTTAGCAGTTACCGTAACATGTCTGCCCTACTTCTTTATAAGGAGAACAAGAATGTGCTGCATGCAAAATTGAAACTGGTTTGGAACATTGTTGCCATATTTTTTACGCTGGACTTGGCATCAGTAACGATATTCTGACTATCCCAATTACACCTTTGCTTAGAACCCATCTGTTTGGGCCACATTATAGGGACACAACAGCTAGGCATTGTAGGCAAGAAACTGTTACAGTAAGCAGGCAGTCATAACATTGTCTCACAGCAACCGATGCAGGATTCAATATTGGCTGCTTTGAAGGATACCCGATGCATTCTCTAATTCTATTACCTATCCTCCTAAATTTATGTTAAAGTGATGGGGAACATATCTGAAGGAGAAAGCAAATATTTCGAGTAAACTATAAACTATCCCAGCCACCTTGTCATGCAAGCATTCTTGTTGGCATATTGCTAAGCTTAAAAACTAGTGACACCTGGTGGTGACAAGGGGAGGTAGATCAAGAATTATTGACTACTATTTGACAGACAGAAAAGATGAATTTTCATTTTATAATAGGGCTGGATTTATATCCTAATTTTAATGTGACTGGAAGAAACATTACTGGAAAATTTGTGGGCTTTATGATTACACCTTTTGCACATTATTCAAACTGGTCACTGCTAGCCAGAGTTATCATGTCATTTAGAAAAAGATTCCAGGTCTGTTTCTTTAGGTTATTTTCTGGATAAAATTTAATTTTAAGTATTCACTTGTGACCTTTACTGAATGGAATCAAAACTTTTGATTTCAAAAACATGCATTTTTAAAAAAAAAAACTTTCTAGTTTGCAACTTCCATTACATCTGAATTAGACATATGACCATTAAATAAACCATAGGATGTCACTAGATAATTATTGAAATTCATATAAATTTGCAATGAAACTCATTTATATACACAGACAAAAAAAGTTAACTTAAATAACTGCATATGTTAGTATCAAAATAGTTTTTTTTTTAAAAGTTTGACAAAAACCCCTTAAAAATTATATACTTGTATATATTTTTTTTTAAAAAAAAGATCCACTTGTTTCTGCTTGGTGCTCTTACTTTCAGTTTAATCTATGGAATAAAAATTTAATGCAGTCCTTGTTATTTATGCCCATATTTAGCACTGTCTTGTAATAAAGTTCACTGAAAAAGGTTAGTTGGGAGTGGGAGGGAAAGGTGACAAAGGTTAGCACTAATGATAATATATAACATGTTTCCAGCATGAACTACCAAGTAAAAAGCAAAGATTTATCTCAATATATTTTTCTCTTGAGCATATTTTGATTGCACACCATAGATTACCTTTTCTAATTTTGGCACAAACTGGCCTGCATAAGTTCTACATAAGAAAATATACATATATGAACATAGCTGACAAGTGACCTATCTAGTTGATAAATCAAACTGCATAAGCACTTAGATGATCTATACAGTAATTGTACATCATTTTACTTAAAAATGGCAAAACCTTCAAACATTTCAATATAGAATTTGTAAAAAATTAACTTTTTGTCAGTTCAAATGAAATTAACTCATCAATTCTGTTATGACTTAATTACTTCTTTTTAATGCAATAAAATGGCAGCTAAAAAGTACCCATCATCCTCCAGCACTCTAATCAGGTTTTTCTCAAACTAGTGTCCAATGACAGCTACATTCATAGGATACATCAGCACTATCTGTACAGTAAAGCACGTATTCAGAGACCCCACCCTGCAGAAATGGTAACAGGTCTGTACAAAGGGACCAGTGTTCAAGGTCAATTGTTACAGTTTATTTTTTTTTTATGGATCAGCAATATGTTGGTTATTTCATGCCAAGGCAAACAGTAATGAGCCATGAACAAAAACACACCATAACAGCCAACCCAGGCTCATCCATCTTTAGGAGTCAAACCAGTACCCTTTCATTTTGCTTGCCTGCCACACTAACCACTGCACTATGTGGCTCCTTCTCAAGGTAAAACGTAAGCTGTTCTTAAGAAAGAATATTTACCCATATATTACTCCTACCTGTACATACATTTTATATTTTTTCATTGCAGTGCTCAAAGAAAAGTATTTTTGGACACCTACCTGGTGACCTTAAAAAAAGCCCCAAAACATTCAAATTTTCATATGTCCATAATTGCCCTTTTACTACTATTTATCACACATATTAGTAAACACTGTACTTCAGATATAAAACTGACTTGCATGTTTATTCTGATCTATAAAATATTTAATATAAAGCAATATTATTTTCCAGGTCCTGATGTCAGTCATTGTCTACTTGCTCCATCAATGTCCTCCTTTCTGAGTGGATCAATATTGCTTCTATTCATTAGCATTTGATACCTGTCTTGCTTTGTACAGTTTCTCCATGCACTTCTGATGTTGCTCATAGGTAACCTTAATATGTTTAACCAGTGTTGCATTACTCTTGTGTAAACATGAGGAAGAGACAGTTCAATTATTCACTGAACTTCAAACAATGAAATAGCAATGAAACAAAGCTATTTTAAAACAATAACATTACTTAAGTGTTCATTCCAAAATTGGGGGCCCCGAGTGGCCGAGTGGTCTAAAGCGCTGTCCGTTACGGATCACTGCCATCTCACCTCTGTCTGCGTGTGTTCGAGTCTAGGATTCGGCTAATGTAGATATGTGAGAAAGCTTGCCAGTAGCTTCTCGTGGGTCGGTGGTTCTTTCCGGTGATTTCCCGGTTTCTTCCTCCACCAATAATACTGGCCGCCATGAATAGCCTATCGTGTGCTGAAAAATGGCGTTAAGCCCAACAACAACAACAACAACAACATTCCAAAATTAATGTTTAGGTGCTCTTCCCTTTATAAAACTACTCTGCAATAGGATGGCTAGTTTTGTGTTTACATTGATATATACAGCAAGAACATGTAAATATGCGTGAATTTCGCTGTATTTTGGTTTTTATGTGCATTTCAGTGTTTATAGTAACTGCAATGATTTGGCCTTATCTTATACTCAGCATCGACTTTATATGGATGAAGGATGAAAAATTTGCCAAATTTGCCGATTTGACTTGTACTCTGCTTCGTCTTTAGGCTGGCAAATATAGTATGAAAGCCATACTGCTGCTATAAATAGAATATAATGATAGTGTGACAAATATACATGCATGTCTAATGTACATTAGACAGGGTTCATACAGAATTCTGAATGATAAATTCAAAGACTTTTCCCAAACTTTCAAAGACCACAAATATAGCTTTCCAAGACCTTTTTTCACTAACATTTTGTATACAAGTTATGTTATATGAGAAAAAAATAACAAATGCAAAATACTACAATATTGCTTAATGATGAAATTAAAATTTATGGGTCACCAGGAAAATTCTACTACATCCAAACCTAACGATCTTGGACAATTTTATTTGTGATTATGGAAAGAAATTAAAATATTTGGGTTTATTTCAATTTTCAAAGACTCAATTTTCCTAAACTTTCAAGGCCTTGAAAAAGCCACATCTTTTTTTCCAAACTGTCAAATACCTTCAAAGACCAAATGAACCCTGAAAGACATAACCTGTAGTGCACTATAGACTGGTTCTCTAACAATCTAAGGTCAATGGTTCGAATGCAGAAACCAGCAGGTTTCTTGGAAATAGGACAGCTGCTATAAATAGAACATATTAATGTTAGGAAAGTGCATGCAAGCACACCCTTATGTCATTGTTATGTAGAAAGCATCTTTTCTATAATATGGTCTCTGGGATTAATGTGAAGTTAATAAAAGTGAGAAAACGAATTATTGATTTTATTTGCAGAGGGGTGGATATACCAAAAACGGTATAGCTATTGTGTGCTGAAAAATGACAATAAACCCATAACAAGCAAAAACCTTTTAATTGTTGGTGTTGAAGCAAATCTCTTATGTTCCTCAACAAAAAAAGATTTTCCAATTTTTACTGCTGCATTATCATATATATGGATGTCAGATACCACTGTTCATTTAGGTCAAAGTGGACAATATCAGAAGAATAACCAGTAGTTATAAATCAACAAGGACTTGAGACAAAGGCAAACTAAAACATAGAATGGACATGACTGAAGTAAAATGCACAAAAGAACACTATTAATAGTGAAAATCTTTAAGTGCACATGTATAAATGTCAACTACATGGAGTCCAAAGTAAAGATGGACAATATTCCAATTTGATGAAAGTGATTAAGATCTCAGACTAGGACTATGGCTTGTTTTTTTGAAACATCATTCTTTATGCCAGGATGCTTAATGTAAACAATTTGGTTCAATTCTGAAAAGCATTTTGTTTTAGAAGATGTTTCAAATTTCTTTTAAATAACTCAGTATGTTTGATCATATATTGTCATCAATTGTTAAATACAGTCAAACCCGCTTATTTTGACCTCGGTTATCTCAAGAACCCGTGTGTTGGTAAGATCCCAAAATTCCTTCTTTGTTATGCTAATTTTTACCTGCTTATCTTGACCCCTGTTAAGCTGTTAAATTGATAACCCTGTTATGTCTAGCATGAGTTTTGGTCTGAAGAAACGTGGACCTGCATAATTCAACGAAATGCAACGTTTAATGTCCGTCTCTGAGAAAATCTTTTAAAAATGATCTGGCGTTTCTGCTATTATGGGTACTTCATACTGACAAGGATGGAAAAAGTCGGTACAAGACTAAATTGTACCGGTACAAATGCTAATATACCAATCTCATCAATACATGGTTTATCACTCACACAGAGTGGAGAAAATTATCATGTAAACAATACTTTATAGTAAGGAAATCAAATGCATTCATTTCTGACTTTAACATAAGCTGTGTTGAAAATGGAAATTATCATATGTTCACAACACAACAATATAGTTCATCCCAAAGAGCATCACAAATTTGATCTTATCTATAACTCGGAAAATTATCAGGTTAACATCATTAAATGTAGCTAAAAATACCTAATTTGTTTTACACAATATATTTAAAACAAATTCAGTAATAATAAAAGTGATTTCATGCTTAGTGCAAGAGTAGGCTTAAGCCTTCAACTTTGCATGGCTAGATCATTCTTAATAATCTATTAACAAAACCCCACAAAACTCCAAACTAAGTTGACCCCTCCCCCATTTGTTATTAGTTTATTTTGAACAATGATATTGTAAGAAAATGTCTATAGTGCCCATTATGTTTTTAAGAATGAAATTTGTGATCACTGTACCATTACATATATTCTTTAACACAAATGGAATGAAGCAGAATGCAGCTGATATAATTTAAATTGAAAACAAAAAAAGTACTTTCATTTGTGTTGTTTTTATCTTGAATTTCAAAGTCATGCAATTCATCAAAGAGATAAGCCCTACTTCTGGTGCCATGTTTTTGCCAACGATCACTGATCAAAGTCTGGAGGGATATAGGACTACAACTGTATGAATGGAATAAGCTGTCTCTCTAACTGCATGAATGGAATAATTTAACTTTGTATAAAGTTATTAAGACAGTTAACATGAAATACTTTAAACACATTATACAGTTTGTCTGTACATGAATACAGACAGCCCCATATTTTTCTGGCACATAAGCAAAATTTATCGGAAAAAACCAGCATATACTGGTGTAATGGTACTTCTAACAATAAAATTTTTTATTTTCATGCACAATATTGGTCAGTTACATTTTGCTGCTAGTTTTAAGTCAACTCTAACAAAAGAAAATACTTTTAAAAAAAAACAACATATAGTCCTACATGTACATGTACTTCAACTGGCCTAGATTTTGGATAGGTGAGCAATTAATTGTCTTGCTGAGGCTACCAAAGGGATGAGGCTTTTCACAGGGAAATAAAAACAACTTTAAACCACTGATGTTGTTGCAGTAACTTAGTGTAGTAAATGTATGGAGCCTGTAACTTAATCTCATTTAAAAGACATCCAATCTTCTTTTTTCTCCAACATGAAATGACATTTGTTTTTAGAAATAAACTCCTCATTTTTGGTACTTTCGATTCATAATCTAAATCCTGATATCTCAGGACCCGGTTATGTTGACGATATTTTGACAACCCAATGTAAATGAGATAGCCAGGTTTGACTGTATATTAACGACCCAAACTCTAGGATACTTTCTTTCAAAATTGGTTACATGCTGTTGTGTGGTTGTTGAGAAGTAGTTACATAAATGTTTTTCTCATTTTAGTAATGGCAACCAATTTTATCACAGAACAAAATCATTTCAACAAACTATGAAAGTCTTCAAACCAGAATATTTTCCTTCAAATCTAGTCAAATTTTGTTAGGCAGTTTGTAAGTAGTTGCTTTTAAGGTTTTTCTATCTGTATTTATGGCAGCCACACTTGATAATGGATCATCATCATTATTATGAATTTGAAAGGCCTTTATTATACCAGAATACTCTCCACTAAATTTGGTGAAACTGGTCTAGTGTCTTGTTAGAAAAAGTGTAAAGTAGATAATGTTTACAGATGACAGACAATGCATAACAGATTTAGGGACATACTATTACAAGAGTGTAATTTACATAAATAAATGGGAATAATTAGTATCTCCTTTAATAATTATTATGTTTATACTTATTAAATATAATTGTAATTGTACTTGAAGGAATCTACAAACAATTACAGTACTCCCTCTGAACAAATGGCACTTCTTTTGATAAGGCAGGTCATGTAATGAATCCAATTTTGTTATTTAATAGTAATATTATGTATAAAATATCTCAATATAAGGTGACCTAACCTATAATACAGTTCACTTTTATGACTCCCATAATTAGCCTTCTGAGTAAGTAATGTACTGTTAAGACTGTTCAGAACTATTTATTACATATTCCATTCCACTTTTCTGATACAATGCACATACAGTGACTTGCAGTTTTTCTCACATCCAAGGTATAAAAACTGTGGCTGTTAATGGAATGCACATAAAAATTCAATAATCTGAATAATATGTCATAAAAATGAACACTGCTATTATTTGCCTCCTTTTCCTACCATTTATTAATACAATGAACAAGAACAGATTATTTAGGTCAATTTGACACGAACCAAGAACATATATTTGAAATAAAGTACAGGAAAAAGCACTTAATATTGTATCACCAGCTTGGCACAATACTGAAATGATTTCTCTTTCTTCTCATTTTCACACAAATTATCATCTTCCTATGAAAAGTTTGGCTCTGGAGTTTTTCTCATGATTATCATGGTGTTGATTTCCCAAATGATTGTCCGTATCTTATCTATCACCTCTTTGATATGTCTGTTCCTGATCCGAATTTGCTGTAAATAGACAAAAAGTAATTGACCAAAAAATGTAGTTTTTTTATGGAGGGGGAAAATATTTTAATTATGCAATATTTATCCATGGCTATTGTTCTGCTTTTTATCATGCTGAAAACAACATACCTGACCATTGGATGTGTATAATTTGTCAGTATAGTTGCTGGCATGTTATATGCAAAATAAGCACAACTAGCTTGTCTTTTTCAAGGATTTTGACAAGTTCCAGACACCAGATACAAATTTGCCTGTTGCAGCCTTCTCAACTGCAATTGCAACCTGGCCTCAACAATAATTGTATCTAATGGTGTTACATTATCAGTGGTAGAAAGCTAAACAACAGCCATGTGTAAGTTATTGATGCTATTTTTTCTCTCCATTTTCAGTATTTTTAAATATATTGTAAGAGTTTCTCATCCCTCTCCTCAATATACTCAACACAGTAAACTTCATTATACTCAACATAGTATATTTCATTATGCTCACAGTAAACTTCATTGTACTCAACATAGTACACTTCATTAAACTCAACATAGTACACTTCATTATACTACACACAGTAAACTTCATTATACTCAACATAGTACACTTCATTATACTCAACATAGTACACTTCATTATACTCAACATAGTAAACTTCATTACACTCAACACAGTAAACTTCATTACACTCAACATAGTACACTTCATTATACTCAACATAGTACACTTCATTATGCTCAACACAGTAAACTTCATTATACTCAACATAGTAAACTTCATTAAACTCAACATAGTACATTTCATTATACTACACACAGTAAACTTCATTACACTCAACATAGTACACTTCATTATACTCAACATAGTACACTTCATTATACTCAACATAGTAAACTTCATTATACTCAACATAGTAAACTTTATTATACTCAACATAGTACACTTCCTTATACTCAACATAGTACACTTCATTATACTCAACATAGTAAACTTCATTATACTCAACATAGTACACTTCCTTATACTCAACATAGTAAACTTCATTATACTCAACATAATACACTTCATTATACTCAACATAGTACACTTCATTATACTCAATACAGTAAACTTCATTATACTCAACATAGTAAACTTCATTATACTCAACATATTACACTTCATTATACTCAACATAGTACACTTCATTATACTCAATACAGTAAACTTCATTATACTCAACATAGTAAACTTCATTATACTCAACATAGTGGACTTCATTAGGGAACTGGTCATTCCATACCCAAGTCGTTTCGTATCCAAGCAAGTCGATTTGTACCCAAAGCAATGGTCGCTTCATATCCAAGGTACTGGTTGTTTCGTACCCAATACTATAGTTTTCAAATGTTAAAATCAGTCATTAAGCCAAAAAGAATCAATTAGAAAATTTATTCAATAGTTCTCATGGAGGCATACATTATTATTAATTGTCCCTGCTCTTACTCTCCTTTGTCAGTTACAGTTGACATATGCTCCATTCTTTCTTATTTTGTCGTCCAGAAGAAAAAAAAAACAAAAAAAATGCAGAATATTCTCGGTGTGAGAAGAGTACCAGAGCAGCATTAACTCCTCCTGAAAATTACTGAAATGTTGCAGCAGAATATATGGTCCAAGAACTGATTGACAAGGCAAATTAACTGTATTATAAGACAATGAATTTTAAATCTGAAAACAGAAATGCATAATGTAATTATGTTTTCTACATTAATGTAATAAAACTCAGTAATGCACAATTCAGAATAATGTTGTTAGTCATTTGATATTTATAAAACCTGTTTGAGCTAATCTTTCTGCTTTTCTGATAAGTCTCCTTCATTCACTGGATTGTAATTTTTACTGTTCTATTCTGGAAAATATATATGCCGTAGTACACGGGATGATGTATTATAAACGTTTCAATATTGGCAGAATCAAAACATGCATACATACCTTTGATTATTTAAATAAGTAAATACATCATTTCTAGAACACAGAAGTAAATAATTATATCTAAAATGCAGTAAATCATTTCTCTCTCTCTGTGGGCAATTATTTATGGGCATTATATTTAGGATGATAACAAAATAAATCAGATTATACCAAACAATGAAAACAAATTTTCACTTGCCATGAAAAATTATTAATATTTATACTTAGTTGAAAACAGAGAGAATTTCAATTATGACACTAATTTGTTAGTGCCTTGAGATCGGTGAACATGTCCAACACTTTGCACAAGTATGCTAATGCAGCTGACTGTCTACCAAAAAAATGGCTTATTCATCCGTATACCACATTCAACACCTTTAAAAGCAGGCGACAAAAATTGAAATTAACACCAGTATTGGTCCTTGGAGAACAGAATCTTAATCAAGCAACACTGTTTTATCTGCATTCAAGCCCATCAACCCCATTATTAAAAGATTGCATACTTTCTAGTTGCTTTGAGAGGATTTGTATTTTTTTCAGTCACATTATACTTTACTAAATAATACCAAGAAGTAGGATAATGTTTGTTAATTTAAATGATAGAACTAATAATGGATTTATTCAGCTATTTAAGTTTGGCCAACATTTTTATTTTTTATGGCAACGGAAAGTTTTGTTAATTCTTTTTAGTACCTATATATTATTATACAGTGAAAACAAAACAATTATTGTAATTATTTGTGTTAGTTAAATTTATTGCCTGGATATGCTTTGCTTGTGCAATTTTTAAGGTTGGAAAAAGATTAGGCGTAGAGAGGGAGCGGTAAATATGATACTAATGTATAAATGACCTTGTAAATTAATGGGTACGAAATGAGCAGCACCTTGGGTATGAAACGACCAATTTCCACTGGGTACAAAACGACTTGGGTACAGAATGACCAGTAGCCCTTCATTATACTCAACACAGTATACTTCTTCATTATACTCAACACAGTATACTTCTTCATTATATGCAAGACAGTATACTTCTTCATTATACTCAACATAGTATACTTCTTCATTATACTCAACATAATATACTTCTTCATTATATGCAACAAAGTAAACTTCTTCATTATACTCAACACAGTATACTTCTTCATTATACTCAACTCAACTTCTTCATTATATGCAACAAAGTATACTTCATTATACTCAACATAGTATACTTCTTCATTATACTCAACACAGTATACTTCTTCATTATACTCAACTTCTTCATTATATGCAACAAAGTATACTTCATTATACTCAACATAGTATACTTCTTCATTATACTCAACACAGTATACTTCATTATACTCAACACAGTATACTTCTTCATTATACTCAACACAATATACTTCTTCATTATACTTAACACAGTACACCTTATTATACACAACAAAGTACACTTCTTCATTATACTCAACACAATATATTTCATTATAGTCTAGATATCTTAGGAATCCATTTATGATTGGCTAAATGTGGACAATTATCCCAACTGAATCTGTAAAAAGACCAACATAGTGATAAGGAGGGCCTCTATGTAAGGTATAAAATTAAAGAAATTTAACAGATACAAACTGAGCAATGTATAATAAGTATATCTGATGCATATCATGTGTTCTGTATATTTCAGTATAGCACTAATAATGTGTTCTGCATATTACAACTGTATATATATATATATATATATATATATATATATATATATATATATATATATATATATATATATATATATATATATACACACACACATTGTGATCCCAATATAGCAAGGTTGGTTATAAAACGAATTCAGATTTAACAGTCATGGTATAGCTCCCAAAATTTCATATACATGTATTTTTCTCATACACAAAAAAAAATTTCTTTCTTAAAAAAAGTTTATATCATTTTAGGGAAGAGATTGCATATAAAAAATACAAGATTTTCGTGGCGTGGCTACCAAAATTTTAAATGCATTTTTCTCATACAGAAAAAATAGGGTTTCTTCTTAAAAAAAAGAAAAATAATGTAAAAATTTATTCAAGAATCGCGTAGGGCTTCACCAATGTCACAAATTGTGACTTTTTTCCTCTTTATTGGTGGCAAAATATACCATCTGCTGATTTTTTATTTGTGACATTGTTGGCTTTATTAAACATGTATGTACAACCATTGGTATGGAGTGGAAAAATTCAGAGGTCTCATGAAAGGAAGTTGATACAAAATGCACTGAAATTTATCTATTGTTACACAAACAAATTCTTTGTTCATATTGACAAACCATTGTTACATCATAATCCACTTATGTTGGCATCTAACATGAGTACTGACAATTGTGTGATATCCATTTTTTTTCTTTCAAATTTACATTTCTGATAGCAGAGATCAAACAGATGAAGCATTATCTCATAATATATCTTTTCTTTGGCCAATCATTAGTAATTAATATATTTACATAGACTGACATTTGTTTGTGGAAGGTAAGTAAAATTCCTCTTCTTTTCACTCAGGATTAAATCCTTCAGAACATTCACATTTTCTTTAGTAATAACTGTCATCAGACCAGAACACCTGCGTCTCTATCATTGATTGACACTTCCTTTAAATTTCTAATGTATTTGTAGAAGGCAGCATCACTCTACTACCATTAATGTAAAAACAAAAAAAACAAAACCAACAAACTCTCACTTGTCTATTCAATAGACAGGGAGGAACAGTAACTACCACTGACCATATGACAGCCAACTCATTTTTAAAATATTGTACCTAGATAAAATAGATGAAACTTTGATGCACTGATTGATATGAAAAGGTACTATGCAAATGGGAAAAAAAAAAATCAGTCTCAATTATCCAATACAGTTGTTTGATGTTGACGCCACAATAAGAAACAGGCATTTGTTTGTTTCTCCAAAGTTGTCCATTAGCAGTGACTTTGTTAAGGCATGTACCCTTCATCAAAGAAAACAAACTACAATCTTTAATAAAAGCAAAGAAACTTTCTTTAATGGAAGTGATTACTGAATAAAAGCAATGGAATTTGATGGATTGTTTCCTTTTCCAATGTGACAGGAACATTTTTACTGTGCCGTGGAAGTCTAATGTTTGCAGGAAAAAAATTATGCTTGCAAACGCTAACGATGGCACTTAAAATGCTATCTTTATGAATGCTACATCATTCGTTTTGTAATTGTGCTATTTTTTGAACCACTGTATTCAGACTTAAATGACCTGTGATAAAATTATTGAACATTTTTAATCTTGTATGTGTGCATATTTTCAATGAAATTACTTGTATTATGGATTCAATGTATGTCGTGTGTAGGTACTACAGTCAAGACAGGGAGGAAAATGATAGTACTGCAAAGATTGATGAACTAACAAAATGAATCATATTGATAAAGCCATCACAGCTATCATGTATTTAATTCACAAAAGTTTGTCTCCAGTAATGTACATTCACCTAATGTTCCATTAGCATAGGGTCTATGCTTTCCCTATTTTGTGCAATACAACTAGTCCTAACCACAAAAGATGCCAACACTTTTTATGACCAAATGACTGCAGTCTCAACCCACACACTGATAATAACCCAAGTAATAAAATATACAACCAGGTACCTGTAAAAAAAGTTTTCAAAGTTCTCATCGAGGCAGAATAACGCATGTGTTGTGTGCACATTTATTCACCATCACTGCGGCTTGTATGGCTCCATACAATTTTCATGTCATACATCTACTGTATAATATTACAATAATACAATCCTTTCTCACACAACCAATATAAGAATCAATGCTAATATTTAAGGCTCAATTGTCCTAACTTTGTCCCCATCCATGGTTTGTTCTCCTTTTTTCTCATGACTTAAACATGCTTGTTTTGCAATCCTGATGACATTAACTGGGTCAATACCTTTTGTCAACAGTGACAGTAAGTAATAACAATGAAATATTTAAACCACTTGTCCTAGATTCATTCTATTTTGATACTACATATGCAACATACCAGTCTAGAATGAAAATAAATGGTACCAGTTATTACTTAAAACATACCCCAAAAGCCCCAAACAAACCAGAGTATCAATGTGATTGATGGATGTTATATGACTGAAAATTGTTAGAGGTGAAGGAATTTTGTTAAACTGCACCAGACCATCATAAAGGGACGAACCATGGCAGGCTGAGGATAATATAACAATCATCATTTGTGGACTTTACGACTATTTGCTACAAATACTTTGGACATGTAGACTAGTTGAAGTGAGCATTATGCATAAATTCTTTATCAATTTCTTTGTCTCTATACTCTTGTATTAACTACTAAGCCACATGAATTTAGTCGATTTGTGACAAAAATTTTAATTGCAGATCCAGGTAAGTAGCAAAATTTAAAAGTATGTTTTTCATAGTTTTCTGTAATTATGGCCTGTAATATATAGATTGCTCTTTTTATGCTCAGATTATGCTTTATTGTTACTAAATTAGTTGTTGTTGTTGTTGTTGTTGTGGGGCTTAACACCATTTTTCAGCACACAATAGGCTATACATGGCGGCCAGTATTAATGGTGGAGGAAGAAACTGGGAAATCACCGGAAAGAACCACCGACCCACGAGAAGCTACTGGCAAGCTTTCTCACATATCCACATTCGCCGAATCTTAGACTCGAACACATGCAGACAGCGGTGAGATGGCAGTGATCCGTAACGGACAGCGCTTTAGACCACTCGGGGCCCCCTACTAAATTAGTAATAATTATGCCTATACCTATCTTGGGTGCTGGCAAATTTAATACAATCTCCTTTTGATTGGGTACCTGGATAAGCAATCATTAGGAGTTACAGGTACCCAGTAGAAATTTCCTGAAATGTTGGCATCTCTATTGTTATACTCACCAATATCTGCTTGTGCATTATGTAATGATTGTGTGTTATACTAACACATATCTGCAGGTGTATTATGTGATGGCTGAGTGTGTGTGTGTGTGTTTGTGTGTGTGTGTGTTTGTGTGTGTTACACTAACATCTAATGGTGTATTATGTGATGCTTGTGTGTGTGTGTGTGTGTGTGTGTGTGTTACACTAACACATATCTACTAGTTTATTATGTGATGCTTGTGTGAGTGTTACACTACCACATATCTGCTGGTGTATTATGTGATGGTTGGATGTATTATACTCAGGGTTCCCCCACTTCTTAAAGAACAATTTTCAGTTTTTTCCTGGGCACAAATGATTTTTTTTCACTTATGACCTTTACTTAACCCTTTCATCACGGCAGACCGCTTAACCGTTCCAGGGGAACTACATCCGTCAACACTATGGACCAACTTTTCGGTCTGGGGCAGTGTTTTTCTTTAACATTATAGTACCCAACTAAATATCTTTCAGGGTACCTCTAATAACTTCCATCTGGTAATGTAGATGTTATATTTGGATGATCTCGTGAGTTTAGCTTGTATTCAACTAGAAATAAAGAACAAAGTAGGAACTTTTAACTTGTGGGTGACAGTGATGACGATGAAGATGACTTTGAAGGTTTTGAACCAGAGGAATTGTACGTTCAACGTGGTTTTATTTTTGGACGAAGCCCGAAAACCAAAGAGATTTGTTTCAGTTTTCTGACAGAGTTGGGCACACCCGAGAGTTAGATGGCTCCAGGAAAGCTTCAAATTATTTTCAAATATTCTATTCAGATGAAGTTTTTGGAAAAATTGTCCATTTAACGAAATTAAATGCGACGATCAAACATGGCAGAGATGATAATATGTGTGTGGACAGATCTCACCTTGGAGATCATTTTGGTTCATTTTATATATTATGGACACCATGAAAAAAAGACTTGTGTTGCTACTGTGATTATTCATTAGTACATCTAGGGTCAATTGAACAAGTTTTGAGAACTTTCTAAGTTTTCTAAGAGGTAATAAAATAATTACTTGTATTTTACCTGTTGTGTTACCTGTTTGTACCTGCATTTTAACAGTTATAATAGATATGCATATTTTTATTGAATTAGTCATAAAATTTGATTTTGAACCTTGATTTTTACACCTAATCCAGCCAGATATCTTTAACATTTGCAAAGTTATGTTGTTTCAAAGTCCACAAGTCATTTTGCTTTACAACTCCAAAGTTACTTAGTGTTGAGGACTCTATGCCTACAAAGTTACTTAGTGATGAAAGGGTTAATGGTATCAACATTTTGACTTCAAAAATTTTCATTTTTAAAATCAAAAGCTGTTTCTAATTTGAGACTCATCCATTAAATTTGGATTAGAAGCATAACCATGGAATATACCACAGGTTGTCACTATGGAAACTCATATAAATTTGCATGCAACTCATTTCAATGTACAGAATAAAAACATTAGCTGTACTCTGCGTATCTACACATGTTGGCATGAAGAAAGCTTTTTCTGTTTAGAAAATGTTTGTTTTAAATTGTGTCAAAGAGCCTGTAAATATTATGTATCTTTGTACAACTGAATTTATTTTAAAACTACACTTGTCTCTGGATGGTGCAGAGTATATAATTTTAATGTAATCCAATTATGGCTTGTACATTTAATGTAATAATTGTTAATTACATCCCCAGTATGAATTTCACATGGAAAATTGCCCCATCAGTCAGTAGATTTCTGTGTATTTAGCAACATCTGACAGTAAAATTCACTGCAGCAGTAGTGGTGGTGGAGGTTATTATTGGTGATAATCTTCAAGACCATATTCAAAGTGCAAACTATCAAAAAATACGCAAAGATATATCATAATATATTTTCACTAACTTTAAATATCAGATGGGGAAAAGGCTAAGATAAGCATTATTATTTTTCTCTTTAAGCTATCGTAATCAAGATAACTGGTCAGCATTTTGGCACAATAGGATACTAGACTTACTTTACATATTCTATGTATGAAAAGGTATATGGATATACTTAGGGACAATCAGTCAACTTGACCAGTCAGATCACCTAAGTGCTAGGAGAAACTATTCAAAGATGTTTAGTGCAAGCACCCAAATGATCCATTCAAGTACTATAGTGAGTCAAGTGTTCTGCAACCTCTGAAACTTCTGTTAAGAACTCAATAAATTTTACTAAGTATCAATTTAGTTTTGACTAAATTACAGATTTTTTTATGCAATCTAGTGGAGCTAAAATCTCCTGGGCTTTTCTCTATCATGAACATACCTATTCTTTCTTCCAACTTTTTCTTGATCTCCAAGAACTATGGGAACTTTGTATATCGACACAGATGTATTGGAGTGTTATGTGGGGGTTCGTTATAATGACCATGATCAGCTGGAGTATTATGTAACAGTGCTACAGCGGTCAAGATCTTCTGGTGTATCATGATGGTTGGGTGTGTTATACTGACACCTGTTCTACTGATTAAAGATGTAATTGTTTGGATTTGTATTATACTGGCAGTGAGTATTATGGAACAGTTGGATGTGTGTGCTATACTGATCATGATATGATGGTACATTGTCATGACCATTTTGGGCTTAACTGCCTCTCAAGTGCTATTGCTTAATTATGTTTTGAAGAATTCTGTCTAAATGCTTTTTGAAAAGAATGTGCAAAATAATTTTAAAAATTTCTAAATTTCCCAGAAATTTTATATCTTGTATACATATGGATACAAATATACAAGATTGTACTTATCTATAAATAATTATAATGCTTCTCTGGATTGGTGTAAAGTAAATACGGACAGATGAACTTGATCAAATTAGGATGGCCTTGTTGCATGTATTGGCGAAGAGTCTAAAAACTTAGTAAATTATTTTACCTCTACAATCTGTTTATGTTCCTCAGTAGCATATCTGTACACATCTGTGTTAGTGTTTTTTTCCAGGGCTGGTTCATCAACAAAGGGAATTAAATGCTGCAAATACATAAAATTTTGATATGAGGAATAAAATTCTACAGGAGAATAGTTCCTTGAGAGACTGATGCCGTATTGGATGTTATGAATTTCTAGGAATTCATGAGAAGTCCCCTTTCTTCCATCATTTTTTTAGCTCATAGACCAGAAGAACTTACAAGATGATCTATTGTATGTTGCCAGTATCACTACTCCTTCTAAACTATAAGCATGATTACCAAGATACTCTACACACACACACACACACACACACACACACACACACACACACACACACACACACACACACACACACACACACAGCATTCATCTCATGGTCTAGTTGGTCCTAAATGAAAATGGAACTACTTTGACATCTTTAAAATTTTATTATCCCTATTTCTGAATGATTGGTCATATCAACATGGGATTTTCACTGAAAGAGTTCTTATAATGATCCTAACTTAAAATGGTGCCAATCTGATGTCCAGATATGGCCACAACAGAAACTATCTTGAAAATCTTGTTATTGTTACTCTTTCTGAAATGGAAAATCACAATGACATGACATTTTCACCAGATGACTTAGTAATGATATCTAGTTGTTCCTAAATGAAAATGGGACCAATCTGATGACCAATATGGCTGCCACATCGGACATCATGAAAATATTGTTATCACCTGTATGAATGGATATATCTGCAATCAGTTTTTACTTGATTTCTTATAAGGTCAACAGTGTTGCACAATGAGCAAAGGATCACAGTTTTTCCATAATTTTTTGTCCCATGTCCTCCAAATCTGGGCCCTGTGTACTCCTGTGCATCTTTGACCACTGGTTTAATTCACACTTCTGACCAAAAAAATTTAAGAAAATGGGGAATATATGATAATAAATGCTGGCAGATAAGGTTCTCTTACAAATGTGTATTTCCCATTTCACTAGCTTTAAAATTGGGCAAGGTCGATAGGGTTTTTCTTTTAAAACATATATTATGATCATCAGTATAAAGGAGCCTCACTAATTGGGACATTGTTTACCTGGAAACCTCACTATCTGGGCATAATTCAACAGTAACAGAATACTTATACATTAATTTACCCCGTTAATCAAGAAATCCACATTCCAAATCCAATAAATCTTGCCCCTATAATCTTTAAAAAATCTGACCTAAAAAAAGAAAATTTCAAACATCTTGTATGAAATACAGCCAGTGGGATAAAACAGTCACTTATGCAAATTTGGAGTTGTGTCAATGTATCAATCTCTGATTGGTCAAATTCTAGCAGTACATTAAAGTTATCAAGTGATCATGTGTGTGGAAAAACTAAGTTGCATGACCATATTGCAACCATTGATTGTATAAACAATGTCTATTTTAGATTGTTAACACATGTATATTATGGTGACACCATCATGCAAGCATATATAAGTAGAAATACGGCTAACATAAAAAAGATATGCTAGCACAAAAATCACCCAAAAGCTACCATTCAAGATATATATATATATATATATATATATATATATATATATATATATATATATATATATATATATATATTTATTAGCGTAATCATCCTTAAAGACTGGCAATCATAAAAAAACAAGGAAAAATGGTTGTCTATACCTGCCGACTGAGCAGACCTAACCTACACTCACTGCCAAATATTGACATGTCAATATTCATGCTGTTCTCAGACATGTCATCCCACAATGCCACCATCAACAATAAAATGCTTATTGCCAAGGTAAAAATACTCGGAGACGAACTCGGTATCACTGACTTTGCTTATTCTCACAGTTGGCTACATCACTTTGAGAAAGGGCAGGGAATCAAATGCATGAGGGAGAAGCAGATAGTGCTGACATGAACAAAATGCGGGCCAGCAGAGAAGAACTACGGCAACTACTACCAAAAAGTCAAAAGAAAGGATCACTGTGGCCCTCACTAACTGCAAACACAGCAATGGTCATCAAATTGAAACCGAAGTCAAAAGACCTAAGTGTTTTAGGAAAACTTATAACCCAGACACATACATGAGATACATACATAAACAGAAAGCTTGGATGATGGCAGAACTTTTCATCGACTGGTTGAATGACTTTGATAGACAGATGAGGAAAGCCAAATGCAATGATATTTTACTTGCAGATAATGTTGCAAGCCACACACAATGGGACACATTCAATTAAACAACATAAAACTACACTTCCTTTCTGCCTAATACAATGGCATACATTCTGCTAATGAATGATGACATTATATGTGCATTCAAGGCCCACTACAGGAAATAACAGGTTAGACATTACATTGACTGTGCTGAGCAAGGCAAAGTTCAAACTGGACATTATGCAGGTACTACACATGGTCAAGACAGCATGGGGTTCAGTGACACAAACTACAATCTCAAACTGTTTTAGACACTTACAGATCATACCAACACCAACCACTACTGTCAAAGATATTGATGATGGAGATGATATGGCATTAAGTCAGCTCAGAGAGCTAATAAAAAGCCTTCCCACCCAGGCTGGGATATCTGCCAAGGAATATGTTTGGAAAGATGACATGAAAAGAGACAAGGCAACAACTCAACGATGACAACATATTGACCCTAGTATCTGGAGATGAGGTTCCAGACAGTGCTAATGAAGACGATGATGCCACTACCGACCCCCGAGGGAAAGACATTACCATATATCAAACCAATGACAGTATAGCAACACTCATTTCATATTTGAGCAGACAACAGCAATATTCACCAATGATGACATAAAATCTGAAGCTCTTGAGAATGTATTAACACTATCAATAATCACTGTACAATGATCCGCCAAAGAATCCAGGCAAACAAAGGTTAGAGATTTCTTTAGGAAATTGACATAATAAATGTAGGTACAGTTCATACATGTACATAGTGTGTGTTCAATGTGTTAATTGTTTAAACTTATATTACTGTACATGTATGTTATATTTACTGTACATGTATGTACATGTTATAATAATGTGAAATAAACATTATTTCAACCATTATTGAATATACAGTACATTTACATCCAGCATATACATGTATATGTATACGGTAAGATGACATCGTAAAATGAAAATGTGCATGATTCAATTATCTGGAAAACTTGTTAATCTGTACATTTTCACTGGGAACAAAGGTGTCCAGATTAACAAGACTATAAAAGCTTTGTGTACAACAGTTTTCCTTTATCCCTTTAAAATGGTGTGTTCCACAAATTTGGGGGCAGAGACACCATATTTCCTGCTCTTGGGATCCTAGGTGCAACACTCTCTCTAGCTGGTCTTAATGGTCCCATTCAATATGCCTTAAACAGTGACCATGTTGAAAAGCTTATCACTATTTCTTTTGAATAAATGGTCTTTTCACCTTGGCATTTTCAAGGAAAGATTTTTTACGATGTCTAGTTGGTCAACTAAATATGGTGCCAATATAGTTGGCACTAAACAAAAATGATGCCAATCTGATATCAAATATGGCCCCCATAGCATCCATCTTGAAAATCTTCTTGGTCCAAAACAAAACTGGCTCTATGCTGACATCCAGTGGTAACAAATTTGCAAATCTTATTATCACTAAAGAATATCAAGGATGGTTTCAATACCCTGCAGTAAAAGGAGGAAATAGGCTTATTACAAATTTCTGGAAATTCTTTTCTGCTAGTATATCATCAGTTTTTTTGAGGGTCTCTTGTTATTTTTAGCTGTAATGATGACATGCCTACTTTTACATTTATCTTCACAATATGGAAGACACTGAAATTTTACAAAAATATCCTGAACCACTCATTCCCATCAGCAGGAGTCATAAATATTATATACAAACATGCACAGCTATGTTCCATACCCAATCATAGCCTAAAGTTTCAAATCTGTATCTTCAACAGCTGAGGAGATAACAGTGCTGGTCAGAGTTATCAAGAACTTTAGTGAAATCTGATCTAACTGTTCAGAAGACGCAATTGCGAAATATTCAAATGGCTGCCATATCAACAACTTTGCTAGGTCAGATTGACAACATTTAGGTTTTTGTTTTTATGGTTTTAATGGCTCTTTTAAGACATCATTGGCTCTATCATGCCAAGGAAATGGAATTTTCACTTAGAAAGAACTACACATCCTTAAATGTGATGTTGTGGAAACCCCATGTCAAGACAATCTTATATTCAGTAGAAGTAACCATGACATGCTTTTTAAGGTGGTCATTTGGGAGGTCAGGTTCATATAATTTTTGTTTAGAACCAACTACATATCTCAATGATATTTCTGTGAAAATTCCAGCTGTTGAAAAGTAGTGAACAAAAGATTTTAAACACGATCATGTGAATAGGCAAAAAACAAGTTAATTGCAGCATTATTAGCTTATTCTCGTTAATCAAATATTCTATGAAGGAGACTTTAGGAACCAGTCAATTCTGATTGGCTAATAGAAACTTAAGGGTGTAAACCGTGTAAGAAAGTAGTGGTTTTATTTTGCAAAATTGCTTCTGTCTAGAAGTTAGATGGAACTGGGGGTTGGGGTGGGAACGTAAAAAGTATGTTTTCCCCTGTGACTGAGAAAGGTGAGTTAGTCTTCTCAGAAAGGAGACAGACTATATACTGGAAGTTCATGGAAAAACAAATATAATGGCAAAGAAAACCGCTTCCTCAGCAAGTTACCTCAGCTAATTTGTCAGAATATTCCTGCAGCAAAAATTCCTCAGGAAAGTCACACAGCCGAATTCCAGTTATAGATTTGAGATACTATCATCAAATCATTCAAGTTTTGACTAGCAAGGGTCCAAGACATAGATAATAGGACAAAGGTTTAAATAGCAGAAAGGAATGGAAAATTTGATGTCTGAATAAACATAGGTGATCATGTCATTCAGCATAGAACTCAAAGTCACGACTCATAGGCAATGATGAAACTGTATTAATTCTGTCACTGACAATCAATAGTAAAGGGAAATTTGTATTTGCTTTTATTGAGTACATGTTCGTACATTTCCTTTTTTATGTAGCAAAAGATATTGATTTCTATGGTTAAACTGATTAAATTTTATATTTGTTCATTGAAAGAGGGCTCATTGTTTTATTTCTTCAATATACTTGCTCAGAGATCTGTATTATTCTTTCTATCCATCCACACTGGGTAAATTACATCGCGGGAGGTAAATCCCTAGCAACGAACCATAGCGAAGGGATTGGTTTAACGTCTGAATCCACCCCTTTGTCACATATTGATAGGCCTCATTCCAGGATATTTGAACAGTGGATAAATAGCAGATCTGAGCATATATTCAATAGAAATACAACACCGTATCAGTGATAAATTTGTATTCGTTAAAATAAGAAGCTTTTAGTGTGAATTGTGTCAATATCTATGCTTATTTATGCTTTTGTAATTATGCATGATTTATGAATTTCTTAAATTTTGCATACCATTTTAAGAAATTAAGATTCCGTACCTGAAATTGCTTTAGCATGGTTGGTTGTCCGTATTCATGTAACCCAGAAATATTTTGCCTTAGTACTCTTGTGAGAAGAGATAATTAAGAAAGTATTCCCAAGAGTAATTTGCACTTGTGCTGCAAACAATCCAAATTTAAGGAGAATTCATAGTTTGGTACTGCTCAAAAGCTGTTTAAATTTTTTGTGTGATTTTAAGTAAGTTTGTAGGTAATACTTTACTAAGTTAGGATACTTGTAGGTATTCCTAGGGTAGCTGTTTTCATAAAAGCAGAAAAGAGGTTTGTGATAACTAATCTAGGTAAGTGGGTTAGCGACAAGACCGATAGACAAGAATGACAACAGTGAAGCAATTAGCAAAAGAATTTAGGGCTTTAGGATCGGAGCAATTAGGCTATGAAGGGACCCAGTTGGCTGAAATTGTAGAGAGCAGTCTCAAAAGAGTACAGAGAACAACAGGCAGCCTAAAAGGAAAAAGAAATTGAGTTAGCCAGACTGCAAGCTGTGGAAAGAGATAAAAGAGAGGAAACATGCGTTAGTCATGGAAAGACTAAGGATCGAAGCGGAATCTAGGAAGATGTTTATCATAATATGTCACCCGCTGAAATAGATTACGAATTTCTCAAGAAAGCACTACTACGGCACTATGAGCTGTCATCTAAGAAAGCCACAGAGACTCACGTGCAATTTCATACTCGTGTATGCATTCTTTTCGATAAGTGGGTAAAAATAATGGGAGCCGAACTTACGTATGAAGGAATACGAGAAGAAATTCTGAAACATGTCCTCAGCACATACCGGAAAGACCTGATAGTATTTTGCGACCTTACAAAACATTAGTGTAATGACCGAGCAATATGAAGCTGCACTCTCGTCCAACCACATGGAGTGGCACAGCTCAAACCAGCATCCCAGACTTTAGGAGAGGTAACGGTTTAACACCTGTTAAGCGGAATGGTCAAAATGGTGGGAAGCCAGGGGTTGACAATCCCAGCCATGATCCGTCCTGGGGCTCAGGTAAGATCTAAAGGATGGACAAGGTAACCTCTGTTAAAAAAGAGGAAGTTGTGTGTTATGGCTGCAACAAATCCGGCCATATTCTTAAGAACTGTAAGAAATACCGTCCCATGGTAAATGTAGTGACACCAGACACTAGTAACAAGAGTAATCCAATGGAGTGGTCCAATACTGCAACAGCTGCGGTAAATGGAGTAAAAGTTACTGTGTTGTACGACACCGACTGTAGTTATCCAGCTTTGGTGAACAGCAAATTTGTTAAACCTGCTGATTATACATTTGAGACAGTAGAAGTCCAATTTACTAATAGGAGTAGAGATTCCCTTCCAGTAGTTTACATCAATCTTGATTCGCCCTATGTGAAAGGACGAATTAAAGCGGCATTCTTGTCAGGGTTGTCGCATGACTTTATTTTAGGATGTGGATATGTATTGCCACAGCCTAATCCTATGACGTGTACACCAGTATACATGGGGTCTGTAGAGACTAGAGACTATGAGACAAAGGTCAGGGCCAAAACCGATGAAACCCTCCACTTCACCCATTGATAATTTGCTACCTGGCGAATTAAGGAGACTTCAAGAGGAAGATTCTATCATTAATCGGATATGTGGATATGCAAAGGAGAAGTCCGTGCGGACCTTACACGATGGTAAGCAAGGTATCTCATACCGATATGCTTGAAAAGAGGCCGAGAGGTATAAACAGGTAATTGTACCACAGTCTAAGAAGGAAGAAGTGCTTGGGTTGGCACATGAGAGCTTACTTGGTAGTCACATGGGTGTGCCTAGGACGCGAGATAGGTTAGTCAGGGAGTTCTATTGGCCAGGTGTGTATGGGGATATGAGGAGGTTTTGTCTGTCGTGTGACAAGTGTCAGCGGGTTGCACCTAAGACCTCACATTGCCCAGTGCCACTAGGAACCACCCCTTTCATTGATGAACCTTTCTCACAGGTTGCTATGGATTTGATAGGTCCGATAAAGTCTGCATCGGAAAGTGGCAATCATTATGTGTTAACGATTGTTGATTATGCTACCCGATACTAAGAGGCTGTTGTGTTGAAGAACATTGATTCAGTTATGGTAGCTGAAGCTTTGTTAGGGCTGGTGTACCCGACGAAATACTAAGTGATCAAGGAACGCAGTTTGTTAGCCAGGTGATGGAAAAAGTAAACCAGTTACTTTCTTTCAGGCATCTGACTACTACCCCATATCACCTGCAGTGTAACGGTCTAGTAGAGTGTTTCAATAGGACGTTGAAACAAGTTCTAAAGAAGTTTTGTGAAGGTTGACCTAGTGATTGTGATCGATACTCTCCGCAATACTTTTCGTGTACCACAAAGTACCCCAAGCTAATCTAGGATTCTCACCATTCGAGCTAGATTATGGGAAGACAGTGAGAGAGGACCCATGGCTGTATTGAAACAGATATGAACGGATGAAAAAGCATCTGAGGAAGTATGCACGATGTATCAGTACATTGTTGACCTTTGTAACAAGCTGGAGCAAGCTTGCAACTTGGCCCAGAAAAATTTCTGATGCACGGGGTCGTCAAGCCAAGTAGTACTACGTAGTATGACAAGTGGGCGAAAGAACGTAAGTTTGAGGTAGGTGACAATGTGTTGTTAACATTGGAACACAACAAACTCCAAGCGTCATAGAAAGGACCGTTCGTTGTAACGGAGAAGGGTACACAGAATTATCACAACAGGGTGGGCGATAAAGAGAAGTTGTACCACGTTAACCTTAAATGCTATCGGGAAAGGGAGTCACCTACTGAGTTTGTGGTTGCTACAGTTGTGACTAAAGAACCCGATGACAACAGAGGAGTGGTGGAAGTACTTCCTAGTTGTCCTTTGATGAGAAATGAAACTTACATTGACATCGTGATGGAGGAGATACTCAATGACTATGAAAGTATTCTGACAGAGAAACCAGGTATGACGGATTTGGAGGAGTTCAGTTTGAAGCTACTGGATGAAATGTCTGTGAAACTTAAACCCTATCCACTTCCACATGTGAAGTTAGATACTTTGAGGAAAGAAATTTGCGCTATGATTGACTTAGGGGTCATTGAACCAGCCTAATCTTCGTATAATTCTCTGGTTGTTTTAGTTCTGAAGAAGGATGGTAATCACTGCTTTTGTGTTGATTACAGGAAGTTAAATAGTATCACAGACTTTTAAGTAGAAATCTTAGCAGATCCTGAAACTATATTTGCCAGAGGGACATATGCCAAATATTTCTCAAAAATAGACTTGTCGATGGGTTATTGGCAAATTCCTGTTCGCAAAGAAGACCGTCCGATACTTGCTTTTGCAATACCAGATGGAACATACCAATGGGTAGTTATGCCGTTCGGGGTCCAGAACACAACCAGTGTCATCACCCGAATGATGAGAAAACTTCCAGAACCTTTAAGATGGAGTGGAGTTTCTAATTTTATGGATTTCTTGTTTGTGACTGCTACTTGGGAAGAACGTGATTTTGTTGAGAAAAGTTCTGGAATGGCTCAAACAAGCAGGGCTCACTGCCTGACCTTCTAAAAGTCACATAGAATTTAGAAAATTGACATATCTAAGACACACCCTCAGTGAAGATACATTAATCCAGACAGTACAAAGGTTGATCAGCTTCGGAATGCTGCACGTTTAACTACAAAGATGGAAGTCCAATCATTTCTAGGTCTAGCGGGGTATTATCGTAAATATGTTGCAAATTTCAGTTCTATTGCTAGCCCATTGACTGACATGACAAGGAAAAAAGCTCAGACTAAAGTTGTTTGGACCGACGCTTGTGAAAGGGCCTTTCAAATGTTGAAAGATACGTTGACGCCAGATACCACAGTTAAGTTACCGGACGTGCAAAGAACTTTGTTTTACATACTGATGCTTCTGACCGTGGTCTTGGTGCAGTTTTACTGCAAGAACATGATGGAAACTTATTTCCTGTTGCATACGGGAGTAGGAAACTTAATTCTGCTGAGCGGAATTATTCTGTTACTGAGAAGGAATGCCCAGCGATTGTCTTCGGAATTAATAAATTGCAGCGCTATTTGTATGGGCAAAATTTCATTATTAAAACAAATCATCATCCTTTAGCTTATCTGGCACAAGCTGAATTGACTAATGGTCGTTTAAAGAGATAGTCGTTGTTTCTACAACAATATCAAGTCCAATTACGTTACATTCGAGGCAACCCAAATGTGGGTGCAAATTGTATGAGTAGGTTAGTTGATTCTGAGGTGAAGGGGTCACTTCAGGATATGTAAATATTAACTTGAACTGTAACTTCAAAATTCAATGAGCAAAATCCCAGATAATAATAATCAGATTAATGTTGTTTTTTATTAATTATATATTTATATTTTTTGAAATATGCTGGAAAAACAATTATAACTGTTGACTGCTGAAGCCAGATTTTGTTGGGTGAACAACAGGCTTTGGGCAACCTTGCAGTCAGCAATCCATTGTTCAAGAAAGGACAAGATCTAAATGCAAAAAATTAACCCAAGTCAAGAAAATATAAATTACACCTGCCAGCATTCTTTTTCATTAAGGGTGATGTGATAATTGAGACACTATTTCTGGCCTAAACAGAGCATTAGATATAAGCTTGCAATATACCACATTACCATATTCACAGTGACCATGATACAATAAACACCAATTTTAATGACTCTTGATGTAACAGTATCTATCTTTTGGAAGCTAAAATCAGACCTGGTCATGAGCTAAATGCAGATTTAAACCTCAAAACTACATTAACATATGTGTGTATGTGTACTTTGGATTTTTAATGTAACTTTAACAATTTTCCTCTATGATGTCTGCAGTGTGGCAGTTTAAAGTGATGCCTAGCGCTGCGGCATCATGTCATGGACATGTAGCATCATGTCCCACCCAGTTATATTATCCTGACACCAAGCTGACCAGTCCTAACACTAATTTCTTAATGCAGAACACCAAACACAGCAGCTCCTAGTACTACTTATAAGTGTTTGGTATGACTCAGCTGGGTTCACACCCACAAACTCCTGCATTCAAGTACATTCGTAATTAATGAGAAGATCGAGTCAAATTGAATTCTGAAGTTTCATTTGATGATATCCCCAAATAAGTTTTGGATGATGATAATCATCAGTTCTTGTTACTAAACTAAGTATATTTTTTTGTTAATTCATGTCCATGACTTCATATATTTTGTTATGAAGTTGACATGTGAAGACACTCCATGTCACCAACCATGTAGTGACTAACATAATGTAGGAAGTACAGGAGTTAAGCTTTCTTATTTCTTTTCATTTACAACCAACTTGACACCATAAAAAGAATTATGATGAAAACCACAAATCAAAGAGTCTTTCCATTCTGAAACAATAGTGATAACAATATTTTAAAGATGGCACTTTAAAACTAATATTGGATGTCTAAGAGCACCATTTTCATGTAGGTCCAACTAGACATTGTACGATGTTTTTCCTGTGAAAAGCCCATGCCAATATGAAATTCTATTCAGGAAAAATAAAAATAATTTTTTTTACAAGATGGTAACTGGCAGCAATGGTGGATATTCAAATAGTATTATATTTATTTAGGTCTATCTAATGTGTGTGTCAAGTTTCCCAGCTATCCTATAAACTCTTCTGGTCTGTGAGTTGACAAGGCAAAACCCACAAAGTGCACACTGCACTCAGTGAGACAATATTTATATCAAATTGTGGGCCCCTGGTTGCCAAGTGGTTCAAGGCACTCGCCTTTAAAGACATCTCATCTCTGTCCATGTGAGAAAACTTACCAGTAGCTTCCCAAGGCTCACTAGTTCTTAGCAGGTTTTGCCAGGTTCCTCTGCCAAATATATTGGCCTCCATGTATAGCCTATAATGTTTTGAAAATTGGTATTAAACCCACAAAAACAAACCAGATCAACATAACAAAATGTGTCAGAATATGCTAAATTCTTCTTGCACAATTTTGGTTAAAAGCAACATGCTATGTGATGGGTCATAACTTCATCCAAATTAAAGTTGATAAGACAAAAAGGCCCATACAAGGCACATCTAGGACAGTGTGACTATTATGCACACTCTGAATTGCATGGGAATATGCTGAATAATTCCTGAGCTATGCAAGCAAGGATTTAGTATACTGGAGATTTAAAATTAAAAATTGATTGAATTGGAGCAAACACTCTTTAGAAGGTACATCTTCATATAACAGGCTATTTACCAATCAAATGGTATTCAATTATGTGAAAGGGCTGCAGAAATATGGTAGTAACAAGATAAACTGACAGACAGATGGCAGTATAAGTGATTACTGTTGGATCCCCAAATCTAGATGTGGGGCTCTAAAATGTTAGTAGCACAAAAATTCTTTTCTTCAAAAGCTGGTATTTCTCTTTGACAAAACAGTCTCCAACACGTTATATTCTGGATGGTGAAATTAACGCAAGATCCAGTAATCGCTGAGTTTGTACATATATACCAAAACTTACAAGCAATGCTGCCCAAAAAAATCAAACATCTGGTCAAAAACTTTTCAAGCAAGGGCTTGATGTCCAGATGACTGCAGCTCATACCTCAGACTCAAAGACAATAACAATTACCATCAATCATCCCTGACCTCTTTTCTAAGCACAACTATGTTCCTTGAAATACATGCTGAAAATTATCACAAAAGTTATTTGTAATGTCAGATTTATCGCTTGGTTGGTGTACTTCAGCACATGAAAAGCTATATCATACTGAGGAAAATGGAGTAAAGTGCCTACGGACACACCAAAACTGCTGATATGCCCTTGACTAGGCAGGATTTGAATTTGCTGGTTATAAGTCTGGCATTTGATCCATTGAGATGCCCTTCATCCATCTGTAATCTGATCAAAACTATCAAGTAGCAACATAAACTTGCCCTATGCTCAACAGTTTTGCACATAGGTTGCCCTAGCAGATATAGTTGACTCTAGACAGCACTGACCAATGGACACCAAGACCATGACATTTGAAAACTTTAAGAAATAGTCTTTTCCTTTGACCAAATGACAAATCATTTATGAATTTTGTTACAAGAATGCCTATTATCACAGCCACCTGGAGACAGAATGGTAAATTAATTTTAATGGTACTGTATGAAGAACCTCACAATACTATTCTTTGAACCCTAAATTACAAAGAAAATTGAAAGTGTCTGATGAACCAAACATAAACTAAGTGTACTAAACTCCCTGATTCTGACTCAAAGAAAGCATTTACTATGACACATTAAGAAAACAGCTAAACATTTAAACTTAAATGCCTACATAAAAATAACAAAATAAGGTGACAAACAATCGCACTGAAGTCCCAGCATTTGTTATCAACTTTCAAGATGTAGATAAACAAGACAACCAAGTAAATGAACCTTTTTTTATCAACCCATAGTTGTTAACAGTAATGAAAATGCAATTTGTGCATAAAAGTGGGCAAATATAAATATTCTTATACGACACAAAAGCCAAGGACAAATGGTCATGTGATCCAGAACAGAGATTTGATTGCTCAGTAATAATAAAAACATTTGTTTCATGTGAAAGAATGTATTAGAGGGTCTAATGGCTCATCAGCACAATCTTGCCAAAATAGTGCAGAGTAAAAGCTAATGAGCGAAAACTGAAAATTCAAAAACCTCATCAAATTCCTTAGGTAGACAAACCCCCTCCAACAGGAAGTGAATATCTAACATGAAGAAAAGATTAAAAGATAAAAGTGTTGCAAATGCAAAAAAAAGTCTATTTTGAAGAAGCTATTCTTTTCTTTCGGTCTCTGTCACCTAGACTTTGAGCTTATTCATCATTCTCATTAACTTTTGAAGCAGTCAGTTCAAGCAAGCTGTTCACATTGATTTTTGTGGTGTTCATATGCGACCTATGGCTTATGCTCAATGTCCTCAAAACGGAGTTATTCATGTTGCATTGAGTAACTTAGATAATGAATTATCTTAGCTTTACTTGAATGATCATTGAGAATCATGTTGAAATGTTACATTGAATTACTTTCATGCAGCACCCAAGCTCCTGAGACAATTTGGACAAATTACATCACTTTCAAAACCTTTAAAAAAAAATCCTTATAGACAATGCTAACACTGATGCTATTGCCTTTAAAAAAAGTAATATCTTGCACCATGTTAAATACAGTGGGAAAAAAACAAGTATCTACTATGATACCTCCTCAGGTGGCTCTGGTAAATCAGGGTTGGTAACAAGTTTGTCATATACAACACGTAATTTTCTGAACATCATGTTGAGTGTTCGGAGACTCTCATCAAGTTTGGCTCGCCTTTCTTGGTATATCTGGTTGTTGAGTCCATTTGGTAGCTGCCAAGAAATTAAGAAAATTTAAATAATTTTAAAATCTGAACAATCAGAAATAATTTTATGTGCCTGAGGGTTTTCAACTTGCCCTTTACAAATAATTTTGCTTCAAGTTTTCAATGTATTATAAATAACTGCAATGAGATGACCAAAAATCTAAAATACCAAGTATGGAATATAGGATATCTCTGGGAGATATTTTGTCTGACCCTGTAATTCTCACAAAAATAAAGTTTCTAATAGCATGACTAATGAATTACTAATAGTGATACTTATGACTTAACATTTATCCATCCACTTACTCATCAGCACTTCTCTGTTCATGACCACCACCATATATGCATGTCATCTGCAGTATGTGTATGAACATCAAACATTTCTGTCCAAAGCTCAGCTAAACCTATTCTTGAGGCATACAGCTAATATATGCCAATTAAAAGTTAAGACAGTCCCATAAAACACAAAATAAACAAAATACCTTTCAGAGATTCTTTAATTAGCTGACAAAAGACAGTGTGATGTCTGGTGTCAAATTCTGCTTTAGCTAATTTGCATAGGTAGAATATATAACTGAACAACCCAATTTGTCTCAGGTACATCAAAGAGAAATGAAAAAGAATGGATATTATTACACATCACTACAATGAATACTGAAGGCAGCTTGTGATCAGTGGCAAAATTTCTTTAGAATTGGATTTTTACTCCATGTATGAAAAGCAAAACATCATTATTTCAGTTGTCTGAATAAGGTTAAAGTGTGATTATTTTTTTTAAAAGTGTGATTCTGGAAGCAATATGCTATCAGAAAAGCAAAATTAAATCTCAAAACTCCAGGTTGACAGAGTTTAACTTGGTTAGACAGAGCACCAATGGGAAGCATTTAATTCTTTACTATCCTGCAAATATCACATCAACAACAATGTCCATCAAAATAGGAGCACCATCTATCTGTATGCAGAATACAAAACACACAGATTTGAAAGTTCTTTTAATTATTATTTGTTATCTTAATTTTGTTAAAATGCCAACTATCAAATGACCCATGCTTTTCAGGATGAATGTAACCATGAAATACTTTGAATGAAAGACAATAATATGCACATACTCATAATTGTACATTTGACTTGTATTGATAAAGTGTTAACACCTGTAAATGAGAGGCATTAATTACTGCTGTATTGCCTGTAAGTCCACTTGAAAATATTATGTTCTCCCCTTCCTCCAATGAAATGGTCAGTCCATTCATTTTTCTATCAAGCATATTTCAAGGTCAAACTGCATCAGATAGACCTCTAACATGCACAACTATACTCTGACCAGGATTCGCTCAGACAATCCAGCATGGAAGTTTGAACAAAAGTACCATCCAGTGTCTAGTGAGTGTAAAGATTAAAAAAATAATGATACCTGCATTACCTTCAAACTCCTCCGGAACTAGAGAAAACAGCAAATCAAATCAAGCATATAGTTTGCTATCTAATGGATTTTATAGAAAGAAATGTATGTTTTTATTTATTATCAGTATGGTTGTGATCATTATATATGTCATTGATATTTGATAATGCTTAGTCGACCAACTATATTCTTTGTTGCAAGTGGATTAAATTGAAGAAAACCCCAAGTTAATGTTTCTATTCAGACTTGAGTTTTCAATAATTTTTTATAGTATTATATCTGTCAACACTATGGAAAAAACTTTTCGGTCTGGGGCAGTGTTCATCTTTAACATTATAGTACCAAAATAGATAACTTTCACATTATAGTACCAAAATAGATAACTTTCGGGGTACCTCTAATAACTTCCATCTTGTAATGTAGATATTATATTTATGTGATCTAGTGAGTTTAGCTTGTATACAACTAGAAATATCAAACATATAGGAACTTTTAATGTGTTTTCCGAATGCTGAAATTTGTATCCAAAATGGCGGACTTTAAAGAAAGTTCAGAGGAGAGTTATCAGAGGATTTGAATAATTTCCACCTGGTAAATTTGGATGAAAATGAGAAAGGACATTTGGAGAGACAATGGAATGTACTTGTGGGTGACAGTGATGACGATGATGAGGACTTTGAAGGTTTTGAACCAGAGGAATTGTATGCTCCACGTGATTTTGTTTGGACGAAGCTGCAAAACCAAAGAGATTTGTTTCAGTTTTCTGACAGAGTTGGACCCACCAGAGTGTTAGATGGCTCCAGGAAAGCTTTGGAATATTTTCAAATATTCTATTCAAATGAAATTTTTGGAAACATTGTCTGTTTAACGAACTTGAATGTGATGATCAAACGTGGCAGAGGTGATATGAACGTGGCAGAGGCGATATAGGTGTGTGGACAGATCTCACCTTGGAGATCATTTTGGTTTATTTTATTTAATTTTAATTATTATGGACACTATGAAAGAAAGACTTGTGTTGCTACTGTGATTATTCACTTATACATCTAGGGTCAATTGAACAAATTCTGAGAACTTTCTAAGTTTTCTAAGTGGTAATAAAATAATTACTTGTATTTTACCTGTTGTGTTACCTGTTTGCACCTGTATTTTAACAGTTGTAATAGACATGCACATTTTAATGAATTAGTCATACAATTTGATTTTTAACCTTGATTTTGACACCTAATCCAGCCAAATATCTTTAACATTGGCAAAGTTATGTTGTTTCAAAGTCCACAAGTCATTTTGCTTTACAACTCCAAAATTACTTAGTGTTGAGGACTCTATGCCTACAAAGTTACTTAGTGATGAAAGGGTTAATAGAAAGCTTATTCTTAATTGGACAACATTGCTTTTTGTGGTCATAAGCACTTCCCCCACACACACACACACACACTTTGGGACAATAAAACACTTTTTAAATCTCATAAACCTCCCAAAAGTGTTTGGGGATATGCCAGGTATACATGTATTAAGGGTAAATAAGGATTTCCATTTAAAAATACAAGGTACTTTGGCACTATGAGATTAAACATGTACAAGGCTACAATGAATGTTGTTCATTATAAACAAATTCTATAAATGCTTTTGTTAGATAAAATTCAATATCATTCAAGCAATGAAAACTATAAAAAAAAATGAATAATGATCTACTGTAGCTCACAAGGCCTTTGAAACTATCCCATTTTTTCTTTGTTTTGAATTATCAGGTATGGTGACAAGATATGAAGGTGTGGTGGAAAAATTAAAGCATGGTGGTAAGGACCAGTCTGGCATGTAATACATTGTGTTGCCATCATGCCTTAATGACTAAGGCAAAACCCTGGTATAAAATGAAGTTTTAAAGCAAGTATCCATTTGTTTTATTAGTACCAATAAACTGTAGCATTGTAGCTGTATGGTACACCCTATTTTCATCAAATTCAACTCCGCATAAGTGAAGCAACATTTGGTAAGAGATATATGCTACAGGGATGATAGACATTTTGCCCAACATCAACGGAAATATTGGATATTTATTGAAATTCATCAGCATTACACCTTTGTCTTCATTTTACTTTGATTATTGTAAATATTTAGAAACTGCATCATGTTTGATCGATTTTTGGATCGATAATGGTGAAAGTTATTTGATTGATAATGGTGAATAGTGTTAACATAGGGGTCAGTAATTTCTTAAAGTCAATATCAAAATCATGTATATTGAGGATTTAAATTCAATCCTTTTCTGAAACCTATAAAAACTAGTATGATTGTTGTTTTCTGCACATCAGCTAAACACGGATACAACTGATGGCAATTATTAATTATTTCTTTGCACAAGCGACAAGCATGCCCCGTTGATTATTTGAAAGAAAAATTTAAATTGTAAAAAAATATTTACAAAATGAACATGACTAGAATACCATGTCAGTCGATTCTGCGCATTGGGTTATTCTATGCAACGATACCTCATTTTATAAACATTAGTTCAAGTATTATTTTGAGTAAAAAAAATCCATTTTGTATCAAGAAAGAATGATCATACTTCAATTAACTGCCTCTTTTCCAATGTAAGCTTCGGTCGAATTCGGGATGCATTACGTTTCTATTTTTAAAATTTACACTTTAATATTCATTATCCCCAAAATAGTGTTTTATTAATTTGATCCTTTGCATGCTTAAGTGACTCTTTACTTTCAGTCATTGAGCTGAATGATGGGCGAGGAATGAAAATTGTAATTAATAGATATAAAAGTTTTTGATATAATGGACAACATACATACATACATACATCCATCCATACATACATACATACATACATACATACATACATACATACATACATACATACATACATACATATATATGTCATGTGTAGAAACGATTGTGTACTGATCAATTTCTAAAAGAATGGAAGAGAGAGAGGGGAGGATTATGGGAAATGAAACTTAATGTACGTTGATATGGGGCAAAATGTCCTGGGCTGAAATGTCCATGTTCCAGGTGGGGCAAAATGTCTATTGAAGTGGGGTGAAATGTCCAGGGCTGAAACGTCCAGGTACCATGCTACAGAATATAATATGTCAATAAAATAATTTTTCATGCAATTTAAAAACACACATCTAGATGACAAAAGAACATGAAATTACTTATATAACTTGAATAATTTAACAGCTATTTCACTAGGCATGCTTATAATCAAAGAACAGCTATCCCTATATACTGGACTTTAGATTGGCAACATCTTTCTTTAGGATGGTCAACTAGACATCATAAGAAATCTTTAACAGAAAAAGTGATGTTAGAGATATAAAAAAAACAAAAATTCAGCCACCTGATCAGACTGCAGTAACAGTTTGAACAATGGTTAGTCTTTCTTGATTAATTTATCAATGGATGTGGGAACTCTTAGCCAAGATGTTGTTGGAGCAGGAGAAAGTGGACAAAAATTTTGGTGGTAAAAGTTGTATATTGACCCTCAGTTTGTGTTGCTTGATGTAGAGTATCTGATGTTGTTGTTGATGTGGGGTAAACACCATTTTTCAGCACACAATAGGCTATACATGGCAGCCAAAATTAATGATGGAGGAAGAACCCAAGAAAAGAACTGGCAAGCTTTCTCATATACCCACACTGGCTGAATCCAAGACTCAAACCCAAGCAGAGAGAGGTGAGATGGCAGTGATCTGTAACTGAAATCACTTTAGACCACTCTGTCACTTGGGGCTCACAGGCTAATCTGTAATAGTTCTGGTGTTCTGACGACATAACAATATACCAAAGAAAGTCTCACATATGACATAAAAGGTAAGATCAACTTTGGTGCTAAACAGTTACTGATTACACCATTAATAATTTACAATGATGGAATGTTTTACAAATTCATTTTGCTTCGCACTTTACACAGAGCTTCATCCTAACCCCAATACCACATTTCAAACATGTTTTATCCCATTTTTCCTTGATGCAACACTTTGCATGTGACATCCACATAATTCATTTACACAAGACCTGTTACAAAGAACTGAAGAACCAATCATCAATCAATTATATTTATTCTTTGCTTGAATCAATATATATATATATATATATATATATATATATATATATATATATATATATATATATATATATATATAGATGCAATAAACTGATAGTAACTAACTAGCCTGAGCGCTTTCGACTCTTAATAAGTCTTTTTCAAAGGCAAATACAAAACACATATAAGACAAACAAATAATCACGAAAACGTGTTTGTAAAACTCTACATGGCCATCTCATGATGAGATTATTTATGATACAATTTAAACTAAATTTTACAAAAACATTTAATAAATACAAACTTACCAATATAGAACACTGAAACATAAATTACAGCATTTGTCTTGTGATTGCCAATTATTTACATCAAAGTTATGTTTATTTTCATGTATCCAATATGGCAACTACGTGCATGTCTTATAGTGGTCAACTTGTAAATTGTGTACTTTCAAAATTAAATGCGGGTACTTAAATATATGTTCCGAACGAAAAACAAACTTGGTATCAAAAGAAAGTATTTTGTAATGATATATTGAAAATTTAAATATAATGTTCACAAGTTGAAAAAAATTAGCTAGACTTTAGGGTCTTTTTTCTCAGCACAGGATAATAATATGCAAATTTTCAAAACACCATTTGAAACGTCATTCATTCGCCATTCAATATTTAAATACCTCATTAATATTCATGACATTCTAGTGATTTGCATTTTCAAAACAAACACACTGGTATTGACTTGCGCACACTGGTAATGGCAAGTAACTGAAAGCTGACAATTCTGATAACTAATTGATTACATGACCATATGGTTAAACAACAAAATGTATATAGTAATGAATTTTATATGCATTTGTAGATAATTCAAAGGCCTTTTAAATAAAGTTTATTACATAAAAATGTTATTATAGATATTGATTTTAATACAAATTTAGTACACACAAGATAAGAAAATGTTGATTTTCACCCAGTTTACTGATACGGAATAGGCACTGTTGGGGGTTGTTATTATTATTTGTATGGCTTGATGATGTATGAAAAATTAAAGAATAGAAAAAAAATAACATTAAATACAGTAAATTGTTTCAAGAAACATGTTTGTTGCCAATGAGATATGGATCAAATGAGGACTATCAGGTTTTTTTGATATGTTTTAATTGTGTTATCTAACTGGATTTGACTGATACCGGAATTTTATACCATATGATTAAATACATGAATTCATGGATTTTTCATGTGCAGGTATATTATTTAACACTTGCAATGTACTACAGAAATGCAAGTTGTCACTATACAAGTGTATTTCAGACTAGTTGTCTTCATTTTAAAAAAAATTTCCATTTTTTTTCTCTTCGCAAATCCATATGTATATATATGCAATAAACTGACGCTGAACAGTATGAAACTAGTAACTAACTAGCCTATGCGCTTTCGACTCTTAATGAGTCTTTTTCAAAGGCAAATACAAAACATATATATGATAAACAAATAAACACAAAAACGTGTTTGTAAACCTCTACATGGCTGTCACATGTGTCAAAAATATAAATACAACCAGCTTGTATAGACTAGTTGCGGAAACTGAAAACAGTTGGATGGGAATTTAAGTGTGATAGACATATTTCTGGGCATAATGAATTCATATAAAAAAAGATTCCAGAAGATTTTGTGAAGTATTTAACAATGTGCAAGATTGAACTCGATGACAGTTGTTATCACATGACTATCACATGTGACATACAACATGAATGATTTAATACAGATATCAAAGAAAGCAATGCAATGACCTATACATTTCTAATACACTACAATGTTCAAATTCATTGTAGATGGTCATTTTTGTAACAATCTGATCAAATTTGCATATTCGTTACATGTAAACCTGATATTGCTTCATTTTGCTTAGTTTTGAAAATGCTTGCTGATTTGATTAAAACTGTAAAATCATATGAAGATATTTCTGTGATGTTTGCTAGACCGATTAACACTGCTATGTGTAGTTTTATTCTTATGGGAAGTTGTGTTGATAACAATTTTCCAGCAGCACTTACCGACCCTGATACATTTGATATTATTGGCAATTTTAATGGATGCTCCAACCACGGTTGCTGTGGTAGTGATTCAAGTAATGATTCCAGTAACACCAAGTCCAAGAGTGAGTCTATTCTGATATGAACATACATTCAGGAGGAATAAAAACAAGAAGATTTTCAAGATGGCCATTGTGATGGTCATACTGGAAATCCCATGCAAATATGACCATCCATTCAGGTGAAGAAACAATGATGTGTTCAAGAGAGCTGCTGTAGTGGTGAGAGTAGATGTCTGAGCAATACCACTTTCATTTTGGACCAATTAGACTTTGGAATAAATGTGTGCAATGTTTCATTGCAATCTTCAAAATGTCAAGAGTTTATGTGGAGTAGAATTAACTACAAATATCACGCTATCCCAGAAGTTTCTCTGGTCAGTGACCAGCAGAGCTAAGAAAGAAATATTAAACAATCTTTCACAACACTGATTTCAAGAATTACCTGAGTGGACTGAAAATACTTGAAAACTTCAACCATTTTCTGAACAAGTTCTTTTACAGTCTCTTGACCAAGTTTACATAAAGAAACAGCATTAGGATTTGACTTTGATGGAGACACCATAGGTGGGTTGGGTTGCCCTGGATATGCTTGACCTTGCTGTCCACCAATTGGTCCATAACTTCCACTTAACAACTGTGATGAATGCATTATTTGTCCTTGACTAGTCACCATTGTCCCTTGACCTTGTGGGGTCATTATGGGACCCTGTCCATGAGATGCCATCATTTGACCTTGCAATGTAGAGGTCACAACTGACCCCTGACCCTGTGATGTGATTATTGATATCTGACTCTGTTGGTATCCATGCCCAGGTGTAGCCATTGTGAAACCAGTTTTCTTACAACTGAAAAAGAACCAGGACAATGACAGTGAATTATTTTGGCTATTTCTGGTACCCATTATGTGGAATGCACAATGTATTTTCAGAATACTTTTACTACTACATGCTCTCAACAAAGTATGCAGGTATTACAATCTTAAGTAGTAGCAAAAAAAAGGATTTGGGGGGGGTGGAATCTTTGGGTCCATGGCACTCATCACAGACTATCCCCCATGACATTTTTTAGGCAATCAACAGGCCATGTGCAACCCATTAATAATCCATGAAAGTTACAAGTCACAGAGATAGAGCCGTGATGTATATCATTGCCTGAAGACTGCACCACTACCAAAATGGCAATTTATTGCTGCTGTTTGTTATTGGTGTGCAAGTACATGGTATCAACTGATACCTTACACCCACTATGACAGCAGCTGCTTTTATCAATAAATCAGGCTTCTGTTATGTAATTATATTAAAGAAATTACTGTGGTATATAAATGACCAAACATGAGATTGATTCTCAAAATATTTTTGAAGGCATTTATGGATATCTCTAACTATGGTATTAATTTACAAAATGACTAGAAAAGTGTAACAAATAAACTTAGATCAAAACCAAATGAACACATGATAAAAATTTATCAAAGAAACTCTAAAAATGTTTGCATTCTCCGATTAACTGAATAACTTGGAAGTGACCTTGCAAATGGAATAAAATAAACTAAGTAGACCTATGAAGAGAGTACAAAAAAAGAAGGAAAAAAGGAGTCGCAAAAGAGGAATGAATTGCCTACTGATTCTGTCATATATGATGATTTAGTGACACTCTGTAAGGATGAGAACATCCAATAACAAATCGATTAAACAAATGCTTTCAGGTATTAATATAAACTACTCTCACAGGATCACACTACTAGGTGAAGTGGGCAACTAAGTCACAATAAAAATGTAAATTTCTTCTTCTTCTAATAGAAAGTGAAATTGACTTCACCTTCTAATTTTTCAGACTTTCAATAACAGGCTGTTGTTTATGAGTTTTGAGCTACTCCCTCGCTGTAGCCAAAAGGTTCTGGCAGTGTTGTAACCCAAGACAATATGTATTTTTGTAGTGTTGATGCCAATTAGCCTAAGCGGACAACCTCTTGCACATTCACAGGCGTGTTTTAATAGCTGACTGACCATTAACCCTTTCCAGAGCAAGATATAAATAACTGCAGGATTTCCTGAAGTTGGGTCTACTGCACTACGATGAAAATATACAAATTCGTTTTCAAAATTTAAACATCAATATGTAAAAAGTAGTTGTTCTTGTTGTTTTTGTATGGTTGAATGCCATTTTTCAGCACAAGATAGGCTATACATGGCGACCAGTATAAATGGCAGAGGAAAACCCGGGAAAGAACCACTGACCCACAAGAAGCTACCGGCAAGCTTTCTCACACACCCACATTGGCTGAATCCGAGATTCGAACCCATGCAGATTGAGGTGTGATGGCAGTGATCCATAATGATGAGTGCTTTTGACTACTTGACAGCTTGGGGCCCCTGTAAAAAGTAATTTGTTTTTCAACAATATAATTGGTGAAGAGCATATTCCAGTTTATTACTTTTTGAAAAATGGAGATTGCAACTGCTTTGTTTGCATGATTTTCTTTATAATATCAGGTTGAAACTATAAGTGACCCTATAATGGCAGATATCACTTTGTCTATTAAATAGCACTTCATAGATTTTCTGTATTTATAATAATTAAACAAAAGGGTTCAAGGACATTATAGAATTCAAAGAAATCAGAGTTTAAATAATATGTGATAGAAGAAAATATTGTGATAGAAGATTTAGCCTAAATATTTAATCATGTGGGTCAGAATCATGGGACAATACAATGTTGTAAGGTCAAGCAGTGGTAGATTTGAATTTTAGGGAGAAGTGACTTCTTTTGGACAAAACAGGGAGATGTGAGAGCTCTACAGAAGGACATGGACACAAAGCATTAAACACAATATATATATATATATATATATATATATATATATATATATATATATATATATACACACACACACACACACATATACAGGCGTCAAACTAGACTTAAATTGTAGGGAGAAGTGACTTCTCCCTTTGGTCAGAACAAGGAGAAATGGAAGCTAAACGAAGAAGTGAGACCAAAGCAAGAAATGTGAAAGATATATGACATTATATATATAAATACACAGCTGCATTTTCTTATTTATGAGCTTCATTTTTCAGTATGCTTTTAACAGTTGGAAACAATGCCTTATTTTCAAGTATAAAAATGTCATGCTTATTAGTTTATTATCAACCCATTTTGTACATGTATAAAAATTATTATATTCATACCCATTCTATTCATTTTTGTAGTATGTGTGTGTTTGGAATGAGATACTTGCAAATTGGCCATGACTTAAAAGGCACAGAAGCTATACATTGTAATTAATTTTAACTGAAATCAAGAACAAGATTAGAGTCTTGTAATTTCAAGTTGTTAAAAATGCTTAATAAACTACCACTTAATTATTTTTATTTTATTTTGTACAAGTTTTGTTCAAAAATTGCTGTAAAAAAAAGATTTCTAGCTTTCTTTGAAACAACCCCAAATTCATGTACTTTGGAATAAATTCACAAGCGACTTCAAAACATAATCTTTGTCTTGATTTCCTTGTTCCCAATAAAATATTACTTTAACTATTCATAAACAACAGACAGAAGTACTAAAACAAATAGATAACAAAACTGGACCTTTTCTCTTTAAAACTAAAACATCCAAAAACGCATACTGCACCAAGCAAGTGCGTCTATTTTTAGAAAAAAGGTTTTTCTTAACAAAACAATTGCTTTCTGGCTTTGTTGCACCAAATTCATAAATCGGATATTTATGGTTGAATTATTTGTCTACCTACTGGTATTAACATTATATGGCAATTAAATAGTATTTGCTTCACTACTATATATCTCTTTTGTAATTTCACGAAAATTACCGTAGGTCAGAAACAACATTGACCTTGCATTGTTTTGAATTCCACAACAGAATGTCACATGTTTTTGACCTACATTATTAAATATTTAGGCTAAATCTCCTACGACAATATTTAAACTTGTTTTCATTATATTATATATTTTTCTGAATCTATCTGCCCAATTATTATGAATACAGAGTCTAATTATGTGGTATATCGTGTACATAGCGATGTCCACCATTACAACTTCATTTATGGTTTCAAACTGATTTCATTAAGAAAATCCGCAAATACTGCCGTTAAAATCACCATTTATAAAAACAAGAAATACATAAGAAAACACTCTTTACCGATTACATTTTTAAAAGCAAATTACTATTTATATATTGATGCATTTCACCTTGGATTACAACAGTGCCAGAACTTGCTGGCTACCTCAAGGTGGCATCTCAAACGTCATAATATACAGCCATATTAAGTCTGAAAAATCAAGGGTGAAGTCATTTTTGCTTTCCTAACATTAGAAGGCGAAGTTTACAGTTCTTAGGCAACTTTTTTGCCCACTTCACCTGGAAGCGTGACCCCTGTATATATATATATATATATATATATATATATATATATATATATATATATATATATATATAATGTGTGTTCTCTTATTTAAATTATGCCTCTATTTCCCAGTGTTCTTATTTGCATTTAATTAATTTAAGCAATCCTTTAGTTTCAATTAGAAAATTTACCGAGTTATTTTTGCCATATGACTAACATAGAATAAAAGAAACTGCATTGTCACAAATTTTAAATGATTATATATTTGTAATTGCAAGTTAATAAAAATGCTTAATCAATTAATCAATTTTTAATCAATTTTTGTTATTTTTTTTACCTATTTATTTAGTTTGTATACTTTCTAAAAGTTCACAATAATCATTCATTGATTTATAATTTCTAACTTGACTCTGAAGAGACTGATCCTAACAACACCATCATCTGCATGTTTCATGCTTAATAAAAATTGTCAATATAATAGACAGGCATGCTCAAGATCTATTTCCAGTTCCTGGACAAGTCCATTTTTATTTTCAGCAAAGGGGTGTATGGGCAACTATAGATGTACATACATGTCGTTTGCTTCCGATATTTACAATGTCAAATCAAGCTAAGAAAAAGAATGACAACATGAAATTTGCCTTTCACATGGATTTAACAAGCAGTTTAATTAATATGTTCACCTGTGCAATGGGATATAATCCCAAACTCAACGTTATGGTAATTTATGGAATTAACCAACAGTTACAGATTAAGATGAATTATGTCATCATGTTGTCTGATAGAATAGTGTACAGAATATGATGCTGTGTTAGTATGGGATGTCTGTTTAGCATGAAAGGTGCAAGTGGATGCCAGTATTTGTGCAATTCTGGTCACAGTCAGGTTAGAAATGATAAATTCAATTGACTTTGTTCTGTGAACTCTTTATCACATTAAACATTTTCATTATTTAAATCAGTAGGTGGGGTACAAATAAATGGGTTAATATCAGCGTTGTTTTAAGGCATAGGCACACAAGGCAAGTGCCTAGGGCCCACAGCAGAAAGCCCTGTGGTGGCCCCAAAACAAAATTTCAGTGTTGGTTGTGTCAGCCATTTAGTACTATATTAATAAATTTAACAAAATGACACACATGAACATGGAAATGCAATGCAATACTCTATATCTGAGACTGAGAACTTAAGGTGCAATTCTGCTTACTTTTAAGGTTACACATGGATCATCCTGGGCTTCGCCAATGTCACATATTGCAATTTTTTCCCTCATTGGCAACAAAATATATCATGACAATTTTTTGGCAACAGCCTTTTTGGCTGTTTAATTTGTACATACATTCATGGATTTGGAGTGAAGAAATTTGAAGGGACAACAAAAGGAAGCCACACACTTGCAACACAATGCACTAGAATCTTTACAGTGCATTGTTACATCATAATCCCCTTATGTTGATCTATGGTTTGATTACTGTAGGTTGTGATAAGCTCAATCATCCTAATGGACTATACCTACATCAACCAACCTGTGAAGATGTGAACAGAAACAAGTATGATTAATTGAATAATGGCTAATCCTTCTGTTTTTTATTCTGCTGAATCTTCAGAAAAAACTGATTACCTCCAAAGTACTGATTGCTGTGTATAAATACAAAGCAAATGGAAAAAAATCTCAATCAGAATAATATAATGTCAAAAGTGCAACTTTATAATGGGTAAATGTTGTAAGTTAGTCATTGTGTGTTTATAGTCTTTTCCTAAGAGTAAGTTAACAAAATTAACAGCATTTTATACTTAGTGCAAATACATCAGACAACACATTTACTTAACCTGATGTTATACCTGACAGTCCAACATCATCTACATGTAGTGATGGTAGTAATGCTTAAAGTGGAATACCAAATCATCATGAACGGGTCAAAAGTTCCTGAAAATTTCTCAACCACTGGAAACTTGAGCGTCCGTGACTGAGATATTATACAAAATTAAAGATGTTCTGTGATAATATATATCAAGAAAAAAGTCATCAATTCATTTATAGCTGGCTGTGATTCTGTTATGTTTGTTCATATATCTTTTACTTTTGCCAAATTCTTGTTACAACTCCAGGGACTTAAATTATGCAACTAGAAGTAGCAAAACAAGCAAGTTATATGAAACTGAAAATAACTTATTTCTCAAAATACAGGAGTAAAAGAATTAAATTCACTTACAGCAAGGTGAATCAATTCTTATTTCCTAAAAGTCTTTTCAATTCCAACTGAATGCATTCCAACAAAAAAAGCCCATCTGTGTTTAAATTTCATATGTACAGAAAGATGTCCAAAGATTTCAAATAGTCGCTAAATAAATTTATTTAATACCATAGTTATTTTGGTGTCATGCAAAAAATAAATTTTTCACAAACCAAGCTAGAGGACTGAATCTGATAACATGCAGATGAGTATCTACGATAAGGAATTTTTTGTGGCATATTTAAGCATTGTCTTCACTAAATATTAACCGAAACTGCACAATAAATAAAGGTTAGACTCAAGTCTCTTCGACATACTTCAAAGAAACTGCCTGTTCCACTTTGAGTAAAAGTACTAGAAACTGACTGACAAATAAACAATGCACATTTTTGTATAATTAACAATGTCTAAAAATGGGTGAGAATTTACCTTAACAGTTCAAATGTGGTCTCAAGCTACCGTACATGTGATAACAATTTCTCACATTTTATATCCCACCTTATTTCCTTATTGTTAACTCATATATGCATACATCACTGCTTACTAAACAACATAATCATTCCGAATTTGTTTTTGGGGTGCACATATGCTCCGTGATATGTTTCTTCATTCCTTCTTTTAATTTATTAATGGTAATTAATGCTTATATATATATATATATATATATATATATATATATATATATATATATATATATATATATGGTACATTGATGCCAGGTTGTTTCACTGGTGGGAATGGAGATCTTAGTTTGCTTATCAAGAAAAAATCTACAGCATTCAGTGATGTTCTTGGGATTTAGGAAGCAATTCACTAAAAGCAAAGCATGTAAATCGTTGCAAATATAACTTTCTGAAATGCTAGTTGACAGAGATGTACATTGTGAAGATAGCCATAAAGGGGGGGAGGCATTTAATTCCTAAATGCATGAAATCGACGGTCGCATTATACGTCACTTATCTTACATTGCAAAGTACGATCGTAGGCTTTTGGTATTAAAATGTAGTTAACTAAAGTTCCTTACAAAACAGTCATGTAATGATTTATTTTGTAATATTATGGCTGTATTGTTCTGTATTACATGTTGTCAATAATGTAATAACTATCCGATTTTTTTAATTTTTTTTTTTCATTTTCATTGTCTATTACATTAATAGACTTAGAAAAAATAGTCCATACTTGTTCTGGCGACATTTTTTGAAAATTGGTGACAAAATATTAAGGTTGGCGAGTTTTTTGGCGACAACTTTTTGAATGCCAGGACCATCCCTGGTTAGAGTTTATGCCTAGGGCCTCCAAACGTATTACAACGGTCCTGGTTGATATACTTTATTGAGTACTGAGTATATGTACGCCAGGACCGACTGTTTTATGTATCCTATAATAGACTCCCGTGTAAAACGCAGCGAAATGCATTGTCCTTAAACATTTCTTTGTTATTGAATGCAGTGATCCAATACATAAAATCGACATGACTGCAAATTAATGATATATAGTTGTTACCAGTTAAATAGTTCACATTTGAAACTTATATTTGACGGCAAATCATGCGCGCATGAAAATTGCGGAAATGGAGTTAATTTATTAACTCATTCGACGGATGCATATAAATACCGAAACGTACCGAAATACCGAAACCAAATGTAAACACCGAAACGCACTTACATCTCATATGCTGCAGTGTATATTGGTTTAGAATGTATAATTCATATCTGTAAATTTTAATATTAATTATATAGCAAATTAATATGTACTTTCTTTACCGCAAGTAATGCAACATCAAATTAACAAAAAAGCTGGAAATTGCGTATTTTGGCAACAGTTTTGAAAGTAAATAAATTTAATATTATCAGCGTGTATTGTATGCATGAGTTTAATGCTAAGGATATTGATAATAAACATATTTTAATACTGATTTATTACGTTGATCATTATATTGTGGTTATTAATAATTACATTTTTTCTTATTATTTTGAGTTTCGGGATATGTGAGATTTTCACAAACCAGCAGGTGCGAATTATGTGCAGTTTAAGTGTAATTATCATGAATTATGCGGAAACAATTATTTTATTGGTCAAATGCAAAGAAACATGCGAGAATGGCGTGTCAAATCGTATCCGTACTTTTTTCAGTATTTATATCACAACAAACGTTTTTTTTTTTTTGCGCACGATTTAGAGTAGTTACATTTTCCATATTGATTTTCATTACAAGACATGTACTGGCTAATAGTACACATTACACCACTGGTTGGCTAACGTGTGCTTTCAAGCATATCGACAGTCTCTCGTGAACTGTTTTTTTAAACATATTCTGCTATTGGAGGAAAAGTATGAATAGTTGCAGAAACGAGTTTAATACACAAAGACAATTTTGGAACATATTCAGAATGTATTTGTTTCATATAACACTTAGATGTTTAAAAATTATCATACAAATAAGGCAAGACTTCTGTGCCAATTCAGAAAGAAATAAGATCAAACACAACAACAGAAATAGACTCATTCTAAGTTATATCAATTAAACTGGTAAGTCTGTGCACAGGAGTCTGCAGTTTGTTTTTTTTTTAAATAAAGCACGACATAATTTCTGACAACACGAAATCACCTTACTGGTATTATAAATTAAAATTTCTGACAACATGAAATCACCTGAACGGTATTATAAATTAATTTATAATACCGTTAAGTAGTCCGAGTTTCCTCTGACCCTTGACACCCCATTTTTGATATTTGGTTTTTTATGTTGGGGTGTACCAAATATCAAAAATGGGGTGTCATGGGTCAGAGGAAACTCGGATTAACCGTTATGGTGATTTCATGTCAGAAATGTTGTTGTGCTTTATTGATAAAACTGCATACTACTTTGGTCTGTGTCCTCAGCATAAGACCTAATAAACAACACTCACACACACACACATACACACACACACACACACGTGTGTGTGTGTGTGTGTGTGTGTGTGTGTGTGTGTGTGTGTGTGTGTGTGCAGAGGCATAGCTATGATATTTTGCGCCCGGGGACGAACTATAAAATTGGCGCCCAGCCCCCTCCCCGTTTAATCACATTTTTCTATATTTCTTAGTATAATGCAACGTTGTAAGCCTCATTTTGGCGCCCTGTACCTTGGCGCCCGAAGACATATGTACCCCACTGCCCCACCCTAGCTACGCCTCTGTGTGTGTGTGTGTGTGTGTGTGTGTGTGTGTGTGTGTGTGTGTGTGTGTGTGTGTGTGTGTGTGTGGACCCTTTTTTGAGAATTTTATCTCATGGGCATATTTGCGACTCAAAAGAGAAGCCCTGATGAATTTCATTGACAGGAATCAGACAGAATAGTGAAATAAGGCGCAGGATACTGTTACTTAGTGTGAAAAGCGATGTGGATCAATGATATCGATATTGTGCACAAACTTATTCCATAATTATTTTATTTAGATTTCAACCATTGTTTTACAGTTTCTACATAGAATCTGGTCCAAAATAGCCAGAATTAATTAAATTTAGCCAAACCAATTTCGAGAAATAGTGAGCAAAATGTCGGATTGAGCGGGTACAGACATGTAGCAAGAGGAATAAATCGAACGTACACACAAGGATCTTTAGGTCCCCTCTATAAAGAATTTTGACAATGACTTTTTTTTGGAGAACCTCAGGAAGCGCATATGTGTGGACAATCTTCGGGTCGATAGCAAGAAAGATAGACGCTGTCACCTGATAGGTGTTCCCGTACTCTTAACTCGGTTAATATTTCACGGCAACATCGTTGCTGTCCATTCTAAGAAGTTCCACCGCAAGCTGAACCCTTTTAGAGATGCCACCAGAGCTGGCAGTCGCCAAACCTACTCCACCCAGCGCCCAGTAAATCTGCTATCGGAACGCAGAAAATAAATAGCTCCTGCGAGTAGTGGAGCACAAATAGCGGCTCCTTTAAGGTGTAACTCAACCCTTATTTAATATCTTGTTACCGGAGGATAAAGGCCACACCCTGACTAACATGAATAGGGCGGTTCCCATTTATAGTTTCCCCGATATCTCGTCGGCAATCCCAAAAGCTTTCTTGCTTTACAAGGTTATGTTACCTTTTAGCTTGTAGAGGCCTCCACCACATTAAGGACCTAGTTGTCCGTGTGCCGCTCAACATTATCTTGGGCGGAAAAGATATCGGCCTGGTACACTTCACTGGTGTTTGGCGCGCTCAAATTGGGCAGATGATGCACCCAGGTGCTGACAGATCAATTTATCATAGACCCTGTTTTATTAGTCATCCTATAGTTCTAGTCTGCAGGAGGCCTTTGAATGGAGTTCGGGTCATTGATCAGGTCCACACTGAACCCATTGCGGGGTTTTGGATGTAAGTGTAGGCACGGCCAAAACATTAAATGAGGCGTCAAAGTCGTTGATAAAGCGCCTCGCCACGCGTTGGGCTACCAGAGGCATCAAGCTGGTTATCGAGCCTAGTGTCCGTCAAATAGTAGTCGCGGTGCGATAGATGCTCCTCCTCCATTTACATACACTTATGGAATTGTTCATACCTGCCGATGGCGAAAAAGTACTTTATGTTATGTATATTTAATTTAATTGTTTCTTTGTTAGATTTAAATTCTTTGGTTCCATTAAATGCTATTGTATCACGGTCTACCTAGGTGGACGGATGTTTATCCAACTGACACTGATGCGGTGTTTGATCTGTGGACAAACGCAGCGAGCAAGAAGCCAGCGAGATGTAGTCGCCAAAAAGTTCTTTGTGCAGAACAGGGCATTGTAAATTACACCTGGGTGCTAATCCTTTAATAGGACATCAAAAGAGCCATTTGTAATAAAATGATAGGCAACTTATATTGACTGTTCCGCTGATTTACAACTTGGGAATGGTTAGTCCACCGCATCCAATCAGAATTAAGCTAGTGGGTGGGCATACCTCAAAGTTCGATGATATTAAACTGATTCCATAGCAGAATTATTTAGTAGACCGAGGCAGATTACAAGGTGATTGCACGATTAAAGGCTACTCCGAGATACGCACTCGTAAATTTGGCGTGAATCGCAGGGAAAAGATTGGAACAAAGAAAGCTTCATAAGGAAGCTTTCCGGGTGGGATAACTTCAGTTAGAAGGTGAGTCCCGAGAGTCTGATAGAGAAGACTGAAGTAAGACTGTCGGTACAGTCAGGGTCGACGGATTGGAGTCGACGGTTCGACGAGGAAGTCGACGGAAAGGGAAGTGGAGGTGGAGAGGAAATTCGACGGAGCAAAGGAGGAGTAGAAGAAGAGAGGTAAGTCGAAGGAGTAAAGGAGGAGTGCAGGAGAAATTTAGAGAGACAGATGAGTAGAACCAAGGACAGGGCGAAATTCTCACATTGATTCAGATGATGAAATAGGCACAAAAGGGTCGAGCGATTGGGAAGCTCGCATGTTGAAATTTTATTATTAATTAAATTGTTTTATTTAATTCCACCACTTTGCACCTTTGTATTTAACTGTTTAATTTCACCCTTTAGTACTTTTGGATTTAACTGTCGGTATTGTTGACTGGGGTTTCAGAACCATATTCACCTACTTAACTTCTGAACCATAATCGAGCCTGGGTGGGTGCCATACCTAAATAAATATTGGAAACACCCCACCCCATTTTCATATAACCAAAACCATACACGGGTATAAAAATAATTAATTAAACCCCATAACACTCTAGGGTATAATAATTAAAACCCTACCGTAACACAATGTAACATTGTTTACTGGATTTAACATTGTCCAGAATTGAATTCAGTTCTGCTTGACCTAACTGATTTATTTCTTTTACTTTTTTTGTTTCATTGATATGAATATTGTATCTATTTCCAGACATTGTTCCAAAATCAGTGATTGGCAAACAGCTTTTTTTTATAGTTGATCTGAAAGGCGCAGTACCGTTATAAAGCACGTCAGTCATGTTGTATAGATTAATGCCTTCTAATCTCCATGTGAGAATGCGCTGTGTGCCAGTGCAACGTCCGCTCATCTGAAATTTCCAGGTGACGACCAGTGCCAGTAATAGTACTCGAAGCCAGAAATTGAAAGTTTCCTGTCGTGGCCCATTCGTTGACATAAGACAAAATAAGCATGGTAAAATCTGAAGACTTTAGACGGAGTCGAGACAATAATTCCAGACCTGTTTCCGGCGAGTATATGTTCGGTGTATTTTCTGACGTAGGTACATTTTCGTCGCCATCTCATTGTTATACGTAGGCGAGAAATTGATGCTAGTGAATGTTGCAACGATGGCGGTATTTTCAGTGATGTTGCCTTGTGTGGTAAATAATTTAATACCTCCCAACGAGTTTAATTGCGAGTATAAGATCGACTGTTTGTAATCCATGATGGGGAACGTCGTAGGTTATCCAGTCAGCTCCTGGCTGGACATCGATGTGGGTTTGGACATCGATGTGTGCTCGGACATCGCTGTGGACTTGGACAGTTTGATTTCCGTGTAGTCACAAGTATCAGCGCTATGAACGCGCTGTTATTAACTCTAAAACCTTTAGCCATTGAGGCTCTGGGATTGACCCCGTTCTTCACTACAGTCAGCCCTGGATTTCCACAATCGTTCCGGAAGAGGGCAAGTCCATGACTAAAACGGATTTAACAGCGACCGATAAAATGCAAGTCACATATATACTTCCTGTATTATCGTACTTGTCAACGAGTGCCACTTCCCGATCCGCTGTCGAAAGCCTAACCATTGGGCGCCAGTAGCCCGTGCAAAATAATACCTCTAATGTAAATATGAATGTCATGTGCCGTTTCCTTATGTCAAAAGCAGATTTTCTTTTACCTACATCGGCAAAACTTGTCGTTTGAGAAAATCACCTGTAAACTTCAGTAGGGAGATGTGCTAAAATTTTGTGAGGAACAGCTGGCAGAATTACGTTAAAAATTATCGAGGACAGAGTGAGTAATCGAGTGTTTTAACATGGATCAGGAGCTGTTTAAACCAGCTGACGAAGCGATAACACAACAGATAACATGGCAGGCTTCAATGGCGGCCTATGATGAAAAAGAAACAAATTTCCTGGAGAGACTAAACCTTAATGAGCCGGATCAGAACCCCCTCCCCCAAAAAAATCCACTATCATTACCAAAGCTGAATATAAAAGTAGGAGTAACCCTGACACAATTGCAAAAGAAAAGCATTGAATCAGCAGAAAATAGCAAAATACCGATATCGATTAAACTTTGCGCGTCTTCAGTAACTAAGTCAGATAATCTCATGCTAACTCAGTGCCAGATTGTATTGCTAATTAAACACACCTTCTCTGAAAAGCACTCATTCTCAGATTTTCTCTGTCTCAATTAACTAACAAGGAACTTTATCACCGTAATTAGTCGGTATTGCCGGGTCGATAATTCCAGTTCAGCTAGGTATATGGAGGGGATATGGCCTTTAAGAAAAGATACTTCTCCAGACAGTACTGCGACGGTAACAACGCTATCCATAATAGCAGAGTTGCCATTGTCCAACTTTGATGTTAAGCGTGTGTTTGCTATGAAAATTAAGTATATCAGGTTTCCCCCCCCCCAAGACTTGCTTGGGATAAAATCTGGCCTGGTAAAAGTTAAATAATTAATATCCAAAATTACGATGGAATTGACACATCCTGAGTTGCGGAGGTTGACCATCTTGCACAGGGCGATGACACGTATTTAGATTCATTTGGCTTGACTCAAGACGATGTGGCTCGGTATTTAAGCATAACGACTGCAAGGTACTCAGGTAAACAACATCACTAAAAGAAACTGTGTTTCATTCGTTTCAGCTTCAGGAGATGTACGATATCACATATTAATTACATCAGTTAGAGATATAATGGAAAATCATCTGTGAGAAAGATATTTATCGCTATACAACTTCCCAAAGTCGTCGTCAATTAGTAGAAACATAAAGTATAAAACAATATCATCGTGGTGTCTCAAATGTAGAAATAAGACGAGTAATATAGCCCCGGTGGATTTGATTACAAAAGATAATCTTCTCATTGTCGAACTGTGGCACAATTTGTGTGGTGCCAAGAAGTCGTGGATCATAGTTAATACTGGTCTACTAACTCCATTGCCCATGATGTCGCCTGCTGGCGTCTCCCCTGCAATACTGCTGACACTGTGATCTGGGAACAAGCTGCGTGGACATTCGGATAGATTGAAATGTGTGTGAGAGAGGTTATGTCTGATAATGTAAACGTAAATTCCTCAGGGGTGCTATCAATATCCATAAAATCATGGGCAAATAACCAAACATTACCCGGGCAGAAATATAAATGACCGTGGAATCCCCTTCAAAAACAGCTTAACGAAAATAATCAGCCGTGGAGTGATGGACCTCTCTCTTATGCATGGGATCATAGATGCAATGCTTATATAAGTTAGTTGTCGGAATAACACCAGAAGTGGGTGCCAGTACGCTAAGACTCTGTGTTACAAAAGGTGGAAGAGCTGCACAACCCCGTGCGTAAAAGGTTTCACACATCGTAAGGTCATTGCTGTGATTGTGGATTATATTTTATCTGTGAATCTCGTCAACATTAGATATCACAACTCATACATCGATGATTTCAAATATCTGCTTACCGTCATTGACGTGTTTAATAAAAACGCTTGAGTGGTTGTGTTGAAAAACAAAGAAGTAAATTCTATCACTGTGGTGGATGAAATTAAGAAAAAAAAACTATTCCAGGCATGTCATACGCTTAAATATTCAGCAGGAGATCAGATATCGACAGAGGCGCTGACTTCTCTGATGCCAGTGCCTCGAAACGATTGTATCGTACGCTCCAGACACGTTTTCTTGCCAGAATCGGACTTGCACTTTGCTACATCTTCTGGCAGTTGCATCGCCTCAAAATTAATTTGAATCGACCTGGATGTGGTATTGCCGTTTATAATGTTGTGTCGGTCTCTGATGACAGTGGCACCGTCACTTACACTGGACTTTCTTGGCCATTTTCTGAATAAAATAAGTTCTAAAATATATCTCAAACATTTACTGACCATCTCCACCGTGGCATCAAAGCGATTAAAAACATCGGCGTAAGTCCCTGACGACGTTGGTGCTGCATCCATTTTTGGACGTACAATTAAAGAAACAGTGCATATATACACAACAGAATTTAGATGAGCAATAGTATTTGCCGCTTTTGACAAAATTTGCTGAGGTGCACTTTATGAGGTCGTCAAAGATGAAGGCCAAATATACATCCAGGGACGACAAGAAAAATCTCATTATATCACACAGCGGTATGCTCTTTTTGACGCATTAGACAGCAACATAAACTCGAAGGAGCTATGTGAAAAAGTTCTTTGCAACTGATCAGACTTGATACTCGTAGGTTTAACTGGACTCATTGTCCATATGTTACAGTACAATCCACTCAGGGCAGGTTTGTGATTGAAAAGGGTTGTGTAAATATTAAAACCATCAACAACCAATGTCAAATCTATCTGCGTTTTATCCTGCAGATTGAAACCATACCGAGTCAGCCATTACATGCCACATCAAACCACACTGCATTTTACAGGAATTCCAATTTCGGTGCGTATCACCTACATTCGCAAAATTGAAAAGCGAGTGGTATCGGCATTACCAAACGCTGAGTGCATTAATTTATTGTAAGTTGCCGACAATGGCCCTGTGGATCACTATTGCTAGTTTAAGAATTTTTCCTATTCAGGAGCAGGAAGAGTGCAAAAAGAAGTGCGCGATGTGATCTGTGCCAACAATGCCTGGAGGGTTTTACAAGGCAGTATGATGTTATAAATCATGGCCTAAATTGTGTGAACGTCATGGTGATAGAACCGCCTAAAGACCAAAAGAATAAGATCACCTTCACCAATTTTCATTACACAGCCAATTTTTAGACTCACAACCATCTCTCATTTTTCAACCAGATTGAGTATGAATGCCACTCGCTGCTGTTTTATCTCCTCCTCCGCTCTAAATGGCATAGTGATTTTAAGATTAGGTGGATAGAGAACTCTTCTGAGCCCATTACACGACTTCGTTGTAATTCAATATTTTAGAACTTATTTGAACTAAATTTTAGGAAGCTATTAATTTTGCCTTTCTCGAATTTTCGTATGCCAAACTAGTGTTTTAATATGCATTTGTTTTTCAGCGTATTTGAAATATAGTAAATACCAGCTACATATTTTTAAAGTTTGTCTTCTGTTATTTCTTCTCTGATATAATTTATTATTTAGCTAGGACATTATCTATACTGTTGTTGCTTTCTTACATTTTATATATGTATCATTTGACTTTAATTGTGATATTTCTCGATGTAATTTCAATTTTCAGTATGGTGTATTATCAGTACACTTTTTTTTACCTCTTTCATTTTTAAATATTCTTGGCTTGTTCTTCTATATTTATGATGTATATAATCTCGTTTAAAAACTTAACAGTTACTTGGTCTCTGATACAATATTCTGTCATTAGTTTTATCATTAGTCTGTTTTAAGCTGCCCTCTCAACTGTTATACGATTCATATTGTCCGCTCCATTTCACTTGTATTTGTACCCTTCCTACATTTGGTATTCTTGATCATTGAACTACGTATGTCGTCTTGCTTGTGTTACGTATCTAGGCTCATAAAAAGTAACAAGACTATAGTGACGACAACAAGCTTTGTAAAATTTAACAAATAGTATTTTTTCTTTTGAAAACCGAGGTATAAAAAGAGAAAAAGGACTTTTATGAATCCATTAATCCAAAATTAATCGAATAATTAAAAAATATATTAAAGTTATTAAAAAGTCCTACATTAATTTGACTTCGAGTCCCGATAAAATTATAAATGGATGGCGATAACGTATGCATATGTCAGCTTTGTATAGATGTGTCAACAGTTACTTGTTGAGTCACAGAAAACAATAATCCAATTTTGAATTCCGAATAAATTTCAGTGAATAAATTTTCAGTGAATTCTTTGTTCAAAATTTTTTCCATGGATAAGAATCGCTAATTCCATGAAATAAAATTTCAACTCAAACTGGTCACAACAAAACACCTTTTAGTGTCAAAGGTTTAAAGCCCAACTAGCTAATTCTTATGAAAACTAAGTTAAGACGCAAAATAGATTACCATATGAAGGTATTGTGATCATCCTTTAAGAACAACATATAATATTTTTAAATACCCAACATCGCGTACTCCGTGTATGGCCTTAACTGAAATCAATGGTTCATAAGCTGGGAATGAATGGTTATTTATTTTTATTAAAAATTTGGTTTACTAGAAACATTACTTATTCTGAATTAAGGTGAGTAACTAAAAACAGTGTTTCCATTGCTGGTTGTTTATCAGAATTAACAGTCAGGTCAAACAGAACTGAATTAATTCTCCGGAAAATTTCAAATCTAGTAAATCAAGTTACAATACAATAACATGTAATGGAATATATATATATATATATATATATATATATATATATATATATATATATATATATATATATATATATATATATATATATATATATATATAATAAACAAATAATTAAATTACATATACAAACACTTGTCGTAATTAGATACCTCTGGCTCGTAAAAATGTGTTCTATATTATCTCTCTTCAAGTCTTCCAGTTTGCCTGATTTGATTGGATATTTTATGGACAGATTCAAGAAGGTAGTTTTTTGCCAACACTTGTAACCTTTTAAATTCCAATTGTTACACAAAACGTAAGAGCTAAGTGGTTAGAGCACCTGCCTCGGATGCGGGAGGTCGCGGATTCGAACAGGAAGTTATATCAAACACATACGAAAGTGTGTTAGATATATTTAATTTAATTGTTTGTTTGTTATTTGTTGTTTGGATTTATTATATTGTTTTTCCTTACATGCTATTGTAATGCATATTGGACTTGACCTTGTCAAACTTTTAATTCATTTCTGCTTGACTCAATGTTTCTTAAGATCTTTTTTTTTCATTTTATGTCAACAACTACGTGTGTGAACTTAATATCAGTATTTTTATTCAACAAGAATTAAATATATTTATTGGGTAAAGTTTTTGAATTTCCTAAGTGAACTTTATAGGTTATAGTGTTGTAAGTAAACAAGGTTCATTTGATAATTTTAGAAGGATCAGCAGGGAGGATGAACCCTACAAAATTTTGCTCGAGTCATAACGAAAAAAAAAGATTCCTACAGAGGCTGAAAAAAGGTCAATAACCCTAAACCGAAGTCTCTAACTGAATATATTTCCACACGCCTGACTTTGTCATGAGGTTAGCTCAGTTTTGTTATACTATTGTTGAGTTATTTTTCCTGACTTTGTGAGGCGATTTTGTTTACCTGTAAAGCAACCCAATTGTTGTCCTTCAAACCTCTCTGCTGCTCTTGATAGTCATGGGGAGCTAACCAAAGATTTTATCTAGACCTACACGATATCTTGATCTTGGATCGTGTAAATTTATTGTTATAAATCCAAACGGGACAGCTTGTGCTTTAGAAAAGAAATTTTTAAATTTAATCATATCCATTTCCCCTGAACACCAAGTATAATAAATATTCTGGATGGTATAATTATCTACTCCTTTAAACACAACTAGAATATTACAGTTATTTCTGATCACCTTTGGTATCTGTGTATATCTCTGGGTAACATAAATCACGTCTTTGTTTTTATGTCTACCTCGAGAAAATATTCTAGCTGGATTAGATTGTTTTTCCAACATCACATCATCATATACTACGAGATTATTAATGAATCCGTCTAAGTCATCTACAGACGGGGCTTCATCTATGTCTGTGATAAAGTCAATAATATCGTCACCGTCTTTATTAACTGATTTTGCTTTTTCGTTAAAATCCTTAAGTACTTCGTAACAACGCTGATCATCTATTGACGGTGCTATTAAATATAGTTTGCTCTATCTCAGCCATCTCATTAATAAATTTAATAATAATTGTGTTTTACCTGATCCAGATGGACCGATGGCCACAACTATTACAAGTTTGGATATCAATATGCGAAGGAAATATCTACTTACTCTTTTAAGCCCGGTGAGAGATCTCGTGAATGAATTGCAAGGTTACCAAGTGTGATATCTGTATTAAATAATGAAATTACTTGTGCAACTTCCATGAAACCTTCTAATGCAATAACAAAAAATATATACCACGTAGCGATGAATACGGACAACGAGGTCAATAACCAGTATTAGGTAATGTAGTTGGGAGATATTTATACGAACCAGGGGATTTGGAGGGTGCCAAAAGACGAGCTACTAACCATATCTGGAGTGTGACCACACATATAATTTCTAGCGTGGTTAGATCAACTGGAAGACCTGCCATATACAGACTATATTCTACTGCCCATCAACGTGGATTTGTGCGTGAGCAATTGTAGGTAATTCCTACAGATACACAATTACCGCCACCCTCACTTATGTAAACTAGAACCCCTACGTCGATTACATTCAAGACAGGTCAACATCACATTTTCTCGTGTGTGACCAGGATCACTATCAATTCTGTCCACGGTAAATTGTCTCGGATTATTATTCGAATATTGCCATAACATTATTGTTTTACAACTTGCACAGTGAGTATTCTGTAGTTGTTTTAGTGTTATAATCAATTCAGTATCAATATCAAAGTCACGCTTATCTTTTTTATCACATTGTTTATAAGACGCTAATTTTTTTCTTTATTATAGCATCGTGATTAGTAATTTCTTCAGTTATCACATAATCTATAATAACCCTATGTAGTTGAGTTACTCGTCTGACGCGAGATACTGCAAGATGGACTAAGTTTGACTACTCTATTCGGTTATCTGCAATCCAGATATTTGTATCGAGATAGTTAATCCCTGCGACGAATGAATCGTTATAGCGTATTCTAACGTCCACGGTGATTTATCCATACTCAATGCCATTTCAACTGTATTAATTGTGACCAAAATAATGTCATTCAATACCAGATTTTGTACTCCGCCATGAGAATTTCAACTTCAATATTCTGTCGTCGTGTATCTGCTGAGCGATAACATAATGGTACAGGTAAATGTGAAAATATTTCTTTATGTAACGTAAATAATTTCTTCTGCAATTAATCACGAACCATCTTTCTACTTGCGACTCTCAAATCAGTAGGTCTCCATAAAGTAAAAAAATCATTCATGGTAGTTTCTGGAATTATCTCACGCATTGCTTCACATTGTATTTTATCTGGTTGTAGTCTGAGTAATCTTTCAAGTTCTTTCAGCGGTTCGTCAATAGCTCTATGGTCATCATGTTTACTTCATAATAATCCACATTATTCTTTAGCCACTCATATGGAGACTGTCCAACAAATTGTGGTAGTCGACCATGATCACCACACATAATCACAACAGTAGTTTTTGTTAATAACCACTCAAGAAATGTTTTTAGTGTTTCTTACGACACCGTGTCTATCTCGTCCATATTTTTATATACTTAAATACTTAGGTATATATGTTTCACCCATTCGCTCAGGAGTCCACGTGTCTCCACACCATCTAAAGAAACTATGATATGTACATGTTTTTAACGTCGTTCTTTTATCTCTCTGGCTAGTTTATGTGTAGGTGTCAAAACGATCATATCTAAATTGTTGTTCATAAATAATTTAATCACACAAGTTGTTTTACCTGACCCTGCACACCCATTAAGATAAACAGCCTTATGTTTAGCCACAGGATCGTGCACAGATGATGCAGATGACTCTAATATTATTTTATTATTATTTCTGTAATATATTTCCTTCATTTCAACGTCAGCAAATTCAGAATAACTGGGTATATTTTCCTGCTTTATCCTCCATGTTACCCACTCACCGATACCCAGTAGCGCATCTAATAAATCCTTATATTTTGTGTTTACATAAAATGAGTCCGTAGCGACTCTAACAGCGAGACGAGGAAATCTATTTATCATCGACAGTATATTTATAAAAACATAGGCTAGCAATGAAGGTCATAAATGAGTAAACTGCGGTGAGTCGACCTCAATATAGCTCACAATGGTACCTAGTTTGGTCCCATCCGATAAATAAGCATTACTTCGGTTTATAAATGTGTTTTTCTCGGTTGTATCAGCGATAATAAAATTTAACTCAGCATTGTCCATAATCAATCTTGTACTGTGTCTTTTATGACCGTATGAACTACCTTGAGTAAACCACATGAGTCTGCAGTTTTATCAATAGGGCACGACGAGATTTTTGACTACATGAAATTACCTTAACGGTATTATACAAAAAATATAATACCGTTAAAGTAATTTCATGTAGTCAAAAATTTCGTCGTGCTTTATTGATAAAACTGCAGACTCCTGTGAGTAAACTTACCGATTATCTTTCTACCAAGATCTTTTGCACGCTTCTTATCGTGCTCGTCTCTGCATTTACGTATATTATTAGTAATTTTTAATAATGTCATCTTCGGCAAAATCAGGAAATTCTTTTCTGACATCTTCTTTATTAAATCCATCCGGTTCTGGTAACCAAACTTGCTTGTGTGGACTATAGGATATAATCGCTTCATTTACCTTTAACGATACTAATACTCCAGCATCAAGCATATATCTTAATAACACTATTGGAGTCCAACATTTTTCTGTAAAATGCTTACGAAACCAAACATAAGTAATCGGATGGAGATCTTTTGCGAACTCGAATGATTCTATATATGCAAATCCGGTTAAGTCAAAGTCTGGTAAGGGTCCATTTACCGAAACTCTGACAATGTCATGTGTATGGTGTCCTAATCTGTTAAAGTATTTAAAACACTCTCCATATCGAAGAAAACTTCCCGGATAACATACAGCCATATCGATTGAAATAACATCATCATAATCGTTTTTAGTATTCCATTATCCACCGTGCCCATATTCTATACAACTTTTTTGCATATTCTCAATATATTTTGATCTTGTTGGTTTCCATGAATTTTTTTCCCCTGAGCGAAAAGAGCCGCAACCGATGGTACGGTAAAACAATTATTCAGGAGTTGTCTAACTTTGACATTTTCAGATGTATATTTCAGGGTGAGATTTCTCATTTCTTTATAAAGAGATTCTGTACGAAAAATATCACCATTGGGTCGTACAAATTGATTATGATAATCGTGTTCCGAACTCTGAAATAACCAAAGAGATGCAGAGTCACTTTTACTAATATTTTTAATAAAATCAAATACATGACCATTATAAAATTTAATCATTCTGTCTCATGGGAATATTGTTACAGCATCAGTCCATGCATGTGCATTATGATAAATGATTGCTATGAGGCTTTCATTTTTTTATATTTTGGTTTGTATAAAATCTTTCCTGTTAGTGATTTTACTGTTATTGTAAATCTTAATGACTTTTCTAGTTTAGCAACATCTTTAATAGATGCACCGGAATCTTTAACGGTCTCCCCCATTCACATATTGTTTTTTACGTCTTAAATCCGTTAAGCCGTTACCACGCATCGCATTTGTAAAATGTTCTAAAATACCCTGTAGTCATGCAATTTATTTTTGACTCAGACAATCTCATAGGTTTGAGATCCGCAATATTAGGTTTATCATTCAGTAAAAACAATCCATATACCACAGCAGTAACAGAATACCCTCGCTCAAAATACGGTCTATCAATACCAGTCAGTATTCCAGGTGTGAATTTGTTATTTAATAATATCGTTGTATTATTTCCAGACTGTACATGAATGGGGTCCCTTTTATCACGAAATATCCAAATATTACCGTTTGTCTCCACAATAAATTTTATTAAAAAATAAGATATTTTTGATGATCAAAGGTGGTTAATAATTACTTTCCCACGTCTGTCATTCATCAAATTAATGATATTTCCAGCTCTAAAAGTTGACCACACATATACCTCACCATCTTCACGAAATTTCCTCTTAGCCTAACAGATACGTTTGGTTATATCTGCATTCATTAAAGCTAGAACTTGCATAGAAACACTAAATTTATATCCTAGTAGTTTGTCAAGATCAAACCGAGTAGCAGATGGTTCAATTGCTGATAATTCCTCCATCATTATAATTAAGACAAATATTGAAATTTGGTATATATATATATATATATATATATATATATATATATATATATATATATATATATATATATATATATATATATATATAATGATTCAAACAGAAAATAAGTGTGTTTGGTTGAAAATTGGACATATTTCTTATTGTGATAAACCATGCGTAAACAAGACAAATACTATAGTTACCATCTGCAAAGTATCAGATATGGAAGTACCGGACCAAAACCATGCATTCAATGTGATATTGGAGTTAGAGAAAAAAAAATATAACTATATGCAGGTTGTGATAGTAAAAAATATAGAGAGCTTAAGCGCTATTATGACAAAGAATCCCCTATAAAGACATAAAAAGATATCTAACCAGATTTGAAAACAATGATTTAGACAAATAATATATATATATATATATATATATATATATATATATATATATATATATATATATATATATATATATATATATATATATATATATATATATATATATATATATATATATATGGAGGAAAAGAATTTGTGTGACATCCAATATATACGAATTACGAAGCGTCCAGAAATGGTATTATTAGGCACTGTAGATTGAAAAAACCAGTCGGCAGTTTTAATAAATTGGCTTATTTTATTATTTTAGATTTAATATGAGTGGAATTATAAATTTTTTATCACATATATTCATATACGAGTGTTATTTAGGGGTCTTTAAAAACGGATTCGTAGTTGATCATATAAATTCAAACCCGAAAGATAATTTTCTGGATAATTTACGACTTACTACACATAGTCAGAATTGCATGGTAGGAAATGCTGCTATTTCTCCTAAGACTCCTAAGTCGGTCATATCTACTACCATAGATACTGGTGAAAAAATAGTTTTTAATTCTATGTATGCAGCTGCCAAATATTTCGGTATTAAATCTGCATCTGTAAAACGTGTAGCTGATCGTATATACAAATCTGCATATTCAATAAAGTATGATCAATGGATTATATTTGAATACGTATATTAACGGTGTACTCTTCATTCAGAACAATAAATATTATTTTACTTTATATAAAGTTTGACTCTATCTGGGTTTTGTTTAGCTACAATCACATTTATGCCCCCCCTTCTCCGTCGCTTACCTTAGTTTCACTGTCATTTAACACAGAATCAAATAACATAATTTTTTCAGTTGAATTACACGACTGTCTATCATTTTCTTTTTTTCGTATTCGTGAGACAGTGCACTTTTTATCTTTTCTATTGAACGCATAAGAGGCGTGAATAGCCCCACCTGTTTGTCATCTACAACAGCTAAAGATTCTAACATAGAATTATAGATCGACTTAATAAATCTGTAGTTGGAAGGTAACATGAATTTTTTTCTGAAATTTTCTTTGCTGTAATAATTCAAAGTCATACATGATTTTTTCAGGACTGAAGTTATCGGATATTTAAATTCCTTTTTGCTTTAATTTTTTAATAGCAGAAACAATATCAGCAATATTCTCATTGATCATTATATGTTTATTTATTTATTTATTTAAAATAAAAATAATAATATTTAATTTCTTAAAAATTGACTTAACTGAAGTAATTAGATATATGATAAAGCGACATAACTTCTGTCGAAAAAATCTTATTCACAGAGTAGATTACTTCCTTTCATGTAATACGTCATTTATGTTTATGACCTGTGCATTTCTTAACAATTAGTCTATGTGCATTGCCTACTGTATGATAATTGCCGTAAACCTAATATATTTTAATCTTAATAAAGTATAGCTGTCTGTCTGTATGTGTGTCTGTTTGTTTATCTGTCTGTCTGTCTGTTTAGAAGCCAAACCTATGGTTAAAAGTCTCAGCCGATAATAATGTGAACGGTGCTTATACATGTTGATATTAGTCATACAGGTATGTGGGCTGTGATTACATGTGTCTATATAATTGAATCCTTTTATACGTGCCTTTTATACGTGCAGCAGCTATATATCTTTAATAAATCACAAAATATCTAGATTCATTTATAAAAGTGAAAAATATAATGTTTAGAAATGTAATGCTTAGAAATGTAATATCATCATGTTAGTGAATAGCTATATAATGATTTCTGGAGCGTGTATTTGTAACTGAATTTCGTAGCTCAGTGCAAGAATGCTGGATTCTGTTACTGATGGCCCCAGTTCAGTTCCCATCACTGGCTAAACCGCTGGGTATGGTTCTGGATGTACCAAACAATATTTTATAAAGGTTGGGGGGTGGGGGCGGGGCTGGCCTCCGGTTTCGATAAATACCTCACTGCTTCAACCACGTGGTGAGGGGTACGTTTTATACCTTTCACACCGGGGTTCGATTCTGGGGGGTATATATCAATTAAAAATTCGTCAGGGGATGTGTTTATGCGAAAATATCCCCCCTAAAATAATCAGCAGCATGCCTTAAGCTCTCTGCCCCATGGAAGAGCCCTCAAAATAACACTCAGAAATGGTGTATAGCTAAAAGAAACAGCACATGAGGTGCCGCATTATAAGTCATAAGAGAGACGACCATGTTAGGACCTCATGAGAGACACAATGGTTATCAAGGGATTCTATGAAGGGTAACCGCTAGGATGCTGCTGATTATTTGTGATAAAAATTACATACAATAAAGACAGACATACATTTATATATTAAATATCTGTTATGAATATTATTAAAAATGAATATTGGAGAGCCACATTCTGCCAGATTATCTCGCGAACGTCTAGAGATAACTAAAAAATATTTACCCGTCCGTGATGAAATTAAAAATCAACTTCAATCACGCCAGTAGTCAAAAATTGAGTTTGAAGAGGATACAAAACAATTATTTAGACGTACCACTGAGGCCACTAAGGATATTCAACCTGCATTAGAAAAAATAGCAGAAGAAACTAAGGAAACAAAAGAGATTTTTAGAGAACTTCCATTCGAAATAACTGCTACTCGTACTGGTCGACCAGCATTTAGAGTCGCTAAAAAAACAGCCTCTAAACAAGGGATTGGTAGATTTATTATTAGCACTGATGAATTGATGAGTACATTTAATGAAGAAACTATTGAAATAATTATGGGTGTTAAATATGAACATTGTCCTGAATTAACTATGAATAGTATTGCTAATCGAGATAAATTACTTAAACCTGAACACGCTAAATATTTTAAAAACCGTTACCATTTGCAAAAAGCGTTATATTGCATACTTATGGGTGTTGAAAAAGTTAGAGCCGATGATCAATTATATCGGAATTATTTATTGAGAATTAATGAAATAATTCAGTTAAGAAAAAAACGAAATACAAGAAAAAGAAGCAAAACAAACAGAAAAACCAGGAAGTAAAACAAAAACAAAGAAAAAGCAAGAAAAAAAAAAACCAGAAGCAGAAATATAAGAAACAAAATAAGGAAAAATGGAAAAAGCAAAACAAGGAAAACTAGAAGAAGCAAAACAAGGAAAAATAGAAGAATCAAACCAAATAGAAGAAAAAAAGCAAGACCAAAACGAAGATTTGGAAAAGGAAAAGAAGAATTGAGAAAACTCTTAGAAAAATAGGATAGAGAAGAAGAAGAAGAAGAAGAAGAAGAAGAAGAAGAAGAAGAAGAAGAAGAAGAAGAAGAAGAAGAAGAAGAAGAAGAAGAAGAAGAAGAAGAAAGAAGAGAAGAAGAAAGACAAAGAAAAGACGAAAAAGAAAAGAAGAAGGAGAAGAAAGAGCAAGAAGAAAAGCAGAAAGAGAAAGAAGAGTAATGATAATAAATAAAGTAGAAGATCGAAAAAGAAAAGAAAAAGAAGAATATTGGCCATCAGACACCTCTTCTGGAAGTGGTCTTACCGCACAGGGATGTGGTCTTATTACTCAGTGTTCTAATAGAGTCCTTGCTGATGTTGAACGATTGGAAATTTTGATTGGAGGAAAACGAGCTGGTAATAATTCTCCAGAAATCATTAATGAAGCAGTAGATATTTGTAAAAGATTTTTGTACAGGCGGTATGATGGATATTAATGTGTATCAGTCTCTCATTAATGAAATGGCCGATGATTTTTTTTAGTGACTAAGTCACTGAACTAAGTGTGTAAATTAAACATAATGACTATAAAATAAAATGATAATACATAATACTCAACGTGTGGACCAACTATAGTCAGGGCAATTAACTCTCGAATACCGATTTACAGGGCAACCTACGGAGATGGGTTAGGTGATATCGTTCAAGGTCTTTTTAGAAGAATAGCCCCAAAAGCAATACCAATTGCAAACAGCTAGTGTATGAAAACTATTGATGTTGTTCGTGAAAAAGATATAGCTGTTGCTGGTAATGTTGCTAGTAAAACATTCTCGGCCATCAAAGATAGACTAGCACAATTAATACGTAGACCTCAAGAGGTCCGACCTCAGCCGGTAAAATTACCTAGTACTGAATTAATGTCCGCAAGTATTAGTAAAAAAAATAAATCAAGTCGCTAATCAGAACTGACAGAATTAGCTGATATACCTTTATCAAAAAGAGAAAAATATAACCTCGAGTCTCATAGCAAGAAGTGGTCTTCGTTTTAGATGATAATAATTATAATAAATATGTTCAAACGCATAAGTGATCCTGCAATTGACATGGACGCACCAGTCATCAAAGATGAATCTATACGTGATTATCAGTATTATTCTTACGACACACTAATTCCAAATCAGCGTGGAAGGATTGAACTTCAGGTTTATAATACAAGTAGATATTTCTTACCCTCTGAAGCATTTATTGAAGTCGAAGGTGAGATATTAAAAGCAGATAATACTGAATACGACGCTAATGTGAGTTTTGGTTTTGTTAATAATGTTATAATGGTGTTGTTTGATAGCGCTACGTACATGATTGACGGAAAAAATATTGAATCAATTCAGAAAGATGCCGACGTTGCCACAACAATACTTGGTCTTGATACAGTGACGATTACTCAATATCAGCTGGTCTCCATCAATTATGTTTGTAAAAGAGTACCAACAATATGAAATAGGACGACCACAGAATTTTGCTCGAGCGCCTCAGTAGACGTTGAGAGAATGATTATTAATGTAGATCCATATTTCAATTTAGGATTAAAATCACGTCGAGCGATGTTAAAAGGAAAAAGAAGAGTATTTTCATGTGCAATTCCACTATCACATATCTTTGGATTCTGCAGAAATGTCAGAAAAGTCATTTTCGGAGCCAGACATACAGCTGTACTAGTACGAAAGGCTAAAGACGATAATGCAATATGGAGACCCGCCGGTGATGCTGGCAGAGTAACTCTTACAAAACTTTCACTATGGATGTCAGTATTAGCTCTATCAATATCTGAAGAACAACGATTACTATCTTTCATGAGTCAAGGAGGTAAATCAATACTATCATGGCTAACAATGACCACAGATGCTATTCAGAGTAATATTAACTGTTTATTTACATGGCAAATAGCCTCTCAACAGGGGGTTTCTGCGTCCAGAGATATATTTATTGTATTGCAAAATGCTGCACGAGTAAATGACCAAACACGTAGTCACATGATATTTGACAATCTTGGTGTTTCTGATATTTCATTATGGATAAATGGACATCAAGAACCATCCGAGGATATATTACTGAATTTCGATCAAAATCATTTAGCGTATCATCGATTAATGACAATTATGGGCCGATATCAAAATGTTGATACTGGATTACAAATATCTCAGTTAGATTTAACAACATTATAACAGATTTATTACTTTTTGCTAGATATACAGTTTCGAGCTAGTGTAACAAAAGGAGCTATTGATAATTACAGAGCAGTTGCTGTTATACTTAGTGATAAATCAATACTTCTTGAAGGTGTTGGTGGACGAATGAGAGTCAATGATGACCCAGTAGAAATTATGTAACAAGCAATTAGATCATTTATAAATGATATAAACGTCATACAAACACGCTAATGTTACCCTGACTCCTGCTCAGGTCAAAAGACTGCAATCGGCATCAAACAATAACTGTGGAATAACAATATCGTTGAAAAAGGAACAGCTGAGCGGTTCAGATAAATTATAGTTGACCGATCGTCAATTCAAAAACTTTAATGAAGCAAAAAATCAAAAAAAGGCGACAAAATTTAATCTTTCTGCAAGCGCTATCAAAGATACTTCTATACCAGCATTAATAGGCGCTGCAGCCCCTGCTGTTGCAAAAGAAGCTGCGTTAGGCACTGTTGAAACTGCTGCTGGAATGACATTAAAGAAAGCAACTGGACAGGGAATAAAACAAGCATCTAAAAAAAGGGAAAAGGTCTCAGATTACCAGGGACCCCGCCTTCATGATACGGCAAAGATCTAAGACTTCCATGGACAGTTTACTGATCTCGCCTATGTCTAATTTTGACTTACTCAATGCTGCTAAAAAAATTAAAAATAAAATACTTTAGAGATACTTTTATGCGCGATCAATTACCAAAACAACCGAACAATACTGAAACATGTATTATTAATCTCGATAAAAACTGGGTAGCGTATGCAATTGAGCCACCAAAAGACTTTCTTCACTATGTCAGTGATAATATTGCTCCAATCTGGTATTCTACATTACCAACACAAACATTAACTGATCCACCAATATGTGGTCGTGAAGTATTGAATGTACCTAATGCTATATCCCAAGCACCTCCAGGAAAGCCACCTCGTAAAGTCGTGCATGAATATACCATGCTGTCACATTTAAACAGACATCAGTAAATATAATGGTATATATATATATATATATATATATATATATATATATATATATATATATATATATATATATATATATATATATATATATATATATATATATATATATAAGGAAGATCTGCTCGTGGTAAAGCTCAGCAGCAAGGTGATTTATCTAAATATGTAACCCTCGGTCGGCTCAGAAATAAGATTGATGATTTATTTAATATTGCAAGTGTGGATCAAAATGAAGTGGTTATTTTTCAGGACAAGCAAGGACAATTAAAAACGAGTAATATACAGCTACCAGATGTACTTATACGAATTCCTACTGCAGTTGCTGATAATATCGTCACTTTTACTGATCAGGGGAAAATACAAGATTCCGGTAAGTCAGTTAACGATTATGTCAGGACGACTGGCGGTATATTTAGTAGAGACATTATTATGAATAAAAATAAAATTACAGACCTTGGGAATCCAACATACAGATAGTGATTCTACAACAAAAAATATGTTGTCGATAAAGAAATTCCAATCGTTAATGAAATTGCCACACTCAAAACTGATTTAAGTGAGCACGTGAATACGTTTTTAAGTTTTCGCAGAAACATAAACACACTTAAAAATAAATTTTTTGGAGATCCATCGAACGTTGATATTACACTCGCTGATATTAATGAAAAATTGAACGATATTATAAGTGGAATTCCTGGCATTATTGATAAAACGAGTATAATTAAAATTCCTCACAAGCAGATTAAAAATATTATGTATGCAGTTGATGCTGGTTTAAGGAGATTGACATTACAGAATAATTCTATTAAACATACTGCAGAAGTTACAGTTGTATATAGATTATCACTTTTTAGCGGCGCAAAGTATATTTACCAGATATCCATGGCGTCATTCAACTGATGACTCATCTGGAGTTATATCCATAATAATAAATAAAAATATCGAAGAAGAATTTATACCTGAACCGTCAGATAAAAAATTAACATATACCGACTATTACTGGTGTTTGGAATTTGTAGCTGAAGTACCGCCAATTAGTTATCAGACGTCATAGCATAATGGATCAAACAACTACATCATCTATCGACGTTCAACGTCACATATATAATCAAGCATGTGAATGTCTGGCCAAACTAAAAAATACCATCGACCATTATACAGTAAAAATAAAAAAATATCTTAGACGAATGGTTGTTATTGCTATAATTGTATACTCAGTTTTTGCTATTGTTGCTGGATCCGGATTAATATTATCGACATTAACAATGACATCGCCAGCAATTATAACAATTTTTGTTTCAACTTGAACAACTATAGCAGGTATTTTTAATATTGTTAAAAAGATAACTACATGTGCGAATGATAAATTGCGTGAGTATATGATAAAGTTACACACAGCAACAGCAACCTACTCTAAATTATCTGGATATATTTCCTCGTATCTCAGTGATGGTAAAATATCTGACGAGGAGTTCGTAACAATAATTAAAACCTACGATGAAGCATTCATAATCACTAAAGATCCAGGTGACAATAACCAGAGTAAAATAAATGAAGATTTAAACAATAATAACAATAATAATGTCAGCGTCTGAGCATGGTTTGGATATTAAGTTGAGAGAGTTGTTACAGCAGATCGTCACTAACACAGCTCCTTCAAACACTACCATGATATCGATAAGTTCAACCAATCCTGAATTTAGCGTTAATTTTCCAACCGCAATTCCAGTAAAAGAGAAAGCATTAGCTCAGTTACGTGTTTATTATAGCTGGCCTACTATTAGATCAAAACCATTTGGTGGACTACAACCAAATAATTCATTAGTGTTCGCAAATAAGAATAAAATTGATGGAACTCCCGATCGGAAAGTAATTAGTATTCCAACTGGCAGTTATCAGATTAAGCAAATTAATGAGGAATTCCAGCACAGAATTAAGTCTATAACTGGGAAAGAGTCAAAAATAGCAATTACTGTTTATGAACCAACATTATCGTCGGTGATTGAAATAAATTCTCCTGACTATGCTGTGGATATTTATCAAAGTTCGATTTGATCAGTGTTAGGATGGCCTGAAGTTGCACCGGTTTATCAGGTTCCACCAGAACCACAGCGATCCGACTTCGTCATAGATGTTAAGAAATTTATAAAACTTCCAGAATATAGAAAAAAATATCCATTTATAGATAGCACTACAACAGCCTATCGTGATTATATGCATTATTCTTATTTTATAAGTTTTATTCCGGGTAAGAAGGGTTTAGCGAGAATATCGATACTTGATGTTGAGCAAATTAACTCATTATTAAGACCGATTAAATCTGAACATGAACGCGTGTTAAATGATCTAAAAAAATTTACTTTCCAGCGTCAATACTGTTTATAATGACGATTTAAAAAATCAAATAATTGAAACAATACAACATCTAAATCAAGTTTCAGCAGACTTAGAATATGTAAATAAGGCTATTAATGATAGAGAAAAAATGATAAACATACCGGCAGATAGATTTTCTAGTTCTTATATAGTTAATGAAGATGACCTAATTTAGCGTGTAAGTCATGAGCGATTATTTAAGACAGCATTTCTGAAATATTATGGAATTACAGAAGAACAGCTATCAACATTTAAAATACCTGGATTTGAATCCGAGAAGTTAAAAATATCAGTTAGTGATCTTATTATTGAACATTTTAAAAGAATATGTATTTCATGGAAAAAATTAATACCACCCCCAGCAGTTCTCAAATATAATAATGACCCATATCGGTCAGGTCATCACATCTCGCCTAATATTGTTAATATAACATACACCATCGAAATGAATTTAGTATGCGATATAATTGACAGTAGCTACCACGTCGACCTTTCTAAGGCTAATCAGGCCCAGCAGTGATATATATTATATTCGTCCAGTATTCAAACATCCCCAGGGTGGCTTATTGTATCTGAGCCAATAAATCAAGTCTACCTGCGTGTACATAATCCATTATTGTCAAGAATGAATTTCAAACTCACAAATCCAGATGTAAATATTATTGACTTAAGAAACGAAACTCTATATATTAATTCATACATACCCTCGTAGAGTAAATATTATAATCAGAAGGAAAAATAAAGATACTTGAAATTTAGGTAATATGGTCTAGAAAAATATTTGGTTAGCTCCCCTTGACTATTAAGAGCAGCAGGGAGGGGTAAAGGACAACATTTGGGTCGCTTTACAGGTAAACAAAATCGCCTTACAAAATCATAAAAAATACGTCAACAATAGTATAACAAAACTGAGCTAACCTCATGCCAAAGTCAGGCGTGTGGAACTATATTCAGTTAGAGACTTTGGTTTAGCGTTATTGACCTTTATCCAGTCCCTGTAGGAACCTTTATTTTTCGTTATGACTCGAGCAAAATTTTGTAGGGTTCACCCTCCCTTCTTCTGAAGGTTATTTTCCAATGGGTATATTTTTTTAAAGAAAATACTAATTGTGACCTGAGATCAAGTCGAGAACTATATATATTGTAACAGTGAGGATTTTACCATTCGTGCTTTAATATTTAGCATATTTAAGTTGTATTATATCTTGTGACCAGGAGTTTTGGGCAGGAATCTATTAGTGTTCAAATTATTTAATTCAATTGATTTGTTTCTCTGGAAATACATCAGTGATCTCATAAAATTCTTGGATAAAGATATTCACTAAAGTTTATACTGAGATCAACCTGGAATTATATTAATGTGATTCAACAAAAGACTGTTGACAGATCAGCACTTCATAAGCTGTAACAGGCATGTAGTCGCCTTCAGTTTTGGATCTCTTCTGGACTTGTACTGATTTTTTTTTAGGACTTAAAATTACTAGGAATTGTGTTTATAGTTTTTGCTATATTTTGGGATTTAATTCGTAAAACTGTCAGTGTTTTTTTTTTCCTTCTCATTTTCACTTTGTATTCTCGTGAAATAAATTTCTTTGCTAAATTTTGTAGAGCTTGTTGTCTTTCACTCTTGTATGTTACTTATTTTGATAACATAGACTCGTAACAAGTTGTAATAGCAGTTACCTCGCTTGATGCTTAGTATTAAAAGGTTAGTGTTAGGATTGGTTAGCCTGGTATAAGGATAATGTGACTGGATGGGACATGATACTACATATCTGTGGCATGATGCCCCAGTGCTATACATGTCTATGAGGTACGACACTGCAGATATCCAGCTATGCAACTGAAATTGTTTTTAAAGCTACGTTATAAATCCAAATCACACACGCACGCACGCAATAAATTTGAGAGAACGACATTAAGTTATTGTTGTCAGATACCATGATAGATATTTCCATGGTGTTGATGTATTTTCTTCATTGCTATAAGTGGAATCGTGTCTGTTGACTTACAATAAGTATTATCATATTACTCAGCTTTGGCATAAGATCAACAAGTATTCTGGTTTCAATGTGTGCGAACATACTTAAGGAATTTAATTTGTTTAAACCTGAGTTTGATCGTAAATATTTAGGGACTGTATTCCATCATTTTGCTGCTGCAAACCGTAAATTTTGTAGCCCATATAAGGATATTCTTACTTTTGGAATCCTCACAGTGTTTACTTACCTAATAGAGTTTTTTTTTTTATTATAAAAAAGCAACCTTTAAACTACGAATTCCGGACATTTCTTGTTTCAAATTTTAAATACTTCAAAGGCCTAATACCCGATTAAACCCCGTGGAGGCTTCTAGGCACCCTAGGCAGTCGAAATCTCAGGGTCCCTCTCGCACATTATGTCCTAATACGTTTTTGTTTTTACCACCCAACGCAAAAAGTGGGGCCCATATGTCGACGCCTACTCTGCCTATTTGGTAATCTGGCACTGCAAGGTCATTATCTTCATCCTTCGGATATAGAGAGTTGGTACATTTGCCGAAACAAGTTATGCTGAGTAAAGTTTGCTTGAAATCACTGAAGATAAATCTAGGAGCAATTAATGGATTTTTTTTAAAAAAGTTTTTTTTTTTTTTTATTAAAGAGACTTCTGAAATGGAAGATTAGGGGACAAAATTTTAAGTTTGTTGTTATGAAAGTGTGGTACGCATCTAGACTTCCTTCGGTTGTAATTTATTTTTTAATTTGTTTGAGAACATATAATTGTTTAGAAACTTCCTGGCAAATTTCAGTGACTTGCTGATTATAATTAGCATAAAATTCAAAGCAACTTCAAGAAGTTTAATTAGCTTCGCTGGATGAGAAAACCTGAATTGTTTTTATTTTTTTTCCAGTGCAATAGCTTGAAAAGTTATCAGGGGTTGCTTTCATTTCACTGTTGGTAAAACACCTAATCAGTGTATTGTACACCATTTCCAAAGTAGATTTCATAATAATAAAGTGTTTTTGTTTCCTTTCGTCCAGTTTTCCTTTTGTGTATTCCCCTCTTGCCCCTGTGGGTTTATATTCTATATTTAGTTTCCTGATATCTTAACAAACTTCACAAGTTCTGGCGTTTTCCTTAGCGGCGACGGTGCGAGCATAATTTTTGTACTCACCCAATTATACATTATGTACACATTTGGACTTCCTGTCTGGTGGTCTGGCAAGGTATTGAGCCGTTTGAAAACAGTCATTAGAATTGGCAGATATATCTACCCTTAAATTAATAAGTAGAGATATATTTCCTTGATACAGTCAAAATAAATTAAAAATAAGACTTGGAATATTATAAAAAATATTGTATCCATCTGTCATACAGGTATTTGCTGTCATACTCGGGCACTTGTTGCTATCAAGTATTATATTATTTTTCTTATGGTAAAGAGAAAACTAATGATGACACCCACGTCGATGTAATAACAAATTATCGTGGCGTGAACTCCAACACCTTAATGAATTTTGTACCAATAATCTTGTGCTATGTGCGCATAACTAATACTGTCTATGTTCAAGATATTCTGAAAAATTCATTTTCAAGGAATAATATGTACTTTTTTTGGATTGGTCTCATTAAATATTTATATTTTCCCAATCAACTTTAAGTTGCCACACCAGGCGCTGACCAGAAGTTCGGATAAAAAATAGGACTAAAACTTTCTTAAATTTGGTAACAGTTTTCTGGTCATTAAAGGGAATTTTTAGACATGTCAAAATGGAAAACACAAATTGTAGTACCATAAACTATACAGATGCTGTCACATTCATGATTATAAAACTAAAATAAAAAAGTGAAAACATAAAATCCTATTTTCGAAATTGGAGATAATTTTTTGAAGATTGCCACCAATTGTGCATTAAAACGAATTTCCCTTTTATTTACAAAATTAAAGCATAATCCAGGCAAATCTTAGAGTATAAATAAGTTACTATTCACCTTAAAATTTCCATACATTCTTGTACCTGAAAACAGAGTAGTAAAAAAAACTTTAGAAAATAGTTAACATATCCAAGTTGTGACTAGATGGTAAGATAAAAATTCATAAAAAAGAGAACACCAACCAGTTTTGTCAATTGAAAATATAAATTATTTCCCTAAAATACAAAATGAAAATTTAAATATAATTTACACTCTGGTAAATGAGATTATAATCAGACCATTATATTCTATCAAATACAAAAGTAATGAATAACAGAAATAAGTTCAGTTTTATTCCAGATAAAGTTAACTATTGTACTGCTATAACAATAGTTCTGCAGGAGTCAAGCTAGACTTAAATTGTAGGGAGAAGTGACTTCTTTTGATCAGAACAGGAAGAAGTGGAAGCCATATATATATATATATATATATATATATATATATATATATATATATATATCTGCATTATCTTATTTATGTGCTCCATTTCTCAGTATGCTTTTAAGCTTTTAACAGTTTCAAACATTGCCTTATTTATTTTCAAGTTTAAAAATATATGTTTATTTATGTTTATTTCAAACCATTATTATTTTCATTCCCATTTTATTCATACTTGTAGTATTATGTGTTTGGATTGTGATACAGGCAAATTGTCATATAACTAAAAAGGTAAAACAGAAGCTATACATTGTTATTTATTTTAATTGAAATCAGTAATAAGATTAAGGTCATGTAATTGCAAGTTGGTTAAAATGCTTAATAAACTACCGCTAAATTATTTTATTTTTTTGTACAAGTTTGTAACATTTCAGTCAAAAAAGATTTCTAGCATTCATTGAAACAACCCCTAATTCATGTGCATAGGAATAAATGCACAAGTGACTTCAAAACACCTCTTCATCCAGATTTCCTTGTTTCCAATAAAATATTACTGTAACTATTCAAAGACAACACACGGAAGCCCTAAAGTAAATAAATAACTAAACTGGACGCTTTTTCCCTCAAAACCAAAACATCCAAGAACATGTATTGCACCAAATGAGTGCATCTATTTTTAGAGAAAGTGTTTTTCTTTTCAAAACTATTCGCTTCCTTGCCTTGTTAAAAAATATTCATACATAGGACTACATATTTATGGTTGAATTATTTGTCTACCTACTGGTATTAATGATAAAAAAGGTAATATAGTAGTTTCTTCACTACTATATATATCTCTTTTGTAATTTTGCGAAAATTAGTTACGGGAACAACTTTGACCTTGCAGGATAGTTTCTAATTCCACAACAGAGATTGTCACATGTTTTTGACCTACATTATTAAATATTTAGGCTAAATCTCCTATGACAATATTTGAACTTTGTTTTCATTATATTATATATTTTCCTGAATCAATTTGACCAATTAATTACGAATACAGACAGTTTAATGATGTGGTATATCATATATGTAGTGATGTCTGCAATTACAAATTCATTTATGGTTTCAAACTGATTTTATCAAGAAAATATACAAATACTGCAAATATGGCTGTTAAAATCTCCATTTATAAAAACAAGAAATACATTAGAAAACACTCTTCACTGATCACATTTTTTTAAAAGCAGATTACTATTTATATATTTTTGCATTTCACCTTGGATTAAATCAGTGCTAGAATTTACTGGCTACTGCAATGGGGCATCTCAAAAGTCGTAATCTACATCCATTTTATATCCAAAAAATTGAGGGCTGAGTCACTTTTGCTTTTTTAACAGAAGAAGGCGAAGTTTACTTCTTCTTAGGCGACTTTTTCGCCCAATTCACCTGGTAGCATGACCCTGGTTCTCATGATTTATTTTAATGTCTTTAAATAAATTCACACTAACTCCAAAAGAGCTAATTTTCTAGTGATCAAAGCACTTTGTAATTTCAAGGAATGATTGAATTAAATAAATGAATCTTCATAAGCAAGCACAAATAAATGTCTTTAAAACAAGGAATAATTAATTCTCTATAATTCAACTTATTTATACAGAGGTCACACTACCATGTGAAGTTGCCTGAAAAATTTAAATTTCACCTTCATCTGTTAGGAAAGTGAAAATTTTGCCCTCTGATTTTACAGATGTAAAATGACTGGCTGTAGTTTATGACTTTTGAGATGCTCCCTCACTGTAGAATTTCCAGTAGTGTGGTAATGGCAAAGCATATTTATGCACCCTTGACACCAATTAGCCTGTGCCAACAAACAAACTCAGGTCCATTCAGAGGCATGTTTTGATAGCTAAATGACTATTACTCCTTTCTGTAGTAAGAAATCAATCCTTGATTTCCTGGAGTTGGGTCTGCTGTTCTATGATGAAAATATATCAAATTCTGTTTCAAAATTTAAGCAACAATTTTTTTAATGATAATTTGTTTTATGAAAATATAATGGGTGAAACGCAAGTTTCTAATTTATTCCTATTAAAAATTAAGGAGTTTTTAATTTTTGTGTTTGCATTATTTTCTGTATAATATCAGTCTGAAACCATAAGTGAACCTGTAATGGCAGACATCACCTCTTCATTAGATTGTCTGTATTCATAAATAATTGGGCAAACAGATAAAGGAAAGTATATAATTCAATGAAAACAAAGGTTGATATTATGTGATAGAAGATTTAGCCTAAATATTTAATCATGTAGGTCAGAATCTTGGGACAATACTATCTTGTGAATTTAAAACATTGCATGAAGGTCAAGTTTTTTGACATCTTTCCTTTTCATGAAAATATGAAAAATATAGTGAAGTGAATACTATTTTGCCAATGTATTTCATTACAGCCAGTATGTAGACAAATAATAAAACCATAAATATGCTGTTGTATTAATGGAATTTTGTATATTATATATATATATATATATATATATATATATATATATATATATATATATATATATATATATATATATATATATATATATATATATATAGTGTCTTGCTTTGCTCCCACTGCTCTGTTTAGTTCCTACTTCTCTCTCTTTAACTTCAGCTTCTCCCTGCTGTTCTTCTTTCCAAAAGGAGCAGTCACTTCTCACTAAAATTCAAGATTACCCTCTTTTAAATGGATATACAGAAATATAATATAAAAATATTATTAACTAAATAACCTGTATGAAATTTTACGAAAATAATACACAAATGTCAGATGTACATAACAATTCCCAAAATGGCAAAGGGGTTCAAAAATGTATAAGTTGGTGGCAGTAATCACCATAGGAGTTTATAACTTTTAAGCTGACTATCAGTAAAATCAAAAGGTATCTACATTGTTATTTCTATATCAACCATTTTATGGTCTTATATTTTACAGTCAATTATTCTATGATATTTTATATACCCTTTTTGAAAATTAGACATAAAATTTATCAAGCAACATATTCATGCTTAAATTTATACTTTAAAATGTTTAATCTTCTATATACATTAGTTAATTTGTGTTTCTTAAAAGATCTTGCATATCCTAAGTAATTTATCATTTGGTTTTAAAATCCTTTTTCCTATCTATTTAATTTTTCACCCAGTTAAAATCCCAACTGATCTTCATTGTAAAGTCCTGTAGATATGTATTTAAATTTTCTACAAAATATTTGTCTTAATTCTTTGTGCCAGAAAATACTGACAAAATTCCAGTCTTTCATTTTTTATACAGATTAAGTTTTCTTTCAGATCATCCCCAGCCTGTCATTGCTCCCATGATTTACTATTGTTGTTCCTAACTATAGATGCTACCCCACCTCTAATATCTTCATAATTTTCACTAGTGATTAAAATTGCATCCATTTTTTCTTCCATATTAAAAGTACTTTTATTTCTTTTGTTATGTTGTGCATTTGTTTTTATTTTATAGTCCTTAGTTTCCTCAGTTAATTTCCCTAATTTTTCAGTGTTTAAACCATTTATGTTAATGCTTGCAATCCGGAAGTTTGTTACTTCCCTTTTTCATCTTATTGGTTTGTCTGCCAGTATGTCTTGTTTATATTTTTTTAAGAATGTATTTATTTCTTTATTCACTATGTCAAGTTTCATTTAATATAATATTAGTTATTATTGTTATATTTGACTGGCCACTTTCAGCAAAAGCATCTTGTAGAGATGTTTCATTTGATGCATCAGTTTCCATGTTTGTTGTCCCTGTTGTATCCATCTTTAATTCTCCTGATTCCATTGATTCATCTGTCTTATTGTTACTTGGATGCATGTCCATTTCTGAAACATTATTTGATTTTTCCCAGTATATTATCTTAATTAGTTTAGAATCACTCAAATCGATCAGATTCTTGTTCTGTCCATCTGTTTTATCTGTTTCCATTTATTTCCATTAGTCTCCAAAATTTTCTCTTTTCTTTTTATAGCATAATATGGTTATTTTTTCATGGGGAATCACTGTTTTGGGTGTTTTGTTTTTTGATTGTCTTATAGGAAAGTTTCACCCCTATTCTTTCAAGTTCAACTTTTTTCTTTCTCTCTTTTTGGGCAAGAGTGGATGATGGGTTTGAGATGTGTTGGATCTTTAGATGTTCTGCAGATTAGCTATGGCTAAGAGGAATAAACAGCAGAATCCTGGTGGGAAATGATTTGCCCCATGTGGATGCATTACTTGGAGAAAGGCTACTTTCTTTGAGAATTTTTACACATTTAACCAGGAAGCTTTTGTCACTGATAGCCAGAACTACAAGACATTCCTTAATAATAATAATAATAATAATAATAATAATAATAATAATAATAATAATAATAATAATAATAATAATAACAACAACAACAACAAGAACAACAAGAACAACAACAATAATAATGATGATGATGATAATAATAATAACAACAAAGTATATTTACGAGGTGGCAAAATTAGTATAAAAACTTATCTGCCTTGTGACCCTCAATCATCTACATATGTACATACAGGGAAATATATAAAATACAGCTGGGAAACAACCTTCAAAAAAAGTTTAATGGATTGGTCTACCCAACTTAGTATGTATTCTGCACATAAAGCATTGTGTAGATCAACATGCATGATTTGGTATCATGATAGAAACTCATAAAATCTCTTTTCTTCCTGTTCTTATTTGAAAGAGGATTGTCATTTGTCTGTTTTGAGTGAATAGTGTTGTTTAGTGAGCTATAAAATACTGTATCATGTCATTTGCCTACAGGCATTGCACCACTAGACCTGTTATTTTTGGACAAACATATAATGCTTTGTTCAGTAAACCTTATTGTTCTTTTCATCTTTATCTGTGATAACTTTTGTGTTTTCAAAAAGGGACTTTAAATAATTCTTGTGAAACAGTGCTTTTGTGGAGATTGGACTGTTTACTCCTGCCTCTATGCATTGTTTTAAACTGCAAAGCTATATGAGGATAATAATAATAATAATAATAATAATAATAATAATAATAATAATAATAATAATAATAATAATAACAACAACAACTATTATTTTTTTGGAAGTGAATTTGAAGAATAAAGAACATCAAAATTGTTTAACTATGCCTATTTTAACTAAAGTAAAACACTGAATTTTTCAATTTCAATTTCAAACACCCTACATTCTTTGTAAAAAAAAATGCTTATGATTTATCTGACAGTAAAATTGTTTACCTCTCATTCGAGCACCGTCTGCTTCATCATTTATTAGCCATTATGTTACAGAAATGATCCGGGGCCCTGATTGGCCAAGTGGTCTAGCTGTCCATTACAGATCACTGCTATCTCACCTCTGTTTACATGGGTTCGAGTCTAGGATTCAGCGAATGTGGATATGTGAGAAAGCTTGCCAGTAGCTTCTCGTGGGTCAGTGGTTCTTTCCGGTGATTTCCCGGTTTCTTCCTCCACCATTAATACTGGCGGCCATGAATAGCCTATCGTGTGCTGAAAAATGCCGTTAAGCCAAACAACAACAACAACAACATAAATGATCCAGATGGCCTGAACTCATAAAAAAGACTATAAGTTCGCAATCTTTTTGCATCATATGCTTTTTAAAAAATTATTAAATGGTAATATATTTGGCGACTCAGATATTGGCTGGGAGGTGAGGCATTATATACATATAGTACTTTTGAAACCAGAATGTTTTGTACTTCTTGTTAACAATTGTTGAATATGTATGTATGTATGTATGTATGTATGTATGTATGTATGTATGTATGTATGTATGTATGTATGTATGTATGTATGTATGTATGTATGTATGTATGTATGTATGTATGTATGTATGTATGTATGTATGTATGTATGTATGTATGTATGTATGTATGTATGTATGTATGTATGTATGTATGTATGTATGTATGTATGTATGTATGTATGTATGTATGTATGTATGTATGTATGTATGTATGTATGTATGTATGTATGTATGTATGTATGATACATTAAATCAGAAAAATAGGTTTGTAATAGTGTTATTGGGGTGTATAAATAGAAAATAACATCCATTTATATATATATATATATATATATATATATATATATATATATATATATATATATATATATATATATATATATATATATATAAATAATTTTAAGAAGCAAGAAAAGTATCTACAAGGACATCAGATTAATTACTGCTTCATTATTTTGCTTTATCCATTTACTCTAGACATGCTATTTTATAATTTCAATAACGGTACAAACCTGCCATAGTATTATCTGTTTGTCCAAAACTGAAGCTACATTTTTTTTATATTGTGATTTGTGATGTCACACAAGTGCCAGTGCTAAACAACCCTATAGGATGGTTTCTCTTGACCGTACCACTTTATACTACATCTAGATTTGTATGACACTGTGTCAGTGAGTTTTTTAAAGTGTGTTTTTAAGAGCACAGTGCTAGAGTTTGTTTTTTTTTCCCTCAATCTAAGACTGCAGTAAATGTATGGATACATATACATTCCAATTCACACATAAAGGAGAACTGCAGTTTATTGATTTCTTCAAGTCTGACAAGGTATATCTATTATCAAGACAAGATAGGAGTTTACCATCTCTGTATAGACCATTAGCATATATATTTATATTTATTTATATGTGTGTGTGTGTGTGTGTGTGTGTGTGTGTGTGTGTGTGTGTGTGTGTGTATAGTGTGGAATAATTTGCTGAATTGCTGACATTTTTCTGTCAGATTCATTTTGGAGTTCATTTCTATGCTTGGTTATGAAATACAAATAAAATGTTCTTTGAATTTACTTTACTAATTGTACGTAAGTTAAAGATTGCATGGCATATGCACAAAGTAATAATTGCAATGATCACTATTATTATTATCTTTAAGTTTTTATGAATTCCTAAGTTGCAACATATTGTTCAAACTCCTGATTATGGTCATATGAATTGTTTTTGAGATGAAAATAATAGGTTCTGGAGAATACTGATATTCTGAAGATATGGATGGCTAATTTTAAAATCATCTTTTTGGCATACTTAAAATATCTAGGTGTACATAAAGACCAAATAAGTTAATAATATGATTTTTCATCTCATTCACCTCAACTCAAAATTCACAAAACAGAATTTGACCAAATTTGGCAGGAAGCAACCTGGAATGAAGCTTTCTAAAATTGTTCAAATAATGCTGATCAGCCTTAAAATATTGCCATCATTCCTGACATTAAAAAAAATATTTTAATTGAAAGAAAGTAAATAGGTATGAAAATTTGTCATAATTGTTGAAATGATGCTAATTTGCTTTCAAAATTGGCCATCATTAAATGATTTCTAAACAAAATATACAAACCTTTAAATGATTTGTACAAAAGAATTTAAAAAAAAATTAATTTTACAAAAATTTAATTATTTTTTGGAATGTGCTTATACATAATGAAAATATAAATAAAACTGTTTATCTCTCTTTATCCATAAAAGGTTATGAAATTGTGCTAAATAAAAATATATGTATCTTTCTGATCCAGTTTTATGTGTATTTATCATTTTAATTATTAATATATGCTATTAATGCATATTTCCATATCAACTATTTGTTAAAGAATAAGACAGGTTAAAAATGTAAGTATGATGTCATCTTGTTTATATCATCTTGTTTAAATTATTTATCACTTAAAAAATATATTTAATGACATGATGTTGAATTCATTTTGAATTCAGTCTGATGAAGCAATAAAGCCAAACCAGTCAGACATTCTATGAATTGGTGTTTATTTTATAATTTTTCTTAAAAAAAACAACCTGATAATTGAATTTGGCAGAAAGCTTTCTGGCATTGATTGCAGATTTATTCTAATGATGCCAATCCACCATCAAATATGGCCTCCAATACACTGTACTGAAGAGCATTTAAATTTGTACTAATGCAATCATATAAGTTGATGCTACTAGTAATAGAAAACCATTGATTAAGTTCTGCCAAGAATCTGCTAACAGATTTTGAGAAAGTTTCCTAGTTTGAAGGTCTTTCATATTTATTGAAATAATGCCAATCCATCATCTACTGAAAACTAACTAGAAAGCTGCTTAACATAATTTGACCACTATTGCATAGTTTACAGTCTTTGTTTTTTAAATTAACAGGAGTCTTCAGCGTAGCTTGTAAACCATGTCTTACGTAGGGGACACAACTGCTGTAGGAACAGATAACCCAAAAGAAGAGGGGACAGCTGCCAATAAAAATAAGAAAGAAAAGAAACAAAAGGCAAAGAATCCAGAAGAACAGGCTGAACAGAAAGGTGGTATGATTTTTGTTTTATCATTTTCTGATTCAAAGCCATTTCAAACCAGACTACATCTCTTTCTTGTCTCAGCTTTCTAAGTAAGCAACTATAATTTGGTACTATCCACTCTTGGTAAAACAGCTGTTTTACCAAGACGATGGTACCAAATTAGTGCATTGCTTCATTTTCCAGAACTGTAAGTCTGATTCTAAATTGGTCTTGACACTTTAGAACTAGAAATTTGATTCCAGCTGGAATTGACACTTCAGAAGTCTGATGATAGCTGTTATTGACATTGAAGGGTTCTGGAGGTTTTAATGCTAGCTGTCCTTTACACATCAGAAACTAGAGGTCTAATGCTAGCTGGCCTTTACCCATCAGAAAGTAGAGGTCTAATGGTAGCAAGCCTTTACATATCAGAAACTAGAGGTCTAATGCTAGCTGGCCTTTACACATCAGAAACTAGAACTTTTGTGCTAGATGACCTTTGCACCTCAGTCACTTAAGATCTGATGAAAATTGGTCTTTTTTGTTTAGAACTAGAAGTCTAATGTTAGATGGTCTTGACACTGCAGAAATTCTTGTTCGAGATTATAACAGCAATACATCTATACTCCTACAAATGCTATGAAGTACATTTCCACCTTGGATTGTTCAACAGGGTCAAGGTGCTCTAGGTTAAGGTAATAAATTAGGTTCAACATACAAAAGTTGTGCTGCAAAATCTGTATCCGCATCTTGGTCCTGGTATTTCAACAGTCAGTGATGTACATGATCAACTTGATAGATGTCAGAATGGAGCAAAATGTTTTTGTTGGGGTCTTGTTGACTGTTTAACCCCTTAGAAATTCTGTTTACTACCAATGTTGCAAATGTATTATGCTTTCAGATGGTCAACTATTTGAAATGCTATAAACACAACATTGTTGTGCACTGACACCTTGTTGAGTACTTTGTTTTACCATGAGAATTCTCCTTGTACAGACTTTATTTAGATTCTATAGTAATCATCAGGTCATACACACACATTTTTTTAGTCATCTGAGATCTTTTTAATATCTTTAGGTCAGTTAAGAACTGTGCAATAACAACTATGTATGTTGGAAATTTGATTGAGATGACAGAGCTAAATGTAATTTCTCTTGATCTTTTGTACTGTTTCATGTTCTGCTTGCTAAGTTGTTATGACAGCTGGTTTGTATGTAGCATCTGGTACAGATGCTTCAGATTTCATTAGTGCAGATTCTTTTGTCTTTGGTCTTAGTATGACCACAGTCTTTGACTGGATTTTTATAACACATGGCCTTTGAAATTTTAAAACCCCTTCCTTTCTTTCCCTTGTAGACCCTTCTATTTCTATAGCAGCCTGTTTGGTAAGTGCTGTCTTATCTGCACTTTTTGCTGCTGTTTCTGCTCTGCCACTTTGAACTTTCTTAAAATCTTTGAGAATATTTTAACATTTGATTATTAGCTGAAGCAATAATCAATGTGCTGAGTGTTGGAAAAGTAGACCTTGTCAGTTGAGACATTGCTTTCACAGGGAAATCATTTACATTGAATTTCCTGATATAGTACTTATATATTAACACAATCAAGTCTTAATATTGGGTGTGATGTCACACAAAAGTTTGTTGTTGTAGGGTTTAACACCATTTTCAGCACAAGATAGGCTATATATGGCAGCTAGTATTAAATGTGGAGGTAGAACCCTGGAAAACCTAGCAAAGAACCACCAACCCACAAAAAGCTACCAGCAAGATTTCCCACATACTTAAATTGGCCGAGCCTGAGACTCAAACCCATGCAGACAGAGGTGAGATGACAGTGATCCATAATGGTGAGCGCTTTAGACCACTCGGCAACTCAGGCCACCCCACCCCCCACAATAGTTTGTACTGCAAATGCAGATGCTTCAAAACACAATGGTTGAAATGTGATTACAAGAATTAATGTTTGATGTGGAGGAAAGAAAATTCACATTTTTTTTCTTTAAAGTCAGCAGTGATATTGTTGCTGCATTAACAAAATTAACAGGAACACCATGATGAAAAACATATTACTGGATACTCAGTTCTAACAGTCAATCATATCATAGTGTGGCACCTCTTTATTAATCATGTTGATGATGCATGTTGCTGTCGTGACCTTGTTTGTGAAATAATATTCATGTACAAAAATGCCAATGTTTTCAGTCCTCATAGTTATTGGAAATGTGAAGCAGCCATTGAAAAATTAGCAAGCATGGCAAAGGTCAACCATGGTGCTGCTCAAGATAGGTTAGTCTTACCTACCTGTGCTAAGAAAAATTTCATAGGGTTGGTTGGATGTCCAAATATCTGATAAGGTTCATCAGGCTGATTTCTTATTTCTTACACTAGATTTTGATTGCTTGCACTTATGATTGAGTAACATGACTTTCACTTATCATACATGCACTAAATAATGAAATCACAATGCATAATTGGATTAAAAACAGCTGATATGAGTCAAAAAATGATAATGATTTCACAACCACTGCCATGAGAAAAACTCAGAAATAAGTTTGTTCATTAATTATATGCACCAGGGAAGTTACAAGGTGAACTACTGACACATTATAGTCCGTTGTTTAATTTATAGTTTAAGTTTGAACTGTTTTTCAATGTTAACCTACATGTTATCATTTATCACCAGTTAACAAACAAGCAGGAGACTGCATGATGGTCCAGCCACCAAGAAGAACATATGTGCCAGAGGAATTGCAAGTCATTCTAGGAAATATAGAACTACTACCAAGATCTCTTTGGTGGTTCTCTGCAGTTTTGTACTTAACATAGGGTTAGAATTTTAAAGAAAAAGAATTTTCCCCAGGTTTCCTCACTAGTTATACTGACTATTTAAAAAAGACTTTCTATATCTTAGGTATTGTTCAAGAAACCTTTAATTCCCTTTACTTTGGTGTATGATTGATGGGTGTAATATGGATTATAGAGTATACAGCTTGGCCTTACTCCAGATGTACACCTTTCAAAAAAGTGCTAGGTTTCACTTACTCTTTTTCACTTCCTGAACTTCAGATGTAAATTGTAAAAAGAGTCAATAACTTTTTTTACATTTTCTATATTTAGTAATTCATTCATTGCTCTTTCAGAAGCTGGTATTGTCTAGTCTGGCAAAAATAATTTTGCTTATTTGAATAGCTGCCAAGGATAGTTTACTTTAGACAAATTTATGTTGATATTTGGAGCACAAGGGAGCAGTCATTTTAGTTAGAAGTGTACTAAGATCATTTACATTTTAGATCAAAGTCCCAGATATTTTTCAATTGGTTAGCCAGCACATTTATCTTTGAATTTGCCAACATTTGTATTCATGTTAATATACAAGTTGTTCTTAAAGATAACTGCTGTTTGCAAATTCATTTGCAAGTATGCTTGATGCAATATCTGAATAACCATCCTCATGGATACATGCATCAGTTACATTCCAGATTAGTATTATTTTCAAAATAGGCCTTAAAATCCTTGGATCTGAGTTTGCCAGACCAAAATAAACCCCAAAAACTATGCTACCTGTAGGCATGGTTAAGCACACACACTGAACAACAATAGAAACTACAGTACATGCAGGTATGATTAAGGGTAAGGGCAAGCACACTGAAAAACAGCAGAAACTACAATTCATGAGGTGTGATTAAGTTCATGTGCTGTTTTGCTTGAAAATGCAAACACATGCACAATATAAAGATAATGCACAATATAAAGATAATGTTCCAGTGACTGAAACATGTAACACTATTGATGCACAGATATTTAGTTAGTGGAACAAATGATAAAATATCACAAAAATATGAAATCATGTTAAAAATTTTGTGAATGCTGTATCCTTAGATACATGTATTAGGGGAATAGCTTATAGGGAATGTGTAAACTAAGGGCCAGATGTTTTAAGCTGGGTGGTCAATTAACAACATTACTCAATAGCTAATCAGTGATAAAAAGGCAAAAAGCAGGTCACTATTTTGTGTTTTAATTGCTAAGAACAAAATCTACTCTTTGGCTAGATTACACAGGTTCCACTCATATATGAACTTTAGGATGTAGTTTTATTTTTACTGGCAGATATGATGTTTTGTTGATTTACATGTAAAGAAAACCATAAAATCATAGTGGTTATGTTATTGTCACCATTTGTATTCCAAGCTGATTTAATACTGTATGGTAGAGTTCTGATCATACTGCAGTGGACATAGTTTTGTTTGCTCATCTGTGCTAGTGATTTATGTTCATACTGTACTTAGAGAGAAAGTGATTTATAGTGAAGCATTCAAGGTTGCACTGGAATTGGTTGAACAACAAGAGAAAGCAACTGCTACTGATGTCATGTTATTGAGATGCTGGAATAACCTTGCCACAAGGAAGAAATGCAAAGCTGGAAAACAAACTTCAGTCACTCATTTTATTAAACAATTACATTTGTCTCTTGTTATACTGTATCCTAAATGTTGCATTTAATCAGTTTAAAGTCCATGATTGAAATTAATTTCTACAATTAATAGCTCTGTATACTACTATGTTGTACTGTTGAATGATTATTAATAAATCTGATTTCAAGCTTATACTGCATTTGCATTTAATTTGCAATTTGTCCACCCCCTGCATTATCCAACATTTTAGGTAATCTGACCACTTATCCACCCTGTTTAGGTCAGATAATCATGACTCCACTGTATTTTAAAGTGGCTCTTTACTGTTGAATGATTATTAATAAATCTGATTTCAAGCTTATACTGCATTTGCATTTAATTTGCAATTTGTCCACCCCCTGCATTATCCAACATTTTAGGTAATCTGACCACTTATCCACCCTGTTTAGGTCAGATAATCATGACTCCACTGTATTTTAAAGTGGCTCTTTTTCTGAACTATCTTTTTCTAGTTAAATGATAAATTTCTCTTTAGGAAGAAAATTTAGCTTTTCATGGTAATTATTGTTTAAGTGGATGACTTTCATATTGAATTTGGCATTGTTAAGATGATCCTAATTCTTAAATGTAAGTACATGTATATTGAACAATAACACATCTTAAAAGCTGAGGTTGATAAGTTACAGCAAATGCAATGTGATGTATGGCATTCAAATTTTCAGTGGTTTATGTATAAATAGCCTTCAGCTGTTAGTCTAGTGTACAGATCTGGAGAATGGCTAAATTTTGAAATGTCTGGATGACATGGCATAGTTATGATTCTGATATATATTTACCATTTGGTAAATATATATTTATTGGTAAATGTTACAGTATTCATGAATTAAACATATATATTTAATTTATATTTTTTGTTGGCTTTTCTTAGTGATTATATGTTCTTTACATCTGTATTTTGTACTTTGTCCAAAATCAAGGGTCGTAGTATACCTGACTAGTAACAGTCATGTTGTTAACAATATAATACATAGCTAATATTTCTCTATGAGTGAGTTTTACATATTCAGATCATTTTTAACACTAAACATGTTGACTTGAATCTGAGACATTAAGTTTTTGATTTGGAAATTCTGAAATGTCTTGACAACTTGAAATGTTTTATAAAGGAGATGGACTTTCATCCTGGCCCAATTATTGTGTCTTAGCTTTATATATAATCTTGTTTACTTGAAAAATGACTCATTCATGCTTTAAAATCTGAAGCAGTTAGTCTTATTGTTGTGCTCAGTTTTTAAATTTAGGTGGAATTATTTACTAAAAATATAATTCACTGGAATTACAAAGTTCTCAGTAATATACTTACACTAAAACATTAATTTGGAACTTTTGTGAAATCAAGAAAAGACTTTCTGGATTATTGTGCTACATCTAAAGACTATTAACACATCATCAAACTCCAGGCCAGCAAGTTCAAGACTACAGGCACATCAACACATTCAATATCAGAATTTATTTGGAATACCACTGGAATTCAATTGGAACTTTATATGTTTGAATTTGTGATAGAACTTTTAGGACTGTTTACTATCTGATTCACAATACTGTAAGTTCTTTTTAAATTTTCTTGGATTTTTCAAAATATTTTGGTTTTCACTCTCTTCTATTTCTCTAAGACCATTGAGTTGTTACAGCATCAACAACATTGATTTTAACTAAATTTTATAAACATTATGCACTGAACAGTGGAAACTTATAAAGCATGAGTAGGTTTTACATTACATTTATTTTCTTGAACCTTGTATGAGGTGATGAGACATTTGCAAGAAGAATAGATAGTAGTTAAAATGACCCAACCTGCATTACTGCATATTTGTTTATATTTTTTTTTAGGTGTAATGAGATGATGAGTGCTATAAAATGATCCAAAGCAATCAAAACCCTATCCCTGGAAGTAATTGTTTCCTCAAAAATAAGGGTGTTAAAATTTCTGCTAACTTCATTGTTTGAGACTGATGATCAACCATTTGAAAAGCAATCTGACATACTTCAAAATCATTTGTGAAAATCTACAAAAGGCATTCTGTTACAGTATATTAATGACTACATTCATAACCTGACATGTAATTTAATATAAATATGTTATTTGCTTTCTCTCTTTAAGTACATACTAACGTCATTTGGATACTTTCAGTGATGACCGATACATCATGATTCAGTATTTTACCCTTCCCTAAACATGTATTTTATAAGAAACCTTGAGGTTTGATGCCCATGGATTGAAATGATTCTTTAGAGTGTTTGTTTTACAAATTTTAGAACTATATCTCAATCTGCTTTCTCTATTTGTCTTCTATTTGCTTGCCCTCCTCACCACCAGGTTAGGAGAATCTGACTGACATGGTTGGTGAATTTCATAAGGGACAGTGTGGAGGTAGAAAGTCCAGATATGCTCCCAGGCAACTACTCAAAGCCTTTTTCTTTCTGGGTCCTATGAAGGTTCATCATGTTAAACAATTATTGGATAATAACTCTTGAAAAACCTGGATGTTGTTTTATATTATTCTGGAAGTAGTAGATCTTGCCTGCTTATTATATTCAAAAAGTCTATATAATGGTTTTTGAAAAAAATTATTTTACAAACCTTTCTCCATATCAGCAGCAATGTACTACATTTAAGGTATGCATGTGTTTTAATTTTGTTTGAAGGTAAAACTCCTCAAGGAGCTGGAGGAGTAAAGCCAGTTAAAGATGGAGAAGTTCTTGCCCATGCTGATTCTGCAGTCATTCAGAAGAGTAAAGCAGAATTAAGAAAAGAGAGAAGGGAAAAGCAGGTAAATTAGATATTTAACATAGTTTTGGAATTATCTCTATTATTGTTTATAGAGGATCTCAAATAAGTAATGATTTAATATGAAAGTGCAACTGTCTGTCCAAATCAGTGGATCTTTGATGGAAATTCATGTGTTGGCTCATAGTTGTCTCAGGTGTATTGGACAAGTCATACACATTGATTTTGGTGAGAATAAGTTTAATGTTTCCACCAGAGTGCATAATTTCCAGTGTTAAGCATTCCAGTTGTTGGATATTCATCTGTGATTTCTAGATGCAGAATGTATTTGTAACCAATGTTTGCATTATTTGTTTTGGAACAGTAGAAATAGACATAGATTTTTTTTATTTTGAGTTGAATTGCATCACATAATAAGAGACATGTCTGTTTAAAAGCTAATGATTGCTCCTTTATGTGAACATTTAATATTCTGGTCACAAATATGGGATACCATAACAGTACATAGGTAGTATCAAGAAAATTGATCTGAATAAACATCAAAACTTTTAGGGTAGACCAGATTTGAAGTCCATATACTGCATATCTAAACTGTTTAAGTCTCTTTTAGTTTTCATTCTAAAGTTACATGTAACTATTTTCAGATGATGAAACAGTTGTTAAATAATTTGTGCAATTACAGTGTAGCTCACCCTGAAGAAGTAGCAATTAAAGAGATATGTGGTGCCAGTTACTAGCCAACCTGATTAATCAGGACCTTTGTGGTTCATGTTCCTGATGTTGTAGCAGAGGATCTTAGAATCTTGACAGCAATGGTTCATCCATTCCAGTTGCATCCTGAAGGTCTTTTTTAAATGCACATTAAAGAAAATTATGGGTTTTATTAAAAACTTTTTTTCTTACTATAAATAGTAGAATCTTTACCTTCTTTGTGTATAATTTATAGATTTCTGTCATTAGTATTTTTAAGTCATCATAACCTTAAAGCTTTGAATGACTCTGATATTGAATAAATGGTGTATTTTGGTACTAATATGGCAGTCAACAGCAGTCAACAGCAATTACACCACTGGAATATAAGCATGAAGTTACAATAGCCAGTATAGCTCATATGATCATATATCATAGGCAGATCACATGTCACAGGGAAAACATCACACACACACACACACACACACACACACACACACACACACACACTGACATTAACAACCAGAACATCCCTTGCTAAAAAGCTGATCAAAATATAGCTGTCCTTAGTAGCATTAGTTTTATTGCCAAGTACTACACTGTAATAATAGAAAACATCAAGTAACTTATCCCCATGACCTTAGTGATCTTATTTTTAGCTTACATGACCATAAGGTCAAGTGTACTTATGGTTTAACCATTGTGGGTCATGTGTTATCTGTTTTCCATCAGTCAACAATGGCATGTTACCATTTTGGAGGCCATTTTCTGATCTGATTTTTAAAAAAAAATATGGAATTTGGGCTTTTATCAGGGTATTGAATGTGTTCAATAAATTAGCAAATAGTATATGTTAATGAGGTGATCTTTCATCTGGATGGATGAACATGTTTACCACTCTAGATACCAAATTTCTGTCTGATTTTGATCAAACTTGGAATATAGGCTTATATTATCAATATCTCAGATGCATGAGATCCATATATATTATTGATGGGATCTTGCTTCTGATTAGCAGAGCTTGTTCTGAACAGATTTTGATCAAACATTGAAAAGAAGCTTACATTAGGAACAGCTCACACAAATTTGTTTTTTAGCAAATGCCATTCATATTAATGTGTTGCATCTGATTGGCTGTGCATCTTGCTTCTTGTCAATTGAGAGATGATATGATTTTGGTAAAATAGGCTGATACCAAAATGTAGCATGAGTTTTAATTTTTGCAAGATGGCTGTATATTAATGAGGTAAACTTGCATCTAATTGTCTCATTGTGTTATCAGTCTGGATACTTTTTCAAACTTAATTTGTGCTCATACTGTTCATATTGTTTTAACTATTTAAGCAAAAACTATTTGTTGTTGGCATTTTTTTTTCTTTTGGGGAATGTTTGTAGGTATTAATCCAATACATAAAATATCTATAAATATGAGATCTTTTGACAGGAAAATCCACACATTTAAAGGTAGCCGGCCACCTATATTGTACAAACATAGTCATAAACAAAATGCATTTGTTACGTATGCACACCAAAAAAATGCTTAATTAGACTTAAAAATCTACTTTTGTAAATGAAAAAAATATTCTGCAATCTCTGTAAACAATCAGTAGTTTCCACTTGCCAGACAGGGGGCCCCAAGTGGCCGAGTGGTCTAAAGCAATGTCCGTTACGGATCACTGCCATCTCACCTCTGTCTGCGTGTGTTCGAGTCTAGGATTCGGCTAATGTAGATATGTGAGAAAGCTTGCCAGTAGCTTCTCGTGGGTCGGTGGTTCTTTCCGGTGATTTCCCGGTTTCTTCTTCCACCATAAATACTGTCGACCATGAATAGCCTATCATGTGCTGAAAAATGGCGTTAAGCCCAACAACAACAACAACAAAAACAACCACTTGCCAGACATGGATATGGCATACTTTTATCCCTTTTATTCAACCTAGCCATTCAAGTCTTTAATTTTCTGACATAAATGTCTATGTCATATATATTATAACCATGCTTTTGTACAGCAAATATGATGCACTATGTTACATATGGACGTAACCAAAAGAGTGATGATGGGAAAAAGGATTTTCTTTTTCCGAAACACCTTGTTTACCCAAAAAAAATGAATTCAAGCTGTGAGATAGAAAAGGGAGAGTGGATGGGAAAGTTGTATCATTAATGTCGGATTATGGTCAGTTTGCCCCAGGATAATGCGGCCCAACTCAAAAGAGGATTCGGCTCAACTTAACAATAGTTTAAACAATTACTTTTTCTTAAAACAACAAGTAGATAATATGCAAGATATGTTTTAAGAATATGTTTTAGGGGAAAAAAAACAAAAATTTAAACAAAATTGATATTATTTCAAAAAAAGTAATCATACTTCGCAATGTACAAATATATGAGAGAAAACACAAGCAGACATATCTTGCTTCTTCTAATTAAAATAATTATTTATATACAATTTTTATGCTAAAAAATAGATGCATTTGCACAACGACATTCTCAATTTAAGTCTTCTTGTCAAATTATCAATATTCATTTATTAAACAATAAAACATAACATAATATTTTATGGAATATGTATAAATTTTTCTAAGGATAGTGTACATGAGATATTAAAACAAATATATTTAATTTTAGGACTCATGTTTTAACACTGCTACATACAATACACACCCAGTTACATGAGAGAGAGAGAGAGAGAGGAGAGAGAGAGAGAGTAATGTTGAGCATTTTGTTAATGTTTCTGCAATATGAAGATCTTGCCAATAATTTTATTGGTTTTTTTCCATGTTATCTTATTGTGTGCATGTGTAAATTAAAAGCTTTTCATTACTAATCAATATTGTCAATCATATTTGCTCCATCGTTCTATACAAATAAGAAAGGAATTTTGTGTTGAATTTGTAGCCCCTTCCTCGCAAGGTACAATTTTTTTTTATAAACATTCACTTCTCTGAAAATATAATAAAAGAAACTAACCTTGTATTGTTATCATTACTCAGTTTTTTTTTCAACATGCAAAATTTAGTAAACAAACTCTGTGTATGTAGTGGATGCTGGTTTGTGTATGCATCCTTACTGTATTTTGTATCATTTATCTCAAATAACAAAATCACTAAAGAGACAAAAATACCACCTGATCAGGGATGGTCATGGCTTTTAAAAAGTTGTCACCAAAAACATTGCCAACCGAAATATTTTGTTGTCAATTTTCAAATAGTGTTGCCAGAATAAACAGTGAATATTTTTCCAAGTCTGTTAATGTAATAGGAAATTGAAAATTGAAAAACACGGGATAGTTATTAATTTATTGAAAACAAGCAATACAGCAATATTATAAAATAAATCATTACATGATGGTGACTATTTTACATCTGAAAAAAGCATTATCAAATGTAAAAATATCAATTTTGCTGATATCTACAATGTCTAGCTCATTTTTTTTAATTAAATCCCCCCTATTGTATGGCTAGCTTCACAAAGAACATCTCACTGAATGCTGTAGTTTTTTTTCTTGACATGCAAACTTGGTTCTCCATTCCCACCAATGAAACTGACAAGAGTCAACACCTGGCATAAATGTACCATATATATAGGTATTAGAGACCATTATATCAATTAATAAAAAAAAATTTATTGACTAAGTCAACATTGTTATATGCATATACTAGTTAAGGTGACCCAACAAAAGTGCGCCGACATGCACTCTGCGACAGATATAAATAACAAAAAAAAAAATAGTTTTAAAATAGTTTATGAGTACTTAGCCTATAGTTCTTCTATGTAAGACCAAATATTACAAATAATAAGAAATAATAATTGTAATTTTGACATGTTCAAATGGTTCAGCTCACATTTACTGAGTTTATTACTCTAAATGCTAATGTTGAATGCGATCCCTTTGGCAAATAATCGGCAGTCAGTTAATGATTATAATTATTTCATCTGAAAACAGGAAGGTAATTTTTTTAGTGCTGGTTACAATTAATTAGAATTCTAATGAGAATAATGGTCTTGACTTTAGATTTTTGAATACCACACACTTTTTACTTTAACTTAATTTATACCTGCACTGTTTTGTTGCGCACACTTTCGTCGAGGTTGGGTATCATTGCGCTCGTATGTTGGCACGCTTTTGTCTGTGCGCTTTTGTTACAGAGCCACTAGTTAACAATATAAAATATGGAAAACAGTTATATGTATGGTAGCTTGAGACAAAATTTGAACAAACAAATGCACATCCCTTTAGTTATTATTAGTTATCACAGAAAAGGGCCAGGTTTATTTGTCAATCAATTACTAGTACTTCACTCACTGTGTAACAGGCAGTTTCTTTGAAGTATGTCCCAAAGGGTAAAATTTAACCTTTAGCTGTTGTATAAAATATGAAATGGGGGCACATTGGGAGGGGGAGGCAAATAAGGCACTACACAGGGAGAAATGGCATGTTGTTTTTGAAAATTTTGTGTGTATTGGACCTGTAAAATCAGAGAATATTAGTGAAAATGGTGCTTAAAAATAAAAACTTTCCAATGGCAGGTTTCAATCTGCATATTTTCTAAAACAATATTTTTTAGAAATAAATTATTCAATTATGCAAAACTTGTTTTTGTTGACATTTCTTGTTGCATAGTTTATGTCTATGTAGACATGATAGGATTGATGGCAAAAGTAAAAGATCAATAAGCAGGACTGCCAAGAATAACATCAGGATTGCATTTACCCATGATAATGTTGCACTGCTGACAGTATTTAATTCTTATTGAGATTTTTTCCATTTGCTTGGTATTTATACACAGCAATGGGTACTTCAAAGGTAATAAATTTTCTCTTGAGAGTGGGCATAACTATTTATTGGTATATTTTTTAAAAGAAAAACACAGGAAAGGATTAGCCATCATTTTATTACTTGTAGCTGTTTCTCTTTGGGTCTTCATAGGTTAGTCCATTGTAGGTATAGCCTGGTAGAATACAGTAGGTAGACCAGATGTCCACATTAGCAGATTATGATGTAACATGACACTATATAGACTGGTTTTGTTTCTCAATACCAACACAGGATTTGTTTATGAGGGAATATAAGTCAGTGTATAAGACTGAATACCAGCCTGTAACTTCTTTTCATGGTCTCATTGAATTTCTCCACTCCAAATCCATGATTTTATGTACAAGTTAAACTGCCAAAAAGATGTCCCCAAAAAAATCACCAACTGGTATTTCTTGTTGCCAATAAGGTTAAAAAAATCACAATTTGTGACATTGGCAAAGCCCAGGACAATCCCTGCCTGATTGCTTGAAGGCTCCTGCCATCCATGCATGATGTTACAAGCTGCAAACTGACCAAGATTGTATTGTATCCAGGTTAACTATATGAGGTTATCTCACAAATAAAAATCATGATTATTAATTACATTCATGGTGAGTGGAAATGACAATCTTTTGGCTAGCTTGGGTTACAAAACTGTTATTAAAGCTCATTATTGTGGTGTATACTATTTGGCCTGCAAATGTAAATTATGATCACATCTGGGAAACAAATAGAAGCCTGGGTGATGGATAAACATGGACATGGAGCAGAGCAATAAACTTTTTCCTTAAACTTTCTATCAAATACAAAGGTCATTTTATTACAAAGCAAACAACCCCTGAAAACTGACTTTGATGTCTTTCAAGTGTGCAGATTTTTCTTATGAAGTTGGACATAAGGAAATCAAGCTTGGTTCCTTTGGATTTTTTTAAGTGTTGATTTTCTTTGTTTTCTTTTTTAATAGAATTGGCAGACATACAGAAGCCAACATTGATTCCTTTTTATCTGTATTGATGGGAATTTTCAAAAAATATTGAAACAATCTAACAGTTTTGAAAGCAAATCAATATAGTATGTCACAAAGGCATATTGATATAAGGCTGAACAGTAAATTAGTTTTAAGTAGTTTCATCTAAATGTTCCTATCCATGGTTTATAACATTTAATTTTTCGACAACAAGAATTATGTATTTCATCTTGTGTGGATAAATATACATCATTTCTGGCTGGCATCCTCTATAGGTGGGAAATCATAGCTAAGGGGTAGTAACTGAGTTGTATCCATCCTTTTCAAGTAAAAAAAATTATTGTTTCTTCTTTATGCCTGATAATTTTTAAAAAAAAATTTTTTACACGTGTAACTACATTTAACCTGTAATGCAAATCTGATGTTAACTGAAAAATTTCAGAGTGTGGCCAGTGACCTTTAAGTTTCACAAAAATGTACTTTTTACAGAACCATGAAAATTGGTACCCATGAAAATAATGTTGTTGTTGTAAGGTTTAACACTATTTTCAGCACCTGATAGGCATATATGGTGGCCAGTATTAATGGTGGAGGAAGAACCCTGCAGAAGAATCACTGATCCATGAGAAGCTACTGGCAGACTTTCTCAATTACCCACATTGATCCCTAATGGTCAGGCTTTAGACCACTCAGCCACTCAGGGCACCATATGAAATGAAAATAAAGTTAAACCTGTAAATAGCAATTACTCATAAGAAAAGCAAAACTGGCCACTGCAAATAGGTGATTGCTGTACACATATATCATGCACCTAATACCATTGGTTGTTGTTATTGTTCTTGCAGTTATTATTATTATTATTATTATTATAATTATTATTATTATTATTATTATTATTATTATTATTATTATTATTATTATTATTATTATTATTATTATTATTACATTATCAGGATTTCTTTATGTGCACATTAAAAGCAAAATCATAATTACAGGTGTGTGTTGTTTTCTCCAAAATTTATAACAAAAAAGATTACTGTACTATAGTCAGACATTTAAATTAAATCATCATTGACTTAGATTGTTCAGGATATAAAAAGGATATCTGGATTAGTCAGATACTTAGCATGTCAAGATCAAAAGATACTTGACATATCTGAGAAGCCTGTGATGAGCAGAAAATGAGAAGAAGCCTAATATTTCTATTTTTTGTGACCCATAATCTGACACTTCACATGCATTCACAGAAACAATTTGAATATTGAATGACCTCTGACCCTGATGAAAAGAGATGTTACTTGAATCTTTTCTCAAAGACAAACATTTTGTTCTTCAGAGATAGCTTTGATTCACAGGCAAATAAATGAAGATATCTAATTAAAGGTAACTTAACTTCCATTTTTGCTGTGATGAGTACTTTTCTCATCAACTAGCAAATGAATTGCTTCAATCCTTTGCTGTAAGGATAAAAATTACCTTGTTTTAAAAACTGTTACATTGACATCTTTGAGTTTGACTGACAATGGGACCAGGCCATGGCAAGTACAACTGAGATATGAAATCCATGAACATCAATTGACACAGTATGCCCTTATTTAAACAATGCCTTGATCATTAGACAAAAGAAATATTTAATTTGCATAATTGGAGCAGTCACTGCCGACATGATTCAATAACTGTTTAAGGCTGGGTGAAACCATTGTTTGGTTAGAAAACAACTTGCCACTGACTGGGAAAGTTAGGTGACCATTAAATACAGGACATTTATATAGGACAAGGGAGTGGAGAGATCAGTATGACCATTGTAACCAGGTGACAGCTGAACAAAGGTGACCATTGGAAGAAACCATGGTAGTTTATATAGGCTTGTGTTTATACAGGTAGAATGCCTGCTTAGTGAAATGGACAACTGCTAGAATGTGGATAAGTGTAATGATACCATGACCATTTGGGCATCTTATTTTGATAGTATTACCAGTAAAATATGTTTGAAGAAAAATTCAGCAGCAGTAAAATCCCCTGGGACAACTAAACATTAGTCAGAAGTAAAAAAATTTCCAGTGTGAAAGCCAGGTCAGAAACCAAAATTATTTAAAAATGATTGTTTAAAAAAATGGAATTTTACCAGTTTAATCCTGCATGCTTATGTCAACATGCTCAGCAGGAGGTAAGTGTGTGTGGGGGGTTTGGAAAAATAAATAAGTTAAGCCACAGGAGTCTGCAGTTTTATCAATATAGCACTACAAAATATCTGACATGAAATCACCTTATGGTTTCTCCATAAAAGTTTTGGATTGGATTAAATTACAAACATTCTGTATTTTTAACAACATTTATCCAATGATAATAGTTCTTACATAAGGCGATGAAAGTGTTCTTAGTAGTTTTGCCACATATAAGCAGGAATTTATTTTGAAACCCAGGTAAATTGTCAAAGTGAAACAAAATGGCAACATTCATATATTCCAATGATGATTCCAAAGAATGTTTTGATGGATTTAAAATTAAACTAACAATAATTTATAATACCATTAAAGTAATTTCATGTTGTGAGAAATTTCCTTGACCTTTATTGATAAAACTGCAGGCTCCTGTTGTTAAACTCACACAGACAAAGGTGAGATGGTAGTGATCCCTAACCATGAGCACTTTAGATCACTCCACCATTGTACAGGAAGACAAAACCAGTGTGAAAGACACTTGTATATTGACAAATTACATTTTGGTTATCTTTGTGTAATAAAATACACAATAAAATATTGCCTTGGTCACATCCTGATATGAAAAGCATTAGGATATTCAATGGCATTATCACAGTTATTTACATGCTTCAAGGACATCTAATTGAGGCTACCAAGGGGATGGGGCTATTCACGGGGGGGGGGGATGAAAACCTGTCAGCAAGTTGATTTGAACAGTACTTGTATTTAGTTACACAGAAGTCATTGTGAAAAGTACATAAGAGGGAACAAGAGATATGCCCCTGGTATGATTAATGAAGGCATAATATTGTATTCATTGACACATGGTAATGAGGTATTAAAAGAAAATGATTCTTACAACACAATATTGTAACAATGTCAGCTCAATACATTTAAATTTTTTCACAGACATCTTTGCGGGATGCCTCACCCTCAACTTCCTTAACAGCCAGATATTTAGTTTCCAGAGGCTGTAAATATAATGTGCATTTACACTGTGATTGGTAGTCATCATAAATAAAAATAAAGTTAAAAAGGAAATTTTAACAGGGCATTAAACCTGTTTTGATCACTGATCACTTTGGAAAATGCAAGAATCAGATCAGATTTCATTGCTATTATTTAAGTCACAGGGAGAGGCCAACTTTTTAGGACCAAACAAAAGCCTGTTTTTGTGCTTTTTTTATCTGACTGCTATATTAAAACCTGTCACCAAGATCAACTAATTGTTGAATAAAGTACATGTTGGAACTGGCCCCTTGCTGACCTAAAGGATAAGGTGGTAAAATTAAAGCCAGGTGGCAATATCAACTAATTGTGGAACAAAGAATGGGTAGGAACTGGCAGCTGATAAGACAATAAAGGATTTGTTCCAGCTGGGGCCAAGGCATTCTGTGGACCTATAGGTTTATTTTTTATCTTGAGGTGGTGGGAAGCAGGCAGGACAATTTTGGTCTTAATAGTAGATTAAGGAACCAGTACCTTGCTTTTTTTTGTTGAGATAGGCCCCTTGTTGATATAAGTGATGTTGACATAAGTGGGTAGGACTGTATTTATTTTTCAGAAAAAAAAACTTTGATTATTGAATTGTCCCTTTGGGTAAGCACAGCAGGATGCCTGAATAACATCTTTATAAATCATTATTGAGTGTTGGATGATTGTTGCTGGTAAGAAACCAAATACATGTCTGTTACTCATTATATAGTCGCAGCCTATCAGTAAGATCCCTAAAAGAAATGGCACTTTCATCAACATAAAATATGGATAAGATTTTGTGGGGTTGGTCAACTACTAGATAGGCCATAAAACATTGTCAGAAAAGGAATTGTTCAAATATCTTTGATCTTAAATCATGAGTCTCAAACATTAAGGCTGTGAGCCTACAAAATGATTTGTCTCACAAGGTGTCATTAGAGATAACAAAGGTGGTGTGACCTTCAAAAATGCCCTTCTGTGGTCCTCAGGGTGGTTTAAGTTTGAGACATGTCTTAAATATGTTTGTAAACTTGTGTGACACTTCCTATTCATTAGTGGGATTTATCATTAGTTACATGCATGGTGTGCAATTAAGACTAATTATAAACATGGTGAAAGTTGGTAATACTTGGTGACTGCAACAATCTTGGTGCCACCTCCAGTCAATTACCAGCAAACCAGAAAAATCTGCTGATAAACAATATTTTAAAATGTGATTGCTCAGGGATTTTCAGATTTGTTCTACTCCGGACAAAATAAGCACTATATGAACTTTACTTATAATTTCTTTTCAGGAAGCACAAAGAGCTGCTAAAGAGGCAGGGAAAGGTGGGTAAAATTAACAGTTAAATTCAACATTTTAATACAGTTCATCCATTGATAATTAACTGTATGTAAATCAGTTTTTACATTTTTTTTACAACACAATTTTGTTTAGAAAAGACTTGAATAATTTATTTACTGGCAGCTTTTGACTCTTTACCTTCTACTAATGCATATATGTGATGCTAAAAGTAGACTTATGACCACAGAGATGCATATACAAGCTGTTAATAATACTCTCTTTGTTCTGGCTGGCACATGCATGTTTCTGGCCAAGGTTTGGGAAACCACAGAGATGCATAAATATGTTTTGAATAAAAGCTTTGGATTGGATGAAATTACAAACATTCTGTATTTTTAACAACATTTATCCAATGATATTAGTCCTTACATAAGGTGATGAAAGTGTTCTATTAGTAGTTTTGCAACATATAAGCAGGAATTTATTTTGAAACAGGTAAATTGTCAAAGTGAAACAAAATGGCAACATTCTTATATTCCAATGATGATTCCAAAGAATGTTTTGATGGATTTGAAATTGATGATATTGCAAATGACATTGCCAATGATTTGATTAAAGATGAAGGATTGGACAAAGATATAAGTGCTGTTTCGACACCTGACATTTCAGATTTATCTGAATCTGTTGATGAAATGTGTAACCATCTTTTCTGGTCAGAACACATGGGACCATTACATGTGGATGACTTTACAGAAGATTCAGGGTCAACATTTAATTTAGATGAAAATGCAAGGGAGATAAGTATTCCAGTTGTGCATAATAGTGGTGAGAAAGTAGTCTAATATACATTATAAACACAGCAGATATTTTGAGGTATAATTTTATGATGAATATGTGTATATAAACATTGATTCCTCAGGATTATATGTACTTGTTGGTGGAAATGAGTGGCACAAAACTTTGGTAAGTGTTTTAAATATTAGTTTTCATTAAATTACATAGTTTGCATGGGATAACATTGATTTAGAAAATGATGACAGCATGTGTATAACTCAAGAAGTACTCACTCAGGCAGCCATTATGATGCCCTGGGGTTCAGCCTACAAATAGGAGCTAGAAGACTGGCTGCTTATCAGGCTTAGTAGGCAGGGCAGAAAGTATATGTAGAAGGGAAAGAGTTAACTTAGTACTTTGTCTCACTTGTGAAGCACATGTAATGTATAAATCACTTTTCTAACAGTGTTTTCAGTTGTTATTACAGGCATCATTGTTAGGTTTTTGCCTTTAGATAAATTTCTTGAAATAATTGTACCATATGTACAGTTATGGAATTTTAATGAATTCATCATTCAGGGTGGTGCTTATAACAGTTTTGGAATTTTATGGAATTCATCCTTAAGAGTACCAGCTCATAACAGGTAGAAAGTGACCTACTTTTCATTTTCATTTGACTTTGCTTGGTCATTGCTTCCTTGTTTTAGCACACCAGATAACTCATGGAAACATTGTAATATGGAGGCAGGTATGGATCCCATGTTTAGCTTGAGGCAGATGTGGATCCCATGTTTAACTTGCCTCTGTAAAATATAGGTAAACTACTGTACTATGCTTAGCATTTGTGTCAGTGTCAAAGCAGATAAAATTATAACACATGTACACCCTCACTAAATGTCAGCCATTCTTCTTTCTTTCTATAGGCAACAAGTTGGAGTGGGTTTCATAGTGGCTACAATACAGGGATGTGATCAGGGGCAGTCTTTGTGTATTCATGTACAATAATTGTAATTTATTAGATAAGTTCTTTTGTTTAGCTCAGGTGTTTTTATACACTGTCTAAATACTGTTTTACTTGGAATTATAAAACTTGGTGGGGAGATGCACCTGAATGAATGCTATACATTCATCAGTAAATTGGGTTATTGTGACTTGTATTGTGAACATAAAGTTCACAAAATTTGTATTTTAAATTTATCTCAAACTCTGTTCAGACTTGATGGCTCTTTATTAGTATCATACCTAAGGGTGAAATGATACACATGTGCCATGTATCAATATGATTCACCATACACAACCTATGATATGATACATATCAATACACATATGAACTTGATAGTATTTTCATCTTTGGAAGGTAGGTAGTGCCCTTTTTGTTTATGTTGACTTTCTTTGTTGTATTTCCAGTATGCAGATTACAGAGAAAGGTCTAGTTATTATATATTAATATGCTGTTCTCACTGTGGACAATATAACAGAATACTTGGAAACAGACTATGGGTCAGTGAGTTTTATTCAGTGTTTTAGGCTATTTAAGGGTAGCTCCATTGAACTCATTATAGCCACAAGGCCCTTTATTTTGCACACATGAGTTCTTTGAAAACATCTTATTGCCATTTCATGTCTCACATAAACTTGGAGGACATTATGATGTTATCTTCAAAATAAAAGAAATAATACAATTTCCTCTTGCAAAGAAAATCTCATCTATAACAAACCTGGACATAGGAATGAGGATGAATACCAACAAAATCTATCACATTGTACTTCCTGCATATGCAATAGTCTGCTGAAGCCACAGGTACTTATATTTGTCAGGGAAGAAGGATACTATTGACTACATACAGTCCTAAACTATAATTAATTTTTTAACTTACACAAAGTGATAAACTTTAGTGGTTTCAAATCTGCACCATCACAGATTCTGTGCTTATTTTATTTATACCATCAGCACCTTCATTCACAGTTTAAATATCTCTACATACAAGAGAAATTCCAAATTTGTTCCATATGTACAGTTTAAGGAGAAATACTGCCAGGATTTTATCTTAAGGGATACCTCCCACCTCGTCAAAGAAATAAGGAGAAGAGGGGGAAAAACGTTTGGGGGAGGGAGAAACCATTTATCAAACACTTCAATATCTATCATTCTATTTCTTCCTGCTCCACTTTCTTAGAGCTCTACTAAGATCAACATCTTGAAATGATGTCACCTCTATTTGTATTAGTGATGGATTCTGAACTGGGTCATGGGTGATATAGCTGAATTTACCAAGGTGGTGTTGAGCCAGCAAATGGGGGATTATAACATTGATATATATAAAGGATCTCAAATGGGTAACGATTTATTATTGAATTTATGAAACAAGTTGAATAATGTCCAGATTTTGCGAGCCAAGGCTCGCAAAAGCTGGACATTATTCAACGAGTTTCATAAATTTAATATTGTTACTCATTTGAGATTCTTTTTATTTCATAGTTTTTATTTCAGTGAAAATTTTTTAGATAGAAGAACGAATAATTTCATTAATTCTGACCGATGGTGTACCTTTCATTTGTTGTGCATAAAATATAGTCCCAAACAAAGCTTGAATTGGTAAAAGTAGATTGTAATGTTTAAAAAATATATATCAAAGAAAAAGCTTCCATCCGAATAAACAGAACATTTTATAAATTTTATAACCACAAAATCATTTTTCAAAACAGAATGATTAATGTGATGTGATGCTGCCACATTGTTTGATATGGTACACACAAAATAGAAGGCTGACAGTATTCATGTGTTTAAGAACTAATGGTAAACGTTACATTGTTGCGATTTTCATGTGAAATAGGATTACCAGATGCAAAAAGTCCCACATTTACTGCAATGCATTTGTGACCTGATATTTGTAGTGTTTGATTTGAAAAATAGACTGTAAAGAAGATGTCAACAAATTTATTTTTGTATCGGATTTACATCAAATTTATGCTACATAAAGATGTTGTGGTTGGATAAAGATCTGTCATTTAGGAGACCCATTCATGTCCAGATTATTCTCTGAACAGAGGTGAGTTTGTTTACTTCATTAACATTTAAACCATGCTTGTATATACGGTTGATTCTATATCTATGTCACTGATATACACACCCCACCCACCCATCCTGCTATCATTTAGTTTTATTCGTTATTGTTGTTCTTGTCTTGTTTTATACCATTTTTTTAAAATGAAAATATTGTTAAACATGACATAATGAACCCCTGTGGCAGTAGCATATCAATATTGAGACAGCCAATATATTTCCTCAATTTCCATTTGTGAGTTGAGTTAAAAAAAATGGCCACCAAAAAATGTTCATTCAGATCAAAACATTCCAGAAGGCAGGGTTAAAAACGTTTTCCCACAGTCATGGCCAATCATTAAAGATATTAACGAACAATAATTTTATGATCTCATCTGGACCAATCAGAATGACATAAAGTGATATGCTCACATGTTATAATGTCAAAAATATGAACCTGCATGCACTGTAGGAAAACAATACCGACTATGTGATAAAGTGTGTTATGAACTTTTGCATGGACAAGTACACACTTGCTGCATAACAGATTTTTCTCTTCTTGGTTGAGTAAATATTGGTGCAACATAATCAATGAAGAATGTTAAATGGGCTTGATTTTTTTAAAGTAAATTCCACTTCTTTGTTGAGATCTTTTATACCTGGCTGTGGAGGAGCAGTAACATTAGTTAGTCCAGCAGTAAGCCAGGCCCCATTTCTATACTACTTGAGTATACACAGGAGTAATAATCAGACACTAGTTCTTTTTGCTTGGCTGAATTTTCAGTATGATTTCTTTTTAGTAGGCAATTATCCATTTTGAAAACATTTCTAATACTGATGATTATTTGCTACTGTTTTCCTACAGTCACTGTTTACAGTAATGCCTTTTCTATAGTTGTCAAGAAGGAAGTACCACAAAGAGTACCAGATCACATGAAGGCAGATGTTGCTGAGACACAGAAAAGGGTTGCAAAGAAACTTGAGAAACAGCAAATACCTATGAGAACAACTGCACAGAGAAAAGTGCGACTTTTTGACCATCTTCCACAATATGAGAGAGAAGCCTCACTGACTAAATCAATATCGTAAGTTGATTCACATAAATGTAATGCAGAGATTTATCCCTATTTCATTACAAGCTGACACCAAAATAATATAAATATCTGTTTCTAAGTTATTTCTGTTCATTTCATGTTTGTTTTTAAACCCATACAATTTAAAAATTTATGCAAAAAAGAATGTTTGACTTCAGTTTGGGCTTGTTGAAGAGTTTTAATTTGATTTTGGCATGTTTAAGATATTTAGTTCAATTTGGGGATGTTTAAGGCTATTCTTCAAGTTGGGCATATTTAAGACTTTTAGTTCTATTTGGGAATATTTAAGAGTTTTAGTAACATTTGGGTATATTTAAGAGTTTTAGTTCAATTTGGTAATACAGTAGTCCCCCTCTTATACGGCCACCCCTTCTGCACCGGGAAAGTGGCCTTATAAGGCGGGTGGTCTTTCCAGAGGGGGGCTAAATTTTTTGTGAGAAGTATATGTACATAGCAAGAAAGCTTCATTTTTCAAAGCATTTAATATCTTCGTTGTGCTATATTAATTGACTTATTTCAACTAAATATGCATTAATATTTCTTATTCTTGGCTTAAGCTTGATATGTGAGCAAGTGTTGTCATGCACATTTCAGAACCATTCAAAAATGTCATTTGAAGCTTGGTATATACACAATTCTCTTTCCATTTGCTCCATTTTCCTACTGTTGCTAAATAACTTATCGGTTACGATGTTATTTATTTGAGTCTTTTCAACATAAAATTGTTTATTACCTTTTATACCTAAACTTGTTTGACCAGTCTTCACCTCACCTGATATTGTAGACTATAATAACCGACTTTTCTGAAATAATCATCTTCGCTTACGTGATGACATGTTAATGTTTGGTAATTAGTTATTCCGATGTTGCTAACAGTAAGCGATTTAATTATGCAGACGACACATTTGTTGAGGGATTGAAATGCTTACTTCGTAAGGAAGCGACAAGTTGTGTTGTCACATGATTTTTTTGTCTTTGTCTAGCACCGTTTCTATTTTTAGCCAATGCTGACCGTGTGATCTTGACATTACATCCAGTTATAATCATCAAATGTTGCAACTACAAGACTGATAAATTAATTTTTTTCTGCATTTAAACAAGATGCCATATAATTTAAAGGCAGTCTGGTACCCTATTGTTTTTACATTTTTTTTTACTCTTAGTCCAAAAAATGGCTTGGATATATACATTTGATCTGAAAAAAAGCACATCCCTGCTGTTAGGATTTATAAACTTTACAGTTGTTGTGTAATAGCCACTAATTATGTAAGTTAAAGAGCACAACCTCTTGCAAAGGGAAGCCATAAAGGCTATCAAACCATTTTCCCTGCAGACTTTTGTATCTTACATCAATATTGCCACTTCTCAGATGTTACTACTATTGATAAGTATAATCTTAACAATTGTCGGTGGATAAACCAGACATCTTACAATAACATGCAGTAAGGATATACTGATTACCTTTATGTATGGATTAATGGAATAAATGTGGCTTCTCCTGAGGTGTAAATGATATAATATTAACCTTAGTGGTACATGTAGAAAACTTTTTTTGAAGAATGAAAACCTGACATCAGGAAACATAAATCGGATTACTTGACACAATTAGAAAAAAAAATTGTTCTAGATACATATTACAAAATAAAATGGGGTGGCTGGTGAGTGGTAAATTTTATGTTTTTGCAAAAATATGCTGGTCGTGTTAGCCATGTTAGGGATAATTTTGAACACAAATTGGTTGGTGCCTTCAGATTCTGGCTGTAAGGAGCGGGTGGCCACTGGTGAGGGGGGCCGTTCAAGAGGGGGACTACTGTACTTAAGAATTTATGTTTAATATGGGCATGTTTAAGACTATTAGTTCAATTTGGGCATATTTAACAGTTTTAGTTCAATTTAGTAATGTTTGAGATTTTTTTTGTTCTTTTTGGTCATGCTTAAGAGTTTTAGTTCAATTTAGGCATACTTCAATTTGAGAATGCTTAAGAGATTTGATTCATTTTGGCATATTTAAGAGCTTTAGTTCAATTTGGGCATACTTAAGAGCTGTATTTCAATTTGATAATGCTTAAGAGTTTTGATTCATTATGGACATATTTAAGAGCTGTATTTCAATTTGAAAATGCTTAAGAGTTTTGATTAATTTTGGGCAAATTTAAGAGATATAGTTCAATTTGGGTATACTTAAGAGCTGTAGTTCAATTTGAGAATGCTTAAGAGTTTTGATTCACTTTGGACATTTTTAAGAGCTGTAGTTCAATTTGGGCATACTTAAGAGCTGTAGTTCAATTTGAGAATGCTTAAGAGTTTTGATTCATTTTGGGCATATTTAAGAGCTGTAGTTCAATTTGAGAATGCTTAAGAGTTTTGATTCATTTTGTGCATATTTAAGAGCTGTAGTTCAATTTGGGCATACCTAAGAGCTGTATTTCAATTTGAGAATGCTTAAGAGTTTTGATTCATTTTGGGCATGTTTAAGAGCTGTAGTTCAATTTGGGCATACTTATGAGTTTTAGTTCAGTTTTGTTATGCTTAAGAGTTTTAGTTCATTTTGGTCATGCTTAAGAGTTCTATTTCAATTAGGTCATGTTGAAGAATTTTAGTGTAATTTGGTCATGCTGAATATTGTTAATTCAATTTGGGCATGCTTAAGAGTTTTGATTCATTTTGATCATGTTTAAGAGCTGTAGTTCATTTTGGACATAAAAATGAGTTTTAGTTTAGTTTTGTCATATTTGAGAGTTTTAGTTAATTTTGGGCATGCATAAGAGTGTTAGTTCAATTAGGGCTTGTTGAAGAATTTTAGTTCAGTTTGGTCGAGCTGAAAAGGGTTAGTTCAATTTGGGTATGCTTAAGAGTTTTAGTTCAGTTTTGTCATACTGACAAATTTTAGTTCAGTTTGGTCATGCTTAAGAGTTAGTTCAATTTGGGCATGCTTAAAAGTTTTGTTCAATTTGGGCATGCTTAAGAGTTTTAGTTCAATTTGGGCATGCTTAAGAGCTGTAGTTCAATTTGGTCATGCTGAAGAGTGTTAGTTCAGTTTGGGCATGCTTAAGAGTTTTAGTTCAGTTTTACCATGCTGATAAATTTTAGTTCAATTTGGTCATGCTTAAGAGTGTTAGTTCAATTTGGTCATACTTAAGAGTTTTAGTTCAGTTTGGTCATGCTTAAGAGTTTTAGTTCAATTTGGTCATGCTTAAGAGTTTTAGTTCAATTTCGGCATGCTTAAGAGTGTTGGTTCAGTTTTGCTATGCTGATGAATTTAGTTCAGTTTGGTCATGCTTAAGAGTGTTAGTTCAATTTGGTCATGCTTAAGAGTTTTATTTCAATTTGGTCATGCTTAAGAGTGTTAGTTCAGTTTGGGCATGTTTAAGAGTTTTAGTTGATTTTGTAGATGCTTAAGAGTTCTGGTTCAGTTTGGGCACATTTAAGAACTTTTTTTCAATTGGGGCACATTTAAGAATTTTAGTTCAATTTTGCAAGCTTAAGAATTTTAGTTCAATTTGTCATGCTTAATAGTTTTAGTTCAATTTGGTCATTATTAGAGTTTGAATTCAATTTGGACATACTTAAGAGTTTTAGTTCAGTTTATCATGCTGAAGAGTTTTAGTTCAGTTTATCATGCTGAAGAGTTTTAGTTCAGTTTATCATGCTGAAGAGTTTTAGTTTAGTTTATCATGCTGAAGAGTTTTAGTTCAATTTGGTCATGCATAAGAGGGTTTTTGCATCATATACATTTTGGGCAAGAAATCCCATATTGCAGACAGTTTCTACAGTGTGGTACACATTATACTAGGAACATCTTTGAAATGTGGTACACATTACACTAGAAACAATGTCATTACAGTGTGATACAAATTACACTACAAGCAGTGTATGCAGTATGAGATACTGTACTGCACACTGTTTTTACAATATGGTGCACATTATACTGAAAATAATGTCTTTGCAGTGTGGTACACATGACACTGGGAATGTCTGCTGTGTGGTACACATTAGACTAGAAACATTGTCTTTGCATTGTGGTACATTTTACACTGGAAACTGTCTTTGCAGTGTGGTACTTATTACATTAGAAACAATGTCTTTGTAGTGTAGTACACATTACACTGCAGACAGTGCCTTTCATACCAAAGACTTTTAAAAATGGCACTAACAGATACCTCACTTGGCACTCAGCATTAAGAGGTTAGTGTTAGGACTTGTTGGCCTGGTGTCAGGATAATGCTAGGTGGGACATGATGCCACATGTCTGTGGCATGATGCCCCAGTGCTAGACATTGCTATAAACTGTCACACTGCAGTCTTCATAGTGATATGACTGACAAATTGTTAAAGCTATGTTAAAATTCTAAAACACACACACACACACACACACACACACACACACACAATATCTTTGCAATGAGGTACACATTATACTTCAAACAGTCTTTACACATTACACTGCAAACATTTTCTTGCAGTAAAAGTACACTTTACTCCCAAAACAATATCTTTACAGTGTGGTACACATTACACTGCAAACATTTTATTGGCAGTAAAAGTACACATTACACCCAAAGCAATCTCTTTGCAGTGTGGTACACATTACACTACAAACAGTGTCTTTGCAGTATGAGACAAATTGCACTGCAAACTGTTTTTACAGTTTGGTACACATTACTACACTGCAAACAGTGTATTTCCAGTGTGATACATATTACTGTTATTGCTGTGTGTTACACATTTCACTAGAAACTGTTATTGCAGTGTGGTACACATTACACTAGAAACTGTTTTTGCAGTGTGGTACACAGTGCTCTATAGATATGTTGTATACCCAATTATTGTTGATACACAGGTATAAAAACCATCAGGTACTTAGAGTGGTTAAAAATTTAAGACTAGTGAAAGATAAAGGATATAGAAACGTAAGTTCCTGATCAAAAGGTTATTTCCCAGTTTTGTCTATCACATACTAGATCGAAAGAAGAAACTTTACAGCTTCTGAAGGTGCTGGACCATACTGGTAGCAGAGCTTATATTATATTGATGTGATTGGGCACATATTATCAAGAGAAACATCATTTAATACAAATATTGCTTTTACTAACTATGTCATAAACAGAATTATTTAATTCTCTTGCTGGATGGCTAGTAATGTCTTGGCATGCTGAATATTTTTATTCTCATCTGAAATGGAAATTCAATAGGAAAATGTTTCTCAGCTACTTTAAAATTTCAATTTCAAGAAGTTACTTGACTGATGAGATGCTTTTGTTTTCTTCAAAGTGGTACTCCATACTTGGAAAAGCTCAATGAACCATTTACTATGTGTTATGCCTGTAGTTTTGTTTTGGTTTCAGGTCTTAGAAAGCATTTAAAAGTATATTTTATCATTTTCAGATTCTGTAATAGTGGCATCCATCCAGCTATTATAAAGTTAGGTATACAGTATGCAGAGGGTGTTATAAATGGATCTAATTCCAGATGCATTGCATTACTTGCAGCTCTTAAACAGGTAAATTATGACCAAATGCAATTAAGGACGAGCAGATGAAATTGTAGGGTTCATTGCCTCCCACCCCATGGACTTATTACCAACATGGACTTATTACCAACAGTCATCCACTGTATATTCACAAGGTCCCATGGCATAGACAAGTTTAAAAATTACCCCTTTGGAATAGCATATTGTGTTATGACTCTAAGGTCCTAGACTTAGTAACAGAAAAGAAAAACCTAAAAGATTAGTAAAATTAAACAAATAATTTTTTCCAAATTCAAAGTCAAAATATAAAAGGAACTTTCAATATTGTGAAATAAATCCCAAATAAACCTTAACATTATATCAAAAGTCCAAAAATATAGAGTATTCCATATAAATTACAGTGGTGTTCTGAATGAATTTCAATCTTGAATGTGTTGACATATTGTCTTGACTATGCCATTGTACCAATAGTCTTCACTATGCCATTGTACCAATAGTCTCGATGTATCACAATCATAAAATCCAGAAATATGTTTGAATGAGTTATATGTAATCCCAAGATAGTGTTTTTGTCCAAATGTTAATGATCACTTTGTAATTCCAGCAAATATATTTTTAATAAATGATTCCTCTCAAGTTATATCTGAAAACACCAGTATATATTTCTATAGACTGAAATTGATGGAGGAATGAATACTTTTATTGATCTCAACCTTATAAACATTCCCACATGACCTATGTAGTAAAACATTTTTTTTCTTAAAAACTCTAATCTTGATGGAAGAAAACCCTAAACTGTAAACAGGTTCTCTTTTTGGAACCTTCTAAGGTCATAACCAAGGCTTTGTCTGAACTCTAACCCAAATAGACATCTGTTTATAACCTATAAGCAAGACAAAAATCAGTTATGCACAAAAACTCTATCCTCAATGATGGACAAAGGTAAGGCACACAAATATAAACTAAATATACATAACAGTTACAAAAAACATTCCAATTTGCTCCTTATAACAGCACATAATACAATTTACAGATAGAAATCTCAAGTTTATTTGTTTATTTCAAAATGTAACCTGTTGACATTTGTTCCAGCATACTGATAAGGTACCTAACTTTAATAAATACAGAACAGTAAATAATTAAATTTTCTTTACTGCTGTGTTAGATGTTAGGTTTTGTCACTTTGATAGTTTACTTACTATTATTACCACTGATAATTATCAGGATGACAAAAAGGTAACTACTAAGAAGCACAGAATTATTTAGCTCACATCAGTGTGACATCAAGTTATCATAGAATCAAATAATATGTTTGCCTTAATGGCTTCTCAGAAAGATTAAGAAATATATTGAAATCGTACTGGATTAAAACTAGTCAATCATGTAACTTGCCTACCTCCTTTGCACACACTGCATTTCATGTAATATCCTTCATATATTCAACGTGGTAATAAAATGTACAAAATTCAAAATGTTTGATATTCTCATTTTAAAACGAGAAGCCAAACAGTTTGATTAAACAAAGAGAGAAAGAGTCCTTTAATAATTGCTGAGAATTTTGATGTAGAAAGATTTTAATAAGCTTCTAAAGTTATACATTATAAAGCAGAGGAAAGGTGGAATGGATGGAAATTGAGTTCAAACCAGATGTTTGTACTCTGATTATATTGATAAGCTGGTCTTGCTCCATGATTGGTTATTTGTAATTATTTCAGATAACATTAAATTTTATCATATTGATTGCATAACAACAAGTGATTCTTAAATAAAAATATTAAATATTTAAAATATTGATTACACCATTCACATTTTTATATGTAATTATTTCTAACATCCATGTGATCCTCCTTTAGAAAGGTTACTCCTCTTTTATGGTTACCGTCTTGCTGTAGAAGGTGTGGGGCCTTACTGGAGAATTTCATGCGATTTAAAAATGTTACAGTCTTACAGCATGACAACATTCATTGGTTGCTGTTCATAAGTGGTCAAATTGCAAGTGTTTGGACTGATAATGTATTTCGCTTCATCTGTCCATCTCTGTCTGTCTGTCTTCCTAGTGTCAGAACTTTAGCCATCATTTGTATTTAGTTCCATCTTCTTAAACACCACTATAATCATGTAAATTGATACATTGATGCACCAAAGAGAACTTCACTAGCTGACAAAAGATCAGTTACAAGTCTATGCTCTTGATATGTGTCTGAAAAGAGTGAACAACTACAAGCATTGTAAAATTTAACAGATAATTTATTTCTCTAGAATACATTGTGAAAATGAGAAATAAGAACTTATGGTATTGTGAATTTCATCCCAGAATAATCCATTAACTACAGACACAAGTCCTACTGATTTGAAGTTCTGAATAAAATTCAGTGAAAGTCCCTAAAAAATAAAAAAAACTGAAGACAATAATGTGTCTGTTATAGCGCATAGAGTGTTGATGTGTTAACAGTCTTTTGTTCAATCATAGTGATATAATTCTAGGTTTGAATTCAATATAAATTCCAGTGAATGTCTCTATCCAAGAATTTTATCAGAGCACTTTTTTATTTCCAGAGAAAATAATCACTTGAATTCAATAATTTGAACAGATTCCAGCCCAAAACTGCTGGTCACAACATATAATATACAACTAGAAATTGCTAGATATTAAAACATGAATGACTAAGTCCTCACAGTTTCAAGGTTATATAGTTCTCTACTTAATCTCAGGTCACAATTAGCATTTCTAAAAAAAACATTAACATTACCTAATGTTAAATAATCTTCTGGAATGATCATGATGTTTACAAAATCAAAACCTTAACCTGGATTAAACTCAGGAAATTCCAAAACTTAGACACTAATAAACATATTTACTAATTCTGTTAATAATGATCCTGATACTACACCCATACATACAGTTAATGATTTAGCTATTTATTAGTTTATACAGAATAAAAAAGTCAATCAGCTCAAGCAGAAATGAACTCAATTTTGGACAAGGTTAAGTCTGGTATAGTGCATGTAATAATTTTTTTTTTAAAACTAAGAACAAGCTAGAAAACTTTGCTCTTATTAATTGATTATTAAATAATTATTAAATATACATAACAATCACAGTGATAATTTCAAGGCTTCTTTATTCTTATTCAGTAGAGCTATTGGAGCATGTTTGTGTCTGAGTGAAATTTACACATAAATCCCTTGCATATTAAAGAGATACTCTTGTATCAGATTGGCTAACCTTGTTAGCATTCCAGTGGCGAGATTTATGACTTGATCTGGATAAAATTTGTTATATATGCATTCAATGATTAAGATCTCAGAAGAGTTTGATAATGAGCAAGATAAATGTAAGGTCATTTTTGCATCTTAATGGCTGAGGTTGTTAACACTTTGTAAGCCATGTTTCTGATCTGATTCAGGTCAGACTTATGGAGAGATATAATACTGTTCATTACAGATAAGCAATCAGCGTATGGAGAGATATAATACTGCTCATTACAGGCAAAATGTAGTCACAATGACATTTTTTATGCTCCAGGGGCATTACTGTGTATTTGCATTTGCAGATCAAGTGAGACATAACATTTTGCAAAATTCTTTTTAACCTATTCCATATGTAATGTATTTTATTGATTTACTTAGCAAAACTTGACGGTCAATTTTCCAGGTAATAGGAGATTATTCCACCCCACCAAATCAAGAACTGCCACGTGATCTTGCTGCAAAGCTTAAACCATGTATAAGGTTAGTGCTTTCTTTCTTTGTTAAGTTTATAAACTCAGATTTATATGATCAGTCATCTCATTTCCATTTTAAATAGCAAGTTCAAATTTAAAATTAAACAGCTAAGTCAATATAAAAAAGCTGTATTGTAAAAGTAGAAGCGTCAGCTGGAAAATTAGAAGGTAAATTTTCTGACAGGCAAATGATGATGAGAAGGCTTGTATCATAAATGTATCTGAGTCAGACACTATTGTGAATCAAGCAGACCTTTGTTTTTAAGTAGACACTATTGTGAGTCAAGCAGACCTTTGTTTTTAAGTAGACACTATTGTGAATCAAGCAGACCTTTGTTTTTAAGTAGACACTATTGTGAGTCTAGCAGACCTTTGTTTATAAAGTAGACACTATTGTGAATCAAGCAGACCTTTGTTTATAAAGTAGACATTATTGTGAATCAAGCAGACCTTTGTTTATAAAGTAGACACTATTGTGAATCAAGCAGACCTTTGTTTATAAAGTAGACACTATTGTGAATCAAGCAGACCTTTGTTTATAAAGTAGACACTATTGTGAATCAAGCAGACCTTTGTTTATAAAGTAGACACTATTGTGAGTCAAGCAGACCTTTGTTTATAAAGTAGACACTATTGTGAGTCAAGCAGACCTTTGTTTATAAAGTAGACAATATTGTGAGTTAAACAATTCTGATTATGAATGCAGTTTGTTTCATATGCATGTCAAGGAGTGTAACTATTGTCAAATAATTTTTTTTTATCTTACCAGTTTGGCAGGCTATCTTGTCATAAGCAATCCTGTATATTCTCCATATTCTAATTTATTTTGTATGGAAAATAATAGAAAATACAGAAATATGACTTTAAAGTGCAAAATCTGATTTTGTGTGAGTTAAAAATACTAAAATGTTTGTAGTAGCCAATTAGTACAAAAATAAGCAAAAGAAAATAATGCAACAGCAGCTCCCCTTAGTTAGCTCTGTATGAAATACAAGGGTTGTGTACAAAATGCTCTGCAGTGTGCATATGTAGGATTTATTTGTGTTCCATATGTGGTGTAAACAGCATCATTTCTGAGTCAAGCTTGGAAAATGAATTTAAAATGACATCTGTGAGAAAGTGACTGGCTGAAAAAAGAATCAACTGAATGAGCCAAAAACATGAAGAGATGAGTACAGCAGTTTATCACTTCATACAGCAAGCAGTTTTCTGCTAGCAGAATGGGTGATAGTTATGCAAACTGTGGAACTGATATTTCAATTGGGAGTTGAGTTAGGAATGACAGCTCTAACCACTTAAAATTTGAGATGCATAATGAGATCTACAAGGCACAGTGCATTAGAACAGAACAGAACAGAGGGCATCAATGTGAGATGACACTCTAGAAATGTTGTTGCTTTTAAAATGAAAACCTGGTCATCCATTTGATTCCCAATGCCAGCATTCAATGTAACAGCTAGAGAAGGTGAAAAGTTGCTCCTATGAAATGAATAAGCCAAGTCACTGACCCACATTTATGATACATGTAGCACTAAACTTTAGACAGATTTGCTGTTACCTTCACCATCTAAGATCAACATTATGAAATTATTTTCCACTGTTATATGTTTCAAATATTGTAAATATGAAATATTTTGCAGCATTTTTAAAGTATGGGCCATTTCTTTGATAATTTGGTTACAAGATAGAATAACTATCTGTCAGCAACTTTGTATGTTACTAATGGTGTGCACTTGTCAAGAATACTGAAAGGTGACATGAAATACTTAAATTGTCCTTGAAAAGCATTTTAAGGAGGTGTCTTCCTAAGGATGCAGCCTAATCAGCCTTCTAAAGTGGGGGTGTTCTTAGCAAGACATGAGAACATCAGTACATGATATTGCTTTTCTCTTCAAGTATGTCTAAAGTTTTGGGTCAGTGATATAATCATAAGTGACTCCAAGTTAATAATGCCTGAACTCCCATTTAAATAGAGATGTTGATTCCTACCGGCTATTGAGTATGTAATTGGTATATCAAAAAAGTTCTGATTTTCCTAAAAGATATGCTACTGGAGAGTTCTAGATCAGATTTAATGATTTCTGTTATCTGATATTTCACATGGTCTGCGTTGTGAAGTGACATGTTTAGACACCAGGGAATCTTTATGAATGTCCCTCAGGTGTTCTTTTTATCACTTGGAATTTCCATTTTGTCTCCCCTGCATATTGTTTACCACATTTACTGCAGGTGAGTAAATAGATGATTTTACGTTTGGTGCAATCTCATCTTGTTTTGATATATATTTGAGGATAGTAAATGAACTTTTAAAGATTTTAGATTTATCCATTTTACTGCAGAAACTGCAATTCATGGTCTTGCATTCTAATACTTTGTGAATGTCCAGTTAAGCCTGGGTGTTTGCTTGAAAACTTTGCTCTTATTAATTGGTTATTAAATTTATAACCAATCCTCTGAGCAAATATTGGTTGATCTCGTAAAATCTCTGGTAGACTAATTTTGACCATAGGCCATAGATTTTTTTGCATATTTGAGGATATAATTATCTTTATTGTATGCGAAGATAGCTGGTACTGCCCTGCAATGCACAGAGATTGTTATGTCAGTATTAAACCTTAGATAAATGTAAGGCTTTTAAATTGCTGATTGTAGCTATTTCTATTCAAAATCTCCCATGAGAATATTGGCATATGATGTGACTACTTTAGTTCCCATTGCAGTTCAGCTGATTTGTAGATAATGGATGTCATTGAAAGTAAAGTTATTGTAGTGTAATATCAATTTTAATAAAGCTAATATACACCACTCCCTGAGATATTAATTGAGTTTATTCAGAGCTAGAGTTCTAGCTATTGAAGTTAAACCCTCATGGTTCATTGTATTGGTGTAGAGAGAGGTTACATCCATTGTAATCTGGGCATTGGGTTACATCCATTGTAATCTGGGCATTGATCATTCATTATGTTTCACCATTTGTCTTATACTCTTTGTTTTCATTAAAACTTTAGCATATATTTTGAAGGGAGAATTTTGATAAACATTCATATATTTGTTTAAAAGTCATTTCTGTACTTTAAGGAGGGCAAGTCTCTCTTAGTTTTTTCTTGGCATTCTGGAAGGTGGCATCACACTCATTGGTCCTATTTAGTGTGTGGGTGAATATCAGGGTAGTTAGTTTATTCAAGGCTTCTTGAAGAATGGTGTTCCAAGTACTGACAAATTTGGGACAATTTGTACATCTCAGGCATGGATTGATTTCTAATCCTCCTCAATATTCAATATAAGACTATCATCTTGGAGGTAGTCAGACACCTTTTTTCAAATGATTCACAAATTTGGAAAAAAGTTCTTCCACTTCTTTATAAAGTGGAATTGATTGGGATGGCAGTAGCAGATGCTTCACTTCTGGGCGTTCTGTAACTGGGTCTTCTAGTTTTCTTTTTTTCGAAAATTCATTTCTACTGAGAACTGTTTGTGTAGAAGAGTACTGATGCACTGTTGTATAGACTCATTGGGCTCTCATTGATTTGGGGATCTGTTGGATTGGACTCCTGCAGAGAATCAGTACTGATGCACTGTTGTATAGACTCATTGGGCTCTCATTGGTTTGGGAATCTATTGGACTCCTGCAGAGGGTAATCTTAGTACTTATGTACTGTTGTAAACACTCATTGGGCTCTCATTGGTTTGGGAATCTATTGGACTCCTGCAGAGGGTAATCTTAGTACTTATGTACTGTTGTAAACACTCATTGGGCTCTCATTGGTTTGGGAATCTATTGGACTTCTGCAGAGGGTAATCTTAGTACTTATGTACAGTTGTATAGACTCATTTGGCACTCATTGGTTTGGGGATCTTTTGAATTGGAATCCTGCAGAGGGTAATCTTAGTACTTATGCATTTTCATATAGACTCATTGGGCTCTCATTGGTTTGGGAATCTATTGGATCGGATTCTTGCCTCCACATCTAAACAGTCCTCATCTGACCTAAGTTCATAGGAGTCTCCAAATGTGTAATTTTCTGACAGTACAATGTTGATTCATCAGTTGAGAACTACTTAAGCAGATAGTTTCTGATGATACAAGTTTGAAATTATTTTGTAAAGAAAAGTAAGCTTTTGAGGCTAGTAGAGTGTAAATATGTAAAGACAAGTTTTGGGTGTTTTAGAATGTAAATATGTAAAGAAAATGTTTTGGGTGTTTTAGATTGAAAATATGTGAAGACAAGCATTTGTTTGATAAAATGTTGAGAAATCAGTTTGAATTCCATCACATCTGCATATGTATGATGCATATTGATTAGTTTCAATATCTGGATTTCTGCCAGTAAAACCCATGACATATTGTACCATATGAGATTTTTATTTTGGTGTTCAAAAATATTGTTTTATTATTTTTTTTGTATGTTAGATAAAAAATAATTGGGCTGCATTTATAGTTTCTGTCCATGTTTCTGCTTACAGTTTTTTGAACCAGTGTCGACCATTGTCTGTCAGTATGGGCACAGCAATAAAGTATCTCAAATGGCAGATAACAAACATTCCTGGTGATATGAATGATGTAAAGGTATGTTAATTTATTAGTCAAGAACTGAGTTACTATATGAAGTGCTTATTCTCATTCGTGAGCATTAAAGATATTATGAAATCTTCTGTTTGTATGTCCATCAGTTTACTAATCTTTAACTCATTATGTTTTTTTAACTGCTAAATGGAAATTAATTGAGCTTGCTGCATTAATTGTGTACATGGTACAACTTTTATCTCAATCTTCTGCATTCCCAGGGAAGCAGTTGGAGGTACAAAAACTCCATTTGAATAAACTTTTCAGACAGTAGTAGACAACACTTTGCATTCATAGCTGGATGATACATATTTGTCATCGATTAGTATGTTATAGTCTTGGGTCATTTTCAGGGTGTGTGTATGTCTTCATAAATATTATAATCACATGGATTGGTGATGATTAGCCACTGAATTCTAGTTTCTGTTGAATTACATAAAATCTTCATATTCTACACAAGGTTTGCAGTAAAGATCATACAACTACAGGCTAAAATTAGTTTCAGATAATTAGGTAATTAAGAAGGCAGTATTTTCCAGTTCCTTGCATAGTGAAATGGTCAAAGGTGCTCACCTCTACAGATCACTGACATTTCAACTCTGTCAACATGAGATTGAGTTTTGGACTTGACTAGGATATGTGAAAAAGCCATCCTTCCACTTCCTAAACATTGTTGTTTCTTCCTTGGGCTTTGCCAGTTTCTTTCTCCACTAAATATAGTGAAACTATTATAGCCTATTATGTGCTGAAAAATGGATTAAAACCCATAACAACAACTACTTTGAAGTTTGCTGTGTTGTCACAGGCATGTCATAATACTTTGAATCAAATTAATTTGACATTGTTATCCATCCAGAATGAACTTTTGGCTCATGGTTTCTAAGTTAATTCACATCATCATTTTGACATGGTTTTATAAAGAAATAATCATATAGGTGGTCCTTTTGAAAATGTGCATTTTAATTAAAATGCATAATTAGTGATAGGGAATTGTTCTTGCTTGTGCAGCAGGTGACCTTTAATATTTTATTATTTTTGGTACCCATTCCAAAAGGGTTATATGTCCCAGGTTTACTTCATTATGCATTTCCTTATAAATAAAAAATTCTTTCCATTTTTCACATAGCGGGTGAATTTCCCCCACCCACCTCAGTTTCATTTCCAGGATAGACCCAGTATAAATTTATACTTTATCTTCATTTGCCACAGTTATTTCTTATCATGAAATTATAAAAATTGTAGATATGATCTCTTAATACTGTCATTATAATATATTAGACAAACAAAATTTAAAAGTTTGTACAGTTTATTTCCAGACTGGAATTATGGTTTTGGATAAAAATGTAGAAATAAGAACTCTTATAAATTCATGTTGTAAAATAGAGCTAATTTCAAGCCCTGAAAAATCTGCATCACCTTCACCCATGAAAAATTCATTTGTTTTAAAATCAGATTGTGTACTTATATAATCTGTTAACAGGCAAAGGAGTTACTATATGGACATATACAGAATTTTTTGGAAGACAGAATACTGGTTGCAGCTGCAGCTATTTCAAATGAAGCAGTGTCCAAAATTGCTGATGGGGATGTCATTCTGGTTTATGCCTGGTAAGCTATGCATAAATGGGTATAAGATAAAACTCTGTGCTAACAGTGACTTCCAAGAAAACTGAAATTCAATTAATCCGCATACTTCCTACTTTTGTCTTACAGATAAATGAAATCTGAATTAACACAAAGACAAATATAGAAAATCATTCCCTGGTATAATTGTTGTCTGAATCAACAGAGCAAACAAGACTTTAAAATAAATACATTTTTCCTTCAGAACTTTTGATCAGTTTTAAAACTGTTTAGTCTGTAAAAAATAAATGTAACAGTGCACCATCTTGAAATGTTTTGTAATAGGGTAGATGAATGAATTATCTTTTACCATAGTGACAGTTTCAGTGACAAGTGAATTGTTTAGGTAAAAGGGGATTATGCTGATAATAATTTTAAAATATATTTTCTTGGGAAAACTGGATTGGGCAATATTATGCAATAAAAGTGCATAGATTGGCAAGCACTGATTTTATTATTATTATTATTATTATTATTATTATTATTATTATTATTATTAGTATTATTATTATTAAATTTTTTTACAGTTCCTCCTTAATTAGAAGAGTACTGTGTGATGCACACAAGAAGGGCAAAAAATTTAGAGTCATTGTAGTTGATGGCAGACCTAAAATGGAAGGTAATACTTAATCTCATGTAAATTTGATTTGCATCAGCTTTGTAAATACTGTTTCCTGGTAACAACAAAAAGCATTTATTATTATACATTTCAAAATGAGATTTTGAAATATATTAATGGCAGAAATTTTATATCACCACAGTGAAAATATCACTTTTGGAACTACTTTTTTCCATTCAGGAAATATATCTGCCATTATTTATATTTTTCTGATTTGTATTTAGATTTTTCAACCTATTAAACTTTCTTCTTCTGCTCCTTACCTCTCTCTCTCAACAAGATGAAGAGATTTTACAATGTGTCAAGACTCTAATTTATTAATTTTTTTATTTCATTACATCAATAAGTAAGCACTCTTATAAACTCCAAAAGAATCAAGTATGCCTTAGGTATTATTATTATTAGGTATTAACTTTTCTAAATTAGTTTTCCACATAAATCCTGCAAATTAATAGTGACTGAACTTACGTAGGTGGACTGATTGCTATTTGCTATTTGATATTCTATCATCCATGCAGTATCACATGCCTTTTAAGTAATATGAAATTCTGGTTTGCACTCACCTGATTCTTGTCATTTGTCAAAGTACTTTTCACTAAAACCAAGGTTTCTAGCTTGTTCTTAGCCTCATGGAATGCACCACCAACACCAACAGGGAAAAAAGGGAAAAAAGTCTTCATCAGCTATAAAGTAGTCACTTTGCACAGAATACATGCCACATAACTGATTGTATAAATGCCCATAATACTCCTGATACTTCATGTGACAAGTGCACCATGCCAACAGGTGCTTGATGACCTCTTCCTGAAGGCAGCAATAGCCAACACTGACCGGCTAGCAAGGAAAACCTTTTGAGAATCTCATTGGAGCATTGTTCCCCAATTTTCGACAGCCTAGTAGGTCTAAGACACATGGGGTTTGTACTGGATACATTGGATCTAATGTATAAAAAACTGTACTGTCACAGGCCATTCAGCCATCACTTTTGTCTGTCCATTCCAACACGTGGACCTTTTTTTTTTAATCAGTTTAGCCATCTGTGATATACGGGTTTCTTAGTTACATCCCTCCATCTAACTGAACTGTCAACATGTCCTTCCTATCACAGAGATTACTGTGAGAAATTTGTCTGTCCAGTCAGGCTGTTAAAGTGGCTGGTACTGGTGATAGCTATACTGTTTTCTATACCACCAGCTTCCAGGCCAACCATTCACAGGGCAAACGAGCCAGCAGTCCTGACAGTGCCAGACATCCATGTGTTACTGCATGTCCACAAGGAAGAGCCAGTGATGTTTTCATATTGGTGGAATTGAGTCTTCATACCACCTGGTGTCTTCTTTAGAGCTGCATTTAGACCCAGTTGGGCCTAGACACACAATAAGAATAATGGAACTCCTTCAAATCCACTATCCTTCGAATCTTATTCAGATCCATCCATGGGGTGGACTGAAGTGTCCCTTTCAAGCCACTGTCAAGGACATTTGTAGGGTGTTGGCTACTTAAGAATTCCCCTCCCCCCTGTAAAGAATGGTAGATTTCGGAGAGGAAGAAGACACGGACCTTCAGTACTGATCTCTGGCATTTTACCAGAATATAGTAGTTTATATGTCCACTCGTCAGTTTTATAAAGTGTACAAAACTGCTTCATGCCCATCAAAGCTGATTCCAGATGTCATTGCACATTCTTCATTGTTTGATTTGGCTTTATTGGCACCAGTTAGACTTGATGGAGACAAGCAGCAATAGCCACATTTTGGAGGTGACAGTCAGGATTGATAGGGTCATTAAAAGGGGCTGCTCACCATACATTGGTTAAACTATGGTGTTTTCTGGCAATTTACTTCCGATACATGTTGCATGTCTGCGATCCATGTCTCTCAAACCTTGTCATACTCTCTCTTTCTAAATAACCCAGTTTGATTTGAAGGAAATTTGGAGGCAGGCAGCTCAGGAACATCACTTTCTGCTCAACCCACACTCAATCCCTGCCAGTGTGAAGAGAGGTTAAGCATCCTCAGAACAGGGAATCTTCTCAATCACATATGCACCAACATTGATTCCTAGGAGCAGTTTTACAGAGGCAGTAAAAACCAAATTTTGAGCTCACTGGATCTCTCTATTTCCTCAGAATGAGGGTGGGAATTTAGATCATTTGGTGAGGTTTCGGGTTTCTTTATCAAATCCTCCCTCCCCCTCATCCTCTACCCTCTTCGTGGAGGCAAACTCAGATTGAAAGAAGTATGCCATTCTGCAACTGGAGATACGGTCACTCATTGAAAAAGGCAGTGGAGCTTGTGCAAAGACCACAATCCCTGGGGTTTTATTCAAGGCTATTTCTTTTTTTTTTTTTAACTGCAAGTTGAGACCCATCAAACATTTTAAGGAAAGATCAAAAGGCAAAAATGGTTCTCATTAGATCTGATTTTTTTGTGATGGTAACCTATCTTTTGAGAGGCATCAGATCACATGACCTGTTCTGTTTTTGTAGTTTTTACATTGGTGTGACAATCTCCATGTCAGTGTACAAATCAGACACATTCTTGGCAGACTTAACATCTTGGCAAACACCTCTATCCAGAAAAGGTCAAGTCCTTAATGCAGAATGGTCTCTGTATCAATCATTCATCATTCAGTTTGACTACTAGAGGTATGTCCAATGATAACCTCATTTCACTAAAGTAGAATCACAGCCACCCACCTGTTTCTCCAGTTCCAGACTCTTTGGGAGGGTTTGAGAGTATTTGCCTCCCTCGCATGGAGTTGAGACCAAAAATAATCAGGCAGTTACACAGTTAGAATGGCAAGATGATTCAAATAGCCCTTCTCAGTGCTTGGTTACCAGTCTATTCATTTTAGTGAATGATATGGCAATAAAGATTCTGATCAAACCCAAATCTTCTCTAACAACCACGATCATGGTTGGTCCTTCCTTGCCTGGATCATCCTTCTCTACACACTTGACTCTTGTCAGGCAAGCCTTGCAAGATAAACAATTCAAACCTGATTGTGGTGAGAATCTCGAGAGTAAGAAGGCCCACAACTCTGAAGGAAAAGTGTCATGTTTTCAGGGACTGATGCCATACCAACAAAAGCATCCCTCTACATGCCTCTGGCCAACTTTTTTTGTTCCTCTGGCTCTTTCAGGGGAAAGAGTTGGTTCCATTTCCATTAAGGGTTATGCCCCATGATATTGCATTGGACATGTTCATTATCATAGCAGAGATGATTTTGGGCAGGATATAAGCCTGTTAGATCTTTTAGACCTTTTTGGCTGCAGTTGACCATAATACCTTACTCAGTTTCCAAATGGAACCTATCCATTCAAATCTCTAGCCCACACTTTGCTAAAGTCATTATCATACAATTTTTATGGTAGCTTTAACTTCCAAATGGATGGTAAGTGAGCTGCATGCCCTTTCAGAGATTTAATGTCACAGAGGCAAAGCTTGAATCTGATTGATCCAGTGGTGGCAGCACAGACAACCACTAGATCCAACTAGATTAATCAACACATCCTGTTAGCTTCACAGGATTAGCCAGTGAAAGTTTGTGGGTAAGAAGATTTCAGTATTCATCTTCGTAACCATTTGTTATGGTCACAGGATTAGCCAGTGAAAGTTTGTAGGTAAGAAGATTTCAGTATTCATCTTCGTAACCATTTGTTATGGTTACAGAAGAAGTGAACCATGGCTGTGTTGCTGAAGTAATTAGGAGAATGGGTTGTTTTTCACAGGGAATTTCAGCAATTCTTCCTTAGAAAGATAACCAGCATCAACTCCTTCTATTACTTATTCTCCTAATATAATTTGATAGAGGGAACGTATTCAAAAAAGAAAGCAAATTTTTTTGTTACTTGTTTTTCCAAGAATACATACCCAATCACATTACTCAAATACTCTACCAGCCATCCATCCATGCAAGCATCCACATTAGTATCTCACTCAGCTAAAAACTGCTGGCACATAGTGGTTTGAGTTCAAAGTTTATTTGCTAACTTTACTGGGTCCCAAATTATATGTGGTTGTGCATATTCTTGACAAACTTGAATTTCTTAAGTGAAGTTTGGACAATTTATGTGTTCCATTTAAGGATATTCTATCTGGTGCACACAGATGAATATGATGGTCCCGATCAAAGATGTCTTGAGCAGGCATAATGCCCTGGACAAGAAATGACCAGACCGTTCACACAGAGTAAGCCAATGGCTTACTCTGTGTGAAAAGTCTGGCCACTTCTTAGATACATGGATACATGGGGACATGTGTGGTTAAGACAAATTCTGTGTGTAGGATGGGAACATGTGTGGGTAAGACAAATTCTGTGTGTAGGATGGAAACATGTGTGGGTAAGACAAAAAATTCTGTGTGTAGGATGGGAACGTGTAGGTAAGACACAAATTTTGTGTGTAGGATGGGCATTGGGTAAGACACAAATTCTGTATGTAGGATGGGAAATATTTGTGGGTAAGACAAATTCTGTGTGTAGGATGGGAACATGTGTGTAAGACACAAATTCTGTGTGTAGGATGGGTACATGTTTAGGTAAGACACAAATTCTGTGTGTAGGATGGGAACATTTGTGGGTAAGACACAAATTCTTTGCTGGCCACTTTTTTATCTGTGAGGGTTTGCTAAGCAGAACACAGATAATGTGACTCTGAAATTGGGGTTTCCTTGTCTTGGTTCTTCACACTTGGTTGGATTATGTTTCTCACTGAACTATTTTTCAAAACAATATACCAAAATCAATTTTATTTTATTTCACCAAGTCATTGACCTGTTTCAGTCATAGATAATGTCATGTTCAGATTTATGACATGAATTAAATGCATTATAATTTTTTATGAAACCGTCACATGATTACCCATGACAACTAGATAAAATAATAAGATTTACAAGATATGCCCCATTCTTTCAAACAGTGGTCCTGGGTGGCTGAGTGGTCTAAAGTGCTCGCCTTTACTGGCCCATGTATCCATTAATCTTTTAGCAGCTCTTTTGCTCTTTGTGGCCACCCAGTGATAGGTTGAATTGCAAATTCTGCCTACCTCTATCTCTCTAGTCCTTGATCCAGAGACATGGGGAATTAATGCACTGCACTGCCCCCCCCTTAGACTTAGGCTTAATTCCTACTGCCTCGTTCGGCGCATTGGCAGTAAGTTATCTCCATTGAGGTTGATTTGTCTCAATGGTTTCTGTGTCATCCAATGATATGCCAAGCACTCTCAGATCTTCTATGAAGATGCTTCACCATGTAGTTTGGGTGCAGCCTTGTTTCCATTTTTCATGTGGCTTCCACGAGATGGTGTTTTTTGGATGCCTTGAGATGTGGCCTGCAAAATGTAGCCGGTACTCTGCAGGTTCAGTGGTGGATCTCTTCATTTGTGATGCAATAATTGCATGAGATTTGCAGGAGTCTATGCAACTGTTGGGAAATGTTAAGTCTCCATACAATCTGGGCTGATGCTTTTCATGTCTCACATGTATAGATTGCAGTTTGGGACAATGATAGTATTGAGTGGCCAGATTTTTGTTGCTACACTGATTTATGCATTGAACCAAATTGATCGAAGCCGTTGAAAGACTGCCTCTACCTTCTCTATTCTACAAGTGACATCATGGTAGGCATTGCCATCATTGGCTAGGATGCTGCCTTGGTAGGTGAATTTCTCTACTTCAAATTGTTGCTGACCAATCTTCATGGTATCCCTTGCTGTGGTATATTTGATCCTCATGATCTTTGTCTTAGGATAAACGGGAATAAGACAAAGATCATGAGGATCAAATATACCACAGCAAGGGATACAATGAAGATTGGTCAGCAACAATTTGAAGTAGAGAAATTCACCTCTTAATATTCTCCAAATGTTAATGTGAATGAGAAATGTATTCATTGGAGAAAGCACATATTTTATTAAAATGTGTTTCTCCAAAAATACTTAACCTAATGACATTGCTATTAAATTCCTACACTTCCCTGTAAGTGTTGAGGTAACTATTAAGCCAAAACTGAATAAATAACTGTAGCTATCTAGAAGTGGTAAAATGAGCTCACCAGTTATTATGTACTTTTGAGAGAGTGATGTATGTAAGGTGAAGTTGTTTGCATTTTAAACATGCACAGTGGAGAGAATGTTGGCATACCTATATGCTGCTTTCATGTAATGTGGCTGACATTTCTTTGGATATTGTAGAGCGCCACCTTAAAAACAAATATAAACATTTTTGCAATTTTTTTTTCTTAATATAATGTATGGATGTTCTGAACAAAATGGTACATTAACATTGATGTTATTCATGAAAATAAGCTAATTATGCATATTTTGCTCTAGCTGACACAAGTTGCCATGAGGCATGTTTGTGTGAGTAGTGATCATTATGTGGAAATTAGAATCCTTAGAATATAGGAAACAAGTCAACTTAAATTGTAAACTGTTGCATTAAGTAAAGGAAATACATAGTAAAACTGTTTCTTTTCATTTATTTGCAATGAAATTAAAAAATAAATGATGACAAAGCAAATTTCCTTTTTTCCATATTAAACAATAAGTAAATATTTGACCCTTTGACCTTTGACCTTTATGAACCTCACCTGTTCCATCCCTTTTCAAACTTTAAAATTTATTGTTGACATCTCAGGAATAAATATGCTAGTTTTATGTTCCTGTCTTTCTGCATAACACTGGTTGCTATGTTGACCAAATGCAACATGCATTTTTAAAATAGTTGACTTTTTATCATAAGGAGGGTGGGGGGTTGTACCAGGTTGAGACTCTAACCCTAATAAATGCTGTTCTAAGGGGAGAAATAACAGGACAGTTATTGCAATTATTTTGATGCTTGCGACTTAAATATTTCAGCCATACAATCAAACATAAATCATACAATAATAATAAATCATAAAATAATAATACCTATATATTCTTTATGGTGGCGCTCAACAGTTATTATGTACTTTTGAGAGAGTGATGTATGTAAGGTGAAGTTTTGTGCATTTTAAACATGCACAGTGGAGAGAATGTTGGCATACCTATATGCTACTTTCATGTAATGTGGCTGACATTTCTTTGGATATTTTACTTTTGGAAATTTTAAATGATCTTAGCACACTGCTAACTAAAATAACTGCTCCCTTGTGCTCCAAAAATCAACCTGAATTTGTCTAAAGTACATTATCCTTGGCAGCTATTAAAAAAGGGAAAATGAATTTTGCTAAACTAAACAACACCAGCTTCTAAAAGTGCAAGGAATAAATTACCAAATACATAAAATGTAAAAAAAGTTATCAGCTCTTTTTTTTTTTACAATTTACCTCTGAATTTCGGGAAGTGAAAATGAGCATGTAGAGCTAGCACTTTTTTGAAATTTTTTGAAAGGTGCACATCTGGAGTAAGGCCAAGCTGTATAATCTCTAACCCAAATTAATCATACACCAAAATAAAGGGAATTAAAGGTTCTTTGAACAATACCTAAGATATGCAAATTCTTTTTTAAATATCAGTATAACAGTGAGGAAACCCAGGGAAATCCTTTTTCTTTCAAATTTTAACCCTAAGCTAAATATGAAACTGTAGAGCACCACCTAATGGGAATGGTTGCTAAGAGTTTCTTCCCTTAATTTTATGGTATAGTTTTGTCTCTCAAATTCTCCAAAAATTAATTTACAAATTAAATTGACTTTCTGATTGTAAAACTATAGTATTTACTTCATTATATATACTGCCATTAGTTCACTGTACCCATATATTCCCAGTGATAACCCTAATTTATATAATTGCTTTGATTCCTAGTAAGTTTGCTAGTTTACAACCTGTGGCATATATTATGTAGTTTAATCTGTTTGAATGGACAGTCGTAAAGTATTTATCAGAATCAATTCATCAAAGCTAAGAAGTTTAATCATTGCTAGAAATTAATCTGTGACCATGATACATTGTAGTGTCTGGATAATTGCACTAATGATATTGTATGGTCTAAATATTTGCAGTTGTGACATTTTAGAGTCAAGATTGGTTGGTTGGTTGGTTGGTTGGTTGATGGGCTTAACGCCATTTTTCAGCACACAATAGGCTATTCATGGCCGCCAGTATTAATGGTGGAGGAAGAAACCGGGAAATCACCAGAAAGAACCACCAACCCACGAGAAGCTACTGGCAAGCTTTCTCACATATCTACATTAGCCGAATCCTAGACTCGAACACACGCAGACAGAGATGAGATGGCAGTGATCCGTAATTGACAGCGCTGTAGACCACTCAGCCACTCGGGGCCCCTTTAGAGTCAAGATAATTACAGTAATAATGAGGGTCTAGATATTTATAATAATGACATTGTAAGGTCAAGACAATTACTGTAAGATCGAAATATTTACAGTAATGATATTGTAGGGTTTAGATAATTATAGTACATGTAATAACATTATAGGGTCTAGATAATTACAGCAATGACATTGTAGAGTCTTGATAATTACATTAATGACATAAGGTCTATATAATTACAGTAATGCCATTGTATGGTCTAGATATTTACAGGAACAGTGCTTTATCTCATTATAATTGGAATTCTTTAAATCTGGAGATAAAGACTACAAGGGATATAATTATTACTGTAGAGTAATACAAGACTTGTGTTTCAAGGTCATTTAATTGCCTCCCACCTCTCAAAACAGGTATTTTCATAATATACATCATTGCTTAACAAAATTAATTTGTGTTTTGTAGCTTTTGTTTCAGAGACCCATCAAAAAAGCTACTTAAGGAAATTTTTTTACTTGAGGCAGTATTTTATATGAGTTTAGCTTCTTTACACATTCTCATGTTATGTGACAATTTTGCACTACTCATATAAGAGTTAATGTTTAAGAAAGTTATTTTTTTCTTATGCAGGTAAAGAGATGTTACGAAGACTAGTACAAGAAGGAATTAAATCTTCCTATGTTCTCATCAATGCTGCTTCATATGTCATAAAAGAGGTAATGTGATATTTCAACATTTAGTCGGTATTGTTGAAAAGCAAGATGTCTTAATATGTCATGAAAGAGGTAATGTGATCTTTCAACATTTAGTCGGTATTATTGAAAAGCAAGATGTCTTAATATGTCATTAAAGAGGTAATGTGATCTTTCAACATTTAGTTGGTATTTTTGAAAGGCAAGATGTCTTAATATGTCATGAAAGAGGTAATGTGATCTTTCAACATTTAGTCAGTATTGTTGAAAAGCAAGATGTCTTAATATGTTATGAAAGAGGTAATGTGATCTTTCAACATTTAGTCGGTATTGTTGAAAGGCAAGATGACTTCATTTTTATGGCAATGGTGTCCATATTAAAATTTTGTGTTGATGTTTTCTGTCTGTCTGATGGGAACATGCATGGGTAAGACAAATTCTGTGTGTAGGATGGTAACATGCATGGGTAAGACAAATTCTGTGTGTAGGATGGGAACATGTGTGGGTAAGACAAGTTCTGTGTGTAGGATGGAAATATGCGTGGGTAAGACAAATTCTGTGTGTAGGATGGGAACATTTGTGGGTAAGACACAAATTCTTTGCTGGCCACTTTTTTATCTGTGAGGGTTTGCTAAGCAGAACACAGATAATGTGACTCTGAAATTGGGGTTTCCTTGTCTTGGTTCTTCACACTTGGTTGGATTATGTTTCTCACTGAACTATTTTTCAAAACAATATACCAAAATCAATTTTATTTTATTTCACCAAGTCATTGACCTGTTTCAGTCATAGATAATGTCATGTTCAGATTTATGACATGAATTAAATGCATTATAATTTTTTATGAAACCGTCACATGATTACCCATGACAACTAGATAAAATAATAAGATTTACAAGATATGCCCCATTTTTTCAAACAGTGGTCCTGGGTGGCTGAGTGGTCTAAAGTGCTCGCCTTTACTGATTATAGCCATCTCATATATCTGTCTGCATGGGTTTTTTTAAAAGAAATATAAGTAAACATCTTAAGATGTTCCATTAATTAATGCTTTCTGGTGTTATTATAACTGCTGATGCTTTAAATAACTTTTAAGGTTTTCAAAATTTGTCTTTGTACTTTGAATATTTTATAGGTAAACTATTACTACTTTGCAAATCTAGCCCTCCCAAATTACAACTTTTCAGCAAAGAAAGCTAAAGGTTGATAGCCTAGAGGCAGTTAGATACTGGGATCAGCACAAAATCTATGAAATTATCAGTTACTACTTCCATTCATGTTGAGTAAACAGCATGCATACAGATAGAGAGAAAAAATCCATGCAATTAAATTTGGAAGTTTTCTACCTTAAAACAAGTTGGAGGAGTTTCATCTTTAAAGGAAAGTATACTCCATCTATAAATTTCCATCTTTGTCATGTTTCTTTATATCAATGTCAACAAAGTTTCTGACTTTAAAATGTACAGTCAAACCAAGTTATCTCGATTACGTCGGGGGTGCCAAAAAAATAATCAACATAACTGGGTCCCAAGATATCCGGGTTCATAAAAAAACGGTAACATAATTTTTAAGATGTCCTTGACCATAACTCCCATCTCTTGCTCTTTTGTTTAACTGGAATCCCCTCCCATTGCATGTTACAATAAAATTTTAAAAAATGCTTAATTAATAATAAAATGAAAGAAATTAACCTGGTGTTGTTATCATGAGCAGTTTATTAAAGAAAAATTATTTATTTCCGCTCTCACATGTAGTGTCTGCATTTATACTATACAGTGCATAATTTATACCATATAACACACAACACATTGAAAAGCAAATTGTGGTGACTGACTCGGAGGTTTGAATATGTTATCATGACTGAAAAATGGATAAAAAAAATTTGCAAACAAGAGTGAGAGAGAAACATTTAATGGAATACTTTCAGGCACCCGCCATTCATGCATAACACGGTATTAGATGCAAAATAACCAAGATTATATTATATCCAGGTTAATATTTGACGGTATCTTGTACACAAAGATCAAAAAATGTTTTTGAAAATACATGTACATGTAAATTCAAGGGGCTTTAAGTGGCTGAGTGGTCTAAAGTACTCTCTGTTATGGATCACTGCCATGTCACCTCTGTCTGCATGGGTTCGAGACTCAGATTCAACTGCCAGTAGCTTCTCATGGGTCAGTGGTTCTTTCCAGGGTTTCCCTGGCTTCTATCACCATTAATACTGGCCACCATGCACAGCCTATCCTGTTCTGAAAAATGGCGTTAAACCCTACAACAACAACAACAACAACAACAACAACAACAACATGTACATTCACTGTGAGTGCAAATGACAATCCTTTTGCTAGCAAGGGTTACAAAGAGTATTATTAAAGCAAGTGGATGTTGAGTATACTACTTACCCTGTGGGCATCAATGTGAGTTGTAACAATTATGATTCCAGAGGACAAACAAATAGATGCCCAAGTGGTAAATAAACATATCCATTAACTAGCAGGAAACTCATTCTTTGAACTTACTGGCAGGATATCAAATACAAAGGTTATTTTATTGCAAAGCAAACCAGCCCTGGAAACTGATTTTGGATCCTTTTAGGATTCTTTTATTCTTTCTTGTTTTTTTTTTTCTTCAGCCAACTGTGGTTCCCTTTTACAGGTATTTAAGGTACTTTTGAAAATAAATTAAGACAATGGAAGCCAATTTTTCTGCTGGACTGAAAGAAGAGATATTACAAATAAGAAAACAAAACAAATTTAAGAAGAGCTCAAGCCTGAAAACTAAATTATGGGGCCTTGACTGCAATTGTATAGAAGCCAAGTGCCTGATATTTTCCATTCAGGTGCATATATATATATGAATGTGTATAGATATATAGGGTGATATTCTGCCAAGTAATAAATTTCTTCTGTTTATTTTCTGTTGATAAATGCTGTTTCATGAAATGGCTGAATGCATTTAAAAAAATCAAATTGTTTGTGGCAAGTGTCATATGAAAGAAAACACAAGTGCTTTAAAATTGTTCATTACAAACCAGTGTCTGATTAAACAAAAGCAACTGATATTACTTCATATTTGCTAAAAAATATAATGCATTGCAGATCATGATGTTTATAATTCCTAGTTGTTGTTTGAAAATATTGCTGCTATGTTTGGCTACTTTGTCATAAAATGCTATAAAATAAATCATCATGATTATTACATGGAACAATTTCATGACTTTTGAATATTCGAGCAATCAGCAATTTTACACCTGCACATTGATTATTAATTTAATTACCCTTATCTCCTCGATCCTTGTTTCTTTTTTACATGTATATCAGAACATAATTCAGATCTGAAAATATAATGCTGTCATGTAGCTGATGTCTACAATTCTGCGTTTTCGTAAAATAACATTACATTGTATCTTTTGCACACTCTTGTCTTTGTAAACCTTTGAATATTTTATGTAGTGACCATGATATATTCTTAATAAACTAATTAATTAAGCTACTCTTAGAAACCAAAAATAGAAAGAATGCTAAATAATCATCTGACTACCACCGTAGCTTACCAAAATTGTGCGTGAAAATCGATTGCTTTTGCTATTTCTTGTATTATTTCTGTGAGATTGACGTTTAAATGTTGCATTTTGTCGAATTAAGCGGGTTCACGTGTCACTTTGAACCGAAACTTAAGCCTGACATAACCCGGTTATCGACTTAACAGAGGTAGAACTAAGCGAGCAAAAAATAGCATAATAAAGAAGGATTTTTTTCAGGACTGGACCTAAATGATCTACATATGTGGGTTGTCAAAATAACTGATGTTGAGATAAGTGGGTTTGACTGTATTCACTTTTCTGTCCTCACAAGCCTAGGTGCCCTTGATACATACCTGAATGGATCATGATGGCATCCACTCTCATTGATATAACTCTATTAATAAGTGTAGGCTTTGTGCATGGTATAGAAACTTCATGTAATATTGATGAGTTACACAAAATCCAGGAAAATACAGACAAGTTTTCTGTGTTACATGTCGTAGAATCCACTTTATAGTTAAATATGTGACTCATTACTGATTTTATCTATAGAACATCAATGGGTAACAATCAATCTTAATGTAACATTGTCTCACAATGGATATTGTAGCATCCACTTTGCAAGTATCAATAATAATGCTTCAGTGCCTTTTTTACATGCATGTTTGGTGTGTATGATAAAAAAATAATTTACTGCATAGCTTCCAATGTGAGACTTGCACATTATGGACGGAAGTTGATGGGTTCTACAGGCATTAAAGAGGAAGGCTCAAAACATACATTGGGTGATGAAGACATTATTGACTTGAGTATAAGGGTTTGAAACCTTATTATTTACTGTGGAGCAAAATAGAGAGCAACAACAGTCTTAGTTACATTCTTACAGATTGATGAATATCCTGTAAACATCCAAGAACTGGGCATTGTCATGACAGCCAAGATGATCATGTTCATTCATGAAAAGACTCAGCCATATAACTCAGATATCAGTGGGCCACAAATATGATCTATCAGCATCACCCCTATGAAAACAAATTCATGACTTCATGAACAATCATGAATGTTCATGAATGTTCATGAACATGCTTGAAATGTTCATGATCAGTTCATCATTTGGGTTCATGAACAAATAGCCATGAACGTTCATCACCTAAGTTCATGAATACTTCAAGGAATTTGATAAATCATGTACCAGTTGATTAACTCCCATTGGTCCAGGATAATATCCTGCAATTTTAAACAATTTTGCTTGTAAAAGCAAGCTAATTTTTTTTACATTTTTTGCAGAGTACTCTTTTATTTGTGGGCTTTTTAAAACCATTTATCTCTGCTTTTTTTTTATCTTCTAATGTTTTTGATTGATTTTATTCTGGAATTTTGTATTTTAAGTAGTAATACACTTTTACAAATGTTTCTTTTTTATTCCCAATTTTTTTTATATTTCATTGATTCATTTATTTATTTGTTCATTAAGTTAGTTAATCAGTCAGTTGTTGTCGGAAATTCAATTGCACATTGTGTCTTTGGCCATTTCTTTTTCTGGATGCCTTAGATAGCTGAATAGTATAAGGCACCTGCTTTTACAGATCACTCACACATCTCACCTCCACTGGAGTTCAACCATTTTGAATATGTGTCTACCAGATATTCTGGCCAGCATGAGCTGAAAATTATAATTGAACTCCAGAACCAAAACTGTTTAATTCTTTATTTTAAATAAGGTAATAAATTTTTTTTTAGAAATATGATTATCATATTTGAGAGTTTATGTCAGTTTTACACTGGAATTGGAATAAAATAAAAAGGGCTTTTTTAGCTATCATTTCTGTGTATTTAGTATTAGTGTGAGTTTTTCTAAACCAGACTATAATTCTCCATGCTTGAGGAAATATTTAAGTAGGAAAAGTTATTACTTATTTCAGCTGAAGGTACTAGAGGAACTATTTCAACCTGAATTGCCATCTCTCATGGCATTGATTCTTCTTTTGAGTTGTTAGGTGTTATTTTTCTAGCAGTTCTAGCATCATTGTTATCATCATCATTGGTAATTAAGATAGACATATTAAATACAAAACAAATACATGTGCATTAAAGATTTCAATAGTAGAAAATGCTATTTGATTTTAATTTTGTTGTATAAAACTAGAAAGGTAGCACTGGATACCATTTGGAAAATAGACAATGAAAATCATAAGTTACAAGATTTGATAAGAGTTAAATTATGAGATTCTTTATAGCATCAATTCTTCTCAGCAGGATTGTTCAGGATTAATTATGTAGTATAAAGATTAGAGCAATTTATGTTTCTTTGTCAAAAAAATGAAGGAAAAGAATGTACGTAAATAAATTCATTGATAGTGTGAAATGTAATAAAATCCATGGTATGTAAAATATTTAAAAGTACTTGCACATTATTTCTAATCATGCATATATATTAATTTCACAGTTTAAATTAATCAGTGCAGCAGACAACAGTTGCTGGGTGTAAATCCCTCAAATTTAGACTTTAAAACATATTTACAAAAAGGTCACCATCTCAATATATGCCTTTAACATGTAGCATGTATAAATGGAAAAACAGTCCTGCTCATGTAAAACTATTCTCATGACAGTTTATGCCACTAATTACTATAGACGTAATTAAAAGGCAAGGTGGTCAGGTCTAAACAACCACTATTTCACATATTACTTAATTGCCTGACAATGGATAGGGTGATGCATTAAGTCATTTGAAGACTGTTTGGGGTGGGAGAGTCCATTATACTACGTAAAGTTCACAAAATGTAAGAACACAATTCATTTTGAGTTGTATGTGAATCATAGAGATGCATGTTGAAGAACAATAGTTATTGCACATATTTCCTAGGAAGAGAATTCAGGGTTATTGGCAAGTTTGTGAACAGTGGTTATGTTTCTTTGATGTCAGATTTTATTCCATATGTAAAAACACAAACCATGATTATTTTAATCATTGAAATTGTGTTTAAGTGTGATTAATTTTTAAGGCAAATTGTTCAAATGCAATTCCTGTAATTCAAGAAGCAACAAGCTGTTGGTGAAGCAAAGTCTAACAAGAAATATATTTCAGAACTCCTGGATGACAGAGTACTTTGGGAAAGCACAACAGCAATGGGAAGCATCTAATTCTTAACACAAACGTAATTTTGACATAAGTCATTCTGGAGTATATGATGTTGAAATCACAGCACACCTGTATGTAACATCAAGACAAATCAGAACATGTTTGATTAGTTCTCTTTATTATAATTTGTTGTCTTGTTAAAATATCAACTATTGACTTTTGCTTTCCAGAATGATTTTAGCCACAAAGTTGATTAATTGAAGACAATAATGAGAACTGTTGATTTGTGTTGATCAAGCATTAACACTGGACAGAGATGTTTATATGTTTATTGCTGCTGTATTACCTGTAAGGCCCCCATCATTTAACTTTAACATACTATGCCCCCCCCCCCAGTCCCAGATGTGATGTATATTAATTTGTTTATTGAGACAAGCATATCTCATGATCAGACTGCATCAGATACAGTTTCGTTAATGCCAGAATTATGGTTCTGACATTTTGACCAGATATTGATCAGTGAATCCAACAGGTAAGATTTTAAACAACTATAGTACTATTCAGTCTCAAGTGAACACTAATGACACCTGAAAATACAATTCAAACACAATATTGAACTAACAGGAGTAGCAAATTCCAATCATTTTGCATAGGCTTATATGTAAAGATAGCATATTCTCAAAAGGAGCCCCAAATGGCTGAGTAAGCGCTTACCATTACAAATCACTGCCATTTCAACTCAGTCATTGTGGGGTCCATGTCTCGGGTTTAGCCAATGCGTGTATGTGAAAAAGCTTACCAGTATCTGCTTTTGTGGTAGCGGTTCTTTCCAGGGTTTTCCCAGAATCTTCCTACACCACTTATACTAGCCACCATGTATAGCATATCTTGTGCTCACAAATGGTATTTAACCATATAATAACAATAAGAACAATAAATTCCCTAATGGATGATGTTATTTCTTTTTGGTAACATGCACTGATCCGACCTGGGATCTCAAAACACACTTTTTTAGTCTTAGAAACAACCCAGCACTGTCTGAGAATATAGTAGGTGTGCTAGTCAGCAATTCATCAGCAAAATATTTGTCATCTAGTCAGTCACTTGTAAGCATTGAAGAGTTTAAATCCAATACTTGCTTGATACAGGTAGTCATTATCAGTTACATTCATATCTGACATTAATTAATCAAGCAGTTGCTATTACTCACAGGGTTAAAACAAAACCCAATCAGTGGCTGTTTGATATGAGTGAAGGATGTGAACCAAGGTAGTCAAAGTATACTGATCTTACCTTGGATTTCAACATAAATAGCAGCATATTTGCTGAGTGTTTACAAATATGAAAGAATAACACCTTGAAAATAATAAAGTGTTATAATTTGCTTAGACTGTTTACACAAAGACTGGATTAAATATTTATCCTAAATTAAGGAAAAGCAGATTCAGGATTAAGGATTAAAACAATATATAAGGTGAATGAAATAATGCCTGAGAGCATCCAAGATTGTTTTTTTTGTGGTGTAATGTGCAGAAATCATACTTATAAACATAATTTATTAAAATCTTGATAGTATTGATGATTGCACAATAAACTTTGAGATGAACACAATTTGTGTGCATTAAATTGTAATCGCTATAGCTAGTGTCATACATGTAATTCACTTATGAAAATTTGTTGCAAATGTTTGTTTGAAAATGGTTGCATTTTCATTTATCTTGTTGAATAAGTAAGTCACCCATCTCTATTTTATTTTTCTATTTCAGTTTAAATAAATTGTGACATATATGGTAGTTTCCACATTAATGTCATTCAATTGTAACTGTAATGTACATTTTTTAGAACTGTTTACAGCCAGGATCATGCTAACACAGTGTTAACCCTGGCAGTGCGGGAGCCATATATTTATGGATGACGCCACCTGGCTGTGTATTCGGGAACCATATATTTATGGTCAACGTCACCCAACTCTATACCATATTTTTATGGCACAGGACAAGAACGTCTACGTATGTCCAATGTAGGCCAATCATTACTTGTGTGCTAATAATAATTGGAAGATAGCACACGTAATAGTCCAATAGATCATGGCTCTGCATCATTGTAACAAAAAAAATCAGTGAAACAAATATTACAACAGACTTATTTAACTGGTAAGGTCTGTTGTCAATATTGGCCATTAATGTAAACAATATGGTGGATGTTAAGCAGTTACAGTCTCTTAGCTGTCTCATGGCTAGTTACCGCTGATTACCGTATATATGTAGGGGATATCCAAAATAGAATATAGTTCGTTAGGGCTTTGTGTGGAAGTGTAGATGTATAAATAGCAAAAAACAGTTTTCCAAGTTTGAGAATTAATTTTCTGCATGAATATACCATGTGATGAGATTAAAGTGCTTTGACACAATCACATATTGATATACAAGCGCTATGATATGGCCATCCCATTCAGTAACAACATTAAATTCATTTAAATCAAGCTTTAACTAGTAGCCAAGTTCATCAAGGAGTCTGTCATGTACAGAGCCTTTTCTTATATTGGGGGATACATTGTATCAAGAGTGAGAGCTGTACAAGCTGGAAAGGGACAAACCATCATTTTTTTTAGGGGTGTCATGTTTTGACAACTAGGTATTCCCTTCCCTACCTATCTGAATCTTTAATTATTGTTTTTCTTGTTTTCTTTTTTTTTCAAAAGAAAAAGCAAAGCATAATACTCTTCTTGTATTATTTAGTCTCTCTCTCTCTCTCTCTCTCTCTCTCTCTCTCTCTCTCTCTCTCTCTCTCTCTCTCTCTCTCTCTCATAAAAGTCTCTTTTATGAGAGAGAGAGAGAGAGAGAGAGAGAGAGAGAGAGAGAGAGAGAGAGAGAGAGTGTGTTCTCGATTAACCAGCTCTTATGACAACCAGGTGAAATGTATGCAACTTGGGAATTTAATAATCAAGTCCTTCGTTCAAGAGAACTTTATACTTGGTGGAAATTTTTTTTCTCCTCAGTTTCATTGTTTACTTTTTACAGAGCTAGTTTTAGAGGTAGGAAAATGAGCATATAAAGCTTGTTCTTTTTTGTTATATGTTAACATTGTTGCTGAGAAATCCATTCTATTTCAAATATTTCTGACAGGCTGCATTGAAAACCTCACAACTCTTGCTCTTTAATGCGTAATCAATGAGAAATAAGAAATAATTATGTCAATTTTCGGTAAAAAACGACTTTCAGGTCTCTCAAATAGTTCCAATCTCACTATCATACAGGTGTACTGGACACAGCTCTCATCCAGTTATACAAATAGTTTGTCCCTGGTCTTACTGTTGTTTATTTCTGCTTCACTTTTCGGTAAAGATCAAACAGCTCACTTGGCTTGGCAACACATTGGCAGCTGCTGTTTTGTTACCATATATAACCAAACAAAATTACACTATTGTGTTTTGTGAAGGTCAAAACTAATGGCCATGATAATATTTCTCTACCTAATGATATTTATTATGTCACTAACAATTGTACTCAAACTAGACAAACATCACAAGATGTATTTAAGAAAAAAAAATAAGATTATAAGATTATTATATTCTAAAATTAAAAGTGATGTCATATAAAAAAGGCATTGAATTATAAAAGCTATTAAAGAAATCCAAGACATAATGTATCTATTCCTTACTAATGACACACATTTAGCTTGCATCTTAATACAGTAGAACCTGTCTTGCAAGACCACCTCTATTACCAAAAATTATGGTCTCTCAAGACATGTGGTCTCTCATAACATGCTATATAATCAGTAAATTTGTGCATTGAGAATTTGGTCTCTCAAGACAGGTGGTCTCACATAGCAGTGATCTTTCAAGACAGGTTTTACTGTAAATAGTAAGGGATATATATCTATATCTATATCTATCTATATATATATATATATATATATATATATATATATATATATATATATATATATATATATATATGAGGAGCCATAGTAGACAAAAGCTGTTCCAATGAGAAAATTGCAGTTGAAATTTCAGTGTCGTATGTCAAGAAATCCAATACCATGTGTTGGATCTAATTGCATGTCCTTAAAGTTCCATGTAATAATTATTTTTTCATTCATAAGTAAAACTTGATAATACTGATTTCTTTGAAAAATAAATGCTGCATTTAGTTGAATAAAAGATTCTGCCAACAATATTATTTTAAAAAGTTTTTTAAATCTTTCAAACACTAACATTATTTTTTGGTAGATATGGCAACCAAAGTAAATCTATAATTACATGTCTTTCCAGTATGACTAGTATTGGTTCCTTAGCAATGAACTATGTGAATAAAATTATATTTTATACTGAGAAAATTTGTGAATAATAACTAAACAAGTAATGCATCAACTAAATATTGTAACATACTGAAATATAGATACATGTTTAAAAGTTAACTTTTATTTATCTAGCATAGGCCTAAAATTAATGAATTGAGGATATGTGATGCCTAGAAGAAACAAAACTGTTCACATACACATTCAAAATAAAATCATTTGATGGAAAAGTTTACACTTTATTTGTATTTTTGTTAAAAAAATACTTTTTCACCCATTTTCTCTATTTGGTTGCTATGGTAACCATGAACACACATAATTTTCACTGACATTTTTTGTGTTTGTAATCTGCGTGTATATATACATCACTGTATACAATTTCACAGCAATCTGATGATAAATAACTAATTTTGAAGTTGTTATATGGATTTAGCCCAAAAAGTTTGTATTGTTCTGAAACAATTCAGCATACACAGACAGAGCAGTTAAAAAATAAATCAGCACTGGTTTCAAGATCATGCAAAAACAACACAGCACTAACAGGGTTAAATATGCATATATTTTCATGTTTAAACCATCATTTATGTTAATAATTCCTTTATAATGTTTTTGTTGTTCTTATTTGTATTGGTTAATTTATTATGTCAAATGTTTCTATAACAAAAATTATTATTTTGCACATTAAAATATGTTATTGTTTCAACCATGTTATTATTATTTTTAAGTTAATTATGTAACAATATTCATTCTATAACATTCATATAAAATCTACAGGATCATTCTTCAAGATGAAAAGGTACTCATACAAATATTAAACATGGGTTTCAAAGAACATTGGTTGAAATAAGTTTTTGAAATATGTAATGATTCAATGGACCACCAATATATTTTCAAATTTGTTCATTTTCTAGACCACTGTTTTCACTATGAAAATTTATAATATACTGTGATGAGATTTAAGGATATGAAAATATCAAACAATACTTGAACCATGACATAAAAGTTCATTTATACAGTTGCAAAAAGAAGTTTCAAATTCATGCATATAAAGATCATAGAATACTATAAGAAGTTTCTTATTGGATTACTATTTGTAGGAAGCCTAGAAGTAATGAAATAATAAACATGTTATGATAATTAATAAATTTGAGAGGAAAACTTATATTTATATGTTATAATATTCCCAAAAAATTATTTCAACCAGAAATTATTAATTTTTTTAAAAAATTCTTAAATTGACATTATTTGGTTGCCATAGCAACCACAATAAGTCATTGTATTTGAATAAAAAAAACATGTACAGAACCAGGAAACATCCCAGCATTATCTGACCAAATTTCATATAATTCTGTTTAATATAACTGTTTATAAAGCTGTGATCCTGGCTTTAGTAAAAACTTTCTATAAACTCTCAAAACAATTCAGCATAGGCAGGTTAAGCAGTTACAAACAATTCAGCATCTCGGTGGATATCATGTGAAAACAATTCAGCACTACCAGGGTTAATATACTTTTTATGTCATAGAGTATTAGTGTGTGTCTGGAGTATATACTCTGATAGGCACAATATCATTTATAAATACAACACTCCATTCTGCAGAGCTCTTCTTTCATATTAGAAATTTATATTTTTTAATATTTATATTTTGTTTACAGGCAACAAAAGTGTTTCTTGGTGCAAATGGTTTACTAGCAAATGGCTTTGTGATGTCACGAGTGGGAAGTTCTCTCATAGCACTGATGGCTCGATCCAGTAATGTGCCAGTCCTGGTGTGCTGTGAGACCTACAAGTTCTGTGAAAGAGTCCAGACTGATTCATTTGTCTTCAATGAACTGGGTTAGTTAAGTATTGTGTTATGTTGCTAATTACTTTGCTTCAAAACTGTCAGAGAATTTATTTTTCTTTTCTTTTCTTTCTGCACTTGTTAAATCCTATGCACAATCTATAAAGTTCAATCTGTTAATTCAATAGAAATGATTCCCTCCAAAATACAGTTCTGTAATTTTGATGGTCACTGCATTTCCATTTATTTTGTACTTGCTCTAGGCAATAAATGGTCTCTTTCTATCTTTGTAAATTACACAAGACTTTTCTTGTATTTTTTTTCTAAGGACTCAGATTCCTCTTTTAGTCATGCTTCCACTCTGGCCATCATGTCTATAAATTTTGAACTCATTCATGTGGCAATTTTGTGGGTTAGCCCATTTATAAACTGCAAGATTTGTTTTTAGCTGGCATATATTGCTTAAAGAATAAATATACTTAAAAGTCAATTATACCATCATCAGACATTTTTGAATATATCATTTAAAAAAATTACTTGGACAGCTATTGAAAATATAATCCCATTGCAATTTTGTTGAATACTGGGTAAGATGCATTGAAGGTCCAACATTTCTTCTGGTGTTGTCAGTTGCCAGAAAGATTTGTGCTTCTCTTTCATACAACTGGCTGCATAATTATTTGTTTCAGCCATAATTCTTTAAATTAATGCCAAGGAGAAATCTATCCTTTTTTCCATCATTCAGAATTAAAGTCGCATCAATCGTTTATGTGAATTCTTTGTTATTTGGGGCACATGACCACCTTACCACACTTCACTGCCATAATTGTCTTTTTTTCTAAGTTTTTGACAGATTGGACAAATATGATAATTCAGTGCACCTGCCAAAGCTCACTGTAAATGTCTTCTGAAGAAAAAAAACCCAAGAAAACACTGAATTCTGCATCACTTGCCAAAGCCATTGTCTTCACTATCAAAAACAACCATTGATATTAAATATCACATTGTACTATTCCAGAAAATCCATATTTAGCAAATAGTGCATTTCACTCCAGAACCATCATTTCTGAACTCATTTATTTGTTAAATGTCTGCTTACTGCCCATTAACCATGAATGAGATTTGTTCTATTACCAGATAGAGCAGATGTCTCAATCACTTAGGTATAATAAGCAAAACCTGGAAGTGTCATTTTTCCATTTTGACATTTGGCAGTGGTTATTTACAAGTCGATTTATCAGTCACAGCAAGAAACATATATGAAGCATATGACATATATAAACCACACTTTGAATATATAAACCACACTTTGAATATATAAACCACACGTTGAAGAACTGAATAGGGTCTTGTTGAATCCTCTTTTATATACCTGACCATTGAAGTGGTACATGAAATATGCTGAGCCATTCTCATAGGCTCCTTTTTTGTGAACCATTAGGTTATTCATCCAGACTGCAAAGAATGAAATATATTCCATTTGAATTTCATGCTCATGTTGTCTGATGAGGTCAAGGTGGTTGATATCATCCTATCATTTAAACAGAAGTTCTTCCTGACCATTATCATTTGAGCTGTGGGATGGGAGTATGATTTAACATTTTCTCCCATTTTTTTTTCTGGGAGACCTTTCATCTCTGGGCTGTTCCAGTAAACATACCTGGGACCCAAGAAAGGTACTTTTAATGTGGGGTATTTTCTTGTCATTTTAATGTGAACTCAAATTACCCAGGCATATATTTTCAAAATACTACCTTCCCTGGGTATCATGTATGAACAGCCTTCAGAAGGCTCATTTGAAGGGATTATATCAGAAACCCAACATGTCACCCTCCCTGATTTCTCAAAATTTCCACAATGACATGGGTATACTCCTTTCATTTGATTTGTGGGAATGAAATTTCTACATTTCAAAACCTAGTCTCTTAATTGTTCTATTTTATTCTTTGCTCCTTTATTTCATACTAGATTCAAAACTAATTCACACAATAAGAGACAATATCCAGGGCCAACATCATATTAAGGGGATGTAAGGATCTACCTTTTATCTATTCTCTTAATGTATTATGTTTGAGCAATGTAGTTGAACCAATTTGCAAAGCAAATATGTTTCTTTAATGATACTTCTGTGATCATAATATAACACAGCTGACATTTAGTACAAAATAATAGGTTTTTTTTGCTTGGAACGGCTGGATTTGCAAGGTAGTAGAAGCACTCCAAACTTTGTCATGGGTAGTTTTAATTAAGAAACATTTTGTATCAAAAATTGGGTTTCCCTAGGCCTTGATCATATTGGATGCTACAATTATCTCTGTTCCCTTTTCAGGAGACCCAGATGACCTGGTTGATATTGGCAACAGACAGCCAATTTTGGCTGACTGGAGAGACCATAATTTTCTGACCTTACTGAACCTTGTGTATGACTTCACCCCACCAGAATTCATCTCCATGGTGATCACAGAACTTGGCATGATCCCATGTACATCTGTACCTGTGGTGCTTCGCATGAAACAGCAGGATATGAATGAAACATAAGAATGTGGGATGAATTTATCCTCTATGATTTATTAGTTGGACATGTGATTTCACATACAGATCTGTTGACTTCAGTCTTCATATTACGATATAATGTTAGCAATAATTCTGTGAAATTAATCAAACTTCATTGGAAATAAAAGCATGAAAATAATATTTATTCAAGGATTTTTTTTTTACCATTTGTAACATAAATTTCTTGTGCATTACTTGTCATTGGCTAGCCTGATTGAAGTCTGAAGGTCATAAATATCATATGCCATTTTATAAACTGAAGTTTCAGAGTTTGATACAAGGCATATTTCTAATGCAATGCTTAGTACCTGTTAATTCCCCACCATACATTTTTATTTTTGCCCTTGACTATCCAGGTATCTGTCAATTAAAATGCACTTACGTTTTGCATGTATATCAATTTTTAGGCACTAAAGTATAAGGTTATTTTAAGATAACGTTTAACATGTTATTATCTTGGTATGTCTACTGGTTTTAGAGCATAAAAGCTTGCAGAATGGCCTGTTGTCCATCTGACTGTTAGCACAAGTTTGTTATTGCATAAGTATCTGGAAACTTGACATGCATACACAGCCATGGTGGCAAACATGAAAATTTAATTATCGCAATGCCTTCTGAAATGGTTAGGTATATCTAAATGATTTTTACCCAGAGACTGCATTTAATTCTTATTAGTTCTAAATGAAATTGGTGTCAATCTTATGTCTGATATGGCCAGCATGGCAGCCATCTTGAAAACTTGTCATACTTCTCCTGAATGGATAGTCATATCAACATGGGATTTTCACCCCTAGGTATCTCATGATGTCAGGATGCTTCTAATGAAAATGGAGCCAATCTCACATCCAGTATAGTAACCATGGTAGCTATTGTAAACTTTTAATACTCCACATGGATAGATGGTTGTATCAACATGAAGTAGACTGCTCTAGTGGCCTAGTGGTTAGAGTGTATTCCTTTTATGCATGATGTCATTGGTTTGAAACCCAGCTGAGTCGTACCAAACACTTTTAAAAAATGGTAATAACAGCAACCTCACTAGGTGCTCAGCATTATGATGTTTAGTGTTAGGACTGGTCAGCCTGGTATCAGGATAATGTAATGGGGTGGGACATTGTGCTACATGTCTGCGGCATGATGCCTAAGTGCAAACAATATCACTATAAACTGCCACACTGCAAACATGGCAGCAATATGACTGAAAAAATGGTTAAAACTATATTAAAAATCCAAATCAAACACACATACTCAACATGATGTTTTCACTAGAAGATGTGATATAATGTCTACTGGTTTATAAATGAAAAGTTTGTAGATCTGACATCAGTATGGCATACATCTTGAAAATTTTGTTATCTCTGTCCCTCCCAATCAAAGTCATATTGATGCAGATTTTAATGAGAAGACATTTTTTTTAATGTCTAGTTGGTCCTATGAAAATGAAGCTTATCTGATACAATTTGACAGACATTTTGACAATCTTGTTATCATTGGATGCAGAAGGTCATGGGTTTGAACCCCGGTCAAGACATACCAAAGACTTTAAGAAATGGTACTAACAGCTGCCTCGCTTGGTGTTCAGCATTAAGAGGTTAGTGTTAGGACTGGTTGGAATGGTATCAGGATAATGTGACTGGGTGGGACATCATACCACATGTCTGCGGCATGATGCCCCAGTGCTAGACATCACTATAAACTGTCACACTGCAGACATCATAGCGATATGACTAAAAAATTGATAAAGCTACATTAAAAATCTAAATCACACACACACACACACATCATCATCATCATCATCATCATCAATCCCTTAACCCAAGAGGTCATTGGGGCACCACAGTTGGCTTTGCAACCAATTCTCTCCTTTGTTGGTTACATGGTCAATGTATGAGATGCCCAAGATCTTGCAGTAGCATCTCGTCGCAAAAGTTTGAATCTTTCATTGTAGATCTGATGTGAGTATCCATGTTTCACAAGCATACAGAAAGATAGATATGATAACCGAGTCAAGGAGTTCAACCATTCAGCAAGTTTTTTTATCTCTTGTTAAACCAACAATATCATCTAAGAAGCAAATGTTGGTGATTGTTCTTCCTCTGATGCTGACAGTGCCTTTGTGGTCATGCAAGGCATCCTCCATGATTCTTCCCAGAAAAACATTGAAGAGTGTAGGTGACAGTATACATCTCTGTCTGACTCCAACTGTTGTTCGAAACCAATTTCCTCTGCTGTCATTGATGAGGACAGCACTAGTGGCTATGTCATAAAAATGCTTAATCTTCACCAGGTTTGAGTTAATGCTGTACTTCTTCATAGTTGCCCAAAAGGCTGCATGCCATACCCTAACAAAGGCCCTTTTGAAATCTATAAAGACATGGTTTAGATTCTGTTGCTGCTGAAGGTATTTCTCGCAAAGGAGAATGAGATTGAAGATTTGTTCTGTGATGTTCTTTCCTGCTCAGAAGCCTGCCTGTTCTTTAGCAATAATTTTCTCTGCTTGAGGCTTTAGTCTTCAGCATAACTTTGCATGGGGATTAATCAAACTGATGGTTATTTAGTTTTGGCATAGCTGTTGGTTTTCTTTTTTGGCAAGGACAATGACTAAGTATTGAGTCCCTGTGGTAGGTCATTTTTCTATCTGCTATATCTTGTTAGAACTGTAAACTATCTCTTCTCCTCCTGTTTGAATGAGCTCTGCTAGTATGTTGTCAATGCCAGCTGACTTTCCTTCCTTTATTGACCTAATTGCAATTTCTACTTCTTCAAGAAGAATGGGGTTGCCCTTAATTTCTTCTGCCAGAGGGAAATTTAGTACTGCCTGATCTCTTTTGGTCTTATGATTGTACAATTCTGAACAGTATTCTGACCATCGCTAGAGGATCTCTTGATCTTCTATTAGGCATTTTCCTGATTTGTCTTAGATGGTGGTAGTTTTTCTTGTTTATGGGCTGTGATATGCCATTTTGCTGTCATTCTATTCAGACTGTCTTTGATTTTGCAACAATTTTTCCATCCAGGATTCCTTAGCAGTTTTCGTTATTTTCTTAGTCATATTGTTTATTTCTGTTTCTTTTTCTAGCAGTTTAATTTTCTCTTTTTCCCTATTTCAGTTCTCATTTTTTGTTGCATAGTTCAAGGACATCTATCATGACCCAAGGTTTCTTTGTTTGACATTATCTGCTAATTATCTTGCCAGCTGTACTAGTCACAGTTGTGTTGAATGTAGTTTGTTATGGACTCAACATCAATGCTTTGGCTGTCCAGGGTTATCAAAGGTGCAAATTTATCACCTATCGTTGCTTGGAAGGCTTCTGTGACTTTTGGATCTTTAAATTGTTCAAGGTCAAATATGATTCTTGGTTGGTTAGACTTTTTGTATCATTTTCAAGTGGAGGCTAAATGTTGTCAATAAATCATGATCACTTCCAATATCTACTCCTGGAAAACATCTTGTTCTAGGTAAAGTTCAGCCATGTGCAGAATCTTTTTTTTTTTAACCAAGATGTATTCAATATGGTTGTGATGTTATCCATCTGGACTGTGCCAGGTCCATCTTCTAAATGCATTGTGTTGGCTAGCACAACATTGTTGTAGGCAGCAAACTCCAAGACCCTAAGTCCACTTTCATTTGTTTTTGCATTATAGTAGGGTCCACAGGTGCTTGGCCAGTTTGTCTAAGAATCAACTCCCACCTTTGCATTCCAGTCTCCTTGTACAAACAGAATGTCCTTCTTGGGTGAGTTGTCTTTGACATCTTGCAGTTGGTTATAAAAATTATTCAGTTGTCATCATAATTAGATGTGGGTGAATTATAGGCCTTTATGATTGTAATGTTGAAGGAGTCCTCTTTCTCTCATCTGTTTTTCCCTCTCTTCCTGTCTTCTTATATCTCCAACTCACTCTCTCTCTTCTTCTATCTCTATTCATCTCTCACTTTCCCTGTCTCTTCCTTACTGTCTTCCTCTCACTTTTTCTCTTAGTCTCTGACTTTTCCTTTCTTTCTTCCTCTATTTGCACCAGATATTGCTTTAGTAGTCTCATATATACTCCCTCTTTCTCTCTCTCACTCTTCCTTTCTTTTTCTCTCTTTCTTCATCTCTATCTTCATTTTCTTTCTCTCTCTCTCTTTCTCTCTCTTTTTCTCTCTCTCTCTCTCTCTCACTTACTCTTCTCACTTTCCCTCTCCCTCTCTCTTTGCTTTGCACGTTTTCATCATCTGCCTCAATACTGTTTTTCTCTCTGCAGTACACACAGCACATAATTATAAATTTTAAAAATTCTGTTTTTGTACTTTTGAAGTCGAATTGAATTGTTATATTTTTATTGCAACTTGTAAATATACTTGTGGACATCTAGGCTGTGACAAAACATGAAAAATGCCAGGAAAGGAATTACTGGAAATGGATGAAACAAGATGTAATAATATATATATCAGTGACAGTGATAACAGTAGAGTGAAACTAGGGCCAATACAAGCAGCATCTCCTCTGAATCCTATACCAGTGGCATCCAAAGTGTGGAGTTTAGTTGTAATCAGTATTGTTGGTCCTCCTCCACTGTCAGACATTGGGAACAAGTATGTTTTTGCAGCCACAGATCATTTTTCAAAGTGGTCTGAGTATGAAGGTCTCCCCAACAAAAGTGTTGATGAAGTAACAAAATTTCTACCTATTATCATATATTGCATTGGTTCTATGGACTCAGTCATAACTTATCAGGGAAAAGAGTTCACAAACAAGCTCACAGATAACCTAACATGTGAGTTGGATATAGACCAAAGGATTTCTTATGCATACTATCCAAAAACCTATGGGCAGATAGAATGTGACAATAGCACCCTGAAAGAAATGCTATCCAAGGTAACCAGTGAGCAAACAACAAATTGGGATGTCTGGTTGCCAGTTAAGTGTTTGTGTACAAGCATCAACAAAAGTCACACCTTTTGAGATTATAAATGGTGGGAAGGTTCATATCATTTCTGTCCCTAGCCAAAGCAGAGATTGCAACTAATTTTCTCTTGATTTGTTGGCAAACATTTACAAACACATGTAGTTTATAAGGCAAAGTGTAACAGAAAACATCAAAAATGTATGGATCCGCCAGAAGCAAAATTTCATAAATGAAATAAATCCTTTAAAACCTTCCAAAAAGGAACTTTTGTTCTTTATGAAGGAAGCCAAAAAGATATGTTGTTGTTGTTGTTGTTGGGCTTAACGCCATTTTTCAGCACACAATAGGCTATTCATGACGGCTAGTATTAATGGTGGAGTAAGAAACCGGGAAATCACCGGAAAGAACCACCGACCCATGAGAAGCTACCAGCAAGCTTTCTCACATATCCAAATTAGCCGAATCCTAGACTCGAACTCACACAGACAGAGGTGAGATGGCAGTGATCCGTAACGGACAGCACTTTAGATCACTCGGCCACTCTTTGCCCCCTCCAAAAAGATATGAAGATTTGGCTGAAAACTGTCACCACAATGGGTGGACCCTTATGTAGTATTAGATGCAAAGGGCAGAGTTAGAATTGCAAAATGAACATAGTGGCAAGCTGTTGTCTAACATTTATTATTGTAGCCATTTGAAATTTTATACAAGGAGACTAGCTATCTCAAAAGCCATCACCATCAAATATGACACAGATTTTCAAGAAAGCACTGAAAAAACTCCAAAAAAGATGTGCCAAAAGACAACATCTGACTTCAACTCCTCCAACAATAAGTAGTAATGGTAATCCATTTTAATTTTTTACAAAACAAATGAGTCAGAAATTGACAAGACTTCAAGGAGGCCCTGTGTACACAAGGAAAACAAAAACATTCCTAATACATGAATCTTCAATCTACCTACAGAAAAACAACGCAAAGATAGTTGCAGGAAATGCAATCACCTAAAGTTTATGAAGCAACAGAAGTATAATTTACACAAGTCATCCTCAGCCACTGGTCAATAAAATTGAAAATTGTATGAGGTGATGGCAATTGTATGTTTAGAGCCATAAGCTTTGCAGTTCCAGGAAACAAAGAGAAACACAACATTTGCTGTAATAGTATTGTCAGGCATATGTGCTCCATGTGTTACTGAATTGCTAAGTAGTTACCTCAACAACAATGTAAATAAGTATTTACAGGATGGTATGGAGTCTAATTCTGTGTGGGCAACAGATGCTGAGATTATGGGTGCAGCATCACTTTTATCCACAGACATGTATGTATATAGTGCTAGTGGATCAAATACCAGACAAATTAAGCAGTGATTGGTTGAGGTATCCACCATCCTTTTTCTTAAACACTTTCACTCAGTTTTGAATTTATGTACAAAACCTTGCAAATCACTATTTTAATGTATTGTTAGGTTGTAAAGAAGTAGAAACATTAATTAAAAGTTGTCTTATTCCATGATCTTTGAAAGTCTTTTTGGCAGAAATTGTAAAAAAAATTTGTCTGAAATTGTAATATATATTAATGTAAAGGCTCATTGAAAATAAACCCCATGTGAGTTTGTCAAGAGAACCATTGCATGCATTATGTTTCATGTGGGCCATATGCAGATTAGGAAAAAGTCCATTAATGAAAGAAAAAAAAATTGGTTGTAGTGGGAAAAAGAATTGACTAGCTGATCCTATATCGCCCCTAAAAAAAAAATTCATGACTTCATGACAAATCATGAATGTTCATGAACATACTTGAAATGTTCAGGATCAGTTCATCATTTGAGTTCATGAACAAATAGCCATGAACGTTCATCACCTGAGTTCACGAACACTTCAAGAAATTTGATGAATCATGAACACAATAATGAACTTTTATGAACTATTATGATGTCTTTGAAGTTTCTGAAATAATGTCATGAATTTGCTTCATGAACAATTCAAGTACTTTGATGCACCATTAAGATATTTCTTAAAAATGTATATGAAATTTCTATATCATTATATTCATAAAATGTTTATGAAAATTATTCATACAAACTTCTCACAATGTTAGTGAAATATAAATAAAGGCGAATATTTTTTTTAATTATATTTTACTGTATAAATGTTCAGAGATCTTTTATTCAATACTTGTGTACTTAACTTAAATAGTTCTGGATTAATATGGAAAAATATTTTTCTGGCCATCATGAACAAAATTGACTTGCTATAAAAAGCTTTCAATGATTTTGTTCTGAAGTTTTTGTCCAGTACTGAATAAACTGCATATTTTATTGATTTTGTAACTGGTTGCCAAGTTGCAGTAAAAACCGAAATATGTAAGCAACGATTATCCTGATTAGATGACTGTGAAAGAAGACGTGATATGATTGGGTAAAATACGCGCGTGATTTCAGCGGTTGAGCACAAAGAAAAGAGCATGTAAAGGGTTTTACAACAAGCAACAATCTCGAACAAAAATCGCGGATTCCCGTAGAATTAACAGATGAGAATATGTTCAATACCATTTATTTTAAGTACGTAGAAGAATTATGAAGAACATGAAGGAATTGACTTGGTGAGAGCAAAATTATGCGGAAAAGCGTACACAGCGGGATCATCAAAATTACGGTGAGTGTATCTTTTTATTCGTCATTCATTATTTTTCAATGGGAATTATGTGTATAATTTATTGGTGTTTATGTCATCATATAGTTTTAACCAAATTATATATCTGGTTTTTGTCAGAACAAATTTAAACTTTTTCTTCGAATTTCTGAAAATCACGAAACATTATACCCCCACCCTCTTTTTCGATCTCGATGCCATACGCGGTACTGCATCGGCGATATGAATTTATATGTTCGGTATCTTTTATGTTTCATGACATCACTATTTATATGATCTGATGTAATTTGGTAAATTAAAACAAAACCAAAAAACTAGTTAATGTGTCAAACTAAATAATACGTGCTACTAATGCGATCAAACCTGAAGCAGCTATATGCAACATCCGGCGTCAGAATAGATACATTTTTATAAAAACATTTGCCTCCTGTGACTTATAATACATATGGCAAGTCAGCTTAAGTTAAAATATAACTAGTGAACAAATTTCTCCAATAATGTAAATGCGCAGTATGGTATGTATTAAGTGTAAGGGATTAAATAATTTTGAGTTGGATCGATAAAGTTGGGTACAGAAATAATGTACTAAAAGCTGAAGACAGTGTTGATCATAGGTTGTCTGTAATTAACATTATCTTTCTTTCAGATCAGGCAGCAGAAAAGGAAAATTATTAGAGGATGAAGTTTATAAGATAAGGAGGAAAATTAGACAACTAGAGGATCTTACAGCATAGATGGAATAGACATTAAAAAGTGACTGCTGCAGCAATGTTAAAGATCCATACAGTAATCAAATGAACAGCTTAAGTTGCAGATGGAGACATTCAGTAGTGACAATAGGTGGAATTTTATTAAATTAAAATTAGGCCCTTTCTGTCTTTACAAAAAATATTATCTGACAGGTCAGTTTGGGGGTGGAGATCCAGGTCTTCAGGAGAAACATCAGTGGAATTAGATCCATGACAATCACAGATAAATATGTTTCAGCAGTTGATTGAACACAACTGTCCCATTATCTCTTGAACAATTTTCAAAGAAAAATTACAAAACATACAGAAAGTGTTGCTAAGAATAAAAAGGAATATCGCCTAATGTCAGTTTACGTGTTCTTTGATGCATATTAAAGAATTGGGATTAAAAAAACAACACAAACGCCGATAAATCCGTGCAACTAGTTTCGCATATAATATATGTTTCTTCAGGCACAAAATGTTTTGAAATAAACGGATGACGTCTTTACAGGCTAAAATAACAATTACGTCATTACGTAACGTCATAGGAAATTACGTCATTAGGTAACTGGCTATATGGTATACCGTTTTTACATATAATAAAATAATTAGGCTAAAAGATACCGACGCATTATTTCAGATGATTGTCAATTACAAAATTCGTTGAATGATTTAAAAACATATTTCCAAAACAAATTATCCAGCACATATCATTGATTCTGCGCTGAACAAAACCTGTAATCTTACTCAACACGAGGCTTTAAATATAGCAAATTGTGCAATGGAGAAAAATATGGTTCCTTTTACAATACAATTCAATCCTTCATTACCTAATATAGGTCTTATAATTAATAAATATTGGAGTCTCCTAAACTTATCAAATAAAAACAGCGTAAAATCCCTTTACAACAATAAGCCTATTGTTGCTTACAAGAGACTCAAGAATTTGCAAGATTTTTTTAATTAGAACTAAACATACAAAAAAAAAATAAAAAGACAATTCTCGTCATCTAAATGTAATAGACATCGATGCTCTCAATGTGCAAACATAAGAGAAAGTAGTTTTTTTTAGTAGCGCTAACACAAAAGAGACATTTTCCCTACGTTATAACACTAACTGCATATCAACTAACGTGGTTTATTTGATAACCTGTCAAAAATGTAACATGCAATATGTTGGACAAACACTTCAACAAGTTTCTAAAAGAATGAATAGTCATTGCTTTCATATTAAAAATTATAAAGATCCTCAGTTTTCATCTAATATTTCTACACATTTTAACACCCATAATCACTGTCTACTCGATTTTTCTTTCATGTCAATAGATATTGTGCATGGAGACATGAACAGACTTATAAAAGAGACTTATTGGATTCATAAATTAGATACTTTGTATCCTAATGGCCTTAATACCAATGTATTATATAAAATTGTATAATTTTCTTTTCAATTGTGAAATTGTATATCTTTTATAACACTATAATTGTATGTATGACTGTTTGTCTCTATTTTATTTTATTATTTTATTGATGCATATTAGAAATTTATCTAAAATTAAATAGCTTTTTAAGATAATATATTGCATTTTATACTCTTTTAACCCCCCCATCTAAGGTTATTTTATGATTCAGGATGAAATAGGTATTTGTGAGTTTGTCACATAATCAAATATTTTAGGAACTGTTCATGAAGTCATGAAAAATGAGGAACATTGTTCATCATAGTTCATGAATATGTTCATTAACTGTGGCGAATGATGATAAACCAGTTAGTGAACTTTTATGAACTGTTTATGAATTCAGTTCATGAACATTCAAGAACAGTTTGTAAAGTTATGGTTCATGAACGTTCATGAATTCATTTAATTTCATCATTGAGACTGCCTCAGTGAATTGACCATTTTCAGTTCATGCACATTCATGAATGGTTCATGAAAAACCTTTTGATGAACTTTCAGGGATAGCTTATGAACAAAGTTCATGAATTGTTCAAGAACTGTTCATGCCAATTCATGATCATTTCCCTCCATTTTTTAAGCTACCAATTATATGATATTTCACTTGTAGGCTTTGAGTGTATTAACAAAGACCCCATCAATTAAAAGAAATTTGGTGGTGGTGGTGGTGGAAGAATCAGCTATATCTAGTTGGTTCTAAATGAAAATAGCACAAGTCTATTATCCATCTTGAAAATCTTTTCACTGCTTCTGCTGGTAATACATTGGTCAAGCTAGTTCTGAACATTAGGGAGAAGTGAACAGGGCAGCAAGAAGTGAGAGCTAGACAGGAAAGAAGTGGGAGCAAAGTAAGATATATATATATATATATATATATATATATATATATATATATATATATATATATATATATATATGTGTGTGTGTGTGTTTTCATTTTTATTGGAATTATGACCTCTATTTCCCAGTATGCATATCTGTATTTGACATTGGTTTTAAGCTATACTTTTTCATGCAGAAAACTTTCTTATTTCTCTGTATATTATAAACACATTTGGTTTCTTTCTAAAAATTAACATATTCATATGCTGTGTATTTTGTCATATGATTTGAAAACAGCACAATAAAAGCTACACATTGTAATGAATTGTAACTGATAGGATTACAGTAAGTGCAATTAAGTAAAAATGCTTAATTATCCTTGATCAAGAATTTTGTGTTATGATTTTAAAGTTCACTATAAAATGGCACTTGAAAGATTTTTAAACTTGTTTGAAACAAGCCATGTATGATGTACATGAAAGCAAAAGCACACTTGTCTTCAATTCATACTGTTCAGTGGTCAGTGACCTAATAAACTGTTGTTCCTAGGTTGTATAAACAGGAATTCTTAGTCTAGCCCATGAAACATCATTAGCTTAGTAGGACCTATCACAAGATCCTGAAAATTAACAGTGATGTTTGCAAATATTGTAGATTATGTTATACTTAACAAATGGTAGGAAAATCCAATCAGAAGATACCTAAGGCTTATCTGCAACCTTTTCTTGCATCGGACAAACCATTTAGTAGAATAATTGTAAACTATATTGGCCCCTTACCAAAGACCAAGTCAGAATTCCAAATATTTGTTGACCATAATGCATGTCCACAGGATTTCCAGAGGCAATTCCTTTGAGGAATATCAAAACTAGTACCATAGTAAAAGCTTTGATAAAAGTCTTTTACACAATTTGGCCTTCTCAAATCTGTCAATCTGATCAGTGGTAAATTTTATATCAGGAACTTTCTAGCAAGTTATACATGAATTAGGAATTCAGCAATTCAAATCTGCCTTTCAAGTCAAGGGGTTATAGAAAGATTTCATCAGAATCTTTTGAAAAAATATGCTTTGGTCTTATTTTTAAGAATATTTTGGGTTTAATCTACAATAATTTAAGTACTTTTTAAATTTTCAGTATGTTTTATAGGGAAATAAAGTATTTGTAGAATTTTCCTCAACTTGTTTTTTTGCTCTATTTCCTTATTTTATGAGCATAGAGTTGTAATTCTGAAAAGCCTTAAACTGTAGATTTGAGCAAATATGGGCCATAGTCCCTTGTTAAACAGCTGAAGGACTTAAGAAATAATTTAAATCTTTTAACTCAGATATTTTAAGCTTTCACCTAGACTCTGATTCAATGCATAGCTTTGTCTCCACCTCAGCTTCTAACAATCCTAAGCTTCCTTCCCCACCATTCAGCTAGATACTTGCATGTGCACAGACCTTGTCATACAGTAATGATAGAGAACTTAAAGCACATGTGGTCAATGTCATTAGTGAAACTTAGTTACTTAAGAGTGTCAAACAGTGGAAATAATGATTCCTGCAACTGTTTTGGACAAACCTCTTGGTTGAACTTAAGCACCCCCTACCCTTGTTTCACATAGGTGATAATAAAGGGCATTTGGGAGTATATTCTAACTTTGCCAACTATCATGGAGTGATATACCAGTTCTAGCCACTTCTAGTTTGCCTCAACATCAGCCCTTTGGTGTTTGTCAGGATACTAGACTGGATTGGTACACTTCAGACAAACCTCATCATCCACAATGTCAGTGTACCAGTACATATCAAAATTAGTCAAACTCAAGTGGACAGGGATGAGATAGCAATTATTAGTAAAGATAAGAATCGTTTTAGACCACAAAGCCACTCTGGGGACCTGTTGCATAGAAAGAAGTTTGACACTATAATTATGGAGAGGATCTCATCAGCTAGACAGCACTCCAAGCAAATGAGAGAAAAAGGAGAGTCTTCACTGGCTGTAGTCTCTCACAACAAGGACCTTTCTAACCTGATGACCAATTTTGATAGATCCCGACCGTACACTCTGACCCTGTTCCCAAAGTGGAATCTGTCATAGGTCATAACAAGGCTCAACTCTAATACATTTTAGACCTTATCTATCACAGCAGCTATCACACAATGTGTGTTCATTATAGACCTCACTTCCATTTCAAGTGAACTATTGGTACATGCACTCTCCACAGATCTGAACCAGCTACAGTTTCAATCAGATGTAGATTCCCACACATTATACCTGGGTTTTGTGTAGCTCCTTGTGGTATAATGTGATCAAATCTGTAAGAGTAGTTTCCATGTGTCTATGTGAAGGCTGGATTCCAGAGGTATCAGAAAGTAATTCCTATCATTAATGTGACTGGGTAAAATTGATTGGAGAAACATGATTTACTACAAAGTTACTTTTGCTGTTATGATGTGGCAGCAAGAACACTAGTTTGTTGTTTCTTTAGGAATGAGAATGGTATTCAAGGCATGAAATACACTGTACTGTTTTAACTATACTCTATAGAAGGATTATATTGTTTGGTAATTAAAAAGGTATAGAAGGTACATGTAATCTTATTAACCCTGGTATTACAAACATAGAAATGTAAACATATGCAAGATAAAAAATTTTCTTATACAAAACATTATACATTTTCAAAAAGTATACTAAGCTTAACAGTTATAAAGCAGCAGGGGTAGCAAACAGTAGCTTTTGCATCCAACCACACCTCAAAGGTACTCCTCTCAAATCAGCCCACACAGCCCATAAAGCCAGTGGGCCAGCCCACCTCCTTGCCTTCCCAGTCCTGTTGAGTCTTTTTCCATTTAGAGTTATGCACCAGTCATGTGTATAGAACAAGGCAATATGTGTTGTGGAAAAGTTACTTGTGCATGCATCACATAAAGAAGTATGGAGGTGTAACAAGGGTTGTATATGTATATATGTATATGAATATTACATAAAGACTTACTAGGGGCAATGGAGCTTAACCTTGTAATGGATGTGGTATTGGAATCAAGGCATGCATTATCTTGAGCAGCAGTGAGGGTGAACCCTACAACTTTTTGCTGAAGTCCTATGCCTAGAACAAGGTTCCTAAAACTGGCTAAAAAAAATAAGGTCAATAATGCTAAACAAAGTCTCTGAGTATATTTTCATATGATTAAAAACAGGGTAATATAAATCGTTTAGGTTAGCTCAGTTTTGTTACCCGGGTTATTATTGACTATTTTTTTCAAATTTTTTATGCAATTTTGTTTTCCTGTCTGGTCACTCAATTGTTGTCATTCACCCTTCATACTGCTATGAATTAGCTAAAGATTTTATCCAGACCTATACAACATCTGGATATTCTGTCATGTAGATTTATTGTTATAAAACCAAACTGAACGCTTGTGTTTGGAAAAAAAAAAAGATTTTAAACTTGATCATGTCCATATTTCCTGAACACCAGGTATAATAAATATTCTGTAGATTATAATTATCTACTCCATTAAACAAAACCAAAATATTACAGTTATCTCAGATGACCTTGGGTATCTCTGTGCATCTCTGAGTAACATAGATCATGTCAGTATGTTTATGTCTACCTTTGACAAAATATTCTAGCTGGATTAGATTGTTTGTCCAGCATCACATCATCATATACTATAAGATTATAAATGAATCCATCTAAGTCATCTACAGATGGGGCTTCATCAATATCTGTGATAAAATCAATAATATCACAATCTTTATTAACTGATTTTGCTTTCTCGTTAAAATCCTTGAGTACTTTGTAACAATGCTGATCATCTACAGACTATGCAATTAAATATAGTTTGCTCCATCTCAACCACCTCATTATTAAATGTAATAATTGTGTTTTACCTGATCCAGATGGACCTATTATAATTATCCTTATCATATTTGGTAATGCTGGATGGTGCTTTACTGGTTCCTGTTTATGTGTTGCCGAAAAGTCAATTATTGTATCCATATTATTAATAATAAGAGTTTATATTGTGTTCAATGTAGATTATCTACACCCACAACTGGATTGACAACGATAGTAATGAAAACGACGTGCATTAACAGGTAAATGTGTAAAATGTGGTACACAAAAACATAAATTTATCTCCATGTCTGATTCAAGGATAAAGACAGGTGGAGATATTACTGCTGCTTTAGGAAAATTACATGGATTACCATGGGCTAAATACACCAGTAAGAAACAACTTTCAGGATATAATTATTGTGTTCCTGGAACTCGATTTGATATCAGACTTGATGATCAAGACCAGGAGAGTATCCAGTAAGATTGATCAAGCATGACGTTGCTTATAAAAGTAAAGTTTTGCTGCAGCTGCATCTTGCAGATGTAAAACTGATTCATGCATTAAATTCTATACCTAATAAATCTCAGAGAAAAAAATCGCTAGTTTTCTAATAAAACCCGCTATAAAAAGTAAAATGATGCTAGGGGCTGGTCATTAATTCTATAATTGTTATAATGGAATCTATTTATTATAGCCTAAGAGCTTATTGGAGAGGCAAAGCAGTGATCACTAAACTTTTTGAAGCAGCAAATGTTTTACGTTCTGTTGCCGCAAATTGGTTAGTACGACAGGCAATATGGCAAATTTTTCTACCACCACCCAAAAAAATTAAATAAGCACATTTTGATGTTAGTGTTCATAACGAAGTTCATCAAGCAGATATTTTGTTTTTACCACACGATACTTTTAAAACCAGTGGACGAAAGTTACGCACGGACAAATACGCATTGACTGTTGTCGACGTTGCAAGTAGATATAAAGAAGCGGAACCATTTTCAACAAAGACAGCATCTGAAGTTGCATCTGCATTTGAGCGAATTTATTAACGTGGTGGTCTACAGTATTATCTTTGATGAAAATACATAACGTTAAAATCAGACGAGTACATTCTGAAACTCATCGTGATCAAGCAATTGTTGAATGATTTAATCGAACATTTGCTGAGCGGTTATTTGGGTATCAATACGCGAAGAAAGTCCGGTGAGAGATATCGTAAATGTGTTGCAAGGTTACCAAGTGTGATATCTGCATTAAATAATGAAATTACTCGTACAACTTCCATGAAACCTTCTCACGCAATAACAAAAAAAAAATATATATATACCACGCCGTGAACAACAAATATTAGGTAATGTAACTGTGATATATTTATACGCACCATGCAGTGGAGTTTGAGGGTGGGAAAAAATAGCTACTAGCCCTATCTGGAGTGTGACAACACATACAATTTCTAGTGTGGTTAATTCCACTGGAAGACCTGCAATCTACAGACTATATTCTGCTGCCCCTTAACGTGGATTTGTGCGTGAACAATTGCAGGTAATTCCTACAGATACACAATTACCACCAGGTTCAATTATGTAAATTAGCACCAGGGCGTCCAGCGCCCCGATGTCGATTACATCAAGACAGGTCAGCCTTACATTTTCATGTGTATGAGCAAGATCACTATTAATTCTATCTACGGTAACTTGTCTTGGATTATTATTCGAATATTGCCATAACATTATTGTGTTAAAGCTTGCACAGTGATTATTCTGTAGTTGTTTTAGTGTTACAATAATTTCAGTATCAATATCAAAGTCACCGCTTATTATTTGTTTTGTCACATTGCTTATAAGACGCTATTTTTTTCCTTAAGACAACAAGGTCATTAGTAATTTCCTCAGTTATCACGTAATCTATGATAACCCTATTTAGTTGAGTTATTTTTTGACGCGAGATACTGCAAGATAGACTAAGTTTGACCATTCAATTCGACCATCTACAATCCAGATATCTGTATCAGAGATAGTCCCTGCGACAAATGAATCGTTATATAGTATCCTCACGTCCACGGTGATTTGTCCATGCTCAATGCACTCTCAACAATATCAACAGTGACCAAAACAATGTCATTCAATACAATATTTTGTACTCTGGCACTTTCAGTGTCTCCATCTGGAATTTCAACTTCAATATTCTGTCGTCGAGTATCTGCTGGGCGATAACATAATGGTACAGATAGATTTGAAAACTTTTCTTTATGTAACGTAAATAAATTTTTTTTGCAATTCATCACGAACCATCTTTCTACTTGCGACTATGAAATCAGTGGGTCTCCATAAAGTCCAAAAATCATTCATAGTTGTCTCTGGAATTACTTTACGCATTATCTCACATTGTATTTTATCTGGCTGTAGTCGGATTAATCTTTTAACTTCTTTCAGCAGCTCATCAATGGATCTATGGTCACAGTTTATTTCCTCGTAATAATCTACATTTTTCTTTAGCCATTCATGTGGAGACTGTCCAACAAAGGGTGGTGGTTGACCATGATCGCCATACATAATCACAGCAGTATTCTTTGTCAATAACCATTCAAGAATTTTTTTAGCGTTTCTAACGACACTGTGCATATCTCGTCCCATATAATATACTTAGGCATATATTTTTAACCCATTCACTCAGGAGTCCGCGTGTCTCCGTACCATGTAAAGAAACTATGATAATGATAGGTGCATGATTTTACTTTTCGTTCTTTTATTTCTCTAGGAAGCTTATGTGTAGGTGTCAAAACAATTATGTCATAAATAATTTAATCTCACGAGTTGTTTTAACTCAACCCCCAAACCTATTCAGATCAACAGTCTTATGTCTAGCCACATGATCGTACACAGATGGTGCAGATGACTTTGATATTTGATTATTATTTCTGTAATATATTTCCTTAATTTCAACATCGACAGATTCAGAATAACTAAGTATATTTTCTTGCTTTATCCTCCATGTTCCCCACTCACCATTACCAAGTAGTCGATTTAATAAATCTTTATATCTTTTGTTTATATAAAATGAATCCGTAGTGACTCTAACAGCGTAACGAGGAAAAATCTATTTATCATCGACAGTAGATTTATAGAAACATAGGCTAGCATCGAAGATCTTAAACGAGTAAACTGGTGAGTCGCCCTCCATATAGCTCACAATGGCACCTAGTTTGGTCCCATCTGATAAATAAGAATTACATCGTCTTATAAACGTGTTTTTCTACGTTGTAACAGCGATTGTAAAATCTAACTCAGCATCGTCCAAAATGAATCTTGTACAGTGTTGTTTATAGCCGTATGAACGAACTTGAGTAAACTTACCGATTATCTTTCTACGAAGATCTTTTGCAAGTTTTTCATCGTGCTCCTTGCATTTACGTATATTATTAATAATTTTAATAATGTCATCTTCAGCAAGATCAGAAAATTCTTTCCTGGCATCTTCAATATTAAATCTATCCGGTTCTTGTAACAAAACTTTCTTTTCTGGACTATAAGTGTATAATTGCTTCATTTACCCTCAACGATATTAAAATTCCAGCATCAAGGAATCCTAATAACTATTGGAGTCCAACATTTTTCAGATAAATGTCTTCCCAACCAAACATAACTAATTGGATGGAGATTTTCTGCGAACTCGAATGATTATGTACATGCAAATCCTGTTAAGGCAAAATCTGGTAAGGGTCCATTTATTGAAACTCTGGTCATGTCATGTGTAGGGTGTCCGAATCTTTCAAAGTATTTAGAACATACTCCATATCCTAGAAAACTTCCATGCAGCCATATCGACGGAGATAACATCATTATAATCGTATTTAGTATTCCATAATCAACCGTGTCCATATTCTATACAACTTTTTTTTGTACATCTTCAATAAATTCTGATCGTGTCGTTTTCCATGATTTTTTTCTGTGTGAAATGGGCCGCAACCGATGGTACAGTAAAACAATTATTCAGTAGTTATTTAACTTTGTTTATTTTAATGCAAGATGTTCCATTTCTTCATGAAGAGATTCTGTACGGTAAATATCATCGTTAGGTCTTACAAATTGATCAGAATCGTGTTCTGAACTTTGAAATAACCAAACAGATACAGGTTCACTTTTACTGATATGTTTGATAATATCAAATATATGACCATTATAAAAATTTAACCATTCTTTCTCGTGGAAATATTGTTACAGCATCAGTCCATGATCAATAATCGATATAGGGCTTCCATTTTTATATATTTTGGTTCGTATATCTCTCTGGTTAGCGCTTTTACTGTTATTTGAAATCTTAATAACTTTTCTAGTTCACCAACATCCTTAATAGATGCACCAGTATATTTAACCGTTTCTGCCCGTTTACATATTTTTTACGTCCTAAGTCTGTTAAGCCATTAACACGTATAGCATATGTGAAATGTTCTGTAACTCATTCAGCTACACAGTTTATTCTTGACTCTGACAGGCTCATCGGTTTGAGATCCGCAACTTTAGGTTTATCATTCAGCAAATAAATTGCATAGACAACATTAGTTATGGAATAACGGGGCTCAAAATATTGCCTATCAATACCGGTCAGTATTCCAGGTTTGGAATTATTTTTTTTAAAAACCATACTATTTCCCTTCTGTATATGAACGGGATCTCTTTTACCACGAATGATCCAAATATCATCATCTGTCTCTACAATAACTTTTATTAAAATAAAATATTATTGATTATCAAGGTGGTTAATAATTACTTTTCCTCGTTCGTCATTCATCATATTAACAGTATTTCCAACTCTGAATCATAAATGAGCAGCTCAGTCATCACGAAATTCCCTTTTGACTTCACGGATACGTCTGCTTATATCCACTTTCGTTAAAGATAGATTTTACATCGAAACACTAAATGTGTATTTTGGTAGTTTTAGTCTATCAAGATCAAATCTTGGATAAGATGGTTCAATTGCTGATAATTCTTCCATTATTGTAATTAAGACAAATATTCAAATTTTATTTTATTTTATAAACATAATGATGCAAACAGCAAATAAGTGTGTTTGGTTGAAAAATTGGACATATTTCTTATTGTAATAAACCATGTGTAAGCAAATAATGCGGAAATTATATGCAAAGCATCCAACATGTAAGTACAGGACCAAAACCATGTGTTCAGTGTGGTATTAGAGTTAGAGGAAAGAGACAATTATGTGTAAAATGTGATAGAAAAAATAGAGAGAACTGAAACGTTATTATGACAAAAAATACCTTGACAGCTAAATCTATGAAAACTGAAAAGGATTATCTGATCAGATGATTTCAAAATAATGACTAATAATATATGTATATATATATATATATATATATATATATATATATATATATATATATATATATATATATATATATATATATATATATATATATAATGACTCAGACAAAAAAGACTCAAAACAAAATGAATCACGATGTCAAAATGATTGACAAAGAATTGATAAGACAATTGAGAATTGAGTATATAAATAAATACGAATTTTTGAGACATTCAATATATACAAATTAAGAAACGTCCCGAAATGGTGTTATTAGACACTGTAGCCTGAAAAAAAAACCAGTCGGTAGTCTTAATAAATTTGGTTATTTTAGATTTAATATGAGTGGAAATAAAAATTATTTCTCACATAAGTTCATATTCGAGTCGAGTGTTTCCATGGAGTCGTTAAAGATGGACTTGTTTTTGATCGCCTTGATTGGAATTCCCAAAATAACCATTTATCTAACCTATAAGCAATTACACAGAGTCAGAATTCCAGACATAGAAATACAGGAAGGTATAATATATTTGGAAACAGAGCGATTAAATCCATAACTGCAGAGACATGTCAGGAGATAACTTTCCCATCAATTAATGCAGCTGCCAGATATTTTGGTATACATCCACAATCGCTACAATTTGTCGCAAATAAAACATACAGGTCAACATATTCTATAAAATATGATCAGCCGATTATATTTAAATACCTCAAATAACTGTATACGCTTAACTCAAGACAGTATTATTTCAATGTATATAGTTAGACTTTGTCAATTCTGCCAAGAGTTTTGTTTAGTTACAACTACAGTTATGGGTTCGACTTCACTATCGCTGTCCTCAGTTTCACGGTCATTTATTACAGAATCAAATAACATAATATTTCTCAATTTCATTACTCGATTGTCTATCATTTTTGTCTTTCGTATTCGTGAAACAAAGCACTTTTTATCTTTTCGATTGCATGCGCTAGAGGTGCAAATAACTTCACCTGTGTGTCGTTTACCATAGCTAAAGATTCTAACATAGGATTATAAATTGATTTTACGAATCGGTAATTGGAAGGTAATGTGAATTTATTTTGAAATTTTCTCTGCTGTAATAATTGAAGATCATACATAATCTTTTGAGGATCAAGATCATAAGATAATCTTATGCCGTTATATTTTAATTTTTAATAGCAGAAATAATATCACCAATACTTTCACTGTTCATTATATTTCTTTAAAATTATAATCAAATTGTAAAAATTGTGGTCCCCATGGTGGGTCAGCATTGTTTGGTTTTTTTTAAGAATAAAGACAATCTTTCTAAGAATCATTTATGACAATCGTCCATTCTGAGAATTACAATAATCAATCATTCTGAGAATTTCAATAATCAATCATCCCGAGAACTGCATCAATCAATTATTCTGAGAGTTACAATAATCGATCATTCTAAGAATTACAATAATCAATCATTTTGAGACTACAGCAATCAATCATTCAGAGAATTACAATAACCATTACTGCAATCAATTATTTGAGAGTTTCAATAATCGATCATTCTAAAAATTGCAATAATCAATCATTTTGAGAACTACAGCAATTTATTATTCTGATAATTACAATAATCTTTCTGAGAATTGTAGGAATCGTTTATTCTGAGAACTACAGTAATCATTTATTATGAGAACTACAACAATCGTTCTTTCTAAGAATCATGCTCTGAGAATCGTTCATTCTGAGAATTACAATACTCGTTCATTCTGAGAATTACAGCAATCGTTCATTCTGAGAATTACAATAATCGTTCATTCTAAGAACCATTTTTTGACAATCGTCCATTCTGAGAATTTATATAACCAATCATTCTAAGAATTACAATAATCGTTTATTATAAAAACTACAGCAATTATTCATTCTAAGAATCATTTTCTGACAATCGTCCGTTCTGAGAATTACAATAATCGTTCATTCTGATAATTACAACAATCGTTCATTCTGATAATTACAATAATCGTTCATTCTGATAATTACAATAATCGTTCATTCTGTTAATTACAATAATCGTTCATTCTGATAATTACAATAATCGTTCATTCTGAGAATTACAACAATCGTTCATTCTGAGAATTACATCAATCATTCATTCTGAGGATTACAATAATCATTGATTTTGAGAATTACAATCATTTATTCTGACAACTACAATATTCGTTTATTCTGAGAACTATAGCAATCTTTTATTCTGAGAATTGCAGCAATTATTTATTCTGAGAACTACAAAAAATCGTTGATTCTGAGAACTACAGCAATTGTTCATTTTGATGAACTTTGCTTTCCCCAATTATAAAGAATGGGACACATATTGCCTACATCGCCTGCGAACCTCGGACCGTGAGTATCACAGTCTAACGATAATACCACTAGACCACTGGCCTGTCTTACATATTCTTGTGCAAATGATTATTATAAAGGTAAGCATCAGGAAAATTATGTACGAGCAGCAGATACTGAATAAAAAATATAATTATTATAGAACTGTAGCGTGAATTGATTCAAGTTTTAAACATGATGCAGAGAATGCACCATACATATAATAACATTGCATTTTCTGCATGAGTTGTCGTCCGTTAAAGGATGTGTTACGAAGCTATAAATAACCTTCAAATTGAGTAGAATTTTTAGGCTATTATGGCCAAAATATATATCAGTATCTCTGCCTTTTGCAAATTTGCTATTAGCACTTAATTGTTAATGGATAACAGATAAATAGGTAATAATTATCTGAAAAACGTCCATATAAAACCTCGACTATTGGTTGCTTGATACAGAAAGGGAGATAACCTTCTATTGTTCAGCAGAATGACAGAGCAGAGTTATCGCGCTTAATTATATATTCTAATACCATTGATAAAAATGGATAGTTTTTATCAGCGTTTTGAAATAAATTTATTATATAATAAATTTGCAATTAAGGATAGTAATTAAGAAAATATTTATTTTATCTTTGATTTGTCAGAGGATACAGAAGCATTTTTTTGTGATTTCGTTTATTTGCGAACAACACTTAATTCAATTAAACATCTATTATAAATATTAATAATAATGAATATTGAATAACCCCACTCAGCTAGATTTCTCGAGAGCGACTAGAGGCAATTGAAAATATTTACCTTTACGTGATTCTGTTAAACAGCAACTACAATCACGTCAGGAATCTCAAGCTGAATTTGAAGAGGATACAAAACAATTATTTAAACCTATCACTGAGACCACTAAACTTCTTCTACCCTCGCTAGAGAAAACCGCTGAGTCAACTGGAGAAATAGCAGAAAGAACCAAGAAAACAAAAAAAGATTCTTAGAGAACTTCCTGCCGAAATAGCTGCTGTTCAACCAGTGCAAGAAATACTTGAAATAGGTGATAAAAAAGATCTCATACCAAAACCAGAAGCCAGGGTTAATATGGTTGATAAGTTTACTGAAGACGCTATTAATCTTATTTTTTTTATAAAAAAAAAAAACGATTATATAAACTTAATTGAGATTGCGAGTAATTATCGTGATTAAATCGATTTTCAAAATCCGAATTCGCTCATGATCATGTAAGTGAGGATAATTGGCATAAATGTATATATCGTATTCGCTATAATACTAATCAAGCTCGAAAAAAAATCCAAATTTTATTGACTTTAAGAGTAAGATACAAACCTATATTACACAAAAACCATCATCACCACCATCAATACTACATATATTACAGCATACGAACACAAAGTATTGTCACAATCTCCAAAACCACGAACACAACAACAAAAAGCAAAGAAAAAAATATGAGGAAGAAAAATCTTTGCCGTCATACACCTCTTTTGGAAGCGGCCTTCCAAAACAAGGAAGTTGTCTTATTACTCAATTCCTAACAACGTCCTTGCTGATGTTGAACGACTAGAAATTCTAACTGGAGGAAAACGAGTTGGTAATAATTCCCCAAAAATCATTAATGAAGCAGCAGATATTTATAAATGATTACTTACAGGCGGTATCATGGATATTAATGTGTATCAGTCTCTCATTAATAAAATCGCTGATAATTATTATAGCAATTGAGCATGTAATTAAATATAATGACTATAATAAAATGATAGTACATAGTACTCAACGTGGACCAAACATGGTCAAGGTAATAAGGACTAGGTAACGTTATTCAGGGTCTATTTAGAAGGATAGCCCCAAAAGCAATACCATTTACAAAGCAACTGGATATGAATGCTATCGATGTTGCTCGTGAAATGTTGGTAATGTTGCTAGTAAAGCATTCTCAGCATTCAAAGATAGACTAGCACGATTAATACGCAGACCTCAAGTGGTCCGACCTCATACTGTGAAATTACCTAGCACTGAAGTTATGCTCGCATATATTAGTTAAAAATCAGGCCGCTAATCAAAAACTTGCCAAGTTGGCTGATGTACCTTTATCAGAAAAAGAAAAAAATATAACCTCCAGTCTCATAGCAGGAAGTGGTCTCATTTCCAGAAGGGGTCTTCGTTTTAGACGATAATAATTATAGTAAATATGTTTAAACGTATAAGTGATTCCGCATTCGACATGGACGCACCGGTACTCAATGATGAGTCTGTGCGTGATTATCAGTATTATTCTTATGACGCATGAATTCCAAATCATCGTGTAAGAATTGAACTTCAGGTTCATTATACAAGCAGATATTTCCTACCCGCAGAAGAGTTTATTGAAGTAGAAGGCGAAAATTAACAGCAGATAATACTGAATATAAAGTTGGTTTTGTTAATAATGGTATTATGGCGTTATTTGATAGCGCTACGTACATGATCGATGGAAAAATATTGAATCAATTCAGAAAGACGTTGACGTTGCTACAACACTTGGCCTTGTAAGATACAGCGAAGATTATTCAAGATCAGCTGGTCCATCAATGCTTTTTGTAAAAGACACTTCTAATTCTCCAGAATACCAATAATATGAAATAGGACTACCAAAAACTTTTGTCACAAACCTCCGATGTGGATGTACAAAGTATGATCATTAATGTAGATCCAGACTTCAATTTAGGATTTAGACCACGTCGATCGAGCGATGTTAAAAGGAAATGGAAGAGTGTTCTTATACACGATTCCGCTGTCACATATCTTTGATTTATATAGGAATGTCAGAAAGGTTATTTTTGGAGTTAAACATACAGTTGTACTAGTACGAAAGGCTATAGACGACGATGCAACATGGAGAACCCTTGGTGCTGATGTTGGTAGAGTAATTCTTACAAAACTTTCATTATGTATGCTGGTGATGACTCCATCAATATCTTAAGAAAATCGGTTACTATTTATTATGAGTCAAGGTGGTAAATCAATTTTATCATGGTTGACGATGCCCACATAAGCTATTCAGAGTAACACTAATGGGCAAATAGCAACTCAGCAGGGAGTTCCTGCACCAAGACACATATTTATTGCAATACAAGATGCTACACGAGTAAACTCACAAATTCATAGTATTATTATATTTGATATCCTCGGTGTTTCTGAAGTTTCTTTAAGGATAAATGGACATCAAGAACAGTCGGAAGATATATTACTAAATTTCGATCAAAATCATGTAGCACGTGCATATCATCGTCTTATAACGTTTATGGGTCGTGATCAAAACATTGATACTGGCTTGCAAATATCACAATTGGATTTTACAACTTTATATCCGATTTATTATTTTTCGATCGAACATTTAGTTTTGACCAGACAATTAGTAGTCGATATACATTTTCGAGCTATCTGTAACGATAGGAGCTATTGCTAATTACAGAGCAATCGCTGTTATACTTAGCGATAAATCAATGCTTCTTGAAGGTGCTTGTAGACGAATGAGAGTCGTTAATGGCCCAGTAGAATATATGCAACAAGTAATTAGATAATTTATGAATAATATAATGTTACATAATCAAGCAAATGTTACCATGACCTCTGGTCAGATCAAAAGACTGCAATCAGCATCAAATAATAACTGTGGAATAAAAATATAGCTCAAAAAGGAACAAATGAGCGGTTGAAATAAATTATCGTTGACCGAGAGTCAATTAAAAAACTTCAGTGAAGCCAAAAGGTCAAATAAAGGCGTCAAACTTAATTTTTCTTCGGGTGCTATCAAAGATACTTTAAAAACGGGTGGCATATTTCCCCTTCTCACAGCTATACTATCATTAATAGACGCTGCAACCTCAGCTGTTTCAAAAGCAGCTGCATTAGGCGCTGTTGGAACAGCTGCTGGAATGGAATTAAAGAAAGCAAACCGACATGGAATAAAACGAACATAAGAAAAGTAAGTGGTCTCAGATTATCAGGGACGACACAATCATGGCACGGAAAAGATCTAAGACTTCCTAGGACAGTTTACTGGTATCGCCTATGTCCAATTTTGATTTACTCGATTCTGCTAAAAAAAATTAAAAAACTTCAGATGTGTTTTATGCGCGATCAATTACCAAAAATACCAAACAATATTTAGACTGGTATTATTAGACTCGATAAAAATTTTGGACCTGGCACGCATTGGGTCGCTTATGCAATTGATCCACGTGGAATTATATATTTTGATTCATATGGATTAGCGCCTCCAAAGGAATTTTTTGACTATGCTAATAACATGTAAAGTATTCCAGTCTGGTAATCAACGCTACCAAGACAAACGTTAACTAATCCACCAATATGTGGTCGTGAGGTACTTAATGTACTTGATGCTATATCAAGATCAACAAAACCACCTCATAAAGTTGTGCATTAATATACCACGCTGTCACATTTAAACAGACATCAGTAAATATAATGGTATATATTTACGGAAGATCTGCTCGTGGTAAAGCTCATCAGCACGGTAATTTATTTAAATATGCTACCCTCGATCAACTCAGAAATGAGATTGATGATTATTAAATATTACAAGTGTGGATCAAAATGAAGTTGTTTTTCAGGAAAAACAAGGACGATTAAAGACGAGTAATATACAACTGCCAGATGCACTTATATGAATTCCTAATGTAGTTGCTGATAATATTGTTACTTTTACTGATCAGGGTAAAATACAAGATTCAGGTAAGTCAGTTAACGATTAACGATAAGCTGGCGATGCATTTACGGGAGACATTATTATGAATAGAAATAAATTACAAGTCTTGGAAATCCAACCAAAGATAATGAAAATACATACACGATCAAGAATCTAAGTACGTATAAGCCAACGGTGGTATAATGCGTGCATTTCTCAACATAAATAATAATGGCATTATTAATATCAGAACACCAGAATCTGATTTTGATGCTGCAGCAAAAAAAAAATAAAAAAAAATAGGTCGATGATAAAGAAGTTCCAATTAACAATGAAGTAAACACACTCAAAACTGATTTGACTAATGACGTAGGTACGTTTTGAAATTTTCGCAAAAACATGAACAAAACTACCAGCGAAGTTTTTGGCACTCCACTAACTGTTGACATAAAACTTGCCGATATTAACACAAAAACTCAACGATATTATCAGTGGAATTCCGGATATTGTTAAATAAAATCTAATGTGATTAAAATTCCTCACCAGCAGATTAAAATATCGTTTATACGGTTTCTTCTGGAAATCAAACATGGTCTCAGCAAAACAACACTCTCAAATATACCGCAGAGGTCACATATTATATAGATTGTCTATAGAGGTATATATTGTCCATATTTAGCAGTGCAAAGTTTAGGATATTTACCATATTTCCATGGCGTGACTCGACTGATGATTTCTCTGGAACTGTGTCTATAGTGTTAAACAAAGATGTCGAAGAAACTTTTATGCTGATAGCAAACGATAAAATATTAACTGCAGCGTCATCATGGTGATGTTTGGAATTCGTCGCTGAAACACCGCAATTAATTACGTAACGTAATAGTATAATGAATTAATTGACAGTCACTCATCGACGTTCAACGTCACAGATATAATCAAGCATGAGAATGTCTGATCGAACTAAAAAAAATCATGGACAATTATATAGTGAAAGTAAAAATTATCGTACACGTATGGTTGTCATTGATATAGCTATTTACTCAGTTTCTGCTATTGTTACTGAAGCCGGATTAATATTATCACCATTAACAATGTCATTAACAATGACAGCTCCAGCAGGTATAACATTTTTTCAACTTCAACGTCTATCGCAGGTATTCTCAGTGTTATTTCTAAAAAGATAGCTATATGTGCAAATGATAAATTGCGCGAATATATGATAAAATTACACACAGCAACAGCAACATATTCTAAACTATCTGGGTATATTTCCACGTATCTCAGTGATGGTAAAAAATCTGACGAGGAGTTCGCAACGATAATAAAAACCTACGATGAAGCATTCAAAATAGTGATTCTGGTTACAATAACAAAAGTATTAAAAAATGGAGAATTAAACAATAACAATAATAAAAATGTCAACGTCTGAACATCGTTCGGAGATTTGAGTCGAGAGAGTTCTTATAGCAGATCGTCACTAATACAACTCCTTCAAGAACTACGATTATAACAATAAGTTCGACCAATCCTGAATTTGGCGTTAACTTTCTAACCTCAATTCCAGTGAAAGAGATAGCATTAGCTCACTAACGAGTTTATTATAGCTGAACTAATATTATATCAAAACCATTTGGTGGACTAGAGCCAAATAATTCATTAGTATTTGCAAATAAGAATAAATCTGACGGAACTCCGGATTTGCAAGTAGTTAGTATTCCAACTGGTAGTTATCAAATAGAACAGATTAATGAAGAATTTCAACGCAGAATTAAATCTATTACAGGAAAAGAATAAAAAATAGCAATTACTGTTTACAAACCAACATTATCGTCTGTGATTGAAATAAATTCTCCTTATTATGCTGTAGATATTTATCAAAGTTCTATCAGATCAATATCAGGATGGCCTGAAGTTGCACCAGCTTATCAGGTTCCAAGAAAGCCACAGCGATCCGACTTCGTCATAGATGTTAAAATATTTATACAACTTCCAGAATATAGAAAACGTATCCATTTATAGAGAATAGGCATGCTTATCGTGGTTAAACATATTATGCTTTTTTATAGATCTCATACAAGGTAAGACATGTTCACTTAATGTTGAAGAAATTAACTCAAGATCAAGACCAATTAAATCAGAACATGAGCGCGTGTTAAATGATCTATGAAATTTATTTTCCAGCATCAATACATTTTATGACAATGATTTAAAAATCAGATAATTCAAACAATACAACATCTAAATCAAGTTGCAGCAGACTTAGAATATGTAAAGAAATCTATCATTGACAGAGAAAAAAAAAAAACATTAACCCAACTAGCAGATAGATTTTCTAGTTCTTACAAATGAAGACAGTCCAATGTTGAATTAGACTGTAAGTCATAAGCAGTTATTCACAACAGTATTTTTAAAACATTATGGAATTACCAAAGAACAGCTATCAACATTTATAATACCTGAATTTAACTCTGAGCAGCTAAAGAAATCGGTTAATAATCTTATTAATGAACACTTTAAAAGAATAGGTGAATCATGGACAAAATTAATCCCACCAGCAACAGTTCTTAGATATAATAATGACCCATTTTGAACAGGTCATCATATTTCACCTAATATTGTTAATATTACAGCCACCATTTCAGTGAATCTAGTATGCAATATAATTGATAGTAGTTACCACACAGATCTTTCAAAGTCTAACCAGGCTCAGCAGGGATATATATTATATTCATCCAGTATTCAAGCACCCTTCCCCGGTGGCTCATTGTATCTGAGCCAATAAATCAAGTCTACCTGCGTATACATAATCCATTATTATCAAGAATGAATTTTAAACTCACAAATCAGGATGGCAATATTGTGAACCTTAGAGGAGAGACGTTATATATTAATTCGTACATATGCTCATAGAGTAAATATTATAATTAGGAGAAAAAAAATAAAGATCTTTGAAATTTATTAATTTTTTTATGACAACATATTTTGGGTAACAAAACTGAGCTGGTCTGAATGGTGGGTGAATGACGAAAATTGAGTACCACGACAGGTAAAAGAAATTGCATAAAAGGTTGAAAAAAATAGTCAATAATAGGGTAACAAAACTGCGTTAACCTAAACGATTTATATTGCCCTGTTCTTAATCATATGGAAATATACTTGGTTAGAGACTTTGGTTTAGCGTCATTGACCTTATTTTTTTTCAGCCAGTTGTAGGAACCTTTCTTTTAGGTATAGAACGCGAGCAAAAAGTTGTAGGGTTTACCATCCCTGCTGCTTCTTGTGCAAGGGTGTGGCTCTCAGACTTTAACAAGCTTGCTTTAGGAAAGGAGAAAAAGCTCCACTGCTCATTGATTTTTTTTTTACCTTGAAGCTATTGAATTGTAAAAAGTTTATCTACTTAAACAAATGCATTACAAACACATGTAGTACGAGTTTCAAAACTAACTGAGGTTCTATTCCCAAACCCCAAGAGATACCCAGCTATGCAGCAGTAATTTGGTCACATAGAAATTGAAATTTAGGAAGATATCCCCATAGCCTTGACATTATATCTATTCTAAACAGGTATGACCATATAGCATGTCTAATGCATGTTTTGCATTTTATAAAGTGATCCCCAAGGAACTTGATGACATTATGCAAGGGTATAGAGTCTAAGGTGAGACGCTGATCTTGGATAGTAGGAGTGAAGTTTTTCATTCACATTATGCTTTTTTTCTGCAATGAGAAATAGAGGGGAAGCACTTAACAAACAAGATTGACCTTGTGAAGACTGGGTACATATGGGTGAAAAGGTTGTTGAAATTTTATGTGATATGAAATCTTAACTTCTAACTGGTATTGACAAACATTTTAATGATGCTTGCCCACAAACTGCAGTAGTGTACAGCCTATACCTACTTATGGTAAGGGTACAGAAAGTTGAGGTGTAGATGTCAAACTGAGGTGACCTGCCACAAACCATCACACAGTTAATTCCATCTGGTTTGGATGTAATTTTAGCAAGCCTAAAGAAAATGAGGCTGTTAACAAAAGTCACATTATTAGAGGCAATTTTACTGTTGGTAGCACATATAGTTACCACAGCATGGCCCATTGGTTGATTAATGAGTTGGATTAGCTGAATTTTTTGTGCACATTGCATTTTACCAACTCAGTGGTGTGTTTTGACAATTTACACAAATGATCTAATTGAGAGATTACAAGACCACACTTCTGTTATGTTGGGAAGGTACAACTTGTCACCAGGCTGAGGGTTACTATGGATCCATCAAACATGGGAGATGAAAAATATCTGCATTTATGTACTTGTACATCAATTTCTGGTCCAGGAGATGGAATTTAGATTTAGCATTTTAGTTGCTAAAGAAGGCTAAAGAAAGGTCATTTTGAAAGAACATGCATCCCCATAAATGTAAAGAACTAAAATATTTAAACAGGAAAACAACATAAATTGGGTCACTACTGTCAGGAGAAATATGTGATTCATATTCATAACCATGTTTGTCTTCATTACATCTCTTACATTCAAAGGGAGCAGAAATATTGGTTTCATGCTGTATGTTCACAGATTCTAACTCATCTGTCACACTGAACTTATAAGCAGGATATCTCCTTGATGATATTAAGACCTGATTCTAGAGGCCTTGACCTAACTTTCTATGTTAATAGGTACCAAATTATGCTTAGAAAACTGGAGTTTGTATAATGAAGATATCTAACAATAATGCAGAAATAAGAATGTCAATATTTGATAAGCAGATGTTTTAGGAGGTTCCTATGATCCAAGTTTTTTTTTGTGTGACTTTCATGGAACTTTTTATGTTGCAAAGTTATATTCTATGGGAACTAATATCTGCTTTTGTAACTTTTAGTGTTAATTATAACTACAATCATCTAAGTGATAGCATGGAAGACACAGCAGTAGTAAAAGGGTGCTGAGAGTTGAGCTGTGGATACTGTCACATTGAGACCTACTGTTAGTGTTCTCTGTCTTTTTTGCTAGTACATACTCTAATACTGTCAGTCACAACAATTACATTGGATCCAAGCAGACAATTTTAAAATTTTTTACAACTACATGTATTTTTTATTAACATAAATAAAAAAATAACTACAACATTTATTTATTGCCAATGTGTTAAGTTGTGAATTTTTATGATGCAACAAAAACTAGAACTTGGAGTATATATATTACCTTGGAGCCAAAATTTGGCCATTTGCTATTGTTTGAGGATTCTTCTGTTTCTTAATGAAACATCTGATAGAATGTACCATTTAGGAAAAAATTACAAGAACATGAACTAAAGCATGATCATGTTTAATTTCATTTGGCACAATCATTATCAACTAATCAGAAGACTCATGTACATAAACTCACAATAATGAAAAGAAACAGCTAATGCACAGTGTTTGATAAAAAAATATCTTTTTCCAGCAGGTTTGTCTACTTCAGGGATATATAAGTTTAATGAATAATACCGGTTACTTATTCTGTTGCTTACAAAAAAAATTCAAATGAGAAAATCACTTCAAATTACTATTGCTACATATAATACAAATGTACATGTAAATTTATTTCTATGTTCACAGAACATTTATGATTAATTTAATGTATCAAGTATCACATGACCATAATCATAAATGGAAACTTTGATCTGTAAATACTTTCACTATAAGAAACAATACTGTCCACATTTTAAAATATATGCCTTCATAATTCATTGCTTTAATACATAATACTCCAAAATATAACAATTTAAAAATTAGCACAACAGATAAAGATCAACTGATCCATTAAACATTTGATATTCACATCACAATTAATATGTAATTGTGATACAGTTGATGAAATTATGAACCAGTGGAAATTTAAAGTAATATTCAGACATCAAATAATGCTGGAAGTTCAACATACTGAATACATTACAAGTCCAACATTAAATCTAAAACAATTCCTCAAGTAAAACACTGAGAATAATTTGATTATTTTTCTATTTATAAATGAAAAAATAAGTGTTTTATAAAACTAAACAGTAAACCAAAAAAAAAAACAAGGTTAAGTTCATGCAAATACATACTGAAAATGTGTGTAATAGAGATAATATTTTAGCAGAGTGCAAGTTGTGCTGCCAATACTAAATACACAAATGTAAAGTAAATTATCTGTCAACACCACAGAATGTGATAAAGCTTAAGGTGCAGAATTTTATTAATTTCCTGAAATAACCATGAAACCAACATGATGTTTTCATGCAAATAATGGTATTTCATGCATTATGGCAAATTTAGCCAGTGCAGAATCGCCACATTCATTAACCTTAAAACTACATCACTTTTTCTGTTTTTCTAAACCCTGAACAGTTCTAAATAATACAGTGTTGTATTTCACAAGAAATGGCATGGAGATTCTGACTCCCACAATTCATGCACCTTCTTACACTATTAGTTTACCAAGATGCTCTCATAATGAAACTGTTCTCTTTCAACCACAAAACTAAATAATTTGATTTTTGTTTCAAAATAGTAAAACTTCATTAAATTTAATTGATTGGTTTTCAAATCATTGGGTCCTACTTTCAAGAATGGAATGAATTTATGCATTTAAAATTGTTTTATAGGAAATATTAAGAAATATTAACAGGAATGTGTTGCAATTACTGAATGACCACTGTGCAGTTTTGTCCTCACACTTGAAGTGTCCTCAGAGGGAAACTGCACCCTATATTATTTAATTGTGACAACACTGGCTATAACCAAAAATGATTTGTTAGACCCTTATTGTATAAGTAAATATATACATAGAGCACATAGTCTACCACTTTACTGTTTTTAACGGAACTACATAATTAGGAATAAAGAAAATTTATACCAGATTTTAGGCTGGCTCCCAGGCTATAAATTTATTGTTTAGTTTTAAATAATGCAACAAGTATGGCTAACAATGTTGCCTGGTGCTTACAAGCTTTAAGTTTGTGCACTCACACATGTTCATATAAAGCATGCACATATCAAGATGAAAATAAAAGACATTCAGAATGCAGCATCTGACCATTGGTAAAATATTAAAAATAAGCTCCAATAGGACCATCACTGCCACATTTTTCAACATTCACAGAGCTTCTCTCTCATTACAGATGCTTGTAGTCAAATATCAATATAAATATGTGCATGACACCCCAAATCATACTGCCATAATTACTTTAAGATCTCTACAGCAGATAAGACATTATGAGCTGAACCTGACAACTGTGCACAAATTTCTTGTCACAAATTGCCTGTGTCTATGAAGGTTTGTGTAGTCATATATTTTTCTGTAGTTGAGTGGTGTGACCTTATGAAATATGCCAAAATAAATCAAATCTAACTCAATTTACATGATATGCATGTTACCATTCATGACTTCTAAGGGACCCACCAGTTCATTTTCAGGGTATGGGAAGTGGTAATGGGGGAGGGGTTTACATTGAGAATTTCTCAAAAAAAGGAGAAAAACATTCCCAGCTCTCAAACAGCTTTTTGTTAAAAAAATCTTGTTCTTTGAATAAAGACTTATATTTATTATATTATTACTTATTTGTTTCGGGTGGGAGGGGGAAAACATGGTTGCTTAGTTGGTAGAGCATCAGATTTGTAATCCAATAGTTGTGGGTTCAATACCTTCACAGGCCACAACAAGGGCAGGCTGACTCTGTCTGTCCATGGGAAAGGCACTTAGCATCTTCTTCCTTGGCATGATCTTAACAACCAACTAAGCAACATTGTTTTCCCCTCCCACCTGAAGAAAATAACAATCATAATAGATATAATTGGGTCTTTTGTGCTATATAATCATTAATGATATATCCATTAATGATTTTACTGTGCCATACCCTTTATCATTAATTGACAACATTAATAATGATATAGTCATTAATGTTTTTAATTTGCCATACACCCTAGTATTAGTTGACAACATTAATAATTATATAGCCACTAATGTCTATAATGTGCCATACCTCCTAGCATTAGTTGACAACATTAATAATGATTTAGCCACTAACGTTTTTAATGTGCCATACCCCCTAGCATTAGATGACAACATTAATAATGATATAACTGGTGGTCCCCTTTAAGTCTATGTGGAACCAGAAGATTCCGCAGGAGTTCAAAAATGTCTCTATTGTTCACCTCTACAAGCGGAAGGGGAACTGGCAAGCATGCGACAACCACCATGGCATCTCGCTATTATCCATAGCATGGAAGATACTGGCCAGAATTCTGCTAAACCGACAAACCATCTACCTGGAGCAAGGCTTGCTACTGGAGAGTCAGTGCAGCTTTAGACAGGATCAAAGCAGTGTGGACATGATTTTTGCAGACAGACAACTCCAGGAGAAATGTCAAGCACAGAATGTTGGCCTCTACACCACTCTTGTGGACCTCACCAAGGCTTTTGACACTGTGAGTCGTGAATGTATGTGGAGGATCATGGCAAAGTTTGGATGCCCTGAGAAGTTCATCATCATGGTCAGACTATTCCACGATGGCATGCTCGCTAGAGTACAGGATGAAGGAGAGTTATCCCTGCCCTTTCCAGTGACAAATTGTGTCAAACAGGGGTGAGTTCTTACTCCGACCCTGTTCAGCATGATGTTCACAGCGAAGCTGACCTACGCTTTCCATGAGGGTGACATTGGCATCAATATCCGGTTTAGGACAGATGGGAACATCTTCAACCTGAGAAGACTGCGGGCTAAGACCAAAGTCCAGGAAAACACCATCAACGATCTCCTCTTTGCTGATGACTGTGCTTTAACTGCTTGTACTCAGTCTGATATGCAAGAAAGTATGGATCACTATTCCAAAGCCTGCACAGACTTCGGACTCACAATAAGTACGACAAAGATGGAAATTATGTACCAGCCTGCACCCTCAATCTCCTACATGGAATCAAACATTACTATCAATGGCCAGAAGCTCGCTGTTGCTGACAAGTTCATCTACCTTGGCAACACCTTGTCACGCACAGTGTCCATCAATGAAGAGGTCACCCTCAAGATAGCTAAAGCAAGTGCAACCTTCGGCAGACTCCATAACTCTGTGTGGAATAGAAGAGGAATCGGCCTGAAAACATCATCAAGGTGTACCGCGCAATAGTACTCTTATACGCCTGTGAGATATGGATGGTGTACAGTCGTCATGAAAGACAGCTAAACTTCTTCTACATGCGCTGCCTCAGAAAACTGCTCTACATCAAATGGCATGGCAAGATTCCTGACACAGAAGTCCTCCAGAGAGCTGAGATGACAAGCGTCCATGCCATGCTCAGAAGATCACAGCTCTGCTGGTCTGGTCATGTCTGCCCTATTCCTGATGAGCGCATCCCGAAGAGACTGTTTTATGGGGAACTAACTGAAGGCAAGTTTTCCATAGGAGACCAAAAGAAGCGGTACAAGGACATGCTCAAAGCCTCAATGAAGACATGTGGCATTGATCCAGACAGCTGGGAGCAGCTTGCTGAAGACAGAGATGCCTGGTACAAACAGATCAATTCAGGCGCTGCTGCTTTTGAAGAGCAACAGATCATCAAAGCCAAACACAAACGCCGGCAGAGGAAGAGCAAAGACAGCGCAAACCCTCAATCGATCCAGGCCCCAGTCATTCCATGCCTTCTTTGCCCTAAACACTTCAGAGTGCAGATTGGCCTCACCAGCTATCTGCACACTCAGACTAGCCCTGACGTGAAGTCATGGTTGTCTTCGAAAACGAATTACAAACAACAAGTTGACAACATTAATAATGATATAGCCACTGATGTTTTTCATGTGCCATTCCTACCCTAGCATTAGTTGACAACATTAATAATGATATAGCCAATGTTTTTAATGTGCCATTCCTAACCTAGCATTAGTTGACAACATTAATAATGATATAGCCAATAATGTTTTCAATGTGCCATTCCTATCCTAGCATTAGTTGACATTAATATTAATATAGCCATCAACTGTTTTTAATGTACCATACCCCCTAGCATTAGTTGACAACATTAATAATAATATAGCCGTTAACTGTTTTTAATGTGCCATACCCCCTAGCATTAGTTGACAACATTAATAATAATATAGTTATTGACTGTTTTTAATGTGCCATACCTCCTAGCATTAGTTGACAACATTAATAATAAAGCCATTAACTGTTTTTAATGTGCCATTCCTAACCTAGTATTAGTTGACAACATTATTAATAAAGCCATTAACTGTTTTTAATGTGCCATTCCTAACCTAGCATTAGTTGACAACATTAGAATGTGTAAGCAACCAGCTGAAATCACAGAATTTTAAAGAAATTATATTTAAACTCCTAATTCAAGCCTATGGATACAAAACAGTCAAAAGCATGTAACAAATGGATCATAAGACAGAAGTAAAAGTTGTGAACAAAATAAGCATGTCTCACAGAAGACAAAATAAATAGAAACTAGTATATATTTAAAGAAAAGAAAAAGAAGAGAATAAAGGGGAAAATTATAAGGCAACTATAGGTCTCAAACTGCTACTCTCTTTTGCAGTATCACTAAATTAAAACCATTTTACCTTTACACCATCGGCCTACATACAAGAAATAGCTGACAGTATTTAATGTGACATGGCAAGGTTTCTTTTTTGTAATAAATATATCCAAAGCCTCTATTATCTGCCTTTTTAGCTTTTTAAAAGTAAAAAAAAAACAGATTTTATATATTGTTACATTAAAAAGTAAATTCAAATCATACAATAATCCCTTTTTCAATAAGTATTTCCCTGAAAACTGCTGTAATCAATTTTATTAGTTTGCATTGTATTGTACTGGTAGTAGGTCTATATTAAAATCTTGTTTTAAATGCAACAGACACAACAATAATTTTATGCCACGTATTCAAGAAATAGAAAGAAAATAGTGACACTTATGAATATTGCATTTTGAATGTGCCTATTTCACCACACATTAATGCATGGGTGTGATTCACATTAGTCATATTACAATCATCTCTGCTGAATGTCAATATATTGGAAATAATAGAAAAGTAGAAAACAGAAATACAATGCACTTTAAAATGATCAAAATAATGAAAAAAATACATGGAGACTTAATTTCTTACCGTTATTCCATTTTATCAGCTGCTTTTTCTTTTCCTTCTTATTGCTGTGAACCTTTTTTTTTGAATGTGCAGCTTTCCCATCAAAATATTCTAATTAAGATTTGTGCAAAAGAATGCCTCAAACCACAATCAGATATGGAAGTAGTAAAATAATACATCTCGCATACAAATAGCAATCACCATTTTAATATCAATTTCATTGAAGGACATTTTGTGTTACTGTAAATTAAGCCTATACAGCAATTAATATGATTGGAGAAATCTAAGAAATGCATTTTCCTTCATCTTCTGCTCATTAGTGATGAGCGCAAGTAAGAGCATGTATAAAATTTACATGTGCATTGGATGGTTACAAAAAGTGTCTTCTGTCAAAAAATCAAATGGGTTTCTGAATGCATTGTTAGATTTTGAGGACTTCTGAGAAGTAGAAATCAGACAAAATCTGAGTTTTCGATTGCACACATATTTGTATGAACAAAAGTAACTTGATTTTATACTATTTCATTATATGTGTACATATTTTGCAGTTGATAAAAAGTGTATATGGCATAATGAAAACAAATAATCTTACATAAACTTTATCACTAATTTGGTGAAAATGGCTTTTACTGAACCTAGTCTTTGATAAAGTTCCATGACTATATATGTTACAGTTTTAGATCACTGGTGTAAAACCCAGTTACCTAACATTAATGCTTATGGGGACATAAGAACAGAGATACCCGTGTCTTGTCATTGCAAGGTTTGTAAGATAAGCTATTGACTGATATGATAAAAGCAAAATGTACAATCAAATACAAAATAATTTCAAATGAATAGAATTGAAAGCAACGTAAATGCTTTCATTAATGCAAGCACCAATCATAAATGCAGAAATATGGCTATTATATTAAAATTGCCCTAAATCGACCATTAATTAGACAACAGGTGGTTATTTTATAGAGGTCTGATAACTATACTCAGATGGGACTAAAACTGACTGCCAGTCTACATATGATGCTATTTAAGAGAGGGGTTGATTTAAGTTAATTTCTCTGTATTGTAATTGGTGAACAAGGTTGCAAAGATCTCGTGTATGAAAAAGTTCAAACAAAGTGGGGAAAGAAGCAATATACATTATGACTCCAAATTTTGCAAAGTTTAAAGCTTACACACTCAACTGTAAGTACCCACCACTAATTGAGTTTCAAACACACTCAACTGTAAGTACCCACCACTAATTGAGTTTCAAACACACCCAACTGTAAGTACCCACCACTAATTGAGTTTCAAATTAAAATCAAGGATATTACAAAATGCACAAAATTATGTCAATTCAATAACTGATTTATAATTTCCAGCCTCATTGTTTTTTAAGGGGTCTCTAACACTGTCATCTCTGTTCATGTATCAAACCAAATGGGAGTTTCTTTACAGCCACAACATCTGCATGGGTGAGCCTATTTTTTTTTCAGACAACAGGAGTGAACTTGCTTTTCATTGTGATAATGTTAAATAATTCATTAAATTTCCATAATCCATGGTATTTCATCACTTTGATCCAATACACATACAAATTACCTTGCCCTGTTCAAATTTTGGGGAGAAGGATTTAAGTTGTAGTTTGCAAATACTGGTTGCAGATAACACAGTTTTTATCTTCTATGTATCACTGAAAATGGACTTTTTCAGGAATTGGAAAAGGACAGCAAGTAGGCTCATTGTTTACCCTAAAAACTTCCATTTGGTTTGAAAAGGGCACTCTGGCAATAATCAGGTTATAAACTATAAATTAATAAATGAAATGACAAAGTTTTTGTAAAATTTTTACATCCTCAATTCATTTTTAAAATCAGTATGAGGGTGCAAACTGCTAAGAGGGCAGTCAAATACTAAATTACATTTTAAACAAGTAGCATTACACAAACAATCCCAAAATGGAAGTTGATATAAAAGTATGTAAATGAACTAAACAAGCCTTATGGTGTTGAAAGCTGGTGTTGTATATTTTTGGGGGTGTCAAATTTCCATATGGCTACAAGCTGTTGATGAAGACACAAGTCATGTGAAAAGTCTGTTTTGTAATTTAAGTGTAGGTGCATTTAAACACTTAGAAAGCAGTATATGAAAAATCTGGATGATTATGCAATAAGATTTTAATATAACATTTATGTTTTTCAGGTGTCAACACTATTGTGAACATTAAATACATGTTAATAATGTCTTCAATGCACTTGACAGGTACACAATTTATGGGGATGTTGCATTATTTTGTCTTATGATAAGCTTGGGGGCACTAAGGAAACATCAAAATACATTTTTCCTGTGGATGTACAATTAGACACAAATATTACCTAAGTAAATACTGTATTGACAACGATCAGATATTTGTGTGTGGAGTTCATATGTCCCTGAGTTGCTTATTGAAACTTAAAATCACTTATAAAAATTCTTGCCTTCCATAAGCAATTACATTATTATATGTGAATTCAGCAAAATCAAATGTTGTTTGTGAATCTTGTGAACCTTGCATTATATGTGCAAAGTAATAGATGTTTTCATATAACCTCCACTATTAAGAATTTTATTCTGAAATTTCCTAATATAAAATTAACAGGTTAGAAATCAACTTCTATATAACATTAACCAAAACTGAAGCTGTCTAATGTCTTTAATACAATTAAACAAAAAATTATGCTAAACTATTTTCGGTTGATAAAAACTTTTTTTTAAATGTCCATATTTATTTTATAACTCATTACAACTGTGAATTTGACCTCTGTAAGCAAACTGGCTGAAAACACAGTTTAAATAAAAGTCACAGAAAACTAACTTCTTCAAAGTTAAATTTTTATAACAAATGAAATTTTCATACATACATATGGATAAAGAAATAACAGTTTTTGATTGCAAAGGGCATCTAAATCTGGGTAATATCTTAAAAAAATTATTTATACATGTTACTTCATTTTATGGCTGAGAAGAAGAAAAAAAAAATGAAACTTAATATCTACATGATTTTGTTGCATGTACATATTCAAGAGTGCTTACTGTGTTACTTACCACACAAAAACAGATTTGACCTGCCAGTAGATAAAGGTCAAGCTCATTTAATTACAAGCATACAGCATGGGTCTAAATCTGCCAGCACATTAAATTAAGACATATATCCCAGTTAAGAATGCTTGCATCTGATCATGTTATAAATGTACACACTCTCACATGATACTATTAATACTATATATAAATAATAAAGAATGCAAGATAACCAGTAATTTAAAAAAAAAAACAGTAAGATTACCACAAATGTAATGTGATAAACTTGTCTTTGAATTTGCCCTACTAAACATGAGCTCTAAACTAGGGAATTTATTTCTGAATGATAAAGTGTGGACCTAGATATATTTTCAAGATAATATCTGCTCGGTAAAAAAAATGACAGCCTGTATCAGAAAACAGGACTCAAATATTTTATATGACTTTGGACTTGAGGCAGATCACATGACTGCAGAATGTGAGACACTAACAAGTCAAGTTACATAATAAGCTAAAGTTTGATTGAAACATCTTTATTGGTTCAAAAGTCATAACTGTGTATGAATCACTGATTTATATTTTGCCTTGCTGCGACTTTGTCAATGAGACAGGGGACACTGAAATGGTATGTTACACACTGTCTTGTCAAACTAATGGTCATGGTCAAAATTTCATTGAAGTATCTTTAGTGTTTCAAATGTTATACTCTGTACAGATACAAGTCTTAGAACTGCATTCTCCTTTGCCATGGCACTGATGCTAAAGTTGGGTGCATCACTATATGTCACACTATCTACTCTTAAGATATATTTCTGCAAAGTTTCATGAAAATCTCTCCAACAGTTATAAGAGATGCAAGTAGCCCTAATATCACTCATCCTGCTGACATAACTCAACAGTTATCCGTTTCACTAAGCAGGGATCCTGTATAAATTATTTCCCCATGCTTTATATCATACTTATTACCTATTTTACTATATTCTTATAAAAATTGCTTCTAAAGATAAGTGCATAATTAATATACAATGTCTCTTGCTCAAAACCAAATCCATCTGAGATTTCAATATCAACTGATTTATCAAGCTTTATAGAAGTTGCATGAGAAATATGGTCTCTAGATAAAGAGACAAAGCTCAACCAATCAGATACAAGGTATCTCTTTAATATGCACTGATATCACATATTAAAGAAACTGCTTATAACAATGGTAATACACACATAATCTGGAACTAGGTTTCCAGAGTGTAAACAAGCTTTGCCAATCCAATACCAGGATAATTCATTAATATTTTCAAGATCTTCCTCTTATATCAAACCAATAAAAAATCTTGAAAATAATATTGGACTCCTTAATATGATTAATCAAAATGTATCAAAACTAATGTTGCTAAATTCCATCATTAAGATCACATCATTAACATGCACAAATTTTAGTCATAATCATACTCAACCAACATTTTGATAGAAAATCCTATATAAAAAAAATAGTCTCAAAGTGGTGACAAAAATTTTTATATCAGATTCAAGGTCATGCCATAAATAGGCATAGGTCTGACTCATAACAAATATCATTAAACAGCTTGGTTAAGATTGGGTTAGAAATGCAGTTTCTAAAGTGGCAATAAGGTCAATCATATTAATGATTAGCTCACTTATACAATTCATGCATATATCTTGTTTATAATATAGAAAACTTCATAAATAAAAGCCTGTTTACTTAGTTTGATAAAAAATTAGAAATAAATTGATGTAAGTGTTGACCAGCACAATAAACGAGTCAATATGCACGAATCTTGCTTATAATTGTACTCATCCAAAATCTTAATTAAGCCTGCTGACCATGTGATCAAAACTGGAGCAGAAATACAGTATCTGGATCACTGTGGCAATGATTTTAGTAATTCACATGTAGGATCAATTCATTACTATATATTTGGATCTGTTATGTATATTTAACTTGTGTAACTGGCCTTTGTACATATGTGAGATTTGGAATTTAGGCTTACCTGACTACTAACATCTTGTTATTTTGTACACAACATATTTCAGATAATGTTTGACTATGAATTTAGATTATATTTTATGAACATTATTACTTAGAGGTAAATATAATTAGGATTGAATTCAGAACAATGACATTACCTAGAAAAAGCAATATCTACCTACCCTTTTCCAGTTAGCTTGCTCACATTTAAAAAAAACAGACCTGAACTTGTCTACAAATTGATGGAAAAAATCAAGAGGACAGAATATTTTCAGAAAATTATATTTTGCAAAATTGGTCAGATAGAGATTTATATTGAGTTGTTTATATCAGAATCAGAATTTACTCATAATTCTTTAAAGGAATCAATTTTAGTTATGTTCAATTAATATTTGCAAAAGTTTATTTATTTAAACTATTCACTGGAATTACAAAGTGTTCATTACTTTTCAGATTAAATCATTATTCTGGGATTATTGTTTATCAATTCAAGGATATCTTGGATTATATCACTGTGATACATCAAGACTGTTTGCCCATCAACACTATTCCTGGCTATTGGTACATCAGCACATTAAAAATTGGAATTCTTTCAGAATATCACTGAAATTCATTTGGAATACATTTGGAATTGTGAAAGAACATTTAGGACTATATGGATTTAACTCACAAATCTGTAAGTTCTTTTAATCTTTTCACTTTGTATTCAAGAGAAATACGCTATTTGCTGAATTTTACAAAACTTGTTTGTTTTATCTCTTTTCTGTTACTTAGTTAGAGACAACAGTCAAAACAGATACCACATATTTTTTAACTGATTCAAGATCTTGATCAGCCTTGAGGTTTAATCAAAACCATGTCAAAATAAGACTAATTGTGGTAACATGCTCAGATAATCTGATTAAAATCACTTCACAAATACACATCGATTCTGCTCAATTCTGAAACTTTAAAGTAATGATATAACTCTTAGTCAGATTACAGTTTTGGCTTCAGAATGGTAATGAGCTCAGCAATCAGATGCAAGATCACCCCAACAATATCTATGAATTTCAATCATTATTAAAATTGTTCCCAATATTGATATTATTAACCCATATTCTAAGTCTGACCAAAATTAAATCATATATATGGATTCCACAATCACAACAAAATCAATGATCAGCTACAAGATTACTACATTAATATGCATGCATCTGACCCATTTTAGAACTAATCAAAGATCCTAATTATATAAACATACATTCCAAGTTTAATCAAAACTGAATCAGGAATATTGCCTCTGGAAAGTTAACAAACATGGCTAATGAGATACAAGATCACCTCATAAATATGCATGCATCACTCTTTATTAATTAGCTGATAAAAAATGACAGCTGATGCATAAAGGATGTAGAGTTTAAAATAAGCTTGCTGGGCCTTTATAGCCTGGTGAGCTAATAACAAAACAAGGTAATTGATTAATTATTTCAATTTATCCAGAGATATTAATATGAATCATGGATAGGATAGTAAAATTTTGATCCAGAAAAGGTTTGTTGTTGATTATTTGCTAGTGTTACATGTACATCAATGTTCTGAACCTATTAATTCTGGCAAACTTGACCCTATTCAATATTCTAGTAAAATGTTAAACCCACAGTTCACTGTGATCAAGTTACTATATATACTCACTTATAAGGAAACCACTTTTAACTGAAAATTTTATTCAAGCAAAGAAGGGTTAAAAGCTGGCTTTTTGTAGCCTTAAAAAAGGAGGGGAGGTCAATTTAAAAGTTTAATCAACTTTGTAAAAAATCTAAAGAAATGTTTTGTCAAAGTAGTCACATATGAATTTGGAGTTTTACAGTTATCCAACATAATGATAATAAAATGGAGATGTGCGAATCTGTGTAACTAATTTATATTAATGTCCATTTCTTTTAAATTATTATGACTATGAAATGATGACAATTGCACTGATTGCATTTTAATTGGACCAGTAAGCCAGTCAAAATGCTGATTATTGCACAATTCTTCACCATATACAATGGATTATAATTTAACTTCTAGGTAAACTGATCATGGCTTTAAAATTAAGTGGCTAGTTATCATTTTTCACTGATACTTATTACATAATAGTCACCTTTATGACATAAAAGCAGAAGCAGTCTCAAAGAGAAGTCTTTCATTTTATGTTCACTAAGGTTTTGAAGTTTTGACTGAAAACTTTATAATTTGCTTTTTTTTTAAAAAAGAAGTTTTCTAATGACCAGAGCCAGCAATGATATATAAATAGCTATAGAACACAATATATCAATTTATATTTTGTCTAAACAGAGTCAATTCATTTGCACTCAAATGAAATTTTAAAAAAAAATACCACTCTAAAGAATTAACTATAACCATAGTTTAAAATTTCTTTTTTATGTAAGATTTTATTCATTTACCTACAAAACATAAAGAACCAGAAGTACTCTTCACTTTGTGAATCATAAAAAGCAGAGAACTGGTACTAAGGTGTAAATATGGAATGTATAGCAGGTACAGGTCCAAAAGGTCAGCTTTCAGGTTAGAGGTCATCATCTCCAATGGCATCATCAAAGGCAGAGTTTGTTACAGCATCTCCATTCTGTGTGCCCAAGCCCTTCAAAAAAACAAAACAAACACATTTATTAACATTACCACCAGTGACTAAACAAAACTTCAGATGAATACAGCATCTTTTTTTCTGGCAATCGTCACAATTTCTTGGAAAACTGCCAAAGAGAAATAGGTAAGTGTGACCTGTTCTCGACTGTCAAGTAGTACCCTCCTGGATGAATAACTGCCAAGTAGTACCCTCCAGGATGAATATTTGCCATAAAATCTGATGACTGTTCAAAGGTCTTAATAAAAGTGGAGTAAACAAAAAATCACATTATGAATGAAGCATGAAAAGAAAGTCACTGTGACCTACTTTTGACCCAAGAGAGTAGCAGCTCCCAAAATGTATTCAACCATCACATATCATGACTGTACATACACTGCTGTCAGAGATGCTAAGCTAAATGCACAGTCCATAGGTTACTGATTTTTTAAAATTTTATATCTTTATTCTTCCTTTTTCACCTCACTATGTTAAACCTATTTTTAATATGGCACTCCATGTCACTGCAATATTGTTGTGTAACTAGTATTATGGACCTATGGCCTACATTACCAATAAACAAATGTCACTGTAGATCATTCTAAGATGAATACGTCCATCAAGTTGTCATGCCTATACATACAACTTCGTCACAGAAATTTAAACCAAAAAATACTTGACATATTCATGGAAATCTGAAAAGTCAGTCATCATGACCTTTGTTTCCACCAAGTGAATAGTATACTCTCCAAGATGAATACAAACATCAAATTCATATATACAGTCTATATACAATCTTAGAGACAAAGCTAAATACATAAATGTATTTTTTTCTGGTTGATGAAACAAATTTTAATTATATAATACTTACCTGCTATTACTGCATTGCTCTATCTTTCCTAGTGCTGGTTCTCAGTCTAAGGATATAATTCATTACTATCAAGCAGTAATTGGAGGTCTTGAATAAAAAGTATCATGATTTCAGTCTGATACTTCAGTCCACTTTCTGATAATATTTTTTAAACCTGTACTAAGACTCAAACACATCAACACAGCGAATGAGGAGAAAAGTGGGAAGTAATAGCATGCAAGTACATATAGCATATTTAAAATTTGTTTTATTCCTATTCCCACAGAACTACACTTTAATGACAGTAATACATTACCTGCTATATTATTGCACTGATGTATTCTTCAATAAGCTGTCAAGTGAACTGAACTTTGCTGGCAGTAGGATGTACACTGGAGGACTTTATGACAAAAATATCTCTCAGTGAGAAATAACAAGATCTTTAATAATAGTCCAAACATTTGAGTGCCAAAATATCAGAAGTATCATTGAGCAGAATAAAAGACAGTTTTCATTTACAGAGATAGAAATGTAAAGTTCTAAATAGGCAAAGAAAAATAAGTATCTTGATCATCCCCTGCATAGATATAACTAAGACTAGGGATTATTTCAATAGAAACAAAAGCTATTAAGGGTATGTGATTCCTGGCTGAAAATCATGGGTGGCAAATCATGGTAGTCTAAATCATAGTTACTATTGTAATGTAAATAACATTTATTCACTCACAATCCATGAATTTCACTCTTTCACCAGTACTTGGAGGAAGAGAAGGACTGTTTTAAAGGTATAAGTTCTTGAAAGAAGTTGCACTTGGAGGTTAATAGGAGATAATGACAAAAGAGCATGTGAGTATTTATTGTGGCATCAATGAGAGAGAAATGTGGGTTCAACCCAAGAGTGAAGCCCATTAAGAACTTAAAGAGTAATAGGTGTTCTATCTTTTTCAAAAGTGTATTCAAAACCATCTTTTTCAATGAAAAGAAAATAAAAAAGAAAATCTGCAACTGCAGTTAAACAGAAGCAGATAGGATCGATGCACATCCTAGTTCACCAATTACAGAAAATTCTCCACTTAAAATTGTAAACTTTGGTCATTGATTACTATTAGACAATGCAATACATTTTGGCAATCTTGCTTGAAAATTGATCCTGGCAGATAGATCAATTGACAGAAGTCATGCATACACAACTGGATAATCTGACAAATGCTGTCAAAAAAGATCATCTGCTGTAACAACAGATCTTTTCATTGTAGTACTTCCGTGTAATTTTGACCAAGAGATTGGGGACATCATTGAACAACAATCATTATGACCACAACGAAGCTATCAGGATGAAACATGCTTAGAAAATTTGGCTCTGTGAGAACCAGGCTTATTCTTAAAAAGTGGGAAGGCCTAAGCATAGAGTCAGTTCTACTTCAGACTGAATGTGTCCATTACCCAACCCATCTGGTCTGGCCCTCAAGAGACTTAAGGAGAAGCTTTTCGTTCAGCTTCATAATTAATAAGTCTGCCTTTGTCCTTTTCAACATATGAAAAAGTGTCTCTCCTACTAACCAGTGCTAAAACTATTCTGCTTGCCCTTTGTCTGTATAAACTATCTACCATAATATTCCTCTTGCCCAAGTGTGCCAGATTCTGAGAATCAGCTCCCCTGCATGTGTCTGATGGAGGAGATTCCAGACTTCCAAAAGAGTGAAGGGACATGAGTATCCCCATGACATCTGAGGTATGCTTTGAAGTATACATTGTGCATAGCAATCAAGATGCATCAATTTATTTTGCAGTTGATACAATCTAAAATGCACTCTAAAAATGCTAACAAAAACAGTCTGTATCTGTAGATTGTTGCTGCAAAGGGAAGATTCTTCCTGACACCACATGGATCATTCTTCAGGCTTTAAGTGAGCCCCAGACTTAATGTCGGACTAAAGGAAGAAGGTTCCTGTGTATGAATTGAACTGTGATCAAACACCAGTCCTTAATGTTTCACCAATTCAGTTGGTGATGAAAATGATCTAGCCAGATAGGGGATTCTCATAAAGTTTTCAAAAAGATGGAAGCAAGACACAGGAGGCATACATGAAACCTTTTAAGGAAAACCAAATCCAGTGCTGCATAGACTGTATCAGAGAGAGGTAGAAGAATACATCTTTGTTTTAATTCTGTAATGAATATCCAGAAACATTGTTTAACCTTTTTAATTGCTGTGTTGTATAACTATATTCCTGAACATTATGTTATTATCAATAGATAAATAGGATATTTGGCTTAATTTAAATGCAAGTTCTGTGCTTCCTGGTGATGATTTTTTTCTAGTGAACATGACATTATCAGCTTATTACTAACTACTATGAAAGAAACAAATACACTTCTGTTGTGCATTTTTTGGCATAAACACAAAGTTTTTTTTAATAACACTCAATTTGTATTCTGTAAATCTCTAATATTTTTGATAATATGAGAAACTGATGGGAACAGTCAAAAGCAGTACTGATATGACAACATCTTTATTGCTCTCATTTTAGTTTTTCTGAGTCTTAAAAATTATTATGCATATTGTATGTGCATGTGTGTGTTCACATATGTACATATATGCATATATATGCACACATACATATATATACGTGTTTAGGTATTACTGTTATGCATATGTAAGTGTATATTGCATGTGCATCTATGTGTAAGCACACATGTATATGTGTACATGTGGATATGCATGAGTGTCTGTTAAATTTTTTAGCCATAATGTCTATTTTCTCTGTATTTATTGCTGATCAATAAATTGTTTTAAAAAATAATTATGTCTTAAATAAAGACCCATTCCTAAGGACCTGATGACTGATGCAAAGTGAATGTCACTTGGGACATTATAAAGTGACTGGTGACCAATGCTCAATTCTCAGTACCCAATGAATAGTGATAGACCTTCTCTGCAGCTTGATACAGTGTGACTTGTGTCCAGTAGCCAATTGCAGTTACAGATGACCTTCACCTAACATATTATCCATTGCCTGGTGACCAGTCAATGGGCTTGCTACTGAAGCTTGCAGCTTCCCTGCTCTGGGAAGTGAAAAGGAACATCTTTCACATGAGACAATATGTTTCTACCATGTATCAAAATGTACCACCACCACTAGTGAAAATGGACACCTTTCTTATCCCTGACACTATTTTATAGAGGCTGGGAACTACTCTATACAAGTAAGTGTCCCTGCTCTGAATGGAGGTCTTATCCAGAGATGAAGAGGATGAAGCAGGGCCATTCTTTTTGTTCCTAAAGTCTGAGCTACTTCCTGCTAAATACCAACCTCATTCAGCCAAGCACCATATGGGGCAAGGTAGGATTTTTTGATCCTGGCACTGGTTACTATTGTGACACCTGTTAATATTAGAAGGATGAAGCAAAAGAAGCACCACTATACTCTGAAAGTACTTTAAAGATCAATAATTAATCTGGTACACACACACATATATATGTATATAAAGCAAGACTTTTGGAAAAAGAAATACTATACAAACGAAGAATATCACTGCAAGTGGAATTGCCTAAAACTGAATTAAATGAGGAATATGTTGAGTGCCTAAGAGGCACCGGTCAAATGCATTGAAAAGAACAATGATACTAGAACTATGCCATTTTGTTTCTTCCTAACTCTCTAATTATTAACTGGAGAAAGAAACAATATATTAGATTAGATTAGTGCCACAAAAAAGATCTAGCAACAAGTTAATAGGTAATTTACTATTGCCATTAAAACTTAATTTTATTATTGGAGTGTTGCTGTGACTTATTTATGTCTGGAGCAAGTAGCATTCTCCAAAACAAATATATACCCATCAATTTTTACATCTATAATACAAAGATAACAAAGAAACTGAGCTATATAAAGCAACTTTGTTAACAGCACCATTGGAAATCAGATCCCTATGCTTTGCATGTGAAACAAGAACACCTATAGATAAACAGTTTTATTTATTTTTTTATTATGTATAAGCACAATGAAAGCATCTAATAATTAAAAACAAATTGATAATGAATGATTAATAATTGATCAAGACTAAAATAATATATTAAAAAATATTAAAACATTATGGTGTGCATAAGTATTTATACATAATAGAAATATATAAAAACTTAATTTTGAAATGACCTTTCGTTTTTAATGAACTATTAAACATATTCTTATAATATTAATTATAATAACATTAAGTTATTAAGTACCAAATAATATAAAAATATTATTAACTTATTGTAAACTGGGGAAATAATTTAAAATTTTTTTTATTAATGAATGTCGTATTAGGTTTTTGAAATTTAGACCTTTAGGATATACAACAGTAAGACATAAATTCCAATAGGTTTCCTTTAACAGACATTCCATCTCAAAATCCACTATAACAATAGGTTGAAAGGAAAAATCTTGCAAAGTATGGCAACTCTTGTTAAAATGTGAGGCAACATGAGAAAAAAATGGTTCAATATAATTTTTTATATCTGATCTATGTTGGTTCTACACTTTTTGCATGTGATCAAAAAAATAACATTTGATGTTGCTCAATTAGTGTCACAATGCATATTAAAAGTTTCTTTCATATTATTACTATTGAAAAAAGAATTTTCATTAATAAAAAAAAACAGTGCAAACATCTAGGTCTATTACATTTGGTTGATGATCTCTTTTTATATAATGTTTTTTCTAATTGAGAATTAATTAGGAAATCTTTAAGATTTTTAGGCTTTTTATAAGCAAGTGTGAGTTTGCTTTTGTGTATTGATTTAACACTTGCTTTACATGATAATTTGTATAAATCCAAATATTTATTGATAATCTTACCTATATTATGCAAACCATAATTATATTCAATAATAAATGGAATAATATCAATATTTACATTTTTGATTTTGCATTGTAACATTTCAAGTTGTGTAAGAGAAGATACTTTTTGGAAAGCAGTATTAATGATGTCAATAGGGAAATTTCTGTTTAGAAAATGCTGACCTAACTCTCTCAATACGATTTAAAAATAATGTCATCTGAAATAATTCTTCTATATTTTTTTGCTTGACTGTATGGTATCATGTTTATACATGATTTAGGATGACATGAAGTATATTCAACATATTGATGAATATTTGTGCTTTTAAAAATGTACCATTGTGGAGATGTAATTATTTTTATTTTTCATGACTTCTACATCCCCCCAAAAATGATACTTTTTTAGGTACATTGAATTTAAATTTTATTGTTGGTTGTAATTTGTTTAAACAGTCCATAAAACCATAAAGATCTTTTAATGGATAATTCCAAATCATATAAATGTCTAAAAATCTTAACCATACATCTGGTTTTTATCTAGAAATTCATTTTTTAATTTCCTCATAAATAAAGATGCATAAGAAGGTGCCATAGCACTACCCATTGCTGTTCCCAATTTTTTTAAATTGTTAGTTTTTTTCAATGTGCTTATACATAATGAAAAAATATAAACTGTTTATCTCTATTTATCCATAAAAGTTTATGAAATTGTGTTCAATAGACATATATGTATCTTTACAATCCAGTTTTATGTGTATTTTTGTTTTTTAATATTAATATATGCTATAAATGTATATTTCCATATCAACTATTCATTAAAGAATAAGAATGGTTAAAAATGTTAAGTATGATGTCATCTTCTTTATATCATATTGTTTACATTATTTATCACTTAGAAAGAGAGTATATTTAATGATGTAAGCAATGATATTGAATTAATTTGGAATTCAGTCTGATGAAGCAATAAAGCCAAACATTCAATGTGATGTGTTGGTGTTTAATATATATATATATCTATATCTATATATATATATATATATATATATATATATATATATATATATATATATATATATATATATATATAGAATACAAATCATATGGCGAATAACAACCCTTTCAAGCGTACTGGATCCACCAAGAGATCACATGTGTCAGGGATTGATTAAAATTGATTCAATAAACTGTTGACAAACAGTACGAAACTAGTAACTAACTAGCCTAAGCGCTTTCGACTCGTTAATTAATGAGTCTTTTTCAAAGGCAAATACAAAACATATATACGACAAACAAATAAACTGAAAACTGTGTATAATTCCCTAAAAGTCTACAAGCCAAAGCGACATCTATTTTTACTTTTTGTACATTTATGTAATGCAGATTATATCCTGGATATTTGATTCTATACCAGTTATTCTTATAGTAAAAATTGAAGGATAATAAGAAGATTTAGAAAATGTTAAATTCTACTAGTGCATAGTTTTCATTTTCTAGTCTTCTTGGTTTAGACCGCTTGGTTTCAATGTTCTAAGGCGGCGTATCCAGTATGATTCCTTTTTCTTCCTGGTTTCTGAACTCCAGCTGTGGTTGTTAGCAATAGCTGTAAGTATTATATCACTGAAAGTGTGGCCAGGGGAGGAGAAGTGTTCTGCGACCGGGTTTCTGTACTGCTTTTTTGTCATCCAATCAGATCTATGAAGGTTTATCCTTTTGTGTAGCTTTTCAGTTTCTCCCATGTACTGAAGGCCACAGATCTTACATGTGATGAGATAAATCAAATTCTCTGTTTTGCACGTTTTGTTTGGACCATGTATGTTTAGTTTTTCTTTAGTCACTGTGCTAGTGAATGTCTTGGTCTCTATCATATGTTGACAGGTTTTGCATCTTTTGTCACCACAGAGTCCAGATTGACTAGGTTGGTTTTGACTATCGATTGGCGTTAGCTTTGCCCTGACTAGGATGTTCTTTAGGTTTTTTGGTCTTTGGTAAGCTACTACAGGTTTGTTCGGAAGTATTAGGTTTAGTATGTCTGACAATTGCACGGTTGGCCAGTGGTTTGCGATGATTTTACCTACTTTGGGATTGTCTGGGTGATAGGTCAGAATAAATGGTATCCTATCAACCTTTTCTTTCTGTCTATATCTGAGTATGTCATCACGGTTTGTTTGTTTGTCCCTTTGGATTGCCTCCACAATCAGGTCTTTGTCGTAGCCTCGGTAAATTAAATGTTTAGCCAGCTCTTCAGACCTTTCTAGGAATCTTTCATTGTCGGAGCAAATTCTGCGTATCCTCAGTGCCTGGCTATATGGAATGTTCCTAATGCAGTGTTTTGGATGGCAGCTGGTTGGGAGGAGATACTGGTTTTTGTCTGTTGGTTTCGAGTAGATGTCTGTGTGTAATTTGTTTTCCACCAGTCTGGTTGTTGTGTCCAGGAAAACATGGTTTGAGTTGGAAATTTCTGCCGTGAATTTTATTGAAGGATGGAAGTTGTTTGCCTTTGATATGAAGTCATCCAGACTTTCTCTTTCATACTGCCACTTCATTTCCATATCATCGATAAAGCATACCCACTGGTATGGTGTACGCTCAACCGATGCTAAGAGTTGACCCTCAAGTTTTCCCATGAAAATGTTAGCATATGAAGGGGCCATTTTAGTACCCATTGCAGTTTCATTGATTTGTAGGTAGTTTTCTTCATTAAATTCAAAGTTGTTGAGTTTTACGACAAGTTCCAGGAGTTGGACTAAGAAACAATCCACCCACACACTTAAGTGAATTGAAGATTTTACCTATGTTCCACCTGTCCATCATTTCATCTAGTTTTATATTGTGTAAATAGGTGTTTAATGTAATTAAATGATGATGATTACACAAATAATGGATTTCAGTCAAGGCCTGTTATGTGGGTCAGTTCAATGTCAGTTCAGTGGACACTTGCACTAAATGGTTTGGCTATCAGCCAATCAGAGACAAAGGTCTGCTGTGCTGAGGCAGCTGACACTGGTCATTCACTTTACAAGTGATCAGCATTGAGTTGACAATTTGTATTGTATCCTCCACCACCCCAACCGCCACCAGCAGTTCTGTTAAATTTGGCTCACCCTTCAACTTCAGGTCTTTTGATTAACCTCTCTTCTGCTTACTAATTCCATTGTCTCTGCAGGTGGCAACCAGACCCCTCATACTAAGAGGCTACTCTTGCCATATCTTCAACAAGTGGTATTCCCAGCTATTTCATCATCAGGCATTCTGTCCCCAATCCACTCAACTTACAGAAATGTTGTGGTGACTCTGCCTCAATACAGCAGCAATTCTGCCTTAACAGTTAGGTCAGTCAGCCAAACATCAGCAATTCTGCCTTCACAGCAGTCATACTGGAAATTTTCGCCTCATAGTTAGGATATGTGGCATACTGGAGTTCCACCTCACAGGTAGTGCATGTTGGCTATTTGGCCCTGACAGCAGTCATAATAATGATTCCACCTCATAAATACTACAAGCTTCTATTCCATCTACACATTAACCTCATGCAGTAGAGGGTGAGACCCAAGGAATGCCAAAGATGTATAATTATGTAAGGTTTAATAATATCAAATAGTGTTATTAAAGAGTTGATATCATTTATTAGTTCTTATTATGCCATTGGCAATTTCACTTATGGTTCTCATGTCCATCATTCCATCTAGTTTTATATTGTGTAAATTGCTGTTATTATGTTCTGTTAACAGTTTAGATCACATTAAATATTTTACCCAAAAGTTGTAAATTACATGTTACATACCTTACCTCCATCCCAAATTTTATGAAATTTATGTAATTTATCATGAAAATTACATAATTTTTAACAAATACAATGATTAATAAGTAGTCTTGAAATTTCTAAAAATTTTAAAAGTCATCAAACAATTTTTCTGGAGACTCTGAAAAATTGTAAATTTGAGTAAATTGTTCTTAAAAAAAAAACACAACCTGATTACAATAATATGAAAAAATTACTTTCTTCTACCTCTGAAAGTTGAAAAATGTCTTTCCATATCGTTTATCCATCATATGAATAAGTCAAGTAACTTATAAATTAACTCCCTTGTTCACACTAGGTAACTAGTTTAAGCTTGAGCAAAAACTTAATACAGGATGCTCAATGTTGTGAGCAAGGGTAAGAGTGATTAACTGTTATGTAATCAGCTAAATATTTTTGGATAAACATAATTTACTAAAACATTTCTCTTCCAAATTACATATAACAATAACCTCTGGAAAGTTGGTAAGAGGATGAAAAACTTTAGCATCCTTCCATCCATGTCACCCTGTAGCAGCATAATGACTGCTCTACTGAAAGGATGAGCATTTTTTAACATAAGGGCAGCACAACTGAGCACATGCATTTATTTATATATATATATATATATATATATATATATATATATATATATATATATATATATATATATATATATATATATATATATTACAGGGTGATCCCTGTATAATCCAACACATGGCTATCACTTAGTATGAAAAAGTTTCTCATCTAAACCAGATAAAAGATCATACCATGACTGAGGTTTTGCTGTTATGTGGTAACTGTCTGGGCATCTCTGTGGACCAACAAAATATAACTCTGGTATTTGCTGGTGATATTGACAATTAGATGTCAATATCCTTTTACAGCTGACTAAAAGGACATCAATAACTCGGACATAAGGGTCCAGGAAAATAGAGTAGTTTTGCTGCTCCACCTTGTCATAAATAGGTCAAACATTGTTCATAAACATACGGAGCATGGAGGATTACCAGGGAGATCAGGCAGGTCATTCGGCCTGCTCAAGATGTTGGACTTGTATGACCATATGATATTGGGCTGATGAAGATGCTTCTAAATATTAATTTCATCCCCCTTGTCTCACCACAAACAGATGGGGTGAACCAAAAGGGAGGGATGCAAAGTAGCCACATGTTGGTGTTTTGAAGAAAATTATAGGATGGCATTTCTTGTTATCAAGTCCAGCTGACAAAGGTTATGGTGTTTGCCTGTGGTGAACTGCCCTACTGACTATCTTGGCAATATGGCAAACCAATTTCTAGGCCAGGTGTCTTCCAGCCTTCTCAGCTATGCAAAGATTCCAAGACATGCCATGACAAGTAGTAAGGAAGCCATTCATGACAAATATAGACACTTATATGTTCACTTTATAACTAAGTGGAGCAGACACAATGAAAACAGTAATATTTTTATCTAAGTTAGGATCATCTGAATGAGGAGCCCAGGTGACCAAGTGGTCTAAATGCTAGCCTTTTCCAATCACTATCTCTGTCCAGATGGGTTCAAGTCTCAGGCTTGGCCAATGTGGGTATGTGAGAAAGCTGCTAGTAGCTTCCTGCTGGTTGATAGTCCTTATGGAGGTAACCTCCATGTTCTTTCTCCACCAGTTATACTGGCCACCATGTTTAACCTATCTTGCTCGGAGAAATGGCTTAAAATCCAGAATGACAAAAACATCTGAATGATAGTCATTAGTATGTGATTTGTACTAGTATGGAAACAAACATACTGACAAAACTAACCAAAAAGAGAGCCACTGAATTACCAAGATCACAAATTTTGTTCAAGAAATACCCATTAATTTCTGCAATTTTTGGTTACTGTGGCAAAATCCCAGAATACAGATGTCATCCTCTTTATCAGCATTCACAGTGACCAAAAACTTTGCATTTAGTATTAACTGCCAGTGAAGGAGGGCATCCAGACAAAGACAAATTTCTGTAGATCTCTTTGCGACCTTTCAATTGATTTCTGTCCAAGGATGGATCAGGCTTCATGTTCAGATATGTCAGTGTCACCCTATCATCAAATGGGGGTTGTTGTTGTCCTCCTGTATGTTCTAAGGCAAGGTTAAAGCATTTCATCACCATACATACAAATGACTCTGTTAGACATTTTCTAGTAGGGCTGGATGAGTAAGGTTCAGCACAAAGTATGGTTAAGCTGGGGAATGTTGCTCCAGTGTGATCCACTGGGTTTGGCCAGACAAGCTGAAAGAAAACCACTATTATGAAAATGGTGCACCATGTACCGATACTGAAATAGTCCAGCTCGTCAGCCCATCAAGGCAATCTGCTTGGTATAAGCCACTGTTGTTGTTGGAACTTGTCAGTTCATGTGGTGATGGGGACTAATTTCCAGTGGGCTGCTAAATTGAGTTAAATCAACAATCTCTAAGACAGAGCTTACTGTAGCATGCATATCAAAAGCAATTCTACTGAAGCCTGAGTGGAATCACTTTGTGTAGTTTCAATAGGATCAGAACAAATCCTCAGAGTGGGTTGGGTTGGCATCACAAAACCCTACACAAATATTTTTAATTGATATGAATTGCAAATACTTCGTGTTTGGAATGCTCTGTGCATGTCCATTTTACATTGTAATTTAATTGATTAAATATAGTTTGAATAATACAGAGTGCATCATTCTCTAGCCCCTTTTCAGACCCCTCTTTGTCTACTAGGGTTTCTCTACCAGACGTGGTCATTGTAGTCAGTATTATGTTAATAAGCTAAAACTAAATTTAGATACATTGTCACGTTGAACCAATTAGACGATTGAGTTTAGAGCATGTGATCAAGCATTGTCAGTTTGAGGCATTCATATAGCAGCTTGGATGTGGGTAGAGAGGTGTACTTTTCAGTGTGAATTGTCAACACCACATCTAACTTAAAAAATTTATCAGCATAAAAAATCAAATACAGTCTTTCCTCCCTTTGATGATACTGGATGTTGCTTTTCGTTTTTCTTGGGGATCATATGTTTTATTCAGTCCACAATGGCTTCTTGTAGATCAAGATGAGTTGTATAATCGTTTGAACATAATCAATGGTTGCACGATTCTAGCAGCTGGCACCCATAGCAGAGGAACAACCATGCAAGTGCCATAGTCCAGCAAGACTACTGCTCACCTACAGCCTACCAGAAATTTCTTGTGGGAATCTTCTTTGGCCACAGGCAACAGGTCTGCTTATTCTACATGCTTCCAAACCTTCAAGTCTTTCTTGTTAATGGTAGGATTGTAGATTCCAGGATCTATTTTGCCACCTATTGTGAATGAAGACACCTTGATTTTGTTGTGCATTGTATGCAGATGCTGAACCTGACATATACTATAAAACTTTAGCTGGTATTCAGCATTCATACTTGCATCTTGGTATCCATACTCCATTAACTCATATTAGTTCTTTGCTTCGACTACAGAATATATTGAAAGGTGTCAGAAAGGTGAAAGGTGACTACAGACAGAAACGACTTTTTGTTACATATGATATATTATGTGATATATGGCAGTGCTTGGAACACTATGGACTGAGTGAGTACACTAAACTCTTGCTACAAACTGCTTCTGCACTGGGTTTATACATTTTTTGTGGTGAGGAGAATTTGCTATTCATGGAGCCCATTTTTCTGCAGCAAACAATTTGTGTATGTTCTGACATAATGTTTCGTACAGATAAGGGCCTATTCATTCTGCATCTTAGGGCATCTAAGACTGATGTTTTCTGTCAAGGGATGGAAATCCATATTTATTCTATGCACTTTGATGTCTTTGTATGCCCATACTGTGTGATGAAGAAATTCCATCATATTCAGTTATTAGTCAGAGTTTACCCATGTGATCCTGTTTTTCATGGACAATGATCACACTTTAAGTAGAACTTTATCACTACCATTAAGGCCATTTTGTCCATGTTAGGTTATGATGCAAAATGTTATAATGGGCACTCCTTGGCTTGGGGGTGGCTACTAGTGCTGATAAGGCTGGAATTATCCAGACCTTAGATCGATTTTTCTCTAATGCATATTGTAGATATATTCAGGTGCTCCCAGACAGAATTAGCTTTGCATAGAGACAGATGTCACATCAAGTGCCTCACTAGTTCATTACATGCTTGTGTCAATCAATGCATTATTCATTTGTTTACTTTGTGAGACCATCACTTAATTTTTTTATAGTTATTTCCTTACGCTTAAGAGACACTGTAATACTGTATCTATGCTACACTATCATTTCACTGGTATCATCTATTAGTGCACGTGAATTCCTAGCTGACTATTGAATACATATATCTAACATTCCTACCTTTGCATACATCAGTCTTTATCATGCAGTTCAAATATATTTCATGCATTTTCAGGCTTTATTCCCTTTATAGATCCTTACCTTACTTAAAATTGGGGGCCTCGTTACAGTCACACTGTTTAAGAGTCACAGTGCTACTTTCACTTTGAGCCATTGCCAAGTTTTCAGTCATTCAAAAACTTTGCTTTTGAACCCCAATTTCTTTCAGTACTTATATGTACTCAACTATTATGCCCATATACTTCATACCTGCTTCCTACGGTGCATGTATGGAGTATCAGCTGATGTTTGTTATCACAACATCCTCAAGATTGGACTTGTCGAGTTTTGGTTATTATTGTCCCTATATACCTCATATCAGCCCCTTGTGGCTCCACATACAGGTGTTGGACACTCTTCACAACCCTACAAACTCACACATGTCTCTTGTCTTGAGGAATCCTTTAGAACAATTCAGAGCTTTGCTGCTGCAGTCTGCTTTGACAGGATTTGCCCCCATTATGCCAAAAAGATTTTATATGTACAATAAAGTGTCTATTGAACCTGTGTATTGTGTATTCTTTAAATTGTAATTTAATTGATTAAATATAGTTTGAATAATACACAGTGCATCCATCTATAGCTTCTTTTCGGACACCTCTTAGTCAACGAGGGTTTCTCTACCACATGTGATGTCATTGTAGTCAGTATTATGTTATTAAGCTAGTAACTAAATTTAGATATGTTGTCGTGTTGAACCAATCAGTTGACTGAGTTTAGAGCATGTGATCAAGCAATGTCAGTTGTTTGAGGCACATACAGCAGCTGGGATGTTTGTAGAGAGGTGTGATTTTCAGTATGAATTGTTGACACTACATCTAACTTAAAAAATTTATCAGTGAAAAGAACCACCAGCCTCCCCACCTTCCACCATGTCATTTGTATGGGGAGTTTCTTGCAAAGTATACTGTTCCAGTTCTGTTCTTGGGTGCATTTCATAACTTCGAGCATTCATGACTTGGTTTTTGAACAAGGTTTTCAGCACTTTCAAAACTGCAGCATTGCCATGTTTTCATGCATTCAAAAAACTTTGCTTTGAACCCAAATTTGTGCCAATCTACTTCATACCTGCTTCTTACGGTGCATGTATGGAGTATCTGCTGATGTTTGTTTTCATAGCATCCTCATGATCGCACTTCGGTTATCATTGTCCCTATAAACCTCGTAGCAGCCCCTTGCAGCTACACATGCAGGTGTCGAACACTCTTCACAAAACTACAAACTCACACGTGTCTCTTGTCCTGAGATATCCTTTAGAACAATTCAGAGCTGGTGCAGTGTGCCATGACAGGATATGCCCCCATTTTGCCAAAAAGATTATTTTATATGTACAATAAAGTGTCTATTGAACCTGTGTATTGTGTGTTATTTAAATGGCCCTTCAATTACTTTTTCAAAACAATGGATTAAATGTCCTCTAAACACAATGCATAAACATTATATGGGTGTGAGGAAGAACAGTTCTTGCAGGCATGGCACATCTCATGGTTGTCTTAAGAGGCCCTAATGTGTCTGCACTTGATTGACATCTCTGCAGTTAAGTGGGAAGAAAACAAAACAACATCCTCAAGGCAAATGTACCAATGGTTAAAGTAGGTGAACTCACATTACTTGGATGACTAAAAAATTGCATTATAAACTGAGGTTTAATAATGCAATACAAATGCACAAACTTCATTTTTACCAATCAATATCACATAGACAATATATAGGAAATAAAAATAAAATCAATGCTGAAATACAAATAAATCCACTACAAAAACAAAACACTTTGCACACACCAGGTATATGAACCTTTTGACTTGCATATCACTAAAAAATATTAGATGATTCAAAATGATTCTTCAGAGGCACTGTTATTACAACCCTATGACCTTACAATAATTGAAGAGAGTGAGAAGCAAAAAGCTTTGTAAAATTCAACAAAATAAATTTAGTTCCCAAGAACAAAAAGTAAAAATATGTCAACTACAAAAAACAGTTATATTGCAAATTAAAACCCAAATAATCCTATAATTTCTAACACAAGTCCTAACAATTAACATTCTGAATATTTAGTGGCATTAGAAATAATTTCAAAAGCTGAAGGTGCTGATATGCCTATAGTGGCTTATAGTCTCTAATGTACCAAAGGCCTGAATTTAAAATGATGTGTCAACATTCTTTTTTTCAAGCACAGTAATACCTTCCAAGATTTAATTGTTTAAATTTTCTATAATTCCCAGTTAATGTCTCTTGCCAAGAATATTATATAACACTTTTGTATATCCAGAGAATAATAAATAATTTCACCCGAATTAAAATACTATAAATAATACAACTTGATTCTGCTCTGATATTCAGGCAAGAATAAACAATTTTTCCACTAAACAAAATTTTATACTCTTCTACCTGATCTAGGTCACAACTAGCATTTTCTATTAAAAAAAACTATTACCTACTTGAAAATTTCATTCTAGAAAATTCCAAAAATTTACAAATTGGTTACAAAACTGTAATATAGAATGTGGTAAACATAATGTCCTTGACTAAGACAAAGATTCATATGTTTACTTGATAACGATCCTAACATTAAACCCATAGTCATAGAAAATATTAACTATATTAGTTGTTTCAGAATTTTAAAAAAATCCATCATTTTGTCAGGTACACAATGAACTTGATTTTGGACAATGTCAGCTACAAGATACATTTTTACATAACTGCAGCATATAATAAATTATAAAAAAAACTAACAAACAATGCAAATTAAATATATATAACACTGTTATCAAGTTGCAAGCAAAAGTTTCCACTAGTACATATCTGTGATACAGGTGACCTCCAGCAGGACCAATAGGAATTAGTCTATAAGTGTTACTTCTTTTTTTGGGGCCCTGAATGACCAAGTGGTCTAAAGTGCTGACCGTTATGGATCACTGCCATCTCACATCTGTCTGTGTGACTTTGAGTCCAGGCTATGCTATTGTGGTTACATGAGAAAGCCTGCCTGTAGCTTCTCATGGGTCAGTGGTTCTTCCCAGGGTTTTTCCTCCACCATTAATACTGGCTGCCATGTATAGCCTATTTTGTGCTGAAAAATGGTGTTAAACCCTAAAACAACTTCTTTCTTCAAAGTAACTGAATGACATTTTCCGACTTTCAGGAAGGTTTCATTCAGAGGTAGCAGAGTAATTTTTCTAATGTTAATGTAATCAGGCAATGTATTTGGTATATATAAATTTTATTTATAACCTGCACAAAAGCATTTTCTTGTACAAATTCTTTATGTATGACTGATATCTAATAGAGTATAATTAGAAGCTTTTTACCATAATAATTGGCTTCTGGCTACATATACTTTAAATGGAGGATACTTATTCTGAGGATGTCCTCATATTCTTAGTCTATTTTCTTCAAACACTCTCCTATTATAATAACTAATGATGTCCTCTTGTTAGAGAATATAATTATATTATACATGATTTATGAGGATAAGTATACAATGCAAGTTTCTGCTCATGGATGCAGTGGAGATAGAAAAGTGCATATATTTGTGATGGTGTCATTCTATATTTTATAAACAGCCTGTACAGTTATAAATCTATAGAGTATGAACACTAGGAGGGCATTTTGCTCTGGTAAGATATCTGTTTAAAAAATATAGTACTCTCATTATAATGTGATCCATAGATTGAAACTGCCTTATAATTAAGTACATGATATATATCATCTTATAACCACAAAATAAAATGAGGTTTGTGACCATACTTGTCTTATAACAGGAATGAAGGACCTAAGAGTGAGGGGCACTGTAGTACCTGATGCTAACAAATATCCATCATAACCAACACTAACATATTTTGTGAATACCCATTAATTTGCAGGGAGCTAAAACTTATCTATTATTCAAAGGCAGTTAATTTCCTTTGCTGCCAAGGGATAGAAAAACCCAATTCATGGGAGTTTATTCCTCCAGAATTTCATTTACATTGGTATTTTATGTATAATATTATTTTTTTTACAAATTAGCTTGAAAATACTGCAGACTGATGTATAGTCACAGAAAATACTGAAAATCTGCCTAGACTGAAGCGTGCAAGACTGCCATGCAATGTTGATTTTTTTTTACATCCTTATAAGGAACAATTCCTTTCAGAATTACAATTAGTATCACAGCAAATAGAAAGAAGCACACAATATTAGTCTACAAAAAAAATTCTTACATATTGTCTGTGATTCAAACTTTTCTTGTCTGGCTGACTATCTGATTTTATTTGCTAAAAGACACATGAAAAGAATATATTCAAATTTTTAAATTAATACCTTTATACGAGTGATGGATACTTCAAAAGAGGCCAATGTGATACATGAATTTAAAATATATATTTACTTCATCTTGTAAGAAAAAAATCACAGATTCTGACAATTTAAAGGAAAAATGTAAAACTAACTGCAGGCCAATTTAGTTTCCATATAGGATTTCCAAACAAACTGCAGACCAATTTAGTTTCAACATAGGATTTTCAAACAAATTGCAGATTGATCTAGATTTCCCTCTGGATATACAAATGACTTTAATGAAGAATACCCCAAAACCACTAATAACATGTGAAAAAGCTATTATTTCTATAATTTTTGGGGTCTGTCCTAAAGAGGTATAAAACTTAGCATTGCAGAATAAAAAAATCGTGAAAATGAATAGTCACAAAACAAATGATGTACCAAAATCATGAACCACAACAAAACACAAGGCCCAGAAATATTGACTTCACATTATTTTCTATATTTTCAGTAGTTCAATAAATAGAATCACATTCAGCAACAATCTAACAAAATTAAAAAATAGCATCATCAATAAATTTGAGGCAACATGATGTGACAATTATTTCTTCTGGTGAGATTGTACAACAGTGTGCCCTACTGATTGCAGGCAAAGATTCATGATTATTTGAAGTGGGACATACCTGGCTTGGCAAATCTGGAATATATCTTGAAGCAGATGAGCAATTCTGAGAGGGAGAAGTATGGCATATAAAGAGTCAGTGAGATATACACTTGCACCTTAAATTGACAGAAGGATCAACATACTAAGTGAAAACCATTTTTTTCCAGTAAAATTTGTTTTTTCAAAATTACCCAATCATAATTTCTTAGGAATACTACCATGTCCTTAAGAAGCTGTTTATTGACCTGCAAATGTGACCTGTTGAACTGCAAAAATAAGTCCCAACTGATCAAATCGAGCCTTTAGGATGACATATCTCAGAGAGAAAAGCTAGTAAATTTGTGCTCTATCTCCATCCCACAGCCTGAATAATAAAAAGTTACTTTCAAATGTTTGGCTGGTAGCAACTGCACTGACATCTTGTACATCAAGATATGTAATAGATTCATGTGAGTCAGGGTTATTTCCCATTACACTAAGTGAATAACTCACTTGAGCTGATAGAAAAAGGCATAATCTCCCTCCATGTAACAGCTTTGTTCATTTAAGGTAACACTTCAAAGATCTGACTGGATTCTATAAGTGGCCTTCAGTTGATGTGTCCAGGTAAGAAAGATGTTTCATGACAAAGTCTGGTTACCCATGGAAGGGAGACTTGGCAATGAATAAGGAAGCTGTCATGAATAAGACTGACACATCTTGTTGGAACTGCAGATAATTGGGGTCTGCAAAGTGGGCATGTATTTTGCTAATTCTGCCTGCTGTTGCTAAGGCCATGAGGAAGCAGGTCTTGTAAAAAAGGTGTGCTAGAGAAGCCTATGCAATTGGCTCAATGGGTGTCTTGTTCAGCCAGGTTAATATGCAAGATAGGTTCCGCTTGGGGCAGAGGGTTAACATTTTAGGCAGTGTATACTTAAAGTTGGCAAGTAGCTAGGATATGTCCTTGTCTGATATCTTCGTGCCTATGATGATGAAATGTGTCATTGATCATAGAGCAGTAGCCTTTGATTGTACTTAGAGCTAATTTTCTGTCTTCAATGAGAAAGAAGAAGAAATTAGCTATCTGTGGTACTGATGCCTAGACAGGTAAAATATGATTGGTTTCGTACCACTGGTTGAAAATGTGCCATTTGCCTTCAAAAGGTTTTAAAGTGGAGGTTCATCATGTCTGAACAATTATCTCCATGACTAGTTGCATAAGCTATTTAAATCTGAGTACCTGTTTGATATAATCCAGCCATGTAGGCTCTGGAGCTCCAGGCAGGAATGAAACAACTGCCATCTATTGAATAGATGAGGGAAGACCAAAATCTTTCATGAAGTTTCTGATGCAAGATTGATGAGGTCATTGATTCACAACTTCTCCCATCAGACTGGTGCATTGAGATGATATCCTGATACCTTTGCTTTCTGTTTCACTCTCAGAATCAGCTGTGTTGGAGTGTAGGCATATGCACCCAGGTTGTTCCAATCTAAAATAGGATATCAATCACCCTTACTTTTGAATCTGGAAATGGGAGAGAAATAGGCTGGGAGTTTGGTATTCCACCTTGTTGCAAATAGGTCCTCTAATTTTCAGTACCATTGGGTACAGATCTGAGAGAAAACCGAGGGATGAAGTGACCATTACATCTGAATCAGTTGATTGTTTATTATGAGTCAGTTAGAACATTAAGGCATCCCAGTATATGTGGATTTGTTGTTGACAACACCAGTTTAGAAAGCCCCATACGATGATGCAAAGGTCTGATAAGTACAGCAGAGCTGCTACACAGAATCAAGACTCCCTTGCCAGGGAGGTATTCCTGCCACCAATAAATAAGCTTTCACAATGGCCATGAATTCCAGAAGAATGGTGTGCAAAGTTGTTCAAGGAGAGAACAGGTACCACTGGCTTCCCGAAAAGATGGCATCAGTACAAATGGTAATCTCGGGCAGTGGTAGGTGCAGAGGTATACCTGCCATGAGCCAAGAAAGGTTGCCTAAAGGCTGCAGATGATGCCTCAGTTGTGAGCAGATGGTTTGCAGTTGGTTGAATGGACAAACTTTCAGTCTCCATTGAGAAAGAAGAAGCATTTGTAATGGGTGCATAAAAAGGTGACTTAAGAAAAGAAAGTCAGATGTGTCATTTAGTAAAGGAGGTGAAGAAATTTCCATGCTAATATGGCTCTCCTAGAGAGTAAAGACTCACTATGTTGCAAATTTCCAATACCTGGTCATGAGGGAGATAAAACATTTTTTCCTGTGTGTTGAATTCCATACCTAGATGAACAAATTGTCCTATTTGTCCTCATTGAAGAGAAAGCTCAGATTGGTAAGGGTTATCATGTCAAGATGTAAAATAGAACTTACCTGAAATGTTTGTTTTAATGTTGTTGCTATGGAAATGGTCCAGACATGCACCATGATTTATTCATGAGACCCAGGGGCTGATATTGAGACATAATGGTAGTACCCTGAATTGGTGCATTATGTCTTTGTAGGCAAACTGCAGCAACTTCCTGGAAACCTGGTGAATAGACATAAAGGTAAGCATCTTTGAAGTCAAAAACTGATGGCAATGTCTCCCTCTTGGATGACATTTAGAATGTGCCATGGTGTTTCCATTGAGAACACAAATAGCAAAAATGAAGTGATTGAGGGCACTGAGGTCAATGAAGGGTCATAAAGTGCTGCTGTTTACCTGTTTGCTGTCAGAACCAAGAAGAGTCTGGAAAAGAAGAGACTGTTTCAAACAAGTTATTCTACCCTTTTCCAAAGAAGGCTGTCTATTTCCTGCTGTAATGTGGTGGCTCTAAGTGAATCTAAAAGGATGATGATGAATGTCAGAACTATGGACAGCGGTGGAGGAGTACAATATGTAATGCACAGTCCTTTGAAAACTACTTGTTGAGTCCAGGTATCATTGTGACAAATTATATCCCATTCAGCAGCGAAGAAATGAAGGCTTCCTCCTACTGGGATGTCTGGAAAGGGCAGATTGGAGATGGCATCAATTTTTGTGGGGGAGGAGGCTGTCGAGATGAGAAATTCTGAGACGAACAAAAGGCTCCCCTGTTTTATTAGTTTTTTTGTGCAATCACTGTGGCTTATATTGAATGAATATCTGTTAGGACTGTTTTCTGGAAGTTTGTGTCCTACAGGTGGTTCTTGGATCCCGTTCCTGATTTCCTGTAGTATCACTGTAACGATGCTGTGATAATGAGTTAGGAGAATTTGATTCTTTGGAGGCCTGTTACGAACCTTTTTGATCTGAACGTCAAACAAAAGGTGAATAAGAAAGGTTGTGTACACAGTCTGGCTTTTTGGTGCTCCTTTAGAAATGTGGAGGTTGTGAGTATAGAGTCCTGTTCAGTCAACTGCAGATTAGTTGTGGTAGTGACAGCATTGGCCATGGTGTGTTGTGCTGCCCTATTTATAACATGGACCATGTGTGATACTGACTCCCATGCATGTTCTGTAGAAGTTGCAGTGGGAGAGAAAGGCTTGTCGGAAAACTGCCATGGAAACGAAGTCGAGTAAAGAGCTCATTGAGATGATATTATGCACTAACTGTTGAGTATCATTAAAGGCCTCTCGATCCATATGTATGGAGTGCAGTTTGGACATACCTAAATTGGCTATATCCCAGTCTATTGCTTGGGTTTCCAATGAAAGGTTGGCATAAGATAGCAGTAGAAGTGCCAATGGAAATGAAATGATGAGTAAAGAAAAGTCTGTTAATGCTATGATTTTGCAACTGGTGGTGAAGACAGTTCAGAATGTCTGTAAACATCCATGACTGTGGAAGTAATTTTAAGGCAGGTTCCTCCTTCTCTGTCATAAGAACAACAGAAGCAAGGACTCTAGTCCAGTTTGGTATTGGTGTGGGTGAAGCAAAACTCCAGGGATAAATGGTGGAATATTTCCTCAATGGAGGCCCAGAAGGTTGAATCTTCACACAACATGATATTCCTTGACAACAAGCATCATCAGCCTTATGGATACAAGGTAAGTCTGAAGAGTAATGAGATCTGAACCAATAAAACTCACAGTACGTCTCAAATTAGAAAACATGACGGCCAAGAGTCACTGAGAGGGAGGCTCTTCCTGTGGCAGAGGTTCAGGAGGATGGTTAAGTGATGTCTGTAAAGTCTTGAGGAGCTAAATGAGGTATCATGCCAAAAGAGTCCTGTGGAGGAATATGTGTTGAAGCGTTCCCTGGATATGTCCGTTTTGATCTAGTGTGATAAGGGCTGTTGTGTGAGAGAGCCCTAAAAGAGAGGATATTGTTGCTGTTCCTAAGCACTTGAACATGGCCTAGACTGTTCATAACAGAAACAGTGCATGTATGTGGGAGGAGTATTGTAAAGTTGGGACAGACTGTAGGATGCTTTACCCTTGTAGCTTGCCCATATATCTGTAGATTGAAAGGGAAGTAACAGAAGTTGATTAAACTCTTTCCATATATATACATATACACATACATGCATACACACACACAAATACATACATGCCAGATATGAACAAATATCAGTAAAAGTGAGAAAGAGAGAGAAGTTGGAAATAGAGATATATAGATAGAGATAGAGTATACTTCCCTTGAAGTGAGAGGGTTCCAACTGAAAAAGATGGATAGAAAGGTCTCTTGTGAAAAGAGCATGCTGTGTTGCATGAGCGGAAGCAATAACTGGTATATCATTACTCATTGCTGCCTAGTCTTATAGGAATGGGGAGATCACTCTGCCAAACTACCACATGGATTGGCAGACTTTTAGCTCCCTCTAGCTAAAGGTAGTATCTGGGAGTGCTGGATTTGCAAGGTAGTGGTATAATTTCTAAGGTATTATGATTGGGTAATGTATTTGAAGAAGACATATAGAGATTATATCAACATGAAATATATCAAACACATATAGTTTTTGACAAAAACTATGGTATCCACCATTTCCTATCTAGTAACCTTGAAATAAAAACAAAAGTGGTTGATATAGCTATCTGTATATGTTTAGAAGGCTTCAAGGCAAGAGTGGCACAAATAGGGCTATTATTTTGCTGCATTCCAACTTAAATGTTAAGAAAGGGAGGTTCTTTTTAATATATAACCAAATTCAATGCTCAAAGTATGGTTTAATGGGGACTTGAATCGAATCTACTACTAGGTATGCACTGACAACTAAATACAAAAATGAATTTGAGTTCTGATGCACTCACCAAAACCACAGGTTGGGCAAAAAATTAGGAGGATGTTAAGTTCACTTGCTCTTGTCAAAATGATAAAGAGATCATCATAAATGGAGTGGTGGATTGACCTTAACCAGAGATATTTATGAAAAACGTTAATGATTTTCAAACTTTATCACCCACTAGAAGAATCTAGAAAATAAGAATCATAATCCTTTGTGAAAACAATAGTACACATACTTAAAACTAGCAGAGACACTTAACCATTTGACAACCTAGGAGAAACATATTAAGTTTATGACAACCTAGTATAAACACTGTGACAACTTAATACTGGCACTTAACATTGCAAAAACCAAGTACGGACACTTAACACTTTGACAACCTAGTACGGACACTAAGACCAAAGTTCTCTGAAGACCTCAACATTTGAAGATATTTACCTCTGGTGAACTAACTTGTCTGTTGATGCCTGTTGGAATACTACTGTCTCTGGATTGTCCCTTCCGGGTTTTCTTTACTTTGTCCTGAGGCTGAAATGAATGCATTTTTACTTGTTAAACACTTGAGAAAATATCTAGTATTTCCTAAAATGGCACCACAAATTATTACATTATAGATTTTACCCTGATTTAACGTCCCTGCAAAAGGCAAACAAAAAATGTATACAAAATCTTAATACTGATGATATTGCTGCCATAAAAAATGACACCTTTTACTATTAGAATGGCAATAAGAGTTCCTCAAAGGACTGATGCTCTACTGCTCTACTGTTTGTAAAGTATTTCCAGGAATTCAGGATAAAAAGTGTCTTTTTTTAACTGCTGCATTTTAAAATCATCTGATATTCTTCAATGACAAGATTTTAAAATTAAACACTGTCAGCTATACTGAATATCTAAGCACAACCATTTTCATTTAGAATAAACCACACATCATAATTTAGTTTTCTGATGAAAACTTGATGTTTACTTTCCATTTATAAACAGTGGTACAATTTTAAAGATGGCTGCCATGGTGACATGATTAGACAGTAGACTGGCAGCATTATCATTTAGGACTAAACAGACATCTTAAGAAATGATTCAGTGAAAATCCTATGTTGATAAGACTATCATTCTGATGAAGAATCAATAACAAGATTTTCAAGATGGTTGCTGTGGTGGCCTATTGGACTTCTGAACAATATCATTTTCATTCAGGATCAACTATACTCTGGGGTAAATGTTTCGGTCAATTTTTATGGTAATCATACAAGCAGTTCTGCAGGAGTATAACTTACACACAGAACAATGCCTGATGCATGATGATGGACAACTGGTCTTCTCATAAGCTCAGGTGGTCAGTGATAATCATGTGTACATAAACATTCTTCCAAATCAGTAAAAGCTTCAGAATTATACTTCTATCTTTATTTTGGCAGTGGGTCAATTAAATATCATATCTATGCAGTTAATGTTTCCTTGCTGATTCATCAGGAATTGAAACACAAAGTTGGCATGGAATGTATGTTAAACCTGCCCCTGAATTTTAGTTCAAATATAAATAAGCTTGGATAAAATGATATCTAAATAATAGGAAAATAAAAAACTTGACCAGAGGCCAATATAGGAAACAGATGGATGTATGGCTGGATGAACACACAATTCACTATGCTGAGCTTCTGCAAAGGTCATCTTTAAAATATTTTTCATATATAAAAGTTACAAATTTGCTATGAACAACAAATTCTGCCAGCTGCAACCATTTTGCAAGAACAATGCTACTTGGAGAATGAGCACTGGCATGTCTATTCCCATACCAATTAGTAAATTTTCTAACAATGTTCTTGCTGAGAAGTGAAAACTTTTACCAATAAAAACATTAAATGTCTAAATCATTTCATGTTGAGCTTTGTGCTGGAGAATAGCTTAAACAATCTAACTATAGATTAGTCTTGATAATTTGAGAAGGAAAATGGATTGACAATGTACTGTAGTTGCATGGGGCTACATAGAGTCATCAAAGTTCCTTTGAATTAATGAAGGAGTTGATTAAATATAAAATACAAATCCAGCAACCCTTTTCACAGTTTGGGGCTTAAAATCATCCAACGTTTGAAAATTGGTCCTGAAAAGGAGACATAAATCTTCAAATAAGATGAAATGTTGATATTATTTCTCCATAATTTCATCAGACTAATGTTAGCTCTGCATGTATCATTATGGACTATATCTACATGACAAAGACGTTCATCAATAAAATGTAAACAATAGTTAATTCAATCCTCATATTGATGTTTGAATTCATAAAAAGTTAAGGAAACTTTTAAAAATATTTCTTTTGGTCTTAACAACACTTGAAAACAATGCTGGCCACTGTAGTTTCATATATTTTCATAGCTCTAAATTTTCGTGGATTTCTATATATAAAACTCCCACATTTTATGGGTCCTTAAATTTGTGGTTTTAGCATATCTGTAAATATGTCATGGATCAACCTCTACAAATACCCAAAATAAAGAATACAAAAGAACAAAACTATGCTAACAAAGTTCTTCTAGGATCATTTATTTTCAAAGGTTTCAACTTTTGTGGTTTGCTTAAAAAACAATATTTTGATGGGTAGTTAAATTTAATTTCTGCATATCTGTAGCAACTTCAATGATTAACCACCAAAAAAGAAAAATATAGGCTGACAACAAACATCACTTGCTTCAATAGTCAAAACAACATTACCACCTATATAAGCACAAATCAAACACATATCAAGGCCAATCATTTACACTCATCATTATTGTTAGTTGGATGGTTCCAACAATACAAACATATCTGGTTATTAAAGTATATATACAGTGGTCCCCCTTTCATATGACCACACCTTCTGCACCGGGAAAGTGGCCTTATAAGATGGGTGGCCTTTTCAGGGGGGGGGGAATGAAACAGACTTATTACAACTAAATATGCATTATTAGTTCTTATTCTTGGCATAATTGTGATATGCAAGTTGGTGTTGCTGTCATTCAAATGCAAAACCATTCAAAAAGTCATTTAAATCTTGGTGTATATATATATATATATGTATGTATGTATGTATGTATGTATGTATGTATGTATGTATGTATGTATGTATGTATGTATGTATGTATGTATATGTGTGTGTGTGTGTGTGTGTGTGTGTGTGTGTGTGTGTGTGTGTAATTCTCTACACATCTGCTCAATTTGCCGACTGCTGCTAAATTACCTCCTTATTGGTTACGATATTGTTTATCTGAGTCTTTCAATATCACATTGTTTTATTAGATTTTTTTCTACATAAAATTGTTCAGTAAGTCACCCCTCCTACCTCACCCAAAGTCAGGTACAAGAACCATCTTTCTTCTAAAATGTTATGTCTCCATTTATGTGATGACATCATAATGTTTGGTAATGATTTATTCAGATGTTGCTAAATGTATGCGATTTAATTATGCAGATGAAACTTTTGTAGATTGGATGAAATGTCATCTTCATAAAGGAGGCGATAAATGTGTTGCCACATGATTTTCTGATCTTTGCTACCCTGCTTTGTTCAAGGCAAATTTATGTGTGCTAATGCACAAAATCAATTTTTAGCCTATAATGACCATGTCATGATCTTGACAATTACATTTAGTTGCAATCATCAAAGAGTATAACTGGACAGATTTGTCAAGCCCAGAACTCTGTGGTAACATTGTTGAGCCCATTTCCTGTAAACATTGGCTTTTATAGACAATGACATAATATTAATCTTAGTGTTATATGTACTTTAGTCAACACATGAAAATTGATATTGGGAGATATGTATTAATGATAATCTGATTACTTACCTTATGAATTAAATATTGGTTCTGGATACATTTTAAATAAAAATTAAGCACTTGTGAGGGAAAAGTTTTATATTTTGTACTAATATGCTAGCCACTGGATGCATTAGAGGGATGACTGTTCTTGAGGGGTATTTTTTAATACAAACTCCTCAGTGCTAAGGGATTCTAGCTGTAAGAAGCAGGTGGCGATGGTCAGGGAGCCGTTCAAGAGGGGGACTACTGTATTTGAAATCTTCCCATCAGTTTGGCTGATGTCATTATCTACATGTGAACCAAACAAATGACCTGCTGCCCTTTGTTCAATGCAGTTAATAACCAGTGTCAACAGTTGATGCATTTAGAATGGCAAATTTTCCATCCTTTATACAATCGAAGCTGAGTAGAATACAAGGTCAGATCAATAGCCTGGCTTTGTCTTTTCACTTTGTTTCACACATCATTGAGAGTATTATCCTATCTGTAATTCAATAACTTCAGAATCATTAAATGTAACTAAAAGTACCAACTTTGTTTCACATCAAGTATTTTAAATGTAGCAAATACTTTTAGCTGCATATAACATGGACCTGAAAATTTATTGAGTTACAGATAGGATAACATTTACATGCTTTATAAAATTAAATTATATAGTAATGTCTAGTTTCATAGATATTAAAGGTATAATTGTTTAGTAATTCAGATTACCAGCAATAAGGAATTTACGTCATTAATGACCAAATGCTCTGTGCACAATTCTTTAAAATGAGAGAGAGAGAGAGAGAGAGAGAGAGAGAGAGAGAGAGAGAGAGAGAGAGAGAGAGAGAGAGAGAGAGAGAGAGAGAGAGAGAGAGAGAGAGAAAGAGAGAGAGAGAGAGAGAGAGAGAGAGAGAGAGAGAGAGAGAGAGAGAGAGAGAGAGAGAGAGAGAGAGAGAGAGAGAGAGAGAGAGGGGGGGCATATGTATTCCATCATGTTTTTCTTCTTGCACCTCATGATCAAAACAAAATATTCTTGTCCGATATGAGAAAGAGAGAGAGATTTCAGCTCTTCATGTTTTGGTGTTCTTTTTTACCTTCCTGTTTAGCTGAAGCTTTTGTCAAAGGAAGATTAATAAATTAAATAATAAATGTAAACTATGAAAATACATACCATACTCCTTTAAAGTTTAAATATTTCCAATATTTATATCCCTGTAGACTCCATCTAGGTTAAATCCAAAGAATGACCATTTTGCATGCTAATTTTCTTTGCAAGAACAATAACCTCTTAATTCCCAACAAATAAGATTATATTTTTAAAATGCATGTACTCTTCCTGTGCTTTGGCAGCAATTGTTTTTTTTTATCTTTGCTTATAATTGCTAACAGCTCTATTGGCAATTTCAAAAGCTGTCACTGGTTGAGAAATTTACATGAGTAACCAGTACTTCCTTTCAATATAGTTCCATATTCAATACTCCCTATGGGTAGCCTCATTTCCCTATTGGTAGCCTCACTAATCTGGTCTGGTCTCCTGAATCTTGACTTCAAACAGATGTTAGCATGGAAAACCAGACTACAGTTGTATATTAATTAGCATGCACACACCACTATAAAACATCTTTTTTGTATCATGTTTTAATGTGTTATTGTGCCTTAGTTAGGAAAGAGTTTATAACAGGACATAGATGGTAATTGGGCAAGATAAATGCTACTTCAATCTGTTATAAATATTCCTAGCCGATACATTTGAGTATAAAACAAAAAAAAATTACATTTGTCTGAGTAAAGTAAGGCTAAAAGGGTAGCTGTAATTTTACATTAATTTAAATAACTCCTGAAAATTGCTATATGTGATCAATAACCCAACGATTAATATAAACCACATGAGGAGATAGCTCAGGGTATATCCCTACCCGAATAAAAACCTCAGCCTCTGGTTTACATCATAGACACTACTGAGATGCCCAACCAATAAGAAAAATATAGACGTACTCTATGAAGAAAAGTTGGCATGAATAACTGCCATTAATACCACAAATCAATCCCTACCCTTTCAATCTTGGTAACAACTTGAAAAATAGTCAGAGGTAAAATAATAAAATAAAATCATTCACAGGATAAGACAGTAAATTTAAATTCTATTTTATATTTTAAGTATCAATGAAAAACTACATAGGCCCTAGATGATAGGATGAACTAATTTTGTGTACAAGGAGAAGATAAAATTTCTATGAACTTGTTCTTTTTAAATCAAAATGCATTTAACACCATTCAGAGCATTTATCAGGTGAAAAAAACAAAACATATTTAAACAATGAACACTTGGTACAGGCATCTTTTTTGTTAGCCAAAACGAATAACTTTTTACAACATCTACTCCCCTTTACAATATTAGCAGAACAGGAAGTGGGTATTATCATTAATTTTCCATCTTAATAGCTTTAAACCGCCATGTAATTCTTGGATAATGGAAGAGGTAAAGAAAACTAAAAGGAATTGCTTATCCAGTCGTATTGATTGTTAATGGAATATATTACTGCACTTTTATATGAGTAAGAACACAGTCATCAGGTAAGTGAACAATATGGATTTCAATTGTCAAGACATCTTGTTCTTGTAATGAGACAATTTTTATTTGATTATGAGGTGCAAGAAGTAAAATATGATGGAATACCTGTCTTTGTCATGGTTGTTATAACTTGTCAGTTCTAACGCACATATATGTATCAAATTTAAACAACACTTCTCACTAGTGCATGCTGCTTTAGTGCAATTACATTTGATGTATGTTAGTTTAAAATAATGGGAATCATATAAATGTTTAAAGTCCTTCATTATGTGGGGTCCTATATTTTTCATACACGATGTATTACATAAAATGAAATATATTTACACCTTATTTTTTGTACTTATTTGAGAATTTTTTCACATGAAAAATTAACTGGCATACAATAACATGATTAAGATTACATAATCCATATATATGTCAATTTGGAGTATAAAATAGCTAAGATTTTCTGGTAAAAAAGTATTGTCTTATAAGCTGTCAAATACAATAATCAAAAAGTCTCTAAAATGCTTTATAAATCCCAAATATGTGATTTAGTTAGAAATTTTTATTAAGCACTTTGTAATTCCAGTGAATAATCAAAATAAATAAATCATCTCAAATATCAACTTAACACAACTAAATTTGATTGCTCTAAAGACTGATGTTAACAAAGTAAGCATCCCTGAAATTAAAAAAAACTGACACAATAATAGAATTTTCATGAGGGTCATTTTCCCCATCAAATTCATAAACAAGATCCTTTCCAGAAACTTCCAAGGTCAAATGGTCTGTTATAGATGAAAGTCAATTTTTAAAAAAAAAACCTAGGTCAGGAAGGGACAATCATATTTAGCTAATTTTTCATTGGATTTTTTAATTAATGGTGTTGGACTACAACAAACTCCATGAAAATTAGTACCCCACAAATATTAGTCATGCTGCAGTATATTAAGCATTTCCCATGAACACACAGGCAGCTAACCTGGGCTGCTTTGAGTGGGTATCAAAAGAAACCCAAAAGATAAAGAGTACAGACAGATTGATAGATACAGCCAGGAAAACAATCTATTTAAATAGATGTTCATATTCTACAAACCCTTTTGATTTTCTTTCCTTGTTTTTTATTAATCAGCTCTTCCACCATTCCCTGTAGGCACATGCTCATAAGTATGGCCTGAAAAATAAAAACATTTCTCCTGAATACTGTAAATTATGCTATGCTGTAATCCAACTTTATCTGATCACCAAATCTTTAACACAGAATCAAAATGTCAACAACACTGGCATCATTACTGCTGTAAATTTTATATTTTTGACAGTCCATCTGCTGAATACAGAATACAGGTAATAAATGAACACTATTTAGCCCCAGTTTTGTTTTCACACTGATTTGTACAATGCACCCAAGTGATGATATCATGGGGTTATACAAGTTTACCTCAGACTGCAGAATTTACATTTATAACACATAAATGATTTCTGCAATCCAGCAATCTGTTTATTACTGTATGTGACAGAATGGCATGCAAAATTAAAATGTGATTCAACCAGTGTTTTTTCTCTTTCTCTTTTAATTATGACAGTAAGTACAAACCTTGTTAAATGCTCATTTGTATTAGGCAGAAAAATGATCATAAAATAATTGCAATTCACATGAATATTTCACATAACTGGTTATTTCATTTATGAAAATGCCATCATGTGATCATGATCAACTATTAATATGAATAAACTGCTTTTATTGCTAAAAAAATTCCTATGATCAAACAAATGAATGAACACTAATAAAATGGTGGCTAACATTCTTTGCAATTTAAACAAATGAAACTGCCTTTCTGTATATATCTTAACTAAATTAAAGTCTTTAAAAAGCTTCCCTGTCAGAAATCATACCAAATGTTCACGAAGAGAATGGACAGGTTACACTTTGTTTCTTAAAGTTCTGCAAGTCATGCACACCTACTGTAGACTCAGAAGTCTATCAATAATATCATATATATATATATATATATATATATATATATATATATATATATATATATATATATATATATATATATATATATAGTGATAATTTGAGGCTAAACATCTGTATACTATGTTCAAATGTGTGCATGTGTGTGTGTGTGTGTGAGAGAGAGAGAGAAGTGTTTCATGGTAACAATCAAACACAATAAAAAAATTAGTTTCAATTATAAAATTAACAAGACAAGATTGTCATTCCTATATGTTCAGTTTTTTCTACTATATTCACTACTACCTTCATGATACAGTAAAAGGCATAAACCATTTCCAAGATGGTGCAATCATTCACTACTTGCAGCTACAGGCCAATTGTGTTTTATCAATCAGATCCATTATAATAGGTAGTTAAGTTTGATATTTTACTTAAAGTGTAAAGAAAATAAACATTAAAATCTGAAAAAGAATTTTTTTTCCTTTTTATAATTGATAATCAAAACACAACCATTCCAAAAGCCACATATACTTCTGATGATGTTCCTTCTATCATTCTAGTATGTCATGTACTTGGCTTAGTTCTTTGACACCAATCTGAATATCTGGAAAATCCTCCAAATATACCTCTCTGTGTGTATGTGTGCCCCTACATGGAACCATAAATACCCACATGCAGAATTTCAAAGAAATAGATGTCAGCAAAAATTAGCTTCATCTTGTTGTTTTTCGTTTTAAGAAATAAATATTTCTTCACTGATGTAAATGAATGAATGAATGCATTTTCAATTTATGAATTTTGAAGACTGTCAGCATCACAGATTTTTCATAAAGCAAAATCAATCATCATAGTTGCTTGTAGAATTTCTTCTATGCATGAATGGATGATTCAAACTGGAGAGCATTCTTAAGCAATGATTCTTATATAATGGATTTAAATCTCTAGAAGGGACTGATCCTCTAATGCACAAAAAGAATTTCCAAGAATCGAGGAAAAGTCCATTTCTTTGTTTTAACTGTGGAGTGTTGAAACCATCTCAGTTATTCTGCAGCGATAATAAGAGTTACAAATTGGTTGCCATAGTGTACATATCAAAGAGGCACCATAGAGGCATCACTTTTAATCTTTTGGAAAATAATCCATGTCAATATGATGGTACATTTAGGTGGAGTACTACAGCAAGCATTTCAAAAGTCAATGTAGCAGCCATATTGGAGGTATAATTAGCACTATTTTCATTTGGAAACAACTGGGTATCATAAGAAGCAGAGATCCTGCAAGGATGTTATATAAAGGATGGCAGTCTCATTCACATGTCAATAAAATATGGGAAGAATATAAATAAATGGGGAGGGGGAATGGCCATATATTTACCTAACACATATCTAGCTTTTTTCTTCCTGCTCCATGCTACTAGTGCTACAATGAAATCAAAACCTCCAAAAGATTTCTTCTCTAATTGAATAAGCATTATTCTGTTGTTTCTGAGCTTAATCTGATCCTTATCTATGTATGAATATTGTTCAGTGCTGAGACTCCTCTTTTATGGCCTGATATCTGAATGAGCATTATACATAGCTAGTTTAGTTAGCTTGAACAAATTGGGAGACGGTTCTTCATGGTTGCTATGTATAATTTTCAACAGCTCATTGGTGTTTTCTGTTGAATATTATGCTCCAAAATAAGCTTTATCACTAACATGAATTCTATCAAAGTTTCTCTTTCTTGAATCAGTGCTTCATTGACTACTATATCCGATTTCTTTTCCTGTTCCATAATTAGGATTTTAAGTCCATTAATGCTACAGTCTGCTTGTTCAGACAGAGGTATTTTGATCAAATGAATATCCTGCTTTTTGATTTCATTTTTATTCAATGTATCTACATCTTCGGAGTACTATTTGTGGCACAAGTTTCCTCACTGACAAGCTGAATTGACTGAAAAAAGAAATGAAACTTCCATTCTCCTTTTAAACTATCTGTATTTAAATCAAGTTTGGTATTATGTCCTTTTGACATTTAATTTGGAAATACTACTGAATTGTAAGATGGCTAACATGTCATGTGTTTCTGACCATTAAGCATGTCCATCTGACCTACAATCATTTTTGGATTCAAAATCTCTAAAATATCTAGTAATACTTTCCCAGCTCCAATAATCTGATATACTTCAAAACTTTAAAAATTATTATCACCATTGCAATAATCAGCCAGTACTGACTGATTTGCATCATCACCTGAAGATAAAACATTTTGGGTGTCCTAGGCAGCCTGTATTTTAAATAAGAATTTGCCAAATTTTCCAGATAAAAGCAAGGTTCAAACTAAAGCAATGCTTGTTCCTGGGCTATGTAGCCAATCAAATTTAGTTGATCACCATTTATGTCAGGTCTCACTGGATAGTTTTGTATTTTACTGACACACACCAATATTTAAGGTAGAAGGCATAAACCTAATTATCCCAACCATAGCATTTATAAATCACACATAAGCTAAATCTGTAATGTGGTTTATATTTACTTTGAGTTAGGCTTGGAAATGGATTGGCTTGTTGGTGACTGCTTGTCACAGTTAGGCTAGCAATGAAGATCTAATGCATAAATTGGGCTACAAATAAGCAGCCAACTTTGCTTACGTATTTACATGTGCCTGCAACAGAGGTAAATATCTAAAAATCTACATTGTTGAGGGTTGATGAAAAGTATGCTAATTTTTTTATAGTACTAGTGAACTTTCAAGATGACTAAGGTATACACTGATTCTCTTAGCCACCTTGTCACAGGAAAACCTTAACATCTAAAGCAGAATCAATTTTTTTTTATTGTGCTCAGTTTATCATTTGGGTGAATTAATTTTTTAAATTCTTATTCACTAGAATTAAAAAGTGCTCAATAATATTCTTAGAAAATAACCTTAATTTGGAATTAAAATGAGTTCAGACATTTTTTTATTATATTATTTTGATGCATCAAAAGACAGCACATCATTACAATGGCCACTGGCATATTAAAACATTCAAGACTACAGGTACATCAACACATTAAAGATTAATTTAACTGGAATACCACTAGAATGCAATTGAACTTTATACATTTAGACTTGTGATAGAACTTTTAGGACTATTTGAAATTGAATTCACTATACTGTTTTAAATTTTCACTTTGTATTATAGGAAAAGAATGTATATTTTTTGCATTTACAAAACTTGTTGGTTTTTGCTCTCTTTTGTTACTTATTTTAAGACCATAGAGTTTTGTCAGAGTGTACACATGGGTGAGGTCTGATAGGCATACTAGACTGAAGTCAGTCAACAAAATGTAGCATAGTGAACAAATTCTGTGTTTGATTCTGGATGGAACAGGTAGCCAATGAAAGTTACAGAGCAGGGGAAGGTTTATTTACTCCATTCTTTTACTCTAAGGATGATCAGAGCAGCCTTGAATAATCCAGGAAAATCCACTATTTAGGAAGAACAAAGTATTCATGACAGCCGCTATAATGACCATTTTGCCTGTCAGATAGGCACCAGTTTCATTTATGACCAGCTAGACATAATGAGAAGTCTTTTAGTGATAAGTTTATTTTCCTCTCTCTCCCAGTAACAGTACTCTAGCCTGTATATCCACTCTCACAGTAACAGTATTCTTGCCTGTTTATATTAGAAACCATACCTGATCACTTGACACAGTGACCCATTGCAGTTTATCCTTTGCCATCAAATACTCAAAGGATAGCTCCAATTGTGACATGGAAGGGTTATTTGATGTGCCTGACCCATTATTGATTGTTGTTGTAATACGCCAGCATCGAATCCTGGTAATTTTGAACACCCCTTCCTTGATTGTTCCCTAAAATGAAGAGACAGAGTTTTACTCTTAAATTATCATTAGTTAAAAAAATGTGTTGATGGATTACAGATATCCCATAATAATACCTAAGGTGTAAAGAATATAAGAATGGACAAGGTTACACAAAAGGCCCTCCCTCTGTTGTTATGCGACATACAAAAATGTTTGTCATATATTTTTATAAAAAATGTAGATACTTTGAAAATCTGTTTATGATTCTTCATGTCCCATCTAAAACAGAAAATATGTTCAAGCAAAAAGTTCTTGTTAAATTTAACATATTTTTGTTCAGCTTTTGAATTACTATTTTTATTTAAGGCAGACATGTACTGAATGAATGCTATAAATAATCAGTCTATTAAATTTACGAAAATGTGTCTCATAACACTACTTCTCAGTGATGCTGCTACATGATATTTCTATATTTCTATGATTTATATGATTAGACTTACATAGGATAATCATTTATCATATCAGTTGTGACTTCAAGATACAAGGATACAAAATGATACATGTCTACTTTTTAAGATTTATTATATTTCTGTAGTTGTAAAATGGAATTAAAAAAAGTGAAAGTTCTATATATCATATGACACAAGAACATTTTTTTATTCAATAAAACAGGCATAAACTTTGTTCTTGAAGTGTACACCAATGGGATAATAGGCTCTCAAGTTTCTATCCATGCCATGTATCTGTAAGCAGCATATTTATGGTATTTAATATAAACAAGATAATAAGAAATACATATGACTATCCACTGAAGAATAACAAACCATTTATGATTGTTCAGTGTTTAATGAAAGCACTTTCAAATTTCCCATCAAGACCAAGATGTAGCTTGGGGCGGATTTTAACAAGGCAATACTTACCTGTTGCTATTGTATAGCTAACCTTTCCTGAGTGGAAACTAGCCTTGTTTATATCTTAAGGATTTATCCTCCCTTTGGACGACATTCTGGAAGGCTCTAGAAGCTTACCTATAACCCATCACATGCTAAAGTAGTCATCATCTTTTTTAAGGATAATTAGCAGGACATCAATGCAGGGTGGGTGGGAATCTGGCAATATAAACATGTAAATACTACACCATCAAAATCAGTTTTAAAGCCCACCTACCAAAAGCTCCAGCTTAATATCATCAATATAACATCCATTGCTATTGTGTAATTAAATTTGCCAATTCAGTGGGAGGCTGATGACTGCCCAGAAACTGGAAATGTAAGCATGTGATCTGACATAATAGTCATTTACACCAATGAATGTAGTATCCAATAAGGGTTTTCCCCGAAGGTGGAACTATGAAATCCTGCTCAAAATGGCTGCTGTTTACAAAGGTGCAAAAAGGCGCTTGTATGTGAATCAGGTAGAGGTGCCAAAAGGCGCCTGTATGCAAATGCGCTTGTATGAGGTAAAGGGTTAAGACTCCATCAATCATGGCATTAGCTGAAAAACATTGGTCCCAGTAGCTCAAAATACCTGATCAGGTTAATATGAAAATCCAAACAGATGGCTGGACCTTTAATAAATTTGAGTTTGTTGTAAAGCTATTCTATAGTTCTTATTGTAGAAACTAAGCATTATGTCTTTTCAAAAAGGAAGAGAGACACTCAGCTAATGCACTTATTGAGGGACAACTAGAATTATACATTTCCTACTGCACTAATCACAAAAGATTCTCTACTTGGCATCATAGAACTTGGATGTAGAGTATCACTAGCCTTTAATGATACATTCAGCAACTTAGTTTGAAAACTTTTTCTTCTAGAGAGATCATCTGAGATAAGCCAAGTACAAAGGTGGAGAATCTGTGGCAGTTGTGCAGGAGAGATCACCTGTGGTGTGACAGGAGGTCCCTTTCTGGGATTAAAGCCCGAGTTGGTCTACCAACAAGGTAAAGAAAATTGTTGAGCCACAACTGCTGGGGCCACAGAGAGGCTATCAAAATTACTTTAGCAGTGGAGGTCCTTGAAGTACTTTTGAGATTATCTTGAAGAGTGGTAATGCACGAACAGATGATCCCACTTCAGGAATCCACTGCCCATGCTCTTTGGCTTGACACTGAGGAAATGTACAAGGGAAGCTGTTTTTTGGCTTTGTCCCAAATAAGTCCACCAATGGCATCCTCCAAAATTTAAACAGGGAATTCTGCTATGTCCTAGAGTAAAGACCATTTAACTTTCCTTAACAGACTGTGTATCAAAACTCAGAGGATCAATGGAGGCCACAAGCCTCTATGCACACATAAGTTGCATGCACACCTCCTTGTCTCCTGAAGTATGCTACCACTGACACATTACCAGAGATGACCATAACACAATGCCCTCTTTTTTTTCAACACACATTTGAAGGGGTAAGAACATTGCCCTCATTTCCAAATTATTGATATAGAGAACAGATTCTTCAAATGACCACAAACAATGAAGACTATGTCATTCCATATCCAGAATATGAAAGCATCCCAGAACAGCCAGAAGTGGGGATAATTGGTGTCTTCCACATCAGATGATGGCATAAACTGAGTCTTCCAGAAAGCTGAGCATTCGGAGGATCCATTTTCAGTCTCCAATTTGCTAGGAGAAGAAAATGGAGAGGACACAAGTGTTGTTTCCCCGAGGAGAACCAAGTCTACTGCAGAGTTCAAGGTCCACAGAAGAGAAAGAAATAGATGAGCCAACAATGTGTTATTGCTTCTCAGTGCTTCTAGCAGGGTCAGAATCTTGTTTACTGTGTCCTACAGGAAAAGGATTAATCTTCTGTTTGTGAGGAAAGCAAATTTATAAAGTAAATTATGTTTCTCAGAGAATAATGACCCAACTGCATTAAGTTAGGAATATTAGCCTGCAACATCACAAAAAAGGATGAAAAACGTGTGCATGTGTGTGTGTATGTGATTTGGACTTTTAATGTATCACTACTATATGCAGTGTGGTAGTTTATAAATTATGCTTCTCAGAGAATATTGACCCAATCAAATTAGGAATACTAGCCTACAACATCACAGCCCTACTAAAAGATCAAAAATGCATGTGTGTGTGTGTGTGTGTGTGTTTGTGTGTTATTTGGACTTTAAATATATCACTACTATCTGCAGTGTGGAAGTTTATAGTGATGTCCAGCACTGGGGTATCATGCTGCAGACATGATACATGTCACATTATTCTGACACCAGACTGACCAGTCCTAACACTAACTTGTTAATGCTGAGTGCCTAGTGAGGCAGATGTTAGTACCATTTTTATATGTCTTTGTTATGACTCAGCTGGTGATCAAACCCATGACCTCAGTAACCAAGGCAGATTGTTCTAACCACTAAGCCATTGGAGTGGTTGGCAATAAACATCTTTTTCTGTCTATCTCATATAGACAAAAGGCAATAACTCTTGCTGTTATCTCCCCTTGTCACAGCACAAGTCACCAGTTTCTGTTTGAATTATAATGAGGATGTTCACATGATGTGGTGGTTGGGAGGGTTTTAATTAATGCAACTGGGTCAGTATTATCAGTGAAACATAATTTATTAAAGCATTTGCTTTCTCCTTCAAAACAAATAATGTTCCCCAATCACATTAAGTTAGGAAAATAGGTAATATGAAGAGGGAATGGTGAGCATCCAACATCTACCTTGGGTATCTTTCTAGGGAATGACAGCTCAATACCCTATGCAAACAATTTTCCAATCTCCTAATTACACAAGCAACACAGCATAGGATCACTTGATCTGTTACCCTTAAATAATGTTAAGAAGATCAATAATGAAGTCTCCTATAACTACACAATTTCACTGACAAATCCAGTGAGGTGGATAGTTGTGTTGTCTTAATTTGGTCTTGTGGCGATCTGTGCTGTTGCTGCTGGACCTATCAGATTTAAGATTTGCCTGTGCAAAGCAAAATGGATGAGATTAAACTCAAGAAGGTTGACTATGCATGCCAGCTTCCATTATATCTCAGGTCAAAACATGACATCTGAAATTTTTTTCACACAGATGGCATCAATCTCATGAAAGATAATTTTCATGAGGTAACTCTGATATTGCAAGACTTCAGATTATGCCAAGCATATAACCCATTTCAGCCATGAAGCATGGGCTTCAGTTGTAATATCCTAGTTCCCAGCTTTCACCAGAAGTTTGCTTGTGCCCAACTAGTTTCTGTGTCTTTCAAGTAGAGCTTATGTGCACAAACAGGATCTTACATGGCCATTGCTCTCCTTGTGCCTACACAAGATATCAAGTGAATGACAACACTATGATTACTGATGGATGGTAACAGTTTTTTTTTGCTTCAAAGTCTGGATGTGACAAAAGGACCAATGAACCATCTAATCTGAACTAAAGACAATTCTGGTCAACAGGAAGGGATTGCAGCTCAAATATCCTGAAGCTAAAGCTCATATAAAACATGTTTTGTATGATAGTAACTTTAGTGAAGTGTAGGCTAGAGGCTTAAATTTATTCAAATTGAGCATGTTAAAACCCACTACAGATTCAATTTTAGAAATGGAGAAATTTTGATTGATTGAGATGTGAAGGTCTTTATCATGCCAAATATCTACCATGATGCAGGAATACGTCTCATATCATGGAACAGGAGCCTTTGGTAGTAATTGGGGCCAACAGTCTCTAGATGAAGAGCCAGAGGGATAAAAGCCCTCAGAGGGATGATGTTACTGGTATGACACCAGTCCCTGAAAACACTTTTCTTCATAAGCCTTCAGAGTGGAAGGCCTTCTTGTTCTCAAGATTCTCTCCACACTTAAATGTTTAAATTGTTTATCTAGCAAGGTTGCACTGCTAACAACTAGGCATGCAGAAGATGTCTGTCCAGTGAGAGAAGGAACACCTGTGTCCAAGTTTGCTTGAAAAGATATGGGTTGACCAAAATCTTCCTGGGCAGATCTTTCAATAGATTGAGTAGTTTGGTGACCCAGGATTTGTCAGATCCGAGAGAGCCTACCAGAATCATCTTGCATTCCTGGCCCCATAACTTGGGATTATTTTTTATATCAGGATATTGACAGGGTAGGCAAATGTCCACAACCCCTTCCAATTGATTGACAATCCAAGCTCTGGGTCTGAGTCTAGAGAGACTAGGGTGGTTAACTTATTATTTTTTTTCCACTTGAGGCTTCTCCAATGGGATCCCCATGGTCAGCCAGTGTGGCACCAATGACACAGGAATGATATCATCTCATTTGTGATCATGACTTTTTGATCAAGGACATTTGAAATTGAGTACTACTATGCTAGCAATGTAAGGGGCATATAAAAAGATGGCCAAGTGGCATCAAACCTGCTGCTACACTGAATAATCTGAGAAGTTGCAAGAACTCTCTTGTTGAAAAACAATTCCTGTTGGAAACTCGAGAAGTTTGATGGTACATCCAGGTTGGTGATAAACTCCATACCCAGATGGACAAAAGCTGGAATGGGCTGAAGTCTGACTTTTCCTAGTTCACTAGAAGATCTAGATTATTAAAAGTGCAAAATGATCAGTCTGCCTTGGAGCAGAAATCAACGTACAATGTATGTCTGGAGGATGTCATTCAGGTATGCCACCATCATTGCAGATGAAGTCATACGGAATAGGGTGACAACGCAATCCATAACCTTGGTAAAACCCAAGGGCTGCCAAAGGATAGGACTTTGAACTTATATCCATGTCATTGTAAGCAAAATAAAGAAATTTCTGTAATGTGGGGTTGACAAGAACATCAAAATGTGTATTGGCCAGATCAAGGATGATGGTATACTCACATATTCTGATGGAGAGGTGGGCTAATCTTGCTGTCTCCATCTTGAATTTCAGTGGTGTAATGAATTGACTGAGGTGACTCAAGTCAATATTTAGCTTTACTTGCCATACACTTTTTAAATAAGAAATAGCCTTGAATAAACCCTGTGGCCTTTGCCTGATCTCCATCACCAGCTCTGCACATCTGACTGCAAAGATCAATGCTCCATGGCTGCTTAATGCCCCTTTGCAATGCATAGGTTGAGTGTTTCCAAACACCTGTGTGGGTTTAGCTGAGCTGCCTGCCTCTGAACTTCAATTCTTCTTCCAAAAAACAATGGTGACCCAAATGTGGTCATCCATAAAGCAAGGATATAATAAAGATTGAACGACATGGACCACAGACATATGTCATATTCAGTCTAAGTTGGCCAAAGTTGTCAAGGCAAAGGCTATGGTATGCTGTGTTGCCCGGTTAATGACCATGGCCATTGACTTCTCAGTGTGCCTATAGATGGATTTCTATGTGAATCGGAAGATTGCTAATGACGACAAATCTGACATTGAGGATAGAGAGTTTTATATAAGCAAGATGAAAATGTCACTGGGACTTGGCTTTGTAAAAGGCCCTGTCATTTACCAGGTCACCAATTCTACTTGCTCATAGATTTGAGCTAACTGGTGTAAGAGTCAGAATGTCTCTACTTCCTCATCAAAATTTACTGATGCTTTAACTTACAGTCTTGAGTTGTGATAGGGGCCTGAAATCATTCTGAAGTTTCAGCACCCTATAAATTTCTTCAACTGCAGCCTTGGTCAGATCTGAGTATAGTATGAAAGAAATTTATCTCACTGAGTTAAGTCCCAAATTGGGTTCAATTGCAGTGCTGGATACGTCATATCAGATGACACTGATGACTCAAGCCTGTCCTCTCTGAAAATATCACTAGCTCCCTGTTGTGGATAAGCATGAATATTTGGAATCCAGCACCTATAGCTGGTTTGCCTGGCATATGGTCATCCTGGATGTTGGCAGCATAGATACTTTTCTATCATAAGTACTGGGTGCTCTATAGGTTTGATTTCTCACTGAAATCTTCAATACAGTAAGGTTATGGATCTGACACTAAGATCCACATAAATCCTAGTTAGCTGGATCAGTTCAACAAAAAGGTTTTCATCCATGTTGGGATGGCTGGAGGACCAGTGACAGCTGGACAGCAGGTGCAGTGGTATAAGGAGTTGAAGCCAATAGATCCAGTAAAAAAACTCATAATGTCCTTGACTTACAGGCCCGAAGACCATGCTCTGAAAAGCAGATGTTATGCCCACCTAAAAGTGGGTGACACTATTCAAATGAGTCAGAATTGTAAGCAATGAACTAGATGGCTGGACTCTCTCTAAACAGTCCCCGTGCTGGACATCCAGTGATGTCTGGATGACAGGTAATGGTGCAGTGGTGCAATAAGTTGTTTCCAATAGAACCAGTAAAAATCCAAACATGCTGACTTACAGGCCTGAAAGCCATGCTTGCAGATGCTGGGGTACTTACACCCAATGGGCTGCCTAAAACAGGAGGGGGGCCACTCTCTCAGTGAATCGGAATTGCTAGTGATGAACTTTAAGTTGTCTTCCCCCAACTTATTTTGTTTTTCCTTCCCTGTGATGCCTATATGCATTTAGTAGACATTTCTCCCAAAATGGCACAAGAGAAAACAAGGCATGAATTAGTAATTTAGCAAGGTACTAATGCTTTAGACCAAAACTAACCATATTACACATGTCCAAGATGATTACACTTAGTATGTACAAAACTATAGTTATGGTAGACTTCCTTGCTCTTAAGGGACTTTACTGCATTTGGTGACATTTCTGATGAAAAACCATATGAAGAGAAAACAGCATAAATTTGTATTTCATTATGTTACTAACTCGCTAATACATATTCTCCATTACAAATGGCATTCAATGCTTACTAAACTTTCTTTGAACTAATGGATTTTATGCATACAGTTGACCTTTCTACTGAAATGACACAGGAATGGAAATCAAAACATAAATTTGCAATACAGCATGTTAACTCGCTAAAATTAACTCTGTTACAAATGGAGCTAGCAGAAATAAAGTCAGGCTAGCTCATAAATGACAACATGAAGTCAGCAAGAGCAAGGTGTATCATTGTCTTAAATAGACGAAGCTTCTATTTATTGTCTGACAAAGAAAACAATATTTGAACTAAGACAAATCAATTAAGCTTAGTTGTAAACAGATTTAAAGATCATCTGACAAAAAAGCACTAAAATAGATCTAGCATTTTTTTAAAAAAAATTTACTTAGTTGAGCTCATTATTTTATAGTTTAATGGAAATACAGATTAAAGACAATTTGAAATCATTATATTTTAAACATCATCTTAATGATGTAAAATTGCCCTGAGTATGTGCAAGTGAAAACCTTTGAACTATCTGACATCTCTAGCAAATACAGTGATTTAAGAATCTCTGTTTACAACATCACATAAAACAAGATTCTGAAACCAGCATCAAGTTTAGACCTCCCATTTATGCTAATTCAACACTAAAAAGTCTCTCAAATTTGGCAGAAATAATAAAAATAATGGATCAACCTAAGAATGATTGTCCAACAAAATTATTCCAAAAAAACAAAAGCTGGATCATCCAATTTGAACACTTAAATGACTTAAATGGTTTAAATTGTTGGAAGTAAACTGTATTATGTTACCAGTACAGCAGCAAAGATAAAAACTAGAGACACCTGGCAAGGGAAGGAAATGAGCAAGGGTTATTGTCCTTTTCCATATGGGATAGACAGAAAAAGACATTTTTCATCTTTTATTAGAGCTGGACTTGCGAGATATCAGGCTCATATTCCTAAAGTAATGTGATTGAGGATGTATTTTAAGGAGAAATTCATCCACACATAAAAAATCTTGAGATAGAACCAACTACAATTTATCTAGCTGGATAAATGGTAAAGCCTGCTCACTATGGACCAACTAACAGATTGATCTTGTCTGAAAAACTCTAATTAACCAGTGTGGATCAAAGTATTGGAGGCTAGGGATCTCCAATGACATTACATAGATAGCAACTACTCACATGACTGTAGTAAATGCTCTGGCAAAGTAAGCTAGGCCAAATGGCAGTAATAAATTGGAAGATTTCCCCATCCAAGCAAACAAAGAGGTACTAAGGCTAGGAGGAAAGATTGACATATGACAATATGCATCCTGAAGATGGATGGAGACTAACCAGCTACCAGGCCTTTTTATACTGTTTCTGGTTGAGGCTGTGACATTCATCTTGAAAAATTCCTTCTGCAAAAATGTGTTCAGGGTGGAGAGATCAATAACAAGAGGGAACTTCTTGCCCTTTTCAGGAATGAGGAAAATATGGGACTAGAAAAGCCAAGGAGTCTTATCCAGTCTTAGAGATGAAAAATACCTGAAAATTGTGATGAGGAATATGGTGTCTTGTTTCTCTCTTTGAATGTACATCTGTTTTCAGCGATGTCACAGATCTTGTTTGACCAAAGATAACAAAAAGGACAGCCAACTATCCTTATACAAAGTACATGCCATGGAGAGGGGAGTTTTTGTGCCCACACTTACCAATATGATCTGTGCAAATGACTAAACATGCATTAGAGTAGGCAAGCTGGTGTGAAACCTCCTTTAACAAAATTAAGGCAAGGGAGAAAACAAACAAGGAGATCATTGAGTGGTAGACTAATACCTAACCAAAGACCAGAAAAACAATAGAAGACAAAATAACTTAATTTGTATAAGACACAAAAAATTTATGAAAACCATCAGCAAAAATGTCAAGAACTCTCAAGAGATTATGAAAAATCCTGCAGACTGAGGGTACATACAATCAATAATTATCACACATGTAATAACAATTCAAACTAGCAAATGAAAACTGAAAGCCATATATTGTACAGCATAAATTTTGTAACCATTAAGATGTGTCATCTGGAGAAAGGCTACTGGACACTTGATGGGTCATAGGGATGGCTTCCAGAAAGTCATCCTATGGAAAAAAATTCTTGTGTGCTGAAACAAAACTGCAGAGGTGGAAATACAGACAGATTTATGGATATTTCATAGTTTCAAACCATAGATCCTGAAATTTCGATGGTTCCTGCTAAATATGTTTCCTAAAAATTAATGTCAGTCATATATTTGACAAATTTTATATAACAGCACTGAAAAGAGATATAACAAATTGTGACAAAAGTGAAAGCTCTAATATACCTAATTACTAAATGTTGTGGTTCTGAATTTGCTGCTGCCTTAGTATAGTATTATCCTTCCATGATTCACAGGTTTCTTCTCAAATCATTTATTTAATTTTTTTATAAAAGTATTGTTTCCTTCAAAACATTATATTACAGAATTTTCCTAAACAAAAGGATTTTATTTGACTCTACTTTTATCAATTTTTTTATACAAAAAAAACCAAACTGACTACACAACACCTAATCAATGGGCATTTTAGGTAAAGTTGGATGGTGAAGTTTTTTTTTTATGAGGTTCCCAAATAGGTCTTTGAGGGTGATAATTAAAGTTGGTTAACATTACAAGTACCTTTTATTCTTAATTTATATCTAGACATTACATATTTTGTTCTAACGATATGAAGTGGTGACAACAATTCAGTATAGTTTTAAAAATACAAAGTATGAAAAACTGATGACAAGTTGATAATACAGACCCTAAAGTAATCTTTCAATTACAAGTTTTTCAATAAGTCCTGGAAAGAAGAATTCAAATCTCTTTTGTCTTATACTCTGTGTCTATAGTGCATAATCAACAAGGAAAACAAAATGGACAAACAAGTTAGGTGTTGAAACTTCTATTTATTTTCTGACAAAGAAAACAATATTTGAACTAAGACAAATCAATTAAGCTTAGTTGTAAACAGATTTAAAGATCATCTGACAAAAAAGCACTAAAATAGATCTAGCATTTTTTTAAAAAAAATTTACTTAGTTGAGCTCATTATTTTATAGTTTAATGGAAATACAGATTAAAGACAATTTGAAATCATTATATTTTAAACATCATCTTAATGATGTAAAATTGCCCTGAGTATGTGCAAGTGAAAACCTTTGAACTATCTGACATCTCTAGCAAATACAGTGATTTAAGAATCTCTGTTTACAACATCACATAAAACAAGATTCTGAAACCAGCATCAAGTTTAGACCTCCCATTTATGCTAATTCAACACTAAAAATTTATATTAAAAGCATCAATGTCACATTGCTTAAAACTAACTGATAACCTTTATCAACCTGACATTAATGGAAGTCTAAGGAGTCTAAGGAGACCATTATGATTAGTAAAATATTTAATTCACTATCTAATTATAATGTTTCTACAGTACAAAAAGACACTCCATTTATTATGGCTGAAAAAGATTAGGAAAGTTTTTATGAACATGACACCAATTATTATTAAACTGATAATCACATACCGGTGAGACTTCAACCCTAAAGTTAAGTTCCTGATTACCAGCTGCTATGAGGACTCTGGAATTAGACTTTGGATAATCTGTCAAACTGGACCGGAACTGAATGTATCCATAGTATTTCAGTGTTCTGGCCATCCGTAAGTACTACAAGAGACAATATCAAACAAATTTAATGAGACATTAAACATTCATGTTGCTGATAGGTAAATGTATTTACTTTAAGGCATACTTGAAGCAAAAACAATAGAGTAGTTTATTAGCAAATTCAACAATGGGTTTAATAATATTCTGACAGATGGAAAAAACCAACTTAAAATGGATTTTATTTAAACTTTCACTAACTTTTACAAATTGAATCTGTTAAAAAAACCTACATAAACTTTTTAAAGACATTCAGATGCACTTCCTTGGCTCTTTTGCCATAAGATGTCAACAGGAAAATGAAATTATCCACTATTACTGCAATTTTATAAATATGACCTACTGTACAAGTCTTTTGATGAAAAAATGTGCAACAGCTGGACATGATTATTGAATGCCACTTTCTGGCTCATGAAGACAAATTGTCAAAAGCATGGTTCATGAAGTGCTAGTTATTGCCTGTCACTCCTGTTAAAGTATAGGCCACCCACAAATGATAGCCAGAGATTTCTGTCCTGTGCCATCCCCTCGAGCTGACTCTTAGTGTGACCCAAATTAGTGATGCCACCTCAAGATCATGTCACTAGGTGTTTCTTGGTTGACACCTCCAAATGCCTCGAGGGTTCCAACTCAATGTGTCAGGTAATGTTGGTTGGTGTCTTATGTAGGGTGTGTCTTATCCAACCCAACCATCTCTTCATGATCTCATCCTCTACTGGAAGATGAGAGGTTCTCTGCCACAAGCTGGAATTGCTGATGATGTCCAGCCAATGGATATGGAGAATTTTTCTTAGGCAACTGTTTATGAAGGTCTGGACTATCTTTATGGTTGACTTGGTGGTTCTCCAGGTCTCTGCTCCATACAGTAGGACTGACTTCATTTTGGAGTTGAACAGTCTGGTTTTGGTAGAAGAAATTTCTTTGGAGCTCAAGAGGTTCTTGAGCTGAATGAAAGTTGCACTCACATTTCTGATCCTTGCCTTGACGTCTGCATCTGTACCACCCTGCTGGTTGATAATGCTGCCCAGGTACGTGAAGGACTCCACCTCTTCCAGGGGATCTCCATGCTGTATAACTGGATTGTTGCTGACATAATTGATCTTAAGGTCTTGTCTCTGTGGATGTTGAGGCCAACCTGTTCTGATGTGGCTGCCAGTCTTGTCCCGCATTTGCTGCTGATTGTGGCTAAAGAGTGCTATATCATCGGAAAAGTCTAGGTTCTCAAGCTGACTCCACAATGTCTACTGGATACCATTTCTCCACCACATGGTGGATGTCTTCATAATCCAGTCAATGGTGAGAAGGAAGAGAAACAGTGACAACAAGCAACCTTGCCTCACACCAGTCCTTACATGGAAGCTGTATGTGCGCTGATCTGCATGGATGACTCTGCAGGTCATTTTATTGTTAAGTGTCCTCGATCTTGTTCATCAGTTTGGTTAAGACGCCGTAGTGGTGGAGTTTTGAGAGTGTCTTTTTGTCCATGCTGTATAAAATGCCTTCTCATAGCATTTCTATTGAATCCTCAAGGTCTGCTGTGAGAGCTTCTGTTGGGATAACATCAGGTCCAGCTGCCTTGCTGTTCTTTAACTAGGTGATGGCTTTTCTGATCTTGTCTGTGGTGGGGTTGTCACAGCTTATGAGATCATCTGCGTTGGCTAGATGGATTTTGGGTGGATTTAGTATTGCTGACCTGTTCAACAGTTTTTCAAACTGTTCTGCCAATCTATTCATTTGGTGTTCTGTACATGCCATGTTTTTCCCTGTTTGTCCTTTGTGCATCTCTCTGTCTTGCTGTACTTGCCAGAGCTTCTTGGTAATGTCATACAGCTTTCTCATGTTTCCACTTGCAGTTGCTGCTTCTTCTAGCCTCTACTGCCAGTCCTTTCAATGTAGTTTCTCTTGTCTATCTTGATGTTTCTTTTCACTTCTTTGTGGATGTCAGTGTATTCTTTTTATACCTTTACTTTTGTAGCTCCTGTCTTACTGCTGTTTACTGCTGCTTTCTTCTGTTTCAGCTTCTGGATTTTATGCCATGATTTGGCTGAAATCCACTCATCTGCAGGTGCTTCATGGTGCCTAGTACTTCTTGGCATTATGATTTTACTACCTCCTTAACTTTCTGCTATCTTCCTCATCTTCAAAGAGCTCTTGTAGCATTTGGTACTTGTTGCTAAGCATCAGTCTGTATTCTTCTTTAGGTTTTGCATTTTTCACAGGCTGATGTTATACTTTGTTTTCTTCTCTATTGTGTCCACCCAGTTTTTCTTCTGTTTAAGTTTAAGCCTTGCAACAACTAAGTGGTGTTCAGATGCCATGTCTGCTCTCCTCTTCACCCTCACATCTTGCAGGGATCTTCTGAACTTCTTGGCTATGCAGATATGATCAATCTTATTTTGTGTCACTTGGTCTGATGACATCCATGTGTTCCTTTGGATTCTCTTGTGGGGAAAGATCTCCCCCCAGACCGTTGATCCCCATGGCTTTTTCATACACTGTGTTTTGGCATTGAAATCACCCATGAGGATGTTGATATCTTTGTATGGGAAATTTCCTATTATGTTCTGTATTCTGTTGTAAAACTGGTGATTCTCTTTTTCTTTGCTGTCATTTGTTGGAACACTGTATGATGTTCATCTTTATTTTCTCCTTCTTTGTCCAAAATGTTGCAGTGAGAATTTGGGGCCCATGTGGTTCCCATCTCATCAGTGCATTATGTGTTTGCTTCAACATCATGAGCCCCACCCCATGTGTATGAGGTGCATCATCTTCCCAATGTCCTGAATACAGTAGCATCTCTCCTGTCATCAGTCTTCTTTGTCCAGACTGAGTCCATCTTATCACACTATTGCCCAGTAGGGATATATAGTAATTCCTCATTTCTGCTGCTACCTGTGCTGTTTTTCCTGCCTCATACATTACCCTTGCGTTCCATGTTGCGATGTTAATTCTCCTGTTTGACAGAAGAGTGGTCTGCTTTATGGCTTCTGTGGGGTCTCGTCTTTCACCATACAGCATCATAAGTCTTCCAGAAAAAGATCCTTCCTCTCTCAGGCTTTTAGTTTCTGGTTTTTCTTCTGTTGGTGCTTTTGTAGCAAGTTGGATTTGACTGGGTCAAATTGCTAGCATCACACCCGACCCTCTTTCTTTTACATCCCGGCTTTTGGGACCAGCAATGGTGGAGTTTTCATGAAATGTACCATATACACATTGTCGAAGACAGTTACTGAATGCCACTTTCTGGCTCATGAAGTGTACCATATACACATTGTCAAAGACATGGTTACTGAATGCCACTTTCTGGCTCATGAAGTGTACCATATACACATTGTCAAAGACATGGTTACTGAATGCCACTTTCTGGCTCATGAAGTGTACCATATACACATTGTCAAAGACATGGTTACTGAATGCCACTTTCTGGCTCATGAAGTGTACCATATACACATTGTCAAAGACATGGTTACTGAATGCCACTTTCTGGCTCATGAAATGTACCATATACACATTATCAAAAAGACATGGTTACTGAATGCCACTTTCTGGCTCATGAAGTGTACCATATACACATTATCAAAGACATGGTTACTAAATGCCACTTTCTGGCTCATGAAGTGTACCATATACACATTGTCAAAGACATGGTTACTGAATACCACTTTCTGGCTCATGAAGTGTACCATATACACATTGTCAAAGACATGGTTACTGAATGCCACTTTCTGGCTCATGAAATGTACCATATACACATTGTCAAAGACATGGTTACTGAATGCCACTTTCTGGCTCATGAAATGTACCATATACACATTGTCAAAGACATGGTTACTGAATGCCACTTTCTGGCTCATGAAATGTACCATATACACATTGTCAAAGACATGGTTACTGAATGCCACTTTCTGGCTCATGAAGTGTACTATATACACATTGTAAAAGACATAGTTATTGATTGATACATCCTGGCTCAAATTCTGCTTTCTGGATCATTGGGCGTTCCATAAATACATTGTCTAAACTGTTTAATCAACATAAACTTTAGCTTGAGAGCTACAACAGGATAATTCAGAAAAACCTAACAGATGTAGTTGGGGGTGGAGGTAAATGTAATTTTCATTATGTAATACTTACCTGCAATCACTACACTGCTATACTTTTTTCCAGTTGCTCAACCCCTTTAATCAGTAAATGAAGTAGAAAAACAAAAACATGATCTCAGTCTGAAACATTAGTCGATTTGCAACAGTCAGAATACTGTTCTTTACTTGAACCAAAATGAAAAGGAGGGAATTGGGTGATAAAAACAAGTATTACAAAATTAACTTAGATTATCCCACCATAAATACATTTTAAAAGCAGTAAATATCCTTGCATTGCTGAAGCCAGATGGGATGGCTAATGGCATAAGATAAGCTGTGAAAGTGAACTTACTTCCAGGTACTCTACTGCAGACTGGTGGGTTACTTATAAATTGTTGGTTTGATACAACTGAGTCCAAGGAATAAAACCCAAATTCTGATGTGATACTGACTGAAGGTAAAGGATGCGAATTTGGAATGAGATCAGCAAAGGTGATTTCATGGAAGAATGATTAAAAAAGGCCCAAGATACTGTAACAGTGCTGATGTCATGGGCTTTGGTTTTCATGAAAGAAAGATCACTCATGATGAAATCCAGTAACCTCTTTAAAGAGATTGAACAATTCATCTTGAGATAGTGCTTGCTGAGATAGCAGATGAACATTTTTTGAGAAGGAGAAACAACAGTTATGATCATTTCTTTTCTTTTAATTTATGGACAGATTGCACTTTAAAGCTCTGACTGTGAAAGCAAGTCTATCTTACTCATCCCTGGCACAAATATAACTGAGACAGAGGATTTCAACAGGAAAAGAAGCTAACAAAAGAAGATCATTCTTGGTCAGAAACTAGGAATAACAGGGGCTGAATCATACCACTGAATGGTAAGCAACCCTATTTTGATATCAAGGGATAAATATCACTCCTCAATGTTGATGCTAGAGAGATGAGAAAGACTGTTTTAAGGGTAGGGTAAGATCTCAAGTTTCATTCAAAGGTTCATAAGGAGGTTCAGATAAGGAAAAAGAACATAAAAGCAGTTCCAACTTTACATTATAAATTGAGATACTGTTCTCGAGCTCACACACCTGAGATGATCCTATAGTGGAGTCCATAGAGATATTAAAAGTATTAGTGGCAGCTGCCTGGTAGCCATGTCAAATGAACAATCCTATTCCCCGGAGAGACAAATAGAAGTTAAAGGAAGTAGATAGGATCAATGTATTTCCAAGCACTGCAGCAATTAAATAAAATTCTACATATGGTGCCATAAATCTTGAAAGTCATCTGCCTTATACGGTGTTATCAGAAATTTTCATGGAAGATAAATTTTTTGCAGTTTTTGTTGTTACCCTATACAATGAATTTAATTACCCCCAAAAATGAAAAACATAATTTTCACACCCTACCATTTTCTTACTGTTTTGTTCCTTGAAATTAGCAAAGCTCCTTTTATTTGATAAATCAACATTAATACTGTACTCATGTAATAAAATACTATCTTCTTACCCATGCTCATTTTATTTTAACCCTTTGAAAAAGGAATTACAAAGCATTCTATATTAGTTCAATGCAGATGTATCGATAAAGTGTCTGTTAGCATTAATTTCCACTAAATGCTTAATATGTATAATGTTAGATCAACACAGAGACACTGCCAGGATTTTATGTAAAAGAAGCTCCCCCTGTCATCAAAATAAAGGGAGAGTAGAAAAAAAAGGGGAGGAGAAAACAACCGTAGCTTAGTAATTACTAACAATTCAATTTCCATATCTTTTTTTCCTGATCCACTCTGTTAGGGCTCTGTTGAATCCAAAATCTTTCAAAGATGTTGCCTCTAGTTATATATGCATTATTCATTTATTGTTTCTGAGATTAATCTGTGCCTCATCTGTGTATAAATATTGTTCTGTGCTGAGATCTCACTGTCAGTTTTCTGTCTGAAGGGGCAATTGCACAGTTAGCTCAGTCAGCTTGGGAAACTGTTCTTTATGGTTGTTATGTACAATTTTCCATAGTTCCCTGATATTGTCTTTTGGATACTTCTGCCAAAGTTTCAATTTCTTAAATCAGTGCTTTGCTAACTACTATGCCAGATTTCCTAATTACTCCATAATGCTAAATTTGGGTTTTGAGTTCATCAATGCCATAGTGTCCTTTTTAACGACTGAGATATTTTGATCAAACAAATAGCTTTACTTTTTCAATGTTCTTACTTATTTCATCTTGAACTTTATATGTCTATTAAGTTTTGTAGCACAAGATCATACAGGGCTAAATTGTGTGAGAAAGGAAATGATAATGCAGCAATCTACTTTTAACTGTATTTTAATTAGACTTGGTATTCAGCCTTTTCTACGTTTAATCTTGAGAAAAGCTGAAAGTGGGTTTGACCAGTAAACTCTGTTTTTTGAACATGCATTATTTGCATTGCATTCATATTAAACATCACTTTTTGGTTCAAAATCACTCATTAACACTTTCTCTGCTACAATAACCTGAGACAGTTCATAACTTAAAAATCATTGTCAATGTCAATATCAGCCATTTTTTACTAAAAGAATTTGTAATCTGAAGATGAACCATGAATCAGACATTTGGTGCCCCATATTTTAAACATGTATTTGTAAAACTCCTTCATGCTGGATTTAAACTACAACAGAATGCTTGTTCCAGGGCCCAACATGTCAAATTTAGCTTAACAATCATTCATGCTAAGCTAAGACCCCAGATGTATAAAAAGTTGCCTTTCTGAAAAGAGATGCCATAACAAGCATTACAATACCTCTATTGGCTGCATGAATATGTCGTGACAAGCAGTTTGACGATTAAGTTACATAAAAATTTTATACCACACAGAGTACATTTTTATAGGCATGACTTGAGGCTAATTTGTGAAAGTCTATGTGCATCATTGCTCTCTAAGTGCATCTTTTCAAATTCTGTGCAATTCCCATATTTTCGTGTCCTGGGAGCATCACTAGCAAAAAGAGTAAATGAAAGAAAGAAAAATAAAAGATATTAATATATGAAAATTGAACTTAAGACTTATTAAAAACCAATCCTTTATTTGTGTACAACTGTTATTGAAACATTTAAATCCTTTTCAAAGCAAATTTCATTTTATCCATGTATTTTTAATAAAAAAAACAACAGAAGCTTGTAAAATACTAGAACTACTGATTGAAGTTATATTATTAATGAAACACTAAGTATATACAGTAATTATATATAGCAAAGTATTAAAGTTCACTCTTCAATGAACTTTGGACAAAGCCACAGTATCAACATCAGGACAATCAAGAATCCTGATACACACACAATGCTTGTCAGGTAAATGATTGCCAAATTACAGAATTAAACAAGTTCAGCTCTCTTAAAACCACTGACAATTCGATCCACACTTTCACTCATTTTCATGCAAGCTGCAATTATTCATTCAGTATCAATTGGCTTGAATAATGAAGTTGTGAAGTTCACTAACACAGAGTAAATATTCCCGTGATGGCCTCCATAATCTGTTTAGCCGTACCGTTTTTTGGAATTGAGATTTTAGTTCTTCTTTATTTCTGTAAAGTCTGATGATTGAAGTTTGTCTGTACAAGAGGAAGACACAAGCAAAAGAGTGATTCAATTGTCTTTCTATTTAGTCAGCATGTCTTCACTTTTGTAGCAACTGTATCCTTTGATGTTGACAAAGTGATTCATCTTGCTAATAGAGTAACTTGTTAATAAATGTGTCAGTATTGTTCTAGAGATTGCTATCTGGGCTGGCTTCTATTGATGGCATTCACTCAGACTAAAAAACACAGAAAGTATTAAACTTGTCTTTGATTTGTACTCATACAAGAAGTAATGTTTTAAATGTTCAAGTGACAGCCCTTTTCACAGGTATATTTTTTTTTCTTTTGCACTTTCTCATTTGGGTATTTGCTGATACTAAACCACAATTAAATACCAATTAATATGCAAACTCTGACAGGCAAAACCAATAATTTAAGTACTCACAAAATTGTCTTTTTATATACAACCATAAAATATGATCCCCACAAAAATAAATGATACTACCATAGCTCAAAAAATGCATCTGGCAACCTTGCTCAAAACCTGGCCATGGCAGACAAATATGATATGAGCATGTCGTGAAACTGTTCAATGTAAGTGTTGTGCAAGAAAACCACTACATACTGATCAAGCAGATGCTTCCTCACTCACAATTCCCTGGTATCATGAATCAACAGGTTGAAGAGGTTGTGGAATTACAATCACTGGATTCACAGGGGAGGTATCAAGATGGAACACTACTTGGAAGCCTAGATTCTGTGAAAAACTGGAGGAATTATTCTGAAAGGTGGGAATGCAAAGGCATACAACTAACACAGAGTACAATCAATTCCACCAAAGTCAACCAACACCCATAACCTCTGGTATGGCAGTGAATATAAAAAGACAGCTTCTTGTTCAACCTCGCTGTGAAAAAGTCCACCACTAACTTTCCCACAGAAGTGTATCTGCCACTCACAAGTGGAGAGACCATTCCATTCTGAATGGAACTGCCTCTAATGAACTAGGTTCCATGCCTCTAAGTTGAAAGAAGGGGCACGAGTCTTATCTGAGGTACAAGGGTAACATAAAGAGGTTCCTGAGCATGAATTCATAACTCAGGTCAGAAACCTGTCTTGATTGTTTTAAGCAACTTAGATGGAGGTATGGATCATATGGGGGTTCCAAGCAGACAAAGAGGCCTTGTCAGGTTTCCAGTTACTAGAACTACATTATGATGCTCACTGCCATGTTCCTTATCACCAGAAAAGAACAGAAAATGGGAGCTGACAACAAAAATCTTCCTGTCCAGTCCTACTATGTGAGCTATTATTTATAAAATTCTGTCAGAAGGAATGCAGACAGTTTATCAATAGGTGAAAAATTCCTCACCATGTAAACAAAATTCTCAAAATGGATGAGATCCAAATTCTCCAAACCATGGACTAGTCCTGAGTCAATGTCTACCAAGAACACGCCACATCCTTTCAGAAGGGCATGTCTGAGAATGTTAACATTAACTGGTCATTCATGTACTGGAATTTGTAAACACCTAACACCCGTATGTGAGCAACTATTACAACTGACACCCTGGGGAATGATCTGCAAGTGAAAACCAGATTGAAAGAAAGTGTCTGGAAATGAAAGTTCTCATTCTCAGATGATACTGAAGGAATTTCCAGTGGCCTGGGAAGATAGAGATTTGAAGATTCTGGAGATTTAAGGAGATAACTATGTAACTCAGCCTAATGGCAGTCCTGAATGAGGTGGATGTCTCCATCTTAATATGCTCTCCAAGGAGAAAGTTGTTTAATTGAGAAAGGCTGATAATGAGTTGAAAGTGTCCCCCATCTGTCTAAAAATAGAAAAATCCAGAAATTAAATCTCAGACTTTGGATGTTCATCACCAGCTGTACTATGCCTTTTCTTAAATGGGAGTCCACGGTAGAGATACCAACTGGGATATGTAAACAAAATGAATGGAGTTGGTGGAGATGGAGGGTCTCAGAAACAAAGCTGCTAAGTAAACCTTCCTTTATTGTGGACAGGACCCTCACACATTGTCTGCAGAAGTCTTCTTTTTCCAAGTTTTGACAGACTTGATGGGAAGAGAGGCCCAAGACCCTGTCAAAATCAACATCTAGAAGCACTGGAGTTGACAGCAGGGAGCTTAATGGGCTAAATGAAACAAATGGAACCTGTAACTGAGGACTGAAACCATGGGTCATCCATAGAAGAGGGGACACCATGACCCCTTTCCTTCTCTGGATGCCTCATGACCTTGACATAACAACTGAGTTATCTCCCATCACCAACAGTGAGTGTTGCAGTAGGTCCAATTTATGCCATGGCCTGGAGAGTCTCTAATAACTGAAAAGGATCCCAGTGTGCAAAACTGATGAGGGATTTTGGAAACAGACATTGGGGAAAACAACTAACTGACCCAGAAGACCATTCTTCCCTTGCACTGGGATGGCAGAACTCACTACTAGTGTTAGCTGATAACTTCACATGTCAGAGATCTCACCTTTGTTGATTTGGTGCCTTGCAAAGGCTGAAAAAATCTAAAGACCACTTTCTTACTGAAGTTGGTGACTTTCCTAAATCAGTTAAGTGATGCAAAATGGAGTGGGTCTTCCAGTGATGAAGAAACTGGTATCTTCTTCCTCGCCCATTATACATGGGAACCATTGCTAAAGACAACAAACAGGACAACCATCAGCATGTATACACATAGTATATGCCAAGCATGTGTTTCACGCTGCCTTTTAATGAATGCATTTGTCCACAGCTGAAAGAAAATACAAGAAATGAACAATGAACCTGAAACAAGAAATGGGTATTTATTACTTAGCTCAATAATAGTTTCTGTAGAAGAATGAGAAAACAAGAAGCATTTCTTTGCTGGAGATACTCAAAGTCCTCAAATTCAATAAATCAAGATGCAGATACACAATAATTAGGAGAAAACAAAAAATGCAAAACTCCAAAGGATACAATGGACTGCAGAACTGCCCTATGACATCTTAAATGATGAATTGTTGAACACATAAGAGACATTTTTTTGTAAAATGCACATTTACTAACTGGTGATGAAAATAATCCTTCTGGACAGGGAAATAGTGTCAAGAAAAGATATAGTAATGTGATAATAGCAGATAAAGCTATCAAAATTTTCTCTTTACCTCTCGTTTTGAATTTCTCTCTTGTAATGTTGACAAATGCTTTAATTGATCTTTGGTTGCTAGAACCCACTGCCTTTCAATATCATTTGTGACCTGAAACAAAATTTATCTGACACTAAGAACAATAAAGTATGCATAATTTGATGACAAGTCTAATTACTGAGATCAAACTTTAACACATCGGCGAGAACAAGAACATTTTTACTTGATATTTCCCTTGATTGTTATCAGATTTCCTGTTATGTATGTATGTATGTATGTGTGTGTGTGTGTGTATGTGTGTATGTATGTATGTATGTATGTATGTATGTATGTATGTATGTATGTATGTATGTATGTATGTATGTATGTATGTATGTATGTATGTATGTATGTATGTATGTATGTATGTATGTATGTATGTATGTATGTAGACAGATATCCACCCACCCATTCAATATTCAGGTAATATGTACATCTAAGCTAAATGTGAAAAAAAGTGAAAGTTTTATTTTAACTGAATATAGATATAGTTTTGAATACTGTAAGATCTGGACATAATAAGCATGTACATGAAAAGAAGGATGCATGGAACATTGAAGTGCAAACAAGCTCTCCAGTACTTTTGTGACAAAAATAAGCATAAAATTTGCTTATGAAAGAAAATTAAAATTTGTATGAACTACATCAAACATCAAAGTCAAAGTCAATTAATTAATTTGATGTTGCAGTTAAAAAGAAAAGATCATAACACAATAAACAGTCTTTAAATCGTTATTCTGTAGAATATTTCACCTGTGCATAAAAAAATCCAAATTGATGCCTTCAGAAATGGCAAGATTTTGAAGTTGATGCATTCAAATTTGAAATTCCTTAAAATGCATTACATGTGCCCACAAATTTAAAGGAGTTTAAAAGTGCACCTAAATAAGAATAATTACAGTATTATTCTGTCCTACTTATTTGTAAACTGCTTATTTATCTGCAATAGATAAGGTTGTTACAGTCTTCCTTAATTTGCTCATTCATTCATTTTTGTTTGGGTCCTTCATTTTCGAGGACGACCACAACTTCACATCTGGGCTAGTCTTGTGAAGCCAATCCATGCTCTTAAGAGTCTAGAGTAATAAGGCAAGGATTGACTGAGGGTTTGTGCTGGTTCTGTTCTTCCTGTGCTGACGTTTATGTTTGGCCTCTTTGATTTTCAAAAGCAGCTGTGCCCAAGTTGATCTGGTGATGCCAGGCAGTGCAGTCTTCAGCAAAGTGCTCTCAGCTGTCTGGATCAATGACACAATACTTCAATGAAGCTTTTAGCATGTCTTTGTACTGTTTCTTTTGGTCTCCTCTGGAACGCTTGCCTTCAGTTAGTTCCCAATAAAATAGCCTCTTCAGGATGCAATCATCAGGCATACAGAAGACATGGCCAGCCCATCGGAGTTGTGACCTTCTGAGATGGCATGGACGTTTGTCATCTCAGCTCTCTCAAGGACTTCTGTTACAGGAGTCTTGTCCTGCCTCCTGCCATTTGATGTGGAGCAGCTTTCTGAGGCAGCACATCTGGAAGGAGTTTAGATGTCTTTCATGGTGACTGTATACTGTCTATGTCTCACAGGCGTGCAAGAGGGATGGCAGTACTACTTCGCAATACACCTTGATCTTGGTTTGCAATCTGATTCCTATTATGTTCCACACAGAAATGTGAAGTCTGCCAAAGGTTCCACTTGCACGAACAATCCTGAGTGTGACCTCTTTATTGATGGAGACTATGCGAGCTTCTGGCCATCGACAGTAATGCTGGGTTCAGTGTAGGGGATTGAAGGAGCAGGCTGGTACATGATTTCCATCTTCGTTGTACTTATTGTGAGTCAGAAATCTGTGCAGGCTTTGGAGAACAGATCCATTCTTTCTTGCATATCAGACTGAGTACAAGCTTTCAAATCACAGTCATCAGCAAAGAGGAAGTCATGGATGGTGTATTCCTGGACTTTGGTCTTAGCTTTAATTTACTATATCTTCTTTCTTGGAACTATATAATGCACATTCATATAATATAATGTGAATACTGTACTGTAATGTCTTCTATGTTTATAAAAAAAAGCTCTCAATAATTTAAAAAAACTAAGAGTATATGCTGATTATCCAGATTTTACAGTACCTTTATAGTATTCGGAAACATTATACTATTAAAGTTATGCGTAATTTTACCCTTATTAATCACCATGGATAAATTATTGATGCGAATTTTCATCATACCTGGTCCAAATGATTAACTGCTTTACTGACAGACTAAGATTGACTGACAACTTGGACATAGGTTTCTTTGCATCTTTCTTTGTGTTTAATTGCTTTTCTTTAAAATGCCCCAACCTTAGTTTGAAATAGAAGATAATCCAACATTTGTATGAGCTGATATGACTAAAGAATAAAGAATGATTCCACAATGTGTCATAGTTTATAACAAATGTTTCAGAGTAATCATATTCTAGATATCAGCTTCAATTAACTCCACTAAATAAATTTTTTTAAAAGAATAATAAAAACCCGTATCCAAAGACATTATTCTTATAACTGACCAATAGGAAACAACTTAAAAACAATACAATATCACACACAAATGGTACAATTAAGATTATATATATATATATATATATATATATATATATATATATATATATATATATATATAACATTTATCTGAAAAAAGTTACCCAAACAGATCAACGATAGAGGATATAAGCCTGCAAACTCCAGCCCTACTAAAAGAAAACAAATTCTTTTCTGTCTGTATCATATAGATACAAGATACTATCTCTAGACAATTACCTCCTCCTTTGACCACTAGTTGTTGCCAATTTTAAGTCTGATGACCTACCAATAAGGCTGTTTGCATAGCAGGATGTTTGGGAGGGTCTTTAAGTAATGTGATGGGTAAGTAATTTAAAATTTCTTTCTTCTTTGAATACATTAACATTAGGATAACTAGGTTATTAACTTGAGGGAATAATGAGCATCCTATTTATAACTTGGGGAAGAAAGGTTGAATAACCTATGTGGACAATAACTCATTCTTCTGCTTAAGGCAATACAGTAAAGGAAACTACTCTATTAGGTTAAGAAGATGACTGTTGAAATATTTTTTTACTTTAAAAAAAATCACTGACAAATCTAGCAAAGCTATGAGGCTGTGTTGGTTTAATTAGATCTGGTGGTTATCTGGACTGCAGCCAGATTCCAATCATGTTCCTGCAAATCCCCAATCCAAATACTTTAAAAGGTAACAATGACTCTGCTTCTATGATGTCTCAGATCAAAATGAGGTGACTTTGATCTTTTGAGAGTCAGAGTACACAGAGCATATAAACCATGAAGACTGGGCTAGAGAGATTATATCCTGTCTTCTTGCTTTAGTGGTGAGAAAGAGTTGTTTGCTTTTGCCATGACTAGTCTCTGTATACTTTAAGTAGTGCTTATTTATAGACAAGAGGAAGCACATGACTAACTGCACACTTAAGTAAACAGTGTTTGACCACAATACCTAGACTGCACCATGAGGATCACTGAACCATCTGATCTGAAGACAGTAAAGAAAGGACATGTAACTCACTCACCGTGCAAGTTACCATTGAAACATGATACAAGTTAGAATGAGATCCAGGCTCAGTTTTCTCTGAGTTGAGCAATATTAAGACCCAGGATATTCAATCTGTCTTATGACCAATATATTCTCTGCCAAGGCGCATGAATGTTTCCAATATCAAGGCATGGTAGCCTTTGATGGTAACTGGTACCAAATTTTTATCCTCATAGAGCAAGAGAAAAATGTCTGCTAGTTGAGGGATCAAGGCACTCAAAGGGATGATGGTAATGATCAGGTAATACAAACATGCCACTTTCCCTCATAACCCTTTAGAGTGAAAGGTATTCTTGCTCTCAAAATTCTGTCCACAATCAAAGTGAATTCTTTCTCTTGCAAGGCACTCCCAACATGAGAAAAGCTTGAAGGAGAAGAAAGAGCATGGATGAAACACCTGCAACCTTTGTTGTATCAGAAGATTATGTTTGGCAGTAATACTCCTGGGTATCAGAATCAAAGCTGCTCTGCTAATGACCCAAGCAATTTGGGCTGTCTACTAACACACATGTTGGTTAGTTGATTTTTTTTTCACAAGTCAGAAAATTGGTAGTAAGGCCAAATCCAGTATAAAAAATGTGGCAACATTTTGACCAGATTCAAAATGGCAAGAAATACATTCTTATCTACCATATAAAATCATGGAGCAGACTTGTTAATTGCCATTACATTCTATATCCAACATTGGGAATTCAGTATTGTAGGTGGTGAAATGTCTCCTGTACCAGTACACTGAAAACATGGCTGATACCTGGCTTCCAAAATGAAAGTTTAAACATTCCTCAGGTCACAGATACATTTGGACAACCAATCGTTAATCTCCTTGAGTTTTGCTAACTCAGGATTTGAAAGCAGCCAAAAAGATGGAGACTCTTCATTATCACTGATATTAACCAAAGCTTTGACTGTACAGTCATACATGGTGATAAGGAATGGAGGACATTCCAAAGTCAACAACACCCACCATTATCTCCTCAAAAGCAACCCTAAAATAAACTTCACCTTTTCTATCGTCAGATTAGAGTAAGGCTGTTGTTCTGAAGTATCTGTGTGAGTATTCTTGGTCCTCATCTGTTTCCATTTTGGAATAAACCATGCCCTGAGGTAACAATGATGCACTGCCAGTCCCTAAATAATCCACTATTAAGGTAAGGGTAAGTAGTAAACATAGGTAAAAAGCTGGCACTTTGCTGAATGATTTTGTCACACCTTGGCAGAAGTTAGCTGGGAGAATGGACAGCCATTTATTTGGATTCATATTCATTAAAAAACAGTTATAATACATGATCTTTTAATTTGACCAATATTTTGTTAAATGTATGACTTTCTCAAACTTTAAGTTAGCATGGTACAACACATGTCATTCTGTAAATTATTTTGGAATTATTAATACACTGATGTTGTTGTTCTGGTGCTTAATTCCATTTTTCAGCACAAAATAGGCTATACATTCAGCCAGTATTAATGGTGGAGGAAGAAACTGGGAAATCCATGGAAAGAACACCAACCCACCAGAAGCAACAAATAAATCACAATTTTTATGACTTGAATTCTGACAAAGACTTTCATTTAATAGTGGGTTCATATATATATATATATATATATATATATATATATATATATATATATATACACACACACACACATACAGTATGTTATATACTGATGAAAAGCTTAAAACTTTATAATATGTAATGGTGGCAATGGCAAATAATGGGCATGAGTTACTATCTATATGATATAAACAGAAAAGGTGAATTTTCATTTTTAGTAGAACTGGATTCAGTAGATAGCAGACTCATATCCCTTAAAGTGATTGGGGAATGTTTTCAAAGGAGAAACAAAAATATAGCTACTGTTTGTACCAATGTCACATGCTTGAGAAAAACCCCATAATTACCTTTTTTGGAGACAATGTATTGTGCCAATACCTTCAATCTAATGACTTTGGAGGAGTCAAAGTTATCTGTGACTAACCAATTTTTTTTTAAATTTGGAGGTGATTCATCATCAACCATCCTCCATGACATCAAAATGCCATTAGCATATTGGCAATCTCAAGTCATATTGGCAATTTCAACATCAAAACAATATCAAAGTTGAACTTACTGAATAAATTTCAATAAGAATTAAAAACAGAAAACATTATCAAAATCAATTAAAGAAATATTATCTATATCAAATAAACAAATAGTATAAAATTTGAATAAAGAAATGATATCAAAATAAAAAAAGAATTTTAAAAGGTTGTTGTAAATCTTCACATTTATATCAAGCACTAAGAAAAAAGCTAAAATATTAATATTTTATATTTATGTTTTCTATGGCAACTGTATTTACAGTGGTGTAAGCTTAAATATTTAGTAATCTCTGGCTATTTTCACTTATTCAAACAATGAAAGTACTCTCCAATATGCATTACAGTGAACACATTTCTATCATCCTTGTGTGTGGTATCCTTCTTTTAACTCAATGACAAAGTTATGCAAACGATTGCTGGTCTCCTAAAGTGTCTGTCATCTCAGTAGTATGTTGTCTCTCACATTGCAAGCTTATAACAAATTTCAGCAAATGACAAACAGAAGAAAATGTTCACACACAATATAAAAATAAATAAATCATTTGCAAATTCACAATACATGCAAGGCTAATTTTAAAAGAAAGGGAAAATAATTCACCTGTACATACAACAAATTCATGGCAACTTTATTTTCAAGCAGATCATCATCATATGCTGGGTCCCAGTAGCTAAATACAAAATATGTAAACATTATACAGATATATGTACATTTCCTATAACTATATTACAATTATTCAGTGACTAGTATTATCTTTAGATCATTGATATTCATGTCCGAGTGAAATTTGAATTGTCCCTCAAAAGACAATCACCAGAAATACAGAACAGTGAATATACTTTTCATAACTGTGGCATTATATTAACAAAAATATTACTTTCAGCAAATAATACAAAACAAAAATGTATTTGTAGTTTCATCTATTATTTCTCAATTCATTATATGCCATGAATACTGATGAAAACTTATAATTCATTGTATGTCTACTGTCTGTTTTGGTAAATACAAACACATGTAGTACATTGGTTTGTAGTGCATTGGTTTTCCCTTCTATATACAATAAATACACACATTCTATAGGAAACAACTGAGAATCAGGAGACAAAATCTATATCAGATCTATACCAGTTACATGTGCAATCACGGAAGGAAATGCTGCAAATGATCAGGACTGAGTGAATATTCTACCAATGAACATTTAAATAAAACTTTAATACCATATTGGTATGTAATTTGAGGTATTTTTTGGTAAGTATAAAACTAATTTGAATTATGCAATACTTACCCAAAGCTATTGTTTAACTTTATTTTTGTACCAGTAAAAAACCTTACAACCCATCTGGTGTGTGTGTGTGTGTGTATGTGTGTGTGTGTGTGTGTGTGTGTGTGTGTGTGTGTGTGTGTGTGTGTGTGTGTGTGTGTGTATATATATATATATATATAAAAATCCTCCCTTAGAGTTAAGAATTCTCAGAATGATGCAATTCCTCTTGCAACTTGCTGTCCTTGGTATGTTATGTGCAAAAGAAGAACAGTTCATCAGACACCTATTACATCAGCATATCAGAGCAGGGTGATTGGAGGGCATCTGACAACAGCTATGGTAAGTATTGCATAAATAAAATACTTTTACTCCTTACTCCTACATTTTAATAGCAGCAATAGTTATTTCATAGCTATTATTTATAATTTGTCAGTATGGAGGGTAAGATGATGATCTGTTAATCTGATTAAAAAACAACAGAAAATGGAAAGTATTCTTCATTGATTTTAATGGCATGCTGGTATTTCTTAGCCACACTTTATGTCCTATCGATGGGACCCAGAGAAAAAATGCCTGTGCTTTGTTGTGAAAACAAGCAGAGGCAAAAGGAGAAAAAGGCAGTATGGGAATGCCAAAATGCTGCCTTCATGATGTCTTCCAAAGAGGAGTGATTAAGATAGGACCAAGAGTTAACAATATCACAAAACAAGTTTCTCAATCAGTATGAGACTGGTAGACTCTTTTGATTGTGGTGACAATCCATGATGAAATAGTGGAGTTATATATATCTGAAATGAGTTATAAATGAGTTATATATAGCTGAAATATATATATAGAACCCTTGGAAGGTAGGAAAAGACTTCTTACTTTTTCTTTATCATTTGGTTGCCTTAAGATAGTAACAGAGTGCCCTCATGGGACAAAAAAGCCTATGCCTATCTGTATCAACCACAGCACAGATTCAACTGAGACTGGGGGATTCCTAATAGTAGATGAGATATGGATGGTAATTGATTTATAACTAAAAATCAGGATTGACAAAGGAGGGAATTCAAATCATAATTCCCATTAAATTGTAGACAGCCAGTGGCAATAAATAAGGCATCAATCTCACTTCATCATCACATTGAGGTGAGGGTCAGTAGAAATAGTCTAAAGAGTGAGGTCCTAAAATGAAGAATTACTCAGTGATTTATAGGGGATTTTGGTTAAAGACCATAAAACAAGATTCCATCTTGGCATAAGAGGGTGTGAGACAAGTCTCTGCAGCTTAAAGTACTTAATAAGATCAGTAAAGTATAAATCTAAGCCAATTACCATACCTTTAAAGAATTTAAGGGTGTTTGAAATGGCAGCTCTATAACCTTTGAGAGTGAATACAGTCCATTATTTTGTTCTCAAAGAGAAACAATGGGAAATCAGCAGCAGAAGTTACAGAAAGAAAGCTAGGATCCACACATTTCCTACTGCACCAATCACGGATGATTCTCCACGTGACATCATAGATCAAGCTTTCCTGGGCTGAATGATGCAATTGGCAACTTGGCCAAAAAACTGTTCTGGCAGAGAGCTCACTTGAGCTGAGCCAAGCATGAAGGAGGAGAACTTGTGGGCTGTTGTGGAGGAGAGGTCCCCAGTGCTGTAACAGATGATCCCTCCTCAGATGAAGAGACTTGGGACAAGCAATCAACAGGTCTAGAAGATCAATGAACTATGAGCACCGAGGTCACAGAGGGGCTATGAGAATGATCTCAGGAGTGGAAGTTCTGACTTTTTTGAGTACTTGAAGAATCTTTTGGAAGGGCAGGAAGACATTAGCAAACAGCTGATCCCACTGGACACAGAATGCATCCACTGTCCACACTCTTTAATATGGGACAAGAGAAACATAAAATGGAGTCTGTTTTTGAGCCTGGTTGCAAAACTTTCCCCACATTGAGAAGAGAGACATTATAACAGCAGTGATGACTGTGTGGATGACTATGTCAGTTCTGGAAAGACTCTCTGCCAAAACCTTCTTGCCCAGAATATGCTTAACTCTGAGTGTTATGTTCTCCAAGGTTTCCCAGACAACAACACAAGGAGAAGGGGCATGTGTGCCCATGGCTTGCTTTAGACAGATTGGGCTGATTTGGCCCTGTGCGTTAGTAATGTTTAAAAATATATCTAAAAAGAAATTGTAAAGTGATGGAAGAGAATGTTAAGTTCAATATCATATAAAACTTGTTTAAGAGTACATTTCTAAATGCTGTGCTCACAGGGGGTCCTATGCATAAATCCAGGTGGCCCTGCAAAAATTATCTGAATTGGGCATCACAATTGCTAAGGCCATTATTGTGTGTGGCTCCTTGGCATCAGAGACCATGACACATTGACCACTTACTGTTGATGCACCCATGCAATGCTACATATACAGCCTTCACTTCAAGGTTATGTGGAGGGATGAACTGGATGGGGTCTAAAGTCCCTGTAGAATTATATCTTCATGTTCTAAGTATGGAATCTGACATGTTGGCAAAAAGACGGGCATTGGGCTATGTGAATGCATGGGAGCTCCAATCATGAATCTAGTCCTGATTCATCCCCCACTGCAAATGGTGATGAAATGCTGGTCCTAGTAAGATCAGTGTTGATACAGAATCTTTAAAAGGTTTCCACCTTGCAAGAAGGAGGAACTTTAGAGGTTGCATATGAAGATGTCCTAATAGAAAAAGTTGGCAGCACCATTCTGGGTTCACAGAAAGGACAGGTACATTCAATCAGACTAAAACATATCTGCTCATAATGTCTCTAACTTAGCCAGGATTCAATCATTTTCATCCAGTTATGGTTTGTGAAGAAATTCATCCCCATGTAAATGAAGTCTTGTGATAGAGTTAGTTCTGATATGTCAAGGTTGGGTAAAAGACTCAAATGAGTTACCACAGACCAGTATCAGTACATATCCTGATGAAGGGACTGGATTTGAATATTGTGGATCAGCCAGTTGTCAAAATACTGGAAAATTGATATTTCCAGTAACCGGAGTATCTCGCCATTATTCCCATAACTTGGGTGAAAACTCTGAGTGCAGAAGAAATTCTGAACAGTAGGATCTGGAATTGAAACATTTCCTAGTCTAACAAAATTGGAAATAACTGCAGGGAGGAGGAAATATGAGGATATGTAGATAGGTCAATGGAGACTGCCCAATCAGATGGTCAAAGCATATTCCAGATGGTGGTCTCCATCTTGAAAGGTTTTTCCAGAAGAAACCAGTTTAAAGGGAAGACCGAACCATCATCCATGATGCCTGACCAGGCCTCAGAAAAGAGGTCTAGGCAAGCTTTATTGGGAATGATTGGGAGATGGATGTGTGGCAGAAGAGGGCTCAAGTCAAGAAGTGAGCTGTGAAAACTGTCTCCTTCCTTTCCAGATTTGTCAGGCATGTCTGTTTTGTAGTTTCTTAAATGAATGAGGAAGAGGAGGTGAAATTTGAGGTTGCATTTTGGACTAGGGCTGTCTGCTTGAAGAACCTGGTAGAAGGCCCTTGATGGTGATTCACACTGACTCGTTTCCTGGCTGATTGTGATTGGCCTGATGTGAATGCAAAAAATCTGTGTTGATAATCCAACAAGTCTTGAGATGCCATAGGCCCCCAAACAGACTCTTGGATTCATGCAGAGCAGTCCTAAAGATGTCTTTACTGTGATTTAGTAGTACATTTGAAGAGCCCAAGGCAACATCATGGCATATATGAATAAGTTCCACTGATAAGCCACAGAAACAAAAAGTGCATGCCAAGATGTTTTTTCCACAGATTCCATCATGTGCTTAAGGGCAGCTGGGTTATATGATGCTTCTCTCTATATATAGTAAAAAAAAGTGGCTGAGAAGAGGTCAGCATGTGAAACTATGGTGACAAACAGTCTGACTTTCTGTTCCATAGTTTCAATGTCTTTTACAGAAAGGCATGCCCAAGCTCCACCTGAAATACCCACTTCAGCTACACTGGCATCAAGTTGGGGAGATTTTGTGAGCTACTTTGGAGGATGTACCCAATAGCTGGCAGAGGCGACCAATGGTTCCAGCAATGAGGACAATCAAAAACCTCTGAACAATTACCTCAATCATGTTGTTGTTCGTCCATCAAGATGATGAAGACCACTCTAGTCATCCATTAATTGGAGGGACTGGTTCTGTTCTGTATGTGTGCAGGTGGCTGATAAGGCCATTCCTTGCACGGAAGGTTCAGTTGCAGAAGGGACAGGGGATGAGTGGGACATCTCTATAAGGGTTGCTGTCATGTGGTTTTCTGACTTGCCTCTTCAGCTCTGCTAGATTCGCACAGCTTTGAGCCTTTGTGCAGGTAGGAACACCAACTGTTTCGATCACTGGCTATTTGCTCCCATGAATCAATGCAGCTTTCAAATTTCAAATTGTCTTTAAAGCATTGCTTTTGAGCTCCATGGGATTGCTGTCCTTGCTGCAGCTCACCATAGAAGAGTCTCTTAGGCAGCCGTTGGTCTGGCATGCATACAACATGTCCTGCCCAGTGATGTGTCGAATTTTGAAATTCTTAGAAGTATTGATTAAATGAATTGTACCACAGTTAATTTAATTAAAGTAGAAAGAGCTAATTAAAGTAGAAGGGGCTAGAGTCAGTTATATGATCAATCTTATTTCATCTCTGAACGTCAAAGAAAACTTGGTTTTGCACCACAGAATTTGACCAAGTCATCTGTTATGGTACAAAGGTTTAGGCATAACACTCTTCGAACTCACATCGGTTAAAAGGGGAAGCACATCAATAATTGATTGTTCAAAGGAAAGTTAATTGCAGCATGATTAGCCTTTTCTCGTTAATCAAATATTCTACATAGGAGATTTTAGAAATAAGTCGATTCTGATTGGCTAATGCAAACTTAAGGGCGTAACTCTTGAAAAATAGCTTTACTTTGCAAAATTGCTTCAATCTTCAATCTTGCTAGGGAGATGTCAGACAGGACTCTGGTGGATGAATGCAAGTAGTACGTTCACTCGTGACTGAAGTAAGGCGAGTTAGTCATTTCAGAAGAAAAAAAAACCATACCGGTGTTTAAATTTTTATAACAATCAATTCTATAATATTAAATTTTCCAATTCAGTCCTGAAAAAGGTCTTACCTTTTCCTCATGACTATGCGATGAGTTGCTTCCTTATTTGCAGATTTCAAAGAAATATAGGGTGACTCAAAATCTTGGAACTTTCTGACAACTGAAATGAGAAATGGTATAATCAAACTTGCTTGTTCTTTGGCTAATTCTCTTTTGGTTTCTAGTTAATTTGGATGTAAATTTTTTGTTCCATCTTAGTTTACTATATTTACTCATGTCAGTTTGCACATTTTACATTCATTTTAATTAACCATATTTAACTATGCCAGTTTTCAGTTTGAATTTCTGTTCCATTTTAATTTACTATATTTACCTATGTTAATTTGCACACTTTTTCATTTACTATATTTAACCATTTCAATTTTCCAACTCATAAGGTTTATTTGAGATGGTCTTGCTTATAGAGTGCAACAAAAAAAAAAACTGTTCATAATCTGAAACCTTACACTGTAGACCACATTTTTGAGGAATTTTCTGTAGAGACTATAGTGAGAAAAAAAAAACAGTAAACAGTTCTGAAAGACACAGATCAATCAATGCAAGAAAGACACAAGTTGATTAGGGTCTAGACTTTTTTCAGCTGGGTATTGGTTGTATAATAAAGTATGCAACCTGGGTATTTGTTGTACAATAAAGTATACAACCTGGGTATTGGTTGTATAATAAAGTATACAACCTGGGTATTGGTTGTATAATAAAGTATACAACCTGGGTGTTGGTTGTATAATAAAGTATACAACCTGGGTATTGGTTGTATAATAAAGTATATAACGTGGGTATTGGTTGTATAATAAAGTATACAACGTGGGTATTGGTTGTATAATAAAGTATACAATGTGGGTATTGGTTGTATAATAAAGTATACAACCTGGTTATTGGTTGTATAATAAAGTATATTGAATTTAGTTTCAAAAGAATGATGGACCAAGAATAATGAAGAAAAGAACCATCACACAACAGAGATTACAATGGAATGATGACCAATTAAATTGCTTCCTAGGTGTGATTTTATCACTGGGTTTTGGGATAAGAGCTTGCTCAAAAAGTACTCGGGACAGAATTTATTAAGATCACAGTTTCAACTTCTTGTAATCTTAACAGTTTTCATCATATTAACACAACAGTCATGGTTCATTACTGCTGATCATGTTAGGAATTGAACCACATTATAATAAGTACTGTAATATATTGAGCATAGCACAGTATACAGAATCATGGTATGGTGAATACTACCAAAATCTGTTTATTAATGGTGCTTTGAAAAAGAAAGGACTATGTTTAACTTTGGTTTCTTTCAGCCTGTTGTGTATTAGACTGGTATGATTTGAGCAATTTGGTCCATGATGACACACACCTGTGCAGCATATTAATAAATCAAAATAGTCTACAATATGATATTTTATCAGCACACATATCAACTAGATGGTATTGACAGCTTTAGAATGTGTGTCAGTCATAGGTGGTTCCCTTTTATATGTGTTGAAATAACTGTTGTATTTCCAGAATACAGATAGGTAAAGACTTAGCATCCATATATATGCTATTATCATCCATGACAGGATAACACAAATACTTTGAAATAGACTACCTATGCTATTTTTATCAATGACAGGATAACACAAATACTCTAAAACAGACTACCTGTTTGTTGTCAGTAATTTTACTTCAACCTTTAAGGTCATTTCTGACTGCCCTATTTTATCATATGTATGGCTCATCTTGGTCACCATGCCCTCTGTTTTGCATTGCATGAAAATGCTTTTTGAAAACATCTTACTACCATTTTCATGTCTTCAGTTAAATTTTGGAAGACATTACAGTGTTATCTTCAAAATAAATGAAATATTGCAATGCATTTGTGCAAGTAAATCTCATCCATAAGAAGTCAGGGTGTAGGAGTGGAGATGAATGCCAACAAAATCTATAAAAATTTACCTCAAGATAATAAAAAAACATCTGCCATGGCCACAGAGCACTTGTTTTTGTTAGTGATGATGGAAAACTACTGACAATACCCAAGCCTCAGTTATAAAAGTTTAAAATATTGACAAGGTGGTAAACTCGTGCATTTGGAAATCAATGATCCAAATGATTCTGTTCTAATTTGTTTTATCCTATCAGCACAACCAGTCAAAGGTTAAATATCTCAACATAAAAAGGCATTCCAAATTTTATTCCCTTGGATAACTGAAGTACAGTATTGATCATTTAATAACCACATTGACTGCAAGACTTCTTTAACTTTGCCAATACTTCACTTCCCATGCAAGGCATAAGCTACATTAAGTTCTGATTGATGGTTATTGTTTACCATGGACTTCACAAACAATAAATACCAATCAGAATTCAATATAACATATTTCACTGCATGACAAACTAGAAATGCAGCCTCAAATTAGACTCAAGTAGACAAGATATGAATCAATTTTGCATAAATGTCATTATTAAATTTTGAGTAAAGTACTTCATTATACATGGGGAATATGTCTGGAATGCCTTCATTATGCTGAATATGTAATTGGGACACAATAATTAACATGAAATCAAAGAAGGGGTTGATCTTTATGAAACATATCACTTTGTGTTAATTTATATAAGCAGGTGATGTCAATAGGCAATTTTTTTTAAATGACAAAAATGAGAACTTGTGCCTGCAATATCTATCTCATACGAATTCTCAATTGAATATAAAAAAAAGTAAATGACTAAAAATTATTTATGACTGCTGAATATTAAAGTCACTTGTATTATATTGTATTGATTATTCACTGCTTGTATCAATATGTGTAAAAGTACTGATGCATGAATCATTTCTCCATTACATATTAGTATAGAATAACCCTGATATAACACGGTATTTCAGGCCCATGAAACAAGTGTTATACACAAACCATGTTATAAGCAACCTAGTCAGTTGGCTGAAGAAAATGATGCATGTACCAAAGATGGCAGATTGGGGTAGGGTGGGTGGTGATAAAAAGTTGGTGCAAAAATAAGTGTCTCTGATTAAATAAAGACAAAACTAGTTTTTGAAATACACTTGTATGTTGACAGCTTAAATTTTGTTTAGGATATTCCATAATGCATTAAAATCCAAAATTCACATGTAATAGAATTTATTTATCTGTTACATCCCATCAGAAAATACAAATAAGACATATATAAAGAAAGGTGATCCTCATTCAATCTATATCCCATTGTCAACAAACATGTGTCACTAAACAATTGTTTTCAGCTGAAAACATATCATCCAGCCAAAGCTACTAAATGATGAGGCAATTCATAAGAAAACAAAAAAATGTGACAAATTAAAAAACAACCTGCTAGCCAGATATTTATCATTTCAAATGACTGGAAATTTAATTTGCATCTTAATCTTATGCTGCCATTAGTGGAACATTTCATGACACAATAAATATCTTTCTATCAGTCTGAGAAATGCAAAAATCCATCATATTCCATTGTATCTATTTAAGTTACGTGTTGACTTTCTTTTATGAAAGGTATTTTGTTTTTACTGAAGACTGTAGACAGCTTGCTTTCATTAAGTGTGAATGTGTCATTGAAGTCACCACTGAAGAACAGATTTGGAGGACCAAATAAATGAATGGCAAAAACATCAAATAACTGGAGAACATTAATTGGGACTGAATTTTTTTCATTTGCTTAGTATTTATACAGAATGACTGGTGCTTCAAAGAAAGTCAGTTTCTTTGAAATTTCAGTAAAAACAAATTTCTGTTTATATTAAAGAAACTTAGCCATCATTTGGTCATTTGTATTGATTCCTGTTTCTGCCTTCAAAGACCATTTGATTCTAGCTAGTCTGATAGCAAGACTGCTTTGATTGCATGAACAACATACAGTACTCTGGCCAGTTGTCAGCACAAAAGGATTATAATGTAATAATACACTGTTAAAATGGTTTTTGTTAATATGAACCAAGGATTCATATTTTAACAGTAGATAAATTCCAGTGCATTTTAATATCCATGTTTCCGGCTTACTTTTATGGTGTTTTTGAGTTTCTATACTCCAAATACAAGATTGTATAGACAAGTTTAAACAGCCAACAATGTTGCACAAAAAAAAAGAATCACCAGATGGTATAGTTTGTTGCCAATAAAGAAAAATCAAATTTGTGACATTGGTGCAGCTTAGTGTGATTCCTAAATTAAGTTTTTTACACATACTTTTAAGAGAAAAATAGTTTATTGCATGAGAATAATAACTTGACAATAATTTTATATTAGAATTCATATAAGATCTCTTCCTCAAAATAACAGTAAACTTTTAACATTTTTCATACTTTTAAGAAGAAAAATACATGCATATGAAATTTCAGGAGCCACACCAAGACCATGTTAAATCTGAATTCATGTTATAATGGGTCACACTGTACACTGTCATTTCTGGAATCCAATTAATATCAGGTGCATTATAATGGGGGTGAGCCTCACTTGATATCTTGCTAATAAATTTGAAGGATTTTATGCCAGATATGCACAATGGGTCAGATTTTAGACCATTGATAAAATGTCCAAATCAGATAAGAAACTTGTCTTTAGGCCAATTAAAATAGATTAACACTTGTTTATAGATAGCTGAAGTTATAAACAGATGTTTACTTGGATCAGAGTTCAAGACTAGCCTTGATTATAACCCTAGAAGGCTCTAGTAGCAAAGTTTTCCACATATGTCAGTTTTCTTAAAAGAAAATTCTACTGAAACATAGGTCAAGTAGGGAAGTACATAAGATAGAGATCAACAAGATTACTTTTCCTTTTAATATCAGTCTAACATTGTTTACTATTGTGTTTAGACATAACTTTAGAGGAATAATTTATTTCAATCATTTATTGGAATTACAAAGTGCTAATCAATTTTTTAGACTAAAGCACTAAAGCATATTTTGGGACTATTGTAAATTCATTCAAAGACGGTCTGAATTATATCATCTTGATCAATCAAGTCTGTTGACACATCAGCTCATTAAAGACCATTAGTACAACATTCAAGAACAGGAATTCATTCAGAACACTATACTTTTGGACTTGTGATAGAGCTTTCAGGATTATATGGGTTTAGTTCACAATACTATAAGTTCCTTTTAAATGTTCACTTTGTAGTCTAGGAAAATAAATTATTTGTTGAACTTTACTACACTTCATGGCTTTGCTTTTCTGTTACTTGTTTAAGACCACAGAGTCATAATGTTATAATGAAGTGTCGGGTTTCAATATAACTACTTATTCGGCAAATGTGGATATATGAGAAAGCTTGCCAGTAGCTTCTTGTAGGTCGGTGATTCTTTCAGCAGATTTCCTGGTTTCTTCATCCACCATTAATACTGGCCACCATGTATGGCATATCGTGTGCTGAAAAATGGCATTAAGCCCCAGAACAAGAACAAAATCCTCTTAATGACCTTTTGTGTGCTATAAAATTAATTCATGGCTGTTCAATAGATAAATATATTATGCGCCTCTACTTCTCTACTTTCTGCATAAAACACACCAGTTTTCAATTATACAAGTGCTTGCATGTAGATATGTTCACATAAATAAAAAAAATCAACTGAAATGATGGAAAAAAAGATATAATCATCAACAAAAAGAAATAAATGTGATGATCTAACAATTATTTTGAATTAAATAAAAATCCATGCATTCAGTACACTAATAATCCACTTGATCAGTCCTCACATAGTTTTAAAAATTGCATCTTGCCACTTATCACAAAATCCCACAAACCTGCAACCTAGATGCATCCCTGGACATTTATGATAACAGTCTGACTTACTTGAATTATCACCTTTATCTTCTTTCTTGACCAGATAGAGTCCAAAATAGTAAACAAATTCTTCTGGTAAATCAATCTGGGAAGCAACAGTCTGAATATAGTTGAAAATAAAAGTTAAATGAAAGGTAATAAGATTATAAGTGTAATTTTTATTTTAGTAATTCTGCATATTGCGGTCATAAAATTATTCAGGTATTACTCAGCTTTTGAATTCCTTCTAAACCTATCAACTAAGGAGAAAAATCATATTACTTGTGCTATTTTCATCAAAAAAGTTTAACCCTCTATGAAAATGTTAAACTTATATATGTTGTTTACTGTAATTGTCTACATACAACTGTAAGCAAGATCTGAGAAAAAGCAGTTCAACATGCTTGGGCATTTCAATCATTGGGAATGAGAGACTGTCATTTGCTTGTTCAATGGAAAGTATGATTATTAAATCATTCAATTTTACAGAATGGAGGGAGGAAGGTATTTTTCTCAAACATATTATGCTTGCAAAAAATTGTGATGATCAAGTAAACCATAACTGACATGGCAATGACAATTATGACCATGGAGATGAAGACAAAAAAAGTCAAAATAAGCATCTGTACTAAAACATGAATGAAGTATTTTGTTTAGTTTTTGAATTAAAATTACAGTATCCTCTAAGTATTTAAGAAGAGTAAAGAAATTTTTTTAAGTAAATTATGTTTCTCCAATAAACATACTTACCTGATACATTAAGCTTAGTGATATAAGCCTGCAACATCCTGAATACAGCCCTAGTAAAAAGATGAAAATTTGTCTTTTTCATCTCGCAGACAAAGGCTAATATTTCTTCACTCGTCACCAAAAGGTGTCACTAGTTTTTAAGCTGAGTGCTATGCTAATGAGGATGCTTGCATGGCAGGGTGGTTGGTAGAGTTGTTAAGTAATGTGACTGAGTAAGCATATTCAGAGAAACATAATTTACTTGAAAATTGGCTTTCTCCTTCAAATAGTTTCTGCATTCACATTAACCTTAGGAGGAATAAATGCTGAGCCATCAAGATCTGGCTTGGGAGGTGATGATTTACTTTCTCACCTTCACAAGGAGAAAAAGACTTTTGTGTATGTCATGATTTGTCTCTGCTTTTCTAGTGATGCTTGAAGGCATGGATGAGATCTGGCATGGCCACTGTTCTCAACTTACCAATGAGGGAAACCATATGATAAACTTCTGAATGAACCTGATAGTTTTTAATTACTATGCATGGTTTAGTCACAAGGATCACCAAACCATCAGATCTGAACTGATGATAGTTTGGGTTGACTAAAAAGAGAAGTCACCCATCCTGCAGCTAAAGCATTAACTATTAGGAAACAGGTTAGTAGGGTAACAAGTCCAAACTAAAGACTCAAGATTTTTATGAATTGAGTTATGATAAGATCTAGATCAGATTCCTGTTTTAAACAAAGTAAGGGATTTTGGCATATTCAAATCAAAATTGGCTAGTAGGTATGATGTCTTTATCATATCTGTTATCTATTCTGCTATAATGCCTTAATAGAGAGGTAGTTTCTGATGGTAACTGGTTTCAACTTTTTCTCAGCCAGGTCACTTGGGTCTGCTGAAAATGTGTCTGATTAGTATATTGAGTTGAAGTTGGCAGCACTATCTAAGAAACTGCCAAAGTAGCACACATAGGTTGCACGATTCAGTCCTTTTAGAACTATAAGGCAATAATTCTAGCTTCCATATGGAGGAGGTTGATTTGAAGAGGTCCCCTCAATCCCCATTTGCTAATGAGCATATTCATACTCAAGCAACATGTGGACTCCCCAACAGTATGAACTGGCATCAAAAGTCACTTCAAATTAGGGCTTATCTAGAGGAATACATGTTATGAGCCAATTATAGATGCACCACTGATACAGGAATTATCATACCTTGTTAGTGATAGAATGGACTAGAAAAGGGCACACTGAGCTAACAAAGTCATTTGTAAATCGCATATATAAAGGCAGTCCTGCAGGATCAATTGCACTACTGCGTTGGATAACCCAACAGAGTTCCAAGAACTCTCTCATGTAAATTCCCATCCTGTTTGAAACAAGTGTATGAGATTGACAGTATGCACGAAGCAGATATGAGGGAGATGTACATGAATTAGATTGACTATAACCTCCATACCTAAGAGGAGAAAACACTGGGATGGATGAAAGTTGGATTTTCCCAATTAATGAGAAAACAAAAGATGATTCAAATGGGATAAGGGATCACTTTTACCTCTGTGGAGAATAGAACTAGCCATATGATTTTGGAGGAAATCACCCAAACACATCCAAGTTACTATAGAAGAAGTAAACCAGAAGAGGGTGGTTATGCAATCCATAATGTGATAGTGACATAGGAGATGATATTTAGAATAAACTGACTAATCAAAATTAGTAAATTTGTCCTGATAAGCAAACCAAACAAACTTTCATGAAGCTGGACGAATGGGACATGAAAGTAGGCATCTGTAAGTTCAAGACTGATGGCATACTTATCCCTTTGGAAGGAGAGAAATATCTACCTAACATTCACTATCTTGATCCTCAGTAGAAGAATTCATTCATTCGAGCACTGATAACTATGATTGACCTCAACTTGCCATTGGCATTTCTGGTACAGTAGAGATTGTGGTTTTCATACAATTTCAACAAGCTGTTTCTCGATGAGTGCTCTACTTCCTGATTAAGAATTTCATCCTTCCCCAACTCTGATGAAGAAAAAATTGAAAGGGTTATGAACAAAATCCAGAGCTCCTTCAAATGACTTGGATCAATAATTCTTTTTGTGGCAATAGATTGATTCAATGTTACCAGATCTGCAGTATTCTGCCACACCTCTTCCCCTTCCTCCCATAGTCTGTTGGGGGAGGGGGCAATAAGTCATTGACTGGAGACAGACTTAGGTGTGGAGAAATTTGGTTTCTTATCTTCTCGGTAAGGGTGTCTTAGACTGGTTGAGCTGTCTTCTGCTGACATAAGGTTGAGACCTGAACAGCACCTTGGAATATTGCTGTTGCTGTTGTTTTGTGTTCAAATGGCATTTCTTAGTTCAAGAACATGGCAGCCAATATAATTGGTGGAAGAAGAACCTGGATTAACTACCAACCTACAGGAAGTTACTGGCAGCTTTCTCATGCACTCATAATGGCTGACTCAAACTCCCACAGAGGTAATATGGTAGTGGTCAGTAAAGACAAGTGCTTCTAGACCACCTGGCCCCTGGGGATCCTAAACTTGGAAAATAATAGATCCCATTAATTGGCTTGCCTTTCTTCTATTTGATGTAGCAGAGACAGCTGATTTCTAAAATGAGGATACAGGTAGATCAAGCTGGAGGGGTAGTTCTTGAGCTGCCTGCCTCCAACCTTATTCAAATTTACTCCTAAAGAGTAATGGAAAGTCATCCTTAAATTTAGAGTGTAATGGGTTTTATTAATGTTTTTTTAATTTTGTGGAGTGCAAATTCACATTACAATGTATCATGTTAATACTGCCCGAGTCCACCAATACAAACACATTCAAATGATGACCAAAAATGTTGGTTGGTAAAACTCGCTCCCTCCCGAGTCAGAAAATCACTAAGAAGGCCAAATCTACATCTAAGGCAGAGCAATATTGTTCCAAACCCACTTGGATGTGGCAAGAAATTTTTTAATTTAACACTGATTGTTCAGTCAAATAGATGGTGGAATGTGTCTTGTATCAGACTGTTAATGGACTGATTTCATTTTGGGATAAACCATTCCCTGTGACAATGATGATTGCAATGCCATCATCTGTATATAATTCATGGCCATTATCCTTGGTGTGAGAAATAAATAAAAGAGAAATCAACTTAGCCAGAAAGTTCTGGCACAAACATATGGATGGCTGGTTTGCAGGAAGTGTGCCCAGCATGGTTACCAATGTTGTAGAAGGTGGTCCAGTCAGTGCCTATACTAAGGGCATGGCTGAACAGACAAGGCAGATCACTAAATTCCTAGTTATAATATGCTTGGGTAGTCTTATACCAGGTGAGATGGATGGATCAATCAGTAATTGTAACTGGATGTAGCTGTAGACATGTTAGGATGGAGAATCTATCATTAAGATCTCAGTAATTATAGAGACAAAAATTTGTAGACATTGTACAATGGGCAAATCAATCACTAAGATTAGCATAAATATAACTGTGGCTGTAGGCATTTTTGCACAGGGGAAAATTCTATCATTAAGATAAAATTGTAAAGAGATGAAACCATATAAATAGAGAGGTATATCAATATCATCCCTGTAATTATATCTGTCTGTAGCCATAGGCATGTTAGGATGAAAAATATATCATTACAATCTCTGTAATTGTCAAAAGATGAAGCTGTACACCTGACAAAATCAATGAATCTATCAGTAAGATCCATGCAATACTAACTGTATACAGCTTTAGACATGTTAGGACAAATAAATCATTAATATCTTCATACTTGTTAAAAGATGAATCTGTAGGCCTGGAAACATAGAAATGTTTTAATATGATCTCTGATTGAGTCAGCTGAATCTGTAAAAAAACCATATGTGCCCAGCTTTACAGGTTTGATGAACATACTTGGACATGCAGGAGTAAGTGATCTATAATTGACTTTATAAATTTATCATACAGATTTAAAATATCAAGCATTATGTATTTTAATGGATTTAATTAGAACAACTGTTTGTTGTCAATTTATCTGTGACATGTACCACTCAAAAATACAAATATATTTTACTGTGGTTTTGTAATTATTTTATCCATCCATCAAGTTGGGCTTGTTTATTATTCAAAAGTGCAACTCTGACTCATTCATGATAAGTCACCCCTTCCAATGGATCTGACATGCATAATAAACCCCCGATTTATAAAACTGTCACAGAAATTGGTTTTTTGAAGCCATAAAACAAGGAAAGGGAGAGGGAACTTATAAGCAAGTATATATATATATATATATATATATATATATATATATATATATATATATATATATATATATATATATATATATATATATATATATATAAATTGTGAATTTTGTCACCCCCTTGGTCCACATTTGCAAAACCATAGCCTATATACTCTTAGACTATATAGCACACACTGCATGGTGCTGGTGTAGTACATTTTGTACATGCAAGGAAAGTTTCATGGATGTATTCCTTAGCCTTCAACTTGTTACATTTATTACACTTCAAATACAGGTTTTCAATGCAATGACAAGATAAAACAAAAGAAAACAAACCAAAATGTATAAATTACCAATGCAAAGTGTTAATAAGTTGCTAAAGGCCACTTATTACTAAACAGGTGAGCAAACAATACACACTGTACACATAACCATGAACAGTAAAATTACAAAATCCAAACAAGTGTAACACGGAGCCTGAAGTGGTCTAAAGCACTCACTGTTACCAACAGCTGCCATCTCACCTCTGTCTACATGGGCTCAAGTCTCAGGCTCAGCCAATGTGGGTATGTGAGAAAGCCTGCAGGTAGTGGATCTTTCCATCTTCTTGAAGGTTGGCGGATCTTTCCATGGTTTTCCCAGTTTTCTTCTCCACCATTTATACTGGCCACAATTTATAGCCTATCCTGTGCTGAAATTGGCATTAAACCCTATAACAACATAACAAATGTAACATTTCTGACAAAATATCTGCAAATTCAGCAAATAACATTTACCACCTGTTTAGGAAAGAATATTAATCCATATAAATCTAAAATATTGTATGGATAGTTAAAATTTAACACAAATTTGGCTAGAAATTCAAAGGAGGTGTCTCAAACGATGTTGTAAGGAAGCAAGGATTAAAAACTAGAGACATATGGTGGAGGGAAGGTGAGGTAATGGACAAGAGCTACTGCCCTTTTTTTTACATGAGATGGGAAAGACACATCTGTGCATTTCTGCTAAGACTGGGATCAGAAGGTAACATGCATTTATCACTAAGGTTAATGTGATCTGGGAACACATCTGAAGGAGAAATGGAATTTGTGTTGCATCTTAATATCTGCTCAGGTCGCGTCTCAAAAAATGTCTGTTAACAAAAAAACTTGCACCTAACTAGGATGAAATATAAAATTCAGAACATATTCCAAAACCTGATGCAGCTTACAATTTGTTTTTGGAATGCACAAAAAAGCTAATCAGCTCATGTACAAGCCTTCCAACCCTCACTTGCCATGAATGAGAAGTTTAAATAACTTTGCTGACAAGCTTTCCAAATTAAATTATTTCTGGACATTTAGATTAATATCAGAATTTTACTTTCTATTATTGTATTCCACCAAAGCTTACATAAACATGTAGATATAACAATGAGACAACACATCCAAGTAAAATTGAAAAATGAATCTTTATGCATCATAACACGAGGCCCGGATAACTAGTAAACCTGCTTATAATGTGGAGGCAGGCATGGTTCCCATTTTTCTTCTAGAAATGCCTTATTTGTCAACATGAAGAAAATCATGATCAAAACTGGCAAAAGAAATACTTAAATACCTTTTTTTTTATTGTCAAAAATGGTAGTCAGTGTCCAGAAATTTAAATCAACATGATGAAATGAGTTTGTCAAGGAAAGGTGAATAAACTCCAAACATCTTTATGCCAGGATTCTTTCTGCCAAAATCTATTCAGTGGTTTAGAAGCTGTTGCCAAATTCTATTCAATAGTTTAGAAGAAGAAGCTGTTGTCAAATTCTATTCAGTGGTTTAGAAGTTGTCAAATTCTATTCAATGGTTTAGTTGCTCAAACATTTTTCTATTTTTGGAATAGTGGCTCTGCATGTTCTGTACAAAGGTTGATAGCAGCATATTGGCATAAGACCTTTATATATGAATGCTCTAGGCCATGTTTGGCTAAAACTAATCTAGATGATTCTGAGATGATTCTTTGCATAAAATATTGATCACCCACTGTCCAGCAGTCTTTGGAGAAGTATAAGTTTCATGGTTTTTTCAATTGTTAGTAATGGTGGCCATGTTCGATGGCAGACTTGACTTCTTTTGCAGAAAGTGGAAGGCCTTTATGTCTTATGATGTATGCTAAGTTGAAAATAGCTCTAATATGCCTGATGGACAATGGATGATGCACAGCAGATGAAAGGCCATACCTTAATAAGGTCATTTAGCCTTGTAGCTAGGTGCGATAAAAATTGGTGAAACTTGAGCTAGATTTCACATAAAGTTCTGTCTCAATTTGCCAACTTCCATTTTTATAATTATTGCTTTCTTGGAATAATAAAGAAGTTATTCATGAAAATTCATCAAAAAATAAACATTTGTCCAACAATTAATATTTAACCGATTTATTCATTATCTTTTTATCAATGGAAACATTTTGCATCTATTAACTATGATTACAATGAAATCTATTTGTGCAGTGTACATTTCCAGTACACCTGCTCATAAAAGTCAGGTCTTAATTTTACTTTCAGATTCAACTTCAAACTGACAGGTTTCACTGTAGGACTGCATTTGCTTACATAGTTCTAAACAAAGGTACCTACAATTGTGAAATACATCAGTTGTCATAACAAGAATACCTCCAACACTTCTTCTGTTTGGTCTGTGGACATAATGTTCAAAGGAATCCTGTGTCCATTCATGAGGAAAACATCAAGAGTCACACTCTCTGCTTGCTCTTTTTGAGTTTCCTGGAATAAAAACATGAGAATTTTAAGTCCTGTTTACCACAAGCAGTGCTCCACACAAAAATAACATTTAGCTTTCACAATATCTGCTATGGCTATGAAAGAATCAAATTGGGTGGCAGATGGGAATTAGAAGGCACTTTTGCGAAGAGTTGATCGATCTTTACTTTTTTATTGGACTGGTCAATACATAACTTCTAAAATTGCCAGGATTAACAAAAAAACTTTTTAATAGTAATGTACTTAAAAAAGGGTCTCAAGGTAAGGTAGTTCGCAATTATAACCGAGTCAACCTCTAAAAATAAAGTCTTTATTATTATTGGTTTTCTTCCACCTGTACTCCCAGTTTCTTTAACTCTGGAATAGCCCTCAGTGGAGTGCAATGGAGCAAGGTAATTAATTCTTCTTTTATGCATTTAGTCAATTCATCTGTTTAAATCTATTCTACAGTCCCAACATCCCTTGAAAGAAATGGTAACACTAAAAGTACCATGTAAAAAAACATATCTACATCATGCACATACAAATAACTGCTATAAAGACATGTATTTTTCCATTCAGGATTTACAAAGCATTTCTTTGAAATAAATTCTTAAATCTGCAAAACTGTTAGTCATAATATATTTTGTAAATGAACCGAAATGACTTTGATTAAAGACTTGTTTTCTGATTAAATAAAAATTAATTATGCATCTAAAACTTCTTACTGAAACACTGTAAGCTTGTTGAACTTACCAATTAAGGGAAGTCAAAATAACGGTGTACACAACTAAGGATAGTAAATTAAAATGTCTTCAGATTTGTTCATAGGAGTTTGTAGTAAATTTGGCATTTGAACCTTATGCGTATGTATGTATGTATGTATGTATGTATGTATGTATGTATGTATGTATGTATGTATGTATGTATGTATGTATGTATGTATGTATGTATGTATGTATGTATGTATGTATGTATGTATGTATGTATGTATGTATGTATGTATGTATGTATGTATGTATGTATGTATGTATGTATGTATGTATGTATATAGGTAGGTATGTTGGTAGGTAGGTATGTAGGTAAGTAGATATGTAGGTAGGTGGGTAGGTAAGTAGGTTGTTGTTGGGCTTAATGCCATTTTTCAGTACATGATAGGCTATATACGGCGGCCATTATAAATGGTGGAAGAAGAAACCGGGAAATCTGTGGAAAGAACCACCAACCCATGAGAGGTAGGTTGGTAGGTAGGTTTGAGGTTTGTATGAATGGATGAATGGAGTTTAGTGGTACATCAGCACAATCTGTGGCTACATAATGTCAAGTCAAATTCTAAAATGTAAAAATTCTAACAAGCAGCCTAATTAACAAGTCACACAGTACATCAATGCCCAAATCAATCAACACAGGTCATAATATTGGCTAAATTTGTGCTAATAAAAGGATGGATGTCAGACAATGGTCAAGAGGCCATCCCACAAGTTCTTCTGGCCTATGACAAGTACAGCAAAATTAACCAAGAAAGAAGATACAATATTTTTCAACGTATTGATAGAATGCATACAATTGTATGGACTCAAAGTTTCAACAAAGGGAATCAGACTTTATATATGTAATATATTGTGCGAGTGTATACTTTTGTCAATTGCTAATGTAATTTCTATTATATGTAATCAATATGGTATCCTCAACATCTAAAATACTCACTCTCCTGCTTGGTAACAATTTATATATTAAGATTACCTGTTGTGCACTGAGAAGAAAGCCATTGAAGGCATCACTGCTGGCTATTACAGGCTCCTGACTTACTGCAACAAAAGAAGGACAACTTAAACTTAACAGGTACATTGTGCATTACCAACAATGATAATGCAAGGTTAATGGTGATGTATAGGATGCTAATTAACATAAACAAAAATGCCCCCTTTTCTATCTACATGATAATTGTATACATGTACAGTGCATCTGACATTAACATGTAAAATTGTCAATCTGATGCCAATTTTGCATATCAATGAAATTTAAGAAGAAAAGAAAATAGATGTATTTGTTTTCACATGAGGACCAGACCTGCATCCTTCACATCTGACCATCAATCTATCATATCTAAGAATTAAAAATCCACAGTAGGAGACTTCCACTATATGCTGGGTTTGGACTGTACGACTGCACATTGGACATATTGTAAAAATAAAAACTAAAATATTTTTTGATGTAAAATATGTTTCCTCAATAATGCTTACCTAATCATAATATGTTAGGAGTCTTTTCAAAACCTTGAAATCCAAACCTCCAAAGCAAATATGAAAAATGACACTATCTTTCGTTAACAAATGCTAAATCTGCTTACCAAGATGTGAGTGATACATGTATTGTATTATGGCAGATCAGATGAGAGTGGTAGTGTTATTACAAGATAATTTCATATGCCACTACCATTGTCATACTTGGGAAAAAATGGAATTGTTTCAATATAAATTGCATTTGATAAAAACTGCAAAAACAAAATCAATACAAACTTTAGCACTGAGCTTTTGTCATTCTGTACTAGGTGTGAAATGTGTGTGTGCATGTGTGTGTATGTGTGTGCGCTTGTGTGTGTGTGTGTGTTTGGTGTAAACCGAGGACATTCATGAGATTACACAACAACATACTAGGACACACCTCTAACGAAGGGCATCCTCAGTTGGAAAAATGATAAAATCATGCTTCTTCCAACTATTTTTGCCTAGAATAATGTAAAATCATGCTTTGTTAAGAAGGTCCCATCTTACATGCTTGGTGATAGTTGAGTGTATTTTTCTTCCAAAGAATGACAATACACATGCCTGAAACCATGTCCTTGATGGCCTGGCAGAAAACTTGTAGAGAGATCTCCATCAAATTACAAGTTGCAAAAATGTAATATCTCCCTTTAGATCCAAGCAAAACATCAACTTTGCTAAAGTATAAGAAATGCTGGTGCATATAACAATACCCGAGAAAAGATTTCTATGCATATTATGCAATGAAGACATTACTCTCTCTTGTCAAAAAGTGAATAGTCATTGCCAATAAGGTAAGTTTCCTCCCATAAATAATCAAATCCAGCTAAATGGTAATGTTACAATCCAGGGTTATTTACTAAGCAGTGTCAAACCCTGGTACAATTCTGCTAGAAGTCATAAGTTTACCCCAAATTTCTAAAGACTTCAAAACAACTTCAGCTGTAAATTAGAAAGCATCATGTATCCATTCTATAAATTTTCTCTAATTAATGCAAGACCACAGATCTCATAACTTGCCAAGTATCTATGAACTGCAAATCTGCATGGTTACACTTCATGAACTTTCTGTAATGTCAGCAGTTCATGCCATATAAAAACTAAAAAACTATCACCTAATACTGAACTATTTTGACTATACCATCTTAGGCCCAGTCAATACATGGTTTCAAGGCACATTTCAACAGTACAACTGCATTACGTCTGCCAACATGGCAACATAAATGGTATCTGCCAAGTCCCTTCTTGTTTATTCCTTTGTGTAAATTACCAGTATCCTACTGTAAATACTGCCATTGCAGTCACACCACCAAAGTACACCACTAGGTTTTATAAGGGACTATGGTACACCAGGAACATTCATGCGATTGGGACTTGAATTCACTAGAAGTCAACCATGGCATCATAGAAACTCACTAGCACTTCACTCCATGATGTTTGCTCCTACTAATTGGCTAATTATTTTGGCCTAAGTAATATTTCCATTGCTCCAAGTTCCAATAATCAAACAAGTAGTCACACAAATCAAAGAATTCCTTAAAATGGGGCACTATAACCAAATGTGCATACTCAAAATTTATGACTGTATGATCTCCAAAAAGGTGGATTAGTCCAAAGCATGTTATGACATATTAAAGTCTAATTGCAGGACATAAAGTCAGTCAATAAATTGATCAGTCAGTCAATAACAAGATATATATATATATATATATATATATATATATATATATATATATATATATATATATATATATATATTCAAATAATAATGTAATTACCCTAAAGAATGGTTGTAGACAAAACCCTTATGGAGATTACAATTACTTAATACTAGTTATGTGATTTGCATAAAGCTCTGAGGGTGTGGACTGACTTATTTATGGATGTAGTCTCTAAGCATGCACCACTGAAAGTACATCGAGTAAGGAATGAAATCCAACCTAATTGGCTTACAACTGAAATCCTTGATGCTATGAAAACAAGAGACCAATTTAAGGCTATGGGAAATCATGCACACTATAAAGTATGGAGAAACAAAATAATAAATATGATCAAAAAAGCTAAACAAAATTATTATCAATCATTGCTTGAAAACAAAAAGAGCGACAAAAACTGCATTTGGAAAGTCTTCAATGAACTCACTGGAGGAACACACAAAGATCAGATAAATAAAATCCACTCACTTCTGGTAAATGACACCATAGTCACTGATGACAATGACATTGCAAATGTTTTCAATGATTTTTTCACCAACATTACCACAAAGTTAAAAGAACCAGTGATTGAAAACAACTTTATTGAACTGAAAAAGTTCTGCAGCAGCAAAATCTCTAAGGAGGTATGTTTCTCTATCCCACCAGTCTCAAAAAACTTAGTTAAGAAATATCTCAGTGAACTTGATACTAAGAAAGCTACAGGACTTGATCAGATTGGTCCACACCTCATTAAATCTTCTGCCTCTGCTATTGTAGATAGCTTAACATTCATAATCAATTTAAGTATTGCATACTCATCCGTCCCAAAATATGGAAAACTGCAAAAGTAACTCCTATTCACAAATTTGGCCCTAAGGATGATGATGATAACTACCGGCCAATCTCAATACTACCAAACTTGTCAAAATTGATTGAAAAGCATGTCTATGATTCATTCATATCATATTTAACCAAACACTTTCTGTTTTACCCTAATCAATTAGGCTTTAGACAGAAACACTCATGTGAGACTGCCTTGATCTCCCTAACTGATAAATGGCTTCAAGCACTTGATCAAGGTAGAATAATAGGTTCTGTATTTGTAGATTTCAGGAAAGCTTTTGACATGGTAGATCATGAAATCCTTTTGAAGAAACTGAAAATCTACCAATGTGATGAAAGCACAGTTAGATGGTTTACTTCATACTTAAGTGAGAGAACACAACATGTTTATATTAATAATGTTCTGTCTGAACCTGTAACAATTAGATGTGGAGTACCACAAGGCTCAATTCTGGGTCCATTACTGTTTATTTTATTTATTAATGACCTACCACTTGTACTAAAGGACTCAGTATCATCTACAGATCTCTATGCAGATGACACAACATTGTCAGACATCCAAAACACAAAGCATGAACTCGAAATTTCTTTACAGAATGCCTTAAACAAACTAGAATACTGGTGAACATGCAATGGCATGGTGGTTAATACTGGTAAAACTAAAATATTACTTATCTCAATACGGAAAAAAAGAACAAAACTTGATAGAGATGAACTATGTCTGACATGGAAGGATAAAAGGTTGCAAATGGTCTGTCACGATAGTCTACTTGGTGTTTTGGTAGATAATAACCTATCATGGACTGAACATATCAAACATGTCAGTAAAAAAGTCAATTCAAGTTTATGGCTTCTCAGTAGGATAAGACACTTTCTTCCGGAAAAGCACAGAAAACTATTTTATAACAGTTACATACAACCCTATTTAGACTACTGTAATACAGTATGGGGTAATTCAAATGATAAAAACTTAGCAAAGCTGGCACATCTCCAAAAAAGAGCTTTTGAGTTAATATCAATCCAGAAAGAAAGCAAGGAAAATTTAGTTGGTAAGTTAAAAATACTACCTATTAAAGACCGAATCTGTTTAAGAAAAGCCAAATTAATGTATAGGATAACCAATAATAATGCTCCTGAATATTTACAATCACTATTCAAGTATAGGCTACCTGGAAATACTCCCCACCTGCGATCAATGTCTACCAAACATTACAAAATTCCCAAACCAAATAAGGAATTATTTAAAAAAAGTTTCCAATACTCTGGAACTTTGCTCTGGAATAATATTCCAGTTGAGATTAGAAATGCCCACTCTATTTCCTCTTTCCAAACCCAGTATATACAATGGCTTCAGAGATGCAGCAAAAATAATTAAATTCCTTTGAATGAGGGCCTTAAGGTAGATTACTTCTTAACTAATTGAGTTACCCTCTTCAAATAAAGTCATAATAATAAAAAAATAATAATTTGATTTTAACATAGCTTTAACAATCTTTTAATCATATTGCTAGAATGTCTGCAGTGCAGCAGTTTACAGGGATGTCACATTCTCATTTATTAAGCATCATATCACAATTTCATAAAATAAAACAGGTCTTGATATGTAGCATTTATTTAAATTTATTATTACATTTACACAAATTAACATATTACCCACCACCCATCTGTTATGGCGTCAGAAGTGGGATATCATAGTTCTATGTGACATCCAGGATAGAACCCAAGTCCATTTTCAAAGTGTGCTGGCAACATCAACAGCACTGAATACCTGCCCATAATTACTTGAGGTCCCAAAGAAGGGCAAAATAACCAGTTGATACCAGTGTTCATTGTTTAGAGAATGGAACAACACCCCAACCCAGAAACTGAATTTAGACAGGAGGACGAAGATCAAAATGAAATTGGCCAAAGAGACATATCTGTGGAAGAAAATTAAGTTTCCCACGATGACTCCGATGAAGTCTTGAATGTGCACTGAGGCATCATGACACAGACATGTAGCATGATGTCCCATCCAGTCACTTTATTCTGACACCAGGACAGCCAATCCAAACACTAACCTCTTAATAATGAGCACCTAAGGAGGCAGCTTTTAGTACCATTTTTATGTCTTTGTTATAACTCAGCCTGGGTTCGAACCTGCAACCAACCATGTAGCAGAATTGAAACCAAATGGGTTTCTTCTGTTTGGACTAAATGAATAACAACAAAAACAAAGTGATCAATGATTGGAATTTGTAAAATGAAATACTAGATAGATGTGCATGTGTGTGTGTGTTTGTGTGAATATAAAATAAGTACACTGAATCTTACACTCCTATCGTACAATTGATCCAAATCATCCTGCACACACTCATAAAATGATAAAGAAAAAAAAAATGCAAAATATGATTCATTGACCTCTCACCTTAAATGAGGGGTACAAATATAACATGTATTATGTAAAATGAGATTCACATAATCTCTTGTAATACATTAATTTTTGTGATTCACATAATCTCTTGAGATACAAAAGAGAAAGGAAAATGAGCAATACTCATATAATGTTATTACTATTGTTTCAACTAAACAATATTGTGTTCAACTAAATACACAAACGGATGAACACACATCACTGTAAACTGGAATAGTCATTCACTTTACAAACTGTTACTCTACAGTTTATTCAATATACTAACTGGAACTCTACAGTTTCACTAGATCCCTTTTTATCCATCCACGTTCATATACTTCATGGATTCCTTATATCTATTCATGGCATGCTGCAATACACATAGCTACATCCAACCATGGACAGCTATAATCAGCTCTTATCAGACACTGAATCTCCCAAACATTGTCAGCTCCAATAAGACACAATCTGCCCCAATAAAACATCATCAACCCCAATAAGACATCATCAGCTCCAATAATGTCCAACAGCTCCCATAATATCCAATAGGTCTTATGGCCTGAGACATAGTGGAGAGTGATAGTAGAGAGTGCACACACCACTGACAAAATGTCTCAATTTGAAATGAATCAAGCTTAAATCCATAGGAGTGATTAATAGTTATGGTCAAATACTCATGTATACCATGCTTTCTATGACTTTTCACTGATGTAATTTCAAAATCATTTTACCTGGAGAAAAGTGATTTAACCCAGGTAGCACTGTATGTCTGCACAAGGAATAAGGTGGCAATAGGTTCAAGGCAAAAATCAAGTTATTTTTAGCCTTATTCTGTGACATACTGCATCCAAGGCAGAAGCTCTAACCACTAGGTCACCTGAATAGTCATATTGATTGTTAAGACTGGACTAGATGTACAAACATGTTCTCATTGGTCATAATGTCCACAGTCTCCATGATTTTGTCAAATAGAATGCATCCTTAGTTTGTACTGATACTTCAGACTAGATGTGTAAATATGTCTTCGTGGTCCATGACATACCAATGTCCACAATCTCCATGATTTTGTCAAATAGAATGCATCCTTAGTTTATACTGACAGCTCAGACTAGATGTGTAAATATGTCTTCATGGTCCATGACATACCAAGGTCCACAATCTCCATGATTTTGTCAAATAGAATGCATCTTTAGTTTATACTGACAGTTCAGACTAGATGTATAAATATGTCTTCATGGTCCATGACATACCAATGTCCACAATCTCCATGATTTTGTCAAATAGAATGCATCCTTAGTTTATACTGACAGTTCAGACTAGATGTGTAAATATGTCTTCATGGTCCATGACATACCAATGTCCACAATCTCCATGATTTTGTCAAATAGAAGGCATCCTTAGTTTATACTGAGAGTTCAGACTAGATGTATAAATATGTCTTCATGGCCCATGACATACCAATGTCCAAAGTCTCCATGATTTTGTTAGCAGTTGTGTTCCTTATTTGTACTAATCATTTAAACTAGATGTGTAAATATGTTCATGATTTATTAATGTCCTCATTCTTCATGTTTTCTCAATAACTGTGTGTCCATAGTTTGTATTTATACTTTTTCCTTCTCTGCATAAATGTGTCCTTGTCGTCCATTATGTCTGCAGTCTATTTTTTGTCAACTATTATGTGTATCCTTTGTACTGATAAATGATCATATATGTTTACATATATTTTCTTTGACTATGATTCATCACAGTCAGTAGTCTTCATAATTTTTGAAAATCTTTTTATTCTTTCATTAAGGAATAGTACGGAGGATCAGTGCAATAGTTCTTATTTAATTTTAAAGTCAAAGTTAACAAAAAGTCTTCATACATATTAACTATTGTGAAACAAATCAAATTCAGTCATAATACCAAGAAGGAAAATCAGTTTCAGATTTCACAAATTATTATGATGGTGTAAGATTTGGAGGAATAGTTTCATGTCATATTTAAATTATTCTTGATGATATCAATGTATGCACACTTACAATACAACATGTTTTGATACATGAACATATTAACAATCCCAGTTCTATCTAAATACATCTATGAATCATATGGAATCACCAGCCTGCCACTTTGCTGTATGAAGTAGTAATTAATGACTGAATCCTTAATTAGAGATGGGATGATCATAATGTGATCAGCCTTTTATTCTGAAAAATAGTTCAGATGTCTGAAATGAAAATAAGACTAACCATAATTACGTCTGAGTGCATGAACCCTTTTTGTCTGAACAGTTCATGTACAGCTTAATAATGTTTCACTTCATTTTCATTCTGCAAGATAATGGGAGTCTCAGCTGGCCATGACATCACATGGTCTATAGTTTCCATGTTGTGGTCAGTAGTTATGTGTGTTATTGGTTTGCATGGATAATACAGAATATTGGTGTAAATGCATCCTTGCTTGCATTACTAAACTGCATATTCTTTACAATTGATAATACAGTTTCCTCCTTGATAATCATAATTTGCTATTAATTTACTGCATCAAACTTTTTACTCATAGATCACCAGATTAAATGTCCTCAGTAGGTGATTCCATACCCCTAGTCCTTGATATCCACCAAATACAATTATGTGTGTGTGTGTGTGTATGTGTGTGTGTGTGTGTGTATGAGAGAGAGAGAGAGAGAGAGAGAGAGAGAGAGAGAGAGAGAGAGAGAGAGAGAGAGAGAGAGAGAGAGAGATTCTTAATGTAGTTATAACAATTATTCAGTAAAATCCCTACAATGTCTGCAGTTAGGCAGTCTATAGTGATGTCTAGCACAGAGACATCATGCTGCAGACATGTAACATGATGCCACACCCTGTCATATCATCCTGACACCAGGCTGACTGGCTCTAACACTAACCTCTTATTGCTGAGTGCCTAGAAAGGTAGCTATTAGTACCATTTTTATAAGTCTTTGGTATGACTCTGCTGGGGTTGGAACCCATGACCTCCCACATCAAAGGTTGATGTGGATGCTCTAACCACTAGGCCACCATAGTAGTTGATATGAAATAAACATGAGGCAAAGGTAATGTGACATTCAATCATTTACAATCCTCCTCTTCATTAAGTAAAGTTACATCAAAATCTGATTTCCAGTTTAACATGTAAAATTATTATGTATGCATCTGAACAGTGATAAAACAATAGAAACAAGAAGCTGGATTTTAGGCAAAAATTACTTCTATCTCTATTAGTTGGTTGAAAAGTGGAGTTGTCACTGAATGGTTCAAATTTAATTTTTAAAATAGTCACTATAAACATCCAATTTTGGCAGATTAATGAAATATTGCCAAAATCCTATTATAATTTTTAATAAATATTTGAACCACAGTTGCTATGTAATATAAATAGCATCCTCAAATATAAATCACAAATGAACATTGACAACAGTTCCATACTATAACCATCTTACAAAATGTTAACTGAATAGATACAATTACTTATTTTAGTAAAACTGGACATAGACACAGAACATCCACAGAGTCACAATATATTTCTGGCTGAGCTACACAAATTCAAATTTTCACTTTTTTTACAAGGGTCATGTGCTAATTCTTGGTTGGAATTCCACAGATAGTAATTTTATGATCAAATTAGTACCAATTTTGACTACAGAGCAGACAACTTCTTTTTCTAACTTCTGCTTCTAACTTTTATAGAAAATTTGACAAAGATTTGCTGTGATTAAAAATGCAAAGTCTGAAAACAAAAGGGGTGGGAGGAATAGTGTAAAATCAATGTGAGATAAAATGAATTTCACTTCTGTGTACAATCAGGCAAGATGTTAGACTATGATTAGAAACAAAATATCTTTCAGTCATGTATATTTAATTTGTTTGTTGGCTTATACAGTGCAAAAAACTTACTTATACAATAATTTTGGTGCCCCACCAAATACAGTGTCCCAATATATATGGTAAATACAGTTAATAGAAGCAAAAAATTCCAGAGAGACCTTACAAGGAAGAGATACCTTAAGAAAGAAAGGGCGTACAAGTCTATCCTAACCAGCACAGAATTCAACTGAAATTGGGGATCTCTATAGGTAATTGATTTTTGCCTAAACATCCCAGTTCACAAAGGAGAAAAACAAAATTGAAATTTCCATTAAAATGGAGACAGCCTGTGTCACTACACAAGGCATGATTCTTGCTGAATCTTCTCGAAAATGCTAAAGTTAACAAAAACTGTTCAAGCTCCTCAAAGAAGACCTCACTCAAAGGTTCATAGGTGCTTTGATCAAAGACCATAACACACAAGAAAGATTTTAAATATACAGTGGAACCCACTTATCTCGACCTCGGTTACCTCACCAACCCTATTAAGTTGACGGTTTTTAAGTGGAACGCCAAATTCTCTCTTTGTCTTAGCATTTTCTCATCCGTTAGTCAATTCTTTTATGACAATGAAGCTAATATGGCAAACCCCTAGGCTGGCGACATAACCGGGTTCGACTGTACATTTGAAAGCATGAAACAGGTCTCTGCAGCTCAGAATATTTAAAAAAAATATGACCATCAATGTGTGAATCAAAAACAGTGCCCCGAGATAATTTGAGAATATTGGAAATTGCAGCTCTACAGCCCTTGATAGTATATAATCAGCTTTTGTTCTCAAACAGGAACAAAACAAAACTCACCTACAGAATATACAGCAAGGATCAACATGTTTCCTATTGCAGCAAGTATTCAAGATCCTCCACCTGGCATCATAGACCTTGGATGGTTTTACTCTACAGGTCTGAATATTGCATCCTGGCACAGATATTTGTTCTGGCAGAGAGATTGCTTGAGATGAGCCATGAGCGACTGGATACTGGTGTGACAGAAAATCTGAACAGGTTTAGAAGGTCACTGAACCATAATTGCTGGGCCAAAGAGATGAGAATGATCTGAGCACAGTAAGTTCTGACTCTTCACAAAATTTAAGGTAGCAGATAGAATGATGGGAATATGTGTGAATAGTTAATCCAACTGAAGGCTAAAGGCATCTGCTCTCCATGCTCTCTGATCTGGAATTGGTATGACAGAAATAAGTCTATTGATGACCTTCATTGCAAACAGGTCTAATTGGAATCTTTCCCACAGTGTCTAAAGGAACTGTCATGAAGTGGTGAAGAGATCATTTCATTAGGATGGTTCTGCCATTCCTCAAAAGGCTGTCCACCAATATATTCTTCCCAAGCATATTGTTTTGGGTGATATGTGCCTTTCTGATGCTGGACATGTCTGAGAAAATAATGCCACACTGACCCCTTATTCTGTTCATGCACCTGTACATCAAGATGTTTTCATTTCTAGGTTGTTGATGTCGAAAGACAATTCTGTAAGAATTCAAAGAACCTCGACCAGAGTCCGATGCATCAGTGAACAGGCAGGAATGGGAGTTTCAATGAGTGTATGGGAACCCAGATTAAGTTCTGGTTCATCAGAAAAGTTATTCCCATGGAAGAAATTCTGAATGGCTGAGCCCAGAATTACGACATTCCTGGTCAAAGCAAAACCAGAGGTATTTGTGGTGTAGATGAAATATCATGATCTACAAATAGGCATCCTAAAGATCAATGCTGACCAGCCAATCTGATGAATGAAGAGTGTTCCAGACTGAGGAAGTGGTCTTCATCTTGAATTGGGTATGAGGTGGCATTCACCAGTCTATCAAAGGACCAGACCTCATCCTCATTATTGAAAGGAAGGTATAAGTCTGGAAGGAGGCATCACTGGTGCTAAATCTATCTCAATCTTATCAATAAGGATAGAAAGGGCATCATCATAGACTAGAATAATCTGAATCAAAAACTGGTTGGCATCAGAAATAGCATCACTACACTCTGTGCCACAATCAGTAATATAAGTTGGTGAAGATAGGTGAGATGGGCTTGCCTGTTAGTCCTAGATGATGCAACACCTTGCTTTATGATCTGATCTGACATGGTGTGGAGGTGATGGTAAGGTACAAGTTACATCATTGTCTCTACTGCATTGCTCAAAGAAAATTTATTTTTGACACAGGCCCCTGGCTGGTAACTTAAACTGTCAAGTCCTAACTGGAATTCCACAAGTCCAGACTCCAATTTCCACATGCCCTAAATTTCCCCTTTTTTAGGGTTCATAAAAACCGGTAGCATAATTTTAAAATGTCCTGGACCATTACTCCCCTCTCATGTTTAACTGGAATCCACTCCCACTGTATCTTAAGATACAATACAAAAAAAATGCTTAATTGATAACAAAATGAAAGGAACTAACCTGGTGTTGTTATTATTTATTACTTTTTATCATCATGAGCAATTTATTAAAGAAAAAATATATGAACTTCCTATATCACATGTAGTGTATGCATTCATAGTATAGTGAGCATCACTTATACCATATAACACGATCATGTTTGGCTGTACTTGGAGGTTTGAATATGTTATCATGACTGAAAAATGGATCCAATGAGTGCCATTGTGCCTGAGATTATCCATTGCCATGCATATATACAAGCATGTGTATATATATATATATATATATATATATATATATATATATATAGATGCAATAAACTGACCACAAACGAAACTAGTAACTAACTAGCCTAAGCGCTTTCGACTCTTAATGAGTCTTTTTCAAAGGCAAATACAAAACATAGTTACAACAAACAAATAAACACAAAAACGTTGTGTTTGTAAACCTCTACATTTCTGTCTTCACATGTGCTAAAACTATAAATACAACCAGCTTGTATAGACTAGTCTATACAAGCTGGTTGTATTTATAGTTTTAGCACATGTGAAGACAGAAATGTAGAGGTTTACAAACACAACGTTTTTGTGTTTATTTGTTTGTCGTAACTATGTTTTGTATTTGCCTTTGAAAAAGACTCATTAAGAGTCGAAAGCGCTTAGGCTAGTTAGTTACTAGTTTCATACTGTTCGTCGTCAGTTTATTGCATCTATTTTAATTAATCCCTGACAAACGTGATCCCTTGGTGGATCCAGTATGCTTGAGAGGGTTGTTATTCACCATATGATTTGTATTCTTTATATATATATATATATATATATATATATATATATATATATATATATATATATATATATATATATTATATATATATATATAATATATATAGGAAGATTTTCTGCCTATTAATAATTTTCTTCTGCATCTGCTGTTTCATGAAATGGCTGAAAGCATTATAAAAATGAAATTTTTTGTGGCAAGTGTCACCGGTGCTGAGCATATGTAACAAAATGTAAGTGCTTTTAAATTGTTCATTACAAATCAGCATTGGATTAAACAAAAGCAGACTGATATTACTTTATATTTGCTAAGAAATATAATGCAGTGCAGATCATGATGTTTATAATTCCTTGATGATATTTTGAAAATATTGCTGACATGTTTGTCGATTTTGTCATAAAATGCAATAAAATAAATTGTCATGATATTATGTGTATATGGAACAATTTTATAACTTTTGAATATTCAGATGATCAGCAATTTTCCACATGCACACTGATTATCAAATTAATTACTTGTATCTCCTCGATCGTTGTTTCTTTTATACATATATTTCTGAACATAATTCAGATCTGAAATGTACCTTAAGAAACAAAAGGGAAATGATAAAATACACATGAAGCTGATGTCTACGATTCTGCGTTTAAGTAAAATAAAGTTACATTGTACTTTGTACACACTTTGTAAACCCTTGAATATTTTGTGTAGTGAACATGATATATTCTTAATAAACTAATTGATTAAGCTACTCTTATGAGCAAAAAAAAATAGAAAAAATGCTAAATAAACTTGTGACTACCGCCGTAACTTACCAAAATTGTGCGTGAAAATCGATCACTTTTGCTGATAATTTCTTGTATATTTTCTGTGAGATTGATGTTAAAAGGTTGCATTTAATCAAATTAAGTGGGTTCACATGTCACTTTGGACTGAAACTTATGCCTGACATAACTGGGTTATCAACTTAACAGAGGTCGAGATAAGCAGGCAAAATATAGCATAATAAAGAAGGATCTAAACGATCAACATATGCATGTTGTCGAAATAGCCCAGGTCGAGGGTTTGACTGTACTATTCTGTGTGTACCAAACATTGAAATAAAAGATATGTGAATAGCAAAGGCCTATCTGGACTATTTTTACCAAGCATTGAAACTAAAAAATTGTACATGGCAAAAGGCCTGGATGGATTACTAGTCTAATATGTGTACCAAGTATCACAAGGGCAACTTGAAAAGATTTGCACATAACATGAAAGTATAATAGACTGCCTAATGGACAAACAGAGAAAAACCATTTCAATATACCCCAACAATTTCACATAGTAAGGATAACAATGTAAGGTGTTTATTCTTTCCAAGTAACCAACAATTGCTGGACTCTCTCTACCCCTAAATCTACTGGCTTGTTTATATGTGTTGCCTACATCTGATTTATTAAAGCTGTCACAGTCACAATTCTAATTATCCAAACTCGAATGTTCTGAATGAAGTCTGTGGCCTTAATTTTAGATACGTGTGAAACCAACACAGTTTTTAACTTTAAAGAACAAATTATGATTATATCCTAATCACCAAATTCATGATATTACATCATATTCACTTTCCCCAATGCTTATAGTTTCTAACAGGGTATTTTCTTTGAAATGTATGCTTCAAAAACCAGCTCAAAGAGGTTAATGTTACAGTAGACATTGAAATGTGCTTCTATGCAGATGATGCACAAATGTCCAAATGCACTTGTATGCAAACCAACATCAAATGGCACTTCCATTAGGCTCTTGAAGAGGCATACCAAAAGCGCTTATGCAAGTGTCAAAAGGCATTTTATGATTGTAAGAATTTGTCAGCTTGGTTTAATGCATTTTATTTTTACTGAAGCCATTATACTGCAGGTATATTGCATGGTGTACACAGTATTTATGAACCTTTTTTCTTTATTTTACCCATGCAGGGGTCCTCATAAGAACCTTGTTTCACATCATGTACATTAGGATGAATTTAACATTGTACTTGGCATTGATGACTATTTTACTTAATACAGAATTTGCACCTATGCAGCAATGTATGATTTGATATTTGAAAATAATAAAGAGACTAAATATTTCTCAGCTACACTCATGCCACATAAATATTTTAGAAACTGAAGTCGGGTGCAATTCATTACGGATTGGAGCTGACTACAGCATGTTCTTCATGCATGAATTTTAGCATAATTTTCACACAGATTTAGGTACTGTACATCCAAGTTTTCATTGGATACTGAACTATTTTTCTGAAGCCAAAATAAGTCTAAATGCATGACAAAGCTTTTTTTCTCCAGAGCAAGAATGCAGTAGTTATTCCAACAATTTTTGGAAAGTTGGACAGACATAAATTTACTTTGGATTTCTTTTTACAACAAAGTAAAAGCCTGTTTAAAACTAATTTTTAGGACCCATCATCAAAATCTTTGAAAAATAAATTTTGATAAAGTATATTATTAAAATTTCTTGAATGAAAGTAAGTAACTTATCAAAACTATTGTTTGACATAATACAAATTTATGATGGTAACTTATCATAAATGTCACCTAATTACATTCTGTAAAGAACCTGTTTCTAAAATCTATTTTCTCCTTTAATTCTTTACACTCTTTCTGACTAAGTAAATATTTCAAGCTCAAATGCTCAGGGTTTTTTACTGTAATCAAATGATTTTCAACTATGACTGATGATTGATGGTCAGCTCACCACTACATTTCACACATTATAGATTAAAATAACATACATGTACATGCTCCACACTGGTAAAAGCTATGGTTTTCACACATTAAAAATGTGTTCGTCACATACATAAAACCTACCTGATTTGCTTGTTAAATGTGTCAATCATTTTTACATTTGGTTTACTGAACATGCTGGACATCATATACGTTCTAAAATATCCCTAGAACTTCATGTTTTAATATGAAAATATTAAACTTTAAACATGTTTTACATCATGGCAACAATAATGGTGATAAACTGATGATTAATTCTTACCAATCTGAATGTACTTCTCCAACATGAGGCGTCTCTCATCCAACTTTGGACCTGTCAATGGCAAAAGCTTCTTTGGAGGAAATGGTGGTAAAGATTTTGAGCCAAATTCTTTTTGCAACTGAAAAAAATTCAGGATGTTAGAAATATGGGGAACAGAAGAAAGAGAATTTTAACCAGACAGTAGTTTAATGCTGATTAACACACTACTGAAACAATAATGGGCCAGTACTTCTTGCAAACATGAGAAATAATTAAATTGCTGGCAGAGAAAATTCAATTTCACTACATGTACTAGTATTTAAAATTTATATATTGGAATCATCCATGCATTAATAAAGACTCTTTAAAATTAGGTAAATGCAAATAGATAGGCTTTCTTTCAAATGGATATGTACATGCACAAACATTTCATGACAAAGGCATTCTTTGTTCAAGTGCTATTTTTTCAATGGAAGACAGAAAATACCATACACAGGGATGCCCAAATCTTCTTATGTGGAGTCTGGATTTGGGAACAGAACTCATTTAACTGAATTCAATAGCAAAATTAAAAATCTGCTTCTCATACACTTTAATTTAGGTTATATTTTTTTTTATCTTTGCATAAGTTTCCATGCTTTTCAAGGTAAATATCATTTGTCTCCTTTAGACTTAGGAATTGAGATAAAAAAACAACACAAAGGCTGATAATTCCATGCAACTAGTTTTGCATATAATACATGCTTCTTCAGGCACAAAATGTTTTAAATAAACAGATGATGTCTTTATATCCTAAAATAACAATTACATCATAAAAAACAATGCATAAATATATATATATATATATATATATATATATATATATATATATATATATATATATATATATATATATATATATATATGACAGGATCTCTCTAATGAAACCTGAATCAGTAAAATAATAAATAAAATAGAGACAAACAGTCATACATACAATTGTATTGTTATAAAGGATATACAATTTAACAATTGAAAACAAAATTATACAATTTTATATAATACATTTGTATTAAGGCCATTAGTATAAAAAGTATCTAATTTATGAATCTAATAAATTTCTTTTATAAGTTTATTCATGTCTCCATTCCATGCACAATATCTATTGGGATATATATATATATATATATATATATATATATATATATATATATATATATATATATATCTATATTTATATATATATATACATATATATATATATATATATATATATATATATATATATATATATATATATATATATATATATATATATATATATATATATATCTATCTTTAGACAGGGAAATTTGACATCTTAAAATGTGTGCATTTTTGACTTGAAAGAACGAAGGTCAAATTTCTCTACTTTCGTTTTAATACTGTAATAGAGCTATAAAATATTCATACTTCTAAACTTAATTAAATTTATTTCAATACATTTAGTACAAAAAAAGGCGTTTATTGTCGACTTCTTATCGGTATAGTTGTGAAACATTTTTTTATCCTTTAGTAAAATTGTGTTAATGCACTTTTTATACAAAAATAATTCACTGTTTGTAATACTGCTGAATTTTCTGTAATGAGACTCGAATTTATATTTGTTTTTAAAATCTATTAATACTGACATAAACCAAACACTATATCCAAACTGTTAAATGGGTACGATGTAGCAAGTTATTTTACTTCAAGTCTAAAAACATGGTTTAACATACTCTTCTTCCCAAAGCTGCATACCTGCCAGAACCCAATGTCATGCAAAAGACACAACATTTTGTTCATAGCCCCCTGACACAGTAGTGTTTACAAAAGAGTGTTTCCTGAAAATTTTATGGAGAAAAAAAAAAGCCACAAAGACAGACCTATACTGACACAATGATACATGCCAGAAACTTGTAGCTTGTATAAACAGCAAACAGTCCTACTTAAGTGCTTATGAAAACTATCACCATGGTTTACACAGTGAATAGTCAGCTACTTGTAGGAAAGAGGCACATGAAAATAGATGTTATTTGACTTTACACCAGTCCCTGAGCACACACCACTCTTCCTTATAAACCTTTAAAGTAGAGGGCCTTCTAGCTTATACATTTCTTTCCACAACTGAATGGTTGAATTGTTTTCTTCTGCAATGATCTCTGGACAAGATCCAATTGTGAAGGAAATGGTCCAAGCAAGGAAGGAACATGAGGTCTAAAATTGTTTGTGAAGATTTGGCCTGGATTTTCCTTGGTAAATCTGTGTGTGTTTGTGTATGTATGTGATTTTGATTTATAATGTAGCTTTTACAATTTTTCAGTCATAATGCAATGATGTCTGCAGTCCTGGGTAGATCTATCACAAGATCATGAAAATCATTGATCCAGGATTTGTCCCTGTGGAAAAGAGCAATCAAATTCATTTTGTACTTCTGGCAACTCAATTTTTGTATAATCTTTGGAACTAAGATCACTGGAGGTAGGCAAAGGCCCACAGATCATCCCAACTGAGAGAATGTTGATATTTCAAGCCTAGGGATCTTGTACTGGGTAAATTAAGGTGGGCAGTTTTTATTCCATCTGATTACAGAAAGATTGATGCCCCCATGACAGATAGATTTGATGAAAGACCAAAGGATGGAGGGACATTTATGTTTGGTATATATGTGAATCAGCCAAAAAATTAAGTCTACCAGAAATATGTCCCATTCCAAAAATGAAAGGCTTTGATGAAAGCTTTCATCTACAACAGATTGATTTGGAAAACTCTGTCCTCCAGACCCCATTATGCATCAAAGCTAGGTAACATCACAAAACCTAGATGATGCTTAAGGGAAATGAGATTGTTCTTTTCTTTGACTAGAATTGAACTGACCATTTGTTCTGAAGGATGTCATCCAGATATGCTGCTGTGGAAGTAGATGAAGTCATACAGAACAGGGAGACAGCACAGTTTTGTAGATTTGTAAAGAGATATGGACTTATACCCAAGAGGAGAGTGTGAAACTGATAGCAAGATCCTCTGTATGCAAACCACAAGAGTATGAATTGATTGGAATATGAAAATATCATCTGTCAGATCGAGACTGTTTGCAAATTTAATCAGAAAAGTGGATAGGAGAATCAATCTAGCAATCTCCTTTTTAATTTTGGTGAAGAATGAACTGATTTAGTTTACTGAGGATACTGACTGGTTACTACCACATATCTTCCTGATCTGAAAAAAGCTTGGCGTAAAACCCCGAGAGATTGTACATGGGAACAATTTCCACTGCCTGCTTCTCAGTAATCCTTTAATAAGTGTGATGGTACCTCTATCAGGAATGAAAAGTACAAAATAAGAAGAGGCTGACAAACCAGGATCCAAAGTGCCTCTTAGAAAATTTGGTTAGCCCACTCACTTGGCAGAAAGAGATTGATCAAATGCTGTTTGGTACCTACCAGGCAGTTGTCTGTGGGCAGTCATGGATACAAGTCATAAGCAAGGGAGGAGGCTATGGAGTTGAGCAACTTTGTATCTTATTCCTTCCTCAAGATGACTGCCTCCAGATTTGCTCCATGTACAGAATCAGTATCACAGCTGGTATGAGAGTTTAATAATGATCCTGTATATCATAGTCTTTGGTCATCTTGTCTTTAAAGATGAGTTGGTAATAATTAATAAGGTTATTGTTGCTGCATAGACAGATGGAGGGGCAGTTCTTGGTCTGCCTGCCTCCACACTTCCTTTATCTTGCCACAGAACAGCAAAACCAGTCTGAACAGAGTGGTTCACAGGGTCAAGACATAGTGTGGATTGAATGAGAATAATCATAAGCATCCAGTCATACAAAATCAAGGTTAGAAGAACTCATCAAAGCAATCACCATTGTTTGGTGGGCTGCCCAATTACCTTTGATATCCTAGCTACTGACTCCCATATCTGCTCATAGAAAGTTTATCACCAGAGATGCTAAGTCCAACAACAAAAATGTGACCACGATACTGCATATGAGCTTCAAACAGGTGTGCATAACTTACATTCTTAACATTAATGTGATTGGTGAACTTATTTGAAGGAAAAACTGTAGAAGGCACATACAGAGATGTCCTGAGAGAACCAGATCTGCCATGGCATTCATGGTTCCCAGTAGGGATATATATAGGCAAGCTGACAAAGATGTTTTGATTGTAACACTTCTAGAACACAACATTCGAAGCTAATGGACAGATGTTACAGACTAATAAACATGTTCCAATACAAGTCCACCTGACTAATACAAACTGGATGCATGTAATTATTTTAAAGTTTGCTTTTCTCATTTTTTTAATGAATTCCATAACAGAAATGCGAACAAATAACTTGCTATTTTTAGTTACTGAACTTATTATAACTCCTGTATTAAATCCAAATCACCTAGGTGCTTTATATTAAGCATTACAAATGGTCTGTAAAGTGTTATTGTCACAGTGACCAGGAACATAGTTAAACAAAGAAAGCTAAGGGAATAATGTGGTGATTTTTGTTTAAGGTGCGGAAAATCTGGCCAAAAGGCTGAACATGGACAATAACAACAACAGGGAACATGACAAACAGCATGATAAAGAAGGTAGGAACCAAAATTTTCTAGAAAAGTGTAAATGCAGTTGGCCATAGCTTAACTTTAACCCCAATGTAAATACCATGTTTTGCAGCATCTGCAGAGAGCATTCAAAAATGGAGGGAAAAAAATGCTCATTTGTAGTTGGATGTTCCTAAGTACAGTTGGATTATATTATACTATGTACATATTATACCATGAAACCAAATCACAAATTCATCAGAAATGCATGATCACGAGTCAGGAATTATCAAAAAGCAATGACAGTCATCTGCAAGTAAAACTGTCATGCTGCTAAACAAAAAAGTTGGAAGAATGTCAGTTTTGTTTTGACGATGCATTTGCATTAATTTCAATGCCTTATTATAAACGTACACTTGTTTGGTTTGGTTCTGATGGAGCTGCTGTCATTACTGGAAAAAACAATGTTGTTATTGCTAGATTTAGAGAATCACAGAAATGTTTTGCCATACCCATCATAAGGAATTGGTTTACATAGCTGCCATTGAAAAAAGCCTATTCATGCAAAAGTTGAGGAGCTATTAACAAGACTTTACGGGTTTTTTTTATATGTCTTTAAACAGAAGTGATTTGTTAGGTGTATGTGAGGTGCTGAGAATTACCAAATAGTCCCTACTCATGTTGGTGGAACTAGATAGTTGGTACATTGGCAGAGGGATTTGGAAATTTGTGGAAATCATATCCAGCAATAGTCAGCAACCTCCAGACATTGACTAAAACTGACCAGCCTTAACCTAGAAGAACTGAAGCTACTGGGAAAGCAACTGGCTATCTGAAAATGTTGCTAGCTCTGCATCTTGACAGATGTCATAGATTCACTGTCCAACTTATTTTTTCTTCAAAATGAGTCTTGTTTGGTGTCTGAAGTGTCCCTGAGAGTTCTTGCAACTATTAGTGTCTTGGAACAGTTGAAATTAGGAGACGGACCTAGGTTAAAACAGTTTCTGCAGGATATTGGTAATGGACCTATAAAAGAATTTCATGGTTTGTACTAAAAGAACAAAGTTTCCCAACATCGGTGCAGTTATCACTTCATGCTAGAGAGGACATGATCAACAGTTTAGCAGAATACTTAAATGCCCAATTTGACAATCAGCAATGTAATGTATTGAAAGCCACACATTTTTCAGATTTTCATTGATGGCCAAGAGACTCAAATCATAGTGACTTTGGGGACAAGGATGTTAGTACTCTGCTGGAACATTTTTCACTAATAATGATAATGGCAGTCTTCTCTCCAGACAAGACTGAAGAGGAATGGCAACTCTTGAGAAAAGTTTAATTTATGCTTGTGTATGTCAGGTAGAGAACTTACAATGATGTGATATTAACAAGAGATTTCAAGAAGGTCACACTAATACTCTAACTCTGGTGGATATTGTGTTGAGCCTTCCAGCCTTATCTACAGATGCAGAGCAGGGATTCAGTGAATTAAAAATGACAAAATCTGATTAGAGATGCAGATTGTGCAGCAGTGTATTGAATGACTTGTTAACGATTCACTTTTAAAGTGAAAGTGTTGCCTATTATGATCCAGTGCCAGCTGTATATTTATGGAACTCTTGTAGACCAAGGACAAAGAAGATCACTGTATATGGAGTACAATTCAGAATCTGATAGAGAAGATTATGATTTGGGACAAACTGATGGCAAATCAATATAATTTATAATGTGTATAAATATCTATTGTTGTGTTATATACATGTATTTTGAGGACTAATGATTTTGCTGTGAACTAGTGTGTCTTTTGTTCTGTTAGTCCACTTGACTAGTTAATAAAAATGTTAGTTTCAAAGCCTGGAACAGCAATCAGTACAAGATGACTGATGCTTGGTATGATCTGACCAGTGACTGATCACCAGACCAATCACCAAGTATAGGGTATAGATTTGTCAGAACCTTGTTTATCTGATATAAAAAAATATATATAAAAGTGTGGTGCTGTTCATCCCACTCGGATAGGTGTGACATGCTACCTAGAACAGGCTGGGTTTAGTGCAGTTCCTCCACAGTGACAGGATGCAAAATATAACTATGAACATATGATATACTCAGCTATTCCTCCCTCAAAGGTAAGGCAATACACTCATCAAACATTCAGTCCCTCCTTTTGATGAGAACTTATCTTTCTCTAAAGAGACTGCTCCCATAACCTCCTTGGAACCCTGAAGTACTCTTCTGACTTGAAGAACCGATCATCTTGCAGTGAGACCACAGGGCTCTATCAGAAGTGAAATCCTGAGATGTGAGGCTTCTCCTTCATCACTGGAGGATGTAACATGCTAATTTTAATGTGAGAAGTACTCAGCTGCTCCTCCCTTGTGAGACTAGGACATGATTCACTTTTCAAATGCTCAGTCCTTTGATCTGGAGAGGCCTTGCCTATCTCTGAGAACTCTGGTTCCATATCTCCTCAGACCTTCTGACCTGAAGAGTTATCTTCTTGCTATGAAGAGCAATGGATCCTGCAAGAGAAAACTTCAATTCTGAAAAAGAGGGGTGAGATGTTTCCTCTGCCCACAATTTATGCATCTAGAATCTGCAAGATTCCACATTTCATTAGACCACAGTTTACAAAACCGGGTTCACTCTGAACAAGTGAGGCAGACTGAGCTAGGGTCCATAGGTCCTAATGTCTTGTGGCCATGGATTTTCCTGGCATTGTTGTCTGAAATATATCTCCTGCAAGAAAACAATGAATAATGAAAATATAAATATACACTGAATTCACCCTTTATTTACATTGTTTGTGCTTTATATACCCCATTAGATAGCACATGGTAAACAATGAAACTTGCCAATCTTTTCTTTTGTTAAAAAAGATAAACATTCAACTGTGAAACATGTGACACTTAACTTTTTATTAAAAGTGCAGACACACATACATTAGCACCTAACAAATATAAAAAAACAAGAAGAAAAAACATAGGATTTGGTGTTTAGACTATATTACATGATTCCTACTGAGTTGGGCTTTTTTGTGACTTAAGCATAATGAGTTGTATTTTGATACAAAGTTGAAGAATACCCCAACCCTTTGAGTGTGGGATACATTGTGGTAATCTATACAGTCCCTACACAAAGATTAGTCTGAGGAGAAGTGGTTCACTGGCATGGAAGATAGTGGACAAGGAATAAACACCAAGCTATAAAATTCATTCACTGAAAAACTTCAAAGTGGTATATAACTCTCGACAAATTCTCTCAAATAGCTATTAACATTGCATCATTGAAAGAGATAACTATTCTGCACAAAGGTATGCAAGACAAATGAGTGGACTGTGCCCTGATGACAATTCTCCACTCTATGGAATGGGTTTTTCATTACAAGAAAAAGATAAGCAACAGTGAAGGGTAATCCATTAATATGTTTAGAATTAGGGACCAACCATTTAATTTCTGGTAGGAGTTGTCACTTGCAATAAATATGATTATTACATTATTATTGCATGTTATTACACACACATACATCCACACAGACAAACACACACACACACACACTAAAAAATTGAATGTTACACCAAGATTGCTCAGAAAGTGGACTGAGCACATGCAAAATAAACTTTCATTTTTGTTCCTTTTCTTCTGTTGCATTCTTCCTACTAGCTCCATATTAATGTATTCATTCATAAATTATGCAAAGATGTGTAGGCATGATTTACATACACAAATATCATCCACACTGTTTAAAATTTACAATTTCACATGGATGCAAATGTTTTCTCAATTTCTGAAGTTAACAACATGTGTATGTAAATGTATATACATTAAAAAATACCAGTAATAATCTTTAGTGGATATTTTTTCCAACATAAGTGATTTAAAATTTTTATAAAAGTTTGCTTTCCGTGGACAAACTGAATGGAAACTTGAACTTGCCCATAGAAAATCTGAGCTTGCCCCAAATATAATATTCCAACATGAATAAAAAAAAAAAGATGAAATATAGTATATTTTAAGAACATTATGTTATATTTAAACTTTTGTTTTCTTTTCATTTTACTGGCACCTAAAAACCATATGCAGATAAATAAAGTTATCCAAGAATATATATGTGAAAATAATACATGTATATAGATACGTAGATTAAAAAGAGTTTGAGTTAGTAATCAGCTAGAGTTTGAAGAACAAAAGCATACTTGTGCATGCATATAAGACAGAGAAATAGATAGGTACAAAAGGGTTTGAAAACTGCTAAACTGGTAATATGCATCAAAATATTTAAAATCAGACTTTTGAAAATGACTTCACAAGACCTATTTCTGTCCTTTTCATTTTTTGCTATATAAATTTGTCTCCAGCAATTATCACTTAAATAACAGATCATAAATACTGCTGGCAAGTGCTCTTTTTTTGTATAATAGCAATCATGATTTAAATAAAATCCTCTTGGTCAGAGATGTCAAAAATTTAGGAAACTTCTACTGGCTACCTGAGGAACCTAACAATAGGTTAACTGGGTACCTGATGAAAGGATGAAAGAGAAATTGCATTAAATGTGCACCTGAACTGCTCAGTTGTAGGTTCACACATGTCAATCCCAAAGAGAAGCATAAACATAATTATTGTTAATATATGTGGCAAAAAAGCATAATCTTATTTATTTTTGCTACTCACCTGGATCTGCAGTTAAAATTGTTGTCACAAATCATCTACATCGATGTGGATTATTAGTTAGCATAAGAGTATAACCACAAAAGAAATTGATCAATTATTTATGCTAACACTCACTTTTAACTACTCCACATGTCTACAGTAACTTTCGCAAAATAGTTATAAAGTCCACAAATGATGACCGATTTATTACACCAATAGTGCATTTTTTAAAAGTTTTATGTGCTATTTATTTGTGCTTTTCCAGATGCAACATGTTTTAACTAACATTTTTCAATCATGTAACATCCACTGATCACATCAATAAAGCTCATTTATTATATTATCTGGTGCCATTTATTTTCAGTTTAGACTGGTTAACTACATCAGTGGTATCAAAATCGAATGAATCTGTGACACATGGTTTTACAATCAAGAAACCTGTCTGTTTTCTTGGATTTATTTCATGTACATACTGTGAATAGAAAATAAGGAAATCAGACAGAGGTCTAATGATGAACAAAGATCATATTATTTCTAATTTAATGATCAGTCATGTATGTACTATATAATACAAAAACAAGTTGTAAATAGGTACAATACACCATTTTGTTTTTGCCAATGAGAAGGCAGTATTTCATTCTGTGAGTTGCACTTGCATATTATGCGGGTGTGATTATGGCAATGTCGAATAGTAGCATGGGAAAATGGTCTGGCATTCCTTAAAGGTAAGATAGAAAAGCAAACTCTGGATAGGCATAGACTAAACATCAATACCAAAAATTATTACACTATATGAAATCTAGCTTGAAATTTCAGTGTTGATTCTTAAATATATTACATGAGAAAGGAGAAAGGTGTACTCCTTTGAATTATTATTTAGTATTTGTATCACAAGTAAATTGTAAGCAATGATATGAGCAATTGTAATGATGAATAAATCTGCATACAACAAAAGCTTTAAACTGTAATCATTGCTCTGTGTCTCAATATAAACTTGGAAATTTTTTTATCGGGCACCCAGTTGTCCATTTTATTACCCTGGTTATTATCAATGGGTGGGTATCCAATCCCTGGGTACCCATTGGCATCTTTACTCCTGGTGATCAATTGTTAGAGATGAGTGCTTTTTATTTCCAAACACATCAAAGAAATCTTATGAACTGTATTGTTAACACCCACCTGACATAATATCAATGACATGCATAAAAAATTCTTTGAAAAGCAAACTGCTTACAAAAATCTATGAACAGCAGATTGCTTAGAGTTGGCAATTTGAGAAATCGCCAGTCACATTCTTGTGACCAGAAAGTTGGCAAATCCCAGACACATACAAATATTACAATCAAAATATAACTTATAAGTTAAATAAATAAATATTTATTCTTTATTTGTCAAAACTTGTTGCAATTTGTAAATACATGTATTCACATTATCACGTCTGTGGAAGAAAATATAAGACTGACCTTGACACTGACTACAAGATAGAAAAGACACATATAATAGCTGAATGTAATTGTATTGAAGAAGAATGCAGTAAATACAAACACTAAATAAAAGGTGCTAATGTATGTACTGTGGCAAGATCACAGGGTATACAAGTTGCAAAACATAAAGCATTAAGTAATGAACAAGACTCCTTGTCAGTAAAATTGCTTGCTTACATCTAGTGTTTTAAGTATTTGAGCCCAACTACTGATGTTAAAGAAAATTTCTTGAATACCTCTCTCAATGTTTGGACATGCCCATGGGCGATTATCTTGTAAACTTCTGTTTACCCTGAACCAAAATTTGAGTTTGCCCAGTAGGAGTCAGGCAAGCGGATTTGTAAAGCCATGCATACACTAAGCCAAAACAGGATGCACCCACTGCACTAAGTGTCATGGTGAAATGCTGAAGCATATTCCACATTATACAATAAAATTGAAACATTTCAATATTATGGTACATGTAAAGACAAACTAGTAATTCAAAACTATTACTCTAACAACAGTCATATGTAAAACAAAATAAAAACAAAGAGTCCCTCCAAAAAAGTGACACTACTTTTCTAATGGAATTTCCTGGGCTTCAAGATAAGACCATTTCTTCTCTTTTACATAACTGCTGAAAATATATCTAATATTCTTATGCAATAAGACTTTCAAACAACCACAGTGACAGCTATATTGGATGTAAAATCAGCACCATTTTCCTTAAAGACAAACTAGACATCATTAGAAAACTTTCAGTGAAATGACCGTAAATTCTGGAGAATGAATTTCTGACTATCTTCAATATGTTCATTGTGGAAACCATATCTGAGGTCAGATCAGCACCATTTTCATTCAGAACCAACTAGATATTATATTATAATTACATTCTGAAAGAATAGCAGTAACAATATAGCTGCTATGGTGGTCATAATGACTGTCAGACAAATCAAACACAGCAAGAAGTCATTGAGCAAAAACTTAAGTGTTGATAAACCCTTCAGTGTATAAACAATAACAAGATTTTCAAAATGGTTAATGTTGAAGCCATATTGTACAATTAGAACCATTATCATTTATGATCAACTAAGCATCAGAAATCTTCTGGTGAAAAACCAATGCCAATATAACTTTCCATTTCAGAATGGAATAGCAATGAAGAAGAAGCAATAAATTGATTTTCAAGATGGCTGCAGTGGTAGCCATACTGGACACCAGATTAGCACCATTTTCATTTAGGATCAACTTGTCATCATAAGTAGTTGTTTTGTGAAAGCTCACTAAGATATTGAAACAATCCTGACTACTTGTCAACTTATATATTTATAAAGTGCATTTACACATATTAATGTCTGGGATAATATATAATCACCTCTTATTATTTACATTCCCTTTATGTTGGAAAGTTGTACCTGTTCCCAAGGCAAATAATAGTAACTGTAGTATAAGTTTTTGATATATGACCCTTGTACAAGAAAAAAGTAATTTGATACATGTAAATCATATATGATTTGTTTAAATATTTATCATCTGTGAAAAGATTTTTTTAAGCCCAGTGACAGTGTGTATAAGATTGTAAACTGTTTTCACTTACCTTCTATTCTGAGAAACAAATAGGCAATTGTATCCATTTTTTCTCCACAATTAGGGTAATATTCATGTAAATTCATAACTTTTTGTCACCAGTGTGATGAAACTGTTTATCATCAGATTTCAAGATGTGTATAATTTATTGTGAAATAATTGCTTTTTTCTTATTGTCTGAAATCGGGTGCCATTTTTACTCCTGTATGTATTGGGCACTTGGCTTTCCACTAGGAGGCACTAAAGTTAATCTTTCTGAATTCTTCCCTATTTAGTCATATTCATGAAAACTGTGTCATGAATTTGCCAAATGTGTTCCCAAAACCTATAAATAGGGGCGAGATCTGCCGTTTTGGCACATGTGGTTATACTGGACTCCAGTAAAGGTTGCAAGACTAAGCAAACTGAACAAAAGTCTCTTTTAATAATTTCAAGCATCATTACAATAACAAGGTAGACTAGTCACTACCAATGCATTAAATTTAGTCTTCATAATGACTTTCATGTTGTTTCAATGTTTATTTCCTACTTATATCAGATAAAAGTTCCCATAGAAGGATTTAGCTGACGACACTACTGTATTACTGTGTTGTCATCAACACTGCCATCTGCTATCAATTGGCCATTTAGTATTCCGATTGGCATTATCAAATTTCCTACTCAATTATATGTATCACTTTGAACTCACTGATTCCCATCCATTTTGTAGTGGTTGCATCGTTTAGATGTCAAACTAATATACCTGACGCAACTTTGTTGCTACAAAACGACACTTTGTCACATTCAACATATTTTTGACATTTGGTTACAGACTATGTCACTGAAAATGACAGGGTCTCAGCCAACATATGGTGGCACTCTACAGTTTCATATTTAGCATAAGGTTAGAATTTTAAAGAAAAAGAATTTCCCCGTGTTTTTCCTTACAAGTTATACTGGCTTTTTAAAAAAGACTTTGTATATCTTATTTATTGTTCAAAGAACCTTTAATTCCCTTTATTTTGGTATATGATTGATGGGTGTAATATGGGTTATAGAGTTATACAGCTTGGCCTTACTCCAGATGTGCACCTTAGAAAAAAGTGCTAGCTATGCTTGCTCATTTTCACTTTCCAATCTTCAGAGGTAAATTGTAAAAACAAGGAGCTGATAACTTTTTTACATTTTATGTATTTGTTAATCCATTCATTGCACTTTTAGAAGCTGGTATTGTCTAGTTTGGCAAAATTCATTTTCCCTATTTTAACAGCTGCCAAGGATAGTGTGCTTTAAACAAATTCAGGTTGATTTTTGGATTACAAGGGAGCAGTTATTTTAGTTAGCTGTGTGCTATGCTAACATCATTTAAAATTTACAAAAGTTCAATATCCGAAGAAATTTTAGCCATATTACATGAAAGTAGCATATAGGTATGCCAACATTCTCTCCACTGTGCATGTTTAAAATGCAAACAACTTCACCTTACATACATCACTCTCTCAAAAGTACATAATAACTGGTGAGTGCCACCTATGCGACACACACACACACTATTAACATCCAGTTCCAGACTGTGTCTCTGAAATTTTTACAATTCGACTATAAAACCCAAACCTGGGTCTGGTTCCGAATCTTGATTTCAACATGAACAAATTTTGAAAACTATTAACTTATTTTTCTCTGCAATTTAGGAATTGGGATCATCTGAGTTATATACTAAATGAATTAGGCCAAATGAAACATTTAAGTTGATTTTCACATACAATTTACCATTGAAACTGTTGTTATTTCAACATCCTTTAATATCTGTTCTGCACATTTGCCAATATTATATTTCACCATTTTGAGCTCTATATTTTCTGAGAAAACATACAAAAGCCTGGAAGTCATATAATAAACTGTGTTGACTTAGTCTTTATATTTGTTTTTTTGTGCTTTTATCATCTAAATAAGAACTTTTGTGGTGAACACACCATTTCTTGACACTACAATACTCTGGAGAAATCTAATAACTGGAAAAGGCATGAGCTGTCCATCTATTCAATTTATTTGACCTTGACCCTTGACACCTTACAATATAACCAATATGGAAGTCTAAGCCACACACTTTTCAATTTGGACCAAGACCTTGGGATAAATGTGTGTCTCAAGTTTTAAGGAAATCTTCCAAATGGCAGAACAAGAAGAAATTGCAAACCTGTGTCAATGGATGTAGAATGATGAACGATGAACACTGGACAATGCACAACAGCCCAACAAATAAACTTTTATGGCCTCTGACAAGTAGGGTTAAACACTAGCCAAATGAAGAAAAGTTTTTCACTAACAGATTTGATATGACAGAAAGTATTGGGACCCAAAAAGCAAACTACCAGGTAAAAAAATGGGATCATTATGCTGCAAATACCCATACCCCTTTCTTGTTCATTCAAGAAATTTTAAGAACATCGTTATCTGGGGCCCCAAGTGGCCGAGTGGTCTAAAGCGCTCTCCATTACAGATCACTGCCATCTCACCTCTGTCTGCCTGGGTTTGAGTCTAAGATTCAGCAAATGTGGATATGTGAGAAAGCTTACCAGTAGCTTCTCGTGGGTCAGTGGTTCTTTCCGCGGATTTCCCCGTATCTTCCTCCACCATGAATACTGGCCGCCATGTATAGCCTATCGTGTGCTGAAAAATGGCATTAAGCCCCAGAACAACAACATCATTATCGACCTCACCCTATTGTAGGCCTTAGATGCTTGGATTTTCATCATGCTTTTTTTAGTAACTACTGCTGAATCTCTACTAAAACTTATTTTGAACTTTTTGAGTGTACATATTTTCTTCCCTATATGCTTCTCATGAAAATATCAGCAGTCCAAAGGTTTTACTAATCTACTTGCCTGACATGAGCTCAAACTCATTGGTTTGAGAGGTACTTGTCCATCCAAAGAACTATGAGAGAGACACATCACATTCAGTTCATAATGTTTAATGTTCTGCAATGTTCATACCATGTGATCTCAACACAGAATATAAATCAACACCTTCATTTCACATTTATATGCAGCACTCTCTTTAATTGCATAACTGACATGATTCTTTCATCTATAGAGGTGATGATTGATCTAGGCCAAAGATGTGTTCCTATGGATATGACATAAATAAAAAAATACTTTCTCAGTAAGTGATGAGATGCATACTCAGGCATGAATGTGATCTATGCTGAATTCACAGCACATGCCACCAGTAATGGCATAAAAAAAACAGTGGCACAAACTGAATATTATTTCTTCATTTTAAATGGCATTTAAAATGAAAGCATTAGCATATAGTGAGCATCACCTGTGGTTCCTTTATTTCACATAATATACAATGTCAAGATCAATCTTACTTTTCTTGTGCAGATATAATATGAATATTTACAGTTTAATGTAATTTTTAACAAATAGGAAATACGTTTCTACTTTATATTATTATTATTATGACTTTATTTAAAGCGGGTAACTCAATTAGCTACAAACTAATCTACCTTGAGGCCCTCATTCAAAGAAATTTACTTATTTTTGCTGCATCTCTGAAGTCACTGTGTTCCTAAGAAACTAGAGTGGGAATTTCTATTCTGATCTGGAGTACTATTCCAGAGCAAAGTTTCAGAGTATTGAAAACTTTTCTTAAAATAATTCCTTTTTTGGTCTGGGAATTTTGTAATATTTGGTAGACATTGGTCGCAGGTGAGGAGTATTTCTGGGTAACCTATACCTGAATAGTGATTGTAAATATTCAGGAGCACTATTAATGACTATCCTGTACATTAATTTGGCTTTTCTTAAACAGATTCGGTCTTTAATAGGTAGTATTTTTTACTTACCAGCTAAATTTTCCTTGCTTTCTTTCTGGATTGATATTAACTCAAAAGCTCCTTTTTGGAGATGTGCCAGCTTTGCTAAGTTTTTTATCATTTGAATTACCCCATACTGTATTACAGTAGTCTAAATAGGGTTGTATGTAACTGTTATAAAATAGTTTTCTGTTCTTTTCTGGGAGAAAGTGTCTTTTCCTAGTGAGAGGCCATAAACTTGAATTGACTTTTTTACTGACATGTTTGATATGTTCAGTCCATGATAGGTTATTATCTACCAAAACACCAAGTAGACTATCGTGACAGACCATTTGCAACCTTTTATCCTTCCATGTCAGACATAGTTTATCACTATAAAGTTTTGTTCTTTTTTGCATGTTGAGATAAGTAACATTTTAGTTTTACCAGTATTAACCACCATGCCAATGTATGTGCACCAATTGCCCAGTTTGTTTAGGGCATTCTGTAAAGAAAATTCAAGTTCATGCTTTGTGTTTTGGATGTCTGACAATGTTGTGTCATCTGCATAGAGATCTGTAGATGATAGACAAGTACAAGTGGTAGGTCATTAATAAAAAAAATAAACAGTAATGGACCCAGAATTGAACCTTGTGGTACTCCACATCTAATTATTCCAGGTTCAGACAGAACATTATTTATATAAACATGTTGTGTTCTCTCACTTAAGTATGAAGTAAACCATCTAACTGAGCTTTCATCACATTGGTAAATTATCAGTTTGTTCAAAAGGATTTCATGATCCACCATGTCAAAAAACTTTCCTGAAATCTACAAATACAGAACCTATTATTCTACCTTAATCAAGTGCTTGAAGCCATTAATCATTTAGAAAGTTCAAGGCAGTCTCAATTGAATGTTTCTGTCTAAAGCCTGATTGATTAGGGTAAAACAGAAAGTGTTTGGGTAAATATGATAAGAATGAATCATGGACATGCTTTTCAATCAATTTTGACAAGTTTGGTAATATTGAGATTGGTCTGTAGTTATCAGCATCATCCTTAGGGCCAGATTTGTGAATAGGAGTTACTTTTGCAGTTTTCCATATTTTGGGGACAGATGAGGTTGCAATACTTAAATTGATTATGAAGGTTATGCTATCTACAATAGCAGAGGCAGAAGATTTAATGAGTTGTGAACCAATCTGATCAAGTCCTGTAGCTTTCTTAGTGTCAAGTTCACTGAGACTTAACAAAGTTTTTTTGATACTGGTGGGATAGAGAAACATACCTCTTTGAGATGCTGCAGAACTTTTTCAGTTCATTAAAGATGTTTTCAATCACTGGTTCTTTTAACTTTATGGTAATATTGGTGAGAAAATCATTGAAAACATTTGCAACGTCATTGTCATCAGTTTTCCCACAGTAGGAACATTACTCTTCATTATAGTGTCTGAAAATGGGGGCATACATGTTGAGATTTCTCAGTAGTTGTTGTTGTTGTAGCATTTAACACCAATTTTCAGCATAAGATAGACTATATGTGGCAACCAGTATTAATGGTGGTAGGCCTGATATGACTATTTTACATGTATCTGGACTGCAATACCTAGCAGCATGCAGTAAACTTTCAAAATCTGTTCTGATTTGGCTTAATGACCTTCCATCACTGGCATCATTTCCACCTACTAAAATAATAATTTGGTTGTATTTGGTTAGGTCAGTATTCATTATTCTTTCTGTGATGCTATTGATTTTTGTACCTCTTAGAGTCTGTATATCTGTTTTAAAAAGTCTCCTTGATATTATACTTTTCAATATTGATGAGCCATTTATTAGAGTCCTATCTTTTCTGGCTTGTGATTTTTTTGTTGGACTCTGTTTTGTATTTTAAACACATCTCTTGGATTAAGTGGTGGGTGTCTCCTTTGTGCAAGTTAATTGAGCTGATGCTCACACATTAGTGATTTCATCCTATTGATTATATTTTAATTGTAATATTTGTACATAGATAAAATCCGCTGACTCCAAACCTAGCTACAGTCAGTTTGTGAGCTCTGAATGTACCAAAAATGCTTATTCTAAACAAGCTGGTCAAAGATAATTTTGGATGCATATCACAGATTGCAAGGTGACTAGATAATAATTTTAATAATATAATGTGTTCTTTCTTTGTTGTGTGTTTGGAAATAAAAGGCAGTGACTAGCCACCAAGAAATCTATGTGCTAATTACAGGTGACTGATTGATACAGTTTAGCAAATTGCAGTGGCTAAATGTGATTTCTTTAAAATGTGTACATAACTTTTCATATATTTTTACTTCAGTTCTTATATTTTCTTGTGACATCTTAGATTTTGCCCCTAAGGCAAAACTCAATTTTCCAGTCAACTTGTAATGGGTAAACAATCAAGGTTTATCAATTCAAATGTACATATCCATCACATTGTTTGGAATATAACCCTACTACCTCCTAAATTCAGCCCTCCCAAAGATAAAAATTTGTAAGATTAAGATGTGTGTGTGTGTGTGTGTGTGTGTATTTTTGCACATTACCTCTCCATATTGCCAAAATATTGAGCAGGATGTTGTGTAACAGGATGCTCACTGTTTGGGGAGGATGGGAGGTCAAGTATTCTATGGGAAATATTATTTTGTTTTAAAACATTTGCTTTCCCCTTTGAAGATTAATGTTAATAGGCAATAGGTGGAGGGAATCAAGAAGGTTTGATGTGCATGCCAACCAATGGTCTCTACAATATCTTTGATAGACGATTAAGGAAATGTTCGCTGATATTACTATTATATTATGAGCAGATAACTTCATGTGACTGTGTTTTTATGATATTGTATGTTGCGTGCATTACCCACTTCAACCATGATGAGAGGTTTAAATGGGAATAAGAAGTATCTTCTAGTAAAACAACTGGTTCAGTCCACTTCAGACTGAGCATATGTATTGGGTCATGTTTGAAAACATCTTGGGATATGTCAAAACAGCAGAGAGGACGTATGGTAACTTTGTAAATTATTTTGCACTTCTGGCCCCACTTAATCTCTATTTAATTTATGAAACTAAGATCATTTGGGGATAAACAAAGGCCCACTGTCTCTTTCACCTAAAAGTAAGAGTGTCTATTAACAGACTTTGAGGTCTAGTAATGGGGAAATGAAGGTAAGTAGTTTGTGATTCCATTAGGTTGCATAAAGATTGATCATTATACACTCACATTGCTGGCAAATCTAATGAAAGACTCACAGATAAAGGAGAATCTTATTTTTGCCTTGACAGAGAAGTGGCCACCAAATCTGCTGGGAATATCTGATCTAGATGTCGATATTGTGTTGTGTACACCAACAGCACAATTCTCAGACCAAAATACAGAGTTATAGTCATTTGGTATAGTCAGCCCTGCCTGAATGGATATGACACTATCAATGAGTTGCCTGATATGATGAGCACAACTCTGTTTAGAAGATGGTCATTCCAAATCTGAAAAGCTTTGATGAATGACAGCTTCCATTTCTAGAAGACTGACATGGAAACAAGTGACTTCCAGACTTCACTAGTCTGGGAATAGATGGGCCCCCCAATCGCAGGTGCTTGCGCTTGTGCATACTGTTGAATCTGGTGGCCACTATTCAAGAGGTATTTTTGTTGTGAGCCAACAGAGGTTGATCCACTGGTCTCACTCATTATGCTGATACTGTAATTGAGAAACACGGCAATTTGGAGCTATTTAGAGCAAGGCCGTATGCAAAGATAGCATGTATAGGCAAACCTGTGAGATAATATTTATAGTTGCACTGATTAATTTAAGGAGTTGCAGAAACTCCCGGGCCATCATCCATTTCTTATTTTTTTATTGGACAGGGAGGTACCAAGTTCATGTGGGTAAGAAATTCCATAACTAGCTGGACAAACTATTGAGATGGATATAATTCAGACTTTTCTCAAGTAATTAGAAAACTTAGATTATATAAAAAGGAAATGAGATGGTTCTTTTCATTTAAACAAGAATAGAATTTACCGTATGTTTTTGAAGAATGTTGCTGCTATGGAAAAGGATACTGTCATCCAGAATATCAAGATAAAAAGCTTTGAAAAGGCCCAATGACTGGAGAGGATTCATACATCATCGTGGTATGCACTCCAGATTGACGAATCTATATTTATTGACAAGGCAATACTACTTGTTTATGTGTGATATCTATATCAGGAGGATGTGCATGACGATTTGTTATGTGCACTATCTTTGCCAACCAACACCACAGGAGTAGAACTGTTCAAGTCACTGGATGGTTATATATCAGGACAACTAAAATGGTCCTTTTGTATCAGCATATTCACAGACGAAGCTGCTGTCATGACCGTCTGGATTAACTGCTCGGCTTAAGGAAGTTGCACCTGAGAGTGAATCTACGCATTGTGTCATTCACAGGAAAATGCTGGCAAGCCGAAAAATGTCACTGGAATTTAACAGCATAATGGTTGATGTTGTTAAAGTTATTAACCACATCAAAGCACATGCCCTTAACTCACTGTTTCAGCCGCTTTGTGAGGAGATTGACGCAGAGCAAAGATGTCTTATACACAGAAATAAGATGGTTATCCAGAGATAAATCGCTAACCAGAGTATTTGAATTACAAGAGCCATTGCATAGCTTTTTCTCAGAAAAGAAGTCACTGCTGACAGCACAGTTCTGTGACAAAGTATGGGTCGCAAAACTGGCTTACCTGTGTGACATATTCAGCCTGCTCAATGAAATCAATCTGTATCTTCAGGGCAAAATGCTAAATGTTTTCCAGTTGGCAAAGTAGGTGTATTTAAAGCCAAACTGAAGTTGTGGGGATGGAGCATGAACAAAGGCATTCTGGACATGTTTTAGACATTAGACAAAAGATTTTAGGCAAGATTAAGCCTGAGCATTCGTTCTCCCAGTTGGTGTACGATCACCAGTCTTTGCTTTTAGAAGAGTTCGAGCGCTACTTCCTAAACATAAAAGACCCACGAACTGGTAAGGAATGGATCCGCGACCCATTTGTCAACAAACCAGGCGAATCTAGCATGTTTGTGCAAGAAGATCAACTGCTGAAGATTGCAAATGACAGCAGCTTTACAACTACGTTGGAAACAACTCTGCTGGTGTTCTGGATTTAAGTCATGGAAGAATACCCTAAGATTGCCGCCACAGCACTTAAATCTCTATTGCCATTTCGAAACATCCTGTGTGAATCGAATTTCTGCAGTGACACCAACCAAAACAAAACAACGGAATAAACTGGACATAAGCAATACACATCGGGTGTCATTGTCTCATATTACCCCAAAAGTGGAACCATCTCATTGAAAAAAAATAAGTTCAGAATTCTCATTGATTTAGCGTTCTAGTGAGTTAAAATGTTAAATCACTTTATATTCATTTTTTGGTGTAACTGTTTTGAAGGCATGTTTAAATACAATTAAATTAAAATTATTAAATCAAAACAATCTAAAAACATAAACAATCAACTCTCCCCCCTCAGTGGGCCACGGTAAAATTATCAACCGTTGACCGGTCCACAGCAATAAAAATGTTGGGGACCACTGTGTTACATGACAGAAAAGGAATTATGGATTCTAGAAATGGCCAAGGAATATCATTGTGAATTTCAACCCCTGAATAAGGGCAGTACACAATGGTGTGCTTACATGGATATGTGGTTGTGTGAACCAATCTTAATTTCCTTTGTATCATATGGTTCTGTTAACCATATGTATTTATCTCTTTATCATAAGGTTGTGTGAACCATACTTAATTTTCTTTGTGTCATATAGTAGTGTAAACCATATTAAATTTTTATTTGTATCATATAGTTGTGTAAACCATACTTAATTTTATTTGTATTATATGGTTGTGTGAACATTTCTTAATTTTCTATATATCTTTATATCTATCATATACAGAATTCTTGGAAATGCTTATTAACATGTATTTGGATGCAAATTTTTAATTTAGGATGCAGAAAATCACCCACACACGAGTCCTCCATACGCACGTTTTGTTGCAAAGAGGAAAGTTTTGCCGCAAAATAAATATGTTCTATTCACTATGAATACTGAAGCAATGCTTTTATTTTAGTTTGCTGTTGACTTCTTTGATCAAAGAATGCCGACTTGCTTTGATTAAGATGCATGTGTTTTTTAAAGCGCCGCTAAAGACTCCATATAAAGGACCAAACAAATACCAGTTTGTTATTGCTGCAATAACATCAATTAAATTTAGAACACTGAGACAATTTTTTAAAAAATTTTCTTGGTATAGATTGATACTTCAGAGGTAATCAGTTTTCACTGAAAATGCAAACAAAACTATTTTTTATGGGGTTTTTTGTTTGTTTCTTTTTTAACTGCCATAGTGTGGTCAACTGTAGTCATTTCACATTTCTACCCTCAAGAGGTGGTCAATTGTGGCTAGCCAGTTGCATGACTATTTTGATTATATTTCAGTATACAGTATCAAGGCCAGATATCAGCATAAGTGGATAATAATATAATAATGCACTGTCAGGGTGGTTTATCAATATGTAATATGGATTTGTTTATTTAACAATAGATTCCAGTACATTTGTATATCCAAGTTTGCAGCCTCCTGTCATGGTGCCTTTGAATTTCTCCACTCCAAACCAAAGACTGTATATACTGTTTTTATCAGCCAAAAATGTTGCTGCCAAAATATCGCCAGATGATACATTTTGTTGCCAATAAGGAAAACAAAATCGCAATTTGCAACACTAGCGAAGCCCAGCGTGATCACTGTTATTGATTTAATTTTCAATTTTTGCCTGCAAACTTGAAATCAAAGGAATCAGACAAAATGACGTTTGCAAATTTAAACAAGTATTTTTAGGTTAAACAGAAAAATGAAGAAGATTTCAATGAGCTTTATAACTGTGCTGAAGCAGGTTAAACAGAAAAATTAAAAAGATTTCCATGAGCTTTATAACTATGTTGAAGCTGCTAGAAGTGAGAGTTCAGAGTCAACAGTAGGCAAGTATAAGAAAATATGTATTGGGGACTGCAATTTTTGCTGGTGGGACTCCTACATTTACCAAATTACAAGTCATGAACTCCTAGTTTTAAATTCTAGCAAGATCTCTGACAGGCCAGATATACCAATGCACTGTTAAAATGGTTTGTCAATATGAACAAAACAGAATTTATTGTGTTAGAATTCATGCATGATCTATTCCCCAAAATGATAATTAGCCTTTCACATGTTGTTTTACACAATTTTAAGAAGAAAAAAAAATGTTTGTGTACGGGAAAAATACACAAGTATAAAATTTGCCAAAATCATTTTATATCCAAATTTGTGTTAGAACAGAGTGTAGTCTTGAACTTAATTTCAGTAAATAGCTTTTTTTCATCTCAGAATCATGACAAAATCATGTAGGCACAACCTTCAATCATGACAAAAGTCAGGTACACAATATAAATTAAATATTCATAAGAATACCAAATTTGAATATTAAACAATATTTCAATCTGAGGCTTTAGAAATTAGGAAATTTTACCTGTTCATGGAAGGCATAGAGGGCACTGTATCTCACAGAGCAATGAAAAACACCGTTGATATGAATATTGAAACTCTGAAACAAATATAATGAGAGTCAACAAATACAAGTAAGGGCAAATTGTAATTTTTAAACAGTCATCTCTTGGAAACTGAAGCTCCAGATATTTGGAAAACCCAGTGTTTATTCTGGGTAGTGTGTATTCATGCTAATTTGTAAAAAATATTATTTAAATCTTGCAAAATTTTAACATTTCAACTGCATGCTGGAAAACAGCCTATATATATCATTAAATTTCTTGTAAATTTCAAAACTTACCCAATATTTCCAGGTCTAAATTTGACCTTATAAATCTGATCATCAGATACAGATTTTAATTTGGACAAAACTTTTGATACATAATAAAGCTTCAAACCTTATTCCGAATAGGGTTTTCTTTTGTCTACTGATTGTCGTACATGTTCAGATAACATAATTACAATTTCAGTTAAACATGTTAGATATCAAAGAATAGTGAGAAAGTAAAATTTAAATCTTCCCAAGATTTCTGCACAAATCTGTTATTTACTTCTAGAGGTGTGATCAATAAGCTATGAATCAAATAGTCCTACTATGTAAGACATTGACCTGATATTTATGTTTTGGGGGTCAAAGTCTTAACTGCCTCAATGAAAGCTGTGTAGTGTGTTCTGATGTCAACTAACATTGTAACTATAAGTCATATTTTCAGGAATATCTCACACACTTGGCAGCCCATATAGATGGCTTTCTACAAATTAAAGTCATAATGTTTTAGTCAGACTTTACTTACTGTCTTTTTTCTAATAAATTCACATTCTCACACAAAGAAATGGCCTCATTTTCAAGTTCCACTGGCCTAAGTTTCAGTTGCCTGGAATGCGATGGAAGCCAGGAATGCCAAAATCAAATTAAGTTGAACTATGTCTCTTGAACAAAACAAATAAAAATATACAAATATTGAAGTGTTTAGATAGCTCAAAGGTCTAAGTAGGATTTTACAATTAGGAGTCCAGGAGTCCTATCAGCAGAAGTCTAGATGGGAAGAACTAGTGGTTGTCATTGAGCTTACATTTCCAAATTCTTCACACCACTGACATATAACTCTTGCCTGTTCATATGAATCAGAATGAATTTTGCAAATTCAAGGAAAGGCCCTATTTCAAACACTAAGACAGGCATCACTCACTTTCTTAAACTTGGCTACTGTTATATCCAAAGCTGTCCATCAGTTTCAGCAAGTTTAGCACTCATCCTTATCAATTTGCACATTAACCCTAAAATACTTTATCCAAATTTTGCAAACTGCATTTTGTCTAAGTCTTGACATGTCTTGATTTTGAGGTCATATGCATTAGTTATGAGGGTGCACTATGAAATCAACAAGATAATGAAAGTTGGTTGTTCACTTGAAGTACTCTTATAATGACTACATGTACATCTCTAGGTCTTTCTGCCTTTGAATTTAGTCACCATAAATATCAGCACATTTTCCCACCACTCAGCAGCTAGCATAGGCCTTTGAACCTGCCACCTAGCTACTGCATTATGTTCTTTTGATGTACTCTTATAATGACAACATGTATATCTGTGGATCTTTCAGCCACTAAATTCAGTCCTTGTAAAAAAAACAATATCTGCACAGCTAAAATGATCAATTGATCAACACATTTTTCCCACTCAGCAGGTGATTGAAGCATGACTGACGAGCCATTGAATTTGCCACACAAACTATTGCTGCATACAGAGGACTCAAGTGGATATGATTTTCAGTGTCCCAGATAAAATATTTGTGTCCAAACAAGTATGAATAAGCATTTCTGAGACCTATGTGGCTTCATTTCTTTCAATATTTTTATCATCCCTTTAACTGATTTCTGTATTCCTCACTTCCATCACATTCCGGACCAGCATACCAAAATGCAGGCCAACAAAACGTAAAACATCCATTTGCTTGTGTAAAAATATGAATTTATTAAAGAAAAATGACATCAGAGTATGTAATGTCTGACCAAAACATTATGACTTTAATTTGTAGAAAAACGCCAATATCTGAACATGCTGCAAAGCACTGATTTTTGGGAAGCAAGACCTCAACCACCAAAACAAATATCAGGGTCAGTGGTAGTCCTACATTGTTATTCATATTTTACTGCTACATCCGTCTGCCTAAATAATCAGGCATTAAAACTTCGACTCCCAAAACATAAATATCAAAAACAAAGTCTCACACTGTAGGACTAGATCGGTGCTTACGTTGTAGGACTACAAATTACAACAATTTGCAAGTTAAGGTTAAATTTTTCGGCCTAACGTTATCTCATCACTCACTGTGTAAGGTGTGCTGTTTTCATCTTTTAGTTCCTGCGTATCTGGAATGGAAAAATGCATTCTGCCAACGACCTGTATTACAATCTATTTGGTCAGTTGATAGAACAGATTAAACACTCCCCCTTTTTTTGTGCCATGTATTTACGAATGTCGGTTTCTTCTAAATGTCATATAATTCACATTTGGAACTCGACAATGATAAAACCTGCAAGACACTTATTCAAAACTGCTCCTAATATTCTTGTTGATATTCAAAACTGCAGCAAAACGTGAAAGTAACTTCGTTTACGCCTTGAGCCTGTCAAATTTACCCGGAACCGGAAACAGATTACTAGTGGTCCTTGATTACCTGCACAAATTCCACAACACCACCAACCCCCAAACGGAACAAATTTTTTTTTAAAAAAAAATCAGTCAACCCGGTATGCAGGAAATTAGTTTTAGATCTCTCTCTCTCTCTCTCTCTCTCTCTCTCTCTCTCTCTCTCTCAGTATTGAAAAATAAACTAAATGAAAGCTGTAAATGCTCCAGTTATTCTTAATGATTTTGTCAAATTTCTTCCACATTTACACATAAAGTGTGTGTGTGTGTGTGTGTGTTGTCATTATAGCAAATTCTGCTATGCTAATTGGAGCAAGTTTTTCAATATGCTCATTCATCTTCGCTTACTGAAATTTTCTCTGCAAATTTTTCTCATAAAACTTTCTTTAGAAGTTCATCCACGTTAGGAATTATATTTGTATCAGTAATTATTTTTGCAGATATTTACATATAAATTGACTGAGTATTTTTCAATGAACTTTATTAAATTAATCCTGTTGGTATGACTTACTGTAATACCTATTTCCATAATAGGCATGGATTTCAAAATGTATTTACAAAATGCCGTCAGTTAAGCAAATCCCTTAAGAAACACACACACACACACACACACACACACACACACACACACACACACACACACACACACACAAAATGGGTATGGTACATACAAACTTTTTCAAAAACTGTATTTATCTATTAAACCTCACGTGAGATGACTTCATTTTTTAATTCATTTATATGTTGCATGATAAAATTAATTGATATCTCATGCTGTCTGAGATTCTTCTGTGCGGGCATCCTTCTGATTGAAAGTTATAACTTGTATGGAGTAGCCCAGGGCAGAGACATAGAGAGCGACTTGGGGTAAGAAACACCCATTCCTCTCATAGTTCTTGTTCATAACGAAAGTTTTCTTTTTCAAAATTAATAAATTGTTCGGACCTGGCCCCCTTACGGTCCCAGGCCCCAGGAAATATATCCCCGGTTTCTCCCACCCCACCCCGATCGATCTTTGCCTAGGGTACGTTCAGCATCTGGATGATGAGGGATAACGTGTCATAACCATATCAAGAGTTGTGTAAATGTCTGTTAAAGGCTGAATAACATTGTTTTGCTGGGTTGTAGAAAAAGCCATGGAATATACCTTAGTCTTCTTAGTACTTAGAAACTTTTCAATATGAATGTCTAGTAAATTAGACATTTGATTTAAAGTAGTTTCTGACGATAACATTAATGTCGATGACATGATGGTATGGTAATTATCCTTATAAAAGGCTTTGAGAAATAAAACAGTGTAATTTGAATACCATAGTCCATTTAATATATTTTAACATTTGCTTGTATTGAGACATCCTAATAATTCCTATTGCTAACCTAGTTTTCTTTGTCACATACATTAAACAAGTCCAAAGAAGTAATTGTAAAATGTTTTCATGTTTAGGAGGATGCATCGCACATTAGTTGAAACCGAAACGCAAATTCCTTATGAGGTCATTATTAATTAAGCAATATATATATATTAAAATAAACCCGCAACCCTAGAGTTATCTGACTGATCACAAATGTTTTTTATTTGTTTGTATTTCTCACATTTATTTACATGTATATCACATAGAGTTTCAGTTATAACTTTTATTCAATTGACACAATCTTCTTTGTTTTTATAGCAAACAAAGCTAACTGGAATAAGGGAAATACAATTATTTGCTGGTGCTACTTTAATAATAATAATAATAATAATAATAATAATAATAATAATAATAATAATAATAATAATAATAATAATAATAATAATAATAATAAAGGACACTACTATAACTGTTACTAATAATACAGTGCAAACACTCATCCGTAAAAAGGTGGTCATGAAAAATAAAAAGTATCAACTTGAATCTAATCTTTTAGAATTTTATTTAGAAAGACAAAATCGTTACAGCATGGAAAAACAATAATTTATGAAATGAGAACCATATTTTATAATCAGCAACAAACTGGAAATTATTTGACTTGCTTGAATTCATCCAAACACTGTATGATATTGATGCCACAAACCAAACTGAGCATTATCATGCTAATATGGGGATTTATAAGTTGAGCAAGCATTTCTACATCACTGGATTGATATAGTCCAATAGACAAACAATTTTTTTTTCAGGAAAAGAAACACAGGAGAGTTAGAAAACTTATCAATGACGGTGTTGAAAGCGCTACTAACATTGTAGTTTCTGCAGACGAAAAGAGGTCGGTACACAAATTTACTTGATCATTAAAAAAAAAAAATCCCAACTAGAAGTAGCATAAATTATTTGCAGAGTGATCACGTGTACCTAATGCTAAATGAAAGCTATATGTACAGAGTTTGTGTTGATATAAGAGTAGTATAGTGGGGTACTATAGCACCACTCATGATGACAAAGAAGGAAAATCAACCTGGAGAACTATGGCCCCACAATTTATAGGTCCAAAATCACAGCCTGGTGTACTATAGCCCTCGATGGGAATGTCGTATTTGCACACGCTGGGCCTGTAACGCCAAGTGGAATGTAACAGATAGGATGACGTCACAGTAGTGGTAATTGGCGACACTGTACTATGATATCAGATCACCTGTGTCATTGCTATAGACAAACACGATTCAGTAGCGTTCGTGTTTTAGTAGAGTATGTTTTATATATTCGTTTTTTTACTTCCATAGACTGATAAACATGTATTTGGATGCAAATTTTTTATTTAGGATGCAGAAAATCACCCACACACGATTGGATCAGTTATTAAAAAATGTATAAGGTCTCAGTATACAACCCATCCTGCTAGTTACAGAGGAGTTCAGAAATTGTATCGTGCTGACAAAACGACAATGAAAGTGTCCATTTATCTCAAGTGCAGTAATGGTTACAAGAACAAGCCACGTACACCTTACGCAAAACCCATTCGACGTAAGTATTCTATAAGTCCCACCCACTAGAAAGACTACGAAAAAACAGTCCGAGAGTTAGACGTTTCTGATTATTAAATTTCAAACAAGAAAAGAAAATGATGCACCGATAGTTTTGTGTTTGTTCCAAGTCGGAACTGGGTCTGTTTGCCATGCCAGCCACTGTGATGACGATACAAGAATCCCACATCGCTTTTGAAATCAAAGGAAATCCAAACAGTACGTCGATATGAATAGTAGTTCAAAAATAAAGAAAAATGAATGGACAAATGAAATACTAGATTGTGGAAGAACTATTTAATAAGTATTGTAATATGTATTGTATGTATTTTCAACATAAATAAATTTACATGTTGTATCTTTAGAATATATATCTATATATATATATATATATATATATATATATATATATATATATATATATATATATATATATATATATGTCAATAAAGTGCGGTTCCATGCTCAAAAGAGTATCATGTCTATTTCTTACAGCGATCCCACCTCTTCGCAGCCAAGCATTCCCCACAACAAGATGTAACCGTATCTACACCATCATATGTGACACCTTATTCTTATGAATGCTGAACTTCCTGCCTTCTCGTAATTAGACACGAGAAGAAGGTTATGATAGAAACGTCTAAAAACAACATCAGACAAATCCTATCATAATATAGTGGTGGACGAATAACAAGAATAAGTGCAATGAACCGAGGTGTCACACCCCATAATTATTATCTACGAAATAGACTTTTGCCGAAACTCTTAACACCGTCAGACTTTCCTTCGCCTGGCTCTGCGAGACTGACAACATCCGCAACCGCACCTCTCTTAACACCCTCAGACTTCACTCCACCCGGCTCTGCGAGAGTACAACCATCAGCATCATTCACGCCGACCACTTCGCTCCTGTTGGAAACTGCAGCAACCTACTTATCACCTGTGACACTTTATCCGCCATTAGAGCCCGTGTCAACGGTTCTTACTAGCGCACCACGTCTTTCATCAAAACCGATTTCAACACCGGTGCTCCAGTCCCTTCCGCATGACGTTCTTCTAGACTTAACATCATCTACATTCACGCCAGCGCCACTTGCCCAGCCTCCCAGAGATACGACGTCCCTTCCTCCGGCATATTCCAGTCAGTTCGATCTAGGGGAGACAACTTCACCAGTACTAGTGCCGCCAGAACGTATACCCTTATCCGAACGTCAACAGTCGATTACACAAACTTTTCCTACTGTGTCAGAAACTCGAACATTTACGGTTCAGCCGTCTAGTGTAAACTTTTCTTCACCCGAACATTATTCTAGGAGTGCGAGCATCTTTGGAAACAACCGATCCACACCGTCAGGTATGTCATCTGCTCTTAAATTAGATGTTTTTACTGGTGATCAGTCACAAAATCCTACCAAATGGTTAGATCATTTTGTACAATGGGCTAAGTTTTATGATTTATCAGTAGAAAAAGGTTTAAATGCTTTTCCCTTTCATCTTCAGGGGCATGCTAAGGTTTGGTATGACACTTTACCAGAAACTGTTACAAGCAGTTGGCATTTTTTAGTTACTGCCTTTAAGTCTAGATTTCACAATGATGATGTTATTCTAGATCTCTCTATTTTGCAAACCCAGCAGGGTTCTTCTGAATCAGTCATGGACTATTTAAGTCGCTTATTCCAAATTGCAACAAATAAAACTATTCCAGATCAAGTTTTATTAGCAGTGGCGTTGAATGGATTGAAACCCTCTGTGAAGAGGATTGTAATGAACAAAACTCCAACAAATATGGCTGAATTACACCAAGCGGCTGTCCTCGCTGAAAAATCCATTGCCACTACTGATACAACTGATTTTTCTACATTTAACACCATTTTGAATGAAGTAAAAAAACTCAAAGACGAAGTTAAAGTTGCAAATTCAAAACAGACCCAAGACAGTATTTCTTCCATTCAAACACATGCACATGTTAATGTCACAAAACCACCATTTCGCACTCCGAGCACAAACTATCAAACAAGTGGTCAGTCCTTTAGGCCAAATACGACTTACACATCAGCACCACCTGCTTTTCCTAAGAGCTATCCGAGTCGTACCCCCCTTCTCAATCATTTCGTGGTCTTCGCTACCAACCGCAACCACATAACGGTTACCCCACCTCTTGTTTTAGATGCGGAGAACAGTGTCGATCACGTGGACCCTGTCGTGCGCGCAATGCTCAGTGCCACTACTGTCACAAAATAGGTCACTTTTCACGCGTGTGTTTGTCCACACGAAAACAATAGGGACGCGCGTCTCGCGAGAGGTTTCGTACCTGTCGTGAGCAGGACTTACACCCACAAATCACTTTAGTTAAACCTATTCACAAAAATCTAGTTCCTATTTATGTTCTTGGAAAACCGACGCACGCTCTGGTAGACACGGGTGCTTCCATTTCAGCTATTAATGCAAAGTTTCTTCATCGTGCAGGGTTAAATTCACACCATTTCAGACAATCTAATATTTCTCAAATTGTCGGAGCTGGTGGCGAAAATCACAGTGTATCAGGTTTGGTTCAACTTAGCTTGAAAATTGGAGGTCTGCACTTCTCTCATTCATTTTACGTAGTGCCCGCCTTAAACACGTCAGTTATATTGGGTATTGATTTTATGACCATATGCAAAGCCGTCGTGGATTTAAATACACAAACTCTCTCTTTGCTAGATGATTCGGTATCCATCAAATTAATTCATAATGAGTTTGGTCTCGCACGCACAAAATCGGTCTCTACAATTTCACCTAATTCGATCAGTACGATAGCAGTTCGTATCAGGAAAATTCCCCACGGCACATCTGTATTACTTGAACCATGCTACAGCTTGGCGAAATCAACTATTCTTCCAGGACGGACAATTTTGACTGTTTCCAAACAGAATTATATACAGATCATTAACCCTACTCCAATACCCATGCACATACCTTCCAATACCGTATTAGCCTGTGTTGACGTCCTACACCCACAAGCAATATTTACCATCAATAATGATGTTTTTGACACAAAAAAACTCACCTGACATCGCGAACACACAATCTAGTAAAGTACAAGAACCAATTAATTTTGATTTACACTCTTCAGACTTGACGGACACCCAAAAACAAGAACTTACCACATTTCTGAATCAGCATCGGGATGTTTTTGCTAATAACTTAAACGAATTAGGTAATACCAATGTATTTACACACCGCATAGAAACGGGTGATTCCATGCCAGTTCGTTGCCAACCATATTGAGCAGCACCACACATCAATAAAGAAATTGATAAACAAGTAGATGAGCTATTAGCACACAACCTAATTGAACCCAGTTCATCCAGTTATGCCTCTCCAGTTGTTATGGTCAAAAAGAAAAATGGCGACTATCGCTTTGCTATTGACTATAGGAAACTTAATCAAGTTACACACCCAATGACATTCCCTCTTCCACGATTAGAAGATGTCATAGATGCTGTAGGGCAAACAAACCCATGTTTGTTTAGTACTTTAGATTTAAATTCAGCATTTTGGCAGATTGGAATGGACGAATCAACTAAACATAAGAGTTCTTTCATAACATCTCGCGGTCTTTACCAATGGAACGTAATGCCGTATGGACTCAGAAATGCACCTGCCACCTACTGTGTTCTTTTAGGTCATGTTCTTAGAGGTATACCTTGGTCAGTATGTCTTGCGTATATCGATAACATCATTATTTTCTCCAATTCATTTCAAGAACACCTTCGACATCTTAAACTTGTTTTTGATCGTTTACGTCAAGCAAACTTGACACTAAAACCTTCCAAATGTGTTTTTGCAGCATCTGAAGTTGTTTATCTTGGCCATAAATTCTCTACACAAGGTATCAAAGTAGATGAATCTAAAATTGAAGCAGTTACCAAATTTCCTATTCCTAAAACACAGAAAGATGTTAGGAGTTTTCTCGGCTTATGCAATTATTACAGGAAATTTGTTCACGGTTATTCCACTATAGCTGCGCCTATGAATAGGTTATTGACAAAAGACAGTTCATTTCTTTGGACAGATAAGTGTCAATCAGCATTTGATACACTTAAAACAGCTCTGACTTCAGCCCCTGTTTTGGCTTTTCCTGATTTTAACAAACCATTTAGACTCACATGTGATGCTAGCGGCACCGCTCTAGGATATATTTTGTCTCAGGTAGGGACAGATGATAAAGAACATGTTATTGCCTATGGAGGTAGAGCTTTGTCGGACGCTGAAAAACGATGGTCAGTTACTGAACAAGAATGTTTAGCTGTTTTAGAAGGCATCAGAACATATCATGTTTATTTGTCACATCAGAAATTTACTGTCATTACAGATCACAAGGCACTAGTGTGGCTTAAGACAGTTAAGCATACTTCAAATAGACTAATTCGTTGGTCACTTCGTTTACAAGAATACGACTTTGACATTGTATACACGCCGGGACGTAAAAACACGAATGCTGACGCACTTTCACGCCGTGCTTACATACAAACACATAACACTCCCTCTGAAGAGAAGGAATCCCCAACCTACATAGACACATCACAGATTCAATCACAACCAGTTGTTTCTTCTATTCAGCACGAATTAACTGAAGTTGCATTTTATTATAATAAGGAAGACACCCCAATCATATCCGCAGTACACACTACTGATAAAACACACAGCAATTCTTCGTCTGACTTATCAGATATCGCACAATATCAGCGCGAGTGCCCTGATTTCAAGGATATGTATGTTTACTTAGAGCAAGGAATATTGCCAGATAATCCTCGTCGCGCAAAAGCAATTCCGTATGAAGCAAGTCAGTATGAACTTTTTAATGGTGTTTTACATCATTTCTTTCAGCCACGTGCGAAACACAGAACTTCATCAGATCAGTTCATAAAACAAGTTGCATTACCAACGAATTTGAGACAGGATGTTCTTCTGTCTTATCACGATTCAAAAGCAGGAGGTTGTCATTTAGGTGTCCAAAGAACATATCAAGCTATCAAACAAAAGTACTTTTGGCCTAAAATGTATCAAAATGTGTATGACTACATAACGTCATGTTCTCAGTGTCAACTCATTAAACGAGATACCAATGCTCGTAAGGCTCCATTACACCCATTGCCTCCAGAAGATGTATTTTCTCGATGGCACATGGACATTTTGTGCATGCCAAAAAGTAAGGAAGGCTATCAGTATATCTTATTGGTGACAGATAGTTTGTCACATTGGTCTGAAGCCTTTCCCTTACGTTCTCAAACGGCAATGGAAATTGCCAATGTTTTGTACAACGAAATATTCACACGTTATGGTGCACCTAGAACACTTGTCAGTGACCGAGGACGAAACTTTATGTCCCAGATTGTTCTTGCACTCTGTGAACTATTTCAAGTAACACGTCACCATACTAGTTCATACCACCCTCAAACTAATGCAGCCTGCGAACGTTTAAACAGTACAATTAGTCAATCGCTTCGTGCTTACTGCAACCAGCATCAAGATGATTGGCCCTCACTCTTGTCCAGTGTAATGATGGCATTCCGAATGAGCCCAGCAACTAACTCAACTGGTTATTCACCTTATTACATAGTTTTTGGGAAAGAAATGACATTACCTTTAGATGTATCTCTTACACCTCGAGAGACTACACAGCAACAAACAAAACAATATGTAGATCAGTTAGTTCAGAGATTGAAAGTAGTTCAGGAATTAGCTAAAGCGAATACACGCGAAGCGCAACTCGCAACCAAACATAGGTTCGATCAGAAAACGAAAGAACCATCCTTTCGCGTTGTAGATTATGTCCATATACAAATCGCCCACATACCCGTAGGGTTGTCAAAAAAACTTTACCCTCGATGGGAAGGTCCATATTACATCACTGCATTAGGTCCAAATAACACCTACAGATTACGCCGCTGTTCTGACAATAAAGAAATGAAATCTCTTGTACACGCAAACAGACTCAAACATTATAAAGATCCTAGGGATTATCGACCCCCTCCACCTGCTGTCACTCAAACCCCCCAACCATCACGTGATGAAACGAGCAATGAGCACTCACCAACTGACAATGGTACCGAATGGTACTCAGTTGACAAACTCTTGAAATCCAAATGGATTTCTGGAAAAAAACATTACTTGGTACAATGGTCAGATGGATCTAAGCCATCATGGCAACCAACGGAAAATGTCTCTTCGGCATTAAAGGAAGCATTTCACAGAGCACACACACAATCGAACACACGCCGTAAACGATTAGGTCGAATATTTCGTCGTTGAATTCAACAATAATTTTGGGAAGACTATCCTTCATACATGAGAGAGATACTTCTTGTCCTTTATACCATTCTATCATTTCCTCATGCCTTCTACTTCTTTTCTTCTCATAATCATCCCATCTCTCATCCTTTTTCTTTTTCTTTAAGGTATGAGTGGAATGTGGATTTCGGTCATAGGACTGCTTCTCCTAACTCTGAATCCAGGGTCTGCAATGGATGAGCAAAGATTGAACTATGGAGTTATCTTCCAGTCTCTCTCACCAGTATATTGTACAGCCGATAAGTGGATCCACACCTTTCAAATACCGCTTCCAGTCAACATTTCCGTCGACCAGATACCATATTGTCTTGACACTAACCAGTGTGGATTTATAAATCCACTACTCTTGCAAGTAAATGCCATACGTCGCTTAATAAACACGCAGTTTCGCACGACACTCTCCCTAATTAATGAGTTTATTCCAGAAGGTGTTTTTCAACCGTCTAATATGTCAAAAAGGGCGATTTTGCCTTTTATTGGCGAAATAGGTAAAAGCCTATTCGGCCTAGCTACAAGTGGAGACGTTGCCACATTAGCGAATCACATAAATATGTTGACAAAACAGAATAATAAAATGTTAGGTGCTCTCGCTCGACATGGAGGTGATTTTTCCTCCTATATTTCACACGTCAATCAACGTTTTGATAACATGTTAACAGCTGTCGATCAAAACTCCAAAACTCTTATGCTTTTAGAAAAAACAATGGTTAATACTGAAAACAATATACGTCATCAATCGCAGAAATCAACTGAAGTTCTTGCCGTTCAATTGCTGAAATCTCAGCAAATTACACAAGAACTAGAGAAATTACAAATAGCAACCGCGGAATTAGCAGCAGGCAAATTACCAGCTATATTAATCCCACCTCGCGTTCTCATGGACTCACTTAATCATATTCAAACGATTATCTCCACTGATTATCCTAGTTATTCCATAACTTCGAATGATCCTAGTTATTATTATCAGTTTGGATCTTATATAGCAACACGTAAGGACCACAACCTCTATATTGCACTACAAGTTCCAATTTCATCCCGACGTCGCCCATTTGCTTCGTATCGTATTCAGTCGTTTCCTGTTCCAATTAACACCACATCAACACACGTTACACAACTCGTTGACTTACCTGATATAATACTCGTATCAGATGATCATCAATCTTACACAACACTATCGTCATCGACATTAAATCACTGCACAGGTAAAGATATTTTACACTGCAACATTCGTCCAGCGTTAAAATCCCTTTCTCAGCCTGATTGCGTCAATAGTTTATTTTTAGATGATAAGGATAATATACATCAAACCTGTAATTTTCGCTTTATAACCAATCACGTCGTACCACACATCCTTGATATTTCCTACAATCAAATATTAGTCTATCTTATGGACGAAATTGTACTTGAATGTCATAATCAACGACGTGCTATTAAAGGTTGTCGTTTTTGTATCATGAATATACCCTGTCATTGTACAGTATTCACTCCGTCCTTAACTTATGACGGACACATTACCACTTGTTCTGACAACTCAACAGACGTTACCCGACTTCATCCAGTTAATCTTGCACTTCTACAGCAATTTTTTAACTCTACACATTTAAGCACTATTATGGGCAATACAACTTTTGACAGTCCCTCCCCCATTTCCTTACCTGAATTTAAATTATACGAACACCACATGTCCCATATTTTTGCAACGGATAAGAAAATTGATTTAAACCTAAAAAAAGTAGCTGCACGCGCTAAGAATGATCAACGAATCTTTTCGTCTTTAGCAGAAACGATGTTAAGTGGTGAACTTCCAATCACTAATGACTCTTAGTTTGACTTACTACATATTATGGTTTTGATTAGTTTCGTCTTGTCTATTCTGCACGCTTTAGCAATTATTTGGCTTATGTGGCGTTTCCGAATTCTATCTTCCGCAATATTACTCACACATGCAACCGATGCCCAAGCTACAGTTCGCTTCCAGTACACTTTTGCATCCACAACTCCTCTTCCTGATTGGTTTACTACTGTTTCTGAGGTTCTTACTTGGGATCATCTCGTCTTTTCAGTCTCATTCCTGACGTTCATAATTGCTCTTGCCCACGTTTATAAATGGCTTTCACAGTCTAATGCATGTACCAAACTCCGCCTTGAAATTACTACTGGACTTCAATGCGTCATGGTTGATATTTTTCAGTTTAAGTTCTGCCCTTCATATTGGCACACCACTGGCCCATCAATGATCGATAACCTGCATGTTACTGGTTATCTCCGACCACGATTACATGTCCGCTGGTCTGATTTTATAATAACCCAAGTCAATAGTCACTCTGACCTATCTATACCAACCTCATTCTCCATTTCCCTTGTATCTGCATACAAGCTTCGTTCAATTCTCAGTCGCTCGTTTTCTGCTCATATCGTTTGGACACACCATAATATTACCTTCTTTCAATGCTCGGGCAATGATTCTTCAGACTTCACTCTTCATAAACATCATTCCTTGCCACCATACACCAGTTTATCTTAAATACCAGCATACATTTATATACACATTCCTGGTTGTTACCTTCAGAATAATTTTTTTTTCTTTTTTTCTTTTTTTTTAATTGGAGGTAATATTCCACTTATAGAGAACATGTGTGCTCAATATCATATAGTGCCAAGTGTGGTATGGTAATGGCGTTTAATGAATCCACTACCTTGCAAAGAACCTTAACAGGCCATACGTTACATTGTTGTGTCTTTATCAATATTAGCACTACAGTATCGGACACGTACCCAAAGGGGATCGTGCGGTATGTCCATTTCCAAATTAACATTCTCATGCAATTAGCGCTGTAGCATTGGACATATACCCGGGGGGATCGTGTGGTGGGAGACATTTACTGGTTACGAAACAAGATTTTTATAAATCAAAATCAGCTAAGGATCCGGGTTGAGAATGGAAGGGTCAATCACATTACTTTTCGGTACGAACAAATATATTGTTCTACGGTCCCCCGTACTCGAAAAGGTGGTTGCCCTTTCACCAGTGTTGCAGCGACTACTAGAATATCGCGAGAAGACATTACATATGTTTACAGCTGATGGCTTGTCACATAGAATATATTATGACTTTGACATTTCAATTGCTAAGCATTTATTCTTTTCAATTGATAAAGGCACGACATTGTACGACAACCCTAACTCCTTATTTCACATCGTTCGGATTGCGGATTACCTTCGTTTCCCTGAAGAAACACTTGCTCGACTATTATCAGGTCGTATACCCTCTTGTGATTTGATTCCTCAAATGCTCGGTTTCTTTCATCAACTACACCGTAAAGGTTACCCTGTTCTAGCCGAATTGTATCTTTGTAACGCCAAGTTACCGCTTACAATGATAGAAGACCCAAACATTCCTTTTCATAGGTTTAAAAAGATATACTGAGATGCTCATAATCTCGAGGAATATTTGGCGAAGCGAGCAAGACCCGGTTGTAATTGCCCTAAGTGCACTCAGCACCGCCAAGAGCGCGACCAGCCCACTGCTTATCGCCCTCAACTACGCTTCCCAGGTCGAATCCAAATGTTTCCTCCACGGACGGCATTGCCGGACTACTTGGCACTATTAGAGTCTAAAACTACCTCCAAACAATAAAAGGTTGATGTTCCTGGTGGGTAATACATTCTTTACATGCATATGTTTCTAGTTATGACATGTCTATGACGGAAACCGTCTGGACTTTTCTCCAGTCATGACGACAATCGTCTGGCAGGACTAGTCATAGGGTAGATAATGTAGAATTTTTTTTCCTTCTTCTTCTCTTTGACAGACTTAATATTAATAGATTTTTTTGGGATTGCATCTCAGTTCTCTTTTTCCAATGTCGTGCCGACAATTTTTCTTCATGATAAATTTTCCTCTTGTAATTTTAACATTTATCGCATATTATCAAATGTAATTTCGTTGTAATTTTTTTTTCCTCTTGAAATTTTGATATTATTGAATATTGTCACATGGAATTTCGTTGTAATTTACACTATTATACCCTTAAAATTCATTCACTATTGTCATGAGTGTTTTCGTTGTACTTCTCACTATTGTACTTGAATTTCATTGAATGTGTCAATTGTGTTTTCGTATGGTTCCTTTGAATAAACTCTTTCTTTACCATACAGTTGTCACATTACGTATTATCCTGTCACATTGCATATTTTAATGTTTTCTTAATATATTGTTTTTTTTTTCATTCCTCATCGAGGTACTATACGGTTAATTGTTTTTCCTATTTCTTAACTTTTGTCAGTGCATTGTATTTTGGTCTTTTTCATATTTTTACTTCCTTGTGTAATTGTCATCACTTTTTCAATTTATATTGACTCCTTATTACACATTTTATGGTACATTTTTCTATGTATCTTTTATCATATCTATTTTGGTGCATTGTCAACGTACCTTACAGTTATTGATAATTATACATTTTATTGTATTCTTTTTTGAATTTCTCAATATGTACTGCAATGAACATTGTTCTCATTGCCTTTTTGCAATTTATCAACTTACCAATGCATTGTAAATTTTTTCATCTACCTAAGCATTGTAATTTTTGATTTTTAATATTTTTTCTTTTTTCTTCCTCGCATACTTATCAAATTTTTTACTAGCCTCGAGGTCTCGGTTAATTTAACCAAGAGGTATTTATCAAGATCTCAATTCTAAAAGAAAGAAACGAAAATATTAATTTGTGTACAACATATTGAAATCTCTAGTTATTGGAAGATAAAAACATCCAAATTTAAGCTAGTGCTTTGATATTGATTGGAGTGTAGGAGAAGCGTGCTCCAATCAATAATTCATATCCTGAATATAATAAGGACATTGAAATGAATTTAGATTAAGCATTTATTATTGTTCAGCTTTCACTTGGTAATGGAAAAAGCCTAATTAATAAGCCAGTTCAATCGGATAGAAGTCAAATGATGTTTTATTGCACTATTCAATCAATAAAACCTTATTAGATTTCGTTGTGAAGTTGGGAACAAAGTAATTGATAATCACCATAGGGAATAATTAAATTAATTAGGTTTACAATGTGAATGACCACTGGAAGGTTATGGACATGATCCAAAAGGTCGTTACTTGGAAAAATACCGTCCACACTCACACTCTACCCCCCCCACTAAAACTTGATATAAAGTTAAACCTGTCCTTGGAAAGCACGCAAGAAGCACGCGTCATTTTAGACAAATATCTTTTGAGACTGGATGTAGCACTTGTGATTAGGCAGCTTCCAGAATATAAAAAGGCTTTGAGCTGTTTTATTCTCAGTACGGTTCCATGCTCAAAAGAGTATCATGTCTATTTCTTACAGGCAAGAAACTTATGCTTTATACTCGCTTTAGGAAGTTAAAGATTTTATAGTGAGTTGTGGTACTCTTCTGAATTATTTTTATTTCATTAATATAATGTAATAGTGAGTTCTCTTTTCTACTATGAAATATTTTACTGATTTAATATTTTACTGAATTGATGTTCATTGTATTTATAATATAATATTATTGAGTTCCCTTCTTCCACAATCATAAAGTAACGAAATATTTTACAGCTTCGCTGTTCATTAGTATTTGTTTGAAATAATTACTAGCTTCATGTTATAATTTAATTGAAAATAAATATATATTCTTTAAATAATAAGTACAACATTCACAGATCTTTTTCAGGTCTTTACCTTACAATAAATAAAATAAAATACATTTATTACAGTTATTGAATTTTAGGCTCTTTAAATATTTAAATCACTTGTATTCAAAAATACAGAAAAATGAATGGACAAATGAAATACTAGGTTGTGGAAGAACTATTTAATAAGTATTGTAATATGTATTGTATGTATTTTCAACATAAATAAATTTACATGTTGTATCTTTAGAATATGTATCTATATATATATATGTCAATAAAGTGCGGTTCCATGCTCAAAAGAGTATCATGTCTATTTCTTACAGCGATCCCACCTCTTCGCAGCCAAGCATTCCCCACAAAAAGATGTAACCGTATCTACACCATCATATGTGACACCTTATTCTTATGAATGCTGAACTTCCTGCCTTCTCGTAATTAGACACGAGAAGAAGGTTATGATAGAAACGTCTAAAAACAACATCAGACAAATCCTATCATAATAGTTATTTTAGTCTGAAACTGAAAGTGATTTAAAAAACAAACAAAACAACACCAATCTGAGAGCCTATACCAGAGTAGCTCTCGTCAACAATTTCATGCACTATATGTTCCTCGAAGTCGATTTGTACTTGAATAACAATCTGGTTAGCAGCAGTATGAACACTTACCCTTACCGAGCGTACCTAGAAAATCTCTTGACGTACGAAAAAGAACACTCATCTGGATGATTGAGTGGTATGGAAATTTGACACTTCAGGTGAAGACACGTTTAACGACACAGAACTGACAACAGACGACAATTCTCACAATGTGGGAGTAGTGAAGGGGGTTAGAATAGCGACAATGGGAGTTATCATTAAAATATGGCCCGCAGCACTTTGGCGACAAGATTTTTGGCGACAAATGGCACAGCCGCGGCAGAATTTGCGACAATGGGAGTTATCATTAAAATATGGTCCGCGGCACTTTGGCGACAAATGGCACAGCCGAAGGAAGATAGCGACAAGGGAATTTTGTATTAGCACACCCTGGGTTTGTAAAACGACAAGAGAAATGGCCCAGGTGGCATGACGCCACGGTACTGAACACTTGTCAACAGTGTAGCAATGTGTAAGTACTGTGACGTCAAGCGTTCGTCGTGTTAGTGAATGTAGTGAAATGTTATGTTTTATAACTTATACAGGCAATTTGTTATGGAAAAGTATAATCTTTTCGAGGCATGGAAAGTGGCCCTGAAAAGGGCCTTTGTTTATGATGTTAACATCATGCCGTTAACATACAGGACATCGTATTGCTTTTTTCTTTCTCAAAGCTTGTCTTAAACTGCATCTCACTTCTTGTCCGAAGATGAGAGTCCGCTTCAAACAGCCCTGTCTTTCCACATAACATCTTCTTTTCCAAACAGTGGCACCTTTAATCCGGATGACAGTCCATTTTGTTTTCGCATACACGGGTAATTCCGGATCAAAAAACAATGACGATAACCAACTGGAGGATTTAGCAGTGATCAACATCTTCTTTGTGTGTGATGAGAACAGGTGAAGGAAATGAAGTGAACTGTTTGTATTTATAAGGAAAGACTGGATCGAAACAGATTGAAATGGTTGACCAATCCCAATACGCGTTACAAAATTCGGTCACTTCGCGGAGCCTGTCTTCCAATCCGAAGAGAGTTCCCTGTGACGTCACAATGCCTATATACGTTCACTAGCGTTCGTGTGAAGTGAATAGATGCGGCATCGTTGAGTCAAACATGACGGAACTTAAGAAGACAATGAATTAGGGTGCACCAGCTGCGGAGACGAAAAGCAATGGTATAGCATCAGCTACTAAAGTGAACACAGTGTCACTGACCGAAGAGGTTGATTTCAACTGGGATTTAGTTGATTTTCTCTCTTCGCAAGAATTTGTACCGGCACCAGTACCTTCACCAATTTCTCCTTCTTTACCACGCATCGACGATTTTAAACAAAGACAAAAAGAAGAATTAGAGAAATTTTTACAGCAGCAGAAAGAAGCAGAAGAAGCATTTCTGCTTGAACAGCAACAGCGAGAAGAAGAAGAGACGAGAAGGAAACGACAAGAAGAAGAAGAAGCAGTAGAAAAGAAAGCAAGTCCAGGAGAGAAGGAAAACAGTGAAAGTCAAACGGTCACGATACTCTTGGATATTTTAGCGGAGTTGAGAAATCTGAAAGAAATGTATCAGACTTCTTTATTACGACCGAAGAGAAAAAGACCTTCCCGAGCCAAGCAGACTAACATTGTGACTACACCAGAGATTCCACCATTAGTAATTTCTACTCAATCACTGACAAGAGCAAGTCCACAAGTTGGCCTTGGCCGTGGCAAAGGCATAAGGCAATTAAAGCGAATTGCTTCTCATTCTTGAGTGTGTTCACAGGAAACAAAAGACCCAACGGTCCTTTTCAGGACCACTCATTACTTTCGAAAAGAAATACTATTCATTTTGCCAAAAAATATCAATGAAAACTTAAAATCCTTGTATCACCCTTTAGTATGTATGTATGCATTTATGTATGTGTGTGTGTGCGTGAATGTAGACTCTTATTCTAAAACGTTAAAACCAGGAGACACTTACGTTTTTCAATCTGGTCTATTCTGGTACAAATCTTTACAATTCAATTCACAACAAAACGCAACAATTGTTGAAAAAAGTTCATAGACTTCTTCTGTGCCTGTTTTTTTTTAATTTCTTCACTTTCACAGTTTCCTTCTTCTCTTCCTGTCTCGGGGTTCTTCCTTTTCCTCTTCTTCCTCCTTCTCCTGCTCCTGTTGTTGTTTCTTAGGGCACTCTGTAGACCAATGTCCTCTCTCTTTACAATGATAACAGGTATCTCGACTCTTGTCTTTTTTGACACTGGTTTTTTGACAGTCTGGACATTCTGTAGCCCAATGCCCTTTATTCTTACAGATATAGCAAGTATCCTGACTTTTGTCTCGAAAAGTGGAAGAATAGTCCGTTGGATTGTCTGGCGAAAACTTTCGAATGACACCTCGTAAAGCTCTAATGAGAAGTTCGATTTGTGGTACTGATCAGCTTGAGAGCAAAATGAATAGTGAGAGAGAAGGCACTAGCCCTTTATATATGCACTGATTTGACATGAATATATAGGACCCACTGCATTTCAAATGTAGTCATTTCACTTTTTGCAATCAAGATGAAACGATCGCACGATTTCAGTGAGAGAGAAAAAGAAAGTAAGAGGCAGAAACGTGATTTATCGCCTCGCACAGTAGCCGAAGTCTTGGCTCAAATTCATGCCAGTGATTTTGAAGATGAGATGAGTGAACCAGAATCTAAACCCAGGGAGACTACAGCAAAACAAAATAAAGTACCAACAGTAAACCCTAAAAATTACTATCACATTCAAGAGACTGACAAACGATCCTCTAGAAAATTTAGAACTACAGCCCACACGTACACCGTGAAGTTTAAAGATTTCAAGTCCGACGTACCACTGGAGAAAGCAGAAGAGTTCATCACCGATGTGTGGGATTCTTTGTTAACGAATCTGAAACAGCAATGTGAAGCCAAAGAAGACGATCGCTTGAGACTTTCCATTCATCACGACAATTTGAAGTCTCCCGTATGGATCGAGTTTAGCAGTCCATCAGAATTGATACCTTCCAAAATCATCGACAAGATTCAACACGTGCAACAATCCAACGACAAGTTTCACATCACCGACGGAAAAGCGACACTGTTCATGACCCACGTTTCTCTTCCCCAAGGGACGGGACGTAGCAAAAAAAAAGTGCTCATGATAGACAACCTTCGCAGCATCAAAAAGAGTATCGTTCAAATTAACAATCCTCAAGACAAAATGTGTTTAGCTCGTGCCATCGTGGTGGGACGAATGTATGCCGACAAGAATAACACGCCAGAATGGAAAAGAGCCTGGAAAACTATTCAACGATCGGACCGAGCCAAACAACCAAGTGAGGCAGAACTCCTGTTACAGCAAGCGGGACTACCTAAAGACACACCCTGTGGCATTGCTGAAATGCAAAAGTTTCAAGACGTTTTGGCTCTACGTTACACCTTGAAAGTGCACCCACAAGAAGTGCGCGGACCACTGTTGTTTCGAGGCAAAGATTTCCAAGACGGAAAATACATTCACATCTATTATCACGATCAACATTTTGATGTCATTACCAGTATCACTGCATTCCTGTCCTACAGTTATTACTGTGAGAAATGTGACTACGGTTATAACAATCGAGAGCAACACAAGCATTGTGGATCAAAATGTGAGGGATGTTTAGCCTCTAAACCCTGTTTGGACGAAGGACAAAAACAAGTACATTGCTCTGCTTGTCAACGTACGTTTGTCAGTCCTGCCTGTTACCAACAACATTTGAAGACGCAAGGTTCACAGCGAAAAAGTGCATGTCAACTCCTGAGATTGTGCCCTACTTGTGGACAAGCCATACGTACCAATAATGCCAAGGCACACGTCTGTTCAGGAAAGAAAAGATGTCACATTTGTCACCAAATCGTGGACTTGGAACACCAATGCTACATTCAAAAATACCATTCTACACATGAAGAAAAAGAAAAAGAAGACGCCCAGAAAAAGAAAGGCAATTTCATCTTTTTCGATTTCGAATGCATGCAAGAGACTGTCATTCACATTCCTAATTTCTGCGTGGCTCACAGAGCGTGCGAAAAATGCATCCAAGAGCCTATCTTGACTCATTGCCCTCACTGTAGCAAGATTCCTGGAGGACGTGAAAAAATCTTTAGGGGACCGAACACATTGACCAATTTTGCCCAATGGGTCTTAGACCCTATCGACGAGACGTGGAGCCAAGAAGATATCGAACATTACGGAGATTGTCATCGTTTTGCCACAGTTATGGCTCACAATTTCTCGGGATACGATGGACAGTTTTTGCTGAGATACTATACGGAACAAAGTACCGAACGTCCTAAAGTGACTTTGAACGGAGCCAAAATCATTTCCATGCAAGTGGGACAAGTGCAGTTTAAAGATTTGATGAGTTATTTGGCCATGCCTTTGAGTCGCATGCCTAAAACGTTTGGCATGACAGAAATGGCCAAAGGCTATTTTCCTCACTTTTACAATACCGAAGCCAATCAACATGCTGTTCTACCTCATATGCCTGAGGTTCACTACTACGACCCCGACAACATGCGTACCGAACAACGAGAAGCTTTCTTCGCATGGTACCAGACTCACGCTTCGGACCCTTTCGACTTTCAGGAAGAAATGTTAAAATATTGTTGTTCCGACGTGGACATTTTACGGCGTTGCTGTGGCAAATTCCGAGAATTATTCATGGAACACGGAGGAATCGATCCTTTGAAAGAAGCCTGCACCCTTGCTAAAGCGTGTTCCTTAGTGTACCGTCAACGATTCATGCCCGAAAACACCCTATCTGTTATCACCCCTCAAACGACCCATTTTGTCAAACGACAATACTCGGTTAAAGCACTACGCTGGTTACATTACTTGTGTGACAAGGAAGACAAATGGATTCAACATGTCCGCAACGGAGGAGGTGAAAAGACCATCGGAAGGTATTCGGTAGATGGTTGGAACTTAGAAAACCCTCAGATCGTGTACGAGTTTAACGGTTGCTTATTTCATGGATGTCCTATCTGTTATCCTCAACGGAGCACTAAAAATCAGTTTTTACAACAAACCATGGAAGACTTGTACCAGGCCACTTGTCAACGTCGCTTGAAGTTAGAAGAGCAAGGATATCAAGTGATAGAAATGTGGGAACACGAATACGACCAGCGATTGAAAACCGATCCCGAGTTTAAGCGTATCGTGGAAAGTTACAAGCTGGTGGACCCTCTAAACCCAAGGGAGAGTTTGTACGGAGGACGGACGAATGCCACCTGTTTGCTGTACCAAGCCGACGAGGAGAAAGGAGAAGAAATCAAATACTTGGACGTGTGTTCTCTGTACCCATACGTGTGCAAGTATTGTCACTTTTCCTTAGGTCACCCACAATTGCTGACCGAACACATTGACGTGGACAATATTCGACAATACAAAGGATTGATCAAGTGCAAAGTCTTGCCTCCCACGAATTTGTACCATCCCGTGTTACCCCATCATTGCCAAGGAAAACTGATGTTTCCTTTGTGTCGCACTTGTGCTGAAACGTGCAACCAAAACCACCCTTGTCAGCACACACAGGATAAACGTGCCTTGACGGGAACATGGGTTAGTGTAGAATTGTTTAAAGCTCTGGATCTGGGATACCGACAGTTAAAAAGTGTACGAAATTTACCACTTTCCCAAGACAGAAAAGTACCACAAGGGTGACGAGACTCAAAAAGGCATTTTCTCAGAGTACGTAAATGCTTTTTTGAAACTGAAGCAAGAAGCCAGTGGCTATCCTTCCTGGTGTCACACTCCCGAAAGTCAAAAGAAATTCAAAGAGAAATACTGGGAACAGGAAGGCATCACTTTAGACCACGTGGAAAAAAACGAAGGAAGGCGATCGTTTGCCAAAGTGATGTTAAATTGTTTGTGGGGCAAAATGGCACAACGTCCGTGTTTACCCAAAACGGAGTATTTGTCACAACTTTTTCGTTACTTCCAGATGATTCACGACAAAACCAAATTCATAAAACACGTGGACGTCGTTCGTGAGGACTTGCTCTTAGTTAATTACGAAGAAGGACTGGACTTTGTAGAAGCCAACGAATTTGGAAATGTCATCATTGCGGCTTACGTGACAGCTCATGCTCGCTTAAAACTATAGGAAGCTTTAGAACTGTTAGGAGATCGTGTGTTGTATTTTGACACGGACAGTTGCATCTACATTAGTCGTTTGGGTCAAGAGCAACCTAAAATCGAAGGAGACCGTTTAGGAGCCTGAACAGACGAGCATCCCGAGGACAAGATTCTAAGTTTTGCCAGTGGCGGTCCAAAAATTACGGTTACGAATACCGTAACCCTCAAGGAGAAGTGTACACGGAGTGTAAAGTAAAAGGATTGACTCTCAATTATCGCACCAGTCAAGTGGTGAACTTTGGCGTACTCAAAGAAGCCTTGCAGTCTGGTCAGGATGGAAACTTTAAAGTGACCACTTACCAACCTAACAAGATTGTGCGTTTGCCCACACATCAAATCGTCAGTCGACCTTTGGAAAAAGTCTATCAAATCGTGTATCAGAAGCGAGTACGGCTTCCTAACCACTTCACTTTACCGTACGGACACGCTGATATTGCTCAGCATATAAAAAGGGACAACGTTCAATACTAACAGTTCATTTGGACTACCAAGACCAAGAGAAAAAGATGAATCCTTTTACCCAGCAAATATTCAGCAAGAGTAAACTTGAGTGCAATGCTGTACCTTGCGATGACGTAGATGCTGTACGCTGTGACCTTAGCGATTCAGTACCACATTATCGTCATGGGAACTTTGCAAAGACGACCAAACCTATCCTGGAAACGAGTGATAATGATGGTATACGTGTCAATCCTGACGGATGCGAAAGTGATGCCGCTACTCATCGTACACCTTTTCACATTATCTGTGGATGTCATCCTCCACAACAAACGCTTCGGTTACCACCCTACGGATGTCACGTAAAACTGAGCAAACTATTGCATATCTCACCTTACCCTCATCGAGGTGAATCTGCACAATACGAATATTCGTTTCCTGTGCGTCTGCCAGAATACTCTGATTATGAAAGTCGGATCCAAACCTTTCGAGGTAAATGGCCAAAATATCTGGGAGGACCTACCCCCGAAGAATTAGCCAGAGCTGGATTTTTCTACTTGGGTGAAGGGGATAAAGTCAAGTGCTTTAGTTGTGGCGTGTCACTTCACGAGTGGGAACAGAAACATTCCGCTTACCTGGAACATGTTCGTTGGTCTCCGGATTGTCATTACGTACCTTTAGTGGGACCTCGTCCTTTATTCAAATTCAACGATGTCAAGTAAGAAAGTAGCCACAGGGTTAGGAGTCCAAGGTCGGGTCACCCCTAGTCAAGTATTTAAACCTGACATCAACATCAATCTTCAATCATTACCGCTAGAATTTCAAGAGAAGATCTACAATGACATTTAGCAGAGTCTTGCTAGTGCCAGATCTCAATTGGTGAGTGTAGAACGTTTGTGTCGAGAAATTCACAGGAGGAAAGTGAAAGAAGTCAACCAACAAGTTCGATGTCTCTGGATCAAAGTTGTGTTCATTCTTTGTTTTCGCTTTAGACCATTTACAACCGAAGATTTTATTAACATTCTGGACCGTTATCCTGAATGGCAGTGGAATGAAATAACTCACTACGTTCAATACTTTCGCTCTAAGAGAAGTGTTTAAGACATGGTTATGGATCCTTTACTAGAGAATATTCGTGGTTTACCTGTGGAATTGAGAGAACGAATTTATCGAGAGTTGGTCAAAATACAAGTCAAACGCAAAGAACTATTGCATCCGTTACGTCACCGATGTTTGAACCACTGGTACCTCAATGCTATAAAAGGATTGATTCTGAAAAAAGTGTTCAAGTGGTCAGACATTAGTCAACATCGAGTGGGAAAAAAGTGTATTGTTAGTAGAGATTATATGTACTTCCAGTTACACTTACTGAATCGAATTCCAGAAGACGAGTTAGAGAGTTACCACAATCTTGAACAGTTTGTAAACTTAGTGGAAGAGGAAACTTCTGATCGACTAGTCACATTTCAGTTAGTGACTAGAGAATTTAGATTCGAGAATGGAATAAAACGACTATGTTTGTGGAGAAATTACGGTTATATGCTGGCGAAAAAAAAGTGACTATAAAATCGTTCTACCATGCCGAAACCGTTATCATTGTTGATTCAACAGATTCCTTGGAAGGAGATCCATGACCATATTCAAACAGTGGAGGATTACCATTGCCTTTTACGAGAACTGTGTCCATTGAATTGGGGACGACGTATCGTGTGTGTCTTAGTGACTTGCTTTCTGGGATTTCGTTTACCGTCCGATGATTTGTGGACACTTTACGAACAGTACGTACCACTTCAAAAACAAAAATATGAAAGTGATGCCTTTAAATGCTCACGAGAAACTCATTCTCCTGAAAGCTTTGCGCTTTCATTTGGATACTTCTAAACCTTTACGGGAAAACAAGATTCGTCAACTTTTAGGTACCGAAGAGGTGTATGAGGATGTGTGTGTAGCTTGTGACTTACACCCTCACTGGACAGATGTACGTGACTGGAAAAGTGTGGGTTTTGAGGCTTGGACTAAAGAAGTGGCTAACTATGCCCGAGATTTGTAATCCTGAAACATTAAAACGTTCCGTGAAAAAAGTCACTTTTCATTCTGTGTTAGTGACAATACCAGAAGAAGAAGAAGAACAGTCTGTCACGGAGGAAAACCATTCTCTTCAGGACAGGACGGTCCTTGACCTTTCCGAAAGACCATTCCAGGAGAACCTTTGTGTGACAGTACCAAACCATGTACAAACGTTTAGAACATTACGCATTATCCCTAGGACACTACATTTGAATGACAAAAAAATGTTGTCAAGTAGAAATTTGTTTATATTCCACGATAGTTGTGTTGATGTGTCTTTTGTTCATGTACTTAACCATTTGGCTATTATGTATTTATGTCTTTCGTGTTATTTCATTTTAAAGTTTGCAATAAACGTGTCCTGAAAAAGTATAAAAACTCTTGTCTTGTTTGTCATCGTGTTACACGAAAGGTGACATTCCTGATGCTACTATGGCTACCTCTACTGTCTCTGCTCCCTCTTCCTCCACTTTCAAAGTCATTGACGAACATTTAGACCGTGCTAGTTGGGATGCCTTTTATCTTCGACATCCCTTTAACATGCTCATTGCTGAACCTAGCGGTTCAGGCAAAACCGAATTTGCCAAACGTTTGATCGAACATAAACATCATTCGATCGATCGTCCACCTCAACGTATCGTGTGGTGTTACAAAGAGTGGCAATCCGCGTACAACCTTCTACGAGAAAGTCAAGGTGAATCCATTGTGTTTGTGGAAGGCATTCCGGTCGAAGAAGACGGTATCGTGTCTGACCCCAGTCAAACCCATTTGGTTATTTTTGATGACATGTTAGGAGAAGACGAAGAAGAAATTAAGCTGTGGTTTACACGCAAAGGGCATCATCGTAATGCCAGTGTCATTTACATTACTCAAAATTTGTTTCAACAAAGTAAAGCCCATCGTACCATCAGTCTCAATGCTCATTAAGTGGTCTTGTTTAAAAGTCCTAGAGATAAATCGCAAGTGCAAGTCTTAGCCAAACAGGAACACCTTGGCTAACTCATGCGTACGAAGATGCCACTCAAACTCCACACGCCTATTTACTCGTGGATTTGAAACCCACTACCCCCGATTATTTGCGATTTCGTACCCATCTGTTTCACCACTGGTGTCAAGACGGTGGACCTGTCGTGTACTCATCCCCGTCGTCGACTTAACCATGACCAGCAAAGACAAAAATAGTATAAAAACCTTGGTTACTTGGATTCTGTCTCACACATTGTCAACATGACGTCCCTTCAGTCTCATCTTCCCGTTAAATTGATTCGTGCCTTGTATGGCATTAGTCGCGAGAAAAATACACAAATACGTGCTCGTGTCTTAGAAGCCAGTCTCAAAGAAGTCTTACGATGGTTTATGGTGAAAGCACGTCAATTACTGCAAGGCATCATTCAGATTCCACATCAAACCAAACGTTTTTTTTTTTTTGACAGAAACAAAGTAGCCTTGACGCAACTAGCTGATCCTCGCATTGACACTCAAACCAAAAAGCAAATCATTTTGAAACCTGGAGGTAGTGGTTCACTAGGAGGTGTCATCATTCGTTCCCTCCTAAAATGGGATCCCAATGCACCCAAACTTGTCCCCAAGAAACAAGTTACTCCCAAACGTACCCAGAAGAAAAAGAAAAAGAGCCACGGTAGTAAAACCAAGTCACCATCTCAGAAAATGATAAAGAGTCACGGTACCAAAACCAAGTCACCACCTCAGAAAACGAAAAAGAAAAGTCCACCGAAAACAGTTTCAACCTACAAGAGAGCGTCTCCAAAAATGTCTTCTCCATCAGTAATACCCGCTTCCTCTTTAGCAGCAGCGGCTGCTGCTCACAAAGTACCTGTCCCCAAAATCAAAGTCCAAGAGAGAACAGGTGTCTTACAAAGTTTACTGGAATTGTCCAACCAAGAATTGGCTCGATTTAACCCTTTGCGAACTCCTCCACGACGTGTGTTGCCTGTCATCAAGTTGATACGACGTAAAGACAATCAGTGGCGACGCATTCCAGTATAAAAAGACCCGAGGTCCATTTTAACATCAGTGTGTTTTTTTGTGCTGCTAATCACCTCAAGATGGCACCACCAAGAAGTGTACACCATCACCATCGTCGTTCTTCTGTGCAAAAAGGAAAAGGAAAACGAAAACGTCAGTCACGTCATCCTAAGAAACGTTTAGTTCAGCATCGACGCCACCTACAGAAAAGACACAGTCGTTCCAAGAAAAAAAGGAGTCACCAAAGAGGCGGTTTCTTCAGTCCTTTTGTTTACAGACATATTGACAACATGTTGGGAAAGGTTGAGCAATTTCTAAAAGAGAGACAACAAAAAAAATTGATCAGGGACAAAGACCATATGGATAAGGGCTAACAAGGACGAACTATGAAATTAAGTGGCTGTCGTGTACCCAAAGATGTATCGTTCTCCTGTTCCAAAAGGAAACAAGACAGTTTCGTTGTGCTAAAAAAAAAAGGATAAAAGGTCATGTACCCAAGTGATTGACGTTAGTGTACTTTTTGGTGTCTGCCCTGGAAACAATTCACAAAAAATGTCACCCTCCAAAACCCATTCCTCTTCTACTCCTCAAGGAAAGAAAAGTAAAGGACTAACTCCTCGTTTAGTCAAACATTAGGACATGTCTGTCCTGTCCAAAGCTCCTTCACCCATGCGAAAAAAAACTCATTCAAACCGCCTCGAAGGACGTCATTGAAACCGTGTGCGAATGTTGTCTGAATGTTTTGAAAGGCACGATTCCTTTGTCTGCACATCAGAAACAATGCTTAGCCAAACATCGACACGTTCTTCGCCAAATGGTCCAAAAGAAAATTCCTATTCGTCAAAAGAAAAAGATGTTGGTGCAACGCGGAGGAATTGCTATTTTACCCATGTTAGCACCCTTGCTGGGAAACATAGCACAACCCTTGTTGCAAGGAGTAATGGGATCACTTGGAACTATCATGGGAGGACGAAGATAACAGGAGAACACTGGAGTCAAAAGATCCCAGACGTGATTCTTGAAATCTAATGGAAGGACGAAAACTGACTTTAGTCCCTTATAAACGATGGATGGAATACCATCGTTGGCAAGAACAACTGACCACACAATTACCTCCCAATCCTCATTTGACCGAAATGTCACAGTTACAACACGAATTGCAATCGTTGATGGATCGTAGCGATTTGTCCGAAACGGAAAAATCTCAACGGTACGGTCAATTGTTGCAACGACTGCAACTCTTTCACCAAAAAGCATTAGACGAAACAGCTGTACCTTCTTTGAAAGATTTGAAAGCCCTGATGAAAAGTCCATCACCACCACCACCACCACTTACCTCAGTGGTTAAGACAGAAGCAACCCCACGGATACCTGAAGAAGAGGTACGAGAAGTCTTTCAAACACCACCAGCAGCTCCTCTTCCTAGTAAAATTGCAACGTCCTTGTTGACCCCTTCCCCTACACCTCAACGAGAAGAACTTAAAGCTTGGGTTAAAAAGAGGATGTCCACTCCTTCTTCGACAGAAGTAAAAAAGAAAGAAGGGAAACCAGAAGTGAAAAAAGACAAGAAAACCAAAGAAATTCTCTTACCACCATTACCACCTCCAACACCATTACCAAAACTACCTTCCACGTCGACTCCTGTGGCACATCGAACACGTAAAGCCGTTTCCAAACCACCCTCTCGCTCCATAGCGAAAAGCATCAGCAAAGATTGGATCACTTATTAAAAAAACAAAAAACAAAAAAGAAAAAATGGAGAAGGTCTTAGCTAGCATTTACTACGATCCATCTCATCCAGCTGGCTACGGAGGTGTTCAAAAATTGTATCGTGCTGCCAAAACAAAACTGAAAAGTGTCCGTTTACCTCAAGTGCAACGATGGTTACAAGAACAAGCTACGTACACCTTACACAAACCTATTCGACGAAAATTTTCAAGAAGTCGCACCCAAGTGGAACGTATCGATCATCAATGGCAGGCGGATTTAGCCGATGTCTCTCATTTGGCCACCTACAATCGTGGCTACAAATATTTGTTTTGTGTCATCGACGTCTTTTCCAAATTTGCTTGGGTCGTGCCTTTGACTTCCAAATCGAGCAGTGAATTAGTGCGAGCCTTGAAACTGGTGTTGAAACAAAGTGGTCGTCACCCTCTTCGATGGCAAACCGACAAAGGTACCGAATTTCTAAACCAAGCTTTCCAAAAAGAATTGAAGAAACGTGACATTCATTTTTTTACCACCGAGAATCCCGAAACTAAAGCCAGTATCGTGGAACGTTTTCAACGCACTTTGAAAGAACGCATGTGGAAATATTTTACGCATCAACAAACTCTCAAGTACATCGACATCTTGCCACACCTCGTTCAATCGTACAACCAATCTTACCATCAGAGCATTGGACGTGCCCCTCAAGAAGTGACTCCCGACAACGAAGTGACCGTCTCCGAGCGTCTGTTTGGTACGTCCCCGTCAGTCACTAGTTCCAAGAAAGGTAGACAGTTAGCCACAGGAGATTGGGTACGCATTGGCAAAACCAAACGTACTTTCGACAAAGGTTACTTGCCCAACTGGACCACCGAATTGTTTCGTGTCACTGAACGAGTGCATGGTCGTTATCCTCCCGTCTATAAATTGGAAGACATGAACGGAGAAGTGTTAAAAGGAACGTTTTACTTACCCGAGTTACAACGTGTGACCAAAAAAGAAGACGACCTGTAATAAATCGAAAGCATTCTCGATCGAAGAACACGAAAAGTAGGAACACGGCGTGTCAAAGAAGCCAAAGTACATTGGAAAGGATATCCGTCAAGTTTTGACTCTTGGATTAACGCTTCTCAAATCATTGACTATAAAAAGAAGTGACCATCATGGTCTTCAACACAGCCTCAGTTCCTACTGTGAACGCTTCTTCCCCCAGTTCTTCTCTGCAAGATCTACAAAAGCAACCCTTGTGGGTGTGGTGTGGAGAACGTGTGCCTAAAACGCAAATCGTCTCTTTCTGCCAAATCTTTGTGGTGTATTGTGTCATCGGTGCAGCCATTGCCAATCTAAGCTTACAACAAGGAGACAAACAATTGTGGACCATTTTACTCAGCAGTTGCATTGGTTACCTTCTTCCCAACCCGTCCCTAAAATATTCCTCTAACGGAAACAACAACAACGGGAGTCTGGTGTCCAACGTCAGTTCCAACATTCATCCTAACCATTCTCTTTTAGACACTCCTCTGGTCTCCAGTGACTCCTCAGACACTAGAACTGTGGAATTATGAACAACCAATTTTACTTAACCTTACCCAGTGACAGTTCCATGGAGGTGTTTCCCAAAAACACTTTGTGCTATTACACGGCCAAATTACCTCAGGCCATTCAATTTGATGACGAAGCCTATTGGGAAGTGGCTTTGGTAGAAATGATTCACCCAACACAAATTAAAAACATCGTTGAAACTCAAAACACTGTATCCGTAGAAGTTGAAGATGAACAAGTGCAACAAGTCATGGATGAACGCAGTGTTAAAGTTGACTTTCCGAAAACAAAGAATCCTGCCACTAATCGAACCACTTACATGATGAAAATTCCTTCAGGTTATTATTTTAGCGGTCAACATTTGGTGAACACCCTTGCTGACAAGTTCAATATCATGTTTGAAAAAGCCTTGGAGAAAACTAAAAAAAGTGTCAAGATTGAATACCACAAAATAGCTCGTCGACTCCTCATTTTCACATGACAAAGTCTTGACCATTACATTTTGTCCTGAATTGTATCACATTTTAGGTGGAAACCCCGAAATGGTCAAGAATCATCCAACCAAAATGCCACCCATAGGTAACAATTTGGATTTTGCCAAACATTTTCATTTCCCTGTAGTAATGAACCAAGGACTGAATTTGATTTTTGTGTACTCCGATGTAGTGGAGTACAACGTAGTAGGTCACACCTCTGTACCGATACTGCGTGTCATTCCTTTCAAAGTGGATTCTGCCACGGCTGCTGACGAAGAAGGTAGAAACACCTATCAAGTTCACCGTGAATTTGTACATCCTCACTATTTACCTGTCAGTAAGTCGTATTTTGACACTGTCAACATAACTATAAAAGGAGATCTGGGACAAAATATTCCATTCACCCAAGGAAAAGTCACTGTGAAACTCCATTTTCGAAAAAGAGTACTCTAAAAACTTTTTTTTGTCAGTCATGTATCCTGTGTACCAAGGAGTCACTCGACAACGAGGGCATGGTTTAGGGGATATGCTCAAATCGGTCTTTCGTACTGTGGTTCCCGTGTTAAAACCAATGGTGACACGGGGATTGCACGCCCTGAAAGATGCTGCGATGACACACGGTAAAGAATTTCTCCACGATGTCATCATTGACAAACAAAACCCCAAAGAAGCTTTCTTACGAGCAGGCAAAAATGTTTTGCTTCAAACAGGCAAAGATATTTTGGGTTGACGAGAAAATCCTATAAATGCCACGTTTGCTGCTGAGTCAGGCATTCCTGCTTCTCTGAGGTTCCAACAAGGACAAGGCAGAAAAAGACGACGAAAACACCCTTTCAAAGGACTTCATACTCTCAAAGCTAGAAAGACTAAGAAAAAAAAACTGTTCGAGACTTAGACGTTTTTGATTATTAAATTGTAAACAAAAAAAAAAAAACAACAGAAAATAATGCACCGAGAGTCTTGTGCCTGTTCTAAGTCAGAACTGGATCTGTTTGCCATGCCACCCACTATGATGACCATGCAAGAATCCCAATGGGTCGAATTTCATCCTGTTTCCTCTTTGACGGATTCCGCTCCCATCGAGTTTGAAATCAAAGGACAACCGGAAGATTACATCGATCTGAACAGCAGTTACTTGTATCTGAAAGTCAAAGTGCAAAAATCCGACGGTACCAATCTAGCAGATGATGCCAAAGTAGCTCCCGTCAACAATTTTATGCATTCCTTGTGTAGCGAAGTGGATTTGTACTTGAATAACAAACTGATCAGCAGTAGCATGGATACTTACCCTTACCGAGCGTACCTAGAAAATCTCTTGACGTACGGAAAGGAGGCCAAGAACACTCATCTGGATGCTTGCGTGATTTGGAAACCTGACACACCAGAAAAGTCGACGAACTAGATGAAGACATTAAAGGATTTGTTGCTCGTCAAAAGAAAATCGTGTGAGCCCATAATTTAGAACTGATGGATCGTTTGCATTTGGACATGTGGTTGCAGGAGAAGTATTTGCTGAACGAAGTAGATATTCGTCTGAGATTGAATCGTAGCAGTACGGCTTTCCACTTGATCGCTGAAGAAAATGTCCACTACAAAACCAAAATTCAAGAAGCCAGACTTTACGTGCGTCGCGTAGAAGTGTTACCTAAAGCGGGAAACGACATCAGTCACACCTTGAGCAGAACCACTGCCAAGTATCCGATACGGCGTGTAGAAGTGAAAACATTCACTATTGCTACTGGACTCCGATCCAAGATCGAAGATCATCTATTCCAAGGCCAGTTACCCAAACGTTTAATCGTTGGCATCGTTAGCAATGCAGCCTTCAACGGAGCCAACAATGAAAATCCTTTTGAGTTTAACCACTACAAAGTGTCCAAAATTGAAGTCAGTCGCGATGGCAAGACTCTGTGTACCAGACCATTTGAACCTAACTTTGACCAGAAGAATTACTTGAGATCGTACTTGTCCCTGTACGAAGCTACCGGTCAACTAGGAACCAACACCAGTCACGGCATTTCGTACGACAATTATGCTGGAGGATACACTTTGTGGGCCTTTGATTTCACTCCAGACCAAGGCAGTGACGAGGGACATTTCCACCCTATAAAATCCGGTCAACTGCAAGTGGAACTTCAGTTTGCGGATCCTCTACCCCACACAAAGAACGTCATCCTGTATGTTAAATTCGATAATACCATAGAAATCAACAGTTTGAGAGAAGTTATTCTAGACTATTAGTCACTATGGAGGACACTTATCCTTCTTTGAAAGTGGAAGAATCCATGGAATGGGAGGATACCGTGAAAACCAATTTCAAAGACGAAGACAAAGAAAACGAGGTCGTGAAGTCAAGATGGCCAGAACAAGAACAACATTTAGTCTCCTGTTTTGCTAAACACTTGGCAGATAAAATTACGGAATTGGTCAAAAAAGATTGCTATGGATGTCAAAACGATCATCCCAGTCAAATTCAACACGATAAATGTCTCATGATGAGTCAAGAAGAAAAATTGGACGAGTATCTGGACGAAGCTTGGAGTCTCATCGCAGAAGAAACCGTGTTGCATGAGTGGTATAAAGGCTTGCGAGATCATTCCTGTCCTCCACTGACTACTCGAGAGATCTATCACATCGAAGCTCTCTTAGCCCAGAGTTGGGAAACCAGGCGAAGAAACGGTTACTTGTCAGAACTTTTCAAGCAAAAAGTCAGAATTGAATTGATGACTTGTCATCACCTGTGAAGAAAACAAACAAGAGAAACAAAACAAGCAGAAAATATGGATACCTGGGAACTTTATTACCTTTTGAATAACAGTTCGTATACTGCTTCTTGGAATCCTGTAGTGTGTGCTAAAGATGAAATCCCACATCGCAAAACTCAAGACCACCAAGCTTATGTCATCAACACAGATGACAGTCATCTTCCAGGAACTCACTGGGTAGCTGTGTACTTTCCTCAGGTCAATTGTGTGGAGTATTTTGATTCGTATGGATTACCACCTTTGGAAGACGATATCATTGACTTTATGAGAAGAAATGCCCAGACGACACGATTCAATAATGTGAAGTTACAAAGCAACGATTCCATGGTGTGTGGACAATATTGTGTGTATTTTCTTCATCATCGCAGTCTGGGACATTTTTTAGAACATTTAGTCACTTTTTTTGATCGTGACTCTTCTAGAAATGATGAAAAAGTAGATCGATGGTTTTGTGACCGTTATGGTTATCTTTTGTCTTTAGCTAGAAAACGTAGTGTACATCAATGGCCTCATGATATGAATCAATGGAAATCTCACATGATTTCACAACGTTGTCAACCTTGTCAAAAATAATTTGTATTTTAAATTGAAATGTTGTTTGTTCCTTGCTGCTTGTTAATTCTATTCATTGTTAGTTGAATAAAAAATGTTGTATTTTGAAGAAAAAACGTGTCTGTCGTTTGTTTAGTTATAAGAAAAGACCCACAGTTTGAATATATGCTCTTTGACTTTCTATCCCTCCTCATGACATGAGCTATCCTCACGTTTCAATAACTAAAACTCAGTAGGGATATTTTCTATCCCGTCCGCGCTTGTACCATATAAAGCGAACGGGTCTCCAGTCTGACCATTCACTGTTGACTCGTCATCCTACGAATATGCCTTCCAGACTAGCTTAACTCAACGAAGCTTACGTTCAATTGCATCGTGTCAGGCTAAACCTGATACCGAAGCCTGAAGAGATAGAGAATGTCAGAATGCTCTCTATAGCCCAAGATCTCATAGAGAATGTCTTTAGAGAGGAAATTGAGAAAGAAAAGGAAGAATGGACTGAGAAATACAGAATTCAGAAGAGGCAAAGAGAAGAGCAGCAACAGCAGCAGCAACAACAACAATATCAACAACAAGAACCAGACAAAGGATTTGTGGACTGTCGAATAGACACCAAAGACTTCTCTTTCTCTTTTCGCAGAAGCAGACCTTATCGTGTAGGAAAACCTGCTGCCTGACGGGGTTGCAATCTTAGTAAAATTCAACAAAGATTGCCTTTACTCTTCGTCAAAAAAAAACAAAAAACAATCAGCCCTTTTCAGGGCTATTCAAGACTCTCGAAAAGATATACTTCTTTCATTTGCCAAAAAAAATTTTTAAAATTTAAAATTTTAGAAGTGTGACTATAAACACTTCAATTTTTAGGGGTATCAGTAAAACAAACAAAACCCACCCTTTTCTCTCTGTCTTGTCCAACAACATACAAAAAAAATCTGACTGTGTTGGTAAGTCAAAAAAGTTAACGTGAGAACTTCTTTTAAGACCGCGTGTTTCATATCATAATAAAAAGTTAGGAGATGTTTTCCATCACGTCCGTTCTCCAAGGATATAAACGCGAACACGCGTCAGTCTAGCTCCCATTGTGAACCTGTTCATATTAAAGATGAGCGAAAGAATTTCAAAACTTATTGAACTCCAAAGACACCTGGAGTGTGCCAGACGTCTCCTGGACGAACTGACTATGGAGGCTTACAAAGAAGAAGCCAGACAGAAAGAAGTTGAGGAGATAGAGAACCAGCGAGGGATCTTGCTGCACCCCATGGTAAAACTCGTGTGTGAGGTGCTACCTGAGGTGAGGACACCTCCAGCAGCAGCAGCAGCAGCAGTTACACCGCAGAGACCAGTTATTCATCCCCGACTCTGGTCACGAAGACAAGAGGTTCAGCAGGTCTTCACTATTCCACAAACGGAGGAGTGGGATAGTGAAGTCACTTAAGCTCCGTTTGCTCTGCAGGTCAGAGCAATAAATTGGGAGATTGACTGGAGCCGACGATGTGTGTGCGGTGCTCGTCCTGGAAGATGTCAGCATTAGCCAGATGTCATTGGAGTTCAATAAAACAGCCATTTTCAGGGCTAACCAAATCTCTAGAAAAGAAATACTTTTCAATTTGTCATTTTGCCAACTTGTGTAAATATAGTGAAGTGTAACTATAAACACTCACTTCAATAAAGATGTGTGTGTGTGTGTGTTTACATTCGCGTTTGTTGATGAGATGGTGTAGGGTATGATTTGTGCTGCTCGTTTCGTTGATGAGATGGTATATTTTGGGTTTTATGCTTCTCTTTCGTTGATGAGATGTTATAGGGTGTGCTTTTTGTGCTTCTCTTTCGTTGATGAGATAGTATATTTCTTGGTTTTATGCTTCTCTTTCGTTGATGAGATGGTATAGGGTGTGTTTTTGTGCTTCTCTTTCGTTGATGAGATGGTATAGGGTGTGTTTTGTGCTGCTCGTTTCGTTGATGAGATGGTCTATTTTGGGTTTTATGCTTCTCTTTCGTTGATGAGATGGTATAGGGTGTGTTTTTGTGCTTCTCTTTCGTTGATGAGATGGTATAGGGTGTGTTTTGTGCTGCTCGTTTCGTTGATGAGATGGTCTATTTTGGGTTTTATGCTTCTCTTTCGTTGATGAGATGGTATAGGGTGTGTTTTTATGCTGCTCGTTTCGTTGATGAGATGGTATATTTGGGGTTTTTTGTGCTTCTCTTTCGTTGATGAGATGGTATATTTTGGGTTTTATGCTTCTCTTTCGTTGATGAGATGGTATAGGGTGTGCTTTTAGTGCTTCTCTTTCGTTGATGAGATAGTATATTTTTTGGTTTTATGCTTTTCTTTCGTTGATGAGATGGTACAGGGTGTGTTTTTGTGCTTCTTTTTTCGTTGATGAGATGGTCTATTTTGGGTTTTATGCTTCTCTTTCGTTGATGAGATGGTATAGGGTGTGTTTTTGTGCTTCTCTTTCGTTGATGAGATGGAATATCACATGTGAAGTGAGTTTAAGGGATGTTTTCATTCACGTCCGTGCTTTACGTATATAAAACCCTAGTGTTCAACATTCGTGCCATTCTACACAGAATACAAAATGACTGGAAGTCTAGAGCTATTTACTCAGTTAAGAGATACTTGGTATTGGTTCGTGGATGGAGTGCACGAACTGGACAAACTTAACCAAGAATGGAAGTTAACAATTACTGAGGACTTGATAAACAAACTAAGAGTAACCAGTTATCAGTTACAATTGATAACCATAGAAGAAGCAGACAAAATACGAGGAATCGTCAATTCAAAATACTTTAAAGTGGGAACCTTGAAACAGATTCTGGATGATGTTATCCAAGTGAGATGCTATATGGAAGACATCTTCCATTTAACAGAATGGGATTTTGTGAAAAAGGTGCAGATCACATGAAGAAAGGTGAAGACAATATCAAACAAATACTGGAAGAAGAGGTCAAGAAAATTAAGGAAACCTGGGCAAAAGAAAGAAAGGAGAAAGAAAACCAAAGGAAGAAAAAAGACTTTGGAAAACTGAATGAAAATTGGATGAAGATACAAAAAAAAGTTTAGAGATATGGGACATCCAGACTGGATGCCATACGAAGAAGAAGTAAAAAAGAAAAAGAGAGGAATTTTAGAGAAATTTAGATAATGGTGGAAGAAATGCAGACAATAAAAAGAAGAAGATGAAAACAAAGGCCCTTTTCAGGGCCACTTTCCATGCCTCGAAAAGATTATACTTTTCCATAACAAATTGCCTGTATAAGTTATAAAACATAACATTTCACTACATTCACTAACACGACGAACGCTTGACGTCACAGTACTTACACATTGCTACACTGTTGACAAGTGTTCAGTACTGTGGCGTCATGCCACCTGGGCCATTTCTCTTGTCGCTATACAAACCCAGGGTGTGCTAATACAAAATTCCCTTGTCGCTATCTTCCTTCGGCTGTGCCATTTGTCACCAAAGTGCCGCGGACCATATTTTAATGATAACTCCCATTGTCGCTATTCTGCCGCGGCTGTGCCATTTGTCGCCAAAAATCTTGTCGCCAAAGTGCCGCGGGCCATATTTTAATGATAACTCCCATTGTCGCTATTCTAACCCCCTTCACTACTTGTGGGTTTTAACAATCGTCGAAGAAAAATCCTACAAGATAGTAGTTTAGATCTGATTGATCGCTTACACATGGACATAGGGTTGCAAGTCAAGTATTTGCTCAACGGAGTGGATATTCGTTTGAAACACAATTTCAGCAGTGTCGCTTTCCATTTGATGGTTCATGCCAACGAGTACAAAACCATCATCCAAGAAGCTAGACTTTACGTGAGTCGCATAGAAGTGCTACCTAAAACGAGAAACGACATCAGTCAGACTTTGAGAAGAGCGACCGCCAAGTATCCGATACGACGTGTAGAAGTGAAAACATTTTCCATTGCTGCTGAACTCCAAACAAAGATCGAAGATCATCTGTTCGAAGGTCTTTTACGCAAACGTCTGATGGTTGGTATCGTCAGCAATGCAGCCTTCAAACTGTGAAATATTCTTATCCCTCTTTGAACACTAGAGAATCTATGGAAATAGAATGGGAGAATACCGTAAAAGCAGGGACCCAAGACCAAGACGAAGAAAACATAGTGGTCATGTCCAGTTGGTCAGAACAAGAACAACATTTAGTGTACTGTTCTGAGCATCACCTATCGAATAAAATTAACCAGTTCAGCAAGAAAGATTGCCATAGATGTCAAAACTGTCATGCCAGTCAAATTCAACACGATAAATGTCTGATGATGAAAAGCACGAATGAAAATTGGACGAGTATCTGGACAAGGCTTGGAGTCTCATCTCGGAAGAAGAAGTGTTGCATTAGTGGTATAAAGGCTTGCGTGATTATTAATGTCTTCCGTTGTCTACTTTGGAGATCTATCGCATAGACAATCTCTTAGCCCAGAGTTGGGAAAAAAAGCGAAGAAACGGTTACTTGTCAAAGTTTTTTCAAGCAAAAAGTCAGAAATGAAATGATGACTTATCATTACCTGTGAAACAAGAAACAAAACAACCAGAAGAAATGGAAACTTTATTACTTTTTTAGCCATTCGTATATTGCTTCTTGGAATCCAGTCGTATGTGCTAAAGATAAACTACCTCACTGCAAACCTCAAGACCATTAAGCTTAGGTCATCAATACGGACGACAGTCATCTCCCATGAACCCACTGGGTAGCGATCTCTTTTCTTCAAGGGAATTGTGTGGAGTACTTTGATTTGTATGGATTACCCCCTTTAGAAGACAATATAATTGACTTTATTCAGAAGAAATACAAAGACGACATGATACGATAATGCGAAATTACAAGGCACATATTTCATGGTGTATGGACAATATTGTGTGTATTTTCTTCATCAACACAGTCTTGGATATCCTTTAGAACATTCAATCACTTATTTTGATCTTCACTCTTCTAGAAATTATAAAAAAGTAGATGGTTTTGTGAACGTTACAGCTATCTTTGGTCTTTAGCTATGAAACGTAGTGTGCATCAATGGCCTCATGACTTCCATCAATGGAAATATAACATGCTTTCACAACGTTGTCAACATTGTCAAAATTAATTTGTTCAATATTATTGCTCATTTTTCATTGTTAATTGTTACTTGAATAGAAAATGTATTTAAAAAAGTGTCTGTCGCTCGTTTCAAAAGAAACCATACTGTGAATAGATGATCGTTGACTTTCTATATATCCTTCACCATGACTTCAGCAATCATAGTGTTCCGACATTAAAACCAAGTAAGCCTATTTTATATTGCGTCCGCGTTTGAACCATATAAAGCGTGTTGACTCCAGCCTATCCATCCACTATTGATTCGTCAACCTCTGAACTTGTCGTCGTGACTAGCTAAACTTAACGTGTCACGCTAAACCTGATATCTAAACCTTAAGAGATAGAGATTGTCAGGATGTTATCCATACTCCAATACCTCACAACAGAGGTCTTTAGAGAAAAATTTAAGAAAGAACAGGAAGAATGGACTGAGAAATAAAGACTTCAGAAGAGACAGAGAGAAGAACAACAACCGCAGCAGCAACAACATCAAGAACCAGACAGAAGTTTTGTCGACTGCCGCGTGGACACCAAAGAATTCTCTTTCTCTTTTCGCAGAAGCATTCCATATCGTATAAGGAAAGGCTGCTGCCAGATGGAGTGTTTCTTTTAAGTCCGTACGTTTTATGTAATGGTAAGTCCGTACGTTTTATGTAATGGTAAATTTGGGTGTTAGGGAATTTTACCTTCACGTCCGTATTTCAAGTATATAAAGCGCCACAATCGTCAGTCTAGCTACCCATCGGTGACTTGTCAACTTAAAAATGAACAGCAGATTAGCAAATGCACTTGGAGTATGCCAGGCGTCTTTTTGACGAAATGACTCGGGAGGCTAGAGGAGAAAGACGGATAAAAGAGTAAGATAAGATAAAAAAAAGAAAAGGAGAAGGAAAGAATTATGCCCCACCTCTTCATGAGACCTCATAGTGTGGTGAAGCCTGAGGTGAGGACGCCTCCAAAACCAGGACAAGCACGATGTCACGGTCTACCTAGATGGACGGATGTTTATCCAACTGACACTAATCTGGTGTTTGATCTGTGGACAAACGCCGCGAGCAAGAAGACAAGCGAGACGTAGTCGCCAAAAAATTCTTTGTGCAGAACAGGGCATCGTAAATTACACCTGGGTGCTAATCCTTTAATAGGACATCAAAAGAGCCATTTGTAATAAAATGGTAGGCAACTTATATTGACAGTTCCGCTGATTTACAACTTGGGAATGGTTAGTCCACTGCATCCAATCAGAATTAAGCTAGTGGGTGGGCATACCTCTAAGTTTCGAGGATATCAAACTGACTCCATCCCAGAATTATTTAGTAGACCGAGGCAGATTACTTGGTGATTGAACGATTAAGGCTACTCCGAGATACGCACTCGTAAATTTGGCGTGAATCGCAGGGAAAAGATTGGAACAAAGAAAGCTTTCCGGGTGGGATAACTTCAGTTAGAAGGAGAGTCCCGAGAGTCTGAGAGAGAAGACTGAAGTAAGACTCTCGGTACAGTCAGGGTCGACGGAAAGGAGTCGACGGTTCGACGAGGAAGTCGACGGAAAGGGAATTGGAGGTGGAGAGGAAATTGGAAGGAGCAAAGGATGAGTAGAAGTGGAGAGGAAAATTGAAGGAGAAAAGGAGGAGTGCAGGAGAAATTTAGAGAGACAGAGGAGTAGAACCAAGGACAGGGAGAAATTCTCACACTGATTCAGATGATGAAATAGGCACAAAAGGGTCGAGCGATTGGGAAGCTTGCATGTTGAAATTTTATTATTAATTAAATTGTTTTATTTAGTTCCCTCCCTTTGTACTTTTGTATTTAACTGTTTAATTTCACCCTTTAGTACTTTTGGATCTGTCGGCATTGCTGACTGGGGTCTCAGAACCATATTCACCTACTTAACTTCTGAACCATAGTCGAGCCTGGGTGGGTGCCATAGCTAAATAAATATTGGAAAAACCCCACCTCATTTTCATATAACCCAAACCATACACGGGTATAAAAATAATTAAACTCCATAACACTCTAGGGTATAACTAAAAACCTACTGTAACACACGACAACCAACACCACAACTACATCCAATAACAGCACCACAACATTATCATCTACGATTGTGGTATAAGAGATATGGCTTCACTATACCAGAGACGGAAGACTGGGAGGGTGAAGCAACTCAATTCCCCTCCGCCTTCTTAACCAAGATTGGAGTCGTCCTAGTGAGTGTGGTTTCCGCCGTGGGAGGTGCCAGCATTAACCAGAGGCAATTGGAGTTTGTTTTTTTTTTTAAACCCAGCCCTTTTCAGGGCAAGCCAGATGTTTAGAAAAGGAAGACTATTAAATTTGCCAATTAGTGGGACTATAAACTCACTCTTTTACTCTGTGTGTTTGCATGCGCATTCGTTGGTGTGGATAGTATATGTGTGTTTTATGCTTTCTCGTTCGCTTGTGTAGTGTGTGTGTTTGATGCTTTCGTTAGTGAGGAATATATTTATGTTTTATGCTTTCTCTCGTTTGTGTGGATAGTAATATGGTGTTTTTTTTTTTTCTCATCCGCTTGTAGGCATAATATAGGGTTTGTTTTATGCCGTCTTGTTTGTTTGGATAGTAATTATGGTGTGATTTTTCTTCTCATCCATTTGTATAGATAGTAATATATGGTGTGTTGTTTCTTATCATCTGTTTGTATAGATAGAAGACGTGTTTTATGCATTTTCGTTCATTTGCGAGGATAATATAAGTGGTATCCCAGCTAACAATTCCACGTTGCAGCAATGTTGCAGTAAGGTTGTGGCAATGTTGTCATATAACGTTGTGGCAACGTGATTTGGTGAACTAGCAGGAACGTTGCTACAACGTTGTTGTGTAACGTTATAAAATAACCTTCCTACATTTACACAACATTGCAAATCTATATGGAAATCATATGAAAGCTGGTTGTGTTTCTGAAACTCACATTCCCCACTGCTGGCAAGAATGTCCAAATCTAAAACACTGCAAAAATGTGAACATTGCCATCCATCTAGGAGTTGCAATAGCAGGAATTTCAAGACTGCCATTGTCACCTATCAGAGGCAGTTCTGAACCAACTTTATATTCGACAAACCAAACATCACCAGTCATTTGACAACAACAATAATAATAATAATAATAATAATAATAATAATAATAATAATAATAATAATAATAATAATAAAAATAAAACCTATCAGCTGTAGGTTCTGCACCAACTTTATATTCGACAAACCAAACATCACCAGTTATTTGACAATAATAATAATAAAAATAATAATAATAATAATAATAAAACTATCAGCTGTAGGTTATGCACCAACTTTATATTCGACAAACCAAACATCACCAGTTATTTGACAATAATAATAATTAAAATAATAATAATATGCTAAGGTACACTAATTGTTCCAACATTGTACGAATTGGCACTCTGAATGCAATATGTGTCAGCTATCAAAAATTAGTTTAAAGTAGCACATATAAAAATGCACTCTGCACAATATAGTGTAGAATTTTTATTTATCTGTACATATACTGAAAAAGAATAATAAAATTAGGAACAATACATATTATATAATATGTCCATACTGAAGTATGCAATCAGTTTCAGTGCAAGTGTGAAGGTTTTCTAACATGGTTTATATACAAACATTGCTTTTTGTTTATAGTATCAAATCCTCTTGCTGGGTACTTTTCCTAACAAGCTTTACAGCAGGACCTACCCCAATGGGGATAATCAATTTTTTTAAAAGTAGACGGTTAAATCACATGACTTTTGCCTGATAAGGAATAACCCTGAATTTACACACTGAAGGTTCAGACAGTAGCTTTTAAGAGACAAAAATGAAAAAAGAAACAATACAATATACATTTTAATATCACTTTTTGTTTATTTTCAAGATTTAATTAAGATTAGGAATCAGAATCAGTCTCCTCCTCCACTCTAAAGTTTATGTTTCTTCTCCTCAGGTACCTGCAAATTAAAAAATAATTTTAATGCTTAAACAAAGTCAAATATCATCTTAGCAATGCTTACATATTTAAAAGTCACATTAACCAGCGTTAAGGATTATCCATAGAGGATGTCTGCACAGATGGAGGGAAGGCTTGGTCAAATGCAGACAAGGGGGAGGGGGTGTAAAGGATCTTGGGGATGTCAGCAAGCTAGTATATTCTGTTATGGTATTATGTGTTGAACAGCTGCTTTAGGCTTACTGCTTGTATTACAGTATGTTTTGTAGACATCCTTTATGGATGATCCTTAAGTATCAATTATTTGTTAATTTCAACTTGTACGATTCGTGCCACAGCATATACATAGGTCATTGGTTTATTTTATTGCATATTTTAGGGTCTCCTATATGACCTCTTCAATTTCATTATTTTTTGCTTTGCCATTATTTTTCAAGCAGGATTCTGCAAGAGTAACACAATGTTTTAAAAGGAGTTTCACAACAAAGGACACATTTATTTATTCTAAATACCAGCAATAATTAATGGAGTATTTATAAAACAGACTTTGAAATTTGGTCTCAAGTTACTTCAAATACAAGTAATTGCAGTATATGTGTGTGAAGAAACATGTAATTTATCCATTCATTTACAAATCTCTGGCAAGTCACATGAAAAACAGACAACTGAAAATCAAGTCATACATACTTATCAAAAGCCAGCATATCAGAAGCTCTTGAAATGGTTTTTCCTTTTACGTCCCTTTAGGCTATACTCTGACCACTGTCTATTTGTTCCTAGCTTTTTCATCATCCTGCAGACACTATCCCAAATATATACACATCAAGAGAGCTCCAATACTATATCTGAAAATAATAATAATAATAATAATAAAAATAATAATAATAATAATAATAATAATAATAATAATAATAATAATAATAATAATAATAATAATGTGGCAACATATGGTTTAATAGGGTTTTTTTTACATGGGTTTTGCATGCAATATTGTTTGCTCAAACCTGAAACAGTTTGACAACAGCAACTATGCAACACAATGTAATAAAAGCAATTATAAAACAAATTAACCACCAAAAATCATTTAACTGCATACATGACATTCACTCTAAGACTGAATTAAAATAGCCAAAACATATGTATCAGTGTATATGTACTAAAACCCTGTACATGTTCATCTCTAAACATGTTTTTGGCCTAGATCTGTAAAACCACATGTTCTCCCCCACCACTTAAAAATAATTATGCAGGTGCCCCAGTACTTGTAGGATGCATATTGAGGTTTATAACAGTAAATAAAGGTTATAGACACGATAACAGTTTTATATGAGAAAGTAAGGCCCCAACTTACCATCATCTTGGTGAATTCCGTATTCTCCTCCATCCTCTCGCCCTCTAGTTCCTCCACTAAATCTCATGGCATTACAAGCATTTCTTCTGTACATTCTGTGTCTGGGTCATGTGTGTTAACTAAAACTTTCCATAGGAGGGCCAGCAGCGTCTGCTGATTCTCAATAATTGTGTCCAGTTTCATAAGTAAACTGAGCCGGAAATCTGTAAGAGATTTATGATACTATAAGCATCTGTTTTGAAAGATCAAAATCATTGCTATTAACTCCTTGTAAACATTTGTATAGTAAACAGGTATAACAATTAAAACTAATTATGAAATAAAAAACTTGTTTTTTGTAAAATTTATTTGAAAAAAAAACTTACTGTCAGTGTAATTCTGTATTTTGTTACACCCTGGATGTCTTGATTCATTACTGGTATCTATAATGTTGCATTCAATGAGGATGGTTTTGGTATCAGACTTAGAGATGACACTGGTATACCTAAGAAAGGAAAATACAAAAATCCAATGTAGTCATGAACAGAGTAGACACATCAGTGAAAAAAGAACCCATTGTAAATATTGTTTACATGCACAAGTCTTGTACAGTATGTTTTATGACCTATAATTTAACTAATGTTTACAATGTTCAGAAATGTGTCTAAGCAACAGAAACTTATGCTTTCATGTCATAATCTTCCATTTCCAAACAAATTTTGGTGTTGACTCAATGTTCATGAAGTTAGTACTGAACACTAACATTTATAATGTCTACAAGATGACAAGACTATTATCAACTGAAATGACAGTCTGATGTGTATTGAACAAATGCTTTTAAATGCTGCAAAATGCAGTTTTTTGTATTGCCACACATTTACCCAACATTTTGTAACATAAAACAGTTATACTACCTTAGATTAGAATTAAATTCATGAATACAGTGTATAACTGACTTACTCATATTTAGAGAGTTGTAAATGAAATAAAAGATTATATTTAAGTCAAATCCCCAATCACACAAATGACATACACCCATCAATTTCCAGTGAAAGTAAGAACACCCATTTATCAAGTAGTAAATATGCTGCATAGCTGATGACATGTTATTCACATGTGCTGTGTTTATTAATTGCAAAAAGTTCATGTACATAAATATCACTGAAAACATGCAAATATTACATTATTTACAACTGTAATTCATGTCAGTAATTGTCAAAATTTAATTACCTTTAAGATGCATTTTATTTTTTCACATCTAAGTATATCAGCATATGTAGATATATGTTTTAACATAAATTAATTTAAATTTCAGTTGTGATTGATTTCTATTTGTATTACTTGCTATTTAAAAAAAAAAAGTTTTAGTCAAGAACGATAAATCTTACGCTCTTTACCCAAGAGTGCGTGATTCGAAATGTTAGCCTAACAGACGGATTTTACCACACAAACCTATACTATCTCGATATTTTTCTTTCCAAAAATGTACCAGTGTAACAATATAATTTACTTGATACGAGTCGGATAAAAGTCACAGAAATATGCCGAACAGTTAGGTCATTTCATAAGCTGAACATATTGGCCAATAGTTGACCCAATTTCTTTGTTTGAAAATGCGATTGAGGTCATGGAATAACACTGCCTCGCCTAGATCATAGATCGTAGCAGTATACATGTGCACAATGGTATCAACCAATTACATAACGTTATTTTTTTGCAACAAAAAATGTGATTATATGTTAACTATTTAAAGTTCATACCTTCGTAGTTCAAAAATAGCTGGAAACTGGATATTCGTCTCTGCAACAACTACCGTACCGGATAAGCTACACCTCGGATCGTAGATACGTAGAATATTGTCAACGCAAAGACATTATCACATGTTTGTGATTGAGAAAAAACCGACGAGTAAAATATTTGGCTGCAAAAGTTGCAACCCTCTTATATTTATTAGTTTTGAAAATAAAAATGAATAAACTACGAAACTACAATTGTTACCCTGACACTGAAAAGTTAACCACAACGTTACTACCACGTTGAAAACACGTTATATATTACCTTTATAAAATATATATATATATATATTTCTTGTTAATTTTATCAGGATCAATGCATATACATACCATTTGTAATTCACTATATTTTTTTTAGATCAGATTACTAATTTAGATCATGTTCATGTGTGACGTTGTATCAACGTTGCCAAAACGTTAATTTCCAACGTAACCAGAATACAACCAAACAGCAACGTTGTGAAAACGTTGTGTGTTAGCTGGGATGTTTAATGCCTTCTCATTTGTTTGTGTGAATAATACAAGTGGTATGCTTTATGCCTTCCCGTTATTTTGTGTGAATAGTATATATGTGTGTTTTAAGCCTTCTCATCTGTTTGTGTGGATATTGAAGTAAGTGTAAGAGATGTTTTCCCTCACGTCCATGATTGAAGTTAATAGAATTATAGCGTTCGTCATTACATTAGCGCGATTCTGCACATAATACAAGATGATCTTTTTAACAAGTTAACAGACAGTTTGTGGTGGATGGCAGAGCACGTGTGGTGGAAAGACTTCAAATGAGTAGAAATTTGAAGTACGCCCAGACTTTGTCACAATTATGAAAGTCGCAAGTTATAAAGTACAATACATGATAGTGGAGGAAGCGGATAAGTTGAGAGGCTTCAACTATCCAAAGTAGGTCAAAGTAGACACGCTGAAGCAGGCCCTTGTTGTTGTCATCAAAATAAGGTGTTGCTTTTTGTTTGTTTTTTTTGGAAGACATTCATTTTAACAGAATGGTCTTTTGTAGAAAAAGGCTTTCAAAAATATAAAGAAAGCGGAAAACCTAATAAAAATTAGGTATTAGAAGAAGTAAAGAAGATCAAGGAAACCTGGGCAAAAGAAAGAACGGAGAAGAAAAATAAAAAGCAAAAAGACGAGTTTAACAGACTTAACAGCAACTGGATGAAATCATAACAAAAAATGTAGAGCTCTGGGACATCATGATTGATGCCAGAAGAAGAAAAGAAGACGATGAAGAAAGAAATTATTGGGAAAACTAAGTAGCTGGTAGAACAAGTGGTGAATATAAAAGAAGAACTCAAAAGCCCTATTCAGGGCCACGCCTCGAAAATATTATTACTTGCCTAATTTTTTAAAATCCATTTTATAATTTGTGTAGATATTACTCTCTCTCTCTCTCTCTCTCTCTCTCTCTCTCTCTCTCTCTCTCTCTCTCTCTCTCTCTCTCTCTCTCTCTCTCTCTCTCTCTCTCTCTCTCTCTCTCTCTCTCTGACTGATTCGTATTTGCCTATTGCAATGACACGGGTGGCCTGACGTCATAGTACTACCTTGCTTGCTACAGTGTTATTAATGACCACGACCACTACCATGATGGTATGGTGTGGACATTTTAAGTCGCTTACTGCCGTGAGGCTGATACGACTGCTTACAGTTCCGGGCGTGGACTGCGGTCCCTTTAAGAGAGCACTTGGCCTTGGTGCTAGGCCTTTTACCTAGGTCAGAAACCCCAAAAAGACCTTATGAAGCGTATTGTAACAGAGCGTACCGGCTTTCCACCTCAACTCCCGCCTACCAAAGTCCCTAATATCTAAGTTCATCTAACTTTATCTCAGTTATGTGGATTATTGTGTCAAATTTAACCAGTTTTTCCTACGGGTGTCCCTATACCAATGATGTGTTAGCCACCTATTCAATTATTCAAATGTTCCAGAGTTGTGAATTTTGAATATATTTTGATGAGGTTGAATTTTGCGTACTTATATGGTTCTAAAAAAACATAAATCAATCTCTAGGTGTATGTCACCTAATTTTGACATTTATCACCGCTTTCACAATGTTTGGTTTTTAATTTTGACCGCCTTTCCAAAGGATCTCGTTTTAATCTTGGGTCTTTCAGGCCAAAGTGAAGATATAGGTTGTAGTCTTATTATCGAACAGTTGGCCGCGCGGCCCGGTCTGTCCATCGCTAATTGTTTGTCCGTTCAGTTCACTTTACCAGGTTACTTTTTGGTTTTTGTGTGCGTCCGGCTAATCCATCTATTCCGCTCCTGTGAGTTAGGGCTATCGGGTGGGAGATTCCTGATTTTCCCTTATCGGCCTTGACCATTTTGTCCTTGTCATGTTGGTATAGTGCTTGTAAGAGTCAGGATCCACCCAGGCTTGTGCTAGTATGAGTCCTAGCACCTGTTTTATGGTATGGACTAGGTATGGTGCTTGCAGTTATGTATATGTTTGTATGCGGGGATGGGTTATTAGGGTTCTGATATAGGCTTATTGAATCCCTTTATTTGATACTGATGATTTGTTCTTGTTGATGGTTTGTTGTGGGCATCTCTTTTGATGTTGGTTCCCCGCCTCCCTCCCATGAGGTCCTGAATCCTTTCTTCTTTATTCTTGCATTGTTGATTTAGTAATATTGGATGATTCAAAGGTTGTTGTCTCGTCGGTTTTGATTGGATGATAAAAGCCGAATTTTCAATCCTATTCTAGTTCAATTTTGTTTTCTATTTAGGTTTTATAATAAAATTTATGTTTTATGGTATTCCATTCTAATTATGTGCTTAGTTGTAGTATTATAGATGGTTATCAATACTAATTAGAGTATATATAGTTATTATAAGGAAAATTAAATACACATACAGTAAATGTATGTTATAAATAGTTATGATTAAATTGACTAAAGGTAAGGAGTAATAATTGCTAGGGTTCTTATTACAATGGATCTAAATTATTCTTTTTAGTTTTATATTTTATAATAAGTTTCATAAGTGATCATAAATCTCAGAATTAATGAATTTGTGACAAAGTGGGGATCGTTGGTCTAATGCTGAATTTCCTGCTTACGTCATTAGAATGCCATATTTGATTGGTTGTTGTAGATTAATTTTCAATCCTACTCTGGCCCGATATTGAATTTTCTGTATGGGGAAAGCGCGCCTAAATTTCGGCCAATCAAATGCAATCTTAGATTGAAGGCTTATTTATATTGTATTACCTAATTTGTAAGCTGGTTCAATATTTTACCCGGCACGGGGAAGGGAGAATTTTGTCTGGCGGGCGAAAATTAATGTCTAATTTTGTTTTCTATTAAAAGTTTTAGAGATCCTTTTTGTGGAGAGTTTATATTATTGAGCAGTATTAAGATACTGATTAGGGATATTGGTGTGGTTTTATAATATTGCCCAAGATAAATGTAGCTGAGCATGTATTTATTTACTTATAGACAAAGAAATTGTTGTAACTGATAGTTTTTTTTGGTTTAGTTAATTTGCTTTATAATTATTAAGAGAGGGTATATTTTATATTGTTAGGCATAGTAGAGAGTTATTTAGATAATAGTTAGAAATCAGTTTTAGTTAGATTCATTATATATTTACATTGTGTCTAAGAGAATAACGACAGTAAAATTTTAATGATACTGATAGTAATATTTATATTCGTGATTTAAGTAGATTTTACTTTACATTAGCCTTTTCTAAGTGTAGTGTCCATTATATGAAGTGAATCATCCAATATTATCCTTAAAGTCTGGGAGCTCAGAAAACACGTCCGCTCTGTTCAACTGCCTAACTAAAACTCCCACTACCGTGATGTCACCCAACCTGTTCCATTCTTTTTGGCGCTATACAGGCTCAGAATTTGCTAATACAAACTTCCCATTAAGGGCTATGGTGCCCCAGGCTATGGTTTTGGGTCTATATATCATGGAGCCATAGTGCCCCGGGCTGATTTACTTTTCTTGGCACCGTAAGGGCTATAGTTCTCCACCATACTACTGATAAGATGGTTTGCCTCCAGACATTTGTGCCAAAAGTGAACTCAAAGAGCAAACAAATACACAATATTGTAATTATTTTCAATTATTATACACCATTAGTGGAAAAATTCAGACGATAGCCTGAATTTAAAAAAAAACAAAACAACTGATAGGGCGATTTTACAAAATTGTGTTCGTCACCGTTTCCTAAAATAGAAATATAGACTGAAATATGTACTAGGTTAGGGTTAGTAATGAAAAGGACCTATTTTCACACTTTACAATACAAAGAGAAATTACATTAAAATAAATACACAAATTTAATTCGTGAAATAGAAATATTGATTGCAGCTGTTTACCAAAAGAAAACAACGTTATTGGTCTATTGGTTCATTTTGCAGGCTGCAATGGGGGGGGAGACTATTTTTTTTATATTTTTTTTTACATTTTATTTTAAAAAGAAATATTAAATGCTATGTAGAATAAGTGAAGACACATTCGCGAAATAGATATATTGACTAATACATACTGGGCACTTTTTGGGAATCGTGTCCATTTTTGGCGAAAAGGGTTTTTAATCTCAATAAAAAGTAACGGTCTTTTGCGCACTTTATACCCACCCGCTGTCGGGTAAAAAATTTGATCATAAAAGGTTAAATAGGTAGAAATCCAGTCTCGGTCACCGACTATTAACGAAGGTCGCTGGGAACGTTGCAAATTGACACGTTTAGTTTAAGAGTTAAATGTCTCCGACTAATTTATCGCCAGGTCAGAGTTTGGGATCCAAAGGGATTAATGCTGTCCTTTTGGGGCCGCCTGGATCAGGCAAAGGAACACAAGTACTTTACTTTTGTTTTATAAGATATGGCAACGTATTTGGGCCTGGTATTCGCACACTCACGTTCGTCAATTTATAAGTTTTAATCTGGTACGAACAAAATGAGGGTGTGCAAATGGACCTAAACAACCTTGACAACAGCAATTCTAATAAAACGATAGGATTCTGTAGTCGTACAGTGTAAGACCTCGACCTTGATATTTATGACTTGGGCGTCGAGGTCTTACTGCCCAAATAACTCTGTAACCCCTATGTCAATTAATATCGGAACGATAAGTAAAATTTTCACGAATATCACACTTGGCAGCCCATATCGGCACTTTTGTACAAAAAGTTATAATGGTCAGACTTTATTTTCTCTGATGTCTTTTTCTTAATATTCTCACACAAGCAAATTGATGCGTTTTCAAATTCCGTTGGCATACATTTAAGTTTGATGAAATGCAATGAAGCGGGGAATGTCAAAATCGGTTTAAAGGATTGACATGCACATAAAACGATACCGTATGTAAATTGATTTAGTCTTCAGCAATTATGAATTCTTGTTATTAGCTTGCCTTGGTATTCTTTACCTATTGAATTCCTCATTTGCATTACTTGGTACTCATTTTTATTAGTAAAAATTAAAAATTCTATTGAGAATACTTGCACACCATCTGCAAATTGAAACAAAGTGACATGGTTCATACCCCACTCCATTCCATATTAATTATCGTAACCCAGCAGCATGTTCAGCATTTAAGATACATTCCAGATATTTTCCATGTGTTTAATGAAGTACTTTACTCTTCATTTAATAACCATTTTAAGACGAAGCTATTATGTTGGATAGAATCTTGTCTCATTTGGTTGATTTGAAAGCTACTTTTACCAATGTGTCACATGGCAAAATATGTTACCTTGTCATCTTGTTGCTTGTTCTTGTCCAAGTTAAATAATAACTATCAATAAGGAATCTGTGTAACTTATTCCCTGCATGACAAATGGGAAGTACTAATAATGCAACAGAATCTTTTTTATTTAGTACTTAAACAGAGATTTTGTAATTGCCTGAATCTGTCAATATTTTTTTGAATTCTCACACATGAAGAACTGATATGCAGGAACTCCCACAAATTAGCTGAAAGTCCTGCATGTGAAAATATACTTGATGAAGTATATAATTTTTATATTGTATATGGGGGAGAAATTTGGAATTTCACTTTTAATGCAAAGATATTTAATGAGTGAATGAAGGTGATGATAGCACATAATCAGCACAGGGGCAGATTTTAAACCAACTTGTGTAAAATTTAAAGAAAAATATGGAATAGGACTGGGTGTTGTCGGTAGTTTACATCCTTCGCCAACAAATACAAGTACCTGTGGTCCAAGCAGTATTTTGCATGAAAAGGAAGTACAATGTAATATATTTTGTTGGTATTCATTCACAGTCCCCTGTCCAGATTTGTTCTAGATGAGATTTTCTTTGCATAAAGAAAATTGCTTTTTTCTTCTGTTTTGAAGATAACATTCTAATGTTTTTCTAGTAGTGAGACATGAAATTGGTAATGTTTCCAACGCATTGATGAAGTGTAAAACAAAGAGCCTGGTGGCTGAAATGAGTTAAATTGAGACACCATTAAATTGCCTAAAATGATGAATAAAACTCATTGACAACCAACATGTAGTCTTTTTCAAAGCATTTTTGTTTTCTTGTCATCGATGAGAATTGCATATCAATATAAAATAATTTTATATTTAATCTATCTGTATTCTGCATAATGAATGTGACAAACTATATGGTTGGTGCTTCAATTATTTTATTTAAACTATTATAGAAGTCCTCTAAATTTATTGAAAGATGTAAAGCTCTGAGCCTTCAGACAGCAGTGCTGACAGATGACTAAATATATATAAGATCAGGTTGAAATTCAATTAATAACAATTTAATAACAATAATCAGATGACTCAAATTTCTAATAACACTTATGCTCAATCCTTTAATGCAGTGAGAATGATTTCCACCTGTTCTTGTATTTCTACTCCTCTGTTGTATACTTTCAATTTTATTTCTCCCAATTCCTTCTCTTCCTCCCTAACATTTCTCCAAATTCCTACACCTCCTCAACTTTTCTGGACTCCTTGTCCACCTTCACTTTCTCCCCCATGATTACACTTCAGTCGACTTCGACTGTTTCAGCTACAGTCTCAGTTCCGTCTCCAACTCTTGAAAACATGGAACCCAATGGAACTGGAAGTTCTGTCCCCTAAAAAGCTTTTGAGTGAAAACACATGGATGGTACAATCTTTTTCCTTTGCTTTTTCATCTCACACTACTCACAGCTTATCATTAGACAGTAACTATTAAATTTTTTCGGTCATGTATTTGTTCACATTGAGATACATATACATTATTGTATGGTAAAACAAATGTCAATAACTTCTTATACATGCATCAGTAAATTATGTTACATCAGGACATATTCTAAATTCTTAAACAAAATCACAATAAAAGGATGCATTTCTTTATCTTACAACTTTTACAAAGGACACACATATTCAAATATCCATGCTCTGATACATGCATAGATCCAAAGTAACTAATCTTATATACTTTAACCATGTTTCCAAATTTACAAGTCATGCATTTGTAAAATCTAACATAACATTAATAAATGCACTGGTGTGCTATGAAGTTACCTAATAGATAATTACAAAATTAATTCTGGCCACAAGCTACATAATTCCGCCTTGCATCTAATAATTCTCTATGTAAGTCTCAAGCCTATTTCTCAAATATAAATGTAAATAAAACTCTTCAAAGGTAATTCTGCATACTAAACAAGTGTACATACTACAGAAAATTAGTTATGATATCTTAATATTCTGCAAAAATCGGGCAAATAACTTACTGACTTTTTCTAAGCTTTGTCTTTCCTTAGACTCTACCTTCTAAGTTTTGCTGCCAAATTACAAGTGGCTTCTTTCTTTAAGTAAACCCTATTGATCTACAATTCTTCCAGGCAAATACTAAATTACTCTTACAGTTTGGGAAGGTACAATTTGGGGCTGAGATGTAATCATGCCCTCTATCAATTTTGATTGGATATTGCTGTGGATAAACCCAATCAAACTTGGTGGACAATGTCCCTCTTGATGCCTGTCACCTTGTGGACTTTCCTTTTGATCCTTGAACTAACCTTTAAGGTATAGGTGTTAGAATGGCAAGCCTTTGTTAAGTGAAGTAACCAGTCACAAGTTTCCAGTCTGGCTGGTATGTCAACATACATAAAAAGGCACCACTTACATTCCAAACAAGGAAAGACCATCAAGTTTATATGTGTATGGATATGTCTCATATTGCAGGCTGTGTATTGTGAATGGTATCAATATGTAGAACAGGTGTTCCACCCCAAACTTCAACCCCGATATTTATGTCTTGGTTGTTTCGTTGACCTACATTCCATTGGCTGGAAAGCGATTTAAGCCAGGAATACTGAAAGTGGATGAAATCAAAATATACTTCTTTAATGAAACAAATCAAAATATATTAATATTTAAGAGTTTAGATAACTTTGTTTCGTTTAAGATTCATTTTGTTTTAACCAATTTTGACATTTCCTCACTGTAGAATTATTTTATATCAGAGTTTATTCCTGCCTTTTACAATTTAATAGCTTAAAAAATGCAGAGATGTTTCTGCTGTGAAAGACTTTGGTGATTCTGATTGTTTTTAAGAAGTTTGCACCAATGTTTCCAAACAATTTAGCCAATTATAACTCTACACATACAAAAATTAAAATCCTGAAAAGTTTTTAAGAAAATTAATACCATGCTTTACATTATAACATAAATATTTCCTGCCAGTGAGTTTGAACTCTCGACCTTGTGTTTCAAGGTCAAGTGTGCATATCATACTTTACCCAATCTGCTGCAGTTACTAACTGCAAAGTAGTATACCCAGGGATCTCCCTAGGATTTTAAAACTGGGAGTTCAGGACTCCTAATTTGGTTAAAGTATGAGTCCCACCAGCAAAAGTTGCAGTCCCCACTAAGCTAGTAATCACAATATTCACTATCTACTATATACCAATAAAATTTTCAATTACTTAAGAGTCAAATCAGTTCATAACCTGTCATTTACATGTATTAGTGACAAACAGGTCTAGATAATATATGCAAAGTTCCTAAACTTTCATCTCAATTGATTGCACATATACTCATGTATATCTTCAGTCTAAGTATTTCTACAGGTATTTTTCCCAAACAGGCTAATATGTGCCAAAGTAACTCCTATACATAAGAATGGATATCTTTCTGATTAACTATATAGCTATATCAGTTTTATTAACACTGTCAAACATATTAGAAAGACATGTTTGTAATGAACTTAGAAACTGCATGGAATTATTTAATTTACTATGTTCATGACAATCTGGATTCTGTGAAGGACATTCATGACATATAACACTAACTATAATGGTTGCTGATTGGTTAACAGCAAAAAATCAAGGTAAAGGTAGGCACAAAGGCTTTTGATCATATGAATCACAAAATCATGTTAGAAAAGCTCAGCTTACACCAAGTTAACCATGAAAGCTTATGTTGGTTTCAAACTTATTTTGAAGGTAGACAAGAAGTTTCTATTTTTAATAAACTTTTAGATAAGAAACTGATAAAGTCAGGAGATCCAAGGATAAATTCTTGGACCATTACTCTTTCTGCTGTAATTCAGTGGTTTACCATATCACATTTAGCTGTCCACCACCACCATGTTTTGCATATTTCATGATATTATTATATGTTGGATCATCATATTATATAAGGATTTTGTGAAAATAAATTGCTGGCGTAAACAATGGTATGAAGATAAATGCAGCCAAATCAAAAGCCATGATGCATCAAGCAAGATTGAAAGAGGAGAAATATTATTTCAAAGTAATGATAAAATAAATGGATATACAACAGTCTGTAAATGAAAAACTACTTGGCATCATTATATCTTGTACTGGAAAATACAAATTGATAGGTCATTAAAACTGATTTATCTCTTGAACAGAATAAAATCTTAAGAACATTGAAAGATATTCTACAGTGCATATATCATGCCACACAAAGTATAGTTGTAATATTTTTGTTCTATCTGTGGTAATAATTGTACAGAATATTAGGAAACATTACTGAAATTTTAGGAGCCAAACTATGGAATTCTACATCACCTTATATAAAGTCAGCTGACTCATGCTAAGCTATCAGACAGCTTCTTAGTCAACATCTACAGAATCAGTCATTTGTATGATTGTGTTTAATTCAGTTCTATTTTTTACTGTAGGTACTCAACCTTAAAGCCTTGTGTATATTTAATGTAGGAGTAGATCAATTGTCTTGTTTGTAATAACATTTGCTGTCTAAATACACATCATATAAATTTTTGTTACACACACACACACACACACACACACACACACACACACACACACACACACACACACATATATATATATAAAAGGTATAGAGGTTACAAAATTTTACATCTCAGATTCTACAGGAATATAAGCTTTAAAGTTTTGATGTTTCAATTAGTTAACTTAAACTTGATCCTGATGCTAAAAGTATTTTATATTGAACTTGAAATTGATAAGCCATATTGCTATATGTTTTTTTATATAAAATTTGTGTAATATGTAAACTGCAAATTATATCTAAAATAATTGTTTTAGTAGTCTTTATAGGTTATTTGGTGACTAATAAAAAAAATTCAAAGAATTATTTAAATATGTCAGCTGCAAAATGATGATTTGTGCATGCTATCCTTTTCTAGTCATCTTGGTTTCTATGTTTTAAGGCAATTATCCAGTAAAATTCCTTCTCTTTGATGGTTTTGGAACTCTGTTGCAATGAGTGTTATATCACTGAATATTTGGCCAGAGGTCGAGAAGTGTTCTGCCACTGGACTTCAGTAGAGCTTGTTTGTTATCTATTCAGATTCTGTAATAACCAGTATGTTAATTTAAGTTCTTCCTTCCTATGAAATCTTTCCATTTTTGTGAATTATAGCATCTTCATTCTTCATTACATAACATGAATATCAATGAGGGTAAGAAATGTACACAGCAGCTGAAACTATTTTATTGCTTATTCCAGGCTCCTATGTTGGCTAAAGAATACAAGGTCTGCCACCTCTCAACAGGTAAGATATATTTACCAACAAAGCAGGGATAGATAAGTATATGATACTTTTTCTTGGTTTGATATTGTGATATCAAAAAGGTATCATAAAAAAAATTGGGTTTTTTGTTTTATTTTAGAAGTAAAATAAATTTTGTATATGTCCATAATTTACCATGACTCCATGACTGTCATTGAAGTACAGAATAACTTAAGATAAAATGAAAGTCATGTGATAAAAGTAATAAAATATAAGAAAAAATTGTCATAAAACTATTTAGTTTTAGGAAAATGTTATCAAGTGTTTCTTTTAATAGCAGCAATTACTTGTCCTGTCGCTATTGCGTAGCTAACCTATTTTTGTGCAGAAAACTCACTTGTTAGATGTGAATGCATAGTCCTACAGAGTGGAGAAAAAGAATGTTCTATTGTACTTAACTCTCTTATTTTGCACATATATATTGTATGCAGAAGTTGTTACCAAAGAAATTATATCTTTAGGAACTCGTGGTCTTTTGCAGTTTTTAATTAGTCTTGATATTACAATGGTCTGTTCTGTTTTCTAAGATATATCAAACACACATTACATATTCACTATTCACTGTGTAGGGACCTAGAGAAATAACAGACCCTGCCTCTTATTGAGGACATCATTTTCCTTGAATATATAAAATTCTGTGGATAAGTCATTGTATTAAAAAGAAAATAACAATAGGCCCTGCCTAACCTTGTGGGCATGTTTCCCCTGTCTTTAAATTTTCATTGTATTCTTTTTGTTTGCCCATTCTGCACATTGACATTGCATGTGTATTTGAATGTTGCATTAGTAAACATGTTTACAGGTGAATTACCTTGTTTATCATGTGGTATATGAGAAAGCTTGTAAGTAGCTTCTTGTGGGTCGCTGGTTCTTTCCAAGGTTTTCTCAGGGGTGTTGTTCACATTATGGCACATGGATAATGTTTTATTGTCCTCGTTTATAAGCTGCAGCAGTATGACTGAGTAATAGTGGATATCTACTACATTGATTGAACTACAGTACATGATTAAGACTGCTCTATTGAAACTGTACATAATGTCATTTAATATTCAAAGATTCATCCACTTGAATGCATTCACATGCATGCATTGCAAGAGATAAAAGTTTGCAAGCAAAAACTGCTGAGATTATTTAATAATTCACAAATTATACAAGTTTAAATTGTTTGCTTAACATGTTCCCATACAAAGAAATGCACATAGTGATATCCAATATACAACTTCTCCTAGTCCAGCCTGATTAGTACTTGTGACTAACAATCCAGTGGCCTTTGTGGTTAGAGCATCTGTGTTAGATGTGGGAGTTTGTGGGTTCAAACACCAGCAGAGTCATACCAAAAACTTACAAAGCTGGTACTAGCAGCTGCTTTGCTTGGCTCTTTAAGAGATTATTATTAGGACTGGTCGCCCTGGTGTCAGGATAATGTGACTGGGTATGACTATGATGCTACATGTTTTTGACATGATGCGCCAGTACAAGTAGCTTCTTGTGGGTCGATGGCACACTGCAGACATCTTAGTGATGATATAACAGACCTGTTTACCCGACCGTATTTGACCGTATTTGTACGGAATAAAGCCCATCTGTACGGTCATATAGTCATTGAACTGAAAATACGATTTGAGGTTGCATTTATTTATTATTTTTTTAAAACTAATTTTTTAAGGTCGTTTTTTTTCTGTTTTGTTGTATCGTCTCTTCGGTCCGCATCCGCGTCCGCATTTTGTGCCACGTCACTTATTTTGACATTCTCAACATCCGGCTGTTTAAACAAAGGAAAATGCCGCCGACAAGAAAGTTTCAGCACGAAACTGATGATGAAAATGGAACGTCTAACACAGAAAGCAGCATTTTCTACCAGTTTATTCTACTCTGTGGCTATGCCTTAAACCATCGTCAAAAGGAGAACATTTTGTGCATTGCACTGTTTGCAACTTAGACTTTTCCTGTGCACATGGTGGAAGGAATGACTGTTCACGGCATGTGGAATCGGAAAATCATACAAAATTGAAATCATTAGTGAATGGAAATAGAAAAATTTTGTCAATGATGAAAGGAAAGGAAGTCAGTGATCAAAACATACTTCAAAAACAAATTACACGTGCTGAGGCGATTCTATGTGAGTTGATCGCAAATATGAATTTGTCATTGAGTACAGCTGACAAGTTAACGGAAGCAATGAAAAATAATTTATTAACCTTATTTCCATTCTAGTAAATATTGACAAAGACGATACTAGATTTTATCAGATAAATAAGATTGCCTTCACTTATCTAGATAAACTTATTATTTTCTAAGTGGATGGGTGGTAACAATGTCTGTCATAATGTTTTAAAACAAGTCGTCCTTAACCATGTAAATTAGAGAATTGGCTTTAATTAAAATGTTATGGATATGTGTGAAGCTGAGAAAACAGAATTTCTAGAGAAAGTAACGGAGGTAAACAACAATAAATTTGGTTATGTTGTGGTATTTTTTTGTGGTTTTTATCACTATAATATGAACAGGATGTTTAAGTCAGTGGTGTTCAATTTCTGCATATTTGTGCCTTGAAACACAGATTTAACTGAATACCAGCGTCTTTGCAAACTAAGAGTTATTTACACAATATTGTATAGTCATTATGTCGTGTAATACAACATAATGATAATTATAGTATATTGATAGTATCTACTATTTGTGTGCTGAAAATACTGACTGCGGTCTGAAAATACTGACAGGCATTGCTTAAAATACTGACAGGAAAATTTATGGGTAAACAGGTCTGATATAACTGGAAAATTGTTAAAGTTATTTTAAAAATCCAAATCATGCACACAGTACTTTGCAATCCAAATCAACATGCTAGTGCAACACGTTTTCTTAGGAACTACATTGAAATCATTAGTACAGTCTGACAGAGAAAATGGATGAGTATCTATTTCTCCTGTTTCAAAGTACAAGTCCCTATGATCATGAGTGCTTAACAACTTTTTATACAGATGAGAAGTCTTACTTTGCATTAAAGAAATAAGCCATATAATGACCAATGAAAAACATTGCTGATCTTGGTCTTTGTTTCATCATCTTCTTTGAATTTGATCATAAAACTGCTTTAAATATACCTGATAATCTAGTCCTGAAAATGTTATTTGTGGACTACCATGAGCTCATTACAACAAAGAGATAACATAACAAAAGGCCTAAAGCTAACTAGAACTATGAGAAGTCTCGTCGGTTAAGAGGCACAATTGGTTTGACTTTATTGACCTTGTATTTTAATTTGGAACGATACTTTATTTCTCGAATGGAATCTTCTTAAAATAGGTGTAAGGTTTTGCCCCACCTGCATGCAGGAATTGCCACCCTGCTTCAAAAAAATCTCGACCGAGGACAACGGAATTTTAAGAAAACAGTTTTATTCAGCATAGTGACATTTGATCTCTCGACGGACGACCTGAAATTACAATTGGCAACGTGTTAAAGCTCAATGAAATTCCAGCAAAATTACTACAACAAGTTAAAAAATCAGGCATTGATATCCAAGGTTTCGACCAGCACTGTGACTTCATCAGTTGGAAATCTAAAATCTGGAGGGTATCAAATGGACTTTCAACACAGTTAGATTCGAGATGTGATCTTGAACAAAAATGTAGACATAGGAAATTGAAATTTCAAGTTCACGATGCACAAGTATCAACATCTGAAATACTAAAATCTCTACTTTATATGATGGAACGTTAAGGATACGTAGTTTTTATTTAAACGTGAAATTTAATTCTCATTATAAAATATGACATTTTTTTTCACATTGGCAAAGTTCTCATTAGGAAACTCGCTATGGCGCCTGCTTGGGTTTATGGTTTCAGAGTCTGCGCGATTGTGAGCAGTTGGAAAATACAAAAATTTAGCTAGGTAAATACAGGTCTAGAGCGAAGATAATGGTACTAAAAGCGATTTTCCTGCAATTTTTCATGAACTGTTTTGCGCCTAAAACCTCGGGCACCACTGGAGGCTGTTCTCGACCCCCCTACGTTAATTGGCTGTTATGTTATCCACATCAAATGAAACTAGAAAGCAAGGTCTACATTGTAGTATGGAGATCATTATAAAAGAAAAGCTTGTCAACAGTAGAAGTCAGCTGGAAATGCATTTAAGACCACTTACAGTACCCTAATGGAAACTTACTAAAAGTGATTTACAGAATGTCTTCAAAATGCTTTTCTCAAAGTTACAAATTGCTTAATGTTTACAGGTCTCTAACACTTTATATAGAAGACTTTGATATTAAAAAATCATTTATTTGTTTACATTTGAGTAATTTTTTAATCAGCCTTAATTCTATTTCCCATATTCTGTTTGGTCATTAATGGAGAGCCAAATGGCAAATTTCAGTTTCATCGTTTTTTGGGACTAACGTTTCATTTATCTTGGAGGGGGGGGGGTAAATATGTCGCATGTCCCAAAATAACGTGAGATATGCCTTTGCCATCTTCAATAGAATTCGAAACAATATTTTTATCATAATAGATTTTGAGACAGAATGCAAAAATAAAAACGTATGAGTTCATCAGAACAAGTTTACATATAACCCATTAATAAAACAGTAAGCCTTTTTTTTACTGCATCAGTGGGTGCAGAAATCAATGTAACAACTTTTCTGTAGGTTATTTTAATCTTTAAAGCTGGGGTTCTGAATGATACAGTAATTTTTATTGATTCATGCCTTTTATAATAATTTTCAAATCTTAACATATTCCATCAGCATTATCTTTCTAACACGATGAAAGCTAAAAACAACCATTGCAAATCCCACTCAAGTAGACATTTAGTTTTTTACACTTACCGCCATACTAATCACATTTGAACTATCCAGTTTCACTGAAACCTTATCAACAGTTTTGTTTGATAAAATTCACTGAAATCCTCAATCGAATATTTGATTTCCATAAACCACATGAGAACAACTTGTCTTAAATTTGTCAAATGGCATTTTGAAAGCATTCTCTGAATGGTGTCGCAGCTTACCGAAGGTAAGAAAAATTGCATTATGCAACTACAGAAACTTAAAACACATAACATGATCATGCTGAAACAGCTGCCAGAGTCGTTATAGTTTAAGAATTGTGATTTTGGAACATGCATGACAACAAAATAAACATCGGCCAGAGACTTATTGATGACATTATTAGGCTTGATAAAAATGTAATAAGTCTTTTACCAGCAAAGTGGACTGAGTAAATTCAAATACAATTCATGACAATTACAAATTATTGGATATAAATTGAATCACTGTCCACAGTGAGATGTAAATTAAAACAAATGAATGGTTTCATATGACAAACACCAAAACACAAGCATTGAATTATGCCTCAGTCTCCATTGATGCTTGAATCGATATGCCATTATAGTCATCCCTGTATATTATCAAACTAGGGCCAACTAAAAACAAACTATTTCAAATGCCATTTCCGTTTGAATGTGAAGTAAACCTATCGATTTCAACTGACTAACAAAGATTAAAAAAACCTTTAATAAAATCTGGGAAAGGGGTTACCCATTAGTGGATCACTGACCATTAATCTGTTTTAAGTAAACTGTGACACGAATGAATATGTAGGCTATGTAAAATCGTTGTCAATGTCATGCGTTTTCAAATGGTATTCATGTATGCAGCTAACCGGCAGGGAGACTATTTGTTTACAATGGGGTATTTCATACCTTCCCGTTGGATGGAAAGAATATTCAGGTAGGAATGGTCTACATTCACCTACAATGCAAAATATGGATACAATGAACATTTGAAATTAATCTAGTTGTTAACACACATACGGTGCTAAATATAATAAAACTTTTAAATACACATAGTGGCAATTATTCAATTTCATTGCTTTGCTTTATTTGTACATGCAAAATTAGAAGCAAATGAATATAAAGCTTATCAAAAAATATATAAATGAAGTATAAGTTTATATATATATCAATATTGATCTAAATTTACTATATACAATACGTTTTTCACTTTAAATCAACAGACGATAAATTTTATGCCATTTACTCACATCAGGCATAATTTAACTATTATAATCATCATGAAATTCAGAATGTTTTTGCACTTTTTATGTTAGAATTTATTTGTTATTGAAATCATTGCAATTAGATGGGGGCAATTATTTTATCAAACACCATGACATGTTTCGACCATGATCACTGTCGCCAAAATGTAATATGAAATTGTATCAATGACTGCATGTTTTGATAGTAAATTTAAAACTGAAAATAAATATCTGGGTTAACTCATGAACCAAGAAATATAAAGTTTTAATTAATCAAGAATTTCACTGATTAACATGATTAGCAAAACTGCAAAAATAACTAAGGATAATCATTAATTGAGTTTCACTTTTACAAATGGCAAAAAATTATGTTCTCAAGGCTGCATTCATGATTGCTCAATTTGTAATCGAATGGTAAAATAAATTGAAAAGGTAAACTTGTAAATATTATCAAAGCAATGGCAAATTACTAACATGATTGATGCAAAGAGTTCAACAATTAAAGAAAATCATTGCATTGAATAATCATCCAAGGTGCTTAAGTAGTGAATTTTTTTCTTATCGAAATTAAAAAACAGTATTAAGAATACAAAAAAAACATTTCATGTACTAATAAGCATATTACTTTCGTTTCACAATTTTAGCGAATGTAAAAAAATGAAAATTTTCATTTTTATAATTAACATTTTAATCCATTAAATACAAAAGCAATCAATATCATGCTTGTAGTACATGGTTTATTATCAATATAAAGCTTGTATGAAAAGTCAAGAATTTTTATTGTAAAGAATTTGAATTAAATAAATAATTTGATACAAAAAATCTAGTTTAAACAGGCAATTAACTTTTATCCGTTTAACTATTTAAATTTTCCAAAAATGAAATTTGAATCATTATCACAAGCTTTGGTCAATTTTTCTATGTACTTATGGCATGAAACATATTTTCTGAAAATGGTAAAATTTTCTATTATACTTGGAATGAACAGTTGTTATAATTAACAAGGGTTAAATATGTTTGGCCTAATCATAATGAAATTTTTATAATTTTCTATTGTAACTTGACATGAATCATTAGCAAGCATATTTTATGTACTTGGCATGAATCATATCAAGCTCAAAATAATTTTAAAATACTTAATGAATACATTTATCATGCTATAAAATCTGGTAATTAATATGAACACATTGCAACGTTATATCATTTTCAACTCATTGGGTAATTTTCATGACAACAAACACATAGTTTACATTCATTAAAAAGGGTCAAACTTTTGAACTATAATGGTACTTGGCATGAATCAAAATCAAGCTTTGTATTGGTTGCAAATGTGATTGGATATGATATCCATACAATGCTTAGGCTAAATTTAAAATTGTACATAAGTAATCATTATCAATTTTCAAAAATAATTGTACTTGTATGAATTTATCTTTTGGGTAATTTTTCTATTGTATTGGCATAAAATCATTATCAAGTTTTGGTAATTTTATATTGAATTTTCCATGAATAATTATCAAGCTTTGGTCAAGTCATTCTATAATAAAGGCATGAATCAATTATCAAGCATTGGTCAATTTTCTATGGTACTTGACATAAATCATTATCAAGCTTGGGTAATTTTCTAAGGGGGGGGGAGGCAAGAACCATTATCAAAAACACTTTTTGTCAACTATGGCATGAATCATAATATTTAAGTTGCCATAAAAAAAAATTTTGTTGAACCTTATTGCCTTGAAGTCATGGCAAAATAACTTAAAATAACATTAATTCTGCTGTTACAGAAAAAACAATTTCTTCGTTATAATATTGTTTCCCTTACAAACCCTATGAAAAAAATTCATTAACTTACCATGAATATTATGAAGTTCAGACAAATTCTTTGTGATATTTGCACTTTCTTCATTGAATGAATATGTTTCCAAAAACTGTGACTAAAAAATTTGTCCTGTTCATATTTTTTATAAGAATTCAATAAATATTGAATTTCTTGAATGAAATTTGGCCAAATTCTTCATGTTAATACATTCTAAATACTAAAAATTTAAATTGATATATTTTTAATAAGCAAATAGTATCCAATCAGCCAAACACTAAATAAATAAAGTAAATCTCTTTTTGAATTTAATTATTTATAGCAAATAAATTTTTTTCACTTCTTAGCTGTATGCCAATTTACAAGGTCCATAGAGCATTGCATTCATATCACTCAATGCACTGTAAAATATGAATAAATTAAACTCCATCAGAATATTGCAACAGTCTTATATGGTCTGTGATAGAAGAACACTTTACAACAATTGAACAGTAACAAATTTATGGACATTTCAAATTATCTGAATGCAAAATTATTTTAATTGTAATAACAAAACAAAATTCCATCACTTAAAATACTTAAAATTTGCTATGTTCCACGCTTCTATGGCTGTAATTTAGCCGACTAACAACATTTGGCCATGTACATAAAATCTAGGCTGTGCTAATGTTTAAGTAACATTTTTATTGTTCAAGCTAAATTTTTTAAATGTTAACATTACACTGCAATACCATGTTCCGTTATAATTTTATTGCTGTCAAATAATCTAACAACAGGTTAGGGAAAAATTGCTTAAATATACTGCTAATGTCTAACAACACAAAATTATGCTTTAGGCTGTATAATGCAACAACATTGGCCATTGTAAGTATGGATAATGTGAATGTGTATATCAATATTAATTCATGTTTATACATTCTAGGATAAGTATTTTTTTTTAATAACATTTTAGCTATTTCAAAATTCAATTCACTGTAGATGTCTAACAATATTTTCATGAATATAAAATGCTTCAAATGTGATTTAAAACAACATTTGCCATGTTACATGTATGTTTCTACAGGAATGTGAAATTACTTTCCTAATGGCTATGTTCAATTTCAATAATGTCATTTATAACTACAATTTATGCAAAATTTTAATATGTTCATCATCATCTGTGGATAATGTTTAATTTTAAAACATTAATTTGGCTATGTCATTATGCATCTATGCTGTGATAAGTACTAATCAAAATGCCAAGTTGTAATTTCAAGGATTAGATAATGTCTAACAAATTAGGCTATTTCAAAAGTCTAGGCTTGATAATGTCTTTTAAACATTACTATCCTTTACAGGTGGCTATCAATGCATTCTAGGATAACATGCTATCAGTCTAACACATTTGGCATGTTTATGGCTTTGCTTTATTATGTGCCAAATGTCTAACAACATTGGCAATGACTTCAGCTACTATTATATTGAGTGATAATTCTAACTGTTTATGGCATAAGTTTGACAGCCATAAAGTTAGTTGTTTATGTACAAAATTAATTAATTTGGAAATATACTATAAATATTATATTTGAATTGCTTTTAAATATAGCATATGGCAATGTTGATTTACACTACAATACATTTAATTAACACCTTTTGCAAATTCATTGATGGAATTCTACTATGCATGCATTGTACAATCAATTTGGCAGTATTGAAATTTATATTTGCAATTTTATCAATTAACATCATTTGTCATAAATGTCATACATATTAATGGCTACCATAGTTATATGCTAATAAAATTTGCAATGAATGCTAATGCATGTTATCAATGTACAATTCATAAACAAAGTTTGAAAATGTTACAATGCAATGTAAAAAACTATCTATTTGATTTTGAAGTTACAATGAATTAATATAATTAAAATCATTTTGACTTTGGCACATGTTAAGCCAGAAAGCAATGTAAAGTTATAAATCATTTAATAAGTGTTGAATGTCAAACAATTTTGCAATGAAAATGTTAACAATTGAAGACATTCCAAATTGAATGTATACAAATGCAATGCTAAAAATGTAAACCGACAATTGGTTATGTTGTAAATTATATGAACATTGTTATAATTACTAAAAAAACAATCATTACAGGACCTGTTTAGAATGTTAACAATTCAATAAAATGTTTAACTATTTCAAAGTTATGTTGAATTTTACAATGCATTAAATAACATAAATATCATTATACAGTGTTATATCATTTACAATATGCAAAGTAATTAATTTAACATCATGACAGAAGTATGTTGTTTAATGCAATTTAAATGTTACTTCACATCAATTTGACATTTTTGAATGAATACATTCAATTAAACTTTGGGGAATTTATAATTTGAACAGTGTTATGTAAACAATACATGTGCAATTGAAAGTTAACACATTTGACATCTGTTGAATGTTACAATGCAATGAAAATTAACTCAAATTTGGCACTGAATCAATATAATTACATAAATGCAATGTAAATTTAACACATTTTCAGTTTTTGAAACCCCAATGCATCTAAAAAAAATCATATTGTACAGTGTTAATGTTACCAATCAATGTCAAATGTTAAAATTTAACAGTATTTAGACTGTTTTACAATTTTAAATGTTAACATCAATTTAATGTCAACCTAAATGCACAATTTAAATGTAAATATTAACAACACATTCAGAATTATAATATTTAAACAATTATAAATTCATTAACACATTTGCCATTATGAATGTTCAATGCTAATTCAACATGAACATCAATACAATTTTTCATTGCATCAAAATTGGAATAAACAAAGTTTACAATTTAAATTGGTTAATTTTACATTTGGCAGTGTCTTCAAAAATTATTACAATAAATGTAAATTTAACGGTCATTATGCAAATGAAATTGCATGCATACAATTTGCATAAAATCGGTAAATTTGACATCAATTTGGACACTTAAAATGAATATAAATGTCATTGTTAAACATTTGAAATTCATCAAATTTTATAATTTTAAGAATATTCTGAATGCGTTATTTAAATGCAAGTATTAAGAGTTAAATCATTTGGCAGTTTCCAGGAATTCAAATGCAATGGTAAATGTTAAAATCATTTGGCAGAATGATTAATTTTTAATGCAATGTAAATTCATTTGTAACTCATTTGGCATTATATTGAATACTTCAAAAAAAAATTATGTTAAATTCGTATTCAAGTGCATGCATACAATGCATTTCTAATGTTTACATACCATGATAATATTATGTAAAGGCATCACTATGTACAACAATCAATGTTTTCAAACATGCTGGAAAATGTATAATGTCTAACATTTATCAAATACCATATGATTTCCGTCACTATATCCTGTCAGATTATAATTATTTTACATCAACAAAACATTGCATATTGATTGCAGTTAATATAAAGGTGCTTAATATCAAAATGAAATTACATGTGAAATAAAACTAATATATTGAATGATTTACTGTAAATGTAAACTTACATGAACTGCAATATTGTTCTTATGCCGACTTTGTTGCCATAATTTCAAAACATTTTTCCTGATCTGCCTCATAAGACACTTGTAAAATCATTTTCATCTGATATTGACGTAGGGTTGCAATAAAAAAATCATCAAATTTATTTGGTTTGAGATTATAGCTCTGGGTATCATTTTAACAAAAGAAAATAATGTTTTAAGAATTCACTTGACCATAAATTAAATTTGAACCTCGTTTTTAAATGGCCATCTCATGTAAAACTTAATTGCATGTTATAAAATAACAAATATGCTTAATTGATAATACAAAATGAAAGAAACTAATAAAGGTCATTATTTATTTGTTATATCATCATTAGCAATTATTAAATGGCAAAAATATATGAAACTAATCACATGCACAATGTATAATTCATACTTTGCATTATAACTAATCCAAATAATGTACATGACCATATTCAAATGTGAATTGCAAAATCATAAGCATGTCTCAAGATTGAGGTATTTAATTGATTGTTAAACTGGTAATGAAAAATTGCTCAAAAAACACATATTAAGATTTGAGAGAGAAACATCAACTATAATATTAAGTAATCCATTCATTATAACATTTTAGGTGCAAAAAAAATTTGCACTAATATCAAAGGTTAATATAAATTACAGTAAAATATGCAAATAAAGATTGCTAAAAGTTATATGACAGTTTTAAAAATAACATGTACAATTTTTCACTTGTATGAAAATCTGTTATACATTGAAATTGACTAATATGTGAACCATTTAGATACCAGCCCTTATAAACATATATATTACTAAATATATACATTTAAATAATATATATCACATTGAATTTTATAGATATATATTATATACAATTAGCCAATTTTATATATGCAGTTTACCATATATCTGAAAATAAATATATATATATGCCAATTATATATATATATACATATATATATGGATCATAATATATATATATATATATATAAAATAGATGCAATAAACTGACGACGAACAGTACGAAACTAGTAACTAACTAGCCTAAGCGCTTTCGACTCTTAATGATTTTTTCAAAGGCAAATACAAAACATAGTTACGACAAACAAATAAACACAAAAACGTTGCGTTTGTAAACCTCTACATTCTATCTTCACATGTGCTAAAACTATATAAATACAACCAGCTTGTATAGACTAGTTGCGGAAACTGAAAACGTTGTGTATAATCCCTAAAAGTCTACAAGCCAAAGCGACATCTTTTTTTTTACTTTGTGTACATTTATGTAACGCAGATTATATCCCGGATATTTGGTTCTATACCGGTTATTCTTATAGTAAAATTGAAGGATAATAAGAAGATTTAGAAAATGTTAAATTCTACTAGTGCATAGTTTTCATTTTCTAGTCTTCTTGGTTTAGACCGCTTGGTTTCAATGTTCTAAGGCGGCGTATCCAGTATGATTCCTTTTCCTTCCTGGTTTCGGAACTCCAGCTGTGGTTGTTGGCAATAGCGATAAGTATTATATCACTGAAAGTGTGGCCAGGGGGAGAAGTGTTCTGCGACCGGGCTTCTCTGTACAGCTTTTTTTTGTCATCCAATCAGATCTATGAAGGTTTATCCTTATGTGTAGCTTTTCAGTTTCTCCCACGTACTGAAGGCCACAGATCTTACATGTGATGAGATAAATCACATTCTCTGTTTTGCACGTTTTGTTTGGACCATGTATGTTTAGTTTTTCTTTAGTCACTGTGCTAGTGAATGTCTTGGTCTCTATCATATGTTGACAGGTTTTGCATCTTTTATCGCCACAGGGTCCAGATTGACTAGGTTGGTTTTGACTAGCGATTGTTGTTAGCTTGGCCCTGACTAGGATGTCCTTTAGGTTTTTTGGTCTCCGGTAAGCTACTACAGGTTTGTTCGGAAGTATTAGGTTTAGTATGTCTGACGATTGCACGGTTGGCCAGTGGTTTGCGATGATTTTACCTACTTTGGGATTGTCTGGGTGATAGGTCAGAATAAATGGTATCCTATCAACCTTTTCTTTCTGTCCATATCTGAGTAGGTCATCACGGTTTGTTTGTTTGGCCCTTTGGATTGCCTCCGCAATCAGGTCTTTGTCGTAGCCTCGGTAAATTAAATGTTTAGCCAGCTCTTCAGACCTTTCTAGGAATCTTTCATCGTCGGAGCAAATTCTGCGTATCCTCAGTGCCTGGCTATATGGAATGTTCTTAATGCAGTGTTTTGGATGACAGCTGGTTGGGAGAAGATACTGGTGTTTGTCGGTTGGTTTCGAGTAGATGTCTGTGTGTAATTTGTTTTCCACCAGTCTGGTTGTTGTGTCCAGGAAAACATGGTTTGAGTTGGAAATTTCTGCCGTGAATTTTATTGAAGGATGGAAGTTGTTTGCCTTTGAAATGAAGTCATCCAGACTTTCTCTTCCATACTGCCACTTCATTTCTATATCATCGATAAAGCGTACCCACTGGTATGGTGTACGCTCAACCGATGCTAAGAGCTTTCCCTCAAGTTTTCCCATGAAAATGTTAGCATGTTAGGGGCCATTTTAGTACCCATTGCAGTTCCATTGATTTGTAGGTAGTTTTCTTCATTAAATTCAAAGTTGTTGAGTTTTAGGACAAGCTCCAGGAGTTGGATTAAGAAGTGTGTGGGTGGATTGTTTACAGTTCTTGTTTCCCATGCTTCGCTACATGCCTGTAACCCTTCGTTGTGCGGTATGTTGGTGTACAAAGATGTGACGTCTAAGGAAGCAAGTAATGTATCTGGCAGTAATGGTTCACTAGCTTTGCTTTTTATGAGATAATCTGTCGTGTCTTGAAGATATGATGGTAATTTGTGGACATGTGGTCTCATAAAATGATCTAAATATTCTGATATCCTTTCTGTGGGGTGCCCGTTACCTGAGATTATAGGTCTGCCAGGGTTTCCTTGTTTGTGGATTTTGGGTAGATAAGAAGATAAAATCTACCTGCACTGGAATTTTTTTTTGGGCTTAAGTAGTTTTTTGGTTTGCTGGTCTATGTGTCCGCTTTTGGTACGCCTCGTCAATAACATTAGTGATGATTTTTGCATATTCCAGCGTTGGATATGGGTCCAGTTTTGCGTTAGAAACACAAAAGTAAAAATAGATGTCGCTTTGGCTTGTAGACTTTTTAGGGAATATATACAACGTTTTCAGTTTCCGCAACTAGTCTATACAAGCTGGTTGTATTTTAGTTTTAGCACATGTGAAGACAGAAATGTAGAGGTTTACAAACGCAAACGTTTTTTGTTTTTATTTGTTTGTCGTAACATATATGTTTGTATTTGCCTTTGAAAAAGACTCATTAAGAAAAAGCGCTTAGGCTATTAGTTTGATTTAGTTTTAAACTTTCGTCGTCATTTTATTCAAATTATATAACTTTAATTTAAGAAACAAACGTGATCCCTTGGTGGATCCAGTACGCTTGAAGGGTTGTTATTTGCCATAAGATTTTCGGTGTTTTATAAATATATATAATATATATATATAAATTTAAAATAATCACTTTACATATATATTTATATATATACTTCATAGCGTTTCGAAACCAAACTATGCACGTTTTGCATCAGTTTATTCTAAAATAGATGTTGAAACTGAAATTTACGAACAGTTACAAAACTAGCAACTAACTATCGCAAGCATTAAGCGCTTGCGATACTCTTCTCAAACAAATAGAATTTTCTGTTTGCATTTTTAGAAACGAACAAATACAAAAAAATTTACCAACACAAAAATTATTACAAAAAAAACTTTGGTTTGTAAACCTCTACATTTCTTCACTGAAATTGCTAAAACTATAAATACAACCAGCTTGTATAGACTGTTAGTTGCGGAAACTGAAAACGTTGTTTCATTATATATTCCCTAAAAGTCTACAACTAAAGCGACAACAATTTAAACTTTGTGTAATTTATTGTTTTGATCCAACGCTTATATGCAAAAATCATCACTAATGTTATTGATTTGAGGCGTACCAAAGCGGACAATAGTTAACCAGCAAACCAAAAAATAACTTTAAGCCCAGAATTTGCTTAGTTGCATTTTTCAAGAGCAGGTAGATTTTATCTTCTACCCAAAATCCACAAACAAGGAAACCCTGGCAGACCTATAATCTCAGGTAACGGGCACCCCACAGAAAGGATATCAGAATATTTAGCAATCGATTTTTTATGAGACCACATGTGGCCACAAATTATGTTCTCATATCTTCAACGGGCACGACAGATTATCTCATCAAAGCAAAGCTAGTGAACCATTACTGCCAGATACATTACTTGCTTCCTTAACGTCACATCTTTGTACACACAACATACCGCACAACGAAGGGTTACAGGCATGTAGCGAAGCATGGGAAACAAGAACTGTAAACAATCCACCCACACACTTCTTAATCCAACTCCTGGAGCTTGTCCTAAAACTCAACAACTTTGAATTTAATGAAAAAAAGAAAACTACCTACAAATCAATGGAACTGCAATGGGTACTAAAATGGCCCCTTCGTATGCTAAACATTTTCATGGGAAAACTTGAGGGAAAGCTCTTAGCATCGGTTGAGCGTACACCATACCAGTGGTACGCTTTTATCGATGATATAGAAATGAAGTGGCAGTATGGAAGAGAAAGTCTGGATGACTTCATTTCAAAGGCAAACAACTTCCATCCTTCAATAAAATTCACGGCAGAAATTTCCAACTCAAACCATGTTTTCCTGGACACAACAACCAGACTGGTGGAAAACAAATTACACACAGACATCTACTCGAAACCAACCGACAAACACCAGTATCTCCTCCCCAACCAGCTGTCATCCAAAACACTGCATTAAGAACATTCCATATAGCCAGGCACTGAGGATACGCAGAATTTGCTCCGACGATGAAAGATTCCTAGAAAGGTCTGAAGAGCTGGCTAAACATTTAATTTACCGAGGCTACGACAAAGACCTGATTGCGGAGGCAATCCAAAGGGCCAAACAAACAAACCGTGATGACCTACTCAGATATGGACAGAAAGAAAAGGTTGATAGGATACCATTTATTCTGACCTATCACCCAGACAATCCCAAAGTAGGTAAAATCATCGCAAACCACTGGCCAACCGTGCAATCGTCAGACATACTAAACCTAATACTTCCGAACAAACCTGTAGTAGCTTACCGGAGACCAAAAAACCTAAAGGACATCCTAGTCAGGGCAAAGCTAACAACAATCGCTAGTCAAAACCAACCTAGTCAATCTGGACCCTGTGGCGATAAAAGATGCAAAACCTGTCAACATATGATAGAGACCAAGACATTCACTAGCACAGTGACTAAAGAAAAACTAAACATACATGGTCCAAACAAAACGTGCAAAACAGAGAATGTGATTTATCTCATCACATGTAAGATCTGTGGCCTTCAGTACGTCGGAGAAACTGAAAAGCTACACAAAAGGATAAACCTTCATAGATCTGATTGGATGACAAAAAAGCTGTACAGAAGCCCGGTCGCAGAACACTTCTCCTCCCCTGGCCACACTTTCAGTGATATAATACTTATCGCTATTGCTAACAACCACAGCTGGAGTTCCGAAACCAACCAGGAAGGAAAAGGAATCATACTGGATACGCCGCCTTAGAACATTGAAACCAAGCGGTCTAAACCAAGAAGACTAGAAAATGAAAACTATGCACTAGTAGAATTTAACATTTTTTCTAAATCTTCTTATTATCCTTCAATTTTTACTATAAGAATAACCGGTATAGAATCAAATATCCGGGATATAATCTGCGTTACATATGTACAAAAAGTAAAAAATAGATGTCGCTTTGGCTTGTAGACTTTTAGGGAATTATACAACGTTTTCAGTTTCCGCAACTAGTCTATACAAGCTGGTTGTATTTATAGTTTTAGCACATGTGAAGACAGAAATGTAGAGGTTTACAAACACGTTTTTGTGTTTATTTGTTTGTCGTATATGTTTTGTATTTGCCTTTGAAAAAGACTCATTAAGAGTCGAAAGCGCTTAGGCTAGTTAGTTAGTTACTAGTTTCGTACTGTTCGTCGTCAGTTTATTGCATCTATATATATAATATATATATATATATATATATATGGATCATATATAATATATATATATATATTGTATGAATTATCATATATATGTCATAAATTTATATATATATTTATATATATATATATAATATATAGAATATATATATATAATATATATATATAATTCCATATAATATATATATGGATACCATAATATATTATACTAAATTTTTGGAAATTCATGCTAATTAGCAAATAATGTCATTTAAAAATATAAATTGTAAAAATGAAAATGTCAATACAAATGTCCTAAATGATAATTTGAATTCCATTTATTTGCAAATGTTTCATATAATAATTTTGAAAAAAACAATATTTTAATTTTATGCAAACCAAAAAACAAGTTTGTATCATTTAATGTCATAATCTAATTAAAGCATATGTAATGTTGAAAATCTTACTCTCTAAATACTACTTGGTTAATTTTTAATTATCATCAAATTTATTTGTGTGAAACATCGATTAACCTTATTATAGAAAGCACTGAATTTTTACAAATCAAAAACAATTTATTTTTCAATAACGTCAACATATAAATTAAATAAGTTAAATGCTTACTGAACAATCTAATTCAGATAATTAAAAAATCACTTTACACTAAAATAACATTCAGATATTAAAGTTCATATATTGTACATTTATTTACTTAATAAATGTCATGATGAAAAAAATGAATAATATTTAATTAATCATTCCAACACCATTATTAATATCAACTTTAAAATTTTATAAAATTTAAGCATTTAGTTCTATAATTATAATAACATGCAATGTAAAAATTCATCAAAAAAGTTCAAAAAAACTGGCACAATTAGAATTCTATAAAAATAATTTATCAATTTTAAAAAATATATCATATGTAACCAAAAATATCTTAAATCAACAAGAACATATTAAATTGCAAAATCATTTTGATAACTACACATTTGACTACTTATTATACTCATGTAAGTAAATGCAACGTAACATTGTATTAAAAAATGTATGCTGGAGTGCCAACAATGTCTTGCAAGAAAAATTTATAAATCATGAATTTTCATTGTTTCAAAGCACAATATTGAAATATTATGATAAAATTTATGAAATTCTTTGACAATATACTACTCTACCATAAAAAACCTAATTTTGCCATTGTTTGAAAAAATTTATAAGTAATTCTATTTTTAAAATGATAAATAATATAAAAATTTCAAAATTTGAATTTCAAAGCATGGCCTATCATCTACAGCATTAGTCATGTTAACAAAAAATGTATAAAATAATGCCTTCAGTCATGCAATTAAAGTTTAATATATAAAATATAACAGATTTTTCATATTTACATGGCCAACTAAGTTTTATAATTTAGATATATGTAACAATTTTTTTATTATTCAAAGCTACATGAAATATCAAAATTTACAAAATTTATAAATCCATTAACACAACAAAAAAATTTGAAAAATTTACAAATATTAATTAAAATTCAGAAAAGCAAAAATTTATTTCTTTAATAAAATTTTAACATTATGTTACAAAATTTGTAACAAAACAATAAAATTATAACAAAATGTTTACTGAAACAATTTACATATTGTATATTTTAACATAAAAACACTTCATCAAATGTTTGATTTTTGAAATACATTTAAACATTCAAAAGTTTAAACATGTCAAATGTTTACCAAATGATCATTAATATTTTACATATTCAATTTTTTTTTGTAAAATTGAATGTTAACATAATCATTTTATTAAAACATTCATAATTCAAATTGCAAATTTATGTTTTAAACATTGTAATATTCCAAAATAACTGTAAATTGTTAACAATATACATTCATATGTACAAAATTCAAACACTGCCAAATTTGATATACTCTCAAAATATAATAGCATTTATAATATGTCAAAACAAATCTTGTAAAAAATTTACATTTTGCAAAAATAAACATTAACAAGTATATAAAATATGATTTTTAAAATTTACAATGTTCACTATCATAAAATATCAAACATTATAAATGATTTAAATTTACATTGAAATTTAACAGTTCAAAATTTGTCAAAATGATATTAATTAACAATTTAAATGCATTGTAACCATATAAACTGAATATTAATTATGTACTTAACATTTTAAATGCATTGAACATAAAATCCTGTGTAAAAATCGATTTTTATTCACTTATTATTGCATTATTATCAATGGTGTAACAATTCATGCAATACAAATGCAATGTATCAAACAGATGTTTAACATTGTAATTGCAAAACATTCAATACTGAAGCCAAATAATGATGAATAAAACAAATTTACATTGAATGAATTGAAATTTGAACAACATTATCAAATTTAAACATTTTTAAAATTATCATTCATACAATGTCAAATGAATTAACATTTACCATACCGTCATTAAACTTTCAAAAAAAATGTTACATTTAATTTAGCATTTTACATTAATAACTATGCCAAATGATGTTAACAGATTAACATTCAAATTGAACATTCAATATTCAAAAATGTAAACATGTACAATATTATTTGGTAACATTCAAAAATGTAAATTATGTAAAAATTTTTATTTATTACTGAATCAATCAGGCATGCATGAAATGATTTAAAGATTACATATTGTAACATTTATTTTACTATCTGAATATGACTAAACCATTTAACTTTGCATTTGTTTAAATACATCAATCACTGATCAAAAAGATTGTTAACATTAACATTGATTGTAAAATCAAAACACAGATTAAATGATTTAAACATAACGTCAGGACTACTGCAGCAATTTCAACATTGTACAATATTTTAACTACAATTTAATGACAATCAAGTTTGATTGAAAACATTGATAATATTAATAAAGCATTGTAAAAATCAAATATTTATATGCCATAATCATGATTTTTGTCATAACATTGTAAGTAATCTTCAATTCAAAGATTTTAACTTAACAAAGAAGTTTAAAATTGTAGTCAATAAATATTTGCATAATGTAATTTAACAATAGCTAAATAAAAGGTAAATATCATCATTTTCTAATTTTTATATTTTAATAATTTTACTGTATTTATCTTTTATAGATTATTAAATGTCAATCTAAATTCAATAACATAATCATATTTCCTAGTAACAAACACAGCCAAATATTTTATTGACATAATATGACAATGTATATATTGATTACATGAAACAATCAATCAAATGTGTATTAATTAGACAATATTTCAAAGCTCAAAAACATGAACATGCAATTATTTTAGAGACATGTTCCATATAAATCATCTAAGTTTAAACAATAGCAAATTTTTTAGATTATTATCAATCCTAAAACATACACAGATTTAGCAATTTATGTATTTATACAATAAACGGAAATTTGAAAAATTTATAATGAACATAGACTGCAGCACAATTTATTAATTATTGACTCATTTAACATCATAGAAATCTTTGAACATAATACAAGATGTATATATAATATCAATTCCTAGAACATGATGTACATATGCACTGATTGTAATTTTTGATTAACAATTTCTGGGACATAACATGGTAATTGATTTTAGATCATTTTTATCTCTAAAGCATAAAATATGTAAATGCTGTTAGAATAAACACAATATATAATCATAATACAAATACAAATGTTTTGATTTTAAGATTAAATCTGGCTTGTAACATATCACAAATGTTGTTATACTAATCAAATATATAGAATTATACACATAAGTAAATTACGTTATAATTAGTTCAATTAGCATAAATTAGCCAAATTTGTAGTTAGACATTAGCAAATGTTTAATAAGATAATCAGACATATATCAAAACTCAATTTATACATTTGTCACAAATAAAATTTCAATGCAAAACATAGAAAGTTATTGTTTATTTAGTTTTATCAGTTATCGACTTGAATTTTATCAACCTCACATAAATTCCAGATGACCATTAATTGGTATTATGAACAGCCTACCAAGCAAAACATGGCTTTAAATGATTAATCATAAGCAACAGACCTAATGGAACATACCTTAAATTTGATATGTTATATAAAAAATATTGACATTATCAATGTATTTACACAACGAAAAATAATTTGATTATCCAATATTTAAAAATGACCTGTTATGAGACTTTTTCAATCTGTAAACAATATTTGCATGAATTATATTACTTCAAATTTTTGAGTTCAGATAATATAAAATGAATTTCATAATAAATATTGTTATCTATATTACACACTGTCATAAATGCCATAATTTCAATTTTATCATTTTAGAAAAAAAAATTCAATTAGATCATCATGCATTTATAACAATAAATAAGCTGTATTAATATTTGTATATTGTAAAATTTATATATATTATATAAATATTATATAATATATAATGTAATACTGTATAACTAAATATGCAAACTTAAAGAATTATGGCCCTTATTACAACAAGCATATGACACAAACTTATGAATTAGGGATTCCTTCTTATACTTATATAAAAATATTCAAACACAAATGTTTTCATAACATTTACTATGATCATTTGACCCACATGACAAATTATATGATCATGCACATATATACAAATGTAATGTCTGAACATTGCATAAATAATCATAAAGTAAAATAAATCCAATCAAGCATTTTACGTATTTAATATACGCAGAAATTACATTTGTAAACATGCAAAACTAATGTTGCATTTACATATTATATCAGCCATTTTCAATGCAAAAAATGGCATACATCAAACATACAGATGATCATTTTATTGGTTATTAAACTTGATAAAAATTGCATGCATCAAGAATGTAAAAACTAGCAAACATATATCCAAATTATGTTATATCTGCTGTTCATGCAACACAATAGAATTTAAAAGCTTTATATGATGATTATGTCAATTACAATTGAAAACATTGAGCAAACTTATAATATAATCTAAGCCAATACAATATAACACTTGACCATGCTTGCATGTTCAATGAATCAAATAATTACTAATAGAATTGCAATTACAAAATTATAAAATATTAATAGTAAACCCATAGAGAAAATTTAAATATCATTTGCTCCTCATGCACAAGACTATACATTGGATATGATCATACCAATGTACAATAGACATTTCCCAATATTAAAATATGAACAGGAGCATTCAAGTTTATATAAAATTAAATTACCCAATAATCATAATGATTTGAGTGCTTGCCATTACAATATAATACCTTCAAATTCTGAAAATGATTAATTAATACAATAAAAAGTCTTGATTCCAAATTTATAAAACATGTCCAGTACAATAGAAAATTCACCCAAGAGCTTATAATGATGAATTAGTACAAAGATCCGTTACTGATCAGAATGAAATTTTTCATACCAAGTACAATAGAAAATTATCCCAAGCGTTGATATGATTCATGAAAAGCAATTTTATGTGCAAAGGATGATCCTTTAAATAATGATTCATGCCACGTACCATAGATTTTATATATTATTAACCAATAACATTAATGCCAAGAACTTACAATAGAAATGTTATTATAATAAAGATTGAAAAGATAAAAGTGCAAGTATTTGATTCAATAGAAAACTCATGACCAAACAATAAAATACAGATGCAAGTATCAATTATAAGCTAACTTGAAAGTGATTTAAAGAACATTCATTTTATCAAATAAAATATACCCAAAGTTTTGAAAATGATTCTGTTCAAGTAACTATTGTAAATTACCCAATTATAGATAAATTGCCATCATTACCAAGTAAATATAAAGCTTAACAGACATGTAATTTAAAATGACTTAAAATTCTATTTACATAAGTATATAAATGATTATCAGTTTGTACTTTAATGAATTGATCTCGATAATGCAAATTACATAAGTGGATATGGATGCAAATATTTGATATGTACTAGCAATAACTGATCATGAAGAATGCATGTTTCTTTTGACAGATATGAAAGTCCGTGGCAGTAAAAAAAATGTTACATTAAATCACTATTGAAAAATAATATATTATCATACATTAATATTGCAATGAATATTTTGATAAGCACAGCATTATTGATGCATACTTTGCTAAAATCCATTATAAATCAGATCAAAATACCATTAATTCTGTAGCAACTAAAATAATAAGAACATTGGACCATTGAAAAAAATTTTATTAATATATAATGCAAATTCATTTCTAAAATCAGTTTTCCATTTGAATGCCTGCAAAGGAATATTTTTTATGTGATTGTTGTATTTAATTTATTTTAAATATATAATCGGTGGTTGCTGCAATTCATTCAGTATTATCATTTTAGATCATGTTCATTGAATTTCAATTTACTAAATGATCTAATGTTTGTAGTTACTTAAAACCATTTTACGACTTCAATAACAATCCAAATTAATGTTGATAAAATTGCAAATGTAAACATAGACAAATTCATTATACAGATTTCATAGATTCTAAACCAAACTGTGAATAAAATATGCCAAAACAACTTTATAATAATATATTATGAATGTTTTAAAGTTTTATGCATGACAAATTTTAAAGATGATATAAATAATATATAATATATATAAATATATAATATATATATATATATAATATATAATATATATAATATGTAACTGCTTTCTAATTTTTAAGTGTCATAATATGCAAGTGAAAACAATTTGAAAAAAAATTTTGCATGGCAAACGTGAATTTACCAAGTGATTGATCAATAATAGATATTCATGTGAGTAAATGGTAATATGTTCCAAACTCAAATGTAAATCTATGAAATATTTATTTATCTTTAGGATAATTTACCATCACATTATGTTTTCAGATGGAAAATTGTTAATTCCATATGACTGTAATGAAAATGGTGCCGAGTTAGTATGGTGAAAGTCGAAGCAATGATAAAAAATTAAATGAATACAATTATTATCATTTGGTCACATTATATTCTTTAAACATTGAGACAAATCAGTGACCAACCCATGACTACATAATTCTCTGCACTTTTTTATCACAATTAAACTTTTGTCATTTGAATTTCATGTAGGATACTATGAATTACAAATTTGAAATGTAGAAATTGCCATAGTCAATTTTATGGCAGTTTGATAAAATTACAGCATACATGAGTCACTGCCATGATTTATCAGCTTAAATGATGATGATAATACAAGCACTGCACAGTTTATCAAGGTGATTTGGATCTATATGAAAAAAAGTTTTGATTCTTATGTCCAATATTATTCCATTTTGCATCAATTTAATATCCAAGTTATAATGTCATCATGTGATTGATATTATTTGAATTTCTCCACTCCAAACCCAAGACAGAATAAACATTTTTATCAGCCAAAATTCACAAAAATATTCAGGATGGTATATTTTTGTTATACAATATGATAAAACAAAATCACAATTTTAAACATGCAAAGCACCAGCGGATCACTTGTATATTGATTCATTAACCAGTTTGAATTACTAATAAATATTACCTATGAACTCGTGAAAGAAGACTTAATACCAAGAATGCCATTTGCAAATTAGACAAGTAATTTTGGGTTTAATGGAAAAAATGAGGAATTCAATTTGCAAACATTGGATAATATGACAATGAGATTCATTATTGCTATAAATCAAGAACTGATAGAAAGGATGTGAATTGAGTAGCCAAGTGTTAGAACCTTAAACTTAAATGTCTAATCTGGTTAACTTTTAACTCATGGAACTTTATGCTTGAGGGACAGAAATAATACTGCTGGTTGACTCCAGTTTTTTAAATCCTTGCCAAAACCTAGTTAAAAAGCATGATTTCTGGATTCATGCTAAATATGACATAAAGCAGTACCCAAAGCTTATTTTGAAAATTTAAAGATGCCAAAATAAAGTAACTGTCAGTTCTTAGCATCGATATTTGATGCAGACTCAACAAAAAAATCTGTTTGCAATCAAGGAGAACATGAAATGTAAACTACGTCATTCTGATGAAAGAAGTCATAATTTAAAAAAAGTTGTTCAGATGTGTCATAAATATTAAAAAAACACAATGGCATTTAACTGGTAAAACACAGTGATTTACTATGAAGAAAACAACAAAAACTGAGTACTGTTGTCACTTAGACATGACTACATAACAAAATTGCCATTTTATTTCATATTTTATTTTGATGAAAAAAATCATTGGACCTTTATAAATTAAAATAAAAAAACGAGAATGTAACAATGATCGACACGAAAATATATTCAGCTATCTAAAAAGCTTTGTATATTTCCAGCAGACACAGTAAACATCAAGCTTTTATTAAATTTCCAACAGACACTGTCAACATCAATCTTTTAGTAGTTTCCAACAGACACTGTCACATCAAGATTTCTGTAGTTTCATCAGACACTGTAAATCAAGCTTTAGTTAGTTATCCAAAAGCAACACTGTAAACATCAACTTCATGTAAGTTTTCCAACAGACACTGTCAACTCAAGCTTTTAGTAGTTTCCAACAGACGCAAATGTAAGATCAAGCTTTTAGCAGCTTCATTGAACAACATTGTAACATCAAGCTTTTTAGTAATTTTCAACAGACACTGTAAACATCAAACTAAATTTTAGTAGTTTCCAACAGACCCTGTTAAACCTCAAGCTTTTAGCAGTTTCCAACAGACGTCTGTAAAAAAGCATACTTATAGAAAACAATGCCATAGACAAACTTATCAATGAAATTGAAAAACTGCTGCACATGTTCCAGGCAAAATAAAACAAAACAAATAAAAAATATTTTCAAAAGTGGTACCATGACAGTTGATACAAACCATTGACCACTATGTTTTTAATTTTCCTTCACATTTGAAAGTTTTTCACAGAATTAATTATCGAGTGCAAGTCAAGCTATTATTAGTTCTGCCCCCCCTCCCAATATTTACTTAATGAAGTCATATGGCCTTTATTTGGAGTGACTGCCATTGTAACCAACATGTTGCATTAGTAATTACCTGGAATATTCATTCTTCTTTAACTTGGACCAAGAGGGAAAGGGTATCAGAACATTGGGACTAAATTTCAAGGATGGGAACTTTGATTAACAGATTAGGCAAGTATTACAAAATGAAACTTAGTATTATACCCACAACCTATTGGTGACTTGCCATCTCTGGTGGAAGGCTGAAAACTAAAGATGATATTAAAGTGAACTTACCATTGTTAATTAAATTGGAGCTATAATCTTCTTGTTTGATAACATAGTCTGGCTTTGACACAATTAGGCCTAATTAATGATAATGACTCTGCATTGGTGTGAGAGTCCATGGTAGTGAAAAGTATACAGATGGTGAAATGAAATGTTTCGCTAAGTAAAATTGCAGCTTTTAATGACAACAGTCAAAGATTGATGGATGAAAAAAGACTCAAGATACAGCAAGTTCTAATTAAAGGGCTTAATTCTCAATTAAGTAAACTTCTCTCAGTGACAGACTGATAAATCACTCATGATATAACAACCCTACTTTGAACAGTAGAAAAAGATACTTCCAACCCATTCTTCTCTGTTCCACTTAAACAAAATTACAAATGTGAGTGTGTGTGTGTTTTCATATTTTAAATGATCAATTATACAATTATAGTCATGTCACTATGATGTCTGAAGTGTGGCAGTCTAACAGTGATGTCTAGCTCTGGGAATTATGGCCGCTGACCATTTAGCATCATGTCCAACCCAACCACATTATCCTGAGACCTGGCCAACTAGACCTCATACTAATCTACATAATGTTGAGAACTAGTACATTTTTTTATAAGTTGCTGGTATGAATCACAGACCTGTTTACCCATAAATTTTCCTGTCAGTATTTAAGCAATGCCTGTCAGTATTTTCAGACCGCAGTCAGTATTTTCAGCACACAAATAGTAGATACAATCAATATACTATAATTATCATTATGTAGTATTTCACGACATAATGACTATACAATATTGTGTAAATAACTCTTAGTTTGCAAAGACGCTGGTATTCAGTTAGTTCTGTGTTTCAAGGCACAAATATGCAGAAATTGAACACCACTGACTTAAACATCCTGTTCATATTATAGTGATAAAAAACCACAAAAAAATACAACATAACCAAATTTATTGTTGTTTACCTCCGTTACTTTCTCTAAAATTCTGTTTTCTTCTCAGCTTCACACATATCCATAACATTTTAATTAAAGCCAATTCTCTATTTTACATGGTTAAGGACGACTTGATATAAAACATTATGACATTGTTACCACCCATCCACTTAGAAAATAATAAGTTTATCTAGATAGGTGAAGGCAATCTTATTTATCTGATAAAATCTAGTATCATCTTTGTCAATATTTACTAGAATGGAAATAAGGTTAAGAAATTATTTTTCATTGCTTCCGTTAACTTGTCAGCTGTCAATGACAAATTCATATTTGCGATCAACTCACATAGAATCGCCTCAGCACGTGTTATTTGTTTTGAAGTATGTTTTGATCACTGACTTCCTTTCCTTTCATCATTGACAAAATGTTTTTATTTCCATTCACTAATGATTTCAATTTTGTATGATTTTCCGATTCCACATGCCGTGAACAGCCATTCCTTCCACCATGTGCACAGGAAAAGTCTAAGTTGCAAACAGTGCAATGCACAAAATGTTCTCCTTTTGACGATGGTTTAAGGCATAGCCACAGAGTAGAATAAACTGGTAGAAAATGCTGCTTTCTGTGTTAGACTTTCCATTTTCATCATCAGTTTCGTGCTGAAACTTTCTTGTCGGCGGCATTTTCCTTTCTTTTTAAACAACCGATGTTGAAATGTCAAAATAAGTGATGTGGCACAAAATGCGGACGCGGATGCGGACCGAAGAGACGATACAACAAAACGGAAAAAAAAACGGCTTAAAAATTTATTTTAAAAAGTAATAAATAAATGCAATCTCAAATCGTATTTTCAGTTCAATATGACCGTACGGATGGGCTTTATTCTGTACAAATACGGTCAAATACGGTCGGGTAAACAGGTCTGATGACTTGACTGTAGTTTTGAACCCATGACCTTCTGCATCTGAGGCAGACTCTCAAACCACTCATGCCACCAATATAAATGTAAACTCCAACTCAACAAAGAATTTAGCTTGATCGTCTGCAGTAGAGATACAATAGACTTGGAATCTCAATAAAGATCAGGGGGCTGAAAGTAGTTGATTCCTGGCCAGAAAACCAGTTGGAAAAGATTTTACTCTTAGACTCCAGAAAGAATAATTGCTGAACCTACAGGTGCAAAAATTAATGCATTTTGTGTGAAAATGTTTTCCTTTGAAAATTTTCATTTGAAGCATCAAACTCCAACATCAACTCTATGTTTGTCTTTTCCGTCAGAAGGAGGGGACATATATAGTTGAACGAAACTCAATAAAATATCACACATGTAAATTTTTTGCTATGTTTCAGAGATGCCCAACATGTTTCTACTGTGTACAAAATTTTTAAAGTCACGAACAAGACTTGAAACAAAAACTAGCATTGTAACCCTATCATAATGTTCAGACAATAAAGGGAGAAGATTTTATTCTATCTCTAATGTAATATTCAGACAAAAAAGAGAGATTTGACTCTAACTATAATGTAATATTCCAGACAAAAAAGGGAGAAGATTTTACTCTATAATAAATATCAGACAAAAAATGGAGAAGATTTTAAGTCTATAATGTAAAATTCAGACATAAAAAGTAAGTAAAATTTTACTCTATAATGTAATATCAGACAAAAAAGGGAGATTTTACTCTATCTATAATGTAATATATCAGACATAAAAGGGAGAAGAAAATACTCAATCTATAACATATTATCAGACAAATTAAAGGGAGAAGATTTTACTCTATCTATAATGTAATATTCAGACAAAAAAGGGATAAATTTTACTCTATAAAGTACTATATCAGACACAAAAAAAGGGAGATTTTACTCTAATAATGTAATATTCAGACAATAAAGGGAGAAGATTTTACTCAATCTATAACATATTATTCAGACAAATAAAGGGAGAAGATTTTACTCTATCTATAATGTAATATTCAGACAAAAAAGGGATAAATTTACTCTATAATAGTAATATTCAGACAAAAAAAAGGGAGATTTTAAGCCTCTAAATGTAATATTCAGACAAAAAAGGGAGATTATACTCTATAAATATATTCAGACAAAAAAGCGAACGGATATTACTCTATCTATAATGTAATATTCAAACAAAAAAAGGAGATTTACTCTATAAATGTAATATCAGACAAAAAAGGGAGATTTTACTCCATCTATAATGTAATATTCAACAAAAAAGGGAGATTTTACTCCCTCTATAATGTACATATTCAGACAAAAAGGGGGCCTTAAATATATAATGATGCCAACATCCTATTTAACATCCATAAACAATTTGTCTGATATCTTTTGGCATATACACACTTCTTCTTGGAATGGGCTATGATAGCTTTAGTGTAAGACTTGTAATCCAAAAGTGTTGTGAGGTTTGATGCCCATTGCAGGGCAAGCCAAATTTGACTGCCTCAGTGTACCCTTGGAAAAGGCACAGAACTCCTAATTCATGATGTAGCCAAAAGTATTATTCATTGCAATTAAAACCAGCAACCCCTTCCCCTTACATTGATTAGAATCAATTATGAATTTCAATGGTGATAACAGCAAGTGTAGATACATGTATGGACGACTTAGATGGCATGAGGAACAATGGTATGGCATCAGTTTCAGTGATCTTATGGATCAACATGCAGTAGGAAGATTTGACAAGATTCATTAAAACCTTTAAAATTTGACTACTAATGCTAACCTGTGGGTCCCACATGTAGACTGAGGCTAACTCTTAAAATGAGCAAATGTAGCCCAGCTGGTACAATGATAGTCCTCTTTCAAACCATGATGCCTGGCAATGGATTCATCCAAACACTGAAAGGCTTAAAATAGTGTTAACATTATTTAAAAGTGGATCCCATTCATATATCACATATTGTGAAACATTCACAGTAACCAGTCATGTTTGAATGACAACACATATCAATTCCCAGAATGCAATCGTGGCGTATTTTGGGCTGCTTCCATGTTTTGAAAGACATTTAGTTGATAAATCCAGAATAATTATCTTTTTACAGCACCATTCATTGTGAAACTTGTGTTCCTTTGCAAGGCATAGATCAGAGGTCATCACTGACAGATCAAAACAAGCTGTTATAAAATGATTTTCACGAATGCATGCTAAATACAATGAGAATTTTTAGACCCATTACATTTAAAAAAATTCTTGCAAACTTGAACTACATTGCCAACATGACGTTTCTGATGCATCTGAATAAACACCCCATTGACAGTGAATGAAACATACCACTGAAACTGAATGATACCCTATGGACAGTGATCTGTGTAGGCCTTCCAGTTAAGCAGATCTGGGTCTATGCATGTGTAGACTTTTAATCTCTGTAGACCATGTGACATTGAACTTTACAAACCCTAATCAACCATCTCACTCTGACAGCGATCTAGGTTTAAGCTGTGTACACCTTCAATGAATAGACCCAAATCAGTCCAGGCCATTATCTGCCAGCCTAGTAGAATTTTGTCCAATGTTGTAAAGACCTAAATTTTTGTAGACTCTGATCTGCAAGTCCAGTGATGCAGATCTTGGATCTATAATTGGTCATAATTAGGTGTGACTTACTGAAGGACGAATAATGAAAAACAAACCTGTATAGCCATCTGTGTCTCACCTAGCTCTTTAAAGATGGAGCCTTCTAACAAACATTTCAAATGGAAGAACCTTGGGATCTGTTTGCATAACACAAACTGCAAGGAAAATAAAACAACATTTCAAATTGTATATAAAATTGGTGAAATTACATGCAAGAAGTACATTTCAAATCAATTAATTCAACTAACACAAACATTAATCAATCCTTACCTTCACAAATCAAACAAAATTATTTACAGACAGAATCAAACATGTAAAAGTAAAGGATAATGAAAACTGATTAAAAAAATCTTACCATCAAGGTATTGACGCAGTACTTCAAGTGTACATGTAACAAAAAGCATGCCATAGGAAAATCAATCTAGTGTCAGAAGACGACAATATCCTGAGTTGGGGCTTCTTCTTCATTTTCTCGGTCTGTAATATGTATCTGAGACCAAATTTGTTTTAGCACAATATGCCCCCCCCCTGGCGGAAAACAAGTTATCTATTAAACGTTAAATCATAATACATCAGAATACATCCACTAACTCACAAATCTAACACTCCCAAAATAACAAACCAAGTCCCTTGAATGCTCTATCAGTATGAAGAGAATTTCAGGAATTCAAAATATGAATATTTTTTTTCTTTCAAATGCTGTGTGTTATGCATCAGTGATAAAAAAGGTTTCAAATTAGCTGTTGTGGTAGACACTATATACTGAATAGTGATAAAGTGGCGGTCAATTGTGGTTGGCTAGAAAGCCTTTATGATATCTCCTTTGACCCAAATATGCCACTATTGTAGCTATTTTAAAAATTGTCGTCTCTACATCCAAACAGATGGTAAATGAACTTTTTACACATACTTTATTACTTTATGATAGTCAGTCAATTCAAATAATAATGGTGCCAGTCTGACATCAACATGTCTACCACAACATCTAATTTGAAAATCTTGGATGATAAGTCTGTCAGACTTGCCAACTCTTGAGGTCATGTTACATAAATTATGCATATGTGTATCAATGGAACACCAAATAAGTAATAGTGTATGTGATCTTGAAAGGATGATATGCTAAGAATTCAAATTAAATTAGAAGATAAACACTGCAATGCTTCATTGTCGAGACATTGGATAAAATGCTGTTTACACATTTTGGGGTTTAAACACATACATGCCAGCTGTTATGCTTTCCTCATAATCATTAGAATTTACAAGTGTTTAATGTTCTCCAGTATAAAATATATAATATATAAAAAAATATATATAAATATATATAAATATAAATATATATATATATATATATATAAATATATATATATATAAAACAAATGTTTTGGTAAATAAAAACAAATTTAAACAAATGAGTAAAAAAATTGTTTTATTATTATTATATTTAGCATCATCTCTTTAATTAACTTGTATTCATTTTGGGAATCGGCTTTAAAAATAATCACTGCTGCATAAGAATTTTCCTTGTTATTCTATTTAACAGCAACTGTATAATGACCCATTTTAATTCCAAGAAAATAGATGGGTCACATCAATTTGAACTTACCTCACAGAATTCATTATAATCTTAATAAACTTAGGCAACAGACCAGTCCAATGGTAATTACTAGAAAAATGGCACCATATTATAAAACACTTTGCAGTGATCACATTGGGGAAGTTATATATATGTTAGAGCAGAAGGATAGCTACAAACTTCAAAATATGTCAGATCAGAAAATGGAACAAATTAACAAAGTATACAAACTTTAAAAAAAAATATGACAGCAATGTAATACAGCACTATGAATTGAGCACATGAATGTTTACTGAAAAATTTAAAATTTAATTCAAGATTATTAGTTCATTAAGATGCCTGAAAATATTTGGTATATGAGGGCATGATGTAATTACTGTCTAAATAATGGCCCTTGTGTGGCATGTTCCCAAGTCAACTGACAGGATAATCAATTTTAATATCTGAATAATAAAAGAATTACAAATAAGCAAAACTGACAAAGTTTTGCATCTCTTTATTTCCTGGCATTATAATGCAATTTATCCACTTCATGAATATTCCCAACTTGCTTCTGAGAGGGGACATATGCAGGTGGAACTCCTATTTTCATCAAAATTCTAGTGAAACCCCTCTCCCTTTCTCTCACACACAACAAATATAGAAACACAACTTACTTTAAAAAAAACAATAAAAAAGTGACCCTATAAAATATTTTAAGGACCCTATAAAATTCAAATGTGGGGTTCTCAGTACTCCACGAACTATCAATTTAACAGAAACCCTAATATACTTTCAATGTTGTGGGCTCTTGCTTGCTTCTATACATATATGGAAAACTCTAATATTAAGTTCAATATATTCTAGATAACTGCATTTTCCTCACTTGAAAGGAAAAATCTTGATTTAGATGGCATTCATATACATGCCAACCCCTGGCAAAAAAAAAGTGTAATCCAAGTGGACAAAAAGAGTAATCTGAGCAGAAAAGAGTAATCCATAATAACATGATAAAAAACTCAATGAGCATTGATTTATATACTCCTTTAGTCTTTTAACTATCATGCATTCAAATGTAAGTGCTTTTAGCTTTAAAAAACAACAGACTATCCTCACAAGTCATTTGAAAACACTTTGTACCATGCTGAAACTATAAATATTTTGCACAAAGTAGAGCACTAAGTGCTGTGGGTTTCTGAACCTGGATCTGAATTCAGTTTTTATTTCTATTTTACCAATACTGAACAATCTCTCACAGTCAGCATTAGAATGGTAAAGAAACAATATTCCTTTCATAAGCTGACAAATATTTCAATTTTTTGGGTCTTTTAGAAGAGCTGGAAAAAAGGTTCCATTGCAGATCAACTTTGTCCACAGGAAGTACATTGTCAGGTAGAATGCCAAAATTGATACTTCAGAAGTTCTAATTCTAAACTATTGGTAGCCTTTCCAGCAGCAAGGTGCATCATAGGACATGGACAACATGATATATACACTGATGGAGACATTTTTTCAAAATCCAGTCATCACTGAATGATTTATCAGCTGAAAAAACCCCATACAGTTCTGCCAACTTATGTTTTTTTAAGCATTATCAAACAAATCAAAACAAAATGTTTTCTCCAGTGGAATCTACTTATAATTCTGGTAATAAAAGATAATCACTGTGACTTTGTCTTTTTCGTTGTAAGAGCCTCTTAAACAGACTAAGTAAATCATCAATAATCACTACACCTCTCTGTGGCAATACCAAACAGACCCATAATATTTCATGGCCTCTGCAATTTTAAGTGATTCACTATCTTCTAAATATCAAGATTATGATGTTAACTTCTTGCACATGTATGCATAGTTTTTGGCTAATTTGGAATCAGGAAACATCCTTGGAACAAAAGCACCAACATAGTTCTTCTACTGCTAGGGTAGTACGTGTTATATTAAGAAACTCAGTATAATAAAACCTCTGCATTTATAAAATTTGTATCCATTATTGAGCTCTGCTGTAAAAAAAAGCTACCTTAGTCTCGAGTTAGTAAAACCAGCTAATTCAAGGCTTTTCTGTTTTACTACCAAGACCAATACTAAAATCCTTTTTGCACAGCCTGCAAATGGTGTGAAGCTGCCCTAGAATGGAATGCTGTATAATATAATTCATGTATTTATCTCTGAATTGTTTTTTTTTTCTTTTTCTAATCCATCTGTGAAATTATTTGAAAAACATGTTGCTCCTAACACATGCATCACTAGAATAAATCTGACTTTCCTTTTAGCACCAAATGCCTACAGACTGGTTCTGTACCAGATATGAAAATAGAACAAAGAATCTGCGCACAAAGATTACAAATTAAAAAACCAGTCTATACTCTCCTAACAAAGCCATACAACTGAGCTCACCAATAAATAGCTCACCAATTATTATTTACTTTTGAGAGAGTGATGTATGTAAGGTGGAAGTTGTTTGCATTTAAAACATGCAAGGTGGAGAGAATGTTTGCATACCTATATGCTACTTTCAAATAATGTGTCCGATATTTCTTTGGATATTGTACTTTTGGACATTGTAAATGATCTTAGCACACAGCTAACTAAAATGAACTATACTTGGCAGCTATTAATATAGGGAAAATAAAATTTGCCAGAATAGACAATACCAGCTTTTGATAGTGCAAAAAGTTATTGGCTCTTTTTTTTGTTGCACTTTTTTAAAAGTGCACATCTAGCAGTAGAGCTAAACTGTATACTCTATAACCCATATTACATCCATCAATCATATATAAAAATAATGGGAATTAAAGGTTCTTTGAACAATACCTAAGATATACAAAGTCTTTATTTAAAAAGCCAGTAAATTTAATGAGGAAACCCAGGGAAATTTTTTTCTTTAAAATTCTATCTCAATGCTTAATACGAAACTGTAGCGCACCACCATAAATAGAAACCTCGGTCACAGTTAAAAAATAGAATCAAGCTTAGTTCTTAAAAAATAGAATAAGGTAGCAGCTAAATATAGAACATATCACTGTTATGAAAGTGCATGCCAGTCTTTGGACAAGCATACTCTTATCTCATAGTTAGGTAGAAGCTGTGGTTTGTAAAATACAGTCTGTAGGAATTATTGGGATGTTAATAGAAATGAGAAAACAAATATTAATGAGGCAGGATATACTAAAAATGTGCAATCAATGTGATTATGCGTAATGGTGTAATTTATTGGGGAAAAAAGTGTAATGATTATGCCAAAAGCGAAAAAGTTGGCATGTATATTTCCATAATTTTTGCACAACTTTGCCAGTTGGGGTAAAATATGGTTAGAGACTTTTCCTGTCCAGTGTAGACTGCTTATGCTTTCGTTTAAAACATGTAAGGTGAAAGACATGACATTGCTTTCCAACTCATTAAAAATTAATCCACATGGAGTTTAACCTTAATGAGCACTAATCCAACTGAAGGTGTGACTGGACCTGTCTGTATGAACTGGCTGATTTCACTGGGAGTTTGCAAGGACATTGTGCTTGCTTGTGAGGACTTAGACACAGATATATTAATGAAGATGCCAGATGAAAAATTCTGTAAAGAAGACAAAGATCTTAGGACCTGCCTTCTAATGTAATTGATGACAGTGGTTGGTGTTGTCAGAATGAGAATGCCCTTTCCGACAATGAAAGGCATTCACCATGGTCTTCATCTCTTGGAGATTATCTGTAATGAATATCCCAAAAATGGCCAAATCCTTTTGATTTCTTGAAAGAAGGGGAAGATGTGAGCAACCCAGTCTGATGTGCTGGCAACTCTGCAAATCCTTGAGTGAAATGAAAATCAGGATACCAAAGGGAAAACCCCTCACAGGATTAGTATTTGTGACCATATATTTACAAAAAATGTTACAAAGGAATTGACATCTTCACTGTCATCAGCTATTTACGTAATGTGAAAACATTTGCTGCAACTGTACCATGAAATAAACTATCACGATACTATTTTCATCTCTTATGCTGATCTTTAGTGTTAATTCAATTAATACAAAAAAAAATTAGCATAAAAACATGAAAATTGGAAAATGACAGATTTTCAAATATATCTGTAGTGTATTTCTCGCAGAATTTCTGCATCATAATTGTTCACTTTGAAGGAGGTGCTTTGGTCTTAGGTCAATTCTTGCACCATTCGGTGCATTGGGCAGCAAGTGCCTCCATCGAGGTCGATATGTTACGATGGTTTCAGTGTCATCCAACGATATGCACAGTGCTCTCAGGTCTTCTATGAAGGTGCTTTGCTATATAGTTCAGGGGCATGGCATTGTTTCCATCTTCCCTGTGGCATCACAAGATGGCATTTCTTGGATGCCATGAGATGGGTTGCAAGAATGTGTGGCCTGCAAAACATAGCCGGTGCTCTGTCACAATGTCGTTGACAGGGCGGGTGCCTGTTTGCTGGTGGATCTCTTCATTTGTGATGTGATCCTTGTATGAGATTTGCAGGATTCTACGCAACCATTGTATTGTTGGATGAAGTTAAGCCTCTTTGCAATCCATTGCCATCGTTGGCTAGGGTGCTGCCTAGGTAGGTGAATTACTCAAACTCCGCAAGTTGTTGCTGACCAAAATTCATGGCATACCTTGCTGTGGTATATCCAATCCTCATATCTTTGTATTATTCCCACATAACATAGGCCCAACTCTGGCCGCTTCGCATTCCAAGCTCATTGTCATTTCTTGCGCTTTTTTATTCATGATGCTAAGGAGTGCAATGTCATCCATGAATGTCAAGGTCAGTTTAATCGGTTTTGTTTCAGCCATGGAATTCCAAAATCATCTCAGTCCATGGCTTTCTTCATAAAGAAGTCGAGGTACAGGTTTCTAAAGACCTCAATGAATCGCTTTGAGATGCCGTACAACATCACTATATTCCAAAACAACTCCTGGTGTATATTGTTGAAGGCCTTGGTAAAGTCGACAAAGTTGACAATGAGTCGCTGTTTGGTGTTACCAGGCTCTGCTCAATGATGTTTCTCACTGCACAATCGGCCTTGATGAAAGCCAGCCTGTTCTTCTCTGAGCTATCGTGCCACAGCTTCCTTTAGTCGCCCTAACAGGACAATGCAAAAAAATACTTTGCCAGGGACAGAGAAGAGTGTGATTCCTTTGCCAGTTCGTAAAGTCTGCCAGGTTTCCTTTCTTTGGAAGTTTGACAATGACTCCTTTGTGTACCACTCTTTGGGTACTTGTGTCATCAACCAACATGAGCTTAGAATATGTCAGTTCAATAATGAAATACTGTCCACCGTGCTTGAGCATTTCTGCAGACACCATATCCAGGAGGCCAGGCACTTTGTTATTCTTTAGGAATGGTACCACCATCTCCGTCTCTGCTGTTAAAATTTCTTCTGTCCACATTTCCTAGAATGCTCCAAACCATTGAGTTGTCTTGTACCTTTCATTTGGTTAGACATGACTTTCCATTTTGTCCTTGATAGGGGCTCCATGTCCACTATTCGCTCCAGTGATGTCACCAATGATGCGATAGAGTGTCTTAGTATCATTTTTCTCAGCCGCTTCCTGTGCTTCTTGGCATTTTTTCTGTTCTAGCCACTCTCGCTTGTCACCCCCACCTACAGCTTCTCTCCACTTTCTGATCTAGTTGTTGGGAGGCTTCTGATACCTCCAACCGTTCTTGTTCTGTTCTTGCCTGATCATGGTCTGTCGCATCTTCCTCCTATTGTTGATCAATACGCAAGACCTTTCCTGAATCCATCGCTCCTTATATATTCCTCGTCTCCTCCAACATAAAGTAAAACGTAATATGGGGGGGGGGTAAAAAAATAAGAATTTTTGGTTTAAGAAAAGTTGGAAAATTAAGATATTTTGATTGGGGGGGATGATTAAAATCAAATCAAGATAAGCAGCAGATTTGTGATGTTCTCCCTTCATTAAGATGAGACCAAACTTATCCTAAAAATTCAGCTGCCACAGGGATCATGAATTATTTATAGTTTTGTCTCAAAAACAGACAGCACAGGTTGAGGAGTGTTAGAAGTTTTGTAATGGCCTGATTGTTATCTGCTGATGAAATGGTACTCTTCATGTTTCGGATAAAGAGGAAGTTCCTGATTGAAGTGGTGGCAACACATGATAAACCTGCATCCTTGATTGCATATATCTCAGTTCTCTCAGAGCTAGTTTCTTGGCAGACAAGATTGTTTCACATATGCTCCAAGTAGCATGGTACATGTATATCTTTCAGCTATCTTAAACCTGATACTGTTAGTCCAGCCAATTCATACAGACATATCTGAATAAATGTGGAGGATAATATTAATAATAATAATAATAATAATAATAATAATAATAATAATAAATAAAATAATAATAATAACAGTCACCTGCTTTACAGAATTCACAGACTCATCTAAAACTAAGTTCTTGAAAGCATTACAGACCAATGGGCAAGTAATAAAGTAATGCCAACTCAATATATTTATAAATTAGATCAGTGAAGTGTGAAATAACTTATGTGTGCATGTGTGTGTTGGATTTTTAAAATAGCTTTAACAATGTGCGTCATATCACTATTATCAGTTTGGCAATTTATAGTGATGTCTAGCACTGAGGCTTCATACTGCAGACGTGGAATCATTTCCCACCCAGTCACAATATCCTGACACCAGGCTCACCAGTCATAACACTAACCACTTAATGCTTAAACACCAAGCACAACAGCTACTAGTTTCATTTTAATAAGTCTTTGGTATGACTTTGCTGGATTCAAACCATCGTCTTTCCACATTTGAAGCAGATGTTCCCACAATCCAAGGGTAGGTCACTCTTGTCTGACTTTGCACCTTGGCAGGCTGACAATTTGTTTAGCACCTTTGTTGCTGAACAACTCAAAAGATGTAATTCTTATTTGGGAGTGCTGGATATACAAGGAGATGTACTCTCAACGTATTATGATCAAGTAACATAACTGCATATGAACTTATTTTCACTAAACAGTGCTTTTAATATAACTTAAATTACCTGTCTAGTTTATAAAGCATTTTTTAATAGAGATGTTCATATCAGGGCAAATTATTTCCAAAGAATTAATGAAAAAGGAGTGGGTAACTTCTTTCTTTTGTAAATCTTGGCATGTTAAAGACTGTATGGAGTTTTACACACTTTATTTGACTATTAGCACAAATCTAACATAAATATTTTTTTTATCACATTACCAAATAATATAATAAAATTACTGGGAAATACATTATGCCTTTGCCATATACAAAATTTCATGTAAATTTGTAATCTTATGTGGTCATTTATATTAATGTGTGTCATATGGAAACTTATGGTTAATTAATTTAACATTACCTAGTACTTATTAATTTAATATATCTGCAAATTTATGATATGTTTGGCAGTAATGGAAATTACATAAAGAATTTGTTGCTTCTCCCATACTGTATATTTTTGTGAGTTATAATGACAAAGTAAAAGACCTTCCAACAACAAACATTGCAAGTTCATTGGAGTCTTTACTTAGCAGTGTCTACACATTATTGACTAGACCAGATGAAGAAATGGCAAGCTGAGCTCTCCTTTCCCAATTATAAAGCAAACATTTATGAGATAATGGCATTTCACCCATGAAGCTAAACTAGCCTTTCTGTTTAATCTGTTTTATTATAAGTCACTCAATGGCAATTCAGAAAACAGACTGCTGGGAGAATTTTATTGCAAGTTAAATATTACCCAAATATAACCAATAAATGGGAGGAAGATCTCCTTTTTCCTTCTTTATTTCCTTTTGCAGGCAGAGTAGGCAAGGAATTACAATTAGGAATAGTTTTGTTTTACCCTGTTTGAACAATAAGCTTCAATTTGATTGTTCTTCTTCTTCAACAAGCCAGGAACTTCCCTTGAAATGTCATAAGCTCCCTTTACATCACCCATACTGCCCAGACACCACTGTAAATATATAAACAAGACAATGTGGTAAGTAAAAGGAAAATTTTAAGTAAAACCACAATCTGAAGTAAAGCACCTTTTCCTGCCCAAATTTAACCAATACCTTTCTACATCCTGGCTATTAAATGTTGGATAAAAATTCCTACCAATAAACAGTCAATTTATTTTAATACAGAGGGATTTAGATCTTCTCTTAAATAATGCAGATAGCAGGTGAAATGCAATGGCCGAAAAATGATTCTTGAAGTTAATATTAGATCAGTTTATGATGATGATTGATGATCATCATCATCATCATCAAAAACCAGTCATCAGCATCAATGTGGTCATTATCATTTTTTCCCTCCCTCCTCAAAATAAAACTTCAAAAAAGAAGTTTTTGTAAAACAAAACATATTCACTGCTGTATTTCAAAGTAAACAAAAGGTTAATTGCGCTAAACCCATTTCTGGCTAATATGCAAAAGTTTAAAATCAAAAAGGAGGCCCTTTGTGTACTAATAAATTAGATCAGTTACAATGTGAACAGGAAAATCCAGTTCAAATATGAAATACAATCTTCGATTGAAAATGCAGGAAAGGAGTCATCTTATATAAGCACAACATATACAGATTTGATAAATCTGATCTTAATCCTTTAGCTTATATAATATAATAGGTAGCATCCGTTTTGTTTCCCCAGTTCACAATCTTTTTATTGGGCTCCAAATTTTAAAGCTCCTACCTTAATCTATTAGTTTGTAAAAGGCTGCACTCTTTTCCACATTTGAAAATACTATAACTGAGTCACAAACTTTATATTTGTTCAGTGCCAAGTCAGTCACATATTCAGTTAATAGCAGGAGTTTATTTTTTTTAACTCCCCTTTTACATACATGCCAACCCCTGGCGAGGAAAACTCTTAATCCAAGTTAACGAAAGGAGTAATCTGAGCTGACAAAAAAAAGTAATCCACATATAACAATAATAAAATACAATGTGCATATTAAAAAACACATGCATATTTTCTGCAATTTTGGCATCAGGAAGCATCCGTTTAAAACAAAAGACCAAAGCTGTATTAAACCCACTAGTTTTAGTCAGAATTTTATCAGAGCTCAGTAAATATTGCCCCTTACATTTTTAAAAATTTGTTTTCCACAATTTAGTTCTGCTGTAAAAAAAGAAGATACCTTAGTATTGGAGTTAGCAAAATGAGCTAATTCAAGGCATCTTTGTTTTACACTATGACCAATTAAAAATCCTTTCCACACAGCCTGCAATGGGCAATGACTACCAAAGAATGGCACTGTATTGTTTTATTCAAGTATTCATCATACATCAATTTATCAGTTTTTTTTCTTTCTAATTCATCTTTGAAATCATTTGAAAAACATTTTTTGCTGCAACATATGCATCGACTAGAATAAATAGGACAACTTTACCACCATATTCTGCAGAATGGTTCTGTATCTCACATTAATTTTTAAATGAAGAATATGTTGAGCAAAGATTAAAAATTAGAAAACCAGTCTGTTATGTCCTAAGCCAGACAGCTGCTATAAATAAAAACAGAGGTTTTTCTTGGAATTAGGGCAGGTGCTATAAATAGAACATAACACTAAGGATAGTTAACTGCTAGTCTACAGACAAGTGTACTTTATATCATAGTTACTCAGAAGCCATCTTCTCCAGAATACATTTTGTGCGATTAGTGGGATGTCAATAAAAATGAGAAAAAAAAAAAATTATTAATTTCTTCTGGGAGAGGAAATACCAAAAAAGGTGTAATCCAAGTACATTTACGAGTAAGGCATAATTTAGTGAAAAACAGCGTAATGATTACACCAAAAGCATAATGGTTGGCATGTATGCTTTTATCCTGACACATCTGGCATCTGTTCAGTTATAGGGATCCTTTGTTAAAATTGTATAGACTATTATCAAAGTGTCACTGACATAGTCCAAGCTCATTCTGCACATAAATAATGTTTGATGACTGTAAAGATAAGTAAGCGATGCTAAGATGATAAATCCGACCAGAATCAGAGTCTGATGAATGTTTTTACATCAACACAATGACAGTGGAGAAATTCAGGAACTCTACTTGGTGATTCTGGTGACCAGGATGAATTCTGAATCATATGACATCAGACAGTGATATTTACTGGATGCAAATGAATCACAAAAGTGTGGACTTGCTATTCACTGTTTAACTACATGACATATGAACTTCAATTATTACAAGATATTGTGAATCAGATCATTTTGGACTACCATTTCTATCTGTATTGACCATTAGCTGAATTTATGAAGTTATCGTACAAATGTAGAGCTTCTGCTAGAATTGAACAACTACTGGTTCTTCGTACCTGCAAGACAGAAAAATGTTTTGTACAAGGCGAGATTTTATCAGCCATTATCATCAATGTATGAGTCACCATTTGCATAAATTTGGGAAATTATGTTTTTAAAAAGAAATGAAATGAATGCTGTCACAAATCAACACCAAACAACAGTTTAATCCTTTCTTAGTTTCCTCTGACCCTTCCAGCACTGCCATGGTGGCAGTAAATGGTAGCTGCTTAACTAGAAGACCTAGCAAATTTAAATGACTTATAAAAATGGCCATACCTGCTTGAATTGAGAGGAAGATTATTTATTTTTTTCAGAATTTATGAGAATAACATTTGTTCCATCTATGAATCCACTGAAAGACAAGAAACTTATCCATTGTTGACATTAGACCTGGTACTTGTCATCTGCATAACTAGTTACATGACTTAAATCTTGCAACCTATGTGTACCCATGGCATCAGATGTCCAATAGTCACATGTATCAACAATAATGCCCTTTCAATGTCATACATATTAAATGAAAATAACATTGTTTATAAGAAGACACTATACCTAATTCTCAGCATATTTATTATCTTAGTACAACAACCAAAAACCAGGTCCACAGCAAGCTAGAAAAAAAACCAGATTCATTAGGCAGAGACAATGTAGTCACACGATAAAATTAAAAAACAAAAAATCATCACTTACAAATGCGCTATGCTTCATGAATCTGGCTTTCTTCAGGTGGCTGTGAATTCCAACTTTTCAAAAAGACAAATTGGTTACTGACCCCCACCCCCTAACAAAAATGTCAAATATTGTGAGAAAGGGTGTGAAGAAACTATCAATTTCACTCACCAACTTAATCCCAAACACAATTAACAACTTTGGTTCAAAGAACAGTATAAAGTAAATAGTTAAAGTGTTAAAACATGAACACATAAAATGTTTAATTTGTACGGTTGCTTGGTTCGAGTAAAAGCCTTCAACTTCAGCCTGTCTTATAGATCACACGACTTATATGTTACACATATTAATAGAAAGCAGCAAAATTGAAACCAAGCTGGTTCCTCTGCAAACAACATGTGGTTATTAATTCATTTTGAACAAAAGAAAAAACATCTATGAAGCAGAAAATATGAGTGCTTTAATTTTATTGCCTCGCACACCTGTAATAGTCATTCAACAGCACAGGATGAAGAGTCAAATCATCTCTTCAGGCATTGTTTTTTGACAGCAACCATACATGATGAGACGACTTCTAGGTTTCCTTATTTGTTATGATGCAGAAGCAATCCTTATACTTTCTTTCAGCAATTTGACAACAATAGGAATTTCAGTCCTGATTACAATTTGACAACTGTAAGAACTCAATTCCTATTATAATTGTAGGAACTCCAGTCCTAATTACAGATTGATAACCATAGGAACGCCAGTCCTAATTACAATTTGTAGGAACTCCAGCACTTATTACAAATTATGGGCAACTCCAGTCCTAATTACAATTGTTAGAAACTCCAATCCTAATTACAATTTGTAGGAACTCCATCCTAATTACATACAGTATTGAAAACCATAAGAACTCCAGTCCTAATTACAGTTTGATAACCATAAGAACTCTAGTCCTAATTACAAATTGTAGGAACTCCAGCACTTATTACAAATTATTAGAACTCCAGTCCACAAATTACAAACTGGTAGAAACTCAAGTCCTAATAACAATTTGTAGGAAACTCCAGTCCTAATTACAATCCAACATTTATAGGAACTCCAGTCCTAATTACAGTTTGTAGGAACTCCAGTCCTAATTACAATTTGTAGGAACTCCGTCCTAGTTAGAATTTGATAACCATATTAACTCCATCCTAATTAAAATGACAACTGTAAGAACTCCAGTCCTAATTACAATTTGACAACTGTAGGAACTCCAGTTCTTATTACAATGACAACTGTGGGAACTCCAGTCCAAATGACAAAATTTGTTAACTGTGGGAATTATAGTCCTAATATACAATTTGATATCTGTGGGAACTCCAGTCCTAATTACAATTTGATATCTGTGGGAACTCCAGTCTAATTACATTTTGATATCCTGTGGTAAACTCCACAAACCCTAACTGCAAGTTGTTTTTTTTAACAGATTAGGGAGACCAAATTAACCACATCTATAACCATTACACTACCTAAATCCAACAAAAAGAAAGCCTACTCTTTTTCTGGTGCTGTGATGCTATCACTTAATGCAGTCAGTGTTTATATGGGACAAAAGTTGCATTAAAAGAATCTGACTTTTCTGACAGACTTTAATGATGAGACAACAAAATTTTAGAACTTACAAAACATTTTAGTTTGTCACATACACAAATAGTGACTTTAAATCGCACAGGACAAAGTTTTACTGTAAAATCTTGCAAATACCAGTATAACAGAATCTCTAAAATGGATTTTAAATGTCAAGAATCATGAACTGCAATACTTGAAGACAGAAAAAATATTCCACTGAATAAAAAAAGATAAATACAAATTTATCAGCCCAAAAAGAAGTTGTGTCGGGTGGGTTACAATTAAGTCAATTTAGGATTAAGTATATACAGTATTTAAAATCACATACAGAAGCCACATTGTCTTTTGGAAGCAGTGTCAACATGAATAATGCTTTCTTTTGTCTTTTGGAAGCAATTGACAGCCATGAATATTTCTATTTTGTCTTTTGAAGCATGTGTCACCATGAATATATTTCTTTCTTTTGTCTTTTGGAAGCAAGCGACACCATGAATATTGCTTTCTATTTGTCTTTTGGAAGCATGTGTCACCATGAATATTGCTTTCTTTTGTCTTTAGGAAGCTTGTGTGCCACCATTGAATATTGCTTTCTTTTGTCTTTTGCTTTTGGACACGTGTCACCATGAATATTGCATTCTTTTGTCTTTTGGAAGCATATGCCACCATGGAATATTGCTTTCTTTTTGTCTTTTGGAAGCATGTGTCACAATGAATACTGCTATTTTTTCATTTTTTGGAAGCATGTGCCAACATGAATATTTCTTTCTTTTGTCTTTTGAAGCATGTGTCACCATAAATATTGCTAACTTTTCTCTTTGGAAGCAAGTGCCAATATGCATATTCCTTTCTTTTGTCTTTTGGAAGCATGTGCCACATAGAAATTTCTTTCTTTTGTCTTTTAGAATCATGTGGTACCATAAAAATTTCTTTCTTTTGTCTTTTGGAAGCATGTGCCACCATGAATATTGCTTACTTTTGTCTTTTGGAAGCATGAGTCACCATGAATATTGCAAATCTTTTGTCTTTAGGGAGCATGTGACATCACCATGAATGTTCTTTTTTTTCGTCTTTTTGGAAGCATGTGTCACCTGAATATTGCTTTTCGTTTGTCTTTTGGAAGCATGTGCCACCTTGAATTATTGCTTTCTTTTGTCTTTGGAAGCATGTTGTCACCATGAATTATTGCTTTCTTTTGTCTTTTTGGAAGCATGTGTCACCATGAATTTTCTTTCTTGTCTTTTGGAAGCAAGTGCCACCATGAATATTGCCTTCTTTTGTCTTTTTGGAAGCATGTGTCACCATGAATATTGCTTTCTTTTGTCTTTAGGAAGCTTGTACCACCATGAATAATTTCTTTGTCTATTGGAAGCATGTGTCATCATGAATATTGCTTTCTTTGTCTTTAGGAAAATACTCAGACGGCAATTAGGATCCCGACTGATACCTTCCCGACACGTGTGACTGCGAATAGGGGCGCTCTCAGACACACTGCTCAAAATAAGCTGTCGTCATTGAAAAGCTCCTGGGGAGACCACCATCACTATAATCTCTTATTTTACACTCGAATCCAGTAACTTCTGCACACCATGAATATTGCTTTCTTTTGTCTTTGCTTTTGGCCACATGTGTACCAACATGAATATATGCTTTTTCTTTGTCTTTGGAAGCATGTGCCACCATGAATTTGCTTTCTTTTTTTGTCTTAGGACGCATGTGTCACCATGAATACTGCTTTTTTTTGTTTTTTTGGAAGCATGTGCCAACATGAATATTCTTTCTTTTGTCTTTTGGAAGCAATGAGTCACCATGAATATTGCTAACTTTTGTCTTTGGAAGCAAGTGTCAAAATGCATATTTGCTTTCTTTGTCTTTTAGAATCATGTGGTACCATAAATATTTCTTTCTATTGTCTTTTTGGAAGCATGTACCACCATGACTAAAATTGCTCTTACTTTTGTCTTTTGGAAGCAGGAGTCACCATGAATATTGCTTTCTTTTGTCTTTTGGAAGCATGTGCCACCATGAATATGCTTACTTTTGTCTTTTGGAAAGCATGAGTCACCATGAATATTGCTTTCTTTTGTCTTAGGAACATGTTGCCACCATGAATATTGCTTTCTTTGTCTTTAGGAAGCATGTGTCACCATGAATATATTCTTTCTTGTCTTTTGGAAGCAAGTGCCACCATGACTATTGCTTTCTTTGTCTTTTGGAAGCATGTGCAACCATGAATATTTCTTTCTATTGTCTTTTGGAAGCCTGTGCCACCATGAATATTGCTTTCTTTTGTCAAATGGAAGCATGAGTCACCATTGAACTATTGCTTTCTTTTGTCTTTAGGAAGCATGTGTCACCATGAATAATTTCTTTCCTTTGTCTTTTGGAAGCATGTGCCACATGTAATATTGCTTTTTGTCTTTTGGAAGCATGTGACACCATGACTATTTCTGTCTTTGTCTTTTGGAAGCATGGTGTCACCATGAATATTGCTTTCTTTTGTCTTTTGGAACCATGTGCCACCATGAATATTGCTTTCTTTTGTCTATTTAAAAGTATGTCACCATGAATATTGCTTTCTTTTGTCTTTTGGAAGCATGTGCCACTAACAGCAAATGCTCAGAATTGTGAACTCATGAAAAAATGCTCACATGCTGTGGTACATGGTCAAGAAAGTAAAGTGAAGTAATCAAAATAAAGTTTTTTTTTTGTGTCAGAATCCAAAATAATCATTAAAAATTGTACAAATGAAATTAAGTATATATCCTGATGAAACTGATAAATCTTATGTCATTATTTCTTATTTTTTATCTGACCACCATCATGTGTCAAATGTAACTGCTCAATATAAAAAATGGTTGATTGATTTTTTTCTTCTGTGTTGAAATTTTCACAAATGCATAGAAAGGTTTACAATGTTCACAACTTGTTCAAAAATTATGGTACGAAAAGTAATAGCATTAGAAAATGTCATCTAGACACGACCATTGTAATGGAGTACAAATTTTATTACTGCATGGTGAAAAGTTTTTTGGCACAATGACATTCAAGGAAACTTGACATCAGTATGTTAAATTCTGAGTTAAATAATAATTTGGCAATACAAAAAGTATTAGTTCAATTCAACTTAATATGGCAATGTTTTCAAATTTCGGTCAAGTACTCAATACTTAAACACTATTTAATATACAAGTTCATATATGAGCAAGTTGTTACTAGAACCAAAAGTGCACTATTCTGATAAAATGTTTTACTTTCTTTTGAAAAGGAAACTAAATAACCATACCTGCTTCCAAAATCGGTGTTAGTACACTTTGACCATTTTAGTTTCTTTTCTCCTTCACCTGCAAAATGTTTACATATAAAATAATATACGACTAAAAATGTAATTGAAGGAAATATATCCATCTCAAAGTCATTACAAGTTACAATGAATAAAAGATTTATATGACAACAATAATCATCTAAAAAGCTTGTTACATAATTTGTGGAACATGAAGACTCAATAGCCATAATCTGCATCTCAAAAAATGGATTCTTCCATAAACTTCAAGAGCAACATGGTGGATATACATGCATGTACACAGACCTTTCTTTGTCAGCAGGTTTCAGATGGGTGTAATGCTTTGTATGTTGATACAGAAGGTTGTTAAAACCATTCATGTTGTTTGAAAGAATAAGGCAATATTATTACATTTTAATAAGCTCAAGTGGAAATTCATTTTTGAAGCTTACCTGGACAAAGTAGAATAATCACCAGTGAACTTTAGCATTGTTTAGTGAGCAATACATATATTTCTGATATAATTTACCCACTGGGCATTGTGCCACTGGCCTTATTGTTTTCAGACAAAGATATGATACAGCATTCAGTAAACCTTTATGTTTGTCTGCATTAATAAATTTTGGATGTCTGTTGTATGTTTAGGCTCGTACAAAGTAAGAAAGAAAAGAGTGAAGCCAACAAGTTTTGAAAAATTTAACAAAATTTTTTCCCCCTACAAACCAAGGTAAAATATACGAAAAAGGACTTTTGGTTTGTAACACATAATCCAAAAATTAACCTAGAATTTAAAAAATAAATCATATCACAGAAAAGATCTAAAAGCAAATTAAAGTTCGAATCCCGACGAAGTTTTATGATGGAGGATGATGACATCACAATGAATGCCAGTATTGTACTGAAGTGTCAATAGTTCCCTCGTTGAATTTCATGTATCAAGAATAATATTCTGACTTTAGAATGTTTGAAGAATTTACAATAAAATGTCTAAGTCCCATATTTTGATGAAAAATCACTTATATTCCAAGAATAATAAATTTTTTTAAAATAATAATGACATCAAACTGGTCACAACACAAAATCCCACCTTTGAGCTCCAAAAAGTAATGAAAAACGTTATGAAATTTTATCATTAATTTTAATTGTAGTTTTTGATCACGTGATGGGGTCATGTGGTTCACTTAATTCAAACAACTCAGTGAAATATATCAATTAATGTATAGGCTAGTATAGCCTTAGCCTTAGAGAAAAATGATTCCCAACCACTGGAAATTAATTTCTTTTTAAAAAGGCTGTTTACTCAACTAAAATCCCCCATAGGGGCCAAGTATACCTTGCTTATGACCATGAATTTTCACTCTGTGTTACTATGAATTCTGAACTAAGTCAGGAACTAGGTCAGCTAAAATTCAACAATTTAGCAATAATGATTATTTACAAAAACTGAAATGATTTTTCTAGAAAAAATGTCAAAATCCAGTGAATAAAGTTATTACAATAACATTGCAACCAAATCCCCCCCCAATAAAATAAAAAGAATTTAATACTTACCACAAACAAGCAATTAAATTACATATATGTAACATGCTTTAAAAAAAAATTGTTGATATGGTACATGCCATAGTGACTGAAGATACACCAATAGAGATCACATTACTTTCATACCCTTTCATAACCCAAACCCAATTAATAAAAAGTGTTGGTCCAATGGGTTAAGCTTATCAGAAAGGAAAATTCAAAGCTGAATAAGTTATAAAGAAAACTTTTATTTGTACTCTTCACTTTTGTTGATGGAAATGGATGCAACAAACAGCATTCAAACTCTATACATGTGACTTTCACAACTGTACAAGTGTTAAATTACATGTATACATGCCTATAACACATTATCCAGACTACTGAACACAAGTTGCAAGGTTCCTTGCTGTATTTTATTTTTGAAATAATTAACTCAGAAAGAGTTTTCTCTTACCTGTGAAACATGTAAGACTTTTCTCTCCACTTTAAATTTCATCAAATTGCACCAACCATGAAATAAACAATAAAAAATTTTATTCAAATTTTGTACAAAAAAGACACAATTATTCAAATTTATCAAATCACAGGATATATTATGGTAAATCCAATTGCTCAAAATAACTAGTCAGTGGGTTGGAAGGCATGTAAATCCTATAAAAGTCACAATTGTTGACATAGATATTGTCAATCCATTCTCTGTGTCTAACACTGAGAGTCAATTTAGAGGTTGCGTTTCTCTGTGTCTAATGCTTGACAGGTATTCCAGACTGTTCAGTCTCAAACACCACACTGCTCCATGTGTCTAATTTTGCCAGGGCTTTTCCCAGACTGCTCCATAGTCTAATGTTGCCAGAGATAATACCAGGCATTTTATATCAATTTCAGACAATTCTATGTGTCTAATGTAAAGAATGCAGAATTTTAGGAAACTTCTAATCAATCCATGAGACAGGTCACACTGGTAATTGGATCACATGAAAATTGTACTAAATATGAACCTAAATTGCTTTGTGGTAGGTTCACACTTGCCAACCACTAAAGAGAGGTATAAAGCATAATTATTACTAATATTATGTGGTAGAAAGTGTAACCCGAGCATAAAAAGTAATCTATATAGCACAAGCCATAATTACAGAAACCAATATGATATAACCTACATTTTATTGCTGCAGTTAAAAATGTTTGTCACAAATCGGGTAAACCCATTTTGTGGATTAGTGCATGTGAGTTAGTACAAGACACACAAAAAATTGACAAATTATTTATGCAATAGCACTCACTGTAACTAGTCTACATATTTTACAGTAAATTTTTGTAAATAGTAATAAAGTCCACAAATTATGATTGTTGTGTCACTGTCAAAGTGTTATTAAAATTTTTTTTAAGGTTTAATTGATTTCACTATTTTCAGATGCAATATGTTTTATGTTTAACCAAATTTCCTCTTCTCTAACATTTTTTAGTCATATAACATCCATAAGTTGCATCGATAAAGCCTAAATTTTTACGATATCTAGTGCCTTTTCTTTTCAATTTAGACAGCTCTGCTATGGTAATGTGGTATTTAAATAGAATGAATATGTGGACACGTGTTTCACATTCAAGAACCCATCATTGGAATTGCTTCATGTTCATAACCATAAACAGAAAATAAGAAAATCAGATGGAGGTCTAAGGATGAAACACAGAGGCTCATATCATTGCTTCCAATTTAACGATCAGTCTTATATTTACTAGGTATATGAAAAAAAAAGTAATGCTGTAAAATAGGTGCAAGATGTCATTTTCCTTTGGCCAATCAGAGGGCAGTAGTCCAATCAGTGTGAATGCAATATGTCATTTTCCTTTGGCCAAATCAGAGGGCAGAATTCCAATCAGTGTGATGCAATAATGTCATTTTCCTTTGGCCAATCAGAGGGCAGTATTCCAATCAGTGTGATGCAATATGTCATTTTCCTTTGGCCAATCAGAGGGCAGTATTCCAATCAGGGTGTGATGCAATATGTCATTTTCCTTTGGCCAATCAGTAGGGCAGTATTCCAATCAGAGTGATGCAATATGTCATTTTCCTTTGGCCAATCAGAGGGCAGTTATTCCAATCAGTGTGATGCAATATTGTCATTTTCCCTTTGGCCAATCAGAGGGCAGTATTCCAATCAAGAGTGATGCCTGTATATATAAGTGAGCATAATCATGACAATGTCAAGTTCTTGGGAAAATAGTCCTGGCATTCCTTAAAGGTATTGTTCTATTATAGAGTTGTATGCCCTTTTTCAGTACAAGATAAGCTATACATGTCAGCCAGTATAAAATGATGGAGAAGAAGCCAGAAAACCCCCATAAAAAAAACAACCAACCAAGAAAAGCAACTGACAAGCTCTCCTATATATCCATCTTAAAGGGTTGATGATATGTCCCCCAAGCCAAAATTTGGACAATGCATACAAAGTAGATTGCCTGGGCATAATCATTGGTTCCAAATTTATTATGCTATGCAAAACCTAGCTTGAAAAATCAGTGTTTGATTCAATGAATGGGTTTGTGTAGAAAGAAGAATAGTGTCCTTTCTCGGGGGGTGTACTATTAATAGTACATTGTATGAACAAATAAATTGTAAGCAACAATACAAGCCCCTATGAGAAAAATATAAAATGCGTACACATTCACAGTCACGAGTGTTGAAATGTAACCCATTTATTCTATGTCTCAATCTCAACTTTTTTTAAAAAAAATTGCAGGCGAACCCAGCTGGTCCATTATCCTGATTATCATCAATAAAGGGTGGTAACATTATAGAAAGGTAGACAGATGTAACTTTACGATTGATACCAAATAAATATTGATGTCTAGTTGCACTACCCCCCAAGATACAGAGGAAAAAAACAAGCTCACTTTGGGGAACAGAGTTTTTTAATAGCCGAAATTCATTCCAAGGTCGGAATCCGGTTTTGTTGTACAGATTTTAGACCTTTTTGGCCCTCAGATCTAAGAACAGATCAGTCTGCCAATTGCACACAAACACGGTGAACCAGATTGCAAAACGTAGGGATAATCTGGAAAATTACTAATGAAGACTGGTCACAACATGAAAATGATTGGTTCGTTAAGCAAAGAAAGCAAAATAGTCTAGTTTTTACCCTTCTGCTCCTGCACAGGCGAAAGAAGCAATGAAAACCAATTTTCTAACACAAAATAGGCATTAGTTTAACAGAAGATATCTTGGAGGTCGATACATTAGGATGCATCAAAATCATCCCCAAAAGGGATTCCTACTCACATTTCAGGTGAAAAATGGACAAAACTCTCCAGGGGTCGAAATGGGTTATAATACTAAAAATTATTTCTCCAATAAATCAGCTGTTACAAACACATATATGTAGTAGCATCAGTCAATTTTGAGTCACAAGAAAAATGCTTGTGGTGTTGAAGCATGTGCCACACTGTGAAAATGGCAGATACACTTTAACTTGGACACTAATTCTATTTATTTCCCCCCAACTTAATTCCTATTTATTCCCCCCATCTATACTTACTGTCAAATTCCTTCAATTTTTATCAGAGATAATTCAAACATAACAATTAAGGCTGCCTGCTGCCCATAATTTCTGTTTGCAGTCCCATAATTTGTTTTATCTTAAATATTCCAACTGAAAATTAGTCAATGCCTGCCTTCCAGGACATTTACCTAATTCAATTCAAAAGCGTAACATTTATTTTAGATCAAAAAACCAAACATTTTACCTTTATCCTCACCTGAAGTCATTTTAATTACAGATACAAGCCAACCCAAAGAGAATTTAAGCATAATTTTTGCAAATAAAACTTGGCAAAAAAGTTTAATATGAGCATAAAATGTGTAATTATTGCTCAATAGTAAACATTAGTACCCCTACCTTTACTGAGGCTATGGACAACGTACATGCCATAAATAACAGTTCAATGTAGAGGCAAAATTTAATTTAATTTTACTACAAACCATAATCTGCAGGTCAATAAGACTTTTGGCCATTAATTGGCAAAATCCACAGGAATTAGAACCAGAATACAACCACAAAACATACTGGCAAAGTTATTTAATATTCATCTCTCACTTATAATCAACAACGTTTATTGCTGGGAATAATTGTGAAGTCCACAGATTCTGTCCTCAATCTGCTTGTTTGCTGTATTGCATCACTCTTATTTGCGAATTTCCTTAACTGCTGCAGAATTGTCCTTTATAAATTGTACACATGTTATCATCACAAATTAAACCTGTTAAAAGTCCAATTTAATTAATATCTGGTGCCATTTTCTCTTACAAGAACAAAAATTTTTGGTGTACCTACATTTATAATCAATCTAATGAATCTAATTGCAAACTTTCAAATAAAGACACCCGATCCTGTTTTTCTGATTACGAGTCATGTAGGTAGCTGTAAAATCGAAAACTAGGAATAGCGTCTATGATGGAAAAATTAACTTATGCAGCAGTCTTACTTTTTAGAATATTCTCAATATTTTAATAAGTGTAAAAAAAGACATGATAATATAAAATACAAACATATTTTTTGTTTTTTAATGAAATGGTATGAGTTTCTATCCATAAAGCAAGTATGTAAGACATAACTTTAAAGAAAAAAAAGCATAATAAATTATTCCAAATGCATAAAGGTTCCCTTTCTGAGGGGAAAACAGACAAGAGTCAATTATTTTGCTTAGTTATTCATGCCTAATATTATCAAGGTGTAATTTGTTAATGTCATGATTATCCAAGGGAACCAACTCTAGTATGACTATTTCGCCTGAATCACTCCCTAGCAAATCCCACTTTATTATGCAATATGTAATCACTGTCAAAAGTGAATCAGTACACAAATTAATCATATCCGGTATCAGTAACCCACGAATGTAAAGTCCTCAGTACTAATTTTTAGATAACACTAATTTCCTGACCAAAGTTTGGTGGTGATACAAGAGTCATAGTTATTGCAAAAAATCCATTGGAAGGATCTGATAAGTCAAATCTGTTTATTCTTTACAAATGTGTAGCTTATTGTTGTGGTTGTTCTGTGTGTATTTAGGTTGCCAGTGCACATATATTACAAATTTTACATGGATATGAACCCTTAATTGAAATCTGAGATCCATTTGCCTGGAGTTAAGTATCAATACAGCCACACAAAAAATTGCAGGTCAACCCTAGACAATACCAAAACCGTACATTCCCAACTATTAAAGAATTTAAGAAAAACAAACGAAAAGAAAAGCTTGTTCACACAGTGGAAAAGTTCATTCCATAGACACAACTGAAATAGAACCACTATAGAAATTAATTTTTGTTACAAAGGCCCAAACAGCACAATGTGGACAGACAGTTTCAATAATTGCAGAGTGAAAGACATTCAAAATTAGAACAAAATGATAAAAAAAAAATTTCAATATTAACAAATACTGCCAATTATGTGTAAACAAGGAACAATGATATAATGCCAGTCACAACAAACCACGCCAATAAACTATTAATAGCAATGTGCTAGTGTAAAACACAAATTCCATACAAGACAACAATAAATGAACCAAATGCAAATAATAATACCAACCTAAATCCCAAATAAAGCAAGAATACAGCAAAAGAAATATAGATTTGAAAATTAATAATAATTTAGCCTGCTATACTGCAAAGATTTCACACTCACACCAACAACACAAAAAAACTGGGGGAGTAGGATGCCAAGATAGAGCTGAACTCTTAGCAGTAAGCCAAGCTACAAAAAAATACACATAACCCACAAAAATTCATTTGCATACAACCAAGCAAACATAGTCAAATCTTAATACAAAACAAAAACCATAATGGAACATAAAAAGAAATCCAGAAGACATTGTTTTTAAACACAAGCAAGCCCAAGCCATTCCAAGAATACTTTTCAGAAGAATTATGGTTTCCAAGCCATCAAAGCCAATTTCCAGAATACCAATGTCAGAAATTGAAACAACTATAACAAAAGAAACACCCAAATTATTTCAAATTATGAATGTCTTTCACACTTGAAATATATAGAACCGTCTGTCCACTTTATCTATTATGCCATTAGTAGTACACAATTAATTTCACTAAATTTTCTCTACATTTAGTTTCTCAGTACAGAACTTCCCCACTGGTGTGACAATCAATAACAAATCATATGTTAATCTAAAATACTTTCAAAGATTGTCTGTCTAAGGTTTAGTTCTTGTCAAGGGTTTTGACCGGCAATTTTTTGAGAGCGCTGAATGCTGTACCCCCCACAACACAGGCAATGGAACACAGGATTTTCACTTCCGGATCATCACCAATGGGGACCTTATTACTCAATGTGCACTGTCACCTAAATACACACAGGACAAACCACACATAACCTCACATTTAACTAGAATAAAAACAATTGCATTTAAAATCCATACCAAAGAATGCAAAAATCTGACATCTAGTAATCACCCCACCAAACTTTGACAGGAAAAAGTGATCTAAAAAATAGACAAGGGACTACATTCGTTGGGTTACTGAACCGGATTATTATTAATTGTGTACTGATTCCTTTTGACAGTGCATACATTATTGCATAATAACAGTGGATATGCTATAGGGAGTGGATTCAGGCGAAAATAGTCATATAGAGTTTGTTCCCTTGGATATCATGACATTAACAAATTACAACCCTTGATAATAATGCATGAATAACTAAAGCAAAATAATTGGACTCATCTGTTCTGTTTTCCCCTCAGAAAGGAACCTTTATGCATTGGGCATAATTATTATGCTTTTTTTTTTTCATAAAATTATGTCTTACACTTGCTTTATGGATTACACCTCACCATTCATTAAAAAAACTAAAATATGTTTGTATTTTATATTATCATGTCATTTTTTTCCACTTATAAAATATTGAGAATATTCTAAAAAGAAAGACTGCTGCATAAGTTAATTTTTCCATCATAGAGCTATTCCAAGTTTTCTATTTACAGCAACTACATGACTCGTATCCAGAAAAACAGGACAGGTGTCTTTAATTTGAAAGTTTGCCAATTAGATTCATTAGATTGATAATAAATGTAGGTACCAGAAAATTTTGTTCTTGTAAAGAAAATGGCACCAGATATTAATTAAAATTGGACTTTAACAGGTTAATTTGTGATGAAAACATGTCCAATTAAAAAGGACAATTCTGCAGCAGTTAAGAAATTCGCAAATAAGAGTGATGCAATACAGCAATCAGATTGAGGACAGAATCTGTGGACTTCACAATTATTCAGCAATAAACTTGTTGATTAAAGTGAGAGCTGAATATAAATAACTTTGCAGTATGTTTTGTGGTTGTATTCTGGTTCTAATTCCTGTGGATTTTGCCAATTAATGCCAAGTCTTTTGACCTGCAGATACTGGTTTGTAGTAAAATTAAATTAAATTTGCCATACATTGAACTGTATTTATGGCATGTACGTTGTCATAGCCTCAGTAAGGTAGGGGTACTAATGTTACTAATAGCAATAATTACACATTTTATGCTCATATTAAACTTTTTTGCCACTTTTATTTGCAAAAATTATGCTTAACTTCTCTTTGGGTTGGCATGTATGTAATTAAAATGACTTCAGGTGAGGATAAAGGTAAAATGTTTGGTTTTTTGATCTAAAATAAATGTTACGCTTATGAATTGAATTAGGAAAATGTCCTGGAAGGCAGGATTGACTAATTTTCAGTTGGAATATTTAAGAAAACAAATTATGGGACTGCAAACAGAAATTATGGGCAGCAGGCAGCCTTAATTGTTATGTTTGAATTATCTCTGATAAAAAATTGAAGGAATTTGACAGTAAGTAAAGATGGGGGGAATAAATAGAAATTAAGATGGGGGAATAAATAGAATTAGTGTCCAAGATAAAGTGTATCTGCATTTTCCAGTGTGCATGCTTCACACACAAGCATTTTTCTTGTACTCAAATGACTGATGCTACTACATATATGTGTTTGTAACAGCTGATTATTGGAGAAATAATTTTTATTATAACCCATTTGACCCCTGGAGGTTTTTGTCATTTTCACCTGAAATGTGAGTAGGAAATCCATTTTGGGAGATATTTCTGAATGCATCCTAATGTATCGACCTCCAAGATATCTTCTGTTAAACTAATGCCTATTTGTGTTAGAAAAATGGTTTTTCATTGGCTCTTTCGCCTGAGCATGAGCAGAAGGGTAAAAACTAGACTATTTTGCTTTCTTTTGCTTAACGAACCAATCATTTTCATGTTGTGACCAGTTCTTCATTCTAAATTCCCAGCTTATCCTACGTTTTGCAAAGGTTCACCTGTTTGTGTGCAATTCAGACTGATCTGTCATAGATCTGAGGCCAAAAAGTCTAAAATCTGTACACAAAACCGGATTCCGACCTAGTATGAATTTCGGCTATTAAAAAACTCTGTTCCCAAATGTGATGTTTTTTTCCTCTGTATTTGGTAGTGCAACTAGAACATCAATATTATTTGGTATCATCGTAAAGTTACATCTGTCTACCTTTCTATAATACCACCCACTTTATTGATGATAATCAGGATAATGGACAGCTGGGTTCGCCTGAATTTTTTTTTAAAAAAGTTGAGATTGAGACATAGAATAATGGTTACAATTCAACACTCGTGACTGTGATGTGTACGCATTTATTTATCATCATAGGGGCTTGTATTGTTGCTTACAATTTATTTGTCATACATGTACTATATAATAGTACAAGAAAGGACACTATTCTTCTTTCTCACACAACCCATTCAAGAATCAACACTGATATTTCAAGCTAGGTTTTGCATAGCATAATAAATTTGGAACCAATGATTAGCCCAGGCAATCTACTTTGTATGCATGTCCAAATTTTGGCTTACTATCATACCTTTAAGAGGATATATGGAGAGCTTGTCAGTTGCTTTTCTTGGGTTGGTTGTTTTTTATGGGGTTTTCTGGCTTCTTCTCCATCATTTATACTGGCTGACATGTATAGCTTATCTTGTACTGAAAAAGGGCATACAACTCTATAATAGCAACAATACCTTTAAGGAATGCCAGACTATTTTCCCAGACTTGACATTGTCATGATTATGCTCACTTAATATACAAGTGCATCACTCTTGATTGGAATACTGCCCTCTGATTGGCCAAAGGAAAATGACATATTGCATCACACTGATTGGAATACTGCCCTCTGATTGGCCAAAGGAAAATGACATATTGCATCACTCTGATTGGAATACTGCCCTCTGATTGGCCAAAGGAAAATGACATATTGCATCACTCTGATTGGAATACTGCCCTCTGATTGGCCAAAGGAAAATGACATATTGCATCACACTGATTGGAATACTGCCCTCTGATTGGCCAAAGGAAAATGACATATTGCATCACACTGATTGGAATTCTGCCCTCTGATTGGCCAAAGGAAAATGACATATTGCATCACACTGATTGGACTACTGCCCTCTGATTGGCCAAAGGAAAATGACATCTTGCACCTATTTACAGCATACTTTTTTTCATATACATAGTAAATATATGACTGATCGTTAAATTGGAAGCAATGATATGAGCCTCTGTGTTCATCCTTAGACCTCCATCTGATTTTCTTATTTTCTGTTTATGGTATGAACATGAAGCAATTCCAAAGATGGGTTCTTGAATGTGAAACCACGTGTCACATATTCATTCTATTTAAATACCACATACATAGCAGAGCAGTCTAAATTGAAAAGAAAGGGCACTAGATATCGTAATAAATAGGCTTTATCGATGCAACTTATGGATGTTATATGACTAAAAAAATGTTAGAGAAGAGGAAATTTGTTAAACATAAAACATATTGCATCTGAAAATAGTGAAATCAATAAAACCTTAAAAAAATTTTAATAACACTTTGACAGTGACACAACAATCATAATTTGTGGACTTTATTACTATTTACAAAATTTACTGTAAATATGTAGACTAGTTACAGTGAGTGCTATGCATAAATAATTTGTCAATTTTTTGTGTGTCTTGTACTAACTACATGCACTAATCCACATGGGTTTACCCGATTTGTGACAAACATTTTAACTGCAGCAATAAATGTAGGTTATTCATATTGGTTTCTGTAATTATGGCTTGTGCTATATAGATTACTTTTTTATGCTCGGGTTACACTTTTCTACCACATAATATTAGTAATAATTATGCTTATACCTCTCTATAGTGGTTGGCAAGTGTGAACCTACCACAAAGCATTTAGGTTCATATTTAGTACAATTTTCATGTGATCAATTACCAGGGTGACCTGTCTCATGGATTGATAGAAGTTTCCTAAAATTCTGCATCTTTACATTAGACACATAGAATAGTCTGGAATTGATATAAAATTGCCTGGTATATCTCTGGCAACATTAGACATATGGAGCAGTCTGGAAAAGCCCTGGCAAAATTAGACACATGGAGCAGTGTGGTGTTAGAGACTGAACAGTCTGGAATACCCTGTCAGCATTAGACACAGAGAACAACCTCTAAATGACTCTCAGTGTTAGACACAGAGAATGGATGACAATATCTATGTCAACATTTGTATTATATAGATTTACATGCCTTCCAACCCACTGACCTAGTTATTTTGAGCAATTGGATTTACCAAAATATATCCTGTGATTTGATAAATTTGAATAATTGTGTCTTTTTTGTACAAAATTTGAAATAAAATTTTTATTGGTTTATTTCAGGTTGGTGCAATTTGATGAAATTAAAGTGGAGAGAAAGTCTTACATGTTTCACCAGGTAAGAGAAACTCTTTTCTGAGTTAATTAATTTCAAATAAATACCAGCAAGAACCTTTCACTTGTGTTCAGTAGTCTGGATAAATGTGTTATAGGCATGTATACATGTATTAACACTTGTACAGTTGTGAAAGTCACATGTATAGAGTTTGAATGCTGTTTGTTGCATCCATTTCCATCAACAAAGTGAAGAGTACAAATAAAAGTTTTCTTTATAACTTATTCAGCTTTGAATTTTCCTTTCTGCAAGCTCTAACCCATTGACAACACTTTTTATAATTGTTGTTGGGGTTATGAAAGGGTATGAAAGTAATGTGATCTCTATTGGTGTATCTTCAGTCACTATGGCATGTACCATATCAACAATTTTTTTAAAGGCATGTTACATATATGTAATTTAATTGCTTGTGTGGTAGTATTAAATTCTTTTTATTTTATTTTTATTTCGTTGCATGTTATTGTAATAACTTTATTCACTGGATTTGACATTTTTTCAGAAAAATCATTTCAGTTTTTGTAAATAATCATTATTGCTACATTGTAATTTTAGCTGACCTAGTTCCTGACCTTAGTTCAGAATTCATAAACACAGAGTGAAAATCATTGGTCATAAGCAAGGTCATACTTGGCCTACATGTTAGTTGAGTAAACAGCCTTTTTAAAAAGAAATTAATTTCCAGTGTGGGAATCATTTTCTCTAAGGCTATACTAGCCTATACATTAATTGATATATTTCACTGAGTTGTTTGAATTAAGTGACCACATGACCCCATCACGTGATCAAAAACTACAATTAAAATTAATGATAAAATTCATACGTATTTCATTAACTTTTGGAGCTCAAAGGTATTTTGTGTTGTGACCAGTTGATGTCAAATTATTATTTTAAAAAAATTTATTATTCTTGGAAATATAAGTGATTTTTCATCAAAATATTGGACAAAGACATTTATTGTAAATTCTTCAAACATTCTAAAGTCAGAATATTATTCTTGATACATGAAATTCAACGAGGAACTATTGACACTTCAGTACAATTACTGCATTCATTTGATGTCATCATCCTCCATCATAAAACTTCGTCGGATTCGAACTTTAATTCTTTTAGAACTTTTCTGTGATATGATTTATATTTTTAAATTCTAGTTAATTTTTGGATTATGTTTACAAACCAAAAGTCCTTTTTCGTATATTTTACCTTGGTTTTTAGGGGGAAAAAATTTTGTTAAATTTTTCAAAACTTGTTGGCTTCACTCTTTTCTTTCTTACTTTGTACGAGCCTAAACATACAACAGACATCCAAAATTTATTAATGCAGACAACATAAAGGTTTACTGAATGCTGTATCATATCTTTGTCTGAAAACAATAAGGCCAGTGGCACAATGCCCAGTGGGTAAATTATATCAGAAAATATATGTATAGCTCACTAAACAATGCTAAAGTTCACTGGTGACATAAAGTGCCGCGGGCCAATTTTAATATAAACCCATTGTCGCTATTCTAAACCCTTCACTACTTGTGGTTTTAACAATCGTCGAAGAAAAAATCCTACAAGATAGTAGTTTAGATCTGATTGATCGCTTACACATGGACATAGGGTTGCAAGTCAAGTATTTGCTCAACGGAGTGGATATTCGTTTAAAAACACAATTTCAGCAGTGTCGCTTTCCATTTGATGGTTCATGCCAACGAGTAAAAAACCATCATCCAAGAAGCTAGACTTACGTGAGTCGCATAGAAGTGCTACTAAACGAGAAACGACATCATCAGACTTGAGAAGAGCGACCGCCAAGTATCCGATACGACGTGTAGAAGTGAAAACATTTCCATTGCTGCTGAACTCCAAACAAAGATCGAAGATCATCTGTTCGAAGTCTTTTACGCAAACGTCTGATGGTTGGTATCGTCAGCCAATGCAGCCTTCAAACTGTGAAATATTCTTATCCCTCTTTGAACACTATAGAATCTATGGAAATAGAATGGGAGAATACCGTAAAAGCAGGGACCCAAGACCAAGACGAAGAAAACATAGGGTCATGTCCAGTTGGTCAGAACAAGAACAACATTTAGTGTACTGTTCTGAGCATCACCTATCGAATAAAATTAACCAGTTCAGCAAGAAAGATTGCCATAGATGTCAAAACTGTCATGCCAGTCAAATTCAACACGATAAATGTCTGATGATGAAAAGCACGAATAAAAATTTGGACGAGTATCTGGACAAGGCTTGGAGTCTCATCTCGGAAGAAGAAGTGTTGCATTAGTGGTATAAAGGCTTGCGTGATTATTAATGTCTTCCGTTGTCTACTTTGGAGATCTATCGCATAGACAATCTCTTAGCCCAGAGTTGGGAAAAAAGCGAAAGAAACGGTTACTGTCAAGTTTTTTCAAGCAAAAAGTCAAAATGAAATGATGACTTATAAATTACCTGTGAAACAAGAAACAAAACAACCAGAAGAAATGGAAAACTTTATTTCTTTTTTTGCCATTCGTATATTGCTTCTTGGAATCCAGTCGTATGTGCTAAAGAAAACTACCTCACTGCAAACCTCAAGACCATTAAGCTTAGGTCATCAATACGGACGACAGTCATCTCCCATGAACCCACTGGGTAGCGATCTCTTTTCTTCAAGGGAATTGTGTGGAGTACTTTGATTTTGTATGGATTACCCCCTTTAGAAGACAATATAATTGACTTTATTCAGAAGAAATACAAAGACGACAGATACGATAATGTGAAATTACAAGGAACAGATTCCATGGTGTGTGGATAATAATGTGTGTATTTTCTTCATCAACACAGTCTTAGATATCACTTAGAATATTTAATTACTTATTTTGATCGTCACCCTTCTAGAAATTATAAAAAAAGTAGATGGTTTTGTGAACGTTACAGCTATCTTTGGGCTTTAGCTATGAAACGTAGTGTGCATCAATGGCCTCATGACTTCCATCAATGGAAATATAACATGCTTTCCCCAACGTTGTCACATTGTCAAAATTAATTTGTTCAATATTATTGCTCATTTTTCATTGTTAATTGTTACTTGAATAGAAAATGTATTTAAAAAAGTGTCTGTCGCTCGTTTCAAAAGAAACCATACTGTGAATAGATGATCGTTGACTTTCTATATATCCTTCACCATGACTTCAGCAATCATAGTGTTCCGACATTAAAACCAAGTAAGCCTATTTTATATTGCGTCCGCGTTTGAACCATATAAAGCGTGTTGACTCCAGCCTGTCCATCCACTATTGATTCGTCAACCTCTGAACTTGTCGTCGTGACTAGCTAAACTTAACGTGTCACGCTAAACCTGATATCTAAACCTTAAGAGATAGAGATTGTCAGGATGTTATCCATACTCCAATACCTCACAACAGAGGTCTTTAGAGAAAAATTTAAGAAAGAACAGGAAGAATGGACTGAGAAATAAAGACTTCAGAAGAGACAGAGAGAAGAACAACAACCGCAGCAGCAACAACATCAAGAACCAGACAGAAGTTTTGTCGACTGCCGCGTGGACACCAAAGAATTCTCTTTCTCTTTTCGCAGAAGCATTCCATATCGTATAAGGAAAGGCTGCTGCCAGATGGAGTGTTTCTTTTAAGTCCGTACGTTTTATGTAATGGTAAGTCCGTACGTTTTATGTAAGGTAAATTTGGGTGTTAGGGAATTTACCTTTACGTCCGTATTTCAAGTATATAAAGCGCCACAATCGTCAGTCTAGCTACCCATCGGTGACTTGTCAACTTAAAAAAGAACAGCAGATTAGCAAATGCACTTGGAGTATGCCAGGCGTCTTTTTGACGAAATGACTCGGGAGGCTAGAGGGGAAAGACGGATAAAAGAGTAAGATAAGATAAAAAAAAAAAAGGAGAAGGAAAGAATTATGCCCCACCTCTTCATGAGACCTCATAGTGTGGTGAAGCCTGAGGTGAGGACGCCTCCAAAACCGGACAAGCACGATGTCACGGTCTACCTAGATGGACGGATGTTTATCCAACTGACATAATCTGGTGTTTGATCTGTGACAAACGCCGCGAGCAAGAAGACAAGCGAGACGTAGTCGCCAAAAAATTCTTTGTGCAGAACAGGGCATCGTAAATTCCCCCTGGGTGCTAACCCTTTTTAATGGGACATCAAAAGACCCCATTTGAATAAAGGTAGGCAACTTAATTGAATTTCGTGATTTAAAGGGGAATGGTTGTCCACTGCACCCAATCAAAATTTAAGCTGGGGTGGCCCCTCAAAGTTTCGGGGGGATTCAAACGACCCACCCCAAATTATTTGTAGACCGAGGAAATTATTTGGTGATTGAACGAAAAGGCCCCCGAGTACCACTCGTAAATTTTGGCGTGAATCGCAGGGAAAGTTGGAAAAAGAAAGCTTTCGGGGGGGATAATTCAGTTAGAAGGAGACCCCCGGAGTTGGGAGGAAGACTGGAAAGACTCTGGTACAGTCAGGGTCGCGGAAAGGACGCGGTTCGAGGGGAGTCGAGGGAAAAGGGAAAATTGGAGGGAGGGGAAAATTTGGGAAAGGAGAAAAGGGATGAGTAAAGGGGAGGGGAAATTTAAAGGGAAAAAAGGGAGGGGCAGGAAAATTTAGAGACAGAGGGTAGAACCCAAGGGGACGGGGAGAAATTTCACATGTTTTCAATGATGAAATAGCCAAAGGGTCGAGCGATTGGGAGTTTTGCATGTTAAAATTATTTTTTTAAATTTTAAATTTTTTTAATTTTTTCCCCTCCCTTTTATTTTTGTATTTAACTTTTTTAATTTCACCCTTTTACTTTTTGGTCTGTGGGCATTGCTGCTGGGGTCTCAAAAACCATTTTCCTATTTAAACTTCTGAACCCTTTCGACTGGTGGGTCCCATACTAAAAAATTTTGGAAAAACCACCTCATTTTCAAAACCCCAAACCTACCGGGTTAAAAATAATTAAATCCATAAACTTAGGTATAACAAAAAAAACCACTGAAAACACACGACAACCAACCCAAAACTCATCCAATACAGACCAAACATTACATCTCTTGTGGTATAAGAGATTGGTTCCTATCCCCAAGGCGGAAGACTGGGAGGTAAAGAAACTCAATTCCCCTCCCCGCCTTTTTAAAACCAAGATTGGGTCTTAGTGAGTGGGTTTTCCGGGGGAGGTGCCAGCTTCCCCAAGGAAATTGGGTTTGTTTTTTTTTTTTAAACCCAGCCCTTTTGGGCGCCAGATGTTTAAAAAAGGAAAAAGGGAATTTAAATTTGCAATTAGTGGGCTAAAAACTCCTCTTTTTTGTGGTTTGCGGGCCATCGTTGGTGGATAGTTATGTGGTTTTATTTTTTCTCTTCGCTTGTGTAGGTGTGGTTTTTGACTTTCGTTAGTGGGGAATTTTTTAAATTTTTTGCTTTCTTGTTTGTGGGATTAATATGGTGTTTTTTTTTTTTCTCACCCCTGGAGGCAAAATTGGGTTTGTTTTATGCCGTCTTGTTTTTTTTTATAGAATTATGGGGTGTTTTTTCTTCTCACCTTTTATAATAGAATTAGGGGGTTTTGTTTCTTTATTGTTTGATAATAAAAAAGGTGTTTTATGCTTTTTTCATTTCGGGAAATAAAAGTGGACCAGTAACTTCCCCGTTGCAGCATGTGGTAAGGTTTGGCAAGTTGTCTATACGTTGTGGAACGGTTTGGTGAACTAGCGGGGAACGTTGTAAAGTTGTTGGAATTTTATAAAATAACCTTCTAATTTAAAACATTGAAAAATCTTAGGAAATCATATAAGTGGTTGTGTTTCGAAATAATTCCCATGCGGGCAAAAATGCCCAAAATCTAAAACATGCAAAATGTGAACATTGATCCATCTAGGGTTGAAATGCGGGAATTCAAGACGCCTTGTCACCTATCAGAGGCATTTTTGAACCAACTTTATTTCGCAACCAAACATCACCAGTCATTTGACAACAACAAAATAATAATAATAATAATAAAATAAAAATAATTTAATAATTAATAATTTAATAAAAATAAACCTTCAGCTGGGGTTTCTGCCCCAACTTTAATTCGACAAACAAACTCACCTTTATTTGACAATAATAAAATAAAAAAAATTAATAATAAAAAAAACTACACTGTGGTTATCCCAACTTTATATTGACAACCCAAACTCACCAGTTTTTTTGAAATATAAAAATTAAATAATAAAAATATGCAAAGGTACACTAATTGTTCCAACTTGTCGTTTTGGGCACTGAATGAAATAGTGCAGTTTTAAAAAAAATAGTTTAAAGTAGCACATATAAAAACACTTGCAATATAGTGTAAAATTTTTATTTATTGACATATATAAAAAAAGAATAATAAAATTAGGAACAATAAAAATTTTATATAATATTCCAAAAGAAGTATTGCAACAGTTTCAGTGCAAGTTAAAGGTTTTTTAAACATGGTTTTATCAAACATTGCTTTTTTTTTTATAGATCAAATCTCTTGGGGGTATTTTCCTAAAAGCTTTACAGCGGCCCTACCCAATGGGGATAATAAATTTTTTTTTAAAAGTAGGGGTTTTAAAATCATAAATTTTCCCTGAAAAGGAATAACCAATTTACACATAAAGGTTCAGACAGAGTTTTTAAGAGACAAAAATGAAAAAGAAAAAATAAAATTTCATTTTAATTCACTTTTTTTTTTTTTCAAGTTTTAATTTAAAAGTTGGAAATCGAACGCTCCTCCCCCTTAAAGTTATGTTTTTCCCCCGGTATGAAATTAAAAAAATTTTTAATGCAAAACAAAGAAAATTCTTTAGAAATGCTTAATTTTTAAAAAGTCACATTACCGCTTTAAGGGATTATCCATAAGGTGTTCACAGATGGGGGGAAGGCTTGGTCAAATGCAGACAAGGGGGGGGTTTGTAAGGATTTTGGGGGTGTCAGCAAGTAGTATATTCTTTTAGGGTTTATGTTTTGAACAGCTGCTTTGGGCTTACTGCTGTTTACAGTATGTTTTGTGACCCCTTTTAGGATGATCCTTAATATCTTTATTTTTAATTTCAATTGACGTTTCGGCCACGCATTACATGGTCATTGGTTTATTTTATTGCTATTTTAGGTCTCTATATGACCCTTAAATTTTTCATTATTTTTTGCTTTCCCTTATTTTCAAGAGGTTCGAAAGGAACACATGTTTTTAAAAGGGAGTTTCAAAAACAAAGGACACATTTATTTTTCAAAATCCCAGCAAAAATTAAAAAGGGTATTTAAAAAACAGACTTTAAAATTTTGGGTCTAAAGTTATTCAAATAAAGTAATTCAGTATATGGTGTGAAAAAACAGAATTTATCCTTCATTTACAAATCCGGGCAAGTCACATGAAAAACAGCAATGAAAAAATCATAATACTTATAAAAAGCCAGCTATCAGAAGCTTTGAAAGGGTTTTTTCCTTTTACGCCCTTTGGGCTATATTTACATGTCTATTTGCCCTAGCTTTTTTCATCCTGCAACCCTATCCCAAATTAACACATCAAGGGGAGCTAATATATATTGAAAAAAAATCAAAAAATAATAATAATAAAAAAAAATAATAATAATAATAAAAATAAAAATATAATTTTAAATAATAATAATAATAATGTGAACATATGGTTTAATAGGGTTTTTTTTACAGGGTTTTTTGATGCAAATTTTTTCCAAAACCCCTGAAAACAGTTGACAACAAAACTTGAAACAAGTAATAAAAGCAATTAAAAAAAAAAAATTTAAACCCCCAAAATCATTTAAACATTGAATTCACTTAAATAAATTTAAAAAATAGCCAAAAACATTGATCAGTGTATATGTACTAAAACCCTGTACATGTTCACTCTAAAAGTTTTTCCCTAGATCTGAAACCACTTTTTTTCCCCCCCCCATTTAAAAAAATAATTATAGGTCCCCCAGTACTTGTGGGATGCATATTGGGTTTATAAAGTAAAAAAAGGGTTATAGACAGATAAAGTTTTTTATAAAAAGTAAGGCCCCAACTACCTTTTTGGTGAATTCGTATTCTCCCCATCCTCTCGCCCTTTTCCCTCCACTAATCTCATGGCATTACAGCATTTCTTCTGACATTCTGTGTCTGGGTCATGTGTGTTAACAAAAAATTTCCATAGGGGGGCCAGCAGCGTTCCTGATTTCAATAATTTTTGTATTTTATAAGTAAACGAGCGGAAATCTGTAGAGTTTATGATACTAAAAAGCATCTGTTTTGAAAGATAAAAATCTTGCTTTAAACCCCCTTGAAAAACTTTGTATAGAAACGGGTTTTAACAATTAAAAAAAAATTTAGAAAAAAAAAACTTTTTTTTTAAAAAATTTATTTGAAAAAAAAACTTATGTAAAGGTAATTCTGTATTTTTTTAACCCCCTGGTGTCTTGATTATTACGGGTTTTTTTTTTAATTTTTGCTTCAATGGGGATGGTTTGGGTATCAGACTTAGAGATGAATGGTATACCTAAAAAGGAAAAATAAAAAAATCCAATTTTGTATGAACAGAGAACAATCAGTAAAAAAAACCCCATTTAAATATTGTTTAAGCACAAGTTTTGTACTTATGTTTATGACCTATAATTTAACAAATGTTTACAATTTCAAAATGTGTCTAAGAACAGAAATTAGCTTTCATGTATAATCTTCCTTTTAAAACAAATTTTGGTTTGTTGACTCATTTTATGATTAGTACTAAAACATAACATTTATAATGTCTACAAGTGAAAAGACATTATAAACTGAAAGAAGTTGATGTTATTGAACAAATGTTTTAAATGCTGAAAAATGCTTTTTTTGTATTGCCACACTTTTAAACCAACATTTTGTAACAAAAAAACAGTTATACTCCCTTAGATTAGAATTAATTCATGAATACGGATAATGATTTATTATTTAGGAGTTGTAAATAAAAATAAAAATTATTTTTAAAGTCAAACCCCCCCCCAATAACCAAATGACTACCCCCACAATTTCCAGTGAAAGTAAGAACCCCCTTTTAAAGTAGAAAAATAGCTGCATACTGATGACATGTTTTCACTGTCTGTGTTTATTAATTGAAAAATTTTTCTTACAAAAATATCATAAAAACTGAAAATTTCATTATTTACAACTGAATTCATGTCAGAAATTGTCAAAAATTTAATACCTTTAAGATGCATTTATTTTTTTCCTTTAAGTTATAGCATAGTAGATATTGTTTTAAATAAATTTTACTTTAAAACAGTTTGTTGTTTTTTATTTGTTTCTTGCTATTTAAAAAAAAAAAATTTTTTTGTAAAAACGATAAATCTTTTTTTTACCCAAAGGGCGGGTTCAAATGTTAGCCAAAAGACGGTTTTACACAAACCATACTTCTCGATATTTTCTTTCCAAAAATTACCCGTGTAACAATATAATTTACTTGATACAGCGGGTAAAAATCACAGAATATGCCGAACAGTTAGGTCATTTTATAGTAACATATTGGGGCCAAAAGACCCAATTTTTGTTTGAAAATCGATTTTAGGTCATGGGAAAAACACTGCCCGCCTAATAAGATCGTAGCAGTATACATGGCACAATGGGATCAAAATTACAAACTTATTTTTTGCAACAAAAAATGGATTATATGTTAACTATTTAAATTTATCCTTCGTTTCAAAATGGGGAAAATGGAAATTGTCTCGCAACAACCCCGACCGGGTAAGCTACACCCGGTCGTAGAACTAGAAATTGTCAACGCAAAGAAAATTATCAAATGTTTGTGTTGGAAAAAAAAGGAAAATATTTGGCTGCAAAAGTTGCAACCTTTAATTTATTAGTTTTTAAAAAAAAAAATAAATCGAAACTCAATTGTTACCCTGACACTGAAAAGTTTAACCCAACGTTTTTACCCGGAAAAAACGTTTTTTATTCCTTTTTAAAAAATTATTTTATATTCTTGTTTAATTTTTTAATCAAGTATAATACCATTTGTAATTTACTATTTTTTTTTAGATCAGTTACAAATTTGATCAGTTCATGTGTGCGTTGTATCAACGTTGCCAAAAAGTTAATTTCCAAAAGAAACCGAAAACAACCAAACAGCAAAGTTGTGAAAAAGTTTTGGTTAGGGGGTGTTTAAAAGCCCTTTTCATTTGTTTGTGGAATAAAAAGTGGTAGCTTTATGCCTTCCGTTTTTTTGTGTGAAAATATATATGTGTGTTTTTAAACCTTTCACTGTTTGTGGGTATTGAAGTAAGTGAAGAGATGTTTTCCCCCACTCCTGATTGAAGTTTTAATAGAAATTTTAGCGTTCGTCATTAATTTGCGCGATTTGCCATAAAACAAGAGATCTTTTTAACAAAATTAAAAGTTTGTGGTGGGTGGCAGGCCGGTGGGGGAAAAACTTCAAAAAATAAAATTTGAAATACGCCCAGACTTTGTCCACAATTATGAAAGTCGCAGATAAAGTACAAAACATGATAGGGGGAAAGGGATAATTGAGAGGTTCAATATCCAAATGGCAAAAGAGACCGCTGAAGAGGCCTTTTTTTGTCATCAAAAAAAGGTGTTGCTTTTTGTTTGTTTTTTTTGGGAAAACATTATTTTAACAGAATGGTTTTTGTAAAAAAGGCTTTCAAAAAAATAAAAAAAAGCGGAAAACCTAATAAAATTAGGATTAAAGAAGTAAAGAAATCAAAGGGAAACCCGGGGGAAAAAAAGAAGGAAAGAAAAAAAAAAGCAAAAAACGGTTTAACGATTAACGCCTGGGGAAATATAACAAAAAAAATAAGCTCGGGACATCTGATTTATGCCAGAAAAAAAAGAAAAGGGGAAGAAAGAATTATTGGGGAAAACTTAAACTGGTAGAACAAGTGGTGAATATAAAAGAGAAATCAAAAACCCATTCAGGGCCCGTGAAAATTTTATACCCCGCCTAAAAAATCAAAATTTGGTAAGATATTACCTTTCTTCCTTTTCTTTTCCCCCCTCCTCTCCTTCTTCCCTTTTCTCCTTTTTCCTTCCCTCCCCCTTTGACTAAAAAATTTGCCCCTTTTCAAACACGGGGGGTTATTAGTACTCCGTTGCTAAGTGTTTTAAGACCCACCCTTTTCCTATTGTTGGGTGGCTTTTAATTCGCTTATCCGTAGGTATGATTTTACATTTCCCCGGCTACTGGGTCCCAAAAAAATTCTTTGGGTTGGCCTTTTTTAGGCAAAACCAAAAAACCTTATTTTGGGTTTTAAAGGGTATTTCATCAACTGCCACAAATCCCAATTAAGTTTTTTTTATTTTCATTATGTGGTTTATTGTGCAATTTAAAAAAAGGGTTTTTTACGGGTTTCCCTTATCCAAAAATTGTTACCCTAATAAACAAATGCCAGAGTTTAATTTTAAATTATTTTGATGGGGTTGATTTTGCTACTTTAATGGTTCTAAAAAACAAAAATAATTTAGGGTATGTCATAAATTTTGACAATACCCTTTCAATGTTTTTTTTTTTTTACCCTTTCAAAGGTTGTTTAAATCTTGGGGTTTTGGGATGAAGATTGGTTGTTCTTTTATAAAATTCCCCCCCGGTCTGGGCATCCAATTTTGTCTTTTCACACAGGTTCTTTTTGTTTTTTTTTGGCTAACAAACTATTTCGTCCCCTAGTTTTGGGGGACGGGGGAGATTCTTTTTTCCCCTTTGGCCCTTACCATTTTTTTTTTATTTTGGTATTCTTTTAGGGGTCAGTCACAGCTTTTATATATCCTGATTTTTATTTTTTCTATAGGGTTAGTTTGTATAAATTTTTTTGCGGGGATTTATTAGGGTTTTTAAAAGGTTTTGGGAAAAACCATGTTACTGATGTTTTTTTGTTTTTGTTTTTTGGGATTTTTTTATTTTTTCCCGCCTTCCCTCCTTTGGGGGCCTGAATCCTTTCTTTTTATTTTGCAATTATTTAGTTAATTTGGTTCAAAGGGTTTTGTTTTGCTTTTGATTTGGTATAAAAAGCGAAAATTTTCAAACTTTTGCAATTTTGTTTTTTTTAGGTTTTAATAAAAATTTAGTTTTTTTGGTATTCCATTTTTAATTTGTCTTGTTGTTTTTTGTGGGTTTTAATACTAATTAGAGTAAATTTGGTATTTTTAAGGAAATTTTTTAACCAATACCGAAATGGTATTTTTTTGTTGATTTAAATTGGGTAAAGGTAAGGATAAAATTGCTGGGTTTTTACAATGGATCTAAAATTATCTTTTTGTTTTTTATTTTAAAATGTTTTAAAGTATCATAAATTTGAATTTTTTAAAAATTTTTCAAATAGGGGCAGTAATTTTTCCCTTAACTCCTTAAAAGCCATTTGATGGGTTGTAGATTAAATTTTAAACTATTGGCCCCGTATTAATTTTCGATGGGGGAAACCGCTAAATTCCAAATCAATGCATCTAGTTTTAACTTTTTTTTAATTTTATTTTAAATTGTTTGTGGTTTTAAAAATTTTCCCCAGGGGGAAGGGAAATTTTTTGGCGGGGAAAAATTAAATTTTTCTAAAATTTTGTTTTTATAAAATTTTAAAATTTTTGTAGATTTAATTTTTTGGCAATTTAAGTATGATTTAATATTTTTTTTTAATATTTTAAGTAAAAGAAGAGTTTTTTTTTATAAACAAAAAATTTTAAAAGGATATTTTTTTGGTTTAGATTTCTTTATAAATTGGAGGGTAAATTTTTTAAATTTTAACATGTAGAGGTAAGATAATGGGGGAAAACAGTTTAGTTTTTTTTTTATATTTTTAAAAGTTTAAAAAAAACAAAAAATTTTTTGTCTGTGATTTTTTTTGTTTTAAGGTTTTAACATTAGCCCTTTTTAAGTGTATTCCTTATATAAGTGAACACCCCAATTTTCCCAAAATTGGGGCTCAGAAAAACTCCCCTTTTTCAAATGCCTAACTAAATCCCACTAGTGATTCACCCCAAGTCATTTTTTTGGCGCTATTACAGGTAGAATTTGTAAAAAAAAATTCCCTTAAGGGTATGGTGCCCTATGGTTTTTTTGGGTTATTTCAGGAGCAGTCCCCTGTTTTTTTTTGGCCCTAAGGGCTTTTAAATTCTCCACCTATATATAAGATGGTTTGTGAACTTTTCAAAAAAAACTCCAAAACAAAAAAATACAAATATTTTTTTTTCAATTTTATTTCCCATTGGGAAAAATCAACATGTAAATTTAAAAAAACAAAACAATGATACCGGGGAACCCAAAAATTTGTTCGACGTTTTTAAAAAAGAAAAAAGATGAATTTATAGGTGGGGTTATAAAAAAGGCTATTTTTTCCCCTTTCAAAAACAAAAAATTACATTAAAAAAATAACAAATTTTCTAATTTTTAAAAATTTGTTGCAAGGGGTTTTTTTCCCAAAAGAAAAAACGTTTTGGTTATTGGTTCATTTTCCTGAATTTGGGGGGGGAAAAATTTTTTTTAAAAAATTTTTTTTACATTTTTTTTTTTAAAAAAAATTTTAAATGCGTAGAATAAAAGGGAAGGAAATTCCAAAATGATATAAAGATAATAATTTACCGGGCCTTTTTGGGAAAGTTCTTTTTGGCAAAGGTTTTTTTTTTTAATAAAAATAACTCTTTTGAAATTTTTTCCCACCCGCTGGGGTAAAAAATTTGATCAAAAATTAATAGGGAAAATCAAACCGGCAGCTATTAAACGAAGGTTTTGCTGGAAACGTTGAAATTAACGTTTGTTTAAAGAAAGTTCGATAATTTATCGGGTCAAAAAATTTGGGTTTTAAAAAAAATTAAATTTCCTTTTGGGGGGTGGATCAGAAAAAAAACAAATATTTTTTTGTTTTTATAAAATGGAATATTTCCTGGTTTTCGCCATCCGTTTTAATTTTAAAATTTTAAGGTAGAAAAAAATGGGGTTTTAATTGCAAAAAACTTAAAAAATTTATAAAACATAGGATTTGTGTGTACGTTAAGACTGACGATATTTTATTGGGGGTAGGTTTGTTTAAATTTTCCCCGCAAAATTAAAATTTGGAACATAAGTAAAAAACACGTAAACTTTGGGAGCCCAACGGATTTTGTACAAAAAGTTATAGTGGTCAGACTTTATTTTCTCTGATGTCTTTTTCTTAATATTCTCACACAAGCAAATTGATGCGTTTTCAAATTCCGTTGGCATACATTTAAGTTTGATGAAATGCAATGAAGCGGGGAATGTCAAAATCGGTTTAAAGGATTGACATGCACATAAAACGATACCGTATGTAAATTGATTTAGTCTTCAGCAATTATGAATTCTTGTTATTAGCTTGCCTTGGTATTCTTTACCTATTGAATTCCTCATTTGCATTACTTGGTACTCATTTTTATTAGTAAAAATTAAAAATTCTATTGAGAATACTTGCACACCATCTGCAAATTGAAACAAAGTGACATGGTTCATACCCCACTCCATTCCATATTAATTATCGTAACCCAGCAGCATGTTCAGCATTTAAGATACATTCCAGATATTTTCCATGTGTTTAATGAAGTACTTTACTCTTCATTTAATAACCATTTTAAGACGAAGCTATTATGTTGGATAGAATCTTGTCTCATTTGGTTGATTTGAAAGCTACTTTTACCAATGTGTCACATGGCAAAATATGTTACCTTGTCATCTTGTTGCTTGTTCTTGTCCAAGTTAAATAATAACTATCAATAAGGAATCTGTGTAACTTATTCCCTGCATGACAAATGGGAAGTACTAATAATGCAACAGAATCTTTTTTATTTAGTACTTAAACAGAGATTTTGTAATTGCCTGAATCTGTCAATATTTTTTTGAATTCTCACACATGAAGAACTGATATGCAGGAACTCCCACAAATTAGCTGAAAGTCCTGCATGTGAAAATATACTTGATGAAGTATATAATTTTTATATTGTATATGGGGGAGAAATTTGGAATTTCACTTTTAATGCAAAGATATTTAATGAGTGAATGAAGGTGATGATAGCACATAATCAGCACAGGGGCAGATTTTAAACCAACTTGTGTAAAATTTAAAGAAAAATATGGAATAGGACTGGGTGTTGTCGGTAGTTTACATCCTTCGCCAACAAATACAAGTACCTGTGGTCCAAGCAGTATTTTGCATGAAAAGGAAGTACAATGTAATATATTTTGTTGGTATTCATTCACAGTCCCCTGTCCAGATTTGTTCTAGATGAGATTTTCTTTGCATAAAGAAAATTGCTTTTTTCTTCTGTTTTGAAGATAACATTCTAATGTTTTTCTAGTAGTGAGACATGAAATTGGTAATGTTTCCAACGCATTGATGAAGTGTAAAACAAAGAGCCTGGTGGCTGAAATGAGTTAAATTGAGACACCATTAAATTGCCTAAAATGATGAATAAAACTCATTGACAACCAACATGTAGTCTTTTTCAAAGCATTTTTGTTTTCTTGTCATCGATGAGAATTGCATATCAATATAAAATAATTTTATATTTAATCTATCTGTATTCTGCATAATGAATGTGACAAACTATATGGTTGGTGCTTCAATTATTTTATTTAAACTATTATAGAAGTCCTCTAAATTTATTGAAAGATGTAAAGCTCTGAGCCTTCAGACAGCAGTGCTGACAGATGACTAAATATATATAAGATCAGGTTGAAATTCAATTAATAACAATTTAATAACAATAATCAGATGACTCAAATTTCTAATAACACTTATGCTCAATCCTTTAATGCAGTGAGAATGATTTCCACCTGTTCTTGTATTTCTACTCCTCTGTTGTATACTTTCAATTTTATTTCTCCCAATTCCTTCTCTTCCTCCCTAACATTTCTCCAAATTCCTACACCTCCTCAACTTTTCTGGACTCCTTGTCCACCTTCACTTTCTCCCCCATGATTACACTTCAGTCGACTTCGACTGTTTCAGCTACAGTCTCAGTTCCGTCTCCAACTCTTGAAAACATGGAACCCAATGGAACTGGAAGTTCTGTCCCCTAAAAAGCTTTTGAGTGAAAACACATGGATGGTACAATCTTTTTCCTTTGCTTTTTCATCTCACACTACTCACAGCTTATCATTAGACAGTAACTATTAAATTTTTTCGGTCATGTATTTGTTCACATTGAGATACATATACATTATTGTATGGTAAAACAAATGTCAATAACTTCTTATACATGCATCAGTAAATTATGTTACATCAGGACATATTCTAAATTCTTAAACAAAATCACAATAAAAGGATGCATTTCTTTATCTTACAACTTTTACAAAGGACACACATATTCAAATATCCATGCTCTGATACATGCATAGATCCATAGTAACTAATCTTATATACTTTAACCATGTTTCCAAATTTACAAGTCATGCATTTGTAAAATCTAACATAACATTAATAAATGCACTGGTGTGCTATGAAGTTACCTAATAGATAATTACAAAATTAATTCTGGCCACAAGCTACATAATTCCGCCTTGCATCTAATAATTCTCTATGTAAGTCTCAAGCCTATTTCTCAAATATAAATGTAAATAAAACTCTTCAAAGGTAATTCTGCATACTAAACAAGTGTACATACTACAGAAAATTAGTTATGATATCTTAATATTCTGCAAAAATCGGGCAAATAACTTACTGACTTTTTCTAAGCTTTGTCTTTCCTTAGACTCTACCTTCTAAGTTTTGCTGCCAAATTACAAGTGGCTTCTTTCTTTAAGTAAACCCTATTGATCTACAATTCTTCCAGGCAAATACTAAATTACTCTTACAGTTTGGGAAGGTACAATTTGGGGCTGAGATGTAATCATGCCCTCTATCAATTTTGATTGGATATTGCTGTGGATAAACCCAATCAAACTTGGTGGACAATGTCCCTCTTGATGCCTGTCACCTTGTGGACTTTCCTTTTGATCCTTGAACTAACCTTTAAGGTATAGGTGTTAGAATGGCAAGCCTTTGTTAAGTGAAGTAACCAGTCACAAGTTTCCAGTCTGGCTGGTATGTCAACATACATAAAAAGGCACCACTTACATTCCAAACAAGGAAAGACCATCAAGTTTATATGTGTATGGATATGTCTCATATTGCAGGCTGTGTATTGTGAATGGTATCAATATGTAGAACAGGTGTTCCACCCCAAACTTCAACCCCGATATTTATGTCTTGGTTGTTTCGTTGACCTACATTCCATTGGCTGGAAAGCGATTTAAGCCAGGAATACTGAAAGTGGATGAAATCAAAATATACTTCTTTAATGAAACAAATCAAAATATATTAATATTTAAGAGTTTAGATAACTTTGTTTCGTTTAAGATTCATTTTGTTTTAACCAATTTTGACATTTCCTCACTGTAGAATTATTTTATATCAGAGTTTATTCCTGCCTTTTACAATTTAATAGCTTAAAAAATGCAGAGATGTTTCTGCTGTGAAAGACTTTGGTGATTCTGATTGTTTTTAAGAAGTTTGCACCAATGTTTCCAAACAATTTAGCCAATTATAACTCTACACATACAAAAATTAAAATCCTGAAAAGTTTTTAAGAAAATTAATACCATGCTTTACATTATAACATAAATATTTCCTGCCAGTGAGTTTGAACTCTCGACCTTGTGTTTCAAGGTCAAGTGTGCATATCATACTTTACCCAATCTGCTGCAGTTACTAACTGCAAAGTAGTATACCCAGAGATCTCCCTAGGATTTTAAAACTGGGAGTTCAGGACTCCTAATTTGGTTAAAGTATGAGTCCCACCAGCAAAAGTTGCAGTCCCCACTAAGCTAGTAATCACAATATTCACTATCTACTATATACCAATAAAATTTTCAATTACTTAAGAGTCAAATCAGTTCATAACCTGTCATTTACATGTATTAGTGACAAACAGGTCTAGATAATATATGCAAAGTTCCTAAACTTTCATCTCAATTGATTGCACATATACTCATGTATATCTTCAGTCTAAGTATTTCTACAGGTATTTTTCCCAAACAGGCTAATATGTGCCAAAGTAACTCCTATACATAAGAATGGATATCTTTCTGATTAACTATATAGCTATATCAGTTTTATTAACACTGTCAAACATATTAGAAAGACATGTTTGTAATGAACTTAGAAACTGCATGGAATTATTTAATTTACTATGTTCATGACAATCTGGATTCTGTGAAGGACATTCATGACATATAACACTAACTATAATGGTTGCTGATTGGTTAACAGCAAAAAATCAAGGTAAAGGTAGGCACAAAGGCTTTTGATCATATGAATCACAAAATCATGTTAGAAAAGCTCAGCTTACACCAAGTTAACCATGAAAGCTTATGTTGGTTTCAAACTTATTTTGAAGGTAGACAAGAAGTTTCTATTTTTAATAAACTTTTAGATAAGAAACTGATAAAGTCAGGAGATCCAAGGATAAATTCTTGGACCATTACTCTTTCTGCTGTAATTCAGTGGTTTACCATATCACATTTAGCTGTCCACCACCACCATGTTTTGCATATTTCATGATATTATTATATGTTGGATCATCATATTATATAAGGATTTTGTGAAAATAAATTGCTGGCGTAAACAATGGTATGAAGATAAATGCAGCCAAATCAAAAGCCATGATGCATCAAGCAAGATTGAAAGAGGAGAAATATTATTTCAAAGTAATGATAAAATAAATGGATATACAACAGTCTGTAAATGAAAAACTACTTGGCATCATTATATCTTGTACTGGAAAATACAAATTGATAGGTCATTAAAACTGATTTATCTCTTGAACAGAATAAAATCTTAAGAACATTGAAAGATATTCTACAGTGCATATATCATGCCACACAAAGTATAGTTGTAATATTTTTGTTCTATCTGTGGTAATAATTGTACAGAATATTAGGAAACATTACTGAAATTTTAGGAGCCAAACTATGGAATTCTACATCACCTTATATAAAGTCAGCTGACTCATGCTAAGCTATCAGACAGCTTCTTAGTCAACATCTACAGAATCAGTCATTTGTATGATTGTGTTTAATTCAGTTCTATTTTTTACTGTAGGTACTCAACCTTAAAGCCTTGTGTATATTTAATGTAGGAGTAGATCAATTGTCTTGTTTGTAATAACATTTGCTGTCTAAATACACATCATATAAATTTTTGTTACACACACACACACACACACACACACACACACACACACACACACACACACACACACACACATATATATATAAAAGGTATAGAGGTTACAAAATTTTACATCTCAGATTCTACAGGAATATAAGCTTTAAAGTTTTGATGTTTCAATTAGTTAACTTAAACTTGATCCTGATGCTAAAAGTATTTTATATTGAACTTGAAATTGATAAGCCATATTGCTATATGTTTTTTTATATAAAATTTGTGTAATATGTAAACTGCAAATTATATCTAAAATAATTGTTTTAGTAGTCTTTATAGGTTATTTGGTGACTAATAAAAAAATTCAAAGAATTATTTAAATATGTCAGCTGCAAAATGATGATTTGTGCATGCTATCCTTTTCTAGTCATCTTGGTTTCTATGTTTTAAGGCAATTATCCAGTAAAATTCCTTCTCTTTGATGGTTTTGGAACTCTGTTGCAATGAGTGTTATATCACTGAATATTTGGCCAGAGGTCGAGAAGTGTTCTGCCACTGGACTTCAGTAGAGCTTGTTTGTTATCTATTCAGATTCTGTAATAACCAGTATGTTAATTTAAGTTCTTCCTTCCTATGAAATCTTTCCATTTTTGTGAATTATAGCATCTTCATTCTTCATTACATAACATGAATATCAATGAGGGTAAGAAATGTACACAGCAGCTGAAACTATTTTATTGCTTATTCCAGGCTCCTATGTTGGCTAAAGAATACAAGGTCTGCCACCTCTCAACAGGTAAGATATATTTACCAACAAAGCAGGGATAGATAAGTATATGATACTTTTTCTTGGTTTGATATTGTGATATCAAAAAGGTATCATAAAAAAATTGGGTTTTTTGTTTTATTTTAGAAGTAAAATAAATTTTGTATATGTCCATAATTTACCATGACTCCATGACTGTCATTGAAGTACAGAATAACTTAAGATAAAATGAAAGTCATGTGATAAAAGTAATAAAATATAAGAAAAAATTGTCATAAAACTATTTAGTTTTAGGAAAATGTTATCAAGTGTTTCTTTTAATAGCAGCAATTACTTGTCCTGTCGCTATTGCGTAGCTAACCTATTTTTGTGCAGAAAACTCACTTGTTAGATGTGAATGCATAGTCCTACAGAGTGGAGAAAAAGAATGTTCTATTGTACTTAACTCTCTTATTTTGCACATATATATTGTATGCAGAAGTTGTTACCAAAGAAATTATATCTTTAGGAACTCGTGGTCTTTTGCAGTTTTTAATTAGTCTTGATATTACAATGGTCTGTTCTGTTTTCTAAGATATATCAAACACACATTACATATTCACTATTCACTGTGTAGGGACCTAGAGAAAATAACAGACCCTGCCTCTTATTGAGGACATCATTTTCCTTGAATATATAAAATTCTGTGGATAAGTCATTGTATTAAAAAGAAAATAACAATAGGCCCTGCCTAACCTTGTGGGCATGTTTCCCCTGTCTTTAAATTTTCATTGTATTCTTTTTGTTTGCCCATTCTGCACATTGACATTGCATGTGTATTTGAATGTTGCATTAGTAAACATGTTTACAGGTGAATTACCTTGTTTATCATGTGGTATATGAGAAAGCTTGTAAGTAGCTTCTTGTGGGTCGCTGGTTCTTTCCAAGGTTTTCTCAGGGGTGTTGTTCACATTATGGCACATGGATAATGTTTTATTGTCCTCGTTTATAAGCTGCAGCAGTATGACTGAGTAATAGTGGATATCTACTACATTGATTGAACTACAGTACATGATTAAGACTGCTCTATTGAAACTGTACATAATGTCATTTAATATTCAAAGATTCATCCACTTGAATGCATTCACATGCATGCATTGCAAGAGATAAAAGTTTGCAAGCAAAAACTGCTGAGATTATTTAAATAATTCACAAATTATACAAAGTTTAAATTGTTTGCTTAACATGTTCCCATACAAAGAAATGCACATAGTGATATCCAATATACAACTTCTCCTAGTCCAGCCTGATTAGTACTTGTGACTAACAATCCAGTGGCCTTTGTGGTTAGAGCATCTGTGTTAGATGTGGGAGTTTGTGGGTTCAAACACCAGCAGAGTCATACCAAAAACTTACAAAGCTGGTACTAGCAGCTGCTTTGCTTGGCTCTTTAAGAGATTATTATTAGGACTGGTCGCCCTGGTGTCAGGATAATGTGACTGGGTATGACTATGATGCTACATGTTTTTGACATGATGCGCCAGTACAAGTAGCTTCTTGTGGGTCGATGGCACACTGCAGACATCTTAGTGATGATATAACAGACCTGTTTACCCGACCGTATTTGACCGTATTTGTACGGAATAAAGCCCATCTGTACGGTCATATAGTCATTGAACTGAAAATACGATTTGAGGTTGCATTTATTTATTATTTTTTTAAAACTAATTTTTTAAGGTCGTTTTTTTTCTGTTTTGTTTTGTTGTATCGTCTCTTCGGTCCGCATCCGCGTCCGCATTTTGTGCCACGTCACTTATTTTGACATTCTCAACATCCGGCTGTTTAAACAAAGGAAAATGCCGCCGACAAGAAAGTTTCAGCACGAAACTGATGATGAAAATGGAACGTCTAACACAGAAAGCAGCATTTTCTACCAGTTTATTCTACTCTGTGGCTATGCCTTAAACCATCGTCAAAAGGAGAACATTTTGTGCATTGCACTGTTTGCAACTTAGACTTTTCCTGTGCACATGGTGGAAGGAATGACTGTTCACGGCATGTGGAATCGGAAAATCATACAAAATTGAAATCATTAGTGAATGGAAATAGAAAAATTTTGTCAATGATGAAAGGAAAGGAAGTCAGTGATCAAAACATACTTCAAAAACAAATTACACGTGCTGAGGCGATTCTATGTGAGTTGATCGCAAATATGAATTTGTCATTGAGTACAGCTGACAAGTTAACGGAAGCAATGAAAAATAATTTATTAACCTTATTTCCATTCTAGTAAATATTGACAAAGACGATACTAGATTTTATCAGATAAATAAGATTGCCTTCACTTATCTAGATAAACTTATTATTTTCTAAGTGGATGGGTGGTAACAATGTCTGTCATAATGTTTTAAAACAAGTCGTCCTTAACCATGTAAATTAGAGAATTGGCTTTAATTAAAATGTTATGGATATGTGTGAAGCTGAGAAAACAGAATTTCTAGAGAAAGTAACGGAGGTAAACAACAATAAATTTGGTTATGTTGTGGTATTTTTTTGTGGTTTTTATCACTATAATATGAACAGGATGTTTAAGTCAGTGGTGTTCAATTTCTGCATATTTGTGCCTTGAAACACAGATTTAACTGAATACCAGCGTCTTTGCAAACTAAGAGTTATTTACACAATATTGTATAGTCATTATGTCGTGTAATACAACATAATGATAATTATAGTATATTGGTAGTATCTACTATTTGTGTGCTGAAAATACTGACTGCGGTCTGAAAATACTGACAGGCATTGCTTAAAATACTGACAGGAAAATTTATGGGTAAACAGGTCTGATATAACTGGAAAATTGTTAAAGTTATTTTAAAAATCCAAATCATGCACACAGTACTTTGCAATCCAAATCAACATGCTAGTGCAACACGTTTTCTTAGGAACTACATTGTTTATGCAGACTCTGCAAAGCACATAATGCTGCATTCTGTAACCAACAGCTTAACAAATAAACATAGTATAGCTAGTTTGGTCATCTGATGAGTTTGCATTTAGACAGGTGAAAGTGATGAAAAACAAGTAATTTTAATATTCTCAGTAAGAGTCAAACTTTTTTTCATTATTTCTGGTTAATGCAAATGCAATTTATTTGGTATTACAGCCTTTCAGCCCAATTTATAAATAGTGCATATTATACCCAAATGTCAAGCAAATATTGTTGATCAATTTAGTTTATAATTTATTACATTTTGACCTTATTATCATTTTTGCAAAGTTGATGTAAATAAAAAAGTAAAACATTTTATTGCTAATAAATGTGAATCCAAATGCAACATTATACAGGGCTAGCAATTAAGCCAACAGTATGAAGTCAAATGCACTGATCTTGACCTCGGTTATCACAAGAATCTGTGGTTATTTCCCATTTGTCTCTGTGTTGTTTTTCTTCCATGAGTTATTTTGAATAGAAGGTCCTTTTTTGGAAATATTGTTTTGTTGCAGTTTTGTGGCTCATGTTTTTGTATTTAAAAAAGCAAAAACTACATAAAGCATAAACTGCCACACTGCAAATATTATTATTATTATTATTATTATTATTATTATTATTATTATTATTATTATTATTATTATTATTATTATTATTATTATTATCTGGTCCTAAGGATGATGCTGATAACTACCAGCCAATCTCAATACTACCAAACTTGTCAAAATTGATTGAAAAGCATGTCCATGATTCATTCATATCATATTTAACCAAACACTTTCTGTTTTACTCTAATTAATCAGGCTTTAAACAGAAACATTCATGTGAGACTGCCTTGATCTCCCTAACTGATAAATGGCTTCAAACACTTGACCAAGGTAGAATAATAGGTTCTGTATTTGTAGATTTCAGGAAAGCTTTTGACATGGTGGATCATGAAATCCTTTTGAAGAAACTGAAAATCTACCAATGTGATGAAAGCACAGTTAGATGGTTTACTTCATACTTAAGTGAGAGAACACAACATGTTTATATTAATAATGTTCTGTCTGAACCTGAAACAATTAGATGTGGAGTACCAACCACAAGGCTCAATTCTGGGTCCATTACTGTTTATTTTATTTATTAATGACCTACCACTTGTACTAAAGGACTAAGTATCATCTACAGATCTCTATGCAGATGACACAACATTGTAACTCATCCAAAACAAAGCAAGAACTCGAAATTTCTTTACAGAATGCCCTAAACAAACTGGAAAACTTATGCACATGCAATGGCATGGTGGTTAATACTGGTAAAACTAAAATGTTACTTATCTCAACACTTGATAGTGATGAACTATGTCTGACATGGAAGGATAAAAGGTTGCAAATGGTCTGTCACAATAGTCTACTTGGTGTTTTGGTAGACAATAACCTATCATGGACTGAACATATCAAACATATCAGTAAAAAAGTCAATTCAAGTTTATGGCTTCTCACTAGGATAAGACACTTTCTCCTGGAAAAGAACAGAAAACTATTTTATAACAGTTTCATACAACTCTATTTAGACTACTGTAATACAGTATGGGGTAATTCAAATGATAAAAACTTAGCAAAGCTGGCACATCTCCAAAAAGGAGCTTTTGAGTTAATATCAATTCAGAAAGAAATCAAAGAAAATTTAGCTGGTAAGTTAAAAATGCTACCTATTAAAGACTGAATCTGTTTAAGAAAAGCCAAATTAATGTACAGGATAGTCATTAATAGTGCTCCTGAATATTTACAATCACTATTCAAGTATAGGCTACCTGGAAATACTCCCCACCTGCGATCAATGTCTACCAAACATTACAAAATTCCCAAACCAAATAAGGAATTATTTTTAAAAAGTTTCCAATACTCTGGAACTTTGCTCTGGAATAGTATTCCAGTTGAGATTAGAAATACCCACTCTATTTCCTTTTTCAAAACCAGTATATACAATGGCTTCAGAGATGCAGCAAAAATAAGTAAATTCCTTTGAATGAGGGCCTCAAGGTAGATTAGTTCTTAGCTAATTGAATTACCCTCTTTAAATAAAGTCATAATAATAATAATAATAATAATAATAATAATAATAATAATAATAATAATAATAATAACAATAACATGTCTGTTTTATTTATGCTCAGAATTTTAAATAATAATTTATCTTGACTTATATTTGCTCTCTCTTTGCTTTATCTTATTGACTGATTGGTTAGATCATGTTTGGCCAGTACCAAGAGTAATCACCATATATTTGAAAGTTTAACCATATATTCATATCAGGATATGTATAAGATGTCTACTTAACTGCTCTGGTGGCCTAGTGGTTAGAGCATCTGCCTAGGATGCGGGGTTTTGTGGGTTAATACTTACAAAAATGGTACTAACAACTGCCTCGCTTAGCGCTCAGCATTGAGAGGTTAGTGTTAGGACTGGTCAACCTGATGTCAGGATAATGTGACTAAAGGGGGGGGGCATCATGTTATATGTCTGCGGCATGATGCCCCAGTGCTAGACATCGCTGTAAACTGCCACACTGCAAACATTGTAGCGATATGACTGAGAAATTATCAAAGCTATGTTAAAAATGTAAATCAAACATACATACACTGCATGAACAGATTACAGAAAGCAGTATTCATTGTTTGGTATTAGAGCTTTTATGATGTTTTCTTGTCCATTGTCTTTTTTCCAATTTTCTTTCTTTGGTAACAGTTTTTTCATAGCTATTTCACGTAAAATACTTGGAGGATTGTCAGAAACTTAACACACACATTCATCCCATGGTTTATTTGGTACTAGCTAAAAATGTCGGGCATAAGTTTCAGTCCAAAGTGACATGTGGACCCACTTAATTTGACTAAATGCAACCTTTTAACGTCAATCTCACAGAGCTTAATTAGCTTAACATAAAATATTCAAGGGTTTACAAAGACAAGAGTTTGCACAAATTTCAATATAACTTGATTTTGCAAAAAAAGCATAATCGTAGACATCAGCCACATGACAGCTATATATTTCCCTTTTTGGTTCTTAAGGTACATTTCAGATCTGAATTTTTTTTTGAAAATACATTTATAAAAGAAACAATGATCAAGGAGATTCAAGTAATTAAGTTAATAATCAATGTGCAGGCGGAACATTGCTGATCGCCTGAATATTCAAAAGTCATGAAACACACACACACACACACAGAGTCAAATGTACTATTCTTGGACTTTTAAAGCAGATACTTCCAATCTCATGCAGTTTTACCACTGGACCAAAATTTGATCAATTAGGTGACCATTATCCATATGAGATCAATGTCACCAAGTAAATCTAGATAAATTATGTTTTTGTGCATTTTGATATAATTGTACAGATTTGGTACAAGTTTGTAAGAAAATGCAATGTGATTGTATAACAGTAAGACCTGTTCTAGAACTGAATATTGGGGGCAGGTAATTAAAGGATAAATAAGGATGTGTATTTTTTGCTTATTCAGATTATATTTGGTTGATTTCTTAGGAATCTTAGCATTATTTTGATGAACTTGTTATCCATTCCATATGAGCTTCCAGGATTCTGAAAAATTAATTATAGAGTTCCAGATAAAAGTGCTTATGGATTGGCATCTCTGTAATTAACATTAGGACTCCTAATGGAACTCAGTGCTAAAATTCAAAGAAAACCCTGTTGAATCAGTATTATAATCTTTATTGCTTAAATCTTATTCCAGATTAAAATGCTTACCATTAGTACATTTTGATAAGTTTGCAGACCCAAACATTTTTCAGGTGACATGTTGCGTGCAGTTGTTTCCTCTGGATCATCCCTAGGACAGAAGATAAAAGCTGTGATGGATGCTGGTCAATTGGTCAGTGATAACCTTGTAGTGGAGATGATTGACCAGAATCTTGATAAAGGTGACTGCCGCAATGGTTTCCTCCTTGATGGCTTCCCAAGAACTGTGAAACAAGCAGAAGCTGTAAGTCTCTCCCCCCACACTTATCTTCATTCTGTCCCAGTTTTTTATGTGCCTAAGAAATTGCAAAGTTCAAATATCTTTGGAAATAGAATGTCGGAAATTGCATAAAAAATTATATTCTGCCAAGAATCCTTGTTTTATAAAAAGGAAAAAAACTGGATTTGCCCTTAAGAAATCAGGAATTGTGACAGCATTATCTATTCATTTCAGCTTGATCAGCTGTTGACCAGGAGGAAAACCAAGCTTGACTCTGTCATTGAATTTGCTGTTGATGACAACCAACTTGTTCGTCGTATCACAGGAAGACTAATTCACATAGCAAGTGGAAGATCATATCATGTTGAGTTTAACCCACCCAAGAAGCCAATGAAAGATGATGTAAGTTTTGCTGAGACTGATTAGTCTTGAACTCAGACTTTGGAAGAAAAGATGTAATGGTCACTTTTCCAAATGCAATGAGTAAATGACATATTCATTACAAAGACTTAACTTACATTCTTATTTTGCTACAACATTTAATGAAGTTTTGGCCCCCAATTTAAACAGTTGCTTTTAATTGCATTATAATGGCAAAAGTTGCCATGTTATATTGACATTTCTAGTTTTAAAAAAAAATCCTATTCTCCCCAGAAATGTTAGAAGTTGTCGAGGTAGGGTATGCATGTTCTCCAAAGTGTTTAACATGCAGATCAATGTAGAAGAGGTAAATGTTCATGTATATTATCAAATATATGGCACCATTATATTACATAATTAGAAAAGAAACTCTTGATATTGTTAATAGGAATATAAATGCTTGACATGTATATTTATTTAGTAGCAGCAATTACTTACCCTGTCACTATTGCTTAGCTAATCTCAAAGACGTACTCTTACTTAACCACACACTTTGGTATGGGTAAGTCTCTATGCTCTAGGACAATAACAGGCCCTGCTCAAATGTTGAGGATATTGTTTCCTTTATTTTAATTTCAATCTCTATTATTAATAACTTTGTGACATGCTCCTGTTTAACATACTTCATGTATTTGATTGTTTTCTCAGTAAACAAATGCAAAAGTGGAATATCTTATTTCTTTGTATAGAAAATAAAACAGGTAGTTTACATTCTTTGTTTATTGGTACATAAGACAAGTTTTGCAGCAACAACCATGTTTTTGGTGCATATACAGGGATGTGCATGGGAAAACAGTGCTACAGACCAGGTGAGTCTCACTGTGAAATTAGTTTTTTCTTGTTAACTGCAAAAGAAAATTCAGGAAAACAGACTTTGGGGCAGTGTGGCAGACCTGCTACCCCTCACAATTTTGGCATCAATTTCATTTCACTGATTAGCACTGCATGCCAATACATGAATTCCCCAGTTCTCAATCACTTAAATCAGGAATAAAATAACTTTTATCCCATTAAGTGCTAGTTAAAGCAGCAGCAATGGTTGCAAATAACAGTCCAGTATTGCTAGTTGTGATATTTATTAGAACTATATCATTGTAAATTACATAATTTAGAACAGAAGCTTTACATATATTCATGAAGAAAGTTGGGGCCCTACTGATCTTATTTTTAAATGGTACATGTACATACTTATAGCAAGTGTGATTTTTTTTGTAAAACACTGAAATCAAGACAAACTTTTTGAGTGTAGGAATGTTTGAGGTATTGAAAGATTATATATGATTGTAATAATTTTCTTGAGTTCATATATTTATACACCATTAACTGTTAACCACTCAGTGTTTCATCTTCTGAATTACACCACTCCCTCGATAACTCGCGCCGGATAACTCGCGAACCCACTTATAACACGGTGTCCGGCATGGCTCCCAGTTGTTTTTTCCAAGGAAAATATAGTTTAAAATGTGTTTAACATGAAAAAAGTCGTGATAAGAAATTGTAAATTGGCAAATTTAACCTTGATATATAGTTCGTTTTTATCATCGAAAATGGTGATTACCGTATTTTCCGGGGTATAAGTCGCTACTTTTTTCGTTTTTTTTTTTCTTGAAAATGACGTGTGTGACTTATATGCAGGAGCGACTTATACGATAAATAATTTTTTTAACGACTGTGACTGATGCGCAGTGATGCTGTGCTTTAGCGAAATGCATCTGCTGGTATACGGGCAAGCCAATTGCTGGAAACTTACATACGGTACACGTAAGTATTAGACTATAAGATTATAAAATTAAATATTAAGTCAAATAATATTTAGTTATATATGTGTTAATATTTGTTGTTATTAATAAATTTTAAAAAAATATTGAAATAACGATTGCCATCGTATTTCCTTTATTATTCAGCATGTACATCTTAGAATCTATCTGTCTCTAAATTCAGTCGTTGTAAATTTCAGCACATCTTCCCACCCAAGCTGCTAGTCAAAGTCCTTTGAACTTGCCGCCCAGCTATTGCATCATGTTCTTTTGATGTACTCAAATAAATACAGAATGCAGAACTGGGATTATTTTGTTATTTTAAACAACGAATTATGTCACTGTAAAGCATTTCCGAGACCTCTGTTATCGCTTCATAATTTACTTTAATAGTAGTTTATAAAAACACACAATCATTTTTTCGGTTGGTTTCGCAACGGCTTGTTATAAAAAAAAAACATAGCAGGAATATTTCCTCTGACGATTGCTCTAGTTTTAAACTATGGATTAAGACAAGACTGGCTTCATGTAGAGAACTTCAAAGTACCGGTAATTAATAAAAAAAACCAAAAAAACTGGAAGGCTGGTGAACAGTTTCAATTGTTAGGTGAATTTGCAAGGTCTTCGTTAATGTATTAAAATCACTGTAGCGTATAAAGTGCCTTTGAAGTTCACTTGGGTTGTGGAAATGACCGATATATAAATACGTACCGTTCATACAATGGAACATTAATAAAATATAGTTTCACAATAACGTTGTATGATTTAAAATTGTTATATTAGCGTAAGTCAATAAGTTTTGTTTTAAATTAAATTCGTGCCATTTATCATTGCACCAACAACTATAAAAAATATGCAGAATTTAAGTTAAACGTCGTAGCATTTGCGAAAGAAACGGAAATCGTGCAGCAGAAAGAAAATTCAACGTAAGTGAGAAGATTGTGCGTGACTGGCGTAAAAAAAGAAGACAAGACGAGTTAAGGTCAACAAAAAAAAAAAAGGGAAATCGTAGTGTCAAAGCAAGTTGGCCAGTTCTCGATGAGAATCTACGAAAATGGATTGTGGAACAGCGTGCTGCAGGTCATGGACTTTCAACGATTCAAATACGACTCAAGGCAAAGTCAAAGTCTATTGTAATACTGACTTTTATATAACTCTTAAACAATTGTATAATATTTCTTCCACGAAGTTGGAAATTACCAAGTCGCATGCAACGGCCGGCGTTATCAAAGACGTGATTATGGTAAGTGCAGAAAAGCGACTTATACACATGAGCGACTTATAGGGCAGAAAATATGGTATTGTCTGTAAAGATAGAATCCATATTGTGAATTTGCATTTTTTTAAAATGTGAAGTGATATTTCTCAAACGTGTAACAAACCGGAAGTGTTAGCGTGTTAGAATTTATGTCGTTTTAAATTTTTAGACCCATTAAATTCATGTTGGTAATGGTTAAACCTTGTGAATTTTTTTCCTTCCATTTTACTTCTACTGCAATAAAAATCTACACATCGTTCGATCAACATTGTTTTTTCGAAGTGTGTCGATCTTTTTGTATTTGAAAAAAAAAACGTCTACTTTGGATTAAACAATAAAATTAAAATGTATGCCATTCATCACAAAAATAAGTGACGTAATACACAACGTGTGAAGTACATGTGCTAAGCAAACGGAAACCAGGAGGAATAATGATTAGATGATTTCCTCAATATACTTTAAGTTATCCCGAAATTAATGTTACTCTGTGAGGAAAAACTAAACAAAGTACACCAATATGAAAAGATATTTATCCACTGTTAAACTTAGCGCAATTATTAATTGAGTATTCAACATGCCAAGCCAACCCACCCCCCTTTCTCTATGCGTCGATCCCATTTTTATATTTGTTGTTTGTTATAGGTCCCTCGATAACTCGCGCCCTCGCTTATATCGCGGTCAATGTTTTTGGACCCCAATGTCCGCAAGTTATCGAGGGAGTGGTGTAATACCATTTTGTAATTAAGACACTACAGTTAAAATGTTTTCACCTCCAAGGAGAAAGAGGTATACCGCAGACAAAGAAGATTCGATTGGAGTACATGAAAAATTAGTCTTGTATTCAGCCATCAGCCATCGATGTACGTTATGCTTTTTGCACAGTAGTATGCCACAAATTTTATAATTGGGAATGTGCTCAGGGGCTTGTATTATTGTATCTGTAATACATATACTATATAATAATAATATTACATAGTACATGTATCACAGGTAAATTGTAAGCAACAATACAAGCCCCTGTGGGCATATGGCAGTACAATGTGAAAAAGCAAACTGGTAGCTAAAAGCATATAGATAATGAGAAAATTAAAATCCCTTCCCCTCAGCAGATTTCAGCTTGTTTATGAGTTTTCTTGTTAAATGTAACCTATCTTTCTCAGAGGTCAGCAACAGTGACAGTGAAATAGTATTTCATATTGTGAGGAAGAAAACAAAGACTAACTTTAGTGCCTCCTTAGGTGTTGCAAATTCGAAACAATTATAGACAACAAGATTAACCAGAAAGTAAGAAGCCGGGTGATCTGTTTTGAAGACAAATTTACCATAATCCAATTAAGGAGGTTCAAGTATGCCACAACATCATATCATGACAAACACTGAAGTTTGTGGATATCAGTAAATTTGGCTGTAAATAAATTTTTAATCATAATCAGTATAGATAATGAGATTTATTTTGGGAAATTTTCATATAATGTAGTACTGATCATCAAAATGAATGGAGTTCATGTTATGATAATTTTTTCACAAATTGTGTTCAAATTTCACAAATTTTTGTCCCTCTTTTCACAAATAGTGAGTCTGGAGGGTTGGCAGCTCTGGTGTGTTACAAAAAAAGCCTTGTGTGATACCTACATAGACTTGAGGAAGAGGTCATACATCAAGCTAGGAGAGTACATTCCCCAAAGTGGTCCATCAACTATCACCTTTGGACACCAATTTGCCGATGTGGGTATTTCTTCAGGAGTTTAGGCATGCTTTCCATCAAAACAATTGTTGCCAAGGAGCAGAAAACCCAATCACTTGTGACTATAGCTTTTCATGCTGACGAGAGCTACTTCTTTAGTATGCAGAGAGAAGCCTTCTTGAAACCAGCTGCATTACAACATTGCTGGAAGATGTGGCCAAGACATCCCGCCTTGTGCTATCTGTTGCCATTGCACTATTGGTGGAATTTCTGCACATAATGCTGCATTGGACTTGTTGAAGGTCCTGTTTAACCACAGTCAAGATCTTCTTAGGGCTGCTCCTCTTGAACTTGAGACTCCATTTTGGAGCCTCATTCCTCCCATGACTTCTCAAGACTTGATGGATCACAAACAATGATCTTTTGCCATAGTTCCCAGTCCATTACAGTCAACAAGGTCAGGCAAATCACTCTCAAGGGTCATCAAGCTCAATTTTTTAAAGCAGGTGCAACCCCAGTCCAATACTAGACTGCTTGCTGGACCACTTTCTCCCTCATCACATCCATGGCACCCAGCTTGCTGCAGTTCCAAGAGGGAGTTCTCTAACCATCACACAAAAAGGGGGGGGGCAACACTAGCAAATTAACCTCTCTCATACCATGCATCCCCTTCTCAAATTCCCAGTAGATGTTGAACCTAGGCCACTTCTCAGGGCTGGGTCAGGCATTACAGATGATGATTGGGTCCTCTCTAACATAAAATGAGTGTTATCTACTCCAGGTTCAGGACAACCCATGCTACCAAGGACCCCCATTTTCTTTTCCCAGTCCATCCTGGTGAAATTAAGGAAAGAGGTACACCCCCTTGTGCAGTAAGATGCAGTTAAGAGGTTCTTGAATGATGTCTTATGCCTTTTACTTCTGAATCTTCTTAGTCACCAAGAAAGCAGGAAATTTTGAATTGTAATGAATCTCTCCCTGCTCAACCAGTTTTTACTGGAGTAAACATTTAGGATGGAGACAACCTCCTGAATCCAGAATTCTCATTGTCAGTTTGATTGGGCCATCTCTATTGACCGTTCAGGATGTTTATTTACATATCTCCTCCACACCACCAATATCTGTTATTGTCTGACAAGGAAGTTTTTCAATTCTGGGCTCTGCCACTCAGTGTCTCTTCCCCATCCAGCTTCATCCAGATCATGAGTGGCAGCTGCCTCCAAATACAGTATAACCTGTCTTGAGAGACCACCCTTTCTGCTAATAAAAAGCAAACTCTCAAGACAGGTGGTCTCATAACAGGCTTGTACAAAATGACCAGTATTCAAGGTCCAGTTTCAGAAAATATCAAAAACAATAACCACAATTATTGTACATATGAAATTGTTTCTGAATTACCAGTACTTCTTTTTTCTTTATAACAACCTAAATTTGTTTTACCACCTTTTAAACTGATTTTTTGCAAGTGGTCTGCTCTTGTTCCCTTCTTTCAGTTACCTTTTTTCTTCGGCCTTAAAATTTGACTCTCTTTAGTTGGAGGTGTGTCCATTGTCATTAAGGTCCTAGGCGTTAAAATTATTAGTGCTCAGTTGTAATATCAAACTTTTTGACGATTTGACTGGGCTGTGGGAAAATATGAGAAATCTATACATGTCCTTTGCATATCTAACAATTATCGAAATAAAAAGAAACAATTATTTCATCCAGAAACAAAACAATTTACTCTGAGACAAAAGTCTATGTCATCATTCAAAGATGACATACTGGGATTAACTTCATAAGCTATATGTGTAACCAGGTCGAACCAGCTTGAATAGACGACAGCTTTGTGATTGTGCTGTAATTACTTGACCTGGGAGGTACAACAAACATCCCAAGTCTTGAACACTATCAATCAAATTGCACAAACGATTCTCTCTTGCTGGTTTAATAGACAATGACCTTATTCACCCCATCAATATGGATTAACTCTAAAGAGAAACAATATATGTGCCCACTATGTCAACTTTGGCAACACACTGGCAATTTGTGACATGTACATTAGCCAGGTTTATGGACCTATAGCAACCATCAAGGGTAGCAACAATCCTTTTTTTTATATTCCTTTTATGCTTGTTTTTGATCAGAATAATCATTACTAATCCATCGGTCATTGTAACAATTGATTATGTATAGGTAAGTGGTGTCCATCAGTTCTTGGGTCAATTATATAGATGTCAGGTCATGTGATTAAGGCTGGGAAGCAGGCTAAGCACAGGAATAATTAGTTTGCTTTGTATGATCCATGTTGCTTACCCCTATATTAATAGTGGGGAACAATGCAGGGAGCATATGAAGCAGGGAACCAGACTAGGAAATAATCTACATCTACTTTAGCCTGTTTTAGGATAAAAACTATAAAACACTATAAGCAGATCTAAAATATTCAAACATTGGTATCCAACCTATTTTTTAAAAAAAAACTTTTGCTTTTATTTAGAACAGTGTGAGCAGTCATTCTTACAGGGATTAAATAAAGTTCAGTGGAGTTTATCCTTAATTTTGTGATGTGGTCATTAAGTGCAGTGTCAAAGTGCATATTTTGCCAAGACATTGTGGTCGCTGGTTGCATTCAGCAGGTAGTCATAATAGAGCGTGTATATAATACAATTGATCCATGCATTACGATTGTGGTTGTTAATGATAGGTGGTCGCTCATAGCAGAGGTTGTTCATGAAAGTTTTTACTGTACAGGAACATTGATTCTCCAATATTTTGACGACTGTCTGATTCACCATCTCTAAGTTAAGTCCCTTCATCATGATCTCTTCTGTTTGTGGTCCACCTTATCTCAACTGGGTCTCCTATCCAACCTCAAGAAGTTGGAACTTATTTCCTCATAGGATTTTGTTTACATGGGGATGAACTTCCTCATGAACAAATCTTATCTGGATTTCCCAGGATCAGATAGATCAAATCCTGGCTGTCCTAGATATGCTACAAGCAAATATCATGTTATCTGTGCAATTATATCTATTCCTACTAGGAACCTTGAAGTACCACTATTGATTTGGTTCCTTTAGGCCATCTATATGCATTCTCAACAGTTTTTCCTTGTAAGGTTGAAACCTCACAGATATTGTCTATCAATCCTGATCTTTCTTGGCCCAGATTTTCAAAACCATTTGCTTTGGTTGATGAGTCAAGACAAATTCTTGATGGGGGTTCCATGCACAAAGCTGATCACCATTCGTCATTGACATGTCAGATTCAGGCTGGAGAGCTTATTTGGAGCCAGAGTGTATAATTTTTCACAGTTCCTGGACTCAAGGCCATATTGTCCCTCCACATCAACAACATAGAAATGAAAATATTATTTCTTGCATGGTAAGGATGCATCAACTTAATATGGGACCTTTGTCTTGGTCTTCTCAGACAACTCATCCATTGTAGCTTGCCTATTATGTCAAGGAATCACACATGCCACTTATCTTTGCATGGAAGTCTGGGCAGTCATCATCCGGGTAACCTTCAAGAATGTCACAGAGTTCACTTCTGGGCAACATTAACATATTAGCAGACTCCCTATTCAGAACAGACAGGCGTCCTCACAGAATGGTCTCTTTAACACTGAGTAACAGAGTCTCTGTTTTAACTCTGGGGAAGACCTCTAGTGGACTTGTGTGTGACCAGGCTGAACAACAGACGTCCCTTTTACATGTCTCCTGTACCAAATCAGAAGGCATGGGCAGTCAGTGCAGTGCATTCAGTTACAATAGGCTCATCTATTTGTATATGCCTTCCCATCCGTCCAACTGCTTGGATCATTCTTATTGCCACCAATGTTGCCCCAGCAATCACATTTTAATGATCTTCTAGACCTTTTGATCAATCGATCCAGGTCTTTACATAGGAGTACTCTCTCTAGTTACAACACCAGGGATCCCTTCTCCACAACAGCCCAGACATTCTACACCTCTTTGCAATGCTAAACTCAAATCTCTCTGCCAGAACAGTTTTTTGGACTGAGTTACCTGTTGTGAGTTTCTACATGCAAATTCTATGATACTAGGCAGAGAATCTTCTGTGATTGGTGCAAGGAAAACATGTAAGTCATGTCCACCCTTCTGTTACTTTCATTGCTGATTTACTTTTGTTCCTGTTTGAGACCATAAAAAGAAAAGTATGTACTATCAAGAGCCATCGAGCTGCCATCTCCAACACACTTAAATACTCACAGGGCACAGACATCGATTCAAATTAATAACATTTAATAGCTTTCTTGCTCATAGAGATGCCCAGACTCTGTAAAATCAGTGCAGGAGTTGATCAAGATAGACTTTTGTGCCCCATGCATGCTTCTATCTTGAAGAAAAAAGAAAGGATAGGAAACATTGATTCTTGGTTAGGGCTCCATAAACATTTTACCTGCAACTGTTTCCCAGCAGATTGTCACAACAATCAAAAGTCTCATGATTCAAAAACTCACCTTTATGAAACTTGAAGGCCATGAGATTCGAGCTGTTGCTATGTCATAGGGCCTACTTTAATTTTTCTTCCCTTGAGGATATCATGAAGGCAGCCTTTTGGCACTCCCATGCTACCTTTCCACTTTCTAACTCCACTCATTAACAAAACATAGCACAGGCATTTTTTGTTGGGGTTTCATTGTTACAGTACAGTGTGAAATTCTGAGAGAAATGGACTTATCATTCTATGAAGAGTACATTTAATTTCTGCTTTTGATCAGTTAGACATAAGCCTATCCACTTTATTGATAAACTCAGTTAAACAAAAGCAACAGGGTAAGTAATTGCTTCTATACAAATGTAGTGTTTTAATTATGCAATACTTGCCTCTTGCTATTGCTGAATACCATCCTCCCACCCCAAGCAGACAACATGTTTGCAAAATTGTCATTTGTGAAAAAGATGAAAATTAAGTATATCTACCTTCTGCGCATGACCATGTGATAAGGTGGCGTGCAAAAGGTCATACTGAAGTTTCTTTGCTCTGTGAGAAGATATCCTCACATCAAGCAAACATCATGTTTTCAGCATGAAAATAGATTAGCTAAGCAATAGCAACAGGTAAGTATTGCATGATTAAAATTAGTTTTACTTCTCCTCCCCAAAAACTTACTACAGTGTGACCCTTCTATAACACACTCCATTATAATGTTAATTCGGATATAACACTGGCGTCACATGGCTCCCAAATTTTAATTCACCTTATTACCGATATTTTTCTCGTAAACAAAAAAAATTTATAAGTAAAGTAAATTGCATAAAGTTTTATTATCATGTTGGAAAAGAGATGACTTATAAATTTGAATATAAGACGTTTGTGGTGTGGCTCCCGAAATATCATATACATGTACATGTATTATTCTTGTACATGGAAAACATTTCTTCTTAAAAGTGCATAAAATGATGTGTAGAAAGGTTATCATTTTGGAGAGGAAATTACATATGTATTCTAAGATAAAACGATTGTGGTGTGACTACCGAAATTTCATTTACCTTATTACTGGTATTTTTCTTGCAAAAAAATAAGTACTAAAAGTAGATTACATAATGTTTTGTTATCATTTTGCAAATGAAATATCATTTAAATCTGAATATAAGACATTTGTGGCATGGCTCCCGAAATATCAAATACATGTACATGTATTATTCTCGTACATGGAAAACATTTCTTCTTAAAAGTGCAAAAACTAACATGTAGAAAGTTCATTATTATTTCGGGAAGGTAATCATGTATGGATTCTAATATGAGGTGATCATGACATGGCTCCCGAAATTTCATTTACTGGTATTTTTGTTGTAAACAAAAAAAAATTAAGTATTAAAAGTAAATTAACATTTTGTTATCATGTTGAATAAGATATTGCTTATAAATTTGAATATAATACATTTGTGGCGTTGCTACCGAAATATCACATACATGTATTATTCTTGTACACAGAAAACATTTCTTCTTAAAAGTGCAAAAAATAACGTATAGAAAGTTTATTATCATGGGGAGGAAATCACATATGGATTCTAATATAAAACGATCATAGCATAGCTCCTAAAAAATTTTAATTTAAGAAATTTCTTGCAGTTTTGTGCCAAAATAAACATCAGAAATATTAGTATCTGAACACATGTTTGGGCCTTTTAAGATCTTTGGTCTTTGTTTATTGTTGAAAGATGACAGCTTATAAGTGTTAATGTTTTTATTACTGTTCATGAGCAATGAAGCCATCAGATCTACTTTGTGTTTGTCTACAATGCAATACCTATACAATCATTGCTCAAACAATATCCGACATATGTCCTATAAGCTGCATTCACAACTAAGCAATAAACAATGATAAAAGATAAAGATTTTCACTGAATTTATAAAGCAATTTAAGTACATCTCTCATCATCAAAGTCAATTGCCAGGCGAAACTTGTTCAAAATGTGGGTCAATGATTTTTTTAAAAATCAAACAAATGCAAGCCACAAGAATGTGCATGTGGCTTGGCAGTGTTGTTTTATGCAATCAGTTGACCAGTGAATAATGTCGTCCATTCCCTACAAATATCACTCCCTTGTTTATTGCAGTGGTCAGAAAGTAGCTGAAAATTACAGAGTTTTTCAAACAATAACAAAGTATTAAAAATCACAGATGAGAAAATTTAGCAGTGTGAAATTTATACAGACACCGTTATTTAACCTTCGGACATACTCTTTCATCATTCATTACATACTATTTGCAATTTATTTTTTTCCCATTGTATTCAGTCACATATCAATCTGTGACAAAATTACTGAATATTTTAAATATGTGTGCAGATATTTTCGATGGAAATATTTGTATTGTGGATTCAATGTATATGATGAGATTCATGGTGCATGGTTCTCAGAATAAAGTAATATATATGCAATCTGTTATCACTGCAGGTGTTTTTCTCATTTAATACATTGATTTAAAATAGTAACTGTGCCAATGAAGCACACATTTTTGCATCCAATTTTATTGCACCCCACCCCCAATAACTTTGTTATCAAATTTGTTTGTAAAATATTTGTTGTAAAAATTTGTTGGTAACATACATGGTTACTTATGACACTGTTCGGTTCATAACACTGTCTGGTTCTTTGGCACCCAACTACCGCATTATAGCAGGGTCACACTCCATTTGCCTTGGTAGTGCACTGAAAGTTATTGGTGTGCATTATTTTGACTTTGATTTTGGTGCTTAATAGCCTGATATGTTGCTGTGCTGAAAAATTCAGAATGAACTCGATTTCAATTATTTTTTAAAAATCCTGTGTAATGATGTTTCTTCTATGCCAAAGTGGGGTGGTAAATTAGATTTTGCTGTTGTTATCTAAAAGATGACCTTCCTCGATTTTATTGCTCTGTGTGAGTGGATAGATAGAAAGTAAACAGAGAACTGAGCATAACTATTGAGAAGAAAAAAATGCAATACAAGCCCCCTTTGGACAAGAGAATAAAAATTTAATCAATGGCATAAACTAATAGTGTCAGCTTCAATTCAAAGAAATTTATGTTTTTAGAATTTCAATAATATTATTCTGTTATTAATTCATTTCATCATGATAACAAGCACAATGTCCATGTCTTTTTTGCATCATCTAGTATCACTTCCTGTCTTTGTCTCTATGTATCCCATGCCTTCACGTGTATATGTTTGATCATGATCCTTCTATCCTAACCACTTGATCTCTTATCCAGACTGTTCCAGAGAGCTTAATGCTGTTCTTTCCATGAAAATGTGCATCATAGCACTAAAGGCCTGCCTACAAGACGGCCACATGTCCCCTTACTTGTCTTAACAATAAAAGTACTACTCTTTAGTTTTTCCCTGAAGTCAGATGCATCTTGCTCCTCTTGCAAGAAAATCTTTGACTGAGGAAATTTACCAAAACTCGTTATTTTAAATTCAACATTTCTTCAAGGATGTAATTCTTAAGTTAAACTGACCATTTGTAAACAGCCGTTCCTAATTTTTACCCCCAAGATAATTATTTCTTCAGTCAAATTTGATAGCCTAGAATCAAAGAAATATGACATATACATACTTCCTTTTCTTAAACAATTATTTGACATGGTGTTTCAATAGGCGGTTTGGTCGTCATCTTTGTTTACTTTCCCCGGACTGCTTTGCGATGCCTGGGTCAGTTCTAAATTAGCCATAGATGCTGGTCACTCCCTCTCACACAAAATTGAACTGACACAGGAAAAGGCAGAATATGACCCTCATATAAAACCTTGCTGATTTGACTGTAATAAAACTTTAGTGTACTAATGTATTCAATTTTAAGGTTTAATACTTACTCAAAATTTGACACATTACATCCTGTTATGTATATTTTTTATATTTTTATATTGTCAGAAAATGTCTTTATTAAAACAACTGAAACTTCTTTTAGCTTTATTATTTTTGTTTTATGAATCCAAGCTGAATTTCTGTTGATTGGTAAAAAGTGCAACCACTCATGTACAAGCGCAAGTTAATGTCTCTTTAAAAATTCAAGTGAGCTTTCTTGATAGATACTTGTTTTTGCAAAAATGTCAATTCCAAATTACATATTTACATAAGAACTGTTCTATTTTTCAAAGGATCTTGATGCACAAATATGTAGTTTTCTCTTCTTATAAACCATATATGGGTCTTAAATCATTTGGGAAAGTGAAGGTCATTGTAGCCTGCAGTTAGGTATATTTCCTTTATATTTTATTATAACCAAGCAGAAAATGAAATGTTTGTCTTAAAATGAACCAGAAAAACCACAGAACTGTTGAAATTGTCATGTAGATTCCAATCAAAATCTTTTTCCACCAGCATGCCTCTTTCATATGCAGGATGATCATTTATTTCATTAGTGGCAGGCAGCTGTTATGTTTAGCACTGAAGCTGCAACTTGGCAGTGTACATAGTGATCTTTTCGATCAAAAGGAGCAACTAAAAGTAATGGAATATTTTGGCAACAACAAACTTTATGTTTTAAGCCAGTAAAGGAATGTTTATACATATTATTTTGAATGCTTGCTTCTGGACATACTGACATGTGGAATTGATGACTGGTACTTGTGTATTGCAGATAACCGGAGAACCTTTGATCAGACGTTCTGATGATAATGAAGAGGCACTCAAGAAACGCCTTGAAGCATACCACCAGCAAACAAAGCCCCTTGTTGACTACTATGCGAAGAAGGGCATTCACACAGCTGTAGATGCTTCCATGAAACCAAACCTTGTTTTTGAAACTATAAGGGCAGCATTTTCAGCTAGCAAATCCAAAGTACAGGCAACTTTCTCAGTTTAGTCATCTTGAAAGAGATGGTTATGATTGCTGTATTATGTGATATTTATAACAGTGAGTTAATACAGGGTCCAATTCTTCGCAAAAGAAGGCATATATTATTCTGTTATGAAATTAGATTTCCACACCAAGTTCCTTGAATACAAAGGTCATTAGAGATATTTATGTAATGTTTTCTACAGAATCTGTTATAGGCATTGTAATCATGCAGTGCAATTTTAGCATGTTGAAGGGCAGACTTGTTTTTAGTCACAATTCATCATACAGTTTGCATTGATTAAATTGAACTGTGTTCTTTAATTAGAAAATTTTAGCACAGTAAATATGTTTCAGTTTTTATAATCTATAATACATTTATAAATACCATACAATGCTTTAATTATAATACATGAAAAAACTCTTTTTTCATGCATTTTGACAGATGACAGTCTATACATACAGAAAGTATAAACACTGTAATCACTGCAGTTAGTATTATCTGATAAATGCATTGTAATTAGTGAGTCATTTAGAACAAAGGAGATTAAGACATCATCCACAGGACAACTCAAGTTGGGAAAGATAATCTCTTTGCTCGTATCTATTCACTGGTATGCATTTCATAGAGAGGACACTACCTGAAGCACTTGAAAAAAATATCCTTTATACATGATCACTATTTTTATTACAAAGCATGAAAAGGTCAATTCAGGTTGAAAAGATAATGCCTTTGTTCATGTCATGTAAGCATGTCAATTGTTCAGTGACTGGACACATTGTCATAAGCAGCTGAAACAAAGAGACCTCTTTCAATCATAGACATTATATCAAAGCACCTAGGCAACAGTTTTTGCTGGTGAAACATGAAAAAGAGTATTTTTCAGACCAAAAAAGTGCAAGTTGTTAAAAAAAAATGTCTAACAATGAGGTGTTTAGTACATTATATAGACATAAATACAGCAAGAAGCTTTTGTAACTTATTATTATAGTCCTTTTCATCACATATAGTAGAGGGCAGTTTCCAACATTTTTGGCTGTGACCCTAAAAAATACTGTTTCTTAGTTTCACTGCCCCCATTTCCATATTTTTATAAGTTTTGCCACCCTCCAAAAAAATTATTGGCAAACATCCATAATGTCCTCACAACCCTTATTTTGGTCATGACCTGGGGGTTAGGAACAACTGGTCCATTAGATATACTGTTCTAGTTTTCTGAAAAAGTACTTCTCAGCAAATTAAAAATAAAAGAACAAGCTTTTGCAGCAATGGAGTTCAGTTATTTTGAAGCAATATCAGTTTTAGTTAGAAATGATTTATAATAACATAATAGTAAATCCAAAAATTACTGTTCAAATCAACCATGTTTGCAAGTTGTTTTTGGAAATGTTCTGAACGGTACCTTACTCATTTGTTATATCACATTTTTTGTTAATAAAGAAGCTCTGACAAATGGATCCCATTTAATCATTATTTAGTCAAATTATATATGTGTAATATGCTCTATTATATGGTGGTTTTACTTCATGGGCAACATTAGAATAAAGGAGTACCGTATTATGGATATAATTAGATTTCATTTTTAATAACATGCTCATTGATATTGGGGTTGCACCAATACAAATATAAGATTGTATCAGTTTTACCTATAATTCCTTGCAGAAAATTATATACAAGGACTTCCAGAAATGGCTGATATTTACAGGAATTTCCATGTATACTGTTGTTCACTTTAAATTATTCCTTTAAGTGAAATTGATATTATTTATCCATTCCAAATTAACTGAGCCTTCGTGTTGTTAAGGTTTTTACTTATAAAGTTTTGGTTTGTAGCTGTCATTCTTAATTTGGTGAAGTATATTTTCAGAACATTAGAAAGGTATATTCATTAGACCATGCAGAATGGATTTTAGTCATTTGGGATGATCATTTTTTTTTTTAAAAAAGTTCTCTTTTGATATGACTTAAGGTCCAAGGGGTGCAGAATCACTTAAAAAATGTATATGCTGTTATGCATTTTTGTTTTTGTCCCTTTAATATGACACAGGAATTGAGTTGACATTGATTTTCTGAAACAAAAATCCTGCACATCTATTTTTATGGAAGGATGTAAATCACTAATTATTTCAAATGGTCTTTAAATACTTTTCAAAAACTTTACAACTTGATCCTTTTCTTTGTCATTAAAAATGTTTAAGAATTTGTCCTTTTCAGTATGTAATAAGAAGTTGCAGCCATATCATTTTATGTTCTATCTGTCCCCAATCATGGTGCAGCAATATGCATGGGTAGAAATTGATGTGTTGATAATATCGTTATGTGATGGTATATCATTTCAGTCTGCAAAGTAAGACATTACACAAATAAATTAAATTAAGAATCTTCTTATTTACATTTCTTAATTTTGATTTTTGAACCAGCAAAATATGTCAACACTGCATGAATATACATTTGTTTTGCTTCCTTTGAATAAATACATTCACTATTTTTGATTTCTCATGTAGTTATTTTTGTGTATTAATTTTATACATACTCAAATGTTGATTGACTTGATTGCAAATTTATGAGAAACAATTTTAGTTTGACACCCATAGAAGTAGTATGCCTTTTGTAAGTTGATATTTTAGTTAAAATATTTTAGATGTATCAGGAACTAAGAATTTATTAGCCCCTTGCCTATGAAGTTCAGAAAGATAAAGATTTTCCCATTTATTATTGAGTTCATTCATTTGTGCATTCATTTCTTTCTTTGTAATGCTTTTGGTATATTTTTTTATCTGATTTCATCTACACTAATGAAAATTAGTATTTGGATGCAACTTGAGGTAAGCAACCAAGCCACACTAAAGTTAGCCACTGTCATGAAATTTTCATGTTTGAGTAACTTTTGTATTTTCATGCAATATCTTAGACCCCATTTAAGCTAAATATTAAATTTTGTATGGAGGTGAATCTAATAGTAAAAGTAACTCAAACATAACAGAGTAGGTCACTGTTACATAATATTCATTAAAGGACTTCTTTGTTTTCAGCTATTTATCACACCCTCTATAGTGTCTATCAATGATGCAGTTACATATACATTCATGAAAATTGATTTATGGAGGCATCCAGACAGGAGTAATTGAGTCATGCCTAAACTATGTAATTATGTTATAATTTTCATGCTAGAGTGACTTGTGCATTTATGGCTATTTGTTCATTACACCCTCAATACCTGAAACACACTTTTAACTACACTCATGAAAAATTATATGTGAATATGTCTCTGGAAGAGTAGTAAAACTGGTCATTGACATAATTCCATACTTGAGTGACTTAATATTTTCAGCTGTTTATCCCATACTTCTTGAATATTTTAGACTATATTTGACATCACCTATAAAAATTAATTTTTATTGATGTATCAGTCACTATGTTCAAATTTACATGCCATTAAAAAATTCAGTTGCATCATTTTCGTTTTCAGCTCCAAGCAGCTTTGATATTTTCAGCTATTTATTCATTACACTGTGAATAACTTGATTTTGTCTACACTTTGTAGAAAAAAGTTGAGAGAGGATAAAACATTTTTCTGTTTGCTCATTCAATCATTTGTTTATCTTTTCAATATTCAGTACCCCCAAACCCATTGATATATTAGACCTTGTTTGACTTAAACACTTGTAAAAATTAGTGCATGTTAGGAAGTTTAATTCAGCAATGTCAAAACTAGGTCACTGTGACATTTACTATTAATACCATGAACTAATTCTAATCTACACATGAGAACACTGAAAATTGTTATACTGATATATCTGATGAGTGCAACTTTACCATACAAAACAAGGTCAGTTACCTAATTTTCACACTTCATTAACTCCAATTGTTTGTCTGTTACACACAGAATATCTTTTATCCTATGCCATCATGAAAATTGGCATTTAAATGCATCTCAGAAAAGTAACAAAACCTGACTTTCATACTTGAGCAGCATTTCTTCCTTCAACCTTCAGTATATAATTGGACTGTTTTTTTCCCCTCTAAACTCACTATGTGGATATATTGTAGTATGAGGAGCTAATCCATAATAACACTAAGAGAGTAACATGAGTGACTTTTTTTTTATTTTCAACAATCAGTAGTCACATCTTTATTAACTTAGACCCTATTTGATATACTTGTGTGAAAATTGCATTGTGGATGCAAATCAACAGTATGTTAGTATATTCTGTATAAAAAAAGAGACTCAGTGGTCAGAAAGATGCCTGGAAAGAAAGAACGAGGAGAAGTATAGGAGAATAAAATTGGATGAGGTATTTCTAATAAAGCTAGTTCCAAAGAACTTAAACCAAATAATTCTTGAAATGATTTCCTAAGAACAAAGAACAGGAAACTATCAATGTAGTAATGTCACCCTTTTATACAGCCACTCCTTTTGCACTGGAAACATATAAGATGGGTGGCCTTCAAAGGGGGTGGGGGCTATATTTGTGAGAACTATATGTATGTATATTGATGTGTATGTAATAAGAAAGCTACATAAAACTTAAAATCATTTAATATGTTCATTCAAATGATGCATTACTTATTAGAATGTTCTTTTTTAAGAACAGACTTATCTTAAGTTAACATAAATGAATGTAGTTTTTTTATTCTTAAGCATAAGGGAGTATTGTTGGCATGTGCATTGCAAAAACATTTAGAAACCTCATTTAAATCTTGGTATGTGCATTGCATAGCATTTACAATAATTTTCTTTCCATTTATTCCATCATCCCTCTGCTGCAAAATATTCAGCTTGTATGCTACCATGTTGTTTATTATTGTCTTGCCAGATTACTATTTTTTTGGCAAGAACTCATCCCATTGTCATTAAGTTGAATAACTTGTACTTTTTCTTCTGAAATACTGGTTCTCCATTTATATGATTACATTAAATATTTGCAATGATTCATTCCTATGTTGTTGATTTTACAGTACCACAATTTAATTGTGAAGATGATACTTGTAGAGTAGATGAAATGCCTTGTTTATAATGGAAATGATACATGTAATGTCATAATTTTTGGATCCTTGTCTAGTACAAAGTTTTTTTTTAGGGTCAAATGATCATGATTGAGTATTTATCAATGTGTAAATTTTAATCCCACACAAAAAGGACTTAAGATTTTATTTACTTTTTGAGTGTTTGGTACAATTTACTTATTAAGTGCCCAATTGTGATTGTTTAATCCAATATTAATTTCTGTAAGTGTTAATCCACAAAATCAATATTTAGCATTGTGTTGACCATGTTATGATCTTGACAATTACATCCAATCATCAAACAAAAAAAAGCCTCAGCTGTGTATTAAAATAAAATTTTGTATTAGAAAGGTGATCCTCCTTAAGGGATACTTTTGCACATAAACTCGGTGATGCCAAGGGATTCTGGGTGTATTAAGTGGGTAGCCGCTTGTTAAGGATAGGGACTGTTCATGAAGGGGGAGAAGGGGGACAACTAACTTAATTACATTCTTCAGAGATTTAGATATTTGACACACAAAATGATAGACAGAAGATTTAAACTTTTAGATGCCTAATTCATGCAAAACTTTTTTTCAAAATTCCAGATATAAAATTTAACCATCAATCACATTGGACAGATTTTTGGAAAGCTAAATGTTTTTTTAAAAAAAAACGCAAGTACTTTTTTCAAAGTTTTACTATGGTTGTAGTTTTAATGTTCCTTAAAGGAATTGTATCTGCAAATCTTGTGGTCAGCATGTATTGTTTACATGACTTGGTCATTTATAGAGTACCTTCACAGTTTACCATTATTCTAGTTTGACAAATGTAGGAATAGGTTGCCTATAAGCTTTAGGTATCTTTTAATTTGGTTATCCCCCTCCCCATTTGACAAGTGTGACAGGATCTAACATATTTAGTATTTAGAAACATCAGTTTTAAGTTTAGGCCAATACAAAATCATTCAGGATCATGTGATAAGGTCTTATTGAAGCATAAATGACCAGCTAGTGATAAATGATACTGATGGTTTAGCAGGAGATGGTAAAAACTGGCTGACTTGGTTGAGTGCCTTCACACAACATCCACAGCATATGGTATGGATATCTGCTCAGAAAAAAATCAAACTGATCACAAACAACATCAATGGCATCAGTGCAGAAATAAAGGTCAGTGAACTGAATCTGGAAAACAGTCACAAGTACTTGGATCAATTATCACAGATGACTGCTCCAAACCAGAACTGCTGTGCAGGATTGCCCAGACAACAGCAGTAGTAACAAGGTTGAGACCAATATGGAAAAGATACAGGCATTGCTTTTGGTTCAAAAATTAGGCTGCTGTGCTCATTTGTCATATCAGTCTGTCTGTATGCTTGTGAAACAAGGATACTCATATCGAATCTACAAAGAAGGATTTAAACTTTTAAAATGAAATACTACTGCAAGATCTTGGGCATCTCATACAGTGACTATGTAACCAACAAAGTCTGCAACAAAATCCAATGAGCCATTGTGTTTCTTTTATATGAAGACCTCTTTACCACTGTTAAAAAGTGCAGACTGAAGTGGTACGGTCATGTCTCAAGATCATCTGGACTGGCAAAAACAAACTTGCAATGCACAGTGTGAGGGTGCAGAATAAGAGGCAGACAGAAAATAAGGAGGGAAGACAACATTAAGAAGTGGACAGGCAATTTAAAGAATTGGTTGTAAAGTCAGCTGTGGTGCCCCAACGACCTCTTGGGTTAAGGGATTGATGATGATGATAAAATGACCAGCCAAGTGAGTTTCTTGGGCTAGACTTAGACTTTACTGATAATATGACTTCAGAATGACAATTTGATTGCTCACTGACCACTCACCACTATTTTCCACAATATAATAAACTGGTACTTGTGTGGCTTCAATTTCTCTAATTGCCAACTCAAACAAACAGGAGATCTCAGGATTTTGTTCATTTTTGACAGTGAGTGATTTTCGTTTTATCACCATGATTAGAATAGAGAAAACAAGTAGTAAAAAGAGGCTCACTGATCAATACCTCTTGACCAATACAATGAGTTAAAGTGACCTCATGAAAATACTGACCAATAAATGTGTCAGCTAAAGGAATAATGTCCCAATCAATATCATTCTCAAGAGCTCACTTTGCCATGGCTCCTTTAGCTGCACAAGCAGGTTATAAATCAGGGATTGCACTGTCGGTAAGATCAACATTATAATACAAACAGGGCTTATGGATAATAAACGAATATCCTCAATGCGTAATATTTTTTGCCTCTCTGACAGTCCCCTTTCCTGATTAAGAACACTTGCACTCACAAGACTTCTCAGATAAAGGCAATATACCTGATAACAAACTACTGAGAAGTTCATGTGCCCTTAATATTTTAATGATTGGATTGGCAGAATTATCAATAAGTGATGTGAAATGATTTGACATGATTGGTTTTTAATTCTCCATAATAAAATAAGACAAACCAATGCATTGCATTCACAACCAAACCTTAACCATGACCTCTCGGAAATAAGAGCATATATAATAGCTTTTTCTTTATTCTGTGGTTTGTTTTTTCCAACAGTAGCAATCGGAAATAAAGTGTCCTTGCAATAAATGCACATAGGAAAAGATAAGGAGTTTTGATTTGTCTTCTCAGAAATTAGTTCCTTTAAGTTGTGCCAGAGTGTCTGATGATTTCTTCCCAAACGCTGCTCAGAAAAATTGTTGACAAATGAACTTTTATGAATCGAGGATTAATCATCAGCAGTATGAGCAGCATTTTCGGAAGTTTTCACCTGTTTTGACGTAACTGAACGCATTTATTGAATTCTGAAACTGATATGAGCTTTCTGAGAGTATCATAATCTTGATAAACTTTCTTGGCTGACACCACCTCTGAAATGAATTGGCGTTTTTTCCCTAGCAAATTCAACGTGTGTTTGTTCAGTTTCTTCTGAATAGTTCCTAAACTTTGTCGATATGTCTCAGGCACAACTCATATATTTTCAAAATACGTTACATCATATTCAGACATCAGGTTTTTGTTAATACTCTGGTCTCATTCTAAGTAAAGAAACATCAAAACCAAAAAGTGTAGTTAAATTCAACAAAAAGAATACAAAAGTGAAAATTTAAAAGGCCAAATAATCTTAGGTTTTATTACAGCATAGTGTTCCGAATGATTTCCAGGATTGAATGTGCTAATTTGCCAATAATCGTGGATGAGCTGATGTGCTAACAATCTTGATTTATCGCAGTGATATAAGCCAAAAATGTCCTTGCATTGATTCACAATAATCCCAAAATAGTGTTTTAGTCCAAAATTTCACCGATCACTTTGTAATTCTAGTTAATAACATTTAAATAAATGATTCCTATCAACTTCTATTTGAACATAACTGATTTTAGAGACTGAACTTTAAAACAGGCAAACGAACAATTTTGATGACAATAACCTTGTATAAAAATCTAGGTTTCAATAAAATGATCAGGATGTGGGTCTAGAACTTTCTCAGGTCAAAAAGGTCATGCAAACGTGTTTATAAATATTAAAGTGCAATCTACAATCACTGATAAAAGTTAGCTATCTAAATATCTTGTTTACAAATGACCATTCGCTTATACTACAACATTCAATGGTGAATAAAAGTTAGGCACACAATAGAAACACATGACACAGTAATGAGCGACATTCACACTAATAAAGGGATGAAACATCAGATTGTCTGGATCTTTTCCTACTCTGGAGACTATTTTTATAGAACTTTTACAAAACGTAGTAAATAGGTTTATATCATCAAGTTCTTGTTTGTAAACTTTCGGAAGCCATTTGCAAATGTCTGTTTTGAAATAACGATTAATTTTCTCCTCCTTCGGAACTGAAATATTTAAAGGATACATTTGTGCTAAATAAACTATTGACCCTAAGTTTTTTGGATTACTGGCTGTTTAGTGAAGTAAGATAATAATAATAATAATAATAATAATAATAATAATAATAATAATAATAATAATAATAATAATAATAATAATAATAATAATAATAAATAATATTAATAATTCATTTAATGCAGAATGTCATTTTGTCAGTAAAGAATCTTCTACGATGCATTGTATAATTGTTATATTATGTACAGTTTTTACAAGTCGTGGTGTCTTTAGACAACACTGCTACTTAAAACATGATAATTGATCTACTGCTATTTTAAAATATGTACAAGGTTTTAAGAATGATTACATGCAGGATTCGTACAAAGAATGGTAATGAACCTATACAAGACATTGCAGGTAGGTGCATGACAGTATATTCTTTTCAAGAAGTGTAATACTGAATTGCACAAAATTATAAAAACGATTGATTTTGTAGATATTGATTAGGAAGTTTCTTAATACTTTGGATAGTTGACTGACCGAATATAGGGTGGAATGGATTTCCATTAGTTGACTGACCTAATATAGGATGAAATTGATTTCCATATTTTATTTCTCAAACAAAACAAATCTCTTCTTATTAAACTTTCAGTTTGGTTTAGGTGAACATAAATTGTTGTTTTGAGTTGGATCTTAGTTTATACGTATATACATATTCCGGAAATTTAAATTACATTAAAAAAGTATGTAGCCAACACATAGAAGAGAATATATATATATATATATATATATATATATATATATATATATATATATATATATATATATATATATATATATATATATATATATATATATACATACATACATACATACATACATACATACATACATACATACATACATACATACATACATACATACATACATACATACATATTTGTAAACCTTTTCAAAGTTTAATTATATGTTGAAATCGAAGCTACTTATGGGTTTTCAAAAGGTTTGTTAAGACCAACTCTAGATTCTTTTAAGTTTAGTAGTCTTTCGTGATTTTATATATCACTATTACCCCAGATTAACACCATTCTTGTTGTAGAATATTACAGGCATTGTAGAATGTCTTAGTTCATGAGAGAGAGAGAGAGAGAGAGAGAGAGAGAGAGAGAGAGAGAGAGAGAGAGAGAGAGAGAGAGAGAGAGAGAGAGAGAGAGAGAGAGAGAGAGAGAGAGAGAGAGAGAGAGAGAGAGAGAGAGAGAGAGAGAGAGAGAGAGAGAGAGAGAGAGAGAGAGAGAGAGAGAGAGAGAGAGAGAGAGAGAGAGAGAGAGAGAGAGAGAGAGAGAGAGAGAGAGAGAGAGAGAGAGAGAGAGAGAGAGAGAGAGAGAGAGAGAGAGAGAGAGAGAGAGAGAGAGAGAGAGAGAGAGAGAGAGAGAGAGACTGTTTTAATGGCCTTATCAATTTGCATTTTCCTGCTCAAAATATTATGCATATTTCAGACATTTTAATCCTCTTAGCAGTGCTTTGATGCCTTGCTTCTTAGCTTTTACTTTGGTTCGACTAACTATTTTAATGATTTCCGATTTGGCCTGAAGTCGGTCAATTATCGACACTATGTGCTCATATAAGTTGTTTATTTTAACCAAATCCTGGTTTAATTTAGTTCGAAGGTTATGGCCATTTCATCCACTGTTATATTGCATTTCATCTGGGAACATGGTAGTGGTGGAAATCTTGATGTGATATGGTAAACCTTGATGTACACAAGCATGAGTAAGTGTCCAATAATTGAGTCATACGGAACAATATGATTTTATGAGTTTCTATGAAAGTTTATTTAAAATAGAAACTTTTTGTTCTCTGCCTTCAAGATAGGATTGAAAGCAATTTACCAATTTCATGGTTAACATGATACATGTTAGGTTTATTAGCAGGATTTCGTAATTAGCAAGCCATAAAAACTTCTGTGAATCCTTTAGTTAGCATTATATAAACAATTGACTCATTCTGTTAAATAGGTATCTACCATTATAGTTAGTGTTCTTTGGCACGAATAGCCTTCACTAAAGTCTGATTTTCATGAATATAGAGCAGCAGGGAGGGCGAACCCTACAAATTTTTGCGACAAAATCGATTAAAGCCTCAGAATGCCCAATAGAGCCTTCCTACAAAATCTCATATTTTAACCAAAAAAAAAAATAAAGACCCCATTTTACAAATGGAGCCTTAGCGATTTTGTCGTAAATATGTTGTCATAACCACCCTCAAATTGCTGCCAATAATTGCTATCATTGTTGTCATAACCCTCCCCCCGCTGGAAGGATTTCAGGGTTAATACAAATGATTTAACCGAATATTTGTTAGCTTTTCACAAACAGACTAATCGATAATACTTCACCACGTAGGTCAATTAAATTATTTGACTGATCGGTGAGTGTAAAATTAATTCTAGTTAGCAAATCATTTTGACATTGCATATATACTGGATTAGTCGGATTCTCAACAATTAAAAATCCTGGAGGAGCTGTTGGCGTAAATGAATAAAGAATGTAACCTTGTCGGGCTTTATTTGATTGCTCGAGATTAATTTGATAGCTTCCTTCGATTACATCACAAGTTAAATTAAGCGCGATCACCGATGAAATGTTCACATTGTTCGGTGCGATATGTCTACCGTCGCCGTCGGGAGAATTATTATGAGTGAGGATAATAGGATTCGGCTGGCTATCTTTCCATGATTGATAAATTTTATTAAATCCTTCGTCGATGGCAGTTCTGAGTTTTTTCTTTAACTCAGGTACGTTATATCCCGGTAGTTTATAATTTGGATTTTCCTTTATTTTTTTCTTATATTCTTTGGCGGAAAAGGTTTTTGAAATGGGTGAATTTTCATTGGTAAAAACACTAATAATCCTCGAATTAAATATTTCCATATCATCGATGATTTTATTACCTGCAGCGACTACACTAGTAAATTCAGCTTGTGTGAAAAGGCCAGATCTTAACGAGGGTAATAGCAACGAAAAATCATTATTCATTCTATCAAGGATGTGATTTTCAATATCTACGAGTGTTGGGCTTGTTTCATGCGTTTCCAAAATTTCACCTTCCTGTGGGATATAATCATTAAAAAGTGGAATTATCCACGCATCCTCATCATATTGATCCTTATATCGATATCTCTTTGTGAAGTTTATATCCTCGAATTTTTTATAAGTTTTTGATGGATTTTCAGGTCCTATTTCATCAGTGACGTAATCAGATTTTACAGGCTCGGGCGTGGAAATGCTAGCACTTCTAGGTGGATCTTCGGGCCATCCTAATACTGTTCTTATTGAACTGTTATAAATATCTACAACATACCCAGGAGAGCTTATTTCAATTGCAGATGATAGTGTTGGTTCATGAACTGTTATCGCGATTTTTGATTCCCTTCTAGTAATAGATTTTATTCTACGTTGTAATTCATTATTAATTTGCTCAATTTGATAGGACCCAGTTGGTATTGAAACAACGTTCCAATCTGGAGTGTCATCTTTTTTATTTCTATACGCAAATACCAGAGAATTATTAGGTCTCTGACCACCAAATGGAACCGATCTAATATTAGGCCAACTATGATACACTCGTAATTTTGCCAACGCGATTTCCTTTACTGAAACAGGGGAAGGGAAATTCACACTGAATTCAGGGGTTGTTGACGATATTGATATCATGCTTGTTTTCCGCGGAGTGGTATTTTCTGCTATCCGCTGAAGTAGTTGAATCTCTTGCGACATTATTATTATTATTATTATTATTATTATTATTATTATTATTATTATTATTATTATTATTATTATTATTATTATTTACAATGTCTAATTTCGCAATAGATGAAAAAACGCTAGCGTTTTTAATCGCAGTATCATAAATACGTATCATCGCGGAGAACTCGTCTTCGGTAATTATCGTATCATCAATCGATGATGACATCAACGAGGACAATTGTGAGTAACCGTTAGATACTGTTTGATGTTTTACTATATAGTCGTTAAGTTTTTCTTGAGAACACGATGATATTTTTTTAGTAATAGCATTTGCAATTCCAGCAAATGTTGTCACCGCGGAAATAGCAATTGGGACAGCAATCGGAGCTACCATTGTTACTGAAGATAGTATAATACCAGCACCGGCCATTATACCAGATACCGAGTATACTGTAACATCAATCGCGGTAATTCTCCTGCGATATTTTTTAATTTTTATTTCATACTCATCAATGAGTGTTTTGAGTTTCGTTAAAAACTCTTTGACGGTATCATAGCGATATTGCGATGACGGAATCATATTATTTTAAAATCTCAAGTGGTTTCTAATTGTTAAAAATTCTAATTCAGATCAGCTACAAACTCCATGTACCATACAAATGATGTCTTATTTAAATTAGGATCAGTACTTGTTATTGTAAACCGTTTGTATTCACCCACGTCAATAGTCGTTGAAATCACGTTGTTGTATCCATATGAAGTCGATGATGATATATTAAACTGGTTCAGTGACACTATTGTTAATCGATAAATACCCGGGTTTGACACAGTGAGAGTTATTGTATTCTTATTAGGTTCCCAATCTAATGATCCAGAGAAAACTGTGTATACCATATTTATGATATTCCTCTCATGAGGAATCTTTATTTTTTCAAGTAGCGGAAGATTGTTTTTGAACGTTGTAATATCCGTGTTGATTGCTTCCAATTGCCGATTAATCGCTGGTATTTCTTCGATGGATTTTTTAATATCCGGAAGTTTGATATCTAGTTTATCAAGTGGACCTCCCAAAAATTTATCAACAATGTTTTTACGAAATGTTGAAAACTGTTTTACGTGTTCTTCATATCTTAATTGAAATGTTGCAATTTCCAACATAGATGCTTTTATCTCTGCAATATTCGGTGTGGTTACTGGTGGATTTCCAAGGAATTCTAGCAGCTGTTTGTCGATTTTGTCTACGATTGACTTTTGTAATTCATACAATTTATTAAATTCAGCTTTATGATTGTTATATTCATCATTGAGTGATTTTAACGCGTTTGCTGTGCTATCTACTGTTGTTAGTTTATCCGTGATCGTCGAAACAAATACCCCGGGTTTGAGTTTTCCATCGTTTGAATATAACGCTATTGTATTTTCAACGACGTCACGTCTTCGTATTAAGATATCATCCAATGACACATTACTAGATTTCAATTTGCCCTGGCGATCTTGAAATACAACTATTTCCCCAGGATCTACACTTGACAAGTTTAATGTCTCAGCGATTTCATCTTCGATTATTTTTTTTACATCTTCGACAGCGAATTTACTATCGGTTTCTGTTTTTTTTTTACTCTGATAGAGGTCGTCCCCAAATATCAATCATTATACGAAAACGCTAACGTTTTTCTAAATAATTTCTAATTGGTGAAAACGCTATCGTTTTTGCCATTGCCCGCTGGTATATTCATTAACAACAACTTGTGGTGGTTTCCTTGGAAATCTAGATATCTCTGCAAGGACGTTTAATACTTCACGACCGCATATCGGTGGATCATTTAACTGTTGTGTTGGTAGCGTGGAATAAAAAATTGGAGCCAACGATGACTTTGTTATTGTAGATACATATCGCATAAATTCTTTTGGTGGAGCTAATCCATATGAATCAAAATAGACAATTCCACGTGGATCAATTGCATATGCGACCCAATGAGTTCCTTCTCCGCTGCTGTTATCAAGATTGATAATACCCGTTTCATTTTTCATTGGTTTTGACGGTAATTGATCTCTCATGAAAACTCCTCTAAAGTTTTTTTATTGATAACGATTTTACAGCATCAATTAAATCAAAATTGGACATTGGTGAAAATCCAAGGGATTTTTCCACTAATAAGCCGTTCCTGGTATTCTTAGGCCCGTGCCCTTGTACCAATTGTGTGGAGTTCCTGGTAGTCTTAGACCCTTTCCCTTTTTTATAGCCTTTCCCAGTAGCCTTTTTCAGGGCCATTCCTGCAGCAGTACCAACGGCTCCTAACGCTGCCGCCTTCGCAACCGCTGGGGCAGCCGCTGCAATCAATGCTGGAATAGCAGCTAACAGCGGGAATATACCACCTGATTTTATCATACTGGCGATTGCTGCTTTCGAAAAATCAATTTGAACTCCTCGTTTGTTCTTTAGCGCATCATTAAAATGTTTTATTTGACGATCTGTCAATGATAATTTATGCGCACCACCGGACATTTGAGTGGGTTTCAGCGTTATTGTGGTTCCACATTCTTTAGCCGACTTTGATTTCAATTTCTTGACCTGACCATCAGTCAACTGGACATTAACAATACTATATGTCATTCTATTCTAAAACGTAATTTACACTTTTAATTGATCTTATTGTGAAAATCCTAACTACATGTTTTCCACTGGTGCATCAATAAGTCTCATTCGTCCGCCAATTCCTTCTAACAACATTGATTTATCACTGAGAATGACAGCAACTGCTCTATAATCAGCTATACCAGCAGGGCGTTGTACCCGAGCTTGGAAGTATATATCAACAACAGATTGTCTCATCATGTCAAGATGTTCCAATGAAAAGTAATAAATCGGATAGTGTTTTTCAAAATCAATTTGCGATATTTGCAAACCAGTATCAACATTTTGATCACGACCCATAAACGACAATATTCTATGATATACACGTGCTACGTTGTTGTTTTCATAATCAAGCTGTACAATCTCTGCTGGCTCTTGTTGTCCGTTTATTCTCAACGAAACTTCACTTACTCCTAATTTATCAAATATCATATGACTAGATAATTGACGACTCACTCGATTTGCATCCTGTAACGCTATAAAGATATGACGTGGAGCTGAAACACCTTGTTTTGATGCTAAGTGCCATGTAAATTTGCCATTTACATTATCCTGCTTCGTATCAGTCGTTGTTGTTAGCCAACTTAGCAATGATTTTCCACCTGTGTCCATAAACGATAGTAATTGTTGCTCTATTGCGACTGATGGAGTTAAGACGGACATCCATAGAACCAATTTATTTAAAATGACTTTACCATCATCAACACCATTAGCACGCCAGATTGCATCATTGTCATTCTCCTTTCGCACTAACACGACTGTATGCTTTGCTCCATAGATGACTTTTCTGACATTTCTACAGAATCCGAATATGTGATGTAACGGAATTGCACATGAAAACCGTCGATGCTGTCCTTTCAATGCTCCATTTCGTGTTGCAAATCCTAGATTGAAATTACCATTGACCCTTTTTAAAATGTCGAATTCAGCGGCTGGTCTATCTTCACGGTCTAGATTAGCTGCGAGTTGTTGATCAGCTTCTGCAGTAGCTCTCGCAGTTCGTACTTTAATAAACTGAATATGGTCAGCATGATTAGAAGTATCCTTAGCAAACATCATAGACGGACCAGCCGACCTTGTATAATCATCAGAATATCTCGCAAGTCCGATTATTGTTGTTGCAATATCAACATCTTGTTCTATTGATTCAATTTCTTTTCCATCAATGATATATCTTGCACTGTTAAATAGCGCCATAATGCCATTATTTACAAAACCAACTCGGATATTTGGGTCATCCTCATATGGTGTATCAGCTGCAACATTTGTTACAAGCTCTCCTTCTACTTCAATAAACGCCTCACACGGCAAAAAGTATCTACTTGTATCTTGAACTTGAAGTTCAACTCTCCCCCGTTGATTAGGCTCTCTTGCAGGATAGGCATAATACTGATAGTTAATTTTAGAATCATCTTTATTTACCGGTGCTGCCATATCAAACGCTGGATCAGCGATTTTTTTAAATGCCATTTATACTAAAACACTATCGTTTTTCTAAATGTAGTAATGCTATCATTTTCTTTTTTGTCTGAAATTTTTACGATTTCCTCCAAGACCGCTTCCCGCTATCATACTTGCAATATTACTACTATCTGGTGAAGTCATTGCTAATGATGCTAGTTTTTGTTCCACTGCGTTATTTATCACTTTACTGACATTTGCAGGCATCATTGTTGTTGAAGGTAGCGGTGTTGAAACCATTTGTGGTGGTTTTCGTCCGAATCTAGATTTCACCAATGACGTTATTCTATTCTTTGCGGTAGAAAAGGCCGTTCCTGCAAGATCTCCAACAGCGTTAATTCCCTTATTACGAATAACATCAATGGCTTTCATCGCTAATTGTTTAGCAACTGGTGCTACTTTTGGGGCTATTCTTGTGAATAAACCCGCTATGGTATTTCCAAGGCCGTCTCCATAGTATGCCCTATAGACGGGCAATCTTGAGTTTACCACATACACGTTTGTTGGTTTATCGTGATTATAGTGTACTATCATCTTATTTAAAATGACTTTGTAATTTCTAAATGCAAGCATTTCAGAAATTTCAATCGCTATAATAACCACTAAATTCCCCTGGAATTCCGTCCATTAACTCATCCAAGAGTTCTCGATACGTATGAACATCAATTATCCCCCCTTGGAATAATCGTCTGCAAATATCAAATGCCTCATTAGTTATTTCGACTGAGTTATTCCCAGCTCGCTTACCTCCCATAAGAACCTCAAGTCGTGATATATCATTAATGATATTACTAGGACACATATGAGAATCATGATGAGAACTTCCATAACCCCTTCCTGAAGTACTTGCTGGTTGAGTTTCTGGAGATTGTTGACCTCGACCTCGACCTCGACCTCGTCCTCGACCTTGTTGTTGTTCTTTTCGTTGTTGTTCTTTTAGTTGTTGTTGTTGTATACCATACGCATCAACTCCCATTTTAAAAGCTCTGTACTCCAATGTATCCTTTTTTAAATTGCCGGGGTCTTTTTTATTAATTTATATATCCAATCCACCCAGTAATCTCGTTTTATTGTGTATTTTTTAATACTCGTCTCTTAAAAATTCCCCCCTTGTATAATAACTTTTGATAGCGAAGTCACCAAATGACGCATAGCCTTCAGGTTTCAGTAATTGAATTTGTCTGATTTTTGCTAAAGCTTCATCGGTGAATTTCTCGTTAAAAGGAACATCTTTTTTAGTGGAAACTTTTTTAATAGAATCACTAGCAGCTTCAACGGGGTTATCATCAATATTAATATCACCCATTTGTTGTATTTCTCGCTGAGTTTGTAACTCACCTGAAAGCTGTTTTATTCCCTCCTGAGTTTTTTCAGTCTCTGTAGCAATCTTTCCCAGTACATCAATAATAGGTACTGTTCCCTCTTTAGGGATGTCGCCGTATATAGCACGTTCTGTTGCAAGTTTCATATCTTTAGTGGCTTTAGTTACAGGGGCAAAAAGCTGTTCACTCCCAATAGAAAAGTCAGTCTGCGCTTGCTGTCTAAGTTGTAGTTTATCTCGCACGTCATCTCGAATCGGTATAAACTTTTTCAGTAATGCTAACCTCTCACGGGCTAGTCTGGTAGTTAATGATTCTGATGTCATTATTGGAAATGTTAACGTTTTTTCAATTGTGGGTTTCAATGCTTGCATTTCCAGACTCATCAATCAAACGTCTTATAGATTTCACTTTCAAAGCAATCTCTGACCGAACTTGGTACTGTTCCCCTAGTTTCTTTCTAATTGCTTCAACTATACTAAATAGCCGAATGAATAAATTAATATCATTGTTATACAAAGAAACATTAACCGCTTTTTGGATTCTTTTGATCAGTGAATACATTTTAGGTAGGACATATCTTCCATGTTTCAATTGTATATCAATTTGTTCAAATTCATTCAAAAGTCTGTCTTCATTCAAAAATTCAGAAAGTACGATTCCTTGATTTCTTAAATTTGATATTTCTGTGATGATAGATGTAATATCTTGAAATTCCATTTATTGAATATTATTAATAATGTATTTTCTTTATCTTTAAAATATTATTAATACCCAATCCAACATACAAAAAAGGGACATATACAATGCTTGGTCATCTCCTTCGAGTTAATAGGCAGATAGTTAAGCATACATTAAAGACTTATACAATACCCTAACCCCCCAATCGAGTTCAAGGGCGGGCTATATGGGTATTAGACTCAGAAACCATAAGCGGTTTCACACAACATGTAACATATAACATGAAGCCCTCATTTGGATATCTTTCGCGCCAAACGACGTCAAAGAGGCCGAGGGGGGACAGCACATTCTTGGAACTCATTGAGTGCCTTCGCATTAAATAAGCCCAAGGGCCACAAACATAGATCTCCGGCGGAAGCTCTAACGTAATAAAGATTATATTAGAGCTCCCAGAAGATATGTTGTGGGGGGGACAGTACATTACATATAGGATGGTATATGATAGGATGATATTATATATACTAGGGACAGCACATTACATATAGGATGGTTATATATACAATGAGATGATAGGATGGTATGATAGGGACAGTACAGGACGATACAAACATGAAACGACGGGGCGGACTTACTACACCCAATCTACCAATCAAAAGCAACCCAAGAAATTAACCATGGTTGCAGTTGAGAAAAATCAACCACACCATGACAATGGCGTGGGTAGTTTTGATTGGCATATTGGGCTTCGCTTAAAGCCCCAAACGCGTATACAGCTCATATTATATATAAGGTGATAATAAGGCCAGTATCGATAAGCGAGTGTGTATTTATTTTCCTAGCATTTCATAGTGAAAATTGTGTAGTAATTTCAATGGAAACTAAATATTTAAATAAAACATTAAAACAAGAAATACAATTGTTAAATAATAGCAAAATTTTTATTAATTTCTATAATATTACGTGTTTATTTAATCGTAATAATAATGGATTTACATGACGAGATAACTCTGTCATGGGACCTGTCAATTCAGAATTACCTGCTATTTCTTGAATGGTTCGAGAATGATATTTTTCTGCGTCATCGATAATTTTATTACATGTAGCTACCACACTAAAAAACTGAATTACATGTAATGTGCTTTACTATTTTGACCTCACATACAATCTATTTTATTTGTAATTACAAAATAATTTCATTTTCATTCAAAATCTAAACAGCTGTTAACGTGCGTAATTGGGATTTTTAAAAAATCTATTAATAGAACCTTGACCTAGTGTCTTGTGTTACGCGCGCGTTCCGGTACAACGACCATATTTACTAGCTGTTTATGTGGCTGTTCCAGCTACTGATCTTGGCTGTTCCAGATACTGTCATTTACTTTTTTAATACATGTATGCGTGGACATTGCGAATAAGTATTGAAAAAAAATATATGTACATAATAGCTTATAAAATGATATTAACGCGAAACGTTTTTAGCTTTTTTCCCTATGGTAATTGCTCTGGTAATTTATAATTAAAACTCACTATTGAGAGTTATCTTGTAAATAGGAAAACTTTATTCTATGTCCATTTTTCTTTGAAATAGCTGTTTGATAAATCCCTTCAGCAACTTTTCGTACTGAAGGTATACATATTCCAAAATATTTCCCTGCAGTATTCATTGATTGAAAAATTCTTTTTTCATTCGTCGCTGTATCAAATGACTGTACTGGTTTCTTTCCAACTGACTTACAAGTCCCTGTCTTTCCCTTTTTTGTATTATCACTTTGAGAAATGCATTGCAAATTTGCAAGAGAATTATTTTGAATATTAGAATCAATGTGATCAATAACACAGCCATCTTTAATCGGTCCCATATAACACTCAAAGACTGCCCTATGACAGAGATATATCCTTCCTCCAGCATTAAAACACAAATATCCCTGATTATTAACAAATCCCACAGGTTTCTTTAGTCTACAGTGTCTAACAACACCTTTACGAGATATTTCATAATTAACAAGTTTGGGGTGAAGTCTGAATTCTTGCTCCATTTATATACAATAATACTATTTGTCTAATTCATCATTTGCTTTATTTATAAATCTATTAATGTAGTCTTGAGGGGTTTTTATGATTTTGTCTTTGACAGAGTCATGGTTAGGGTCAATGATAGCGTTTTTTATTCGTTTATCATAATAACGTTTCAATTCTCTAAACCGCTTACCTCCACAATTGATACATAATTGTGATTTTCCTCTCACACCCACCCCACAATTTATGCATGGGGACGGGCCTGTCGAATTATTTCTGACGCTCTGTAAGTGATGTCCACAGAATTCACCTCTACACGATTTATTGCATGGGGTTACTGATCCAATCATAAGCCATTTGCAGTGATTCATTATATATAAACAAAATTTTCTATTTAAATGTTTGCTTTATTTATATGAATGAAGAATTCAAGAGATTATCGACAATCAAGCCTTATAAAAATATTAAATTCAATCTTGATAGAACCCTCGAAGACGTACCAAAAGAGAGAATAAATAATAGAAGTCTGATTAGAAAAATACGAGATTGTGTTAATGAGTTTAAACAGGACGGCGCATCACACACCTGGTCAACATTTAAAATTGATGGTGTTGTTGATGCTAGAATGAATGATGAAACAGCAGCTATGATACTATCACAACTTGGCAATAAAAGATATTTTCTCAGAGTGAAATTCATTATCAATTTAGAATCGGGTGATTGGATCATAAGGGACAAATTTGAGCCAATTCTCAAAGATAGGACAACAGTCATTGTTAGCCGTGATTCCAGACCAGGGCTGTTAACTGGAATTGATAAACCATACTATGAAAAAGCGTATTCTGAAACAGCAATTGTTTATGGGATGTATCCGTTAAATAAGAAACCTGACATCGGAAAACTAGCACCAATGAAACAGTCAACGTCAGTGGAAAAAACCACTCAATTGTGTAGCACAACGTGTAATAGAACACTTTACAAATGCACTCCGTGGGAATAAATTAACCGATCTAAGACGTAAAAAAATAGATCAATGGGAGCTAACAGTGAAAGAGAACGGAGCAACTATTTCCGATATAGCTAGATTGGAAAAGTCGCTGAGATTTCCGATAACCGTTTCAACGATAACCGGTGAAGTATTATACGAATCGAAATACAATAAAAACGGAGCTCCATTCAAAATTATTGATCATAACAAACACGCATGGACATCCGCGGTTACAATATTCCCGCGAGACAGAACAGTGAAGTATATCCCAGAAGAATTCACCAAGGATGGCATTCTCACTGAAGAAAGATTATTCGATGCTATTGCTAGTTTGTGTAAAAACGACCCTGTATCAGTATGGCTACTTCATAGTTTTGAAGATGAAGAATGTCAATTCAATCAATTTGTGAGACCTAACGGTGAATTATATCGTACTGAAAGTCTACATAATAGGATGAAAAATCTAGCAATAAGTCTCAGTGAAAACGCTAGCGTTTTTAATGGAAAATCCGACGATTACGAACAGTTACTTACAAATTGTTTTACAATTTCATCGGTTGCAGCTCATTTTGCAAGAAAGAAAAATAATTGGAAACCAACACGAAAAGAGTTTTTACAGGATGTTCAATCCAGCTGTCTGGAATATTATCATGGCGGTCTATGGAACGTTAAGTACAATCGTGAAAGTATGATATCAGTTGATATCGTTGCCTGTTATCCAGGAAGTTTTCTAGGATATGGATTCGCTGGTGAGTATTTTAAACGGTTTGGACATCCCACACATGAAATGACTCGCGTTGCTATTAATGGACCACTGCCTGACTTTGATTTGACCGGTTTTGCTCGCGTAGTATCATTTGAATTCGCTGAAGGACTTCATCCGTGTTGTTATGTTTGGATTGGTAGACACATGGCTGAAAGGATGTGGTTACCAATAGTGTTATTGCGATATATGATTGATTGTAAAATGTTAGTTTCGTTGATTGTCAGCGAAGCGATTATCTCATATCGAAAACAAACCAATGTCTGGTTACCAGAACCAGAATGTCTTGATAGTATAATCGATAAGTCTAGAAAACATATTGATGCTGACGAGGAGTACATCATTGAATGGTCAAAAAAATATTTAATCAACGAAATAGTGAAGCAAAGGATCTCGGCCGAAGAATAATCGGTAAATTTACACAAGGTGGAAAAAAATTCAACTTTAAAAGACAATCCTCACGATTGAGTATAGATGACGCCGAATACGACTTCGTTATTAAAGATGCAGTAGAGAAAAATAGGTACGCAAATTGTAAAACAGCTTTCTTGTCCAATAAAACAAAGTTAGGTAGAGTTGTTACTTACAGTGATGGAGAAAGCTCTGCATATCTACATTTGAGAGCTTCTATGCTGGGTTATGCATCTATCAATTTATTTGCAAAGATAAATAGATTTCCTAGTATAGCAGTTAGAGTTGCAATTGATTCAATGTATGCCGATAAAAAATATATCAAAGAGGTAACTAAATTTACTAATAGCGAAGAGACTTGGGGAACATGGCGAATTAAACGTGAAATACAATGCGATTATTCTAAATCAGCAGACGTTGAGATTAAAAGCAGTTACCTGAAAAACGATAATTATATCAGTGAAAAATCCGAAGGATTTTCTATGTCTAAAGCACCACCGATATCAGATCCAATTTGTAGATATAAAACAGTTTATTTAAACGGTTGTGGTGGATCTGGAAAGACAACACGTGTGATAGAATTATATCGAGAGAGAACGTCCATGATTGTACTCACACCAACCCATAGACTAGCGAGAGAGATAAAACAACGAAATGTTGAAGCTTGCACGTATCATAGGTTTTTTTTCGATACAAGGGCGATGCTTGGACTCCTGAGCGAATGGGTGAGAAATTTATTCCTGCGGTTATTATTTGGGATGAAGCATGTACTGTTTCAGAAGAAATATTAAAAATGTTTCTTGATTGGTTATTGCAAAATAATACAAAAGTTATATTGTGCGGCGATCATGGTCAACCACCACCATTTGTTGGTAGAAGTCCACATAATTGGTTAAAAGGATTTGTTGATTATTACGAAGAAATTGATACTGACTATAGAGCACTCGATGAGCAGTTACGTGAGTTTAAAAAACTAATTAGATTACAACCCGATAGAATTCAATGTGAAGTAGCGCGTGAAATAATTTCTGAAACACCTATGAATGATTTTTGGGAAATATGGAGACCAAATGATTTTGTAGTAGCAAGTAGAAAGATAGTCAGAGACGCACTTCAGAAAAAGTTGTTTAAGCAACACAAGAAAAAATTCCCAACGTTTCCAGTACCGTTGTGTTATAGACCATCGGATACACGAAAGCAGAATATTGAAATTGAAATTCCAGGCCAGACGGAGAAACAGATTCTAGTGTTAAATGATATTGTGCTAGTTGATATCAATGCTGTAGAAGATGCATTATGCGCTGATAAATCACCATGGACGCTTGGTTATGTAACAACAATACACTCGTCACAAGGATTGACCATCACGGATACAATTGTTTGGATAGTTGATAATCGCATTGAATGGTAAAATTTAGTCTATCTCGCAGTGTCCAGAGTACGACGAATAAATCAACTACGAAGAATTGTTTTCGATGATTTTAATGCAAACGATGATAGCACTGATATTAGCATCATTAATAAAAAAAAACTCTGGTTACAAACAGCAGGACAAAAAAAAACAACGAGAATTTGATATTGATGCTGAAGTAATAATCGCATTAAAAGAGCAACAGAATAATCACTGCGCCAGTTGCAATTGTATAATGCACTGGCAGTATTCGGATAAAGACCCTCGACAATTCACCGTAGACAGAAAAATAACAGTCTTGGTCATGTCATAAACAATGTGATGTTGACCTGTCTTGAGTGCAATAGACGTAACGGTGCTAGTTAAGACCATGTGGCGGTAATTGAGTATCGTCCGGAATGACTTGTAGTTGTTCGCGTGTAAAACCACGCTGAGGTGCAGTTGAATCCAATCTGTAGATTGGAGGTCTACCAGTTGATCGCGTTATGGTTGAAATTTTATGCGTAGTAACACTCCATATAGGATCAGTAGCTCTTCTTTTACCACCTTCAAGTTCTCCTGGTTCGTATAAATATCTCACAGTAACATCACCGAGAAGTGGCTGAGTGCTAACCCGCTGTGGTTGTTCGGGTATATATATATATATATATATATATATATATATATATATATATATATATATATATATATATATATATATATATTTTTTATTGCAATATTTGGTTTCATATTAATAATTCGAGTAATCTCGTTATTTAACGCTGCAACTACACTCGGTAACCTTTGGACCCATTCACGAGATCGTTTTTCTTGGATAAATTCTTTTGTATATTGATATCCAAATAACCGTTCTGCAAGAGTTCGATTAAATCGTTCTACAATTGCCTGATCACGATGTAACGCAGTATGTCCCCGTCGTATTGTAACATTATGAGTTTTCATTGTTGATAGAACAGCACCTTGAAACTCTTTGCCAGGATCAACTTGTAATAGATTTGGCCATCTTAGAGGACCTCGTCGATAAATCCTTTCAAATGCAGAAGTGACTTCAGAAGCTGACTTTGTTTTCAATGGTTCTGCTTGTTTAAATCGACTCGCAATATCAACTACAGTTAGCGCCTATTTGTAACCATGGTCATGTGGTAAAAACAATAAATCAGCCTGATGAACTTCATTGGGTACGGTAACATCAAAATGAGAATAATTAATTTGTTTAGGCGGTGGTAGATAAATTTGCCATATAGCTTGTTTGGATAACCAATCTTCCGCAGTGGACTTTTTCACTTTTGCAGCGTTAGCGAGTTTACTGATTGCTGCTTTACCCCTCCAGTATCCTTTCGGAGAATAATAAATAGATTCCATACTATAAAAACACTAGTGTTTCAATTACCAGCACCTAACACCGATTTGCCTTTCATAGCTGATTTGACCAACCATGAAGCCAATTTTTCTTTGAAAGATTTATCGGGAATAGCATTTAACGCATGAATTAATTTTACATCCGCGAGATGTCTTTGTTGCAAATTATTGCTTTTATATGCAACATCATGAGCATGACATGCCTTATCAATAGCATTTATCGGATACTCACCAGGCCGGGGTTGATTTTGATCATCAAGTCTAAGATCTAATCTCGTCCCGGGACCACAGTAGCTATATCCTGGAAGGTGTTTTTCTCCAGGGTATTTTGCCCATGGGGTTCCGGGGAGTTTTCCCAATTTGGCTGCGATATCACCTCCGTGTCGCTTTTTTTTAAAGAAATAAATCGAAATTTTTTTTGTACCACATGTTACACACTTACCAGTAAGTGCCGATTTGTTATTTTTAGTTGTAATCGTCGTCGCATCATTTGTACTAGTACGCTGTTTACATTTAACACAATATAGATCCATAATTTATACATAGCGTTATGAATATAATTGATTTTTCAGCGACTAAAAGAAGAGAACCGGTGAAACACCACGCAGCGCTTCCGAATTCTGTCCGTGCCATTATAATCGGACCATCTGGATCGGGTAAAACACAATTGCTGCTTAATTTGATAATGCGATTTATGAAGTGGGATAAATTATATTTAGTTGCTCCATCCGTAGATGATCAACGGTGCTATGAAGTGCTAAAAGATTATAATGAGAATGCATCAGAAATTAAAGGTGAAAGTGTAATCGACTTTATAACAGATATTGATGATGCGCCTAGCGTAGATGACCTCGATAGAGACATAAACAATCTTGTAGTGTACGATGATGTGATGTTAGATAATCAAAACAAACCTGCTAGAATATTTTCACGAGGTAGGCATAAAAACACTGACGTGATATATGTCACTCAACGCTACACTCAGATTCCAAAAGTGATTCGCGATAACTGCAATATTCTTGCTGTATTCAACGGCGTTGATACACATACGCTACGAAATATTTGGCAGACATGGTGTTCTGATATGGACTTCAATGGATTCAAAAATTACTTTAGTCATGCTCAGTCAGTCCCACATGGATTTATAACAATAAATTTACACGACCCTCGGTCACGATATCGTATTGGACTTGATCAAATATTCGGTTAAATCATTTGTATTAACCCTGAAATCCTTCCAGCGGGGGGAGGGTTATGACAACAATGATAGCAATTATTGGCAGCAATTTGAGGGTGGTTATGACAACATATTTACGACAAAATCGCTAAGGCTCCATTTGTAAAATGGGGTCTTTATTTTTTTTTTTGGTTGAAATATGAGATTTCGTAGGAAGGCTCTATTGGGCATTCTGAGGCTTTAATCGATTTTGTCGCAAAAATTTGTAGGGTTCGCCCTCCCTGCTGCCTATAGTAAATTAAAAACTCCAGGTAGTTATTACAAAGATGTCTTTCTAATTTTTAAAAGTGATGATAAATTGATACAAGTCTATGATTATTCATGTCATAAAGTTCCCCATTTTTTTCATTAGAGCTACGTTTGCTAGTTTTAGACTCTTAGAAAAAATTACATATAGGAATACTTATATACTTATTGTATACATATGTGAAGGTTGAGAGTTAATATGGTCATCAGATTGCTGCCGATCCATCAACATTTTCTATTGTCAGCTTCTTCAAAATCAATTAATATATTTCATTTTTATTCACAGTTCAATATGTAATTGGTTATAATTTACTTATTCAAGATTAAAAGATCTTCAGGGAATGAACTGGTGTTGTTCTAACCCAGTTTGAGAAATAAGTGTGTTCGTTTGGTGCCAGCTATATAAAGCTAACAAGAGACAAATCCCGGATTATGTGTAGGAAGGGGTTAGGATATTAGTGGGTATAAATAATAGGTACTTTTAGATATGATTAATTACTTGTGTTAGTTGTAAATTTTTATTTTATTTTATTTCATTTCATTATAATAGCTTTATTCACAGGATTTGACATTTTTCAGAAAATCCAGTTCAGTTCTAGTAAATAACAGTGTTGCTAAATTGTATATGTAAATTGCTGACATAGTTTCTAACCTTGGTTCAGAATTCGTAAACACAGAGGGAGAATCATTTGCAGTAATTAAGGTTATTATTGGCTAGTGCCATCTCTGTTACAAACGACGTTTTTATATATTTTTTATTATTGAATTTTATAACAAGATTCATTCGGTACGACAGAATTCGTCCATGGTGTACGCGTAATTTGTTTTATGGGCTTTCTGCGCCATTCGAATTAATTAACCACGTAACCCCATCATGTGCTCTAAAACTCTGTTTAAAACTAACACTTTTCATGATTAAATACAGTCGTAAATTCACTCTTCGAGGTGTTTTTTTTTTAACGTTAATGCCAATTTAATTTTAATGTCTTTTATTCTTCTGATTTAATAATTTATATTCCGTGGAAAGTTCTGGTGCTCATAACAATTCTTGGACAAAGACATTTTTGGAAATTATTAGGAATTTTAAAGCCGGAATATTATTCTTGATTCTTAAAATTCAACGATGAATTGTTGGCACATCCGTACAATACTGCATTTATCTAACGTCATCGTCTTCATTCTTGGAACTTCATCGGGATTCGAACCTTGATTCGATTAGAACTCTTCTGAGATAGGACATATTTGTAAATTCTAGGGTTAATTTTTTTATTATATTCACAAAGTCCTTTTGCGTATTTTACCTTGTTTTCTAGGGAAATAAATTATTTTGTTAAATTTTACAAAGCTTGTTGGCTTCACCTTTTTCTTTATCACCTTTGAACGAGTCTAAACACGTGACAGGATAAATTAGTTCTGTTATGTGATTGGGTAGTATCCTTCAGAATTGCAAGAAGACTAAAAAGCTTCACATATCCATTCAAAAGACAATAACGTACCAACGCATAAATCCCGGACGACCATTGCATGTATCCAATTGGGCGCATTAATATTTATTTTCACACAGCTGCAGCGAATGCGCGATTATCCCCAGATGGACGCGGATAAGTTCGGGTGATCGCGGAGACCCCTCTGCTCTGTATTTGATCTTGACTGGGGTCTCTTCTCTATGCAGCTGAAACTTTTAAGTACTGACCCCGTGTTGGTGAAGGTACTCCTGCAACAATAGCTGATGTCGGCGACTCCTTTGCTAGCTACGTCTGCACGTTGTCAACAAGGCTTCATGACCACTCTGCTATATCTTTTTTAGGTGTGGTTAAAGTAGTTTGTAGACTCTGAGGATCTAGTATCGCATCGCTTTACTTTGGTGAATATGGATGCAGCTGCCTGCCTCCAGCCCCCATCAACACAGATCGAATAAGCCACCCACAGCTTATCGACGTGTCCCAGATGGAGGTTTACTAAGTAGAAGCCCATGTTCATAATGTGCAAGTGTCGCAGTTGTTAATTGGGACGAAACTTCTCAACGCTAGCTTGTGTTTGATCTGAAGACACAACCGACGAGTTTGGCATCATAGTTCCACCAATATCGGTGGCATTGTCAGTGAACTACATAACTATCATGCCTGTCTCTACCTTATGTGTAAAGCCGCATAATGGGTGACACAAACTTTATTAAGACACATAATTCAGTCGTGTGTTCTGCTTTGATATAACCTATCTTTTTTCTCGCCGCGTTGTAAAGAGGCTCTTCAAGCAGTGTCTGTTTGGGCATATTTAATGTACCCAGGCCGTATTTCGACTGCGGATAATTTAAAATTATCGATATAAACCTTTCTAACCGTGTTTTGCGGACTGTGGTGAGTACGCTAAATTTAAGGTCTTGTTTGTGGCCAAATCTAGGGGTCAACAATGATGTCACCGCCCTAGGTAATGATGAGCTTGTCTTGGCACTTCAAAATAATCTTCGAGGGTCGTAATTTCATAAACGAGGTGTAGGTGTATAATTTCCAAGATGTATTGTGATTCATGTGATCTATTTAGCAGTTATGTTTATGAACTGGTCATGGTGTCGCCGGCCTACTTAACTTCGAAGGCGACATGTTCGTGATGACACGTTGTTACTGTTGCTCCTAACCTCTCGATCATTGTGTTGAGGTTTACTTTTCTAATTGTGTCTTGGTTTGTCGACATACGTATTTGCGGTATTGTCTTTAAGATGAACATATCTTTCGAGACAGCTTTTTTTAGCCTACCAGATTGCAGCCTTCAAATAGCGTACTTTCTTTAAAAATCGCGATGGTACCGGGCGCCTAAACTAAGCCAAGCCTCAGTAAATGTCTACGCCAGAAAATTTTGGTCTACTCGCGTTCTCGCTGAACACAATAAAGTCATTCATCTCTGTGGCATCAGAAACGCTTGTGTAATTCAATAGCTCAACAGTTTTCAACATTACTGGGCAAGGTTTGCCAGAGCACTTAGGAGGACGTCGTCTGTCTCTGTGAGTGTTTGAAACTATCCACCGGCATGCTTACATGTCGTGATCTCACTTTGTTAAAAGTAACATCTGCCCAGAGACAACATCGTCTACAGCAGCACACCAGACTTCAGTTTGTTGTAGAGAGCAATTAGCATCGCAAATCGGCCCGTCAGACATTTTCTGATCAGAGAGTAGGAGCCGACGCCGTGAGCAAGGAGGAGGCACGCAACCTTCCACACGAGCGAAACGATCCAGTGAGTCATGCAGTTTTGCGAGTTGCAATAGTCGGCAATGCCGACCTTTTGTACACTGTGGTAGGCTCTTCAGCTCGTCGCGCATGAAATACTATTTTACCAGACGACTGCTGAGTGGAAGACTTGCCAACAAAAGTCTTATAAGGAATACTTGTCAAAGGCACGAGCAGCATGTTTTCCAAGGTTTGTATTTTATGTTCATCAAGATAAGTCTTAATGTCACTAATGACAGTTCTTAAACACTTCAAGTAATACAAGTTATTTAAGATTTCCATTTTCTTGATCAACTTTCTTTGCTAAGCTCCAGCTATCAAATAAATGCTCCTTTTCTCTTGCAAATTCGCCATAAGTTTGTCAAGCTTCTTTTTTCTAGTTCCTAAATTTTTGCCGATAAGCCTCATAACCGTTTAAGATACATTCTTTAATCAGATCATAGTCAAAACTTTACATAATAAATTTTGTTAGCTTTACCAGTAAGTACACATTGTAATAATAGAGTCCAATGTTCCCTTGACCATTTCAAATGTTCCGAAATCTTTTCAAAACAAGGAAAATATTTCTCTACTTCTTTTTCTCTGAAAGGGGCACTAACTTTATATTCTTAGTAATATCAAAACTTGAATTTGTTCGTCAAGTGAGAATGCGCTTTTCACTTGCCAGCTGTAATTCTTTTATTCTAAATTGATATTCCCTCTCTTCCTTCTCTTTCTGCATTGGCATTTACATCTCTCTCTCTCTCTCTCTCTCTCTCTCTCTCTCTCTCTCTCTCTCTCTCTCTCTCTCTCTCTCTCTCTCTCTCTCTCTCTCTCTCTCTCTGATTGTAACACTATTTGTATCTGTTTCTTTTATGTTACTGCATTTGTTCTTTCCGCAACTTCATTTGTCTCTCTTTCTTCCTTATCTAATTGCATTTGTTGTATCTTCTTTCTGTAACTGCATTTGTTTCTCTGCTTTCTGTATTTCATGCTTTCTTAACTTTTATTTTAATTTTAATTCCTTTACTTTTATGTTACAGTCTGATTACTGATCGAAACCAAAGAACATTTACCTAAAACACATTTTTCCACCTAATGGAGGACCAAAATATTTTTATATCTTGCTTCGTTAAAGAAGCTTTTACCTCAGAGAGATCTGGTTTTTTAGAATGTTGAAGCAATTCGTCTTTTTTTTTTCAAACTCTCCACCTGCTCCTAGGTAAGGTTCGAAAGAAAGATTTGTTTTAATGGCATTACATAAAAGCCAGTTGAATTCTAGAATTTGAAAACAATACTTGAGATTTAAAAAATTCTGAAAACTAGAGAAATTTAATTTTTTATAAAAATAAAATTTCGGACAAATTTTAGCCAAAATTCATTTATCCCAAGGACAAGCGCCCAATTTTCTTGTTACGTGTGTAGGCCCTTACAAAAAAGTAATAAAAAAGACTGAAGACAGCAAGCTTTATGAAATTTAACAAATAATTTAGTTCCATAGAAAATAAAGGTAAAAATGAGAGAAAGAACTTAACAGTTTTACGAATCATATCCCAAATTAATCCAATAATAAAAAATAAAAGATCATATAATTAAAATGTTCTATATGAATCTGATTTCGAGTCCTGATGAAAGTTAAAATGGAAGGCGATGACTTCTGTTACAACCTTCAAAGTGCTGTTGTGTCAACAGTTCCTTGTTGAATCACATAAAATAATATTCCAGTTTTGAATTACGAATAAATTTGAGATAATGTCTTTGTCCAAGAATTTTGTAGGAGTATCTGTATTTCCAGGGTAAATACTCGAAATTCAATAAAATAAAAATTCAACACAAACTGGTCACACTGGAGCCCGACTGGCCAATTCGTATCCTGGCATGAGTTATAAGACTAACTAAAACACAAAAAAGATGCCCGAATCGGGGTCAAATGTTAATATTTCCAGAAGGAATAGAAGTGTGTTATATGATAATTATCACGTACTCCAGATATAGCCTTGATTCCAATGAATGAATCTTACTCTTAGAAAAAAATTATTTTTTATTTAAATAAAAAATGTTATTTTCCAGAACCCTTACTAGTTATAAATCAAGGTCACAAATCAGATACAGTGTTTCATTTATTATAAGTCAGGTCAAACAGAACTGAACTGAATTTTTAAAACGATTTCAAATCCAGTAGATAAAGTTACCTTATTACATTATGTAATGGAATACAAAAAAAGTAAAACTAACAAATAATTAAATTACATATACATAACAATATATGAATAGGGACTTGTGGGCGCTAAATAAAGACAAATTGATGTAAATTGCAACATGTTTGTTTGCATAAAAGTATATAGAAAAGCAAATCACGTGGATAGCTCGAAAGAAACAAAAATTAAAATTGAAAATTATATGTAAAAATAAACGTTTCAAAATATTGTTGTAAAACCCCTTACTTTCCAGCGTTGATGTATATAATTTATTATTCTTGTATAGGAAACACTGAACCCCACAATGCAGTATTTTAAAAGTCGAAAATTTACACTTAAATATTGGTTTGTCTCACAAATAATGATTTTATGACCTCCAAATCTTTCAAACACCTTGATGACTTTTTACTTCCTTATTGGGCTGAAGGAGGGATGGGGTACAAAAATGTAATTAATAATAAAGAAAATACAAAAACAATCGTTTCAGTTAATTATCTTCCGATATAATAAGAATGCATTTACAGGTTTACATCAGCGGACATAATTGATCAAAATTCCATCTGACGAATATCGTAATACTTTAAACTATTATGTACAACTGTATACTTCTAAACAGTCATTATTTAAGATTTTGTCATGAATTTGTAATTCATTTACATCAACGACAGCATAGGCATAAGTCAGATAAAAATTAATAAGGATACGATTATATACTAAATAGATTTGCATCTTTTGGAGCGCATTTCATATGACATGAATAAGTTCTCAAACAGCTTTGAAATTAATTTGTATTGTTTGCTGAAATAAAACACTTAAGTTATTATCATATGAACTTGAACTACAAATATAAATATTGTCTACCTCAGTAAAATTTATGCAATTTTGAAAGTAATATAAGTCATTTAAAATAAACATAACTTAAAACTGAAACATTTATTGCCAAATACAGCATTTGTGTAGGGATTTAACAGGTCTTCATCTCAAGTGACCTGGTAGACGGAGCGATCTATAATCTCAGTACGATCATGAAGGACAGGATACAACCTAATATAGGCAATTCAAAGAGATGGTAGATACTATTTAGGAGAACAAGAGATATTACATATTACAATTAATTCTTTACAAATACAACAAACACATCGACATACGTCAACTTGTTTATGAATAGGATTCGCTAAGAGAATCCACTTCAGAAGTTTGAACACCAGGACCACCAGTCTCTAGCGAATGTAATGATGAACACCAATGACACTTGCATTACCTTCAAACTCCTTATTGAATCCTTTTGAATTTATATTTGAACTGTAATAATCGCAACGCTATGTAACAGATAATATTTTAAAAATTGAGAAAGTTTGGACATATGGAAATTGGAGTCCGGGCTTGTATAACTTAAATTATGGCATGCAATTTGTTTAAGTCACCGGCCCTGGGCCTGTGTCTAAATATGTTTATATTGGAACTGTCTGGTAGTATGCTTTAACACAGTCATCTGTACTTTGTAAAATGTTTCCATGAGGGTTGGCCAGTTCAGTATTAATTCTCGACTTTGTGATGTGCTTGCCAATGAGCATTCAATGGAAGATCTTAATCTTTTAAAGGTAACGTCCTGAAATTTCTTCGGGCTCAGTTTCTTAGCTCTTGGCTACTTCACTTGCAAGCATCAGACATTGTGCATGTAAGTCACCTTTCTTATTGGAAGATATGTCAACCAAGGCATACAGTAGTGCAGCTATCTGATTAAACTACTCTCCTTCCCTCAAAATTAAGTAAAAACATTATAATTGTTTCTAAAAGCTGATTAGTTCATTATTATTTTGGATTATACAACATTTCAATACTTATGCAATAATATGCCAGATTGTATGTAATCACATTTAACTTAAGGATTCATTTTCCAATGATTATAATGAAAATATGTTATATTTGTCATTGTATGGGCCAGAAAGACTTATTTATTATATAATACATGTCACTTGCATATGAAATATTCTAATAAATTTGGAGTATGCGCATTTGTTTATAGCACTCCGCTTAAAGAATTTGTTAGGTTTTTGTGATTACTTGTTTGAGTACGGGAAGTTGGTGCTGGAAATATAGCCCTCAGACTAATAATAATTATTAGCCAATTAGCCAATAGGCAGACATCACAGAGTGAAGCGTTAGTTAGTTTCTATGATGCCATGGTTTACTTTTGGTGAATTCAGGTCAGAGACGCATGAGTATCCCTGCAATTCAGAAGTTCCTATTAAAAGCTATTAAATTGATTTTGTGACTCCTAATGTATTATTTATGATTGAAGATAGTAAATTATACAATGAAATAAACGAAAAGGGACTGTTCCTCAGTCCACAGGCGCCGTTTATTCTTGCTATGGTGGTAAATGCGATGCATATTTACAGACGAAATGTGTCTTAAAATCATGTTTTAACTGGCGTAGTAAAGATAATTCTCTGTATTAGGTGGTTGAGCTGTAGAGTTTCATTTCGTTCGTGAAATGCCGTGGGCTCGTTATGGAAAGTTAATGAAGAGAAACCATGTTATTATGCAGTTGACAGACAATTGCGAAATTGTGAGATTTGTGGTCTTGTATTAATTAGAGTAAATTTTTTATAGACTGGTCACATTGGAATTCTAGTTTGTAATAATAATATGAGAGCCTTTGGAATCAGAGGAAACTTATGACTCCTAGCGGGATCCACACCAGGGTTTGACAAACCCTTCAATCGTTGCAATATGTATGAAATTTAAATTATGTACTACCTGAAAATTGACAATGGATTCAAAGCCCCCTAAATATGGATACATGTACGTGTAAAAAAAATTGCAATAGTGTGGGCACATTAAAGTCATTTGGAGTTGGCGTGCCTGAAAATATTTTTTCTGGGGACGGGGAAATATGTAGTGGTTAGCTATTACGTTTGCTTTGGAATACATTAGGGCCAATTTAAAAGCAGTGTTTACTTTAATTGATCTTGCAAAGTGTAATATATAGAAGTTAATTTTCTATGTAATATTTTTATTTAGGAAACAAAATATCAATAATCTTACTCTGCAATGCACGTACAACCAATTGAGTGAACGTTCCCGATAAACAAATCCATATATCATAGTTAGGATTCTCGTTTACCGCCAAAGTCGATATGGAACGAATAACTGCATTTAACATATCCATGGGTAGAGTCTTCTGTCATATGTACATGAGGGTCTTCATAAAAGATGCGAACCTGCAGCTGTCGCATGTCTTTCATACTTTTTGAGTCGAATGTACGACTCCTGTCGAGTGCAAAATAAATATACATGTAATTATTTCAGTAATGTGTGGTATATCATCTACACTGTATAAAAAATTATCGCTAAATTTGATCGGATCAGGTAATTTCTCACCAAACGGTGTCGTTACTTTCTCAATGGTTCGAACCCCCATTACTTTCAATCTTTTATACGTTTTTCTTTTAACGTACTTTTTCCTTTTCTCATTCTTCTTATACGTCCACACCTGTCGCTCTTTAAAGTAGCTCAATTTATTCCCTGACAGGTGGGCAGCATTGTTCTGTAAATATGTATCGAGGCAATTAATGCTAAAATATGCCAGGTCACAAGGTTTGTTCGTATCTTTCTGTGATGCCATTGCTATAGAGATTTGCTCATCGGAAAAGAACATTGACGTTGCATCATGGGTAAATTCGGGTCTAAAAAAGCTAAGCAACACAACAGCCCTTATCGAACAGGCCTATAACACGTGACTTCGTCTAGTAGTAATTTATACATGGGCAAAGTTCCATACAAAAATCGATGGAAAATGCCAAACATAATATCTAGATTAAGTCAGGTTTATATATTCTTTTTAAAACCTTTTGTTAGGGCTTGCCCGCTACACTGCGACAAGGTTCGAAAACCAAAAATTTGCCTAGTGTAAAAAGTAGATAACTATTTCTAGGTTACTGCATTTGTTTTGGAGAGTTTGGAGTAACACTGCATGACCTTGTATTAATTCGAGAAAACGAGATCATGAGAGTAGTAGATATAAATAAGAATTCTAGCCCAAAGACCCAAGTTTATTCTGACTCAGAGACTATTTTTCTCCAAAATACAAAGACGCATTTTTAAACCACTCTGACCATCAGATTAGGAAATTACTTTGCAGTTTCATGATTATTTTATTTCTAAAGTTTAGACAAATTTTCATATCCTATCATCACCATACTTTTTGATATTTTTTCATACCTGCTAACTCTCATTAATAGAATATCTGGTAACATAATTTCAATATTACGAAATTTAAGTATCAAATCGTCTATATCGTATTTTACACCGCACAAATAAGATAATATATGATCAAGTAATATTTTATAAGTGGACAGTTGATGTTTTGCAAGCACATTTTAGTCTCAAATCGAGGCTCATTTTTTACATGCTGTTGCAAGAGAAACACCAACACCTGATATTATTAACAAAAACGGGTTTAATGAGATTATACCAGACCCAGTCATTAGCAGTGGTAAATATAATATTACTCGTAGTATTCTACTATAATACTTTCAACATTGTTTTAAACACCATAGGTTTTCATGAAAAATTTTAATATTGCATTAATACATCCACATCTAGTTTTAGAATTTCATCAAACATGATTGAAATCGATGATCTGGTGTTTCATTACACAACATTTGTTTACAATTTTTATGCAATATAATTTCTAGTATCAGCAGTTAAAAATAATTTCACGCAAATTATTATTGTTAGGATCAGCTACAAAATCTCTATACTTGTCATAAGCATCAGACGAAGTGTCTTTATATAATTCATCTGTTAATATATCATTTTTCTTTTACTAAATGTAGGAATTAAAAGTTTTCTTTTTTCTTGATATTCATACAACTCTGTTTCATTTACCAAATAACCGCTTATTCCTTCTGTTTCACCAATAATCCCGATTACCAAGCTTATTTGATCTAACGTAAAAGTTTTGAGAACAATATGTCTGATAATTGTTTATGCAACTACGAATATTTTTAGCATTAATTTTCGAATTTGCTATATACCGATTTCGAAAGGACTAATATAATTTTCTTCAAAGAGTAATTTTCATATGATCGAGTGAATATTTGTTCACTTTCAGCGTAAGAATTTTTTATTGACACCTGTCTAGAGCATTGGGGAGATGCAAGTGAAACATCATCTTCCTTACTGATATTATAGTAAAAATGAATATTTTCTTCCAAATTTGTTGGTTCGACATCTTCAAAACATTTTTCTTGCTCATCATCACTGAATGTACCAATTTCCTCGTCAAGATTTTTGATTATCTCTAGAGATTAGTTAAAAATAATCGGATCGAAATTAATTTTTTTTAAAATATATCATTGGTAAAATTGCTTTTAAATAAGCTTTTATTATTAACTCCGTATCTTCTTCTAATATACTAGCGATTTTAAATAGGATTTGTCTGTCGTGGAAGTACATACCGAGATGCTGAACATTTATCGTTTAAAAACTATCAAGCAAATTTTGTTTCTTCCTAATTTAACTGTCTATTAGCTTCATCTAGTTTGTTTAGACAACAACGATTGTCGTTTATTTGTCTTTCTTCTTGCATTCTTCCACCATAAGCTCGTGATTTTATTAGATCCGATTGTATTATGAAATCTATATTTTCATGTCAAGCTCTAGCAATATTTTATTTTAGCAGGATTTCACTGTCCTTTGTTTTTCAAGGCAATCATCAGGATGACAGGTACTATTTATATCACAGTTGCTTTTAGCTTCTATTAGTTGTAGTTCCCGCATATGCATAATGCGAACAATATTTTTCAGATTCTGGTAATGTTGGATCGTTTATTGAATTATTGCCAAGATGTTTCATATTTTGAAATTTTTTTTACCGCTTGTGATTTATAGCTAACATCTGCTGTAGAAACAAATTTTTTCACATTAAAAATATTACTGTGAAATTCTCTTCAAACTGTTTTAACTGCTGAGATACTACTTTATTCAACAACGTTAGAATTAGATTTAACTGTGACGATGTAATCATTACGATCATACCCGTGCATATTTGAAATGTCAATCCTGGAACCTGATCTTTTGTAGCAACAACATAAATTTGAAAATATAAGTACCTGTTAAGAGTATTCATAATTGGAGTCGTAAATCATTGTGTTGTTGAAATGTAAGTGTATTTAATATCATCGTTTCATCCTTCTAATCACCAATTATAAATTTGCACAACACTAGATTTTAATCGACCTTGCAAATGAAGTTGCTAAATATCCATTGCAACGGGACATTTGATTTTAATCTAACATGTTTTCGGTTTCTCTACTCTTTTGGCTGCCCATTCTAGTCCAACAGCAACAGAAAAAGCGTGATAAGGATAATTTCCAGGATAATGTATTGATGCGCTTACCTCAAAGCCAACTCAGTTATCAGATGCCTTAAAAAGTGTTAGGATATACCCAAAATTGTTTTTGTTCGTTTTACACCCCTGTATAAGCTATCAACATACGCTTTATTTGTTAAATCAGCAGGATTAACTGAAGTATAATTTGTTATTATTTTGTTTGATCCCATTCTTAAAATACCTGTCATTGTACCTCCAGTTATTTTTACATAGTTGTCTTTGACAAATTTAATATTATTCAGTCAATCATTATTACTAAGTTTGTATTGCCAAGTTGAGTATTATAAATCAACTTACCTCTCCTATCAATAGATCCAGTTATCAGTCAACCAGATATTTTAAAAACGGAGTGAGTGCTTCTTTTAATTGAGTATAACTAATAGCATCAGTATAATCAGCTGGTGGCGAATTTATTGAAAGCCCAGTTACTTTTGAGTTATACCTCATCATCAGGTTACCAGTCAGTATTGTCAACCTTATTAGATTTTAGTTGAGCTTAATTCACCGCTTGTGTAATATCAATATTTGCTGGTGGATATACAGTTTCGCAACCAATAACCTTTCTTAATGACATATGAATATAGCCGGTAACCGCTCTACCGATTTATCAAGCTTGTTGACATATATACATTTCAACTGCAAAAAAAACTTACCGCTTTGGTTTGATGTAAGTTTTCTAGTGGATTTTTCTGACATATCCATGTTACCGTTTATGGTTCCTCCTGTCAGTGATAGCTTGTTATCTTCGATCTTTTCAGCTGTGAGTTACTTATCGCATGGGTAAGATAATCTACGTCTAAACCATGTCCTCGTTGATTTGACATCAATAAATTACCTGTTATTATATCACCAGACTTTTTGACGAATGCAGATGTATCAGTTGTTGTTAGTGCGTTAGTTTAAGTTGATGCTGTGAATGTTATTCCAAACTTTGTATACAAACTTATTATTACATAAAATATGTGACATAGAATTAAATAATTATGACCGAACGATTGATCAAACAAAAACACATTACCTTCATTAAATCGTTATTGGATATTGTTTAATCTCTCATAGTGAGTTTTTAATATCACCAGCAATATTGTTAGTGACATTGGCGATTAATAATAATAATAATAATAATAATAATAATAATAATAATAATAATAATCATCATCATCATCATCATCATAATAATAATAATAATAATAATCATCATCATCATAATATTATTATTATTATTATTATTATTATTATTATTATTATTATTATTATTATTATTATTATTATTATTATTATTATTATTATGCGCGTCAGGAGTACCCGCACCAGTACGAAATTTGCTTGATATAGAAGTTCCAAGTGCGGTATTCTTAAACCACCACATTATATGTGTCGCCACCGATCTATAAAAAATCGTCACTGAAGAGGACAATGTTGAGTATTGTACTTGCTACAGACAAGTGTATTGAAACATCTTCTACGGTTTAATTAGCTAGTTGATTTCGTGCGCTTTTAAACAAGTTCCATCCGTTTTTAACAAGTGCAATTTCTGCACCAGCTGCAATATCACCACCATTTCCTGTTAATATTTTACCACGTACTTCTTACACCGCTTTATGTGGCAATAGATACACATCTTTGTCTCTTGTGTTACAAATTCTGGCGACGGAGGCTTTTTTTGTTTTGCTTGAGCTGGTGTCACATTCTTCAGCTAAATGTTTTGCTGATGTTATTTTATTTATAATCGCCACACAAAAGTGTGTAGCATATATTGCATCGCATTTGTCGTCCTCTGGTTGGATAAGATATCAGCAGGTTTTTTGGCCTTGTTTTTCTTACAAGTTTGCGATTTACTACTTGACCGCGAAGTGATAACAATTTCTTTGTTGTAGCTATCGTTGCCTGCATTTTACCTTTTGTTGGTGCTATAGCTAAACTTACTTATGATATCTCCTTATCAGACGCGGACGGCTTTGCCGCGACACTACTGACGTTGCCTTTAATTTTATCAACGATCTTATGTCCAATTGCTGTTCTAGCCGCAGAGGCGTTTCCGCTCACAAAAGCTATTTTTAGATTTGTCAGTTGCAATTGGTGCTACTTTTGTTTTGCATACTTGTAAGTAATACAAAACAATTTCGTTGCTTAGATCAAATTGCCGCCCGGACTGATTGTCTATTGGATCGTTATGCTAGTTATTCGGTTTCAAGATTAATTTTAGATGAGTAATTTGCATTAGAAATCCTGGTGGATTATCTGGCGAAAACCAATAGATCGTTTGTCCTTGGCTTCCCTGGCCGAATAAAATCCTACTGCATTATAGCATTTCATTAAACTTATGTTTACCTGTGTTATGTTAACTGATACGTCTCTATCGTAGGTTATAGTTTGTTCTACGAATAACTCCTATTGTTAATTTTTAAAATCAACTACTGATGCAATACTAATTGCTGGTGAAAAATCGATTAACAAATTACCTTTTAAAGTTATTCTAGCTCGTAGCGTATTATAGCTTGGAGTCAATTCAAAACTGTCTGCAAAGCCTCCACTTTTTGTCATCATGTCTTTGCTCGTTTTCTTTAGATCTTTTTCGTTATGTGCGCCTTGTATTTTAAACGATACCCACGCGCCTGGATATAATGTAAAAACGTCGTTGATTTCTGTTTTTATGTTAGCCATTAAATATCATGCCTTAGGAGAAATTAATTTAATGTTGTATTGTTGATTTGGATCAAGTTGGATCGGCGGATTGTAGTTGGCAAATTTTGTCCTCAACGACGCAGTCGTTGCGCTAACGCTGCAAGTAATATTGTTGTTGATATTATTGATGGCTTTGCTATTTTTATTTGTTTTAATTATGTTTTCAATGTTATTAAACTCTACACTCAATATTAAACGCAATAAAATCCATATACTCCTCACACACCGAATCGTTTGAAAACTCACCAATTTTTTGCAACAATTTTCTCAATTATCTCAATAAATTCTCTTCTTTGTTGAAAAATTTACCTCGACATGCGAATATCTTTGGAGATTCCATCCAGATGTTGCATTGGTTTATTTCTCCAAAGTTTCGAGAATATTTTCAATAACTCTTCCAATGGCCCTGATCTCTTTGCGGCTTAATATTATGCAAGCACAGTTGTGTATCCACGGTGTATTATTCTTAAATCCATTCTTGTCACGACTAAGTGGTATAATCAGATGCTCGCCAAGAACAATGTTTTATACACCGCTAAGATTCCAGAAATTATATTTGTTAATAGTTGTCAAACGTCTTTAACTAGTGTGTGCGTGGGAGGAATAATTGCCACAAGTCACCACTACGTTTCTGAAATTTAAATTTGGTACTTGTGATTGCCGTGTTTTTGCACGAATATACTTAGCCGTTTGGATAGAGTTAAAAAATGTAAGATGACAAAGATGGTTTTGTTCATATTCACCTAATACAGCAAGTATATTGATTTTTCTTGCACCTCTTTAGTTTCAGATATTATGCTTACTTATAAATTGTTTTAGTTGCTGTACTGCTGTTTTATTTGTAATCCTTGCTGTTGTTGATATTGCTGCTAAAGTGGTTGTATCAGTAGAGATAACGTCTCAATTCTTAAAGTATATCACCCTTTCTCATACAACTTGGTATTTATATTCCATGCTGCCATGTGATCTGATTTAGCAGTGGCACGTTTGGCATGTTTATGCTAAGGAGATAGTGACGCGTCTTTCTAATTTGAAAAGTCTGTTAATTATTTGTTTCATATATCATTTTTTCTATGTTATAAGGATCATTAACTGCAATCGCTTCAGTACCGATTATTTTTTAATTTATTTCTGTTTTATTGTCTTCTCTGTTATATTTATTTAGTTCTGCACGCTTCATAGTACTCACGAACAGATCCAGAGAACTGAAAGAGTTAATTACGTGATTTGACCACGATGCCGCATTTAAGGCAGTGAGTGCCCCATGTCATCTTGTAATCCCTGCTTATGTGTATTACACAACTCATAATACCATGCTTTGCCACAGAGGTCATATTTTCCAAGGCAGACGGCTTCTTATTTGTTACATCCCAATGCCATAGATATTCTTATAATGACACGCAAGCGTTTTATCTAATTGGCAGAAATACTGCTCCTGGTCTTGTATTATTCTACTATAAGCTTCCTGTAGAATGATACTCATAGCGAGATTTCTTAAGAGCCCCAATCAGATACTCTTTCAGAAATTTGCCTCAATCAACTCAAATGACCCATCACTGAATTTTATCAAACTGTTGTTCGTACCCAATAATATCCAATGCCATGTAAATGTCGTCTGTATTTGGAGTATTTTAAATGTCATGATAGCGTTTGCTAATTTTCTCAAATATTTAAACTGACTCTCTTTTGTGGTGTGTTGTTACGCTTTGTAAAACAAATACTGTTGATTGGTCATTTCGAATGCTATTCTTAAACTTATGACTCAAAACGTTTAATTAGGTCCAGTAAATGCGATATTATTTGTGCCAAACCCTCAAAATATTATTACGTTACAGTTGTTCAGGATCATTTTTAGGCACGTGCACTTATTGTTATGTCACATTTATACCGTCGGTGTTTATGGCTCAGCGACAGGAAACTATTCTCACGTCTTTAACAACTCAAGCGCTTCCAGAAAATCATTAGATTCAGCACTAACTTGGTTTCTCACCACCCTTCAAGGGACAGGCCAATGATCGACGCACAAAGTTTGGAAACATGTCACCATGTTTAGGCAGTCAAGGCTTGTCATGAGCAGAAAGTCAATGACGATAAAGACTTTTCTTTTTCACGATGCCATGTGGAATGTCAAATGTATAATTCACTCTTGCCTCCTTATTGTATGCTTTACCGCAAGAAAACTTGTCCCGCAAATCCAACTCGGGTTGCAACGCATCAAAGTCGAGAGGAAATATCTGAAACCTGCCTCTGATGTAGAGCAGTAAAGTTTACATTCATCAGATTCACCAGTGGATGCATTCACGGGTCTAAAAAGAGTCGGCGGTGATATCGCTGCTGCGATAACGATGATACCAAGGGGATCGTGGAGTAAATATCATGGCAGAAAGCACATCACTGGATATAGCTACTACGAGTATGGAACACGGATGGATATTACGCCATTACCGATCAGCGCCCATAGAAGAACATGTGGCCAACATGTAATGCGAGAAAATGTGATTTCCAATATTTATTCTTGGATGTTCTGCCGAGGTGTTGTCATTTTCTAAAGCACACAACCTTTTGCAATGATTAAGGCGAAATGAACTTTCTCTTATTCAATTGCTTTCTTTTTCTTGTAGCATTCAAGCGACATATAATATTTATGTGTTATAGTAATGCGAAATTGTAGGTCAGGCTTTTGCAAATAGAAAGACTTTATCTTTTTCTGATCTTAAAATTACTTGAAAGCCTGAATAAAACTTTATATCAAGTTAGTCTTGGCCCAAGAAAGCCCAAATTACCTATCACTGAAATTACACTTGCTCGGACATGGTCAGACCTTTTACATTTGTATCCAATGTCAAATGTACTGGAGTATATGCCTTCCTCGATTAATTGGGCTTGGAAACGGCTTCAATCACTGACTGTGCTTCCGCTCTATGCTGCTGGCACATTAATTTGCAAACCTCATGAACGTTTGATAAAAACATCTTTCTAATTGTTGTACTTATTGTTGTATAAACTGTTGTCTCCAGTGTTTACTGGAGCAGCAGGAAGGGCGAACAGACAACTTGGCTGATTCGTCATTTGTCTAAAAATAAACTTTCCTATGAAACCTAAAAATAATGTCAATAACACTAAACGAAAGCCTCTAACTTGGCTATTTACATATTGTTGAGAACTGATAATAAATCGTTTGGGTTAGCTCAGTTTTTGTTATCTCATTGTTGACGTATTTTTGTCTTCAAATTTTTATACGATATTGGTCGTTCGCCCTTCCTGCTGCTATGAATTAAACAGCCAGTTTAAATACTATTAATAAATGAATATTAGAAAACTATATTCGGTTAGATTAGCTCGAGAGCGACTAGAGGCAATTATAAAATATTTAACCGTCTGTGTAAATAACAACTACAATTTAGTCACGAGTCTCAGGTTGAGTTTGAAGAGTTGGAGAGAATACAAAACAATTATTTAAAATGTCTTCTTCCTGCGTAAGAAAAAACCACTAAAGCAACTGGAAAAATTGCAGAAAGAACAAAACAGACAAAAAGAATTTTACGTGGACTTCCAGCCGAAATAGCTGCTTCTCAACCAATACAACAAATGCCTGAAGGAGCTGAAGCACTAGCTCCTGAACCAAAATCAGTAGGTCCTATAAGTAATACCGAATGGATAAATAAATATAATGAATATACTGTTAAGGGAATTAACAATAGCATTGAAGACCTACAATAATGGGCTGAATTTGCTGTGGATGGTTTTAGTCGAAGAGATATATTAATGAAATCTGAATACGCTAACGAAATTAAAACCCGTGAACAATGGCAAAAGTCATTATATCGCATACGTATGGATGTTGAATAATATAGAGCTGATCATCCATTATATCAGGATTATGTTAGGAAACTTTTTACTTTAATCCAATCTTGAGAAAGGAGAAAACACGAAGTAAAGAACAAAAATCATCCAAAAACAACAAAAAGCATCAAAGCCATTTGATCAATCACTTTGTGATTATCCAGAATCACCAAAACACCATCGACACTAAGTAAAAAATCACCACCGAAATCAAGTGAAAACACAAATAAGAATTTCAAGACGTTTCCATCATCACAGACGATACGAGGATAAAGAAAAAAGACAGAAAGAAGAAGAATCACAAAAAGTTGCAGAACCTTCTACTGTAAGTGGTTTTATTACACAAGGGAGTGATTTTATTACTTGTCCTAATAACGTTTTTCTGATGTTGATCGATTAAAAATCCTTATTGGAGAGAAACGGGCTAGTAATAATTCCATAGAAATCATTAACGAAGCAGTTGATATTTGTAAAAGATATTTACTGGCGGTATCATGGATATAAATGTGTATCGGTCCCTCATTAATGAAATCTCTGATGACTACCATAATGACTAATCCACTCGATCGAATATGTAATTGAATATAGTTAGTATAATAAAATGATCGTACATAGTACTCAACGTAGACCAACCATGGTCAGGGTAATAAATTCTCGTTTACCAGTATACAAAGCAAACCTACGGAGATGGACAAGATGATGTTGTCCAGGGCATGCTTAGAAGGATAGCCCCAAAAGCAATACCGATTGCAAACCAACTGGCTATGAAAAATATTGATGTTCATGAAAAAGGCATTTTTGCTATTGATGATATTGCTAGTAATTTATTCTCAACAATCAAAAATAAATTAGCATGATTAATACGACCAAAACATAAATCTGTAAAATTACCTAGCACATAATGTAATGCCTGCAAATATTAGTAAAATAATAATCAAGCTGCTAATGAAAACTATCATAGTTGGATGATGTACCATTATCAGAAAAGAAAAAAAAATTAACCGCTAGTCCCATAGCAAGATGTTTACCAATGATAAAACTGATTCTCCTGATAGTAGACAGTATAGTTTAATACAAACGTCACGGGTTGCTTCATAAGCTGCACAACCAGCTGGAATGGTAACTGGGCCTGGTGCTTATTTTCCGTTATTGCACAGTGTTAATCCAGAATTTAACTTAGGATTTACAGCACGTTCAAAGATATTGAAAGATGGAAGTAGATTTTCATGTGCGATTCCACCATCACATATCTTTGCATTATGTAGAAATGTCAGTAAAGTCATTTTGGGAGCCAAATATATAGTTTTACTAGTATAGAAAGCAACCGACGATGATGCAAAATGGCGACCCGCTGGATCATGATGACAAAATAATACTTACACAACTTTCATTGTATATGCCAGTGATAACTCTGACAAGGTGGTCAATAAATGTTATCATAGTTAACAACAACCACATATATTATTCAAAATATAATTAACATGTTATTCACATGGCAAAAAGCTTCTCAGCAGGGTGTTTCTTCACCAGGACATATATTTATTGCATTACAAGATATTGCATGAGTAAATAAATGACGCGTATATTATGATATTTGATAAACTTGGAGTTTACATGATTTTATTAAGGATAAATGGAAATCAAGAACAATCCGATGACATATTACTGAATTTCGATCAAAATCATGTATCACGTGTATATCAGTGTCTTATGTCGTTTATGGGTCGTGATCAAAACATTGATATTGGTTTACAAATATCAGAGTTAGATTTTACAACCTTATATCCGATTTTATTGCTTTTCACTAGACCATTTAGATTTAACCGGTCAATCAGTAGCCGATATACATTTTCGAGCTCGTGTGACGAGAGGAGCTATTATCAAACATAGAGCAATCGCCGTTATACTCAGCGATAAATCTTTGTTACTTTAAGGTACTGGTGGACGCATAAGAGTCGTTGATGCCCCAGTAGAAAATATGTAACACAGATCATCCATTATAATTATAATGTCATACAATCACGCTAGCGTTACCCTGATTCCTGGTCAGATTATAAAGCTAAAATCAGCGTAAAAAAATAACTGTGAAATAAAACTATCGCTAAAAAGAACAGTTGAGGGTTCAAATTGTCGTTGATCGAGCGTCAGTGCAGAAAGTTCAATGAAGCCAAAAAATCAAATTAAGGCGTCAAACTTAACCTTTTTACGTACGCTATCGAAGACATCGCTAAGACGTAGAATAGTTCCACTTCTCGCAGCTAAACCAGCATTAACAGCCACTGAAGCCCCAGCTTTGGAAAATCCAGCTGCATTAGGAGCCGTTGAAACTGCTGATGAAATCGCATTAAAGAAAGAAACCGAACAGAGAATATAAAGAACATTCATAAAAGGAAAGAGGTCTCAAATTTTCAGTGGTTACTGGTGTGGACTATGTCCAATTTTGATTTACTCGATGCTGCTAAAAATCTAAAAATAAAAAAATATAAGTGCTTTTATGCGAGATCAATTACCAAAATAACCGAAAAATATTAAAACTGGTATTATTAATCTCCATAGAAACTCTTGACCAGGCACACATTCGGATGCGTATGCAATTTGATCCACGCGGAATGATTTATTCCGATTTATATGAATTGGCGCTACCAAAGGAATCTCTTTATTATGTCAATAATTTAAATATTGCTCCAATCTGGTATTCAACGCTAACAACACAAACATCGACTGATCCACCAATATGTGGTCGCGAAGTTCTTAATGTACTTGATGCTATAACAAATTCAACAAAACCACCTCATTAAGTAGTGCATGAATATACCAAATTGTGATATTTAAACAGATACTGATAAATATAATGGGAGATATTTACCAAAGATCTGCTCTTGGTAAGGCTCAGCAGCAAGGTTATTTATCTAAATATGCAACTCTTGGTCAGCTCAGAAATAAGATCGACTATTTATTAAATATTACAAGTGTGGATCAAAATGAAGTCGTCGTTTTTCAGGATAAACAAGGACGATTAAAGACAAGCAATATACATTTACCAGATGTACTTGCACGAGTTCCTACCGCATTTGTTGATAATATCGTTGCTTTGACTGATCAATGTAAAATACAATATTCCTGTCAGTCAGTTAACGATTATATCAAGAAGGCTGATGATTCATTCAAGGTTAGTATCTTCATGAATCAAAAAATAATTATCGACCTTGGAATCCCAACTGTAGGTAATGATGCTGCAACAAAAATAAAAATACGTCGACGAACAAGAATCAAAATACGTATTAGCCAACGGTGATATAATACGTACATTTTTCAACTTGAATAACAATGGCATTAATAATCTCAGAACACCAGAATCCGATTTTGATGCTGCTACTAAGCAGTATGTCGATGATAAGGACGTTCCAATAGTCACTTATTTAACAACGATCAACAATGAGATGATCACACTTAAAGCTGAATTTACTAATCACATAGATAAGTTTTTAAATTTTCATAAAAATTTAAACAGAACCACAAATAAATTTGTTTGGAACTCCACCAACTGTTGATATTAAACTCGCTGAAATTATCGCAAAACTCAACGATATTTTCAGCAGAATTCCTAAAATGATTAAAAAAAACGAGTCTGATTAAAATTGCACACAATTAGATTAAAAATACTGTGTACGCGTTATCTTCAGGAACTGCAAGATAGTTGCACCAAAGGAACACTCTCAAATATACCGCAGAGGTAAATTTTGTGTGTTTAGCAGTGCAAAGTTTAGAATATTTACCATACTTCCATGGTAAATAATTTCATGGTAAATATGGTAAATATTTACCATATTTCACTCGACTGATGATTTCTCTGGAACCGTGTCTATAGTGTTAAGCAAAGATATCGAAGAAACTTATATGCTGATATCATCTGATAAAAAAAAATAACTGCAACGTCTTACTGGTGGCGCATGAAACAACACAATTAATCACTTATCGTCATCGCATAATGAATCAAGTGACATAGTGATTTATCGACGTTCGACGTCACAGATATAACAAGTATGTGAATGTCTGACCAAACTAAGAAATATCATTGACAATTCTACAATAAAAGTAAAAAATATCGCAGACGTATGGTTGTCATCGATATAGTTGTTTACTCAGTTTCTGCTATTATTGCTGGATCCAGATTATTTTTATCAACTATAACAATGAAAGCGCCTGCCGTTGTAACAATTATCGTTTCAGCTTCAACGACTGTCGCAGGTATTATCGGTATTATCGCTAAAAAGTTAGTTACATGTGCAAATGATAAATTACGCGAGTATATGATGAGATCACACACAACACCAGCAGCCTATTCTAAAATAACTTCATATATTTCCACGTATCTTAGTGATGGTAAAATATCCGAAGAGAAATTTTCAACGATACTGAAGACCTACGATGAAGCATTCGTGATCGCTTGTGATAAAAGCCACGGTGAAAATATAGATAATTAAAGAATAACAATAATAATAATGTCTTAGTCGAGAGAATGTTTACAGCAGATCGTCACTAATAGCTGGCTTAATATTAGATCAAAACCATTTGGGGGACTACAGCCAAATAATTCATTAGCATTCGCAAATAAGAATAAACCTGATTGAAATCCTGATCGGCAAGTAGTTAGTATCCCAACTGGCAGTTATCAGATAGAACACAGATTTCAATCCATTACAGGAAAAGAATAAAAAAAAAACAATTTCTGCTTATGAACCAACCATATCAGCGGCGATTGAAATAAATTCACTCAATTATTCTGTAGACATTTATCAAAGTGCGACTAGACATTTATCAAAGTGCGACTTAGGATGGTCTGAAGTTGCACCAGCTTATCAAGGACCACCAGAACCACAACGATCTGATGTCAGCATAGATGTTAAAAAAATTATACAACTTCCAGAATATCAAAAAGTAAAAGAGCCTTATCCATGGCAAAAACATTTTAGTGATTCCATTTCATAAAAGTAATTGATGGTAAGAAAGATAATATAGTAATACTTGATATTGATTTGATAAGTTTATATGTTAATACAATTACATCTGAACATGAGCGTGTATTTAAAAATCTACGAAATTTATTTTCAAGTATTAATGTTTCTTCCAACGATGATTTGAAAATCAAAAAATTGAAAAAATACAAAATTTGATTCAGCTGCTTCAGATCCAGAATTATGAATAATGTTATTGTTAAGAGAGAGAGAGAGAGAGAGAGAGAGAGAGAGAGAGAGAGAGAGAGAGAGAGAGAGAGAGAGAGAGAGAGAGAGAGAGAGAGAGAATGATAATAAACTTATCTAGAAAATGTTATACTGTTTATATAGTTACATAAAGACGTTCCAGTTTAGCGTGTTCCATTTAATCGTTTATTTACAACAATTCTTTTTAAACTCTTCGAAATCACAAATAAAAGCTATCAACATTTATCATTCCCGGATTTAACTCTTCAGAGTTAAAGAAATCAGTTAATGATCTTATCTATGAACACTTTAAAAGAATATGTGGTTTATGGAGAAAATGAGCCCCGGCATTAGCCATTCGATCCCTATGGTGGAGGTCGTCATATCTCACCAGATATAGTTAAAATAACATTGACAATCGCAGTCAATCTAGTATGCGTTGCAATTGATAGTAAATACCAAGAAGATTTTCTAATTCTAACCAAGTCCAGCAAGGATATATGTTATATTCATTCAATATTCAAGCCCCTCCTGGATGGCTGATTGTATCTGAGCCAATTAACCAGGTCTTCCTGCCAGTACACACTCCATTATTGTCAAGAATAAATTTTAAACTCACATATCATTCTGTGAATATCATAGACCTTCGTGGAAAGATGCTATATAATAATTTCTACATACGTTCGTAGAGTAAATATTATAATTAGGAGAAACAATAGTGACAATATATCAGGATACTTTTACATTCTCTGGTAAAATATTTCATTTGGCATACTTATACTAATGGAACCTAAAAGTAATAAATTCTGATTCGATGAGTGATAGCGTACCAACATTCTTTTTGATCATACGAAGTATTTTCACAATGGCGCAATTTAGTAAATAAATTCTTTTGCAATCCGCGCATTATTCAGAAAACTGAAAATTTACTTTATGTCTATCATATTTTCTCGCTATTTATGTCATTTTGGTCGTTTTTGATGCCATTTTAGTCGTTTCCAGATGAATCTTTTGATCACTTTCTTGATTTATTTCGGGTCAGACGTCCAAGAGTTTTCTAATTGTTTTCAATCAGCAGAAAATCGACCAAATTATTCATATTTTCTGATGAACGCCGATGAAATTTTGCTTAATATATTTCATTTTTCAGAAGAAATTATAAATTTTGTCAAATTTCTTGAAAATTAATTAGAATACCGCCGGGTTTTTGAGCCGAACAAAATTAGAAATTGGACTGAAAACAAGCACACACCTCCCATACAATTTGCCTAATAAAGCTTCTTTTATATTCTCTGACAAAATAAAATATTTATTTAATCAACTACCCCAGCCTCTATCTAAAAATATACATTTTCTCTCAAAACGAAGATAAAATATTTTTCTTTATTTTTCTTACAGTAATAAAATATATAATGAAGTTTGCAAACTGCTGTTTCTGCAGAGTAAACGAAAAGATTATCTCCCTTACTATATAAATGTCGCCTATAATTGAAGTCTTGAGTTGCTGTAAAGACAAGGTTTTCGTTTTCAAATTAATAACTACGGCGGTTCATCTACACTGTATGAAATTTGCTGTTAATGGGGCAGTAATTTGTAACAGAGACTGATATTGATTCATCTTTTGACTCTGATAACCTTAAAATTCACGTTAGCCCAATACGTAGAATCTCAAATCAAGATTATTTTTAGCTTTTGTAACTTACGTACGAACTGTCGACAACTCATGCAGAAAATGCAATATGTGGTTGTTTAATATAGTATATTTTTATGAATGTTTGAAAATTTTAAGTAAATTCACTTAACAATAATTTTAATTTTTATTCAGTATCTGCTGCTAGTACATAATTATTGGCTAATTTTTTGAACATATATAAATAGGACTGGTATGTGGTTTAGTGACCTAAGCGTTGTAATGTCTTACTCAAAGTCCGTGATTCGAGACTCGTCACTGCCAGTTGGCGGCGTGGGAAATGTGATGCCATATTTTTAATATAATTGGGGGCGCAAGCAGTCCTTGACATTTCATATACACCTCACCATGTTGAATACGTGGTGAGTGCATTTTTGCATTTACCTATGGGTTTGATTTGGTGGGTTTTTATACATGAAATCGTCTAAGATAAGATCATTATGAAATCGTGATGCATAGACAGGCTTAGACTGTATGTCTATCGCTTCGCCTTCCAAAATAAACAGTAGTGTGATGTGAGCTCGTGCCAGTGTAACCTCACCAAACGGTTTCCACATAGGGGCATTCAGAAAGAATGTCCCCTGGACCAAAAAGTCTCAATAATGTGCCTGTGGACCATAAGAGAGGTCTTAACCATGAAGAGTGCCCATGCAAAAAAATCAGGCAATAGATGCCATACAGAAATGGGACTCTTAAGATCTTATTGAAAAAGGCTTTATCAGCTGAAGGAACCCCAGTCTAATGCTAGACGAATGTCATCACTGCTGTTTATTTTTGAAATTTTAAATGAAACATAAATTACTTTTTTATCTTAAAAAATAAAAACATATAAAATGAACTAAGAAAACATTAGTGATATTATTTCTGCTATTAAAAATTAAAACATGACGGAATAAAATTATCAGATAAGCTTGATCCTCAAAATATTATGTGTGATTTTGAATCGCTTGAAAATTTGAAAATAAATACACATTACCTTCCAATTAGAGATTCGTGACATCAATTTATCAGTCTATGTTAGAATCATTGGCAATGGTTAACGAAACACAGGTTAATTCTTTGCATCTCTTGCACGTTCAATCGAAAACATAACTGCATTGTCTCACAAAAAGAAAAAAATTATGGACAGTCGTGTAATGCAATTGAGAAAGAATTTGTTATCTAATTCTGTCAAAAGTGAAAGTGATAGCAGCGACTGTAAAGGTTGACCTATGTCAATGGTGATTGCTAAACCAAAACCTTAGCAAGACAGTCGAAATATATTGTTTCAAAGAGTTTTTTGACGGATTAAAATATTATATGTTGGTTGTATTTTATAGAATATGCAGATTTGTATGTTTTATTTGCGACAATTATAACGATCTTGAACGAATGCCAAAATATCCGGCGGCTGCGATTATAGATGGGAAAGTGTCTCTTTCTACATTTATGGAATTAATAGCTCTCTTTATGAATGCTTTACACCTTCCTGTACCTCCATGTCTAGAATTCTGATATTGTATAGTAATTTGCTGGTAAGATAAATCATTGTTTTGGGGATTCCCATCAGCACGGTCAACTATTAGTCGGTCTTATTCAATCCAAAGTAACATACGAAGGGGAATCAATGTGAGAAATAATTTATATTTCTGTAAACACTAAATCTAAAATAACCAAATTTATCAAGACTAGTTCATGATCACATTATCACTAGATGATTCATATTCTTTGATGATCGGATAAGCTACAAATATTTTTGCTCCATTTATATAATACTACTATTTGTCTAAATCATTATTTTGAAATATTCCTAGATAATCCATTGCTGTTATTAAAGGGGATTTAACTGACAATGTTATAGTATTTTTTGTCATAGTATCGTCTCTGTTCTCTTTATTTTTACCGCCACATTTCACACATATTTGAGTTTTTGCTATGCGTGTGATTTCCGCAGTAATCATTATATATATATATATATATATATATATATATATATATATATATATATATATATATATATATATACACACACACACACACACAATAACATTAAATTTAAATATTGTCTTAATTATAATAATGGAAGAATTACTCGCAATTGAATCCTCTTCCGGTAGATTTGATCTTGGTAGACTACCAGAATATAAATTTAGTGTTTCGATGCAAGATCTAGCTTTAACGTATCCGCGAAACCAAAAAAGGAATTTCGTAATGATGACGCTGCTCATGTGTCGCCAAATTTAAGAATAGGACATATCGTTAATATGATGAATGATAAACGATGAAAAATAATTATTAACCACATTGATAATCAACAATATTTTATTTTAGTAAAATTTATTGTAGAGACAGATAACCATATTTGGATCATTCGTGATCAACACGATTCTGGTTATGTACAGTCGGGAAAAAATATCGTTTTTTTTTTAAAATAATAAATCCAAACCCGGAATACTTACTGGTATTGATAAACAGTATTATGAGCAAGGGTACCCTGTGACTGCAGTTGTCTATGCAATGTATCCGCTGACTGATAAACCTAATGTTTCGGATCTCAAGCCGATGAAACTGTCGAGAATAAACTGTATAGCTGAACGAGTTACAGAACATTTCGCAAACGCGATACGTTGTAATGGCTTAAAAGATTTACGACGTAAAAATAAATACAGAAACAGTTACAGATACTGAAGCGTTTATCAGCTGAGCTGGGAAAGCTATTGAAATTTCCAATAAGAGTGAAGACATTAACAGGATAGATTTTGTATAAATCAAAATATAAATCAAGAGGAGCTTCCATATACATAGTTGATCATAATGCATATGCATAAACTAATGCTGTAACAATATTTCCACGAGACATAATGGTAAAATTTTATGATGGTCATATATTTGAAATATCAGTAAAAGTGAAACTGTGTCGGTTTGGTTAATTCAAACGATTACGATCAAATTGTACGGCCTAATGGTGATATTTATCGTACATAATCTCTCATAAAGAAATGGAATATCTTGCGCTGAAATATACTTCTGACATTGGCAAGGTTAGACAATTACTGAATAACTGTTTTACCGTACCATCGGTTGCTGCCCATTTCGCTCAGGAAATTTTTTTTTCCTGAAAACCGAAACGATCATAATTTCTTGAAGATGTCAGGAAAAGTTTTATAGAATATGGACACGGTGGATTATGGAATACTAAATACGATTATAGTGACGTTATATCAGTTGATATGGTAGCATGTCATCCTGGGAGTTTTCTTGGATATGGAGAACGTTCTAAATCCTTTAAGAGATTTGGACTTCCATCACATGAGATGACCAGGGTTACGATACACTGACCCTAACCAGATTTTGACTTAATCGGAAGTGCATGTATAGAATCATTCCAGTTCACAGAAGAACCCCATATTATTTATGCTTAGTTTGGATGACATTTTTGAGAAAAAAAATGTTGGGTTCCAATAGTACTATTGTCATATATGCTTGATGCTGGAATTTTAATATTGTTGAGAGTAACTGAAGCAATTATATCATATAGTTCACAAAAGCAAATTTGGTTACCCAGAACTAGATAGATTTAATGTTGATGATGCTAGGAAAGAATTTCAATTTACCGTTGACAGAATTAATAGTGAACTTTGTCATACACAAGAAAATGTGATGCTGACCTGTCTTGAATGTAATCGACGTCGGGGCACTAGTTTACATAAGTGAATGTGGTAGTAATTGTGTGTCTGCAGGAATTACTTGTAATTGTTCATGTACAATTCCACGTTGTCGGGCAGTAGAATCTAGTCTGTAGATTGCAGGTCTTACAGTGAATCTAACCATGCTAGAAATTGTATGTGTAGTCATGCTCCACATAGGATCAGTTTCTCTTTGTTTATACCACCCTCAAGTTCAATAGGTTTGTATAAATATCTCAGTTACATTAACTAATACTGGTTGCTTATGGCGTTGTCTGAAATCGCTATGGGGTATATAATTTTTTTGTAATTGCATCAGAAGGTTTCATGGAAGTTGCAAGAGTAATTTAATTATTTAATGTCGATATCACACTTGGTAACCTTGCAAACCATTCACGAGATCACTCACCGGACTAGAAATCAGTAGATATTTCCTTTGCGTATTGATATCCAAATAACCGCTCAGCAAGTGTTCTATTAAATCGTTCAACGATTGCTTGATCGCGATGAATTTTGGTATGTCTACATCTTATTTTAACGTTTTTCATCAACGATAATACTGCACCGAAAAATTCTTTGTCAGGATCAACCTGTAATAGCTGTGGCAATTGCAGACCACACGTTGATAAATCGCTCAAATGCAGAGGCAACATCAAATGCTGTCTTTGTTGATAATAGTTCCGCTTTTTATTTACTTGCAACGTCAACAACAGTCAATGCATATTTGTATGTGCGTGATTTTTTGTTCACGTGTTTTAACAGTATCATGTGGGAAAGACAAAATATCTGCTTGATGAACTTCATCAGGGATGCTGACATCAAAATGTGCGTACTGAATTTTTTAGGTGGTGGAATACGCTATAACAATTCACTCGTGACGGGTTAACTATCTCTGATACAAATATCTGGATTGTAGATGATTGGATCGAATGGGTCTATCTTGCAATACACATTTACCTTTAATTGCATGTCTTTCTTTTATTGTTGTCAATCCAGTGGTCCCACCAACGGTGGTGGTGGGTACTCTGCATCAAACAATATAAACTTACATTATGTATTATATGGATATAATTGACTTCTCAGTGACACGAAAACAAGAACCAGTAAAACATCATCCAGCACTTCCGAATTTTATCAGAATGATTATAATAGGTCTATCTGGATCTGGTAAGATGCAATAATTACTTAATCTGATAACGCGGTGGATGAAGTGGGACAGATTATATTTATTGGCACCATCTGTAGATGATCAAAGATGTTACCAATTACTTAAAGATTTTAATGAAAATGCAAAATTATTAAATCAAGATGGGAAGGATATTGTTGATTTTATCAACGATATTGATGAAGCCCCATCTGTTGATGACCTTAGATGTATTCATTAATAATATTGTAGTATATGATGTGATGCTGGACAAACAATCAAATTCAGCTAGAATATTTTCTCTAGGTAAAGATAAAAATACTGATGTGATTTATGTTAAACGATATACACAAATACCTAAGATGATCAGTGATAACTAATATTTTGGTTGTGTTTAATGGACTAGATAATTATACTTTACAGAATATTACACTTGGTGTTCAGGAGAATTGGACATGATTAAATTTAAAAACTTCTTTCCAAAAGCAAAAGCTATTCTGTTTGGATTTACAACTATAAATCTACATGACCCAAAATCTGGATAGCATATAGGTCTGGATAAAATCTTTGGTTAAATCATAGTAGCAGAGAGGGAGAACAACCAATACTGAGTAACCAGACAAGTAAATGAAATCACATAAAAATCTGAAAAAAAATATGTCTATGATAGGATAACAACTGAGTTAACCCAAATGATTTATTATCAGTTCTCAACTGTATGGAAATAGTCAAGTTAGAGACTTTGGTTTAGCGTTATTGACCTTGCTTTTAGGTTTTGTAGGAAGGTTTATTTTTAGGCAAATGACGATTCAGCCAAGTAGTCTGTTCTCCCTTCCTGCTTCTACTGGTCAGTTCAATTGATCAATGGGTTTGCCTACCATTAGCAACTTAATTTGCACAATACCATATATTGACTTCAAGCTTGTCATATGCTTCAGTTTCCAGAAATCTTGTTCCAAGATGATCACTAACTCAGTTATCAAGTGGTTCTGGAGATGTATTTGTAAATGCATAACGTGTGTGTGTGTAATTCAGATTTTTAACAAAGCTTTAACACTTTTTTCTGTCATACTGCTATGATGAATGCAGTATGACAGTTTATGGTGATATCTAGCACTGGGACAATGCTGCAGACATGTGGCATAATGTCCCACCCAGTCACATTATCCTGAAACCAGGGAAACCTGTCTTAACACTAACCTCTTAATGCTGAACACCAAGTGAGGGAGCTGTTCATACCATTTTTAAAAATCTTTGGTATAACTAGACCAGGGTTCAAATCTGCGACGTTCTGCCTCCAAGGAGGATGCTCTAACCACTAAGCCACCAGAGCGGTCACAAAAGCATAATATTTGTGGTCTTTTAACAAATTTGTACTATACATTTAACTGAATTAATGCCTTAATCTCTTCTGTGACAATGTAATACACACCAATTTAGTTCCCATATTAAATAATAAGATATGCTGATGAATACTAGTCATCTATCAGTGATGCTTTCAACATAACACAGTGGCCTTTTGATTGTCTTTTTTGTTTTGCTTGGGAGGGGGCAATTTCCGTCATAAAATATAAAAATATAGTGTGGCAAACAAAATGTTTGGCTTCAGTATACCAAATTCCTCTGGAAAAAGTGGCTTGCTAACTCTTCTTCCAAAATGCCTTCTGAGCATTGTAAAGCAAAATATCTGAGAAACTGATTAATGAAGTAAATATCATGAAGCATTTACATGAAAAGTTTCAAGCATTTACATGACAATAGTGTCTGAAAAACTTAGCTAACACAATGGTCACTGGTATATGAACACAGTTCTAAATGTCAAAGGTCACTCTGACAGACAAGAAAAATGTTTTTTGTTCAATAACTTAAATTTTCCATCGTCTATGGTTATTACTTTGTGGATGTCTTACAAATGGTTTAAAAAGAAAATGCCATTTTTGCAGTAAAAAGATAAAAAGGTAAATATTGCACAGCTGTAATAAGAAAAGTGATTTATTTGCAATAGCATTTGTTGCTCATGAGTAACTTCACTTGAAATATTACCACATTATTGTGATCTTGGACAATGTTATCTATCAAACAATCTATGGTTTGGAATGGAATATCCATATGCCTGGGCCTGTCATAATATTACCAAGGTAAATCTCCTTCCAGAAACTTCAAGCCAAAAGCAACCTGTTAACTTTGTCAGATATGACAGATATTCTTAATGACAAGAAGAATTTTATAAGAGCTTGTGCCATGTATTCAAGAAACAAATTCTGAAGCACTGGCAAGTTTTAAATTGTTGGATAAATCCTAAGCTGCATCACTCTTAATGCTGGTCTATATGACCTGGCATTTGCATTCAATAATGTTGAATTAATTTGCTCCATCACTCTTAATGCTGGTCTATATGACCTGGCATTAGCATTCAATAATGTTGAATTAATTTGCTCCATCACTCTTAATGCTGGTCTATATGACCTGGCATTGGCATTCAATAATGTTGAATTAATTTGCTCCATCACTCTTAATGCTGGTCTATATGACCTGGCATTGGCATTCAATAATGTTGAATTAATTTGCTCCATCACTCTTAATGCTGGTCTATATGACCTGGCATTTGCATTCAATAATGTTGAATTAATTTTCTCCATCACTCTTAATGCTGGTCTATATGACCTGGCATTTGCATTCAATAATGTTGAATTAATTTGCTCCATCACTCTTAATGCTGGTCTATATGACCTGGCATTTGCATTCAATAATGTTGAATTAATTTTCTCCATTACTCTTAATGCTGGTCTATATGACATGGCATTTGCATTCAATAATGTTGAAATAATTTGCTCCATCACTCTTAATGCTGGTCTATATGACCTGGCATTTGCATTCAATAATGTTGAATTAATTTGCTCCATCACTCTTAATGCTGGTCTATATGACCTGGCATTGGCATTCAATAATGTTGAATTAATTTGCTCCATCACTCTTAATGCTGGTCTATATGACCTGGCATTTGCATTCAATAATGTTGAATTAATTTGCTCCATCACTCTTAATGCTGGTCTATATGACCTGGCATTTGCATTCAATAATGTTGAATTAATTTGCTCCATTACTCTTAATGCTGGTCTATATGACCTGGCATTGGCATTCAATAATGTTGAATTAATTTGCTCCATCACTCTTAATGCTGGTCTATATGACCTGGCATTTGCATTCAATAATGTTGAATTAATTTGCTCATCAGCAAGTTTCATTCATATTAGTTTATGCAATTGCATGATCCTATTCATAACTGTGACATTTTTTTTTATATGCTTAAGCAGTGAAAATTAAATTTTGACAGAATAAAAAAGCAAGCAGTATCTATCATGCATGTTTATTCATTGTGTACTCAGTGACAATTTTGAAGTTTTAAGATGTAATTATATATTATATTAACATTTCTTGTATTACAAAGTAAGTTGAGTGGAAATGTGATGCAAGTTTTCAATGACACAACAAGAAATATACACACACATCATTTAATATGACTACATCCAAGATAATTGTAAACTTAGTTAAAAAAATGGGAGTCAAATGAAGACAGTGGACTAAAATATAAAATAAATCATTGATGACATTACAATGATAAATACAAAGCATAAACTTTTTTTTATCTGTATCAAAGACATATACAACATTTAACATAGTATACAGGTATACAAAATCTAATGATTTTGCTATCAGTGTCTGAGTGGTCTAAAATACTTGCCCATACAGATCACAGTCATCTTACCTCTGTTTAGTCTTTGGCTCGGCCAATATGGTTATGTAAAAATGCTTGCCAGGATCATTCTGTAGGTTGGTGGTCCTTATTAGTGTGTTTCAAGGTTCTTCCCCTACTAGTTATACTGACAAGTGGCTTTAAACCCAAACAACAAGAAAGATATCTGTCTCATAATTAGACTGCAACAAAAAATATTGAGTTGGTTGGTCAGAATATGATTATTACACTTTTTTTATTCAACATTTTATAGAATGAGATCAATATTTGCATTTAATCCTTTGAGAAAAGACTTAATATTACTCAACAATGTAACAATAGTTTGGTATGCATTCTCGATAATTACATAAATAATTTGTACTTGTTTGATACAACATAAATTTCAACCTAACCATGATTAATGAACTGTGTTACAAGGTAACCATTTTTGATTCATCTTTGATTCAGGCATTTAAAAATAATCAGGGAAATGGTAAGCATCTTAATCAGTATGATACATAATATAGTTAACTTGTATCAAAATGAAAACCACCCTGGTCATAACATTCATACATGTCAAATCTCCTGGACTCTCTGTTAGTCTTTTAATTTTGGCCCCAATCTTTTGATCTACCAATCTGTTGACAAGCCACCCTGGAAATCACAAATCTACCAAGCATATAGTTCTGGATATCTGACTTAAAATCTCCATTTCTAATTTTTAATGATTTCAAAATCTTAAGACTTGAACAGCTATAAATGATATAATGGTTATAAAATACCAAAAATAACAAATAATTTTCACATCTCATCTAGGACTGCACATAATCTATTCAAAAGTGTACATGAATTAAAAAACATTTTTGACATATTTTGCTATTTTTGTGTTTGCTACATGACGAGAAAGCTACAAGAATAAAATGCATCAAATTCATAAATTAAAGTTTGCTGACATTTTAATTTTCTTTTCATTTTTAATATTCTTCCTCCAATTTTAATTAAAATATATAGATCTGTAACTATTGGAAATAGTGGCTTTCTCTTCTATTTCTTCCATGTTCTAAATCAGACATGTCAAGTTCAAAGGAAATAATTCTGTGAGGTCTCAGAAACTTCACAACACAATCATAAGATTCATTTGATACATGATTTTGTTTCCTATTTCTGGCAGTCAAACACATATAATCCACATTTCTCTTTGACTCCTTGAAATTGATGCTATCCAATCATACCACTTTTAGTCATTGAGGTTACTAATTTATTTCTTTCTTGAATATAATCATTTGATTGCAATCCATTAGTTTTCAACAAATTCCCCATCTAGTTATTTCCCAAATTAGAAATTCTCTGCCATTCATGTTATGGATGCAGACAACTAACTGAATGCAATACAGGAAATATTTTTTTTTAGCTAGACATTTAAAACTATCATGATTATTTCAACATAAAAATCATTAGCTATTAGGCAGAACTAAGTGACTCTCATCCGTTGTGATGAAACTTAACATGTCTGCTAACCCACAGCTGTACACTGCTCTGACTTTAACTTGTTTTTACATAAAATAAAATGAACAAAACAAAAGGAAATGTTCTGATTATGACAAGTATTGATTTTTTAAAAATGATTCCTTAAATAAAAGAAAATGATCAATACTGAAAAAATGTATTACATTTTGATCACCATATGCAACAGATAGAAAGGATTTCCAAAGTTGATTTGGTGAATAAATGAATGATAGGTATTTAAAACTGATTTTGCCTAACAGCCAATTGCATGAGGAAGTTGGTCAAGATATCAGGGCTCATATTTAGAGCTCAAATCAAAGAAAATGCATATTGATATCTCAAGTTCTTGCATCTTTTGTCAGTACTAAATTTTCTCCTGACACAAACAATCATTAGTAAATCTCCTTAGATCACCTTAATTCAGCAAAAGACACAAAAGTCTGAAACATAAAACAAAAGTTGATTTTGCATTAATTCTTTTACCATGAGAAAAGATGTTCAGCATGTATCCTCATGAGGCATTCTTGAATACAAGTGGACTTGAGCAGAACAATTATATTTTCAAGAAAAAGCCTAATGTCTCTTTTGTTCTAAACTATTTTATTCTGTTTGAATGTCTGCTCTTTTTAGTATTTTTGTTTTGTTAGCTGATCACAGCCACTTTATAATTTTATCCTGGCTCTCCCCTTAAAATATGAAATCATTATCCCTAACATCTTCTTTTTCAGTGTATTGAGGCTAATTAGTTATGAATTACATGGATTAATAATACAAACTTGGATGTAATTTTGATTAGTTTGGTACTACATCACAATAACATTAATGCACTATGTTTATTAAGTGTAAAAAGAGTTTTAAAATAGTTTCAGTATATAATTATTTTAAAATGCATAAGTTACTTTGCAAAAAGTAATCAACCTGCTTTTCAATAAATTCTTCAAGACAACCTAATCAGCATTGAGCTCATATATCCTGGTATAAATCAATAATTGATAAAAAAAAATCTGGCTGCTTGCTTTTGAATTTATTCAAGTTCCTCCTGTAATACAAGCAGATGTCCCACACCCAGGGATATGAGTAAATATAGGAAGGATTGGGTGTTTGTTCTAGGTTCCATGTAACACATAGTGCCCACACTACCAATCCCTGAAAGCCCTAAAACCAGGGTTCTAAAATAAGTCTTGCTAACTTCTGAAAGTTAATTCTTTCCCATTTTGAAAGGTAAGTCTTAACATACCCAAGATGACATTATGAATATTTCTGGAAAGTGAAGGTTCTGTTTCAAATCAATAGTAATTGTGATTACTAAATAAATTATTTCACTGAAATATTCTAAACTTCTTACAAGGAATATGAAATACTAATTTTATTACATTTGTTTCTTGTCATTTCAATTGTATAGCACTTTCAGTGTTGGGATTGCACACCTGATCTTTTTCCATTTAAATATCAGACTCCAGTTAGAAAGAGAAAAACAATTCAGTCTTATCATACTTCTTCCTTACTCCATATATCCTGGTTAACAGCATATACAAAAAAATCTGGTATAAAAATATAAAAATTGTCTGTAGAATTAGGATTTTTCATGTTGGTGTTTTCTTCGTTTATGAAAGAGAGTATAAAGATTGGCATTTTATACACCAACCCCATGCATAATAGCCCTCCATCTAGAGAACTGATTTCTTCAAAACCATATACTGTATTTTCTGTCAGTCAGAGCGATCCTTAATACTGACCTTTTGTCCCTTAAATAACAGACTTTTCTCTTACAAGTCATCCACAAAGAATTGACCATATATTTAATTTAGAGTTAAAACTAAAGGTTTTATGCACAAAACATATTTCTTGTTTCTAGTCAGTGACCTTTACCTTTAATCTTTAAACGAAAAACCATTACCCTCTTTCATAACCCATGTGCAAGCCATTAACAAAGTTTGGTTGATATTTATAATATAGAACTAAAATTATGGTGCAGAGACCATTTTTTCACCATCTGATTCCAAAATCAAAAAAAGATGCTTCCTTTTCATAAAGTGCAGGCTATCAACAAAGTGTGGAAACAAAAAGGATAGAGAACTAAAGTTCCTGTTAAAGTAGAAATGACCTAGACCTTAAAATTTTTGTGACTTTAGTCTACATGATTCTTCCTAACAAAGCCACTCACAAAGTTTAGTCACTACTGATGATTGAGTTTACAAGCTGACATAAAGAAACCATTTGTTTTCTTTCAATTAGTGATCTTGACCTTTAACCTTTTGCACCTGATACTGATAGGGTTCTTCCTTGTCCTACGTGTAAACTTTCCACAAAGTTTGGTAACTGGATATGCTGTAGAACACATATTATTTTTCAGAAATCAAACTTGTAACAGATGAACAGACAACATCATAACATGGCAGGTGAATACAAAATGCTAGCAAAAAAATTACATTTGAGCCCCATGCAGTTGGACACTTTCTGCTGAAATTTGATCCCATGCATATCTTATGTAACAATTGTGTCAAGGTTTCTATATCTTTTCTACCTTCACCCATATTTAATGTCACATTAACATAATTTATTTTTTATTATTTAAAATAAAGTTGTGTACATGTTATTTTTACTTTTAGTGGTGACCTGGCATAGTTAGTATGAGGCAGCTGCTTGAAATGTTTCCAAAGGTTTAGTAACACTGGAAATGATTTTTTTAGTTCTATAAATTTTGGAAGGTCTTCATGCCAGGAGGCATTCTAGAGTATTTTGTCAGAGGTTCTGGAGAAGTAGTTAAAAACTTTATTCTATTTTTAGAAATCATGGCCATATTTGATGGCAGATTAACATCATTTTTGTAAAAAATTTCAAAGGTTTTTATGCCTGGATGCTTTTTTTATGTCTTATCCAATTTTACACTACTGTTCTGGAGATATGGTTGTTTACAATTTTAGTAACAGCCATATTCAATGGTGGATCAGCATCATTTGTACAATCTTCAAAAGCCCTTATGCCCGGATCCTTTCTGTCAAGTTTTATTAAAATTTTAAAAGCAGTTTTGGAAATGTCATTTTTAAGATTTTAATTTTTAGTAATTGGCCATATTTATGGTGGATTAGTATTGTTTGTACAAATCTGAAAAGTCTTCATGCCAAGATGCTTTCTCTCATACATGATCAAACTACATTGGAAAGGAAGCTGTTTAAACTATCTTATCTTTTCAATGACAGTGGTTCTATCAGATCACATATCAGTATCAGTTATAGGAATCTGAGAAGCTTTCAAGCCAGGATTCTTTCTGTCAAATTTATTTAAATTCTGTTCAGTGGTTTTTTAAAAGTTTTTTAAAGCTATTTCTATCTTTAGTAAAGGTGGTCTTAACTGATGGAAGATCAGAGCTATTTGAGAAATCTGAAAGGTCTTCATGCCTTGTAACCAACAGATTTGGAGATGCAGTGATTAAGAAGTTTTTCTATTTCAGTAATAGTGGCTTTTCTATTTTTAGTAACAGTGGCCATATCTGAAGGCAGTTCAGTATCTAAGTTAAAAAAAAGTATGCATGCCAAAATGCTTTATGCCTACTTTGGTTTAATTCTAATCAGTAGTTTTGGTGAAGATTCATTTAAAGGTTTATTTACTTTTAATAACAGACATTTCTGTTTTTAGTAAAAGTTGTCATAACTGCATCGGTCTCATTGTTTCATTAATACAAAATCTTTATTTCAATGCCTTCTGTCAAATCTGATCAAATTCTGTTCAATATGATTATTAAAGAGTTCATTTAAAAGCGTTTTACTAATTTTAGTACTGGCAGAGACATCTGACAGAAAAATTTGGTGGTTTTTCAGCTGTTAAAAATAGGCAGCTGTTGCCAGATGCACAGGATGCACAACAACTGATGGTTGCTTGGTCATACCTCAAGCTCTCTTAGACTGGTTAGGTAAATTGAAACAATGAAAGAAAAAGAACAAGCCCAAACACACTAACCTTCTTAGCCACTGCTCTATGGATGAAATCCATACTATACTATATTTTGTAGTATTCTCAGGTAAATTTAGGATGCTCTTATGGAAAGTTTTGTACTTTCAAATTAATTTTCCTTTAGATGGTATAATGTCAGTTTTCCTTAAGCAGCCAATAGTTATTAAAGAGCAGTCATATTTACATGTCAAACTGTCCGAAATTCCTCATTCAATATAGCGTGCAAATCCAATGAAGAAAATCCTTAACAATAGATAATGCCTTCACTTCCCACCAAGTCTTCAAAATGATCCAAAATGTCTAGCCAAATGATGCAAAAAAATGTTCAAATAACATCAAAATACTACACCAACTAAATGTACAATTTATCTTATTATGTGATTCAATTATAAATATAAAAGACTCAGAAAGTACTAAGGTGCCCAGAAAAGGACATATATGGGGAAACAAGTAACTTGGATAAAGAAAAAAGAGCTGGTCATATAAAAATCTTAAAGAAAACTGGTCATACAATGAAAAAGTTTGACAATATTCTCTTTTACTATTTATATTGTAGGACAAATTAGTATTGACAGAGAAAATTTGGTGCTTTAGCACCTTTGATTTCTCTACCAATACTTTTTTTGTTGCCCCAACCTACAATATATCTTGTATCCCATTTGATCACATCATGTGCAAGCATACCAAGTCAAATAACACATTATTTTCTTCAGAATCTTCAAATTTATATTTATCACTTGAATAAATGTTATGTGGATTCTGGTGACCTTGACTTCAAAATCTGGTCAGTAATGATATGACCTGAATGTGGTACATGTAATCCCATGCCTGTGTTTTCTGGTGGTTTGTTCACAACAAAGCCATGAAATTTCAACATATGTCTCCTACGAGCATCACTCCTACTGAACCATTTCAAGCACACACTACATTCAAATCTATTGGATCCACATGTTGTGCTTTCATGCCGATTTCTAGTCCTCAGAGAAGAAAACAAAGTTCCACAGTGCCTGCAAGGATGAATCTTTCCTGGACTGTTTGATTTTGAAATGAATGAACTATTTGGTGAATTTTTCTGTACATGTTGCATCTTAGGCAAATCATCACCATGTGTAACAGTATGCCCACCTTCTGGCAAAATAGTTTGAAAAGATGATCCAATCATTTGGAAAGTTTCTGACAGGTCAGCAGGTGAACCACACAAACTGTGGTCATCAATATCAACCATTGTGTCATCTCTATTTGTGTGCTCATGCTGCTCATCTACAGAATGCTGTGTAATATTTTCATGAATAAGAGGATCATGCACATCACTTATGGTGCTTAGAGCACTGTGTGGGATTACAGCTGTTTGACTGTATGAATACTGTAAGGAGCTATTACATGTATGTTTATTCGGTTCTTTTTCTTTGCTACTAACATCCCTCTGCTTCATTCCAGGATACCTCTTTGCCAGGTTTAATAGTTGCTTTAATTTGCCTTGTTTGCCAACCTCTACTGAAGTGACTATATTCGCACATTGTAAATTTTCTTTAACATCAAATCTTTGTTTCTTTACATTTGGCTCCTTTTCCTTGTCCTCTTCCTCACTAAAAGGTTCTGATTTGATAACAATGTAACTCTCCGAGTTACCATCAGTTGTCTCCCTTTTTTCCAGATACATCTGTGTTTTGACTAATTTGTCTGCCCTTGTTAAATCAGCTTCAGTAATGATACTTGTACTTTGGCTTGACTGATCTTCATCAAAGCTAGTATGGTCCTCCTCAGATAATATATACTCCCTTGTCTGTCCGGAACTTATTTCTAGATCTCTTGGAGAACAATCTCTGTCCTTTCTCTTTAAATTAGGACTAATGCAATGGATTGATATTTCAGAATTGGTACCCATTTCCGTAACTAATGAGACATTGTGATATCTGTTCCCATTTTCTTCTCGATCACATGAAGTCTTTCTTTTCACTGGCTTGCATCCATCATTAGAAGTTATTACATGTGGTATTTTCATGTGACCTTTCCTTGTGTATACATACCTTGGGGTGGGAAAATGTGTCTGTCTTGAATTCCTGCATAAACTTTGAGAATGCCTAATTGTATTTTCTTGCAATTTGGTATCATCTTTAGAAAATAGGCTCCTTAATCCTAAATCCTTTGGGGGAATAAATTCATCATTATCAGACATTGCAGATTGGGCAATATTACTTCTTGAGAGACCAGTCTCTGAATGAGAAGGAAATCCTTGCTCTGAATTGAGGAGACTTGAGCAAGATGTACTTATGTGGCGCAGTTTTTCATGAATTTTTATCACATGGTCCTCAAGAGTGTCAGCCACAGAAATACAAATTATGGCGTCCACCTCAACATTGCGATAAGAAATAAAGCTCTCTTTGCAGAGGGAAAGGACAGCCTCTTCAAGGCGAGAAGAAACTTCATGCTTATCCATTCTTGACATGATGTTGACTTTAAAGCCCTCTCAGAATGAGCTAGAATCAGAAATAGAAATGCTCATTTGCAATTTAAAATTTTCTTCTTTCTTAAACATTCAGAAAATAAAAGACTTAATGAAAGCATAGTAAATTGTACATGAAAAGATGAATTCTTACCACTTTCTTGTTTTTGTACATGATAGAATTCTGCTACGAATTAGTGGAAAATCAGCAGTATTTCTTTCGGAAACATTTTTCCCTATTCTTTTTTTTTCTTTGGTGTGTTTATTTACACAAACATAGGCATGTAATTTATTTTTTTATCACTTTCTTCTCACCTTTCTCACTTATTTCTCTATAACTAAGAAAGATTAAGTAGTGCATTAGTCAACAAATTTAGTTTATAATAATAATTATTATATATATATATATATATATATATATATATATATATATATATATATATATATATATATATATATATATATGTATGACACATGATGTACAAGACAATTCATATACATGTCAATTAATAAAATCATACTGAATAAAGATCTACAGAAATATCAGAAACAAGTTATTCATTTATACAAAAATGTAAATATTTTAATTGCATGCATATGCAGCAATTACAGTACATATAATATGTTTTATATATTTAGTTATTTGCTCTTGATATGAAATGCTGGTAGTATTTACAGTGCTTTGTAAATTCTCAACCCTTCATCTCTTGCCACCTTTAGTTGCTGCCAATAAATGTTTAGGTACCAACTGATTTGCTTTTTAATTCCTACTTTTATTCACCATCCCCACTCTCTGCCATCCCTAAAGCCTAATCAATGTGCAAATGATAATAATCGGATATATTTAACACTCCACCATGTTTGCCAGTCAGAATAATTCCATTATTGATTTCAATTACTGACTGCCTCAGGAGGTTCCTTTGATCTGAGGGCTCATGGCCCTGATCCAGTAATCAGATATCTATTGTTTCTACCCCCTCAGTTCCTTGGGATCCACAATAATTTCATAAGTTCCTTGTACTTTTTTTAGTATTAGTATCTATCTAATTTCCCACTGTCTTTATTTTAGTCACTGTTGTTACCACTATCTTTAAGTTTGATATTTTGTCGAGTGATTTCTAAATCTTCATTGCATTTGATATTATCCAGTAAGTTTTGTCTCAATTTAAAAATGAAAATTGTTGGCATTATGTCTAAAGTTCTCTTAGACACTGGTATAAATTCCCATGATCATTTAGGTGAGAATTACTTGCAATTGTCTTTGAATATTCAAATAAGTCACAAGTCAGCTTTAATTGCAAAGTTTTTTTTAAAACATCCAGCAACAAGCACATCTAAAATGTGACATCAGAATGAGGCTGGTGAAATAAGTGATCGATGATCCAAGAAATGATAATGGTGATCAGATTGGTGCAGAATTTCCTTGGACAAGAAAGAAAATTACAACAAGAGATATAAATGCTGATTGTTCCTAGTGTTTGGAAAGAAGAATTCTTTCATTAATTTGCAGTTTTCTGTATTTACTCAACACAAGATGAACCTAGATTATGTAAAAGCTTTGGTAGACAGCACTAATCAGTAAAAAAAAGGCATCATTACCAAATTTGCTTGAAAAAGTTAATAATGAACAAACAAGGATCATGCCAAAGCAGACAAGGACAATGCCAAGGCAGTACAGTTTAGGACAGCAACACAACTTTAAAAATATTGTTTTCATTTGATATTAAATATGAAAAAAAGAGGATGTGTTAAATTTCTGAAAACAAAAAAAAAAACAACTAAAATTTCAATATCTGCTAGTTTTTAATTATCTAAAGAAACCAACAGTGCATAACACAGTGCTTACTGCAAGTGACTGTCTTGGTTGACTGCCCATAAGGCTATTCATGATAATAGTGTAACTTGATGCCATCAGTAAAGATTACTGTAAGTGTAATTTTTATTATTTAAAAGAACACTGTAGTCAGCTTCAGTAAAATATTTCATAATTTTTCTGCAAATAAGAAGCTTAACTTATAGATCTACTTCTTGCATTAACCGGTGCCTGTGTAACTAGCTATCTATGAACCTTGATCATTTGCCACCCCCAATCACCCACCATTTTTATACTTATCCGAACTGGATGAGTAATCAAGGGAATAAACTGTGTGTATAACACAAACACACACTGTTAGGTATATGTAATTTAATTATTTGTTAGTTTTAAATTTTTTTTATTCCATTTCATGTTATTGTAATGTAACTTTATTTACTGGATTTGAAATTTTTCCAAAACTTCAGTTCTGTTTGACTTAACTTTTATAATAAATTTAACACTATCTAGTTTCTGACCTTGATTCAGAACCAGTAAGGGGTCTGGTAAACAATTCTTAAAACTTTTTAAAAAGTCTTTCAAAGAGTAAGATTCATACAGTGGAATCAAGGTCATACCTGGAGTATATGATAATTACCATGTAACAAACTTTTATTATTTCTGGAAAGATGAATTCTTTGCCCCTCATCCGGGCATCTATTTTCCATTCTAATTTGTTTTATAACTCATGTTATGATAAGAATTAGCCAGTCAGGTTCTAAACATATGCTGTGACCAGTTTGAGTTGAATTTTATTTGACTTATTTTAAAGTGATTATATTCCTTGGAAATACAAGTGTTTATACAAAATTATTAGACAAAGAAAATCATTGAAATTTATTCAGAATTCAAAAGTGGAATATTATTTTCTGTGATTGAACAAAAAATTGTTGACACAACAGCACTTTGAATGTTGAAACAGATGCCATTGCCCTACATATTTAATTTCATCGTGAATCAAACTCAAGATTCATTTAGGACTTTTTAATAATAGGACTTCTATTTCTTAATTCTTAGATCAAATTTGGATTTAATTCAAAGAACCATAAGTTTTGTTTCATTTTTACCCTGGTTTTCCAGAGAAATTATTTAATTTTACAAAGTTTGTTGTCTTCACTCCTTTCTTATTAATGTTTTTAAGAGTCTTGATATGTAACTAACATTATAAAATAATTAAAAAGCATCTCTGCTGAGAGGGATCAATGATTTTGCCATAGATGCTTAACAGCATTGGGGTCAGCATGGTAGCATCACAAAATGTTTTCTAGAATGTATGCATGATTAAAAACATGAACTTGAATTGACTCAAGTTATAATGATAAAAAAGAGACTCAAGGAATTCAAGATAAAAATATTCTTTCTTTTAGCTGCTGAATGCTGAAACTCTTTTTTGGGATCACAAGGTTTTCAAACTAAATGCTGTGGTGGAAATATCTGATCAATACCATTTTCATTTAGCGCTAATAAAATATCATAAGATGTCTTTTGTTGTAAACTCCATGTCGATATGACTCTCTGTTTTGTAGGAGTAACAATAATAAGATTTTCAAGATGGCTTCCATGGTAGTCATACTGGATATCAGATTGGAGACGTTTCCATTTCGGACAATCAAAAGGCATCCTTTGGTCAAAAGCAGAATGTTTATATGGCTACCTACCAAGAAGAAGCAGTTGTTGTGGTCATAGTGGAGGCCAAATTTTTTTATTTAAGACCAACTAAAACTCTTTGGTGAAAACCCCAATGTTGATACAACAATCCATGCAGAAGGAATGGCCGTAAGATTTTCAAGATGGTCATTGTGGTTGCTATATTGGTGAATATACACTGGCTCTATTTTTATTCGAGACCAACCAGACCATGGCATGAATGTGTTTGTGAAATTTCATGGCAATCTTCCAAGTAGTAAAGGAGAAGTAGTGATAACAAATTTCTACAAATGGATGGACAGACAATTATCAACAGACCACCTCAAAAGCTTTCCTAATCTATGATCAGAGGAGCTAACAATGAAATATAACCAAAAGTGCATAGAATTACATATTATTCTTTATTTCCCCAATTTTAATGATATCTTCATGCCAAGGCTCATTACAATCTTTCAATTCATATATCTTTCTCTTCATCTTAACCTATAATCTCTTTACTGTTACATTAAAGTCATTTAGGGATAATCATGATGGTGATTACAAGGTAATAGAGCATCCTCTTTGGTATCTTGTTCTTCTACACAATCATTGGTTCATAACTTCAAGGAATCTTTCCCAGTCTGAAAAAATGGCACAAAAGTTTATTAATGGATGTAAGAAAAGATACACATCTATGTGATACCTAAGTGAACTACCATGGTCAATTCTCAAGGGTCAACAGAGTGGCATGTTTTTAAAAAATAAGGACAAAGCAGCGCACGTGACTACAATAAGACATGCTTCTCTAGTAGAAACAATATATTTATATGTTTGTTATTGTTTAATTCCTTCAACAGGTAGAAAGATCCATTGTGTGGGATCCACGAACAACCAAAAATCCCCAATCAGCAATGCACATTTCAGTAGTTTCCATGACTTGAGGCTGTATGACATTCATGGAGAAACTCAAATGTTATTAATCACCATGTAAGACTGTGCTCATGACTTCTGAATACATGTAAAATTCAGTCATATTTTCATATTATATGTAAATTCAGTCATATTTTCACATTACATGTAAATTCAGTTATATTTTCACATTACATGTAAATTCAGTCATATTTTCACATTACATGTAAATTCAGTCATATTTTCATATTACATGTAAATTCAGTCATATTTTCACATTATATGTAAATTCAGTCATATTTTCACATTACATGTAAATTCAGTTATATTTTCACATTACATGTAAATTCAGTCATATTTTCACATTATATGTAAATTCAGTCATATTTTCACATTACATGTAAATTCAGTTATATTCTCACATTACATGTAAATTCAGTCATATTTTCACATTACATGTAAATTCAGTTATATTTTCACATTACATGTAAATTCAGTCATATTTTCACATTATATGTAAATTCAGTCATATTTTCACATTACATGTAAATTCAGTTATATTCTCACATTACATGTAAATTCAGTTATATTTTCACATTACATGCAATATTTCCCCAAAACTATAGAAGCAATGATGTATATCAGATGAGGAAGTTTAGTATACAGCTACTATATTAAGTTATCTTAGAAAACATGGTTTTCTTCATGTCTTGCTAATACACAATTCTTTTCACAAGTATGTGCGTCTAAAACATACATATTGCAAAGATTTTCATTATATTTGTACAGTATTTTACCAACACTGATACTGATATTTTCTTTTTTTAAAAATGTAGTAGCTTTAAGTTACAACATGGACAGAGAGATAAGAGAAAGATGGTAGGACATGAGAACTCACTGAGACATGCACTGAATGATATGAGTTAAAGCTATAAGTGAATTTCATAATTTCAAATTAAGCATGATTTGGAAAGATGAAAAATTAAACCATGAGAATAGCAGAGAGACAGGAACAAAGAGCAAAAGAGAAGGATCAAAATAATATCTCAACATTGCAAAATAGAATCTGAAAATACAATTTACTGAATCCTCATGTTTTTGAGAGAGAGAGATATAGAGTATACAGACTTGCTGTATAAAGATGACTACAGCAATACATGAATTCAAGGCAAAGTCAGACTGCTGGTCTTGCCACCCCATCCATTCCTAAACTGCTGACAATTTCAGGTCTAGAAAGAGAGAGATAGAGTTGTTGTTGTTGTTGGTGTTCGGCTTAACACCATTTTTCAGCACATGATAGGCTATACATGGCAGCCAATGGTGGAGGAAGAAACCAGGAAATCTGCAGAAAGAACCAATGACACACGAGAAGCTACTGGCAAGATTTCTCACACATCCTCATTCACTGAATCTTAGACTCGAATCCATGCAGATAGAGGTGAGATGGCAGTGATCCATAATGGAAAGCGTTTTAGACCACTTGGCCACTCAGGGTCCAGAGAAAGAAAGACAGAAAGAGAGAATCTGTTTTCAAAATGAATTATTTAAATAAACTATTTTTCTTTTCATATTTTTTTCCTTGCAAGGAACAACATTAAATTTACCAGGTACCAAATTCCTTACAGCAAAAAATACAATATTTGCTCAATCAATTATAAAAAAAATCATAAATCAATTATGACAAGTGTCTAAAATGTAAAATTGCACTGGTAATGAAAATGTATAAATATATTCAACATTAAATTGGGACCCTGGTATTTGTCTAATTGCCATAAGACTATTTTTTCTTGTTGTATTGTCATCACATTGTATTTTTATGCTTTCACCAAATGATTGGTACGACCTTTGCCCGCTTTCTTTGCCAATGAATGCCATTTTTTTCATAACTTTCAATCATTTCATTAATGTTTAAAACTGGGAACTTTAACAAGGAAAAATCATTTTGGAAGTTTATTAAATCACTACTTAATGACAAGACATATATTTAAAATATACAAAGTATTTAAAATATAAAAAGTAAAGAAAAACATTCAATTAAAATATTTGTCAGATATTTATGTGACTTTGTCCACAATGATGATAGTGATATTCCAAATGATAAAATATACTTTAAAGAACAATTATTTTTTTAAATTCTCATAATGGATTTAGAGCAAAATAATATCTTATTCTTCTTTCAAGAAAATTCAAAAAGAGAGACCTGGGAGAAAAATCTAATTAAAGAGATTAATAATTTATCAGTTGATAATGAAATAATCAATATTAATTTGATAGGTGAATAACAAAATGAATTGCATCAGGAAAAACTTAAGGGTCAAATAATTAGGTATAGAGTTAGAATGATTAAAAAGGGTGACCATATATTTTTGCAACTTGGAGAACGAAACTATTGCAGCAAATATATGAAAAGTATCATAAAAAGTTGACAACGCTATCATTACCAACAAAAAGAAATACTTAGAGACAATCCTATTATGCAAGTCAATGTGCGTCAAGAGATGTTGAAAACAGATTTCACTTAATACTAAATGCCTCTGATATTCCAAAACTAAATACAAAATAAAGCCAAGATTTACTTGTATTCATAAAGATGATAAAGATAAAAATTATTCCAAAAAACTGCAAACCAATATCTCTTCTTAATACTACATACAAAGTAGCCTAAGCATGTATTGCAAATAGGATTTTTAAAAATATTACCATACTTAATGAATGATAAACGGGTTTTATGGCTGGTAGATTTATTAGTGAAAATATAAGAGATGTATACAATGTAATGTTTTACACTGAAAAGCATAATATATATATATATATATATATATATATATATATATATATATATATATATATATATATATATATATATATATATATAGAATACAAATCATATGGCGAATAACAACCCTTTCAAGCGTACTGGATCTACCAAGGGATCAAGGGATCACGTGTGTCAGGGATTAATTAAAATATATGCAATAAACTGATGACGAACAGTACGAAACTAGTAACTAACTAGCCTAAGCGCTTTTCGACTCTTAATGAGTCTTTTTCAAAGGCAAATACAAAACATATATATATTTGCTCCGATGATGAAAGATTCCTAGAAAGGTCTGAAGAGCTGGCTAAACATTTAATTTACCGAGGCTATGACAAAGACCTGATTGCAGAGGCAATCCAAAGGGCCAAACAAATAAACCGTGATGACCTACTCAGATATGGACAGAAAGAAAAGGTTGATAGGATACCATTTATTCTGACCTATCACTCAGACAATCCCAAAGTAGGTAAAATCATCGCATACCAATGGCCAACCGTGCAATCGTCAGACATACTAAACCTAATACTTCTGAACAAACCTGTAGTAGCTTACCGGAGACCAAAAACCCTAAAAGACATCCTAGTCAGGGCAAAGCTAACGCCAATCGCTAGTCAAAACCAACCTAGTCAATCTGGACCCTGTGGCGACAAAAGATGCAAAACCTGTCAACATATGATAGAGACCAAGACATTCACTAGCACAGTGACTAAAGAAAAACTAAACATACATGGTCCAAACAAAACGTGCAAAACAGAGAATGTGATTTATCTCATCACATGTAAGATCTGTGGCCTTCAGTACGTTGGAGAAACTGAAAAGCTACACAAAAGGATAAACCTTCATAGATCTGATTGGATGACAAAAAAGCTTTACAGAAGCCCGGTCGCAGAACACTTCTCCTCCCCTGGCCACACTTTCAGTGATATAATACTTATAGCTATTGCTAACAACCACAGCTGGAGTTCCGAAACCAGGAAGGAAAAGGAATCATACTGGATACGCCGCCTTAGAACATTGAAACCCAACGGTCTAAACCAAGAAGACTAGAAAATGAAAACTATGCACTAGTAGAATTTAACATTTTGTAAATCTTATTATCCTTCAATTTTTACTATAAGAATAACCGGTATAGAATCAAATATCCGGGATATAATCTGCGTTACATATGTACAAAAAGTAAAAATAGATGACGCTTTGGCTTGTAGACTTTTAGGGAATTATACAATGTTTTCGTTTTCATTATTCGCAACTAGTCTATACAAGCTGGTTGTGTTTATAGTTTTAGCACATGTGAAGACAGCCATGTAGAGGTTTACAAACACAACGTTTTTGTGTTTATTTGTTTGTCTTGTCGTGTATATATATATATATATATATATATATATATATATATATATATATATATATATATATATGTTTTGCATTTGCCTTTGAAAAAGACTCATTAAGAGTCAAAAGCGCTTAGGCTAGTTAGTTACTAGTTTCTTACAGTTCGTCGTCAGTTTATTGCATATATATATATATATATATATATATATATATATATATAATGTATGCTGCTACAGACTTATTTCAAAAAGCTTTTGATTCTGTGGAATGGAAATTTTTATTTTAAGAACTAAATTTTTTCAAAGTTGGTAACTGAATTATAAAATAGGTTTAAATAATTTTTACACAATATGAAAATGTGTAACTGTTAATGGACATATCTCTTCTTGGTTTCATATATATACAGATTATGCAGACAAGACAATCCTCTTTCACCTTGTTTATTTTTACCTGTGCTGTCATTAATGATTAAAAGAAATAAAGATGTGGTATTAATATAAATGGAAATGAATTTCTAATATCTCAGTAAGATGATACAACATAGTTCTTGGATGGATATGAAAAAGCAATTAAAATACAATGCACACATTAAAATTCTATGCAAAGACCTCTGGCCACAATGCAAACATATACAAAACAATAACAATACAGATAGGAACCATGAAAAACAGTAACAGCTGTTGGTGAATACAGTACAATTTATGCTGGTTAGATGATAGTTTCACAATATTGGACATTATCTTCTCTACAGATTTATGTCACATGATAAATCTTAATTATAATAGTAATTTAAATGACATTAAAACTCTATTGACCCAGTAGTCGAAGAGAATTCTTACCCCTATGGGAAAATTACTGTGATAAAATCACATGCTTTATAAAAGATTATTCATATATTCATAAGTTTACCAACTCTTCCAGAAATGGTTAATTAAAAATAGTAAATAGCTTAATATACAAAAACTTGTGGAAAAGGTCAGTTGACAAAACAAAAAGAAAAGTAACAAATAAAAGTTATGAAAAAGGTGACCTGCAATGACCGACCTAAAAAATTCCATTTGTTTTTTCAAAATATCCTGGGTCAAAAGAATTATTACCACAAGCACAAAATGGAGTAAACTCATGTTTCACTGTTTTCAATTTTTGTAATGATTTTAACAGGTTTGGTATCCACTATATAGAAAGGACACAGATGTTAATAAGCCTTTTTCATACTTCTTACTAAAACCCAATTGTATAATATTAAGGATGGAAGGTCTTGATATTCTAGCAGAAAATGGTTTGTAAAAGGTATACTATTTATAAACAATATTGTGATGTCCTTGGACAATTCTTTTCATGGCCAAAAGTAAATGAAATATATAATGTTGGTACTACCTTTTTACAAAATGCTAGGGTCCTTAATTTCATAACATCATTCATGAATAGATTATCCATCGGATCCCAACCGGAACTTTTGGAAAACTTTTAGATTGCAAAAAAGACCTTATGGGTTGTTCATAAAGGACATCTGCAGATAAAGCCTGTCTTCCTACACACACTCCCATCTGATTTAGTCTGCATGTAGCTTAACCACCACTACCCCTGCGGACATCCTCATCTAGCAAGACTGATATGTGGGCCATGTAATCAACCCCAGGCACTGGGAGCCAGACCTATGTATTACTGCCAACCCATTCATATATATTTTGTGGCACAAATCATACAAATTGAAATTAACAAACAATTTATACTCAGAGATGACCCATAAAAGATGTCAAAAAAAATGTATTGGAATACACACAGTAGGCCCAAAGCATCTGCTCCACAGAATATCATAACAAAAAACACTAGCTTGCAGACATCTGCAAGGTCCTTTACACCCATCCCTCCCCTTGTCTGCAGTTGTCCACATTTGAACCAACCAACCACCTTCTTTATGGATGATCCCTTACTTCCTGAAGTAAAGAGAAGTTTAAGAAATATCTGTAGCATCTTAGTAAAAGACACAAAAATATTAGAAACTATGTCACTTACTAAATGAAACTTAATCTACTAGACCAACTGGATTGGACAAAGGCACTTTGCCTTAACATACACAATTACAAAAAGATTCTAATCTAATTTGGTTTCAGTATAAATTACTGAATATAGTTCTTGTAGCAAATAATAAATGTTTTCTTGTATGGATTCACCTGAAACATTAATTCACCGTTTGTGGGACAGTGCAATTGTAAAGCAGTTTTGGAATGAATAAGTTATTGGAATAGAAACACCACTAAATTACCTCATACTTTTAACGGACAGGAATAACTGTGTATTAGAAGTAAGCAATGTAATTAATGTTAAATTGCTGATATCTAAAATATACATATATAATATGAGCCATGAAAGGAAACCTCCATCCCTACCTTTGTTGATGATACTCTTCTTGTGAGATAGAATTAAGCCAAAAAACAACAAAACATTAAGTAGGACAGTTTTGAAACTGAATGGTACACATTTATTAATCTGGTTGTATACAGGTAGAAGTCATTTTCTGAAATGTTTTAGTTATACTTATGAAAATCAGTTGATGCATCAACAATATTGTATTATCTCTTGGTCATATTTTATGTACATATGATCACCAACTAGTTTTATAAGATTTGTAAGAAAACCTATTATATACTCTAGTTTCTTAATCTTTTCTGTTCTACACTTCATTCTTACTCATCTCTTATAGCATTTCTTTCTTCTGGCTACTGTATCCCCTTTTCATCTATTTCCCATTGTAATAACTCAAAATGTAGCTGTTTGAAGCCTTTAAGCAGCAGACAGGACTTATGTAGGAAAAAGAATTCTGAGGTAGTCTGTTGGATTGCCACCCAACATATGGCCACATATCTACTGGGAATATATTTTAAAAAATTTTGCTCCTCTTGATGCTTTTTGAATTAATTATTGTCAGCAAGCAGACTTATTGTTCAACTGCAAAATACTAAAACTCAAATGATGGACACATCTGGATTGAGTGTTATGTAAAGTATTATCTGATTAGGTCCTCAGTTAAACAAATATCAAGAGATTATAAAAAAGATAATTTTTGCTTGTGCAATAATGAGAGAAAGAGAGGTGGGAGGGGGAGACAGAGGAGAGATGTACATAGGCAAAGTTGTTGAATACAGATGACTACAGCAATTCATGAATTCAAAGCAGTCAGACTGCTGGTCTTGCCATATTACCAAACCTCTGGCAATCAAAGCAGCCCATCTTTCTGGCCCTTCAGTCCCAGCATGATCCAAGAGTGTGCGCACATTCCATGCACCTATGGTAAGAGTTGTCACCTTGATGTTTTTTTTCTTACCACCGGAGTGGGATCCCCAACAGCCTCAGTAAGCTGGCCAAGATAACATGAAGTAGACAATGTTCAGGACACCTGTTCTAGTCCCTTTCTCTTGCTGTGAAGGCAAGCAATGTGGTCCAAAAAATGGTTGCTCAGACGCTCAGGTGACTGCCAAACTCCCATGCTACTTTGGTCACTGGAACATGACCCTATGTCCTGAGCCACCTGTGTGCTGGAGTGATACTATAGCTGCATGTGAATCCATACCTGCTGCTTCACCACTTTCCTGTCATTGCAGGACTTACATCCTGGTGGAATGGAATAGTGATCTGATGAAGTCATAATCTTCGAGTGAGAACTGGATTTCAGCAAGGAGGAGATGCACACTTGTTGACCTCACTTTCTCGTCCTGTTCCATCTGGGTCCAGTGGCAAGACAAAGTGAAGATAGCTGGAGATTGATTTGTGTATCTAATTGAGCTGGTTTTACGCAGTACTTTGAAGTGCTGAAAATATTTGACTTATATATAATGTTTATAAAAAATTTTTTTTTAAAAAACCGCCAAACCTAATTTTAAAACTTCCATCCTTCAATAAAATTCACTGCAGAAATTTCCAACTCAAACCATGTTTTCCTGGACACAACAACCAGACTGGTGGAAAACAAATTACACACAGACATCTACTCGAAACCAACCGACAAACACCAGTATCTCCTCCCAACAAGCTGTCATCCAAAACACTGCATTAGGAACATTCCATATAGCCAGGAACTGAGGATACGCAGAATTTGTTCCGACGATGAAAGATTCCTAGAAAGGTCTGAAGAGCTGGCTAAACATTTAATTTACCGAGGGTACGACAAAGATCTGATTGCGGAGGCAATCCAAAGGGCCAAACAAACAAACTGTGATGACCTACTCAGATATGGACAGAAAGAAAAGGTTGATAGGATACCATAGGATATCTGACCTATCACTCAGACAATCCCAAAGTAGGTAAAATCATCGAAAACCACTGGCCCACCGTGCAATTGTCAGACATACTAAACCTAATACTTCCGAACAAACATGTAAGATCTGTGGCCTTCAGTACGTTTGAGAAACTGAAAAGCTACACAAAAGGATAAACCTTCATAGATTTGATTGGATGACAAAAAAGCTGTACAGAAGCTCGGTCTCAGAACATTTCTCCTCCCCTGGCCACACTTTCAGTGATATAATACTTATAGCTATTGCTAACAACCACAGCTGGAGTTCCAAAACCAGGAAGGAAATGGAATCATAGTGGATATGCCGCCTTAAAAACATTGAAACCCAGCGGTCTAAACCAAGAAGACTAGAAAATGAAAACTATGCACTAGTATAATTTAACATTTTGTAAATCTTCTTATTATCCTTCAATTTTTACTATAAGAATAACCGGTATAGAATCAAATATCCGGGATATAATCTGCGTTACATAAATGTACAAAAAGTAAAAATAGATGACGCTTTGGCTTGTAGACTTTTAGGGAATTATACAAAGTTTTCAGTATCCGCAACTAGTCTATACAAGCTGGTTGTATTTATAGTTTTAAACTCATGTGGAGACAGCCATGTAGAGGTTTACAAACACAATGTTTTTGTGTTTATTTGTTTGTCATATACATGTTTTGTATTTGCCTTTAAAAAAGACTCATTAAGAGTCAAAAGCGCTCAGGCTAGTTAGTTACTAGTTTCACACTGTTCATCGTCAGTTTATTGCATCTATTTTAATCAATCCCTGACATACATGATCCCTTGGTAGATCCAGTGAGCTTGATAGGGTTGTTATTCGCCATATGATTTGTATATATATATATATATATATATATATATATATATATATATATATATATATATATATATATATATATATATATATATATATTAGGAATCTTTTCATCTGTTGTTCTTGTCATATATTATTTGCACTCCCTGTTGATCTGGAAATTATTAATTTATTATAGTTACCATTTTTATCATTTTACCTTTAACTATTTGGTTTTGTATCACTGGTCAGTATGAAACCTTTTACCACTGTTAAATAATGAAAGATATAACCTTTTGTATATGGCCCTAAAAAGCCTCATTGTGCTGCTGTGCCGTAAAAATTTAACCAACCATCTCCTTATGATTTATATGTTAATGTTACAAGGACAGATGACTGCCTATTCAGTGTAAAATATAAACAATGCCTAAAAATGCATAATTACCTTTTTGCAACATTTTGAATTACATAATTCTTTCACATATGTCACACATAAACTGGCATAAAACTACTTTGTACATAACTTAATGTCAATAACATGCATTTGCACTTCATTACTATACAAACTGCATTTGTGATAATGAGACATAAAAAGGTCATTTACCAATCAAAAAGAGGCATGAGAGGGGGTAAAAATGACATTATTTCACTAATGTATGTCTAAATAGCTTTTCTTACTAATATTTAAAAACAAAATAAAAATTATTTTCAAGTATGATGAAAGATATTTGGTTTTTTTTTAGAACTAATGCAAGATGACAAGTTAACAACTTCTCGTTTACAGGCATTTTAAGCAAAATGTCGGCACTGCTGAAACTGTTTAATCAGTGTATTCACCATTAATTTCTGACATATATAACTGTTTTCTAAAAGAATATAACTTTTTAAAACTACAGTAGTCCCCCTCTTGAACGGCCCCACTCACCAGCGGCCACCCACTCCTTACAGCCAGAATTTGATAGCACCGACGAATTTGTGTTCAAAATTACCCCTCACGAAAGGCCACCCGGCTAACACAACCAGCGGCCAGCATATTTTTGCAAAAACATAAAATTTACCCCTCAAAAGAGGCCACATTTTATTTTGTAATATGTATCTAGAACAATTTTTTTCTTTCTAATTGTGTTAAGTACCACGAAGGTTAATATTATATCCTTTACACTTCACGAGAAGCCACATTTATTCTGTAAAGCCGAGAAAGACTCAAATTTTATTCCTTACATAAAGGTAATCCGTATATCCTTACTGCGTGTTATCATAAGATGTTTGGTTTATCTGCTGATTAAGATTACACTTATTAATAGTAGTAACATCGGAGAAGTGGCAATATTGATGTACAAGACAAAAGTCTGCACGGAAAATGGTTTGATAGCCTTTATGGCTTCCCTTTGCAAGATGTTGAACTTACATAATTAATGGCTATTGTAAAATTTAACGGCCGCGATGTGCTATTGTTCAGATCAAATCGGCGTACCTACCCAAGCGGCTTTTTGTACTTAAAAAGTAAAAAACAAATTTAAAAACAATAGGGTACCAGACTGTGACTAATGAATCTCGTGACAATCGCTGCCTTTAAAAATATAAGGCATCTTGTTTAAATGCAGACAAAAAATGTTTTATCAGTCTTGTAGTTGCCACATTGATGACTATAACTGGACGTAAGGTCAAGATCACATGGTCTGCATTGGCTAAAAAGAGAAACAGAATACTAGACAAAGACCGAAAAATCATGTGACAACACAACTTGTTGCTTCTTTACGAAGAAAGAATTTCGTCCACTCAACAAATGTGTCATCTGCATAATTAAATCGCATATAGTTAGCAACATCGGAATAACTCATTACCAAACATTAACATGTCCTCACATAAACGAAGATGATTATTTCAGAAAACGTCGGTTATTATAGTCTACGATATCCGGTGAGGTGGTGAACTGGTCAAACAAATTTAGGTAGAAAAGACTCAAATAAAACAATTTTATGTTGAAAAGACTCGAAAAAATAACATCGTAACCGATAAGTTATTTAGCAGCAGTGGGAAAATGGAGCAAATGGAAAGAGAATTGCGTGTGTATCAAGATTCAAATGACGTTTTTGAATGGTTCTGCAATGTGCATGACAACTCCCGCTCACATATTACACTTACGCCAAGAATAAGAACTATTAATGCATATTCAGTTGAAATAAGTAAACTATTATAGCACAAGTACCATTCAATATTTAATGTTGCTTTTAAATGAAGATATTAAATGCTTTGAAAAATGAAGCTTTCTTACTACATATACTTCTCACAAAAAATTTAGTCTTCCTCTGGAAAGGCCACCCGCCTTATAAGGCCACTTTCCCGGTGCAGTAGGGGTGGCCGTATAAGAGGGGGAGTACTGTACTTTGTTATAATAATGAGAATATGCAGTTATCTGTTATTCAGAAATTTCCAATGAATACATACAATTACTGATGGTTACTGACATACCAGTACAGTGAAATCATTGTGGTACTTACCACTGCAAATAACTACAGCACTAAACTAGTATATCTCTACTATCCACGAAGTAGGGATACTAATATTAATAGTATTATGGTCGTCAGTTGCAACTCGACCCTCCATATTATTGTGTGGTCTGTGTGCTACTATTTACACATAAAAAAATGCAAACTGTGTGGTTTACAAGAAAATAATTAAAATCTGTCTCTATTTCAAAACAAATAAAAAATGAAACATATTGGAACTGTTTAAAATGCCCTAGGCACAATATTTTCTTGCCCCACAAGTCACCGATAGTGGGATGAATACTGGTGTAAACATACTTTTGGAACACACACACACACACACACACACACACACACACACACACACACACACACACACACACTCACACACAATGATATCATGAAAAATAGCAAAACACATACTCGACTTAGGTACTGCATGGAAAGCTAAGTTAATTTGTTTTTAAATGGGTTCCGAACGAATTATTCTGTACATACTTTTGTATGCAACGCACTCATAAACTTCCTGTGTCTCTTACAATAAGCTTTAACTGTTTATCCCACGAATAAAATATGTTGCCGAAGAGAGCGTAAAAATATTTTTCAGAACCTGGATTTAGTATGTGTCCAAAATCAGCATTTTCTATGATGAATAAACAAGAAAGGAATGTCGATTCTTCTTCTATGCTCAATGATGCTGCTACCACTTTGGTGAAGAGTACTTTCTTTAAGGGACGTAACCCTGCTTTAGCAATATACTTTGGCCATAACACGTATGATGTAGCATAGTAAATACAAAGAGACAACTCTTGTAAAATTTGATATTTTTTATATTATTCATTATGCAAGATATTCTTATCTATATGAGGGTTGGCGATAATCAATCCTATAACGTAAGGCTTTTTTTGTGACACTGATATGCATGATATCAAGGTTGACGTCTAAATTGTATGGCAACTGCTTAGCTTGAAGGAAAGACCTATCAAAATGTGTTGTTGTCTGCTTTTTTAGTTTTAATGGTTAATAAACTTTCAACTTTTTAATGCTTTCTCATTCTAGTGTGTATTGTCAATTGAATTAATCCACTTAAACAGGCTACACAGGCTAAATCAATGAAAGCAAATTAACGTTTATTTGTTGTTGTTGTTGCTGCTGTTGTTGTTTTGGGGCTTAACGTGCTTAACGGGCTATACATGGCGGCCAGTATTAATGGTGGAGAAAGAAACCGGGAAATCCGCGGAAAGAACTAACAACCCACGAGAAGCTACTGGCGAGCTTTCTCACATACCCACCTTCGCCAAATCTTAGACTCGAACCCACGCAGACAGAGGTGAGATGGCAGTGATCCGTAACGGAAGGCGCTTTTGACCACTCCGCCACTCGGAGCCCCACGTTCATTTGTGACAATGTATTCACCTCTTAGGTTTGGTGGGATTGTTCAGCAAAGAGTTAGTGTTTATGGTCACACTACTCAACATTAACATAAAACAAACACTTATGAGTGTAGGGACAAGGGATTGTTAAGGGAAAGTCACACATACATATATACACACATACACACACACAGAGAGACAAACACAAACGTACGCGCACGCACACATACACACAAACAAAAATATACATATATAGTCTCACTATTCTAGAGAAGGGCTTTTTTGTAACTCCAAATGCACCTGATTAATTTTTGCTTCTCCCAGGCCGTGCACCACGCACGAATGTCGGCTCCAATCCTGCTTCCAACTGACATTTGTTCTTGAAAGTGTAGAGGGCAGGGGAGTTGTTTCACTATCCCATTTCTCCGTTTGAGGGATAGTGAAGACTTGTTCCCTATGTCTTCTAGGCCAGACCCGTGGATGTTGAGGTTGTTGTGATTACTCTCGCTGTCATTCCAATTCTTCATCCCAGTTTTCTGTTATGGGACAGCGGCTCTTGGTAGTTGTTGTGGATGTGGTTGACTTGGCGATGCTGGTAGTTGCTGTAGAGGTGTCCTCGCCTCAGGTTTGACCTTACACAGGGGCCTAAGTATGAGGTGAGGTAGGATCTCTCTTTTCTTCTCCTTCTCTTTTTTTCTTTTTTCTTCTTTTTACCTTCTCGTCTTCTATCCTGGCACTTTCCTATTCGGATTATAGTCGTGTATTGCTCTCGATCTGCTTATGCGATTGTTTGTGGCCCCAGGCTGGGCGACAATCCCCTTAAGGGGGGGCTTGGTCCTGAACGGGGTTTTTCTTCTAATTGTTCCCCTGGATACAAGTATGGTGCCATCGTATCCCATGGGTCAAAGTGTCCCTTCATCACTCCCAAAAGGCAGACCCGTAACCGACTCTCCCACCACGAACGCGACTTCCGCCCTAACCACCACCAAACAGCAAGTCTAACCTGTTTTATCTCAGCCTGCCAGATTTTGATCAAATATTTAGCAGCTGTGCCTGTCTGTATCCCTGTACCAACTTTGTGTGAGCCAACTGAGCAATTGACCTAATATTGCCTAATTGGATGTGGGCCATCCGTGATTACATTGGTACCGAGGGGTTATTGTTTGATTGTTTATTTTGGCTTCCGTCCAAAGAATCACGAACACATTGTTGTGTTTTGGGGGGTCGAACTGTAGACTTTGAGTTGGATTTTGTTTATGGGACAGCAGGCAGGGCATCCTGGACTGTCCCTTGCCTTTGCGCTTCTCTGTGTCTGCGTGGGAGGATTGTGTGACGGCATGTGGGGGTATGTCCTGGAACATCTCTTACCTTTGATTCGATTCCAGAGAGCTTTGTGGGGGATTTGTAGGTTATCAGGTAGAGCTTCCTGGACTACCACTTGGTTTGGTTGTTGTCTGGCAAATGTGGCTTGGCCGATAGGTACATCTTTTCTGTTGGCATGATTGAAAGGCAATTAATAAATATTTTCTGTTATACATCTTTTCTGGTAGTAACTTAGCTGGGGAGTGGTTTCGTGAGCCAGCAGGCCACGCCTTATGAACCACCCTCGTCGTGCATTTATGTACAGGTTAGCAGAATAGGCCCTGGATTGCGATCTTGTTTCGGTCGCAATCATGTTGCCCTTTTGTTGTTGGACTGGTACATAGTGTTGGATAAGTTGCTTCCCTGTGGTATCTGGTTATTGCTGTCCCTTTTTCCGTAATGCCGTTGGTTCATATTCTTTCTTGTGCTATCCCTTAGTCAGACTTGTCAGTTTATTGAAGTTGTTGGTTGTAGTTACTTCTGTCTGTCCTATATGTCCACCGGGGTCACCATTTCTACCATAAGGATTGTCTTGGCTGGGTGTTTATATTTTGTAACCACTTTTCCCCGTCCTCCTCCCTTCTTTTTGTGCATTTACGCGGTCGCAGTTCAGCATAGTTGTCGCTGAGTACCGGATGGGAGTTGCAGGAGATAGTGTGCTTACTATATTAATTTTGCTGTTTAGCCCTTAGTGATATTAGTGGTCTTATGCATAATTCCTCGTGGTCTGTGGCTGATGTGTTATAGTTGCTTTGTGTGAATTTTGTTGGTCGTGATTGGTTGGGTAAATTGATTCACCTTGGTTGTATGGGCTTCTTGCTTTGGAGGTGCGTGTAGTGGAGTTATGATCATGTTGACAGCGGTTCAGGGCCTAGTTATCGGTGATAAGTGTATATTGCGTCTGTTTGTATTTAAAGCTATCACCCTTGACTTGTATGCTTTGTTTAGATGTATTGTTATTTATTATTTTCGTTAAGGTACCTAATGATTTGATAGTCCCTAAAGCTACTACTTGAGGTGGCGTTTTTGGGCAGTCGCTGGATATGCATTTCAATTTCCGGTTGTTTGCAGGTAGGGGTGTTGGCATTTGTTTCGTGGCTGTTTTTTTTTTCTTCGGTTGTTAGTCTGTTGATGGCCCCCCCTCTCTCTCTCTCTCTCTCTCTCTCTCTCTCTCTCTCTCTCTCTCTCTCTCTCTCTCTCTCTCTCTCTCTGTTGTTTAGATGTATTGTTATTTATTATTTTCGTTAAGGTACCTAATGATTTGATAGTCCCTAAAGCTACTACTTGAGGTGGCGTTTTTGGGCAGTCGCTGGATATGCATTTCAATTTCCGGTTGTTTGCAGGTAGGGGTGTTGGCATTTGTTTCGTGGCTGTTTTTTTTTCGGTTGTTAGTCTGTTGATGGCCTCTCTCTCTCTCTCTCTCTCTCTCTCTCTCTCTCTCTCTCTCTCTCTCTCTCTCTCTCTCTCTCTCTCTCTCTCTCTCTCTCTCTCTCTCTCTCTCTCTCAGGGAGTCGTTTTGGGTCGTCGTTTTCCAGGGTCACCGTGGGTTGTATGTCATGTATTGCACTGCCTTTGTCTAAATTAACTTAGTGTTGATGCTTTTCTTGGTTGATGGTTAAGACACCATGCTATTTGCTGTATTCTAGAGGCTGAGTGTCCGCATCATGGTGATTTTGTTTGGCTGCGCGTCCTCGTTGTCATCTCCGATTAGGTTGATGTACGAAGGAACCTAAAGAAAGTTACCCGGACTTGCTTTGTTTCCAGGTCTGTATGTGAATCCACTTGAGGTCTTGTTGTATTGCTCAGAACTCTGCAGTATATAGTGAGCATCCATATGGGCTTGATAGATGTGTGCTGTGCTGTGCTGGTATAACCGTGGCCGCGGATGTCCTGTTTAAGTCTTGGGATTTCTGTGTAAATCTTCGCATGGTAGGGATATTTGTCCTCCAGTAAAATTGTTGATTCCTAACAGACGTTTCCAGAGATTGGTTTGTTTCCATCCCATTGTCCATACTACCCAGTTGATGTTAGCGGCATTATTCCTCCACGGGGTAGGATCGATGACTTTGGTTTTTTCCGCTTGTAGTTTCGGCAGGGTGTTAGTTTTCTTGTCAGCCGGAGGTCGTGGCACAAGTTTTGGGTCCAAAGTGATTTTGCATTTATGAATGGATTATTTATTTATTTATTATCTATTTAGCCGGATGATTACCATGGTGTATATAAATCTGGGTGACATTGTGCAGGACTTGCTACTTCCTCCTTAGCTGCAGTTGTAGTTCCCGTTATAATCTGCAGTTCCTCAAGCAATGCATTCTGTAGTAGAACAGTGCAGATTTTTAGCGCGCGGTATTGAATGCTGTTGAGTTAGTCGAGTAGTGGCTTGCTGGACGAGTCGTAGATATGACATCCGTAATCGAGCTGGGCTCAAATGAGAGAATTGTATAACATCAATAGCGTAGATGGATCTGCCACAATGAGGTACCTCTAAGGTGGCGGAGAAGATTTATATCCTGTTTTAAATGGGTGATGAGCCATTGTATGTGATATGTCCATGTTACATTCTCGTCAAGTACCATGCCCAGGAAGGTGGCCTGCGTCACACTTGTGATGTGTGTGTGTGTGTGTGTGTGTGTGTGTGTGTGTGTGTGTGTGAGAGAGAGAGAGAGAGAGAGAGAGAGGCACATTAACAGACTAACAACCGAATTTAGCATTTTGTTCTCTGCATTGGAGGCATATTTTCCATGGAGGTTTTGAAACCCCAATTGGTTGCCCAGTTCGTGATTGAATCTAACGTTTACTGAAGTTGTTTGCAATGTATTCTGTAGTAGTATCGCTTTTGTGGGATCTCTGGTCATCCAGATGCCACTGTCGTCCGCAGATTGTGAGACAGTGATGTACAGGTTAGCAGAATAGGCCCTGGATTGCGATCTTGTTTCGGTCGCAATCATGTTGCCCTTTTGTTGTTGGACTGGTACATAGTGTTGGGTAAGTTGCTTCCCTGTGGTATCTGGTTATTGCTGTCCCTTTTTCCGTAATACCGTTGGTTCATATTCTTTCTTGTGCTATCCCTTAGTCAGACTTGTCAGTTTATTGAAGTTGTTGGTTGTAGTTACTTCTGTCTGTCCTATATGTCCACCGGGGTCACCATTTCTACCATAAGGATTGTCTTGGCTGGGTGTTTATATTTTGTAACCACTTTTCCCCGTCCTCCTCCCTTCTTTTTGTGCATTTACGCGGTCGCAGTTCAGCATAGTTGTCGCTGAGTACCGGATGGGAGTTGCAGGAGATAGTGTGCTTACTATATTAATTTTGCTGTTTAGCCCTTAGTGATATTAGTGGTCTTATGCATAATTCCTCGTGGTCTGTGGCTGATGTGTTATAGTTGCTTTGTGTGAATTTTGTTGGTCGTGATTGGTTGGGTAAATTGATTCACCTTGGTTGTATGGGCTTCTTGCTTTGGAGGTGCGTGTAGTGGAGTTATGATCATGTTGACAGCGGTTCAGGGCCTAGTTATCGGTGATAAGTGTATATTGCGTCTGTTTGTATTTAAAGCTATCACCCTTGACTTGTATGCTTTGTTTAGATGTATTGTTATTTATTATTTTCGTTAAGGTACCTAATGATTTGATAGTCCCTAAAGCTACTACTTGAGGTGGCGTTTTTGGGCAGTCGCTGGATATGCATTTCAATTTCCGGTTGTTTGCAGGTAGGGGTGTTGGCATTTGTTTCGTGGCTGTTTTTTTTTTTTTTGTTTTTTTCTTTGGTCGATGTAGTCAGAGAGGCTGATGACCATAAGAATGAAAAGTGTTGGACTTAGTACTGCCTTGGGGTGTCATTTTCCAGGGTGTAGATGTTGGATATCTGATCTCCAATACGAGCAGAAATTTTTCGTCCAGTGCCAAGGCTAGCAATTCACAGGTGTATGCGTTGCGCGTGATACCGTAATTTTTAAGCCTTGAGATGTGTCCTTTGCTCCAGACTAAATAGAACGCTTTCTCTAGGTCAAGGAATATAGCAATGTTATGTCTGCAGCGCTTTGAATTTGCATTCAATGCTAGAATAATATCTGCTTCCAGTCTTACAAGTTGGTCCAGGGTCTATCTGCCATTGAGTAACCTACTTTGGTTTTCTGAAAGGGGTTGGTTTGGCGGCCAGGTGATGCTTGATCCTATTGTTTACATTGTTTACCATCGTTTGCATGATTTTACAGATAGCATTGGTGAGTGAGACAGGTCTGTGTCAACAATTCTTGTTGAGGATCTTTTCCCACCCTTGGTATGGGGATGACTATATCTTCTTTCCATTTAGTAGGTAAATTGCCTGTTTGTCAGTAGGTTTCTATGCATGGGGTAGCTTATTTGATTTTGATATGGAGAGGATTTCTTTGGTGTTTCAGCGCTTGTGTCCCTTCGTGTAGTCAATGAGTGCTGATTCCCTATGTTGGTGAGGTGTGCTCAGATCCTGAAATGTGTGGATCGGTGGTTTCTACTTAAAATCTTTGGTTCATGAAATCTTGGGTGTGATTTTGAACTCCGTTAACTAGGGAGAAATGTGATGCCAACGTTTCAGTGTGTGCCCGGTTGTTTTTGGGGTTCTGCTAGCTGAGTCGTCATTTTTGGCGCCTTCTCTTTGATGGCCTTGATTTTGGTCTATACGTCCCTGGTGATAGTGTGGTAGTTAAGGGCAATGCAGTAGTTCTTTCAGGATGTGATTTTTTTATGACCGTGTGTGGGTATAATGTCGTTTAAAGGTTGTAAAAGCCAAGGGCGTTTGCGCTCGTTTGAATTGGGATAAGGCTCGTTTCTTGGCTAGTATAACCTTTTTGCATTTCTCTGTCCACCATGGAGGTTTAGGGTGGTAAGGTTTCCTGTATTTCGTGGTATGGACATCTGCGATGCTTCGTTGATGGTCATTTTTAGATTGGTGTAGTACTGGTGTTTGTGTTCAGCATGGAGTGAAAAAGTGTCCAGTCGGCCTGCGTCAGTTTCCACATCTGAGAAAGTGTTTATTTTTTGCTTTGTTTTTTTTTCGATTTCTTTAGATAAAGTTTGTGAGCGGGATTCTTAGCATGGGTGGGTGGATGGTCACATATGTTATAGATCTTGTATTTATTTCCCCATATTTTGATCTGTACTCCTTGGTGTTATAGTTGTGTGGATTCGAGAATGGCTTTAGTGTCTAAGTCAACTGTCTCCTGTATAGAGTTTTTGATATAGATCATCATTCCCTCTCCACTGGCTCTGTTGGGTCGATATCTGTGAAAGACGAATATTAGGAGGTTTTGAGTGATGAGTAGCCGCAGAGAGGGAGAACAGAAAACTTTGCCTGAGACCTTTATTTAAAAAAAAGGTTCCTGCAGAGGCTGAGAAAAAAATAAGTCAACAACGCTAAACCAAAGTCTCTAACTTTTCTATTTCCACATGGTTATGCATTTAATCGTATAATAAAATCATGATGTTAGCTTATTTTTGTTATGCTATTGTTGACTTATTTTTTATGATTTTGTAAGGCGATTTTGTTTACTCGTAAAGCGACTCAATTGTTTTCCTTCACCCTCTCTGCTGTTATGAATTAAACAGCCATTATAAATATTATCAATAATGAGTATTGGAGAACCACACTCAGCCAAATTAGCTCGAGAGCGACTAGAGGCAATTAAAAAATATCTACCTCTTCGTGATTCTGTTAAGCAACAACTACAATTGCGTCAGGAATCTCAAGTTGAATTTGAGGATGATACAAAACAATTATTTAAACCTATCACTGAGACCACTAAAGGTATTCAACCTGTGTTAGTAAAAACAGCTGAAGCAACTGAAAAAATAGCAAAAAAAACTAAGAAAACAAAACAAATTCTTGAAAACTTCCAGAAGAAATAGCTGCTGAAATGCCAATCCCGGAAATACCCGAGGATACAGACCAGGTAGAAGGTGATACTCAACAAATACCAGGACAAATGCGAAGTAGGGTTAATATATATGAAATATATATGATAAATTTACCGAATATGCCATTAATGATATCAGACAGATCAAAAGTGTAGAACAATTAGCTGCTAGTGCTGTGAGAGGTTATAATAATCGAAAACAATATATAAAACCTGAATATGTTAATGATGTTGTAAGTCACGATAATTGGTATAAATGTATATTTTGCATACACTATAACGTTGATCAAGCTCGAAACAACGATGCAAGATATATTAAGTGTTATCATGCAATAAATAATTGCCTTCATGCAATTACCGCCAGAACAACAAAAGCAATTGATAAAGCAACAAAAACAACAAGAACAAAAACAACAAAAGAACCAAAACCTTTTGAGCAATCACTTCGTGATTATCCAGTACCACCAAAAACACCATCAAGACCAATTAAAAAATCACCACCGAACCCAAGTGAAGAAGCAGAGGAATTTCAAGACGCTCCCGGCGCAACTGGAAGTGGTCTAGGAGGTGATCTTACTACTTGTCCCAATAATGTCCTGTCTGATGTTGAACGATTAGAAATCCTTATTGGAGGAAAACGAGCTGGTAATAATTCCCCAGAAATCATTAATGAAGCAGCAGATATTTGAAAAACGATTATTTAGTGGCGGTATTATGGATATTGATGTATATCGATCACTCATTAATGAAATTGCCGATGATTATTATAGTGACTAAGTCACAGTGATTAGATACAATTAGTGATAAAGTCAATTAATAATAAAATGATTGTGCATGGTGCTCAACGTGGACCTACCATGGTTAGGGTAATAAACTATCGATTACCAGTATACAAAGCAACCTACAGAGATGGACTAGGTGATATTGTTCAGGGTCTGTTTAGAAGAATGGCTCCAAAAGCAATACCTATTGCAAAACAGTTAGGAATGAAAGCTATTGATTTTGTTCGTGAAAAAGGTATAGACGCTGCTGGTAACCTTGCTAGCAAAGTATTTTCAGCGACCAAAGACAGTCTAACGCGATTAGTACTCAAACCACAACCCGTCTGACCTCAACCAGTTAAATTGCCCAGCATTGAAGTGATGGCCGCAAGTGTAAGTAAAATAATAAATCCAGCCGCTAATAAAAAACTAGCGGAGTTAGTTGATGTCCCAATGTCGGAAAAAGAAAAAAATATAACCGCTAGTCTGATATCAGGAAGTGGTCTCACTTCCCGAAGTGTTTTTCGTGTTAGACGAAGATGGTAATAATAAAGATGTTCAAGCGCATATCTGACCCCGCATATGACATGGACGTAACAGTTTTCAAAGATGAATCTGTGCGCGATTATCAGTATTATTATGATGCCAGAATTCCATATCAGCGTGGACGAATCGAACTACAGGTTCAGGATACAAGTAGATATTTTCTACCCGCTGAAGCATTTATTGAGGTCGAAGGTGAAGTTTTAAATAACGCTAATCCTGCAGCACCAGCACCATATGCAGCCGATGTTAGTGTTGGTTTTGTTAATAATGATACTATGGCATTGTTTGATAGCGTTACGTACATGATTGACGGAACAAAATATTGAATCAATTCTGAAAGATGTTGACGGTGCTACAACAATACTTGGTCTTGCAAAATGCAGCGACGATTACTCAAGATCAGCTGGTCCATCAATGATGTTTGCAAAGGATACAACTGATTATCCAGAAAGTAGAAACATGACTATTGGTAATGTGAGAAATGCCGCCGGGGACAACACTACCCCTGCAGTATTATCGATGAATGAAAATTTTAACTTAGGATTTGCAATGCGTAAATCAATGTTAAAAGGTGATAAAAGAACATTTTCATGTGCAATTCCACTATCACATATTTTTGGATTCTGCAGACATGTACGAAAGGTTATTTTTGGAGCTAAACATACAATTGTACTCGAGCGATAAAGCACTAATGATGATGCAATCTAGCGACCTGGTGCAGCTGATGCTGGTAGAGTTATACTGACCAAGCTTTCCTTGTGGATGTCGATAATGACTCCATCAATATCTGAATAAGATCGGTTACTATCTTTTATGAGTCAAGGTGGTAAATCAGCGTTATCATTGTTAACAACAACACAGATAGTGTTCAAAGTACAATGAACGGTTTATTCACATGGCAAATAGCTTCTCAGCAAGGTGTTTCTGCATCCGCGACATATATTTATTGCGCTTCAAAATTTTGCACGATCAAGATGAAAGTATTATGATTTTTGATAAACTCGGTGTTTCTGAGGTTTCACTAAGAATAAATGGACATCAAGAACCATCCGAGGATATTTTGTCAAATATTGATCAAAATCATGTAGCACGTGCGTATCATCGATTAATGACATTCATGGGACGTGATCAAAACGTTGATACTGGTTTACAAATATCACAACTAGATTTCACAACGCTGTATCCGATTTATTACTTTTCTCTACAACATTTAGATTTAACTAGACAATCTATTGTATATATACATTTTCGAGCTCGTGTCAATAAAGATGTTGGAGCTATTCCTAATTACAGAGCAATTGCTGTTATACTCAGTGATAAATCAATGTTACTCGAAGGTGTTAGTGGACGAATGAGAGTCATTGTTGCGCCAATAGAGAAGATGTAACATGTAATTAGATCGCTCATAATATTAATAATGTCATATCATCACGTTAGTGTGAGTCTGACTCCTGGTCAGGTCAAAAAACTGCAATCAGCATTAAACAATGACTGTGGAATAAAATATCATTGAAAAAGGAACAGATGAGCGGTTCAAATAAATTATCATTGACCGATCGTCAATTCAAAAACTTTAATGAAGCAAAAATATCAACTAAAGGCGTAAAACTTAGTCTTTCTGTAGGCGCTATCAATGATACTTTTAGAACGGGTGGTATATATCCCCTTCTCGCAGCTATACCAGCATTAATAGCCGCTGCAGCCCCAGCTGTTGCAAAAGCTGCTGCGTTAGGCGCTGTTGGAACCGCTGCTGGACTGGCATTAAAGAAAGCAACTGGTCAAGGAATCAAAAAAGGGAAAAGGACTAAGACTTCCAGGAACACCCCCCTCGTGGTATGCAAAAGGTCTAAGACTTCCAGGAACACCGCCCTCGTGGTACGGAAAAGGTTTAAGACAAGGAACAATTCCATGATAGTTCCACTATCAAATTTTGATTTACTCGATGCTGCTAAAAAACCAAATTATAAAAAATTTCAGAGGAGTTTTTATGCGCGATGAATGACCAGAACAACCTAACAATAATGAAACCGGTATTATTAATCTCGATAAAAACTCTGGACCTGGCACGCATTGGGTAGCGTATGCAATTGATCCACGTGGAATTATCTATTTTGATTCATATGGATTAGCGCCACCAAAAGAATTTCTTCATTATGTCAGTAATAATACTGCTCCAATCTGGTATTCAACGCTACCAACACAAACATTAACTGATCCACCAATATGTGGTCGTGAAGTACTTAATGTGCTTGATGCTGTATCCATGGCACCGCCAGGAAAACCACCTCCTAAAGTCGTGCATGAATATACCACATTGTCGCATTTGAACAGACATCAGTAAACATAATGGTAGATATTTATGGAAGATCTGCTCGTGGTAAAGCTCAGCAGAAAGGTGATTTATCTAAATATGCAACCCTTGATCAACTTAGAAATGGGATTGATGATTTATTAAATATTACAAGTGTGGATCAAAATGAAGTGGTTGTTTTTCAGGATAAACAAGGACGATTAAAGACAAGCAATATACAACTACCAGACGTACTTATACGAATTCCTACTGCAGTTGCTGATAATATCGTTACTTTTACTGATCAGGGTAAAATACAAGATTCAGCTAAGTCAGTTAACGATTATGTCAAGACGACTGGTAATGCATTTAGTAGAGACGTTATTATGAACAAAAATAAAATTACAGATCTTTGATATCCTACCACAGATAGTGATGCTGCTACAAACAATATGTCGATGATAAGGAAATTCCAATATTTGACTTCGTTAACGACAATCAATGATGGAGTTGCTGCATTTAGAACTGATTTTTCTAATCATATACAAACGTTTCTAAATTTTAGTAGAAATATAAACAAAACTAATAACGAATTGTTTGGAAGTGCACTAAATGTTGATATAAAACATACTGATATTAACACAAAACTCAACGATATCATTAGTGGAATTCCGCATATTGTTAAAAAAAAGCCTGATTAAAATTCCTCACAAATAGATCATCAACATCGTGTACGTCGTCGGACCAGGCGCAACTACATGGACACAACAAAATAAAACCATCAAACACATCGCGGAGGTCGCGGGTATATATAGGTTGTCTGTGTTTAGCGCTGCAGAATTTAACATACTTACGACATCTCCATTAGCTAATAAATTATCTGGAACCGTATCTGTAATGTTGGATAAATATTCTGAAGAAACATTCACGTTGGAATCATCGGATAGAAGTTTGTGTGATGTGTCGAATTTTGAAAATCTTAGAAGCTTTGTTTAAAGGAATTGTATCAAAGTCAACTTAATTAAAGTAGAAAGGGCTAGAGATAGGTGATTATTTTCATTTCATCTCTGAACGTCAAAAGGGAATTCGTTCTGGCCGAAGTAACATGACCGAGTCAAATGCTATGGTACAAGAGAATGACATAAGACCTTTCCCCAAAATCGGCAGGGTTAAAGGCGGCATCTGGCTATAGATGATAGCTCAAAGAAAATGATTAATTACGGCATGATTAGTTGTTTGGTTTTCTTGTCAATCCAAACATTCTACGAACAGGTTTAGGAAACTGTCTATTCCGATTGGTTAATATGGATTTATGGGCGCAACTATGTAAGAAATTAGAGGTTTTCACTTTAGGGAAATTCTTTAGTCTTAGTCTTTCGCAAGGAAAGTTAGTACGACTCCGAAATTCGTAAAAAGTACGTTTTTCGTATTGAGTAAGGGGCCGGATAGTTCTCTCAGTTAGGAGACGGCCTATACGTGAGGTTCGTGGAAACATAAAGAAACGGCAAAAAGGTACGCAATCTTAGTTTCCCGATTTTAATATGTTATTTCATTTGTTGATCTATTTTGCAAATGTATTCTTGATATGATATATGTATGTATGTTTTCATTTTGCAGGATTTTAGTGAAATGCTAGTCATGACATTTTATTCTTTGATTGCCTAATTATCACTTCATTTGGAGAATTGGCAAGAGTGAATGTAATTAAAATTTCATTAGATTATTTGAAAAGAGTGCATGTAATTGAATCGTTAATACATAGGAGTGATTATGACTAAAATGAGTATGACCTAACATTACATGTATATTCATATACTAGTTTGTAATATTTAATTGATCACTTAAGTGCATATCTATATGCTAGTTTGTAATATTTAATTGGTCGAGTAAACTATTTTAGAATAGATCTGGAGGTCTAAGCCATATGTAACTTAACACTGCTAGATATCTGGAGGTCTAAGCCATATGTAACTTAACACTGCTAGATTGGTAGCGTAAGAAGTCGAGAGGGGTTACATACGGGTTCATACGGCTGAGTTGAATTTAATTGACCATCCCTAACGTGACCCGAATTAAGGTCAGGACAAGCATCGACCGTTTATGTAAACATAACAGTTAGCTAACAGAAGTTACTGCGGCAGAATTTATGCGTTTTGTTTCTGAGCCGAATTAATGTAAAATATAGATATACTTGGGAATGTGACCTATTGTCTATTGCGGGACATTTTTATTTATTGAAGGAAACAGCTTTCCTGGACTTACATAAGATATCCCTGAACGATCATAGGACGAAACCACATTCTACGCAGAAATCTAGTCCAGAGACGTTTGTTAAGTCAGAGTTAGACGGACAAGAGTCCAAGACGAAAAGCTAGACAAAGATCGACAAGCAGGGACAAACGGAAGTCTTGATGTCTGCATAAATTAGGTGATGAAGTCTCTCATCGTTACACTCAAAGGTCACATCCCATTGGCAATGATGATAGCAATTTAACGTGAAAAGTAATTTTATATTTAAAGAAATTTGTATTGTGTTTTATTTGAGTACATGTTAGTACCATTCTTTCCTTCTTTGTAGCTAAGTCATTGATTTCTTTTCATTTTAAATTCTGTTTATAATCTGATTAAATTTTATATTTGTTCATTGAAAGGGGGCTCGTAGTGTTTATTTCCTCAATATACTTGTTCAGTGATCTGCTTCCTTCTTTCTATCTATCCACACTGGGTAAATCACACCGCGGAGGTCATTCCCTAGCAACGAACCGTAGTGAAAACGGTTGGTGTGTTTTGCACGCCGTCAATCTGTCACAGTTTGTCTTCCGCTAGTTACTGGTGGTGTCTGGAATTTGTAACTAAAGCTCCCATTTTATTTAATTAAATGACAACGTCATTAGGTATAACGAATCCGATGACAGAGTCACTCATTGACGTTCAACGTCACAGTTATAATCAGGCGTGTAAGTGTCAGACTGAACTAAAAATATCGACGAAAACACGTTGAAAGTAAAAAAATTATCGCAGACGAATGGTTGTTATTGATGTAGTAGTATACCTGGTTTCTGCTGTTGTTGCTAGAACCGGATTATTATTATTATCAACGTTAGCTATGACTGCTCCTGCGGTTTTAACGATTTTTTTTTTCGTTTCTACAACAACATGTGCTGGTATTCTCAGTATTATTGCTAAGAAAATATCTACATGCACAAACTATAAATTACGCGAGTACATGATGAAATTACACACAGCAACAACCGCTTATGGTAAATTATGCTCGCATCTTTCCTTGTACCTCAGTGATGGTATAATATCTGATGAAGAGTTCGTTACGATAATGAAAACTTACGATGAAACATTCGTGATGGAAAATAACGCATCATCTAGTAACAATAACGAAAGGATGGAGAATTAAATAATAAACATAACAATAATGGCTGAGTCCATGACATCGTCAAGGGAATTATTGCAACAGATCGTCACTAATACAACTCTTCCAAAAACTACTATGATATCAAGGGTTAGGGTTAGGGTTAACTGCGCGTTTACAATAGCTGGCCAAATATTAGATCTAAACCATTGGGTGGATTACAAGCAAATAATTCACTGGTATTTGCTAATAAGAATAAACCTGATCAAGCACCTGAATGTCAAGTTGTTGGAATTTCAACGGGTAGTTATCAAATACAGGAGATTAATGACGAGTTCCAACGCAGAATAAAATCTATAACCGGAAAAGAATCAAAGATAGCTATCACTGTTTACGAACCAACACTATCAGCGGTAATTGAAGTAAATTTCCCTGATTACCTTGTAGATGTTTCTCAGAGATCGATCAAATCAGTGTTAGGATGGCCTGAAGTCGCACCGGTTTATCAAGGTCCACCAGAACCAACTAAAAATGAGTTTAAAACGAGTGAAGAAAAATTCATTAAAGATCCAGAATATCGAGAAAAATATCCATGGCATTATATAAAATTTGAATTTTGATCCAAACAATAATAATCATTACTTTACCGATTTTGACGGTAAAAGGAATCCACAGATAACTAGATCAAAATTTAATATTATCGTAGACCCCAAGACGCAACATACTAAAGATATTGTTGTTGAAGAATATTTTAAAGATTTTTTTAGATGCTCTTAAGCCTAAATATGATAAATCTTTTAATGATTTAAGAAACAACAGTCGCTGTCAATCTCGTTTGCGACGTTGTAGATGGTAGTTTTCAAATAGATCTTTCAAAGTCTAGCCAGGCCCAGCAAGGGTACATATTTTACACATTTTCCCTTCGCGACCCCCCACCGGCTATCTTCATGTATCAGAACATATAAACCCCGTATACTTGTGTGTTCATAATCCGTTATTATCAAGAATACACTTCAAACTTACAGACCAAAATAATCACATCTTGGACACAAGAAATGAAGAAATAAATATAAATCTGTATGTGAGATCGTAATTCATTTTATGTCACAACGCGAAACAAAAAATATCTTTGGTACTTGTCTATGGAACCTGATACATAATGGTTGGTCCGTATGCAACACAGTTGCAATATATATATATATATATATATATATATATATATATATATATATATATATATATATATATATATATATATATATATATATATATAACTTAGGTATAAATATGCATTAGTTTTCCCATGTGTTTGGTTTAGCAATTATTACAGTTAATGGTCCCTCATTATCACTTTCATTATCACTTTCATTTTCCACATTTTCACAATATTTCCTCAACTGTCTTATATGAGAATTTATAATCTTTTTCTTTTCGTATTCATGAGATAATTCTAACTTGATTTTGTTAATAACGTTTGATTATCATTGACTGTTGCTAGTGACTTTAACATTCCACTTTGCATATCCTTTAAAAATTTGTAATCCGATGAAAGCGTAAATCTGGTTTAGTTTTTCAGTTGTTGTAATGAGTCAAAATCACATAGAATCTTTCCAGCATTAAGATTGTCAGACACATCGATACCGTTATGTTGTAATTTTTTAATAGCAGAAACAATAACATTTATATTTTCAGTCTTCATTATATAATAAATATATATTTAATATAAAAAATAGCAAAATATGTAGCGGCAACTGACACTCGATCTACCGTTCCAAGTTGATCAGATTAACCTGATGTGGTTCTTATTCAGATATTTACCCCACCAGAGACCCCTAAATAGCCGAAACCGAAACTTTAGAGACTCAGAGGGTTTTGTCTGCGCATGTGTACTTGTATACCCTTACAAGTTCCTAGGATATCCCTAACCGAAACTCGAGGAACTCAAAGGGTTTTTTATACGCGTGTAGTTCTTAGCGACTAGCTTTATATGCCTTGCAAGAGTTCCAAGATATTCATTTATCGAAACTCTAGAAACTCAAATGCTGATTGGTCTTCGTGACCGAACCAAATTAGGTTTTGGTTTTGCGATTGTGTCTTTAGGAACGGTACCTTGTGTGGGTACCCTTATAGTAGGTCACAAGGTTACGATCTCGTATCAGTTCCCGCTACATATTTTGGACGGCACAAACACATAACATATAATGATGATGATGATGATGATGATGATGATGATAATAATGATGATGATGATATAAACAAATGCCAATGATATACACAAATGCTATCTTCACATTTGCACACTCACCCACAAATAATCAATCAATGGGTGATCGACAAAAAGTCAATCCACTATTAATTGACATAGTGGGTGAGTGTGCGCACATGAAGATGGGGTCTCCGCCCCAATAAATTATATGTTTTGGCATAATATCGCCTTTCCGTAGAAAATGACACTCACAGGATTAAAACCCTAATCGTCTAGATCATAAATTTCATGCGTAACTAATCGAACTATTCCACACTTAAGAGTTTAAGAAAAAATAGTTAATATATACTTACCTAGACCATAGTAGTCCTAAAAGTAACAGCAACTACAGGTTCTGGTATTTTATTTTTACAGTTTCCAGAAAATATATGATTCTTTATAACACGAATAGAATTAAATTCGCTAGTATATAGCCTTGTGATTTAGTCAAGCGGATATAAAATAGCTTTACACATGCGCAATTAGCTATACATATTTGCTGTCACTTATCTCAGTCTATGTAGTATAAGATTGCAAACAGACAGACACACTGGCTTCCACTATTAAATGAATGAATTCTGAAAACAAAACGAACAGGTAGATTTATTCTTGTTTATAGAATTGGTTATATATTTCACGTATTTGTATTTATCGTAATTAAATACACTAAATTATAAACTCCCTGTCTGTGTAGGACTACGATAAAATCGATATAACGGATCTAATTACAGTAGCGAGCTTACCAAGAAATTGGCAAGTGCCTTGGAAATCAATAATCTACATGGTTTGCTTAGCTAGCCAATCACTATTAACTATGCACTCTGTGAATCCTGCGCGCGGATTTTATGTAAAACCAAAGCATGCAGTACGCGAATTTTATATAAACAATGGGTAAAGTATTATTTTATCAGTAGAGAATGAGTTGCCGAATTAGCATTGAAAAGAACACTGGTAGGTTTGTTAAAGGTTACGATGTTATCAATAAAAAATAATTAAATCTGATTAAGAAAAGAGTGTTTCATCATATCAAATGCAGTTTATGTATCTTTGTGGAGAACCATTTTATAATATTTCCTGAATGATATGTGCAGATTGCAAACTAGATAATATTATGTTCCTAACAATAAACGCAATACTGAAAAGTTTTATGCTTGTCCTGGTTATCGCGCTTGATCATCTAGGTACTGGAACATAACATTTTGCTCAAATTTAAAAGAAAAAGTAGACTTTATAATTCCATCGGCAAGTGATTTATTTGAGGGGGGACGCTATGTTAAAATATTTACTAGCGGAATAAATTGACTTGAATATAATTTCTTCTCCAGATTCTTTATTCACGGACTTAATTGCTTTTGCAAATCGTGCGCCGGCAGTTTTTCCAAATTTACAGTTATCACTTTGCGTGATAATACTTAAATTTTGAAGTGAGTTGTCAAGTTTTTCGCCGTTTATGTGGTTAACCAAATACCCGTCTTTCATCGGTCCCAAAAAAACACCCTATTACAAATCTATGTAATAAATATTGTTTATTTCTTTTTGCATTAAACATATGATAACCAGCATTGTTAACACTACCTACTGTTTTTTTTTTCAATCTGCAATTCCTAATAATACCATTACGATTCGCTTCTTACTTGGTTAGGATTGGGTGAGGCACAAACTCATTTTGTTCCATTTATATACTTTATACTATTTGTTTAAATCATTGTTTTGAAAATCTAGCTAATCTTCTTCGCGCTTTATAATACAGTCAGAGTTATATTTTTTATTGTAATATCTTTTTAACTACCTGTATCTCTTACCACCACATTGCGCACAAAGGTGAGTCTTTCCTTGCACACAAACACCACACCGTATACACGGCGTGGGTCATAGACTCCCATTGCTAACGTATTGCATGTGATAACTGCAGAAGTCGTTTACACATTTTTTGTTACACGGAGACGTGTGACCAATCTTAAGCCAGCGGCAATTGTGATTTGGTTGAATCATATATAATAATTAATACTTCAAGTTAAAAACATATTTGCCTTAATTATAATATGCAGGAATTATCCGCAATTGAGCCTGCCGCATCTAGATTTGATCTTGACAGGCTACACAAATTTAGTTTCTCGATGAAAAATCTAGCTTTAACGAATACGTATATAACTAAACGCATTAGTGAAGCCAAGAAGGAGTTCCGTCACGATGGTGCAGTTCATGTGTGGTCCACATTCAGGATGGGAAATTATATCTATGTTATGAATGACAAACGAGCAAGATAAATCATTGACTACCTCGATGTTCGAAAATATATTATTTTTGTAAAATGTATTGTTAATACAGAGGATGATATCTGGATCATCCGAGACAAACGCGAATCAGTCCAGAAGTCAGGAAAAAATATTATCCTTGGTAAAAATTCCAAACCAGGAATACTGACTGGAATAGACAAGCCGTATTATGAGCGATCTTATCCAGTAACTGCTGTTGTGTACGCGCTATATCCATTAAATGATAAATCTGACGTAAAGGATCTCAAGAAAATGAAAATGTCGAGAATAAACTGTGTAGCAGAGCGAATTATAGAACACTTCACAAACGCAATTCGAGGAAACGGTTTAACAGATCTAAGGAGTAAAAAAATAAATATGTGGGCTGAAAAAGTTAAAAACACTGGAGCGTCTATCAGCGACGTTGCTGAGCTAGAAAAGTTATTAAGATTTCCAATAACAGTGAAGACGTTGACAGGTTAGATTTTGCACAAAACAAAATATAAATCTAGAGGACCTCCTATAAATATTATTGATCATAACGCGCATGCATGGACTGATACTGTAACTGAGAAAGAACAGTTAAATTTTACCACGATGATGTATTCGATGCTATCAGTGATATTAGTAAATGTGATCCTGTTTCTGTGTGGTTATTTCAGATTTCTGAATATGATCATTATGATCAGTACGGTCTAACGGTGATATTTATCGTACAGAATCTCTTTATAAAGAAATGGAAAACCTTGAGCTTAAATATACTCATGACGATGTCAAAGTTAGACAATTACTAAGTAATTGTTTTACTGTATCATCGGTTGCTGCTCATTTCGCTCAGGAGAAAAACTCATGGAAACCGACACGATCTGAGTTTCTTGAAGATGTCGTGAGAAGTTGTATATAATACGGGCACGGTGGATTGTGGAATACTATATATAATTATAATGACGTTATCTTAGTTGATATGGTAGCGTGTTGTCCTGGAAGTTTTCTTGATTATGAAGAGTGCTCTAAATACTTTAATAGATTTGGACATCCTACACATGACATGACCAGAGCTGCGATAAATAGACCCTTACCAGATTTTGATTTAACAGGATTTACTTATGTAGAGGCGTTTGAGTTTAGAGAAAGTCTCCATCCGATTGTTTATGCGTGGTTTGAAAAACAATTTTTTGAAAAATGTTGGGCTCCGATTGTTCTGCTTAGATATATGCTCGATGCTGGAGTTTCAATATTGCTGAAAGTATCTGAAGCTATTATATCATATCGCGTGCAAAAGCAAGTTTGGTTACCAGAACCTGCTAAACTCGATGAGAAATTTGCAAAAGATCTCGGCAGAAAAACAATCGGTAAGTTTACACAAGGAGGATCACATGATCATAAACGAACTTGTACAAGATTGATCATGGATGATGAAAAACATTTATAAGTCGATGTAATGCTTATTTATCAGACAAACCAAACTAGGTACCATTGTGAGCTATACTGATGGCGAGTCACCACAGTTTAGTCATCTAAGATCTTCGATGCTACCTTATGTTTCGATAAATCTATTATCGATGATAAACATATTTTCTCGTTACGCTGTTAGAGTTGCGACAGATTCATTTTATATACACAAAAAATATAAAGATTCATTAAATCTCGGTAATGTTGAATGGGGAACGTGGAGGATAAAACAAGAAAATATACTTAGTTATTGTGAATCTGGCGATGTTGAAATTGAGGAAACAAATTACAGAAATAATCAAGTATTAAAATCATCTGCGCCATCCGTGTATGATCCTGTATCTAGACATAAGACCGTTTATCTTAATGGGTGGGGTGTGGAGGTTCAGGTAAAACAACACGCGCGATTAACTTATTCGTGAGTTTAGATATGATTGTCTTAACACCAACGCACAAACTCGCCAGGGAAATAAAGCAACAAAATGTAAAGTCGTGTACATATCATAGTTTCTTTAGATGGTGCGGAGATACATCACGAATGGGTGAAAAATATATACCTAAAATTATCATATGGGACGAGATATGCACGGTGCTTCTTGAAGTATTACAAATATTTCTTGATTGGCTGTTACTAAAGAATACTGCCGTGATTATGTGTGGTGATCATGGTCAACTACCACCCTTTGTTGGACGGTCTCCACATAAGTGGCTAAAGAACAATGTAGATTATTATGAAGAAATATCTTATAATCATAGGGCCGTTGATGAGTCGCTGAAAGAATTCAAAAGATTAATACGACTACAACCAGATAAACCAGTGTGAAGTAATGCGTGAGATAATTCCAGAAACAACCATGAATGATTTTTGGACCCTATGGAAACCTGCTGATTTGATAGTTGTCAGTAGAATAATTGTTCGTGAAGAACTGCAAAATAAAAAATAAATAAATGCGTTACACAAGGAAAAATTCCCAAAGTTACCTGTACCGTTATTTTATCGCCCTGCAGATACTAGACAACAAAATATTGATGTTGAGATTCCTAGTGCAGATACTGAATGTGTCAGAATACAAAATCTTGTGTTAAATGATATTGTCCTTGTCCTTGTTGATGTTGTCGAGAGCGCGTTAAACATCGATAAATCGCCATGGACGTTAGGGTACGCTATAACGATTCATTCGTCGCAGGGATTAACTATCACTGATACTAAAGTTTGAATAGTCGATCGTATTGAGTGGTGGATTGCGTAATAACCGAAGAAATCACTAATAATGTCGATATCAATAAAAATTATGCAGCTACAAGCAGTGTGACAGAAATAATCGCGAGTTTGATATAGATGTGGATATTATTATGATGCTAAAACAACGACAAAATTATCACTGCGCAAATTGCAACGCAATAATGTTGTGGCAGTATTCAAGCAATAACCCAAGACAATTTACCGTTGATAAAATAAATAGTAGTATTGGTCACACGCGTAAAAATGTGATGCTGACCTGTTTGGAGTGTAATCGACGTTGAGGATCTACAAGTTTATAAAAGTGTACTCGGTGATAATTGCGTATCCTCAGGAATTATTTGTAATTGTTCACGTACAAATCCACGCTGAAGAGCAGTTGAATCTAATCTGTAGATTGCAGGTCTACCTGTGGACCGTACCACGCTGGATATTTTGTGTGTGGTCACACTCCAAATATGATCAGTTGCCCTTTTTTTCTGCCTCCTTCGAGTTCGCCAGGTTCGTATAAATATCTAACCGTAACATTACCTAGTACTGGTTGAGAAATAGATTTACGTTTAATCGGTATATATTTTTTGTGATCGCATCAGACGGTTTCATAGAAGTTGCACGAGTAACTTCCTTATTCAGCGCTGCTATCACATTCGGTAACCTCGCAACCCATTCACGAGATCTTGTATCTGTGGATATTTCCTTTGCATATTGATACCCTAATAACCGTTCAGCAAGTGTTTTATTAAATTGTTCAACGATTGCCTGATCACGATGAATCTCAGTATATCCTCGTCTGATTTTAACGTTGTACTTGTTTATCAACGATGATACTGCACCAAGAAATTCTTTGCCAGGATCAACCTGTAGTAGTTTTGGCCATTGTAATGGTCCTCGCTGATAAATTCGTTCGAACGCAGTAGCAACTTCATATGTCTTTGTTGATATGGTTCAGCTTCTTTATAACTACTTGCAACGTCAACAATAGTCAATGCGTATTTGTACGTGCGTGACTTTCGTCCGCGTCTTTTAATAATATCGCGTGGTAAAAACAAAATATCTGCTTGATGAACTTCGTTAGGAACACTGATATCAAAATGTGCATATTGAATTTTATTTGGTGGTGGTAGATAAATTTGCCATATTGCCTGTGGTGCTAACCACTCTGCAGCAACAGAACGTGAAACGTTTGCTGCCTCATCAAGTTTAGTGATCGCTGCTTTACCTCTCCAATACCCTCTAGAGCTATAATAAATGGATTCCATTATAATAATTATACAATTGTTTACCAGCCCCAAATATTACTTTACTTTACATAGCTGATTTTATTAGGAATCTAGCGAGTTTCTCTCTAACAGATTCATTATGTATAGAATTTAATGCATGAATCAATTTCACATCTGCGAGATGCCGTTGTTGGAAATCAGGATTTTTATAAGCAAAGTCATGAATGTGACATGCTTGATCAATTTTATTTACTGGATACTCTCCTGATCTTGGTTGATCTTGATCATCAAGTCGGATATCGAGACGCGTTCCAGGACCACAGTAATTATATCCAGGAAGGTGTTTCTCACCAACATACTTAGACCATGGTAATCCAGGTAATTTTTCTAAAGCAGCAATATCCCCACCTATTTTTGTTGTCCCTGAGATAAATTTATATTTTTGTACACCACATTTTACACATTTACCTGTTAATGCATGTCGTTTATTTTTTGTTATTATTGTTGTAAATCTAGTGGTGGGTGTAGATGATCTACATCAAACACAATATAGACTCATGTTATTAATAATATGGATACAATAATTGACTTTTCGGCTACACGAAAACAGGAACCAGCACCATCCAGCACTAACAAATTCTATAAGAATGATTATAATAGGTCCATCTGGATAAGGTAAAACACAATTATTATTATTATTATTATTATTATTATTATTATTATTATTATTATTATTATTATTATTATTATTATTATTATTATTATTATTATTATTATTATTATTATTATTATTATTATTATTATTATTATTATTATTATTATTATTATTATTATTATTATTATTATTATTATTATTATTAGATTTAATAATGAGGTGGTTGAGATGGAACAAACTATATTTAATACCACCGTCTGTAGAAGTACTTAAGGATTTTAACGAGAAAGCAAATCAGTTAATAAAGACGGAGACGATATTACTGACTTTGTCACAGATATAGATGAAGCTCCGTCTGTAGATGACTTAGATGGATTCATTAATAATCTCGTAGTATATGATGATGTGATGCTGGACAAACAATCTAATCCAGCTAGAATATTTTCTCGAGGTAGACACAAAAACACAGATGTGATTTATGTTACTCAAAGATATACACAAATACCTAAGGTGATCAGAGATAACAATAATATTTCGGATGTGTTTAATGGAGTAGATAATTATACTCTGCAGAATATTTATTATACCTGGTGTTCAGGGGACATGGATATGAATAAATTTAAAAATTTCTTTTTTAAAGCACAATCGGTTCCGTTTGGATTTATAACGATAAATCTACATGATCCTAGATCAAGATATCGTGTAGGTCTAGATAAAATATTTGGTTAAACTCCACTTGACTATCAATAGCAGCAGAGAGCGTGAAGGACAACAATTGAGTGGCTTTACGAGTAAACAAAATCGCTTTACAAAATCATAAAAAAGTACGTCAACAATAGCATAACAAAAATGAGCTAACATCATGATTTTATTACTCGATTAAATACATAACCGTGTGGAAATAGAAAAGTTAGAGACATTGGTTTAGCGTTGTTGACTTTTTTCTCAGCCTCTGTAGGAACCTTTATTCACCCTCTCTGCTGCTTGAGTGGACAGCAGCACTTCTTGGATGTATATGAGATCGGGCTTTGGGGGAGGTTATTGGCGATGGCTGATACCAGTTCAGCGCGGTTTGTGAGTAATCCTCTGCAGTTCCACTTCCATAGTTGACTCCGCTTCTGGAGATGTCGGTGCTAGTTGTTTTTGCGGAATAGTGACTTTGTATGTGATGCATGTCATTAATGTTGCTTAAAACTGCTCTATGCGACGATGTTGGTGTTCGTTGTATGTATGAATGAACGAACTATAGTCGCATATTGCACGATGGATTCTGCGACTGCTTCCGATCCTGAGATGGAACAGTCCTTTTAAGTGGGCGCTTGGCCGCAGAGATGGGTCTTTAGTTTCCCGATAATAACTGGATCAGAGACCTTATAAGACCTTAAGTGCCAGTTGGACGTACTCCATCACTCCCTGACGACAGAGCCAGCAACCAAATCCCCTACCCAGGCGACAGCCCCGCCCCGCCCCGCCCGAACCACCCAAAACCACCCGGAACCACCCCGAACAATCGTGGAATCTATCCACCCTCTAGCCTTTCCCCCAGCACAACCCATAAGGAAGGGGCAATCAATCGAGACAGACCAAGCCAGCGCACTCGAACTCCAATTCCCAATCAGGCAACTACCATACCCCAAAAGGCAGTAACCCTGGGCCACCAGGAACCAAACCGAAAACGACAGCCACCAGAAAGAGAGCACTCGAAAATCCAAAGGCGAAGATGTCGTTCGTCACCGAAGTCACTATGCCTCCCAAAAATGCTTGTTACACCAATGTTTTATCAGATTGTATCCAGTTTTCACTATGGATATCCCTATGCCAAAAATTGTTTGAGCCACATGTGCACACGCAAACCCATATACGAACCAACCCATATATCACTGTCTGTTTTGTCTGGTATATGTTGATACTTTTATAATTTTGTGCTTTGTTTCCAAACGTTTGTGCAATTAGGTTGAGGCTTTATTCCTTTATGGTGTGCTCCATGTTCCGCTTGAAAATCCTCTAGTTCTATTTATTTACACGTGTGTGAAATCTTGTGGCCGCGGGGCATTTCGGGATATGGTTGTAGCTAAATGGTTGTCTGCATTGTTGAAGTCTTTGTTTTGTTGGGTTTGTGTCCTCGTGTGTAGATTTCCTTATTGATAGTCTTAGTTGCAATGGTAGTTATAATGGTAGGACCTGTAGTTCTTTTAACGATGTGCTTGGTAGTGTTCCGGTGAATAGTCTGAGTATTCTGTATTGTAGTGCATCTAATTTTCAGAGTAGTGCTCCTTCGGCCGATGCATATATTTGACACCCGTAGACCCATTTAGATCTTATGAATGGATGTATAACATTAGAAGTGTGGTTTGGTCGGCTTCCCATGTTTTTCCCTTAAGATGCTTTATTAGGTTGATGTCCTTTCGTGTTCTCTTGCTTAGTTCGCTAATATGTGGTTTCCAGCTGAGGTTTTAATCTAGTAGCATTTCCAGGAAGTATGTTTGTTTGATGAATTGTATTGGTGTTCCTTGGTTGTATAGTGTAGGATACTTTGGTTTGCGTCGATTATGGGGGAGAAGAGCATTTCCATGGTTTTGGTACATGAGATCTTAAATCTCCAGTTGTCCGCCCATCTCGTGATAGCGTCTAGGTTTTGCTGCAGCTCGGCGATGAGTTTGTGGTTGTTAGGGTTCCCTGCTTTCCACATGCCTATTGTCGACGAATTGGGATAGGTGAACTGTTTTATGAACATAACCCTCCAGGTTGTTAACCAAAATGTTGAAAAGTGTAGGGCTTGTGGAGTTCCATTATCCTGTGTATGTAGTCGATTATCTCCAACGCGGGTTTTGTTTTATCTTCCTCTGAAAAGGTTTGAAATCCATCGGTGCATCCGTCCTGTTATCCCATAATAGGTTTTTTTAGTCTAGATTATGTCGAAGGCCTTTTTTAAGTCTAAAAATATTTCTATTAGATGCCGGTTCCTTTTTTGCTTTGCTTTGAAAGCTACTTTAATGCTGGCTTCTATGTGCATAAGTTACTCCAAGGTGGGTTTTTTTTTTTTAAAAAATCCGCTTTCATTTTCCGAGAGTGGGTGTTTTTGTTTCCTCCAATTTCACAGTGGTGTCGAAGTCTATTGTTGATCATCATTTCCAAGAATTTGCAAATAATATTTATTAGAGAGATTGGATGATATGAAGGGGCCGTTTTGGAGTCATTTCCTGGATGACAATTGCTTGTTTCCAGGCTGTGTGAATTTGTTCTGTGCTCCAGATAAGGTTGATTAGGTTGAGAATTATTAGCTGCATGTTAATTGGTAGTTGCTTATATATTTCATAACCTAAGTTGTCTTCCCCTGGTGAGGTGGAGTTTTTGTTTCTCAGCGCTCTGGTCCATTCTTGTAGCTGGAAAGAGTCGTTTAGTGGTGAGTTATTATGTTTTTGTTCCTCGATTTGATCCTTGAAGAGGTCTGGATATTTATGTTCCAGGTTTTCTTGTTGCATCATAAATATAGGTATGTGGTTGTTATTGCTGCTGGAATGGGCGACGTGCTTAGCTACTTGTTCGGCTTTCTCTTGGTTGGTTTGAGTTCCTGCTATTGGGGGTGTTGTATTAGGGGCTTTGCTTTTATGGCTGTAAGATTTTCCCAGGCTACATCAGTCTCAGTGGAATGAGTGAGAGTGGAGCAGTATGACTGCCATAATGCTCTTTTAGCATTTTTGATGATTCTGAAAGCATTGTGTCTGTCTGTCTGTCTGTCTGTCTGTCTGTCTGTCTGTCTGTCTGTCTGTCTGTCTGTATGTATGTATGTATGTATGTATGTATGTATGTATGTATGTATGTATGTATGTATGTATGTATGTATGTATGTATGTATGTATGTATGTATGTATGTATGTATGTATGTATGTATGTATGTATGCATGTATGTATTATAATAGCGTACTTTACCGTGGTACCTGTACGACCTGATTATATCCCTTTGGCTGGGTGACAGTCCCTATAAGAGGGCACTTGGCTCCGAGCTGGTCTTTACTCTTTGCCGAGGTATGAGTATCGTGTTATCATAACCCCGGGTCTACTTGAACGTACAATGTCAGACACCGCAACGCGCTCCCCCCTCCTCCGCTCACAACTCCCGCTCCGCCAAACCATCAAAGATCATGTCCACCTGACTTTATCTCAGCCAGGCAGACGTTAGTCAAATCGGACCAATTGTGCCCAACGGTAGACATATACCAATATTGTGTGAGCCACCTTAGCAATTGGCGACGTCCGCATTAGTTGTGAATTTTGAATGAGATAAGACGTTTGAATTTTGCGTACTTAGCGTACATTGAATTTTGCGTACTTAGCGTACATTTATTGGCCTAAAAGTATCCAATCAGCAGGACGTAGGCCATCCTTGTTCCTTATAGCACCGCTTGTATGAGATTAGTTGTACAATTTTGACCGCCGTCCGAAGGGTCACGTTTATTTGGTTTTCGGTTGCCAAAGTGAAGACTGAGTTATGTTGGGGCAGGCAATCAGGCTGCGCAGCCTGTATTGTCCCACGCTTAACGCTTGTTATTGTCCAGGGTAGGGATTTATGAGACAGCAGGGGGAGGAGGTTTATCCTGGAATGTTTCTTAGTTTTGATTTGACCATGTCACCTATGTGCAGGTTGATGTTGGGAAATCTTAGCTAGACCTTTGCTGGTCTAAGTCAGGATCCCACCCAGGCTACGCTAGTATGTGTCCTAGCACCTGTTTAATGTCCCTGATTGATTGGATGTGTGTGCAGGGCGGGGAAATGTGGGATAATCTGGATTGGGATATCTCTTACCTTTGAGCTTGTCCGTATTAGGGGATGTATCATGGGACAGCAGCCGAACCACTTGTCTGACTCTGTTGGTGTGTCTGCTATGATTGTATAAGGATGTGTGCGTGCCTTTTTTGTCTCTTAGTTTGTTGCCTGATCGATAGGTTGATTGGAGTTTTCAGCTAGTCGTTATAAATCTTATATGTTGGCAATTGAGGGGGAAGTTCTGTCTCTGCATTATAAATCTTATCTGTTGGCAATTGACGGGAAAGTTCTGTCTATGCATTATAAATATTATCTGTTGGCAATTGACAGGGGAGGTTCTGTTGTCCTTTCGATGTTGTATGAGGGCCCGTATATCACTTCTGTTGTTATACATTTTTAATGTAGGCAATTGTTTGGTTCAGACCCCAGGTTGGTTCATAATCTTCCTAATCTGGTAGGATTGCGTCCCTTCCCGTTCTGTTGCTGGGTTTGATACCTGTGAATCCGTGGACAGCGTCTTTCGTCATTGTCTTATAGGATTGTACTGTCCTTAACACGTCACATCTATTATCTGCACCTCCACCCCCTCACCCTAATATTGCTATTATTAGCATATTGTTATTATTTATTTTTTAAAGTGTACTGTGTCAGTTTTGCTGTTTAACTGGGTGTCATTAAACTGTATTTTTCTATGGAATTGTATTGCTTTAAGATAAGAAATTATATTGTTGTATGTACACTAGAGTTTGCTATTTTTATTCGTTTGAGAAAATCTGTGTAGGTGTTTGGTGCTAAAAGTTTGCATTGGTAATCAATGAAGGTGTTCCTTGGCTGTGTATTACAGGAGCAAATGTTACAGATGTGTTCTAGTGTTTCCGGTTGTAGGAAGGAACGACAATGGGTATTTGCTACAGTGCTGAGGTCAGTTTTAAGGAGTGTTTTGTCTGTCTTCAAGCGGTAGATGATCCGTGTTTTTCGTCGATGTAGTCGTGTGGACGCCCCGTTGTTTCTACTAATGATTGGTAAATTAGATGCAGAGTTTGTCCATGAAGGGTGGTATTTTAGTCTAGTTGCCATTGTCTGTCAATAGCCGTCGTTATCTGGGTATATAATTCTCCAGGGCTGTAGTCCAGAAATGTGAGGTCCTGATCTTGGAGTCTAAGTTTTTCCTCAGCATCCGCCTCATAATTACCAGGAAGGTTAATATGAGAAGATTTGTTGGTTTACGGTGTTCCAGAGCGTCATTCTGATTTCTTGTATCATGTTTCCTCTGGTTTTAGATGAGCCCAATTCTAATACTGTCAGCACACTGAATGAGTCGAAAACGAGGAGGAATTAAGTTTCCGGTCTAGTTTTGATC